>OX387717.1:55130949-57530949 GCA_947577245.1 Andrena bucephala
TAAGTCAGAGGTTCACATAAGTGTTGAATTAGAAGTCTTAATATTTATTAATTTTGGTAGCTTTAAGAAAACAATTAATGTTTATAGCTGTAAACGACTCTAATAGTCTAGAAATAGAAATTGTTTTTAAAAAAAAGAGTAGACGGATCCACAAAAATTTACAGAAAATACGTTTCCTACAAAAAAAAAACATAGTTATTGGCCAGGCGAAGGCAATGATCGGCCGATCGTTTGGCAGTTATTGGCCACTATTTCATAACCTATATTTGACACATACCCTACCTAATTATGAAATAATGTAAATGTAGCCCATGTTTCATGACTGGAATAATTTATTAATGACTTTTTATACACGAAGCGAAGGTATATTAAGCGAAGGTAAATGTGCACCATCAACCCAGACCATTCGACGTCGATTACACGCATCAGGAAAACACGGTCGCGTTGCAAAGAAATTACCTTATGTTAGTAAGATAAATCTTAAGAAGCGAATGAACTTTTATTATAAGCACGTTTTAAAACCTTTAAGTTTCTGGGAAAAAATCCTTTGGACAGATGAATCTATGATTAGACTTAAATACAGTCATGAACGAATGTATGTCTGGAGGAAACAAGACGAAGTTGCGTCATACCAATGTGCCAGACCAACAATGAAGTCAATGGAACAGGGTATTATGGTTTGGGGATGCGTTTCATTCTTTGGAGTAGGGAAAATTATAATTTTAAAAGGGAAAATTAACTCCCAAGTTTACCTGAAATTGTTACAAGACGTTATAATTCCAGAAGGGAAACGATTAATAGGAGATGATTTTATTCTCCAACAAGACAATGCGCCAATTCATACGGCGAAAATTGTTAAAAAACATTTACAAGAAAATTGAATTAACATTTTGAAATGGCCTCCGCAAAGCCCTGATCTTTCGCCAATTGAAAATATGTGGTCTATCTTAAAATTACGAATCGCAGAACACAGACCACGCAATATAAAGGAATTAGAAAATTTAATAGAGAAAACATGGCAATTATTTTCAATTGATGAATGTAGAAAATTCATGCTCTCCTTACCCGATCGATTAGCCAAACTATCATTGCGGAATGGTCATCATTGCGGATATTAATTTATTATTTAGTTCGTGTTTACTTACTTTTGTAATATGAGTTCTTCACATTTCATGCATTTTTATTTTTCTTAAAAACAGATTATTAATTAATGAAAGTTTTATTAGTATAGTTATTTCAGTAGTCTCATGTAATATCAATAATTGTATACTTTGTTCAATGAAATTAAACACTTACTTCGATACAATCTTTTGTTTGCTAAAACTCCGACTGTTTACTTACTTTTGTTACATACTGTACCTAGTCAACAAAACATCAATTTCAAACCAAAGATGTCTAGTGAAGAAAAAATTGAATTAAGGGTGTCCATTGAAAAGCTTCTTGCAAAACAGGCCATTGAAAAGTGTGAATCCGTTGAAGGAAAATTTTTATCTCCATACTTTTTAGTTCCAAAACCAGACGGATCCAATAGTTTAATTTTGAATGTTAAAAATTTAAACAAATTTATAGAAAAAAGCCATTTTAAGATGGAAGATCTTAGAACCGCTTCAAAATTAATTATGAAAAATTACGTTATGTGTTCACTAGATATTGAAGATGCTTATTTTTGTATTCCAATACACAATGTTTATAGAAAATTTCTTCGTTTCACTTTCGACGAAATCATTTATCAGTTTAATTGTTTACCGTTTGGAATTTCTTCAGCTCCAATGATATTCACAAAAATCATGAAACCGGTCCCAGTCAGCCACGTCCGTTTGAGCAGATTTTGGTCAACGCCTGACTACAAATGTTTGTGGCAGAAAGACTACAGATTTGAGACAGGATTTGTTATATTCAATGATGAAAGCAGACTGACAGCAGAAAGCCGACAGATTGTGCTGCCTTAACCTGCGAGCAGATTGGCGGCAGGGTCTGCTGGTACAATTTAATGTCAAAAATCGAGCAGACGCTGCGCACCGCGATCTGACGGCAGATAGGCAGCAGAAATCGAGCAGATTCTGACATCAGAATCTGACAGCAGTTTGGCGGCAGACACTGCGGAGAATCTGCTGGTACAATTTAATGTCAGAAATCGAGCAGACTCTGCGCTGCGCGATCTGACGGCAGGTAGGCAGCAGAAATAGAGCAGATTCTGATGTCAGAATCTGACAGCAGAACGGCAGCAGATACAGAGCAGATCCGACTGCTGTGGTCTGACCGCAGATTGGGAGCCTTAGAGCATATAAACATGGAGGAAGCATGCAATAGGAGAAAATGTAGACGGCGATAGAAAGAGAAAGATATACAGGAGGGACACCCCCTCTCTCTCTAGCGCCAGGGGCGGCAGCGCTTTTTATTGAAGGTCCATAATGGAGCCCTAACAAAAGTTAACTCAAAGTAAATACAACCCTAAGTACCCGAGAGGTTATAGTTACTACCAAACTTTAATTACAAATGACGCGTAAAGTTCAGAACTGCTTAGCATGTTTTTTGAAGCATAAAAGTGTGAATAATAAATAAATCTTAATATAAACTATCATAATAAATAAAATATAACCTAACGGGCATCGGTAACCGTGTATAGATATCATTTCGAGTGTTAAACAGAAAATATGTTTTGTGATGGTCGTACAAGCTAAGTTTTCAAAGGTGTATTGCTATAATAAAAATATATAAATAAAAATGTACTTTAATTGTTATTATTTTAATGCATTCACTGTTTAGAAGAATAAGAAGTGTTATGCAGGAATTCTACAATAATTTAAAAAATAAAGCATTAAAGTACAACAGTTAACCTTTAAACGTTTAAACCTTTTTTGTACTTACTTATGAAAACTTATATTACGAGTTGTAAAATGTTCGCTTCGCAATCTACAATCGGGAATGCAACAAATTTTGGGCATATTCTCGGATACTCACACCCAGATAGCACAGGACGTTTTAAAAACGTCCATTTTACGTCCATTTTATGTCTGAACGTCCACGGCTTGATTTGTGAAAATGGACGTTTTTAAAACGTTTTAAAAACGTCCAGAAAACGTTTTAAAAACGTACTTTAAGGACGTTTTAAAAACGTATTTTGCGGACGTTTTAAAAACGTATTTTGCAGACGTTTTAAAAACGTACTTTGCAGACGTTTTAAAAACGTATTTTGTAGACGTTCAAAAGAGGTTATGCGCCATGTGAGAAATGTGGATAGATTAGGATACATTAGTTCAAGGAAACCAGGGATCGTAACCGCTCTCTAACCCAAACCATCCACGAAATATGGATAGATCGCACAGGTAAAGCCTAATTAGATCTACATACATACATATATATACACATAATTACATACTGGGACATATAAATGTTTATGGGAGATATTCATAAACGTGTCTTAAGATTAAGCAAATGCTTAAGCATGCAGCATCCTCTACTAACCTAGTAGCATAGTAAAGGATGCCGAATGCTTAAGCATTTGCTTAATCTTAAGACCCGTTTATGAATACCGCCCTATGAACATTTGCTCAAAGAAACAATGGAAAACTAAAAATACAGAGGCATTTGTTTAAATGTTTCTGACCGAATGTTTGTAAACCGGTTGCGAATCGCAACTTTGGTTTATCCAACCAATTAAATATATATATATATTATTATTAATTATTACGTAATACTTAGAATAGCCTTTTCATTGGTTCATTAGTGTAAGTTTAGTTGTAGTGATTAATATTACAAATTTATCTTTAGTAGTTACGTTCGTTAGAACAATATCATTTTCTTGTTAAATCGTATCTATTATTTTTATGTTTGTTTGATAATATAGTTAATCTAAGCAAAACATATATCTATATATATATCTTATTACTTTAAAATATTTTTAATAAAGTTCTTATTAGTTTATCTTGTCAAAAATGTCAGCGCGATCAATAGCTAAAAAGAAAAGAGACTCTATTCAGGCGCAAGTGGCAACAGCAGCTGTAAGTGCGGAGGTTGCTTCCTTGTCAACTAAAATGGGGGAAATAGCAAAGATTGCTAAAGACAATGTTGAAAGACAACGACAATTGATGCTTTCTGTTGGTGAGGTGCCTCCCCCTTCTTTAAATAGACGCAAGCGAGTGAAGCCTCGATTGACGAAAGGTATTGTCGAAAAGACTCTTTCTAGGGTCGGTTTGACTTTGGTAATTGGGTCAATCCTATTTAACACTGTAGTTTGCAAGTCTGCTAAAGCACTTGTCAGCATGTATGATACGAGTGCTGTCTTAGCTGCACCAGATAATGACCTATTTGTTAAAATCACTGATTTGAGGAATTTGTCGGATCTGGTTGTTGATTATGAAAAGGATTGGGGTGCAAAAACGCATGAAGAATTAACCAAAAAAGAGACGTATTGGCATCAAGCTTTGTATGCCATTGAGACTTGTGCTATCCCTTTGGTTGACGAGTCTAAGGCTGCGGCTATAAAGTTGATTATCACTCGTAATTTCAACGAAGCATCAGCTTATAAATATCACTTGGAAGAATGTAAACACAAGTACGATAAGAAAGCTGAAATGTTGAAGACTCAAAATTCTGAGTTTAATAAACTCGACTTGTCCAAGAGTTCAATGGCTAAGTGCTCTGATGAATTGTTGGACTTAGAAAAGAAATGGGAGGAAATAATTGCGTATGGGCACAGCGCTCACAGTGTATATCAGGGCAAGTTCGTTCAACATGTCGAGAAGTCAGGTTGTTCATTTGAAGAGCACTGGAAGGAATGGGGCTTGGAAATGGAATTGAGAGACCATGTATTGATGGGCTTGTTTTGAATTATGATCTGGCTAACACTCATTGTGTCAAGAATTTGAAGAAAAATGTGAATGCTGAGGACCATTCTTGTGTTATTGGACACCGAAATTTTGCGGGCGTTTCAGAAGACAAATACCACCTTAGCGTGGTAGGTCAATTGGTCAGTTGTTCCATGGGCTGCTTTAGTCCCGAAGAAGTGTATGAAGCCATGACTAATCAACCCAAGTGTCTTAGCTGTATGACACCTTTCGCAGCTACTCTCTGGGATGTTAGAGCATTTCCGGACAACGAAACCAGGAAGGGCCTTGATATACAAGACATAACTATATTCGACACAAAAACTGAGTTTTCATTCGGAGAATATGTTATAACTAGTAGAAACGGTTGGGCTTTTGGCAGCTGCTGTGGAGGAAAAGGAGCAGTTGCTAAAGAGCGTATGGTGTTCAAAGACAAATATTGCACATGTGGATTGACATCTCCCCCACTGTTGAGCAAGGTCCAGAAGTTTTTTGCCGAATTGTATTCAGCAGTGAGAAGTGACAACAGCCTGTTGTGGGCCATCCTAGGCATTACCTTATTAGTTGTTAGTCCACGAAGTACTGCTATAGTGACGATATTATGGATCTTATATCATGTTTTGGGGGCTCATGGAGCTTGCACCATTGATAATATGATCAGCCCTACTGCTATAGGTGGAAGTTGGTCCACTACGAGGGGCCAACGCACTCAAATGACATTGAGTTCTAAGCAATATTTTGTCATGGGACCTGTTTCAATTTATGTCCATTCAATTAGCAAGAGTTATCTGTACCGATTTGAAAAATCAGTACCTTACAAGGCTAAGTTGGTGTGCGCTAAACTTGATTGGGCTTGCTATGGAGGTAGTGAGGATGCATTGAGTAAAAGAAATAACTCTTGTTCCGATGCTTGTGGTTATGGGATTATTGACACCTTGACGACGACAGTGCCCGCTTTTGCTGGTAGTAAGTGCGCCGCTTTTTGGTCTGGTGGTATGATGAGACATGATACTTGCATTAGCGTTGGAGCATTGTCCACACAAGTCAGATTTTATCGATATGTGAATTATCAACCCGAAATAGAAATTGATGTCACTATCTTCAGGAAAGGAGCTGATGCTGGTACTAGGATGGTATTGTCAACTAGCAAAACAGTTGAATCCCTGAAACTGATGAACCAACGGGAGCTTTTTTCGCATCATCCATTGGCTTTGGCTAGGCGAGGAGCAACCTATTTATGTAGTCCAGTTGAGGTGGATCTGAGTAGAACGTGCGGTAGCGTGGACTTAGTGAACCCCATGGAAATAGACAACAAGTGTTGGAACATTAAACATCTTTGGAACGCAGGCGCTATAACTTACGACATTTCTTTTGAACGACGAGACGCTGAAAAAATAGTGCATGATCATTATTTTGCTTGTGGTAATGGCATAAACGTCAGCTTTGAGGGATACGAAGCAGTCGCAAAAGTGCTCATTAATACTGTCGAACTTGAGCCTGGAAAGCCTTCGCGAGTAGTCGTATAAATAAAAAGTTCTGTTCAGATTGAAATTGTGTTCAAATCGTTTATTTTTCATTCATTAAAGTTACAAGTTTATTGTGTTCAAAGTGTTTTATTCTGTTCATATTATTATTTTCATTATATTTATCACTCAAATAATCCGCGTCCAAGGAGCAGAGTGCCTTAGCACTCCACGGGCATCGTCCCGCGCCTGAATTCCCTGGAGAAGACCTCTTTCCCCAGACGGCCACGCAACAAATTTGGTGACAGCGGTGGGATCGTATTCTAGGGTTTTATCACAAGTCCAAGAACCAACTACGTGTTGACGAGAATTTAGGATTCAAAGTCTTTCTGCTCAAAATACGCTACTTCCAAGTCATCAGAAGCCACTAGCCTATTTCTGTCAAATGCTATTTCTCTGACTCCAGCTCTCAAGCACCTAAATTCCGATATGTTAGCACTGCCGTTGACTACTGCATAGTAATAATAATCACCGATCTTTCGTCCGAAAGTGACTACTGTGCTTATTCGAACATTTTCTTTATAGTAAGGACACCATCCACTCGTCCAATGATAAATACACTGCCCACTAACTAATTTATTTTTAGTGTAAATGATTCTACAATATAGGACGTTGACGACATCTTGCCTAGGAACCAAAAACAATTGTCTTCCAGCCTGATACATGCATCTCCCCACAGGACCGTCTTGTGTATAATAACAGTCTGATTCTTTTGAGGAGCATGCTAGACTGATAGTCCTACTAGTTGTCGACACATCAAAGAATATCTCTCGATGGCCCAAGTTCGTAGCATGCTTAGCGTAAATCGGAGAATCTTTGCAGACATAGTTGAAATGTGTGTCATAAATGACTTTATCATAATCTGTTCCCCAATAATCTTTCCATTCTTCCCGTTGCACATCATGGATCTCATGTCTAGCAGGAGCTCTGGGCATCTGGACTCTCCTATGCCGCTGTGTGCGTGCTCTAGTCGATCGAACAGACGTCCTACTTTCTGTAGAAGGGGCTCTATGTTGCACATCAACAATCTCAAAAACATCATCCAAGGCCTCATTGCTTGCCTCAGCACCACCTGATTGATTGGCACTCATAGCTATTCCAGCCGCACAATCCATGCACTCGATATCTGCATCCACAGGAAGAGCAGCTGGAACGGGTTTAACCGAGACCAACTTATTAGTCTCAGCCTCCTTCTCATGGATGACGTAAAAACCACCACGCGACGACAATAAAACACTGCCACTGTAACCAACTGGATCAACCTCTTGTTTGTTTCTATCAGTCAAAACTCTACGTATGCACACTATATTATCATTGCAACTCAGAACAGAATCTGGAGCTGCTACAAGAGCTTTGCGACTCGAACAAACATAAACATCACCATAAATATTGGTCAAACCTGGATGAGGTTCAATCACATGAGCGCAAAGGTAAATACTCAATCCCAATGAATTCCATTCCCAACTTAAACAGATAGCTCCGTATTTTTTCTATTCTCCGCAATTTCCCTGTGTTCTGCTTCACCTTAAAGAAGAATTTCGAGGAAACATTACATTGAATTTTACAGTAATCAATATTAGGAACAGTAAAATAAGGGTGATAGTTACATATTAAAACCGTTGCTACGTTTAATTTATGGAAATCTTTCCCTTTTCTGCCAAGGCCAATTAAATACCAATGCAACATCCATTGGTCTGCAAAATACGTTTTTAAAACGTCCGGAAAAGGACGTTTTTAAAACGTCCGTAAAGTACGTTTTTAAAACGTTTTCTGGACGTTTTAAAAACGTCCAGAAAAGGTCCAGAAAACGTTTTAAGAACGTCCATTTTCACAAATCAAGCCGCGACGTTCAGACCTAAAATGGACGTAAAATGGACGTTTTTAAAACGTCCTGTGCTATCTGAGTGCTTCAAAAAACATGCTAAGCAGTTCTGAACTTTACGCGTCATTTGTAATTAAAGTTTGGTAGTAACTATAACCTCTCGGGTACTTAGGGTTGTATTTACTTTGAGTTAACTTTTGTTAGGGCTCCATTATGGACCTTCAATAAAAAGCGCTGCCGCCCCTGGGGCTAGAGAGAGAGGGGGTGTCCCTCCTGTATATCTTTCTCTTTCTATCGCCGTCTACATTTTCTCCTATTGCATGCTTCCTCCATGTTTATATGCTCTAAGTTGGGAGCAGGAATCGAGCAGACCCTGCGCAGCGCAATCTGACGGCAGATAGGCAGCAGAAATAGAGCAGATTCTGCTTACACAGTCTGCGTGCAGTTTGGCGGCAGAAAGTAAGCAGAGTCTGCTGGTACAATTTAATGGCAGAAATCGAGCAGACTCTGCGCACCGCGATTTGGCGGCAGATAGGCAGCAGGAATTGAGCAGATTCTGCTGACATAGTTCACGACGCGACGCCGTCGGGCGGCGACCGGGCGAGCGCTTCTCGCTTGCGAAATAGCACCACGGCGGGAATAAGTGGCCGAGGGCTCGATCACTCAGGGCTCTCGAGTATCGCTCGCATTTGCCGGCATTTCACTGCGGAGTATATATTTGGTATACCCGTCTCTAAGGGCGGTATTATCAGTCGTTGCTTAAGACGATCTTAGTCTTAAGCAACGACCGATGATAATACCGCCCTAAGATGACTGAATGAATAGTTATCATTAATTCTTTTACATTTGGAAGACTGTCTTTAAAAGTTTAAATAATTATTTTGAGCCTTCCTGGCATTCAATTGACTAACAACCTGCTAAGTAAAATATTAAAAATGTTATAATACCCGTCTAAATAAATACATGGTTTTCCAACTTTTTTTTCTTCCATAAAATATGGTAAGAATCAAATCTTTCAAGTCGGTGTTATAAACGTGTTCTATATATTATTTACGCTAAGACTTTCGAACTGTTTTTAAATCTATACTATTATATAAAATTGCATACTATGTCCGCATTAAACGTTTTTGCGGTCAGATACTGATTTCTGCCGCCAATCTGCAGTCAGTTTTTGTCAGCAAGTTCTGATCGAAATCTGATATCAATCTGCGGTCAGATCCTGATGTCAGAATCTGCTCTATTTCTGCTGCCTATCTGCCGCCAGATCGCGCTGCGCAGAGTCTGCTCGATTTCTGCGCCCAATCTGCGGTCAGACCACGGCAGCCGGATCTACTCTGTATCTGCCGTCAATCTGATGTCAGATCCTGACATCAGGCTCTGACCACAAAACCATAGTCAAATGCGGACATAGTAGGACCCGAATCTGACGTCAGAATTTCCTCGAATCTGACATCAATCTGCTGCCATACTGCAGTCAGTTTGTTTACTGGGGGTTATGAATAGGTACTGTTACTGCGTCGCGTTTATTGTGGGCCATCAAAAAAGTAATTTAGCAAAATCCGACATCATCTTCCCCCAGAAATTGTCGACTGATTCGCATAAGATTTGTAATGGGTTCTTTAGATATAATTAATCAATAAATAAATCACATAAATTACTCATGTTGTTTGGGAATGGAATAGTTCCCCACGCCGCCACACTCACTCTCACAGCAGCACCTCACGGGCTGCGATTTCGCGACGCTGATCGTTGAGCGAGCCGCCAATCAGCGTTGATCGATCACCCGTCGCCAGCGATCGATGCACCAATCAGCGTGCCGCGTCGAGGCTCTAGGAGAATCGAGAAGACGCGGTAGTGGAAGTCGGCCTCTGTAGCAAGAATATCATTGCAGAATCGCGTCGCGAATTATCACATCTTTTGGCTTTTCTCACGTGCATCTCACTCTATATCAGTGTTCTTCTCATCGCGCAATCATTGTGTGAACGCGCAGTTCATTGGAACACTCACAGCTCCACCGATTAATACAATCGTGTGGACGCCACGTGGCGTGACCGCGTGGTTTCATTATCTCTCATACTCCCTGCGGTGCCGAGATAAATATTATCAAGGTGTCTTCTCATCTGTACTCTCACTGTGTGTTAGAATAAACATTGACGCAGTTTTCACGAAAATAGTGCTACCATTGACCATAACCTGTCTTAGATTCATCTCATGCTCACCCTTTTCTCAATCTCAAACACATGTTACATTAAACTTGATGGAAGTAGAATCATATCCGTTAAACATACTTCATTATTAGCAACGATTGATGGTAAAGTATGTAATACTGCTACAAGTACAATGTCATTACAATTCGGTTTGTCTATCTGTTTGGGAAGGAAATTAGTTTCCCACGCCGCCACACTCATGCTCATGGCAGCACCTCGCGGACCGCGATTCAGCAGCGCTGAACGACCGGCGAGCCGCCAATCAGCGGTGATCGATCAACTGTCGCCGCAATCGATGGACCAATCAGCTCGGATCGATCGACCAATTAGCGTGCGCGTCGACGATCCAAGAGAACGGAGAAGAAGCGTAACGGCCAGCGGCCATATTCTCAATCATTCTCTTGTGTGCATTGAACTAAGCGAGTTCGTGGAATCATCGCATCGCGAATTGTTCCGAATAATTTAGTTCTGTTAATCAGCTCACCGCATTTCTCAGTGCTACACATCGTGCAGTACCGTGTGTCTCATCTCATCTCAGTTGAACGCTCAAAGTCCAGCGATTAATATAATCGGGTGGACGCCACGTGGCATTTCACGCGGTTTCATTTCGCTGTAAGCTCTCGGTGCAGGCCACAGTGCTTAGTATAACACCGCGGCACCACATCGGGACTCTCATTTCATCTCTCCGGCTCATCGAGCTGTGTTTTAATAAAGCTGACAAAGTGGTCTCACGCACAACGTGGTTAAGTGAACTCTCTAACCTGTCTTAGATTCCTCTCCTCTCACTCTACTTAATCTCATCTCAAACATTTTGTGGTCCTTCGAGCCGGATCTAAGACAGAGTGAACTCTCAGTGGTGAGTGAAGTGGTGCGTGTGTGAACTCTCAACCCCATAACCTCAAAATGCAGTCTGACGAGCAGAAGTCAACGACTAGGTCTCAGACGGCGTCGAGGCCAACGACGCCTGTTCTCAACCTCCCAACGGGATCAGGTGGGAGTCTCCCACTCACTGGACCAGAGACAAGGGCATCGTCTCCCTCTGGCGTGCCGTCAGAGGTTTTGTCCAGAGCTGAGACTCAGCTCACACGGCTGGAGTCGATGACGGCTCTAAAGAGGCGCCTACCAAAGTGTGCCCCCAACGCCACAATGATGGAGCTGAAAGTGTACGGGCAGCAGGCTGACGAGCTCTTCAAAGCGTTTCAGAAGGAGCACGCCTATTTCGAGGCAGCGTGGCCTAGGTCGCAGCGCGACCATCCTTACTATAAGGAAAAGTGCCAGCTCCAGATGCAGGAGCTGCAAGCTGACATCCGCATCCACATCGGTCGTCTGGCAGACGAACTGGCCCTATTTCAACTGTCGGGTGCCTCTAGCTCAGCGAGCTCAGCGTCAGCTCCAGGGAAGCTCCCTGAGCTGGCGTTGCCTACGTTTGCAGGTGACTACACGAAGTGGCCTGCATACTGCGAGCTGTTCTCGGCGCTCATTATCCACCGCAAGGACCTAACAGATATTGAGAGGCTCCAATATCTGTTGTCCAGCCTGGCAGGCGAACCAGCCCAGAAGGTAGAGGCTCTACCTTTGAAGGGGGCTTCCTTCACTCCAGCCTGGGAAATGTTGAAGGAGGCGTACGCCAACAAGTGCCATCTCATCCAGGCGCAGCTGGACAAGCTCTACTCATCGAGGCCTGGCAATCTCAAGGTGTCGGCAGCACTGAAGCAGCTCATCTCCAGCGTCGAAGGTGCAAAAACGTCGCTCATCTCACTTGGCCTGACCACGAACTTAGGTGACGTCATCCTGACCCATCTCGTGGCACGCCAGATGGACAAAGGTTCGAGGGAAGCGTGGGAGACGTCAATGACATCGGCAAACGAGTACCCCACCTTCCAGCGAATCAAGGACTTTGCCAACAATAGGGTGAGGGCACTGGAAAGGGCGGAGGCTCTGTCCTCCCAAAGTCCCACCAGCTCATCGGCGAAAGCACCTTCGAAGCCATCTGCTCAACGAGCCTCAGCTCACTCAGCGACGCAAGGCCCCTCACGCCAGAAGAGCTTCCCTTGTGACCTGTGCCACGGGGACCACTTCATTGTTATGTGTCCGAAGTTCAGGGGGATGACTGTGGCGGAAAGGAGGAAGGTGGTAGCAAATAACATGCTGTGCTACAATTGTTGCGGTAGACACTCATCGGCAAACTGCAAGTCGCCGCACAAGTGCAAGCAGTGTGGTATCCAGCACCACTGGCAACCAATAATTTAGTTCTGTTAATCAGCTCACCGCATTTCTCAGTGCTACACATCATGCAGTACCGTGTGTCTCATCTCATCTCAGTTGAACGCTCAAAGTCCAGCGATTAATATAATCGGGTGGACGCCACGTGGCATTTCACGCGGTTTCATTTCGCTGTAAGCTCTCGGTGCAGGCCACAGTGCTTAGTATAACACCGCGGCACCACATCGGGACTCTCATTTCATCTCTCCGGCTCATCGAGCTGTGTTTTAATAAAGCTGACAAAGTGGTCTCACGCACAACGTGGTTAAGTGAACTCTCTAACCTGTCTTAGATTCCTCTCCTCTCACTCTACTTAATCTCATCTCAAACACTATCCTATCAGCATTTAATCCGGTCAAAGTAGCCCAAAAAATAGGGGTAAGGTTGCATAAATTCCCATAGAGCTGAATATTGGTACGAATGTTTGGAATACCATTATAAATGAAGTGTGAAAAGTTCTCATCGATTTCGCGTCTGCAAAAAAATTTATTCAAGGTCAAAGTTCGCAAAAATGGGTTTTTCGCGTTTTTCAGCCAAACGGTAAGTTTTATCATAAAAATAGTTCAGACAAAAATTGTAGTTCGTGTAATTGTTTATAAAAATTGTCTCTACACTTTTTTTCGTAAGACTCACCGTTTCTGAGATATAATCATTCAAAAAGTTGAAAAGGCTGTGTTCTTCATAATATGCATAAGTACGCTGCGTACATACATCACTGGAGCTGTAATACAAGTTAAAATATTTTTCTACCGGTCAATGTAACTTATCCTTACAAAATAAAACAATATTAACTTGAAAGAAACTCAGTCCTTCATGTTCTACGCCAGTGTAACCTTGAGCAACATCTGCCTCCTATTCAATTGTCCGCGTGGCAAGGGTCGTAGTATACCTGCTCTTTTTTCAAAGACCTAATAAACGGAATACTATTAGTCGGGAACGTTACTCCGTAGTGAAAACACGTGTTCTATGTTTATCGTTAATATTTTCTAACCTGATTTGTGCTGTTTCAGTTAAAACAAAAAATGTCGCAGTTTTGTTTTATTAGTTATAAACTTTTAACTAAAAATGAAAGTGTTACTGTTGATCGTGGAATGAAGACATTAATTGATGCAAGTACTGAAAGAGGTGATAAATTTTCGGAATACCTGAAAAATCAGAAATCTGTGACAATTCACGTGCAGTGTCGTAAAATGTATACTCGAACGAGTTTTATTGCTGCAGCTAAAAGACAACACGACGAAGAAGAAGCTAGTACATCTAATATAAGTCCTCCTCGTACTAGAGCACGCGTAAGTGAATCAGCTTTTTGTTTTAAACAATGTTGCTTATTTTGCGGCAATGAGTTGAATGAAGAGTATGAGAAAAAAAAGCACTGCATTCTCGCCGTAAAATCTTCAAAGCAACTACACTTTCATTCAAAGAATCTATTCTAAAAGTAGCTCGGGCTCGTAGTCACGATGTGGCAAAAGCTATTTTTGCTCGAATTGAATTTGAATATGATTTAGTTGCTACTGAGGCTAAATATCATAATGACAGCTACAATTCCTTCTTGAAACCGGCCAAAAGGGGTAAAGTCGGTCGCCCTAAGGATGAAGCTACGAATCTTGCAATGGAGGAAATCTTTAAATATATCGAAAATAGTGATGACTGTCAGTTTACATTAAACGAATTAAAAGATATTTGTAAAAATGCTGCTTTAGATAACAGGACAATCAAGTTACGGTTGAAACCGAAGTATGGCAATAAAATTATTATTACTGAAAAATCAGGAACATCAACATTCATATGCTTTATAGACAATCATCATGAAATTTTGAACGAAGCTTGGTACGAAAGAACAAAATTAAACGAAAAAGAAGAACGATTAAGGATCCTGGAAGCGGCTGCAGCAATCATCCGCGAAGATATCCAATCTGCAGTATTTGATAATTCTAATTACCCCCTACCAGGCCATATGTTCGAAGATTTGAACAGTCAAATTCCGGAGTCGCTGACGCATTTCTTGGAGCAAGTAATTTTAAAGAATAAACGATTAAATTTAGATCATTTAAAATTAATATGCACGAACATCAGTCATAGTATTATGACTGCTGTTCGGCCGAGGTCTTTCAAATCTAAATTACAATTGGGTCTCTCAGTTTTCTTCCATCGACGATTTGGGTCAAAACGTCTTATACAAATTTTTTCGTCTTTCGGTTTGTGCGCATCTTATAATAATACAATGATGTACGAAGCAGCAGCAGTTTTTCATCGTCCACCTCTGATCCTACCGCCAGAAAGCGGCACATTTATTCAATACGTTGCAGACAATGCTGATATAAATGTAAATACGCTAGATGGTAACAACACGCTGCACATCATGGGTCTAATTCAAATTGTTACTCCAAAAAGTTCAGTTTTACTAGAAGAGCCTATACCACGAATAAAAGAAGCTCCTTCAGCAAAAGATTTCGCGGCGAAAGCTCAAGTGCCAATACAGATCTATCAAAATGATGGTATAGTAGGTTACAGTAAAATAAATGTCCAAGATTTTGCTTATGGAAATGAAGCAACAGTATCTTTACTAAAAAAAAAAAAACGATGTGACATGGTTCTATGGCAAATGGAAAAATTTATCGTTACCCGGTTGGCATGGTTTTATTGAACGTATAACAAATAATCTTATGAATTATTCTAAATCTCAGATCACATTTTTACCATTTATTCATCAGCCAGCTAGTAACTACAATACTATATACACAATTTTACTTTGTGCATTAGAGAATGCAAAGTGTAATGGCCACAGTGTATGTATTGTGACTTTTGATCAACCTCTATATGCAAAAGCTCGAGAAATCGTATCAGCTGCACCTGAGAACTCTGAATTACCAAAAATCATTATCAGGCTCGGAGGATTTCATTTACTTATGTCGTTTCTTGGAGCTATTGGTTACATAATGCAAGGAAGTGGCATGAAAGAAGAACTTTCTAAGATTTATGCACCTAAGTCATTAGAAAAAATGCTCAATGGTCATGCTTACGCGAGAGCTGTTCGAGCTCATACATTACTTCAGCTTACTTTAGCAATAATAATATTGAAAGAACTTGATATTGATGACATCGTGGATGCAGATCTTATCGTAAATGTTGAAAGCATATTAGATAACACTATTTCATATCATGATGTTGAGAATGATGATCAAATATCTGGAGCATTACTTGATAAGTTTAATCAAAAACTAAAAGAATATGAAGAACGAGGACCCACCGCAAAACTATGGGTGCAATATTTCAATATGGTTTCAATTGCAAAAGAGTTTATAAGAGCTGAACGTATGGGGGATTGGACAGCTCATTTAAACTGCGTAAAAGAAATGCTTCCTAATTTTCACGCGTCTGGACATTTTCCTTATGCTAAGTCTGCACACTTATATTTGCAGGATATGCTACAATTACAGAACTTTATTGACCCTAGTGTTTACGAAAAGTTCACTGAAGGATTTTTCACAGTTAGACGTTCCGACAAATTAAGCTGTGGTACTTCTACTGACATGGTGATCGAGCAATCCATGATGAAAGCCATGAAAACAGATGGAGGTATTGCTCGAGGGAGAAGTACGAAAGAGAGTGTAATAAGCAAATGGGTTTATAGTATGCATGCTATGAATACTGTTTGTGAAAGATTAGAAGAAATCGCGAATGTTAGGATGGATACTACTGATCAGCATGTCGACGCAAGTGACTCACGAGTGAAGAAAGACACTAAAGACGTGCAAAAACTTTTCGAGTGGTTTTCTTCACATAATCCTTTCCCAGAAGTTGACCAAATTATGTCTATTGCCAGTGGAGTCAATATTAAATTAAAACGCGCTGACAAAGTAGTCCCTCTTTTAGCGATGAGTAGCACCATAAAAGTTCACGATGAGAAAGTACCAGTTGACCCGGTATTGTTATTCCAACGCATGAGTATAGTGTTATTACAACGGCATTTGAAGATGAAATTGAAAAATATTTCTAATATGAATTGGCTCCCTACCCGTTGTCACTATTCGATGATATTGGAATGCGTAAAACGCAAAAGTCAGCCATTTACGATTGTTTTCAAACAGTAAACATTGATATTAACAACATTAATGTGACATGTATCATCGATGGAGGATATTTATTACACCGCGTTGTGTGGGATTGCGAAGAAACGTTTAACGTTATTTTCGATAAATACGTTCAGTACGTACGTCGACATTTTGGTCAAAGAGTTACTACTGATCAAAGAATCTTCAGATATTTTATTTGATCAATCTATGACAGTTCCCACTAGTTGACAAAAATTTCTAGCAAATGCTCAGAATAAGTCTCGGTTCATTTCAATGTTGAAAGAAAGATTGACCAGTGAAAATATTTCTGTCAAACAAGCTGATAATGATGCTGATGTCCTGATAATTGAAAATTCAGAGACAATAGTAACAACGATGCGGACTTACAGTAAAAATATAATTATAGTATCAAGACTGCTTCGATACAAAACCGGCATTTTTCAGCATTTTTTGGCGTTTTCTATTTTTCACAGCTTGGTTTTTCAATTTAAAAATCTGACGCGATTCCCTAATATGTGCACCGATAACAAACATGTCTCTGAATTTTTTCAAAACTTTTCATCCGCTGGTATAGGAGAAATTCGGCAAAAACCTGATTTTCTATTTTTACCCTTTACTACCCCCCGGGTCGAGATACGAAGTTGAAACTTGACAGAAATCATTCTTTTTTTATAAGCTTTCGAATGACTCATCGTGATTTGAATTCGGTTGAGGGGCACATTTGACCATCTTAACCGGCTATACCCTTTTGTGGTTTTATGGACATGCCTAGGATATTCACCAAATCAATTTACAATAAAATCGTAAAAAGCATTCGGATTTCCTCAGAAGAAGTTTTTTCTTTATTAATATCTAAAGCGGCCGTTGAAGAAAAACGGTTGACATCAAGAGCGGAAAATACACCAGAAATTGCAGGACTAACTGTTTCGGGAGACAGCACATGGCGAAAACGCGACTTTTCGTCAAAGTATGGAGTTAGTATTAGTACACTTATTGCAAATTACAGTGGAAAAGTTCTGGATGTCTGTCTAAAATCCTTATGCTGTAAAATGTGTGAATATTGGAAATCCAAAAAAAATACAACTGAATTTGAAAAGTGGATGGATTCACATAAAGAAGAGTGCTCGAAAAACCACGAAGGAAGCTCAGGCAAGATGGAGGTAGATGGAATAGTAGAGATTTTTAAAAGATCTGAAAATTTACACGGCGTTGAATATCTATCCTACAACGGAGACGGTGATAATAAGACATATAAAGGTCTTATTGATTCGAAACCGTACGGTGATAACATTTCAGTAATCAAAAAGGAGTGTTGTGGGCATGTGCAGAAACGCATGGGCGCGCGACTTCGCAAACTAAAAAAAGATACGAAGGGACTCGGCAGGAAAGGAAAGTTGACGGCAAAACTAATTGACGAACTAACTGTTTATTACGGCTTAGCAATAAGAAGGAACAAAGATTCAAAGGACAATATGAAGAAAGCCATTTGGGCTACACTAAAGCATAAATGCTCGACTGACGACAATCCGGAGCATGAAAATTGTCCGCCCGGGCTACACAGTTGGTGTACTTACCAGGTAGCAAAGGCTTGCAATCAACTTGATGAGTACACGCACAAACCAGCACTGCATCCAGACGTAATTAAAGCAGTAATTCCTATTTATGAGGAGTTAAGCAGGGATTGATTTACTGGAACGATGTGTCGGGGGCTTTACGCAGAACGCAAACGAAAGCCTGAATAATTTCATATGGACGTTTGCTCCAAAAACTGTTTTTAGTGGTATACAGACCATGGAAATTGCTACTTTTTTAGCCACCGGCATTTTTAATGAAGGGTTTTCGACAATTCTATGGATAATGAATAGACTGAAGGTCACCATAGGGCCAACAGCGCTTGCATTATGCAACAAACTCGACGCAGAGTGAATCAAGATTGCCGACAAGCGAACGCTCGACACGTCGACAGAAGGCCGGATCGCTCGCAGATCTCAAAAATCGGCCGCAGAAGAAACTGTACGTCAAGCTGAGACTCCTATATATGAAGCAGGAATGGCTGATTAGCAGTAAGGTAAAAAAATTCACGATAACATATAAAAATTACGTTTTCAAACTTTAAACACGTTTTTCTCACAACCGTGTTTTTCAAAACGGTGTGCAGGATTGCTCGAGTTCTATTTGATCAATCGCTTTGAAAATTTACAGTTATTCTTGCTATTACATTTATTAAGCATTGACGATCCGTTTTTTTAAATTTTCTAATTATTTTGCGAAACATAAACAATAAATTGACTCATTTTTCGTCAAAATTCGAACCCTAAATTTGAAATACCCGCCATTTTGTTAATTTTTACAAACATTGAAATGTTTGATCGTTAATGCTTAGGAATTTATCATAATTAATGAAATCTTTTCTGATTTTGTTGCAAGTAATAGCCGTTTTGCCGGAATTCTGCACACCAGTTGGACATTAAAAAAAAAAGGTGTTCCGGAAAATGGCGTCGTACGGACTTAGTTATAAACATTTTTTAAATATTGCAGCGGTTTCTTTTAATACTTATTATACTTAAATAAAGTACAAAGTTTCGTATTAATCGGTTGTTTACTTTTTTTTTTTAGTGCCACTTACAAATTGCCTAGTTTTCCGCATCCCTAGAGTAACCTAACCCCTTAAGGAATATCTATCAACCAAATTTATTCGATCACAACTGATAATGCTTCGAATATGATCAAACTTGTGAAACTAGTAGGAAATAATCAGACGGATTTAGAATGTGACCGTGGTGAAGATGGCAGCGATAGCGAAAGTTTAAATTCATTATCGACAGATGAAGTATGTGGGAATGAAAATGACGAAGAATTTAAATTTTCATTATCAGATAACGAAAAAGTCATTTCAACTGTTAACGAAAAGGATGACAGTACTGAAACGTATCAAATTCAATCAGTACGCTGTGCTGCTCACACATTGCAGTTAGCCGTGACAGATGTATTGAAAGATAAAAAAAATTGTGTGTAAAAAGTTACGGTCGCCAGTAGTTAAAAGGTTTTTAAAAGCAATGCACAAAAAAAAACAATTATAGATTGCGTTGGCATTCCACGTTGGATATGCTGGAACGCCTCGTAGAATTAAAAGAATGTTGTGACGCGAAAAACAAAGATCAATATTTAAGTCCACAAACGTGGATATAGAAATAACTGACATAGTGCGTTGCTTAGTTCCAGCCCGCATTGCGACCAAAAAATTACAATAAGAGAAACTGCTTATTGGAGATTTTTATAGGACATGGTCGCAATGTATACTGGAAACAACAAGAATAAAGACAATATTATCGGAGAAACTCGTCGAAGCCATGAAACTTCGAGAAAAAAATTGTATTCAATAATGATGTTTTCTTGGCAGGTATGTATGTTCCTTGATGTGCAATGTAACATAGTTTTAAATAAACAACAAATTCTACAAGTTAATAGTCACCATGATGTTTTCTTGATAGGCATGTTCCTCGATGTTCGGTTCAACATCGTGTTAAATGAACAACAAATGGTACGAGCGAAAACTCATCTGGTACGTACTTGGGCGTACCAAAAAAAATACTGCAACAACATAGAAGTTCAATTAGTACTAAGTGTACACCAAGTACCTCAATTGCAGTTGAAGAGAAAGTTGAAGTAGATGAAGTGGAGAATATGTTAAGAGAATTAGATCGTACAAGACATAGTCACGGTAAAATGATGAACATGAAGCTGACATTGAAGGTGAGAATGACGAAAATGATGAAGTGACGTTACAAGAACCAAGTATGCCATCTACTTCCAAAGGAAAGATAGAGTACAACCCCTGTTAGCGTATGCAGGAGTTTAGGAATATCAGTGGGCAGCTGACATGGTGAGAACTGTCCTGGAGGTCACATAAGTGAGAAAATATTGTAGACTAATTTGCTGCCTCTAAATATCAACCAACTGGGAAATATTCCCAGAGCACGATTAGAAATACCTAATGTTGGTATGCAAAGCATCAGATGTGGTGTAAGTCTGTACACTATAGTGTAGTATTGCATGTAAACGCTCTGATTTGTTTCGACTGCGGTGGAACAAAGTTGAATCATGCTACAATATCACTTTTGGACGTCAACGAGTGCAATGTTAATCAGACTAAATATTCATCAGAAATACTATTTGAATCTGTTTTAAAATGGGAGAAAGTATATAAAAAAAAACTCTCACTTTAAAAATATTTCTATTTATTTAAATGGGCATTTTGACCGAATATTGGGTTATAAATCTTCGTTCCTAGTTTATTAATGTATGATTTGGACTGATACTCCATCACACCCTTAAATATATATTAACCGTTAATAATCATCACAGAAAACAATACAATTTTGGCCATTCTTCCGAAGGCAGCGAACTATACCTTTTATACACATTTACGGAAGTTGTGGGCCAAATTGACCCAAAATAATGTAATGAAAAATCTAACAATCCAAACATATTTGTCGGCTTTTTACTCTTTTTTTCCACATTTTAATTTCAATTTAATCTCTAAATGCAAAAGAAAATTTAAAAAAAACTGATGGCACAGCGCGCATTCTCGAGCAATATTGAAATATAGATCAACATTTACGCAACTGAATTTATATTGCCTGATTAAAAGCACAGCCACCATATATGGCTGGGGTAAAAAAAAGATTTGTGACGTTTGTTACGAGCAAAGTGTTACGCGCCGCGGTGAGTTGTCTTGCGCTTCTTACAAATATACCCAATACAGCAATTTCTGATAGTCTAAGGCAGGCCTGGAAATTAAGTGTTACGGCTCCGAAACTAGCCGTCTGGCCGAGATCTTTAAAGCGCTCCAATCGGAGGCTAGCACCGAACTGGGGTCACTTTGGAACCAGCACTCCGCCCGCGCCAATGGCTGCGTTCAGCGGGCTCAATCGTTGAGCTCAACCGTTGGGAACTGGTCAGTGAGCAGTCATCGTTCCGCTCAGTTCCGCTGAACGGCACGATGTTTTAGTGGTTCCCAAATCGTGCGGTAGGTGGTGCTAACGGCATTATGTTGACGCGTCCCCCGACGCCTTGTCCGTCATAAATTCTTTTGAAAAAGACATTCTTCCTTGTTATTTTGGATTCGCGACACTTCCTCGGGAAACCCTAATAGAAGATCAAACGCCACTTGTTGCCAAAAAGTTATATAATATAACAGATCAATTAGCACTGATTTTCGATGGAATTTATATTCGGCATCAGAAAAGTTCTAACAATGAATACCAACGCAAATCATATTCAGGTCAAAAGAAAGTACCCTTGTGTAAACCTTTTACAATTTGCACCACAAACGGCTATGTGGTTGAAGTTCTTGGCCCTTTTTGTGCAAACCAGAATGATGCACAAATTATGAAAATTGCGTTGGAAGACCCAAATGGGTTGCAAACCCTTTTAAAACCTGGAGATATTTGTATTGTTGATCGAGGTTTTCGCGACGTAACAACTTACTTAGAAGAACGCGGTTACAGAGTGCTCATGCTTGCGTTAAAAGGCAAGCGTAATCAACTAACGACTGCAGAATCAAATGCATCCCGCCATGTCACTAAAATTCGCTGGGTAGTCGAGGCAATTCACGGCATCATAGGACAAAAGTACAAACTTCTTCACCATCAAATGGACAATAAGTTACTCCCAAAAGTTAGTTTATATTGCAGAATAGCGTGCTTTTTAAATAATATGTTCGGAAAACGCTTAAATTCGGACGTAGGTCTTTGTGATGAGATAGTAGAACGAATGTCGTCTCAAAACGGCGCTGAGAATTCACTATCAGTAGAAGTTGAAAATCAACATTGGAACAGGCGAAAGATTCCATTTAATCAGCTATCAGCTAACGAGCTTCTTGATTTTCCGGAAATGACAGAGAAAGACCTCAAAATTCTTTTTACTGGTTCGTATCAATTATCTCAAGCGATATCATATTTAGCAGAAGTAATGGATGAAGAGAACAACATTAATCTTCGTTGTGTTAAAGAGAGAAAGAATATTATTAAATTCGAAGTAAGATCACGACATATTAACAGCAAAACTTACAGATGTTATATTGATTATGCACCAAACTCAATAGGCTATTCCGGAATAAAGCGCTATTGTTGTGAATGTGCAAATGGTAACCGCACCGTCGGGTGCTGTTCACGCATAGCTGCAATAATTTATTACTTATCGCATGCTCGGTACCTTTCAAAAATTGTAAGACCTGCAGAAATTCTCAGCAAAATATTCAACAGTGAACACGTGACACCAGTAATTAATGAAGACAGCGATAACGATTGAATACATCAGACACGATTTTTGTTGCTATCCATCCATAATTGTTAAAGGTAAGAGATTTGAAAACCAATTTCACATATTAATATAATTGACAGGATACTTGACAAGAGAAACGGCGGCATAACAAGCAGTCCAAATTTCAGGTTAATATGTTTTTCAAATATTCTTAAAACATTTGAAAATAAATATTGATCATTGTGTCGTAAAGTTAGGAAATATATATAATTAACGAAAAAAAAAACAGCCTAAGGGACTTGGAAGTCCGAGGCTCGAACCTACGTTTAAAAAGTTAGCAGCGGTATAGCAGCTCGACGCTTTACCGCTGCGCCACCGACGCCGTTGGAAAATACGGTAGATACTTTACAATGTAAGGCGCATAACATAGTTTCAAATGATTCGGTTTTTTCAGTTTCTTTAATTCCTATGATGTTTTGCTGTACGTATAAACATTTCAGATCCCATAAATGATTTATTTCATAAAGTATGTACGAAAATTCCACCTATAAGTTACTCTGACACGGAAAAAACGACGAAAAAATCGGTTTTTAATTTTTTTAACTGCGGCGCACCAAATTGAAAAATCTGAAAAAAATTCAGGACAATAGTATCAATGATACGTACTTACAGTAAAAATATAATTATAGTGCCAAGACTGCTTCGATACACAACCGGCATTTTTCAGCATTTTTTGGCGTTTTTTATTTTTCACAGCTTGGTTTTTTAATTTAAAAATCTGAAACAATTCTCTAATATGTGCCCCGATAACAGAAATGGCTCTGATTTTTTTCAAGATTTTTCATCCCCTAGTATAGGAGAAATTCGGCAAAAACCTGTTTTTCTATTTTTTCCCCTTTACTCCCCTCCGGGTCGAGATACAAAGTTGAAACTTGCCACAAATGTTTCTTTTTTTATAAGCTTTCGAATGACTCATCGTGAGTCGAATTCGGTTCAAGGGCACATTTGACCACCTTAACCGGCTATACCCTTAGTGACCATATTTCAGAGAACCTAAAAGCTTTATTAAAAGACTGTCGTTACTTTTCATTATGTTTAGATGAAAGCACTGATGTTACCGATATCAGTCAATTTTCTATTTTTGTTCGCTCGATAGACAATCAGTTTTGTATCAGTGAAGAACTCTTAGCAATCGTACCGCTACGTTCTACTACACAAGGAACGGACATATTTAAAGCGTTTCGCGAAAAAGTGGAAGACTACGGTGGATTTTCGAAGTGTACTGCAATTGTAACTGATGGTGCACCAGCAATGGTAGGGCGCGACAAAGGGTTGAGAGGACAATTAACAAAAAATGGAATTACTTGCCCTACATTCCATTGTATAATTCATCAGGAAGCACTGTGCGGAAAGATTATAACATTAAATTCGACGATGAAGATCGTGACCAAAATTGTTGTATCGACTTGTCCGAGGTGACCTTTTTGGTGCCGCGACTTTGGTGAGCGCGAGGTGTCGTCCTCTCGGAAGGGGGGGGGCCTTTTCGCATACGCAGCTACACCTGCCGCTGTTGGATCTATCACTGTTCGCCCCCCCCCCCCTACCGCCTGGGTTACGCTTCGTGACTCACCACGTTCAAATTTGAACCAGTTGAGATCAGTACGGCACACCTTACGGATCAGTTTGTAATCACTCTCTCGGACTTTCTCAATAAAATATCGGAAATCTCTCGAACTCTCTCATTTCTCTTTCTCTTATTTTTTTTGTATTACACATACGCATACGCAGGACGCGAATTTACTCTACCTCATCAAACAATTGTAAATTTAATTAGAGGTGGAAACCGATCACTGCCACACCGGAAATTTAAAACTTTCCTTGAAAATGTGGACGCTGCTTATAATGATTTACCTTTACATAGTCAAGTGCGTTGGTTGAGTGCAGGAAAAACTTTAGAGCGCTTTTTTGCTTTGAGGAAAGAAATATCACAATTTTTAAAAAAAGAAACAAAAGTGGAAACTGCTATGGTGGAAAAATTCAAAGACGTTAAGTTTCTGTGCGAATTAGCATTTTTAACGGACATCACTGATCATTTAAATTCTTTGAATATAAAATTGCAAACACAGGATCAAACAATTTCTGATTTGATTGGCCACATTAACGGTTTTAAAAATCAAATACAACTATTTATAGCCGAATTAAAAATATCGGAGTTGTACCATTTTTCAGCATGCAAACAAATTGCTGAAGAGCATAAAGACGCAAATTTCACCACATTTCTACCAATATTAATTGAAATAGACAAAGAATTTAATAATAGATTTGCTGATTTCGACACTTTGAAGCAGGACCTCCTAATTTTTAATAACCCGAAAGGATGCACAATCGAAGAACAGAAATTGGAATACCGCCTGGAACTTTGTAATTTACAAGCAGACCCATTTCTATTAAGCAGAAACGACTGTGGGCTGGATTTTTTCAAATTATTACATGAAAAAAAATATCCTAAACTAGTCAATTTACGATTAAAAATCTGTTCAATGTTTGGATCCACATATAAATGTGAGGCTGCATTTTCAACCATGAAACACATTAAATCAAAATATCGCTCGACGTTGACGGACGATTCTCTATCCTCATTGATGCGAATAGCAACATCAAACATATCAGTGGATATACAATCCCTTGTCGATAATATGACACGGCCACAATGTTCGCATTAGTAGAACATTTCTACTAGAAATCAAGTAAGTATGTAAGCATATATCAATTTGCATGAACATAAATATACATATGTCACGGGTAAAGTCCGCTTGAAGGCTAAAAGTCTTATTTTAAAGACATCACGGCAACAATAGAAGACCTCATGTACGGTCCAGGAATCGCAGATTGAAGGTAATTAAAAAAAATATTTGGTTTTAAGACGCTGACGTCGTACTATTTTTTCTTTTGCGTTTTTCTCGAAACTACTTTTTTCAAACCGGTGTACACGATATCTCAAGATCTACTTCACCGATTTATTTAAAATTTACAACACTTATTTTTTATAATATTATCTAAAATGTGACGTAGGATTTTTGTAATTGGGTGCCATGTTCGAAAGTTATAAATTTTTTAAATTCAAAATTTCGATACAAATTCGAGTTTTTTTTCAAACAGCTGTCATTTCTACAAAAAATATTTTTTTTAAATTTCCCTATGTCACATTTTAGCTATTACCCTTTTAAATAAGAAAAAAATTATTTTTTATGTTTTAGGCGATGCCTAACAAAGAAATCAAGTACACCATCAGCAAGGATTTTGAATTTTTTTTTTATAATCGTTAATATTGTAAATTGTTCATAAAACTAGTATATATATGTGTCAAATAAAGATCATTTAATATACTTAATGGCAGCGTCAAAAAAAAGTTTATTTTTATACCTATTTTTCCGAGCGCCAAGGTGGTGTAACCCCTTAAGTAACTCAATGGCTGTTGCTATATTTTCGATGGCTACAAATAGTAAGTGTTGGGATTATAATATGATAGGTACCCAAACATTATTAAAAGATTTGGGTGTTATAAAATCAGCGGATTTAACACCTAAAGCAATACGCATGTATGCAATAGCTAGAAATTTATATGCAAAAAGTAGAATGTATAAGAAACGAACTGTGGCATTGAAGGATAGATTAAAGGCAGCCAAAAACATGCTTGTTGCTTCACACACCGATTCAGGACACAATGCCCTTAAATTTTACATGCAACAATTATTAAAGAAGACAGGTAAACCGCAGGGAAAAAGATATAATGAGCAAGAGAAGTTAATGTGTCTCGCATTGTTCAAAGCATCGGGGTCTGCATTGTGTATACTATCAAAATGGTTCGACCTCCCTTCCCCACGGACAATATCAAGAATTCTCCAGAAAATACCAATGGAACCAGAAATTAGTAACTTTGTTTTCGAACAATTACAGAAAAGTGTGAATAAAATGAAAACAAAAGAAAAAATATGTTTTTTAATGTTCGACGAGGATTCGTTACAACCTCATGCAGAGTACAGAAACCATGAAGATAAGATAGTAGGTTTAGAAAATAATAAAATTATTTAAAAGGAATTTTATCAAATTGGAAGCAAGTGGTAGCGTACACATTTTGCAAAGGTACAACGACAGCAGCGAATCTTGAAATATTGGTGAAGACTGTGTTACAAAAATTGAATACAATTGGTACGTAAAGCATAGAATTAATTTTGCATTCATTTTGACACATTGAGTATTACAATAGGGTAAGTCAGGGTGAGATGGTCATACGGGGGAGATGGGCAGTGACAGTATTTTTTAGAAGGAAACGCCAGATGGCGCTGCGTCCACGCGGGTACAAAGTGCTATAGACAAGCAACATCCTTTGTTTAAACTGTTAGAATAGAACGTTCCTAAAGGTTTGTAAATCCACTGTGAAATTTAAGCTAGTGCTTCCAAATGTTTGATCTATATTTTGGTCATCTTGTTTGTGTTATTTATGCTGAATATTTTTAGTTCTCAAGATGTATTTTCGATAGTGCATTGTTTACAGAGTTTTTAACCTTAAAGTATTCAGGGTTCCGTTTGTTAGTCTAAGTGTAAGTTCAACGCTGATTTTATTCGGGGGAATTAAAACATTTTTACTTTAAACTCTTATATTTATTAAATTTCGTATTTTAATACTGATCCTGACAATTTTGTCGTGATTCTTCAGCTAAGTGAAAGTGCTAAGAAGGCGCATCTGTATGTAAGTAAAGATAAATGTATACTTTTATGGAATGAAGTTTCGATTTTCTTTTTATGAGTAAATATTACCTAGATATTTCTTATAAAACGAAATAGTCTTCAGTTTAAAATGGTTTTATCTAATAAAAATTGAAGTCCGTGATTGGTACCGATTTATTGAATATGTTCCTATTACGGAAACATGAGTAAACAACCAAAAGTGCGACGTCTAACCTACAAAAGGGAATCATTGGACAATGCTTTAAAAGATATTAGGAAGGGAATGCCTATAGGCACTGCTTCCACGAAGCATAATGTTCCAAGGACTACATTGTTCAACAAAATAAACACTAAATATGTAAATAAAATTCGGAGAACGTCGCAACTGGGGCTCCATATGGAGTCTCGAATCCGTAACTGGGGCTCCATATGGGGTCTCGAATCCGTAACTGGGGCTCCATACCGGGACATATTTTCCATAATTGGGGCCCCGTAATACGTGCACTCCCGTTTTGAAGGCTCCGTAATAGGTGCAAAAATCTGTTTTTTTTCGTTCGATCGGTATTCCACTAATTTTTAATTATTCTGTACAAAACTATTTTTAGGGGGTTCCGGAACCATTAAACTTACTAGAGGGCACGAAAAAAAACAATTACCCCTAATTTGTTATTATTTCTAAAGAACAAACAGCCCGCAGTGCCACTAATCTGTCCGTAATTGGGTCACTTACCCTAGCATTCTCAACTTTGTTTCGGTGTTCTCTGCTATCAGTGTGCTTCTTATGTGCAAAAAGTGTAAAAAAGACATAACTTTTACTAAAGGAAGTCCTCGTGGGTTGGGTTTTACAATAGCAGTGGAATGCAGTTGTGGTGTGACGTATATAAACTCATGTCCTTTGATTGATAAGGCCTTTGAAATAAACCGCAGAATAGTTTTTGCAATGCGACTGTTAGGCGTTGGTTTCAAGGGACTCGAATTATTCTGTGGCATTATGGATATTGGTCACGGACTTGCGGCGAATACGTACTATACATGTCTCGAAAATATCCATTGTGCCAGCGAAGCAATATATCATATCGTGACGAGAGAAGCAGCCCAGGAAGAGAAGGAAGAGAACACGAAACACGGTGTTACGTGCCGGTTACTTTTTCAAATTCATTATCAATTCACAGATGTCAACAATTGATCCAACCATTGCGTGTTATGGGAAACTCCCTCGATCAATAGTCAATTATCTGTGAAAGCTCTCAATAGCTACGATTTTAACTCAGCTTGAAGTCTGTCACGCCGCGGCATATTGTCCCACGCAAAATTGTCAACGCCGTGCGGCTTTCCGAGAACGCCTTGTGTGATAAGCATTCCGAAGCCTAAGCATTGTAGTAGGCCATTTTATATTTTTCTCCCCTGCTAAATTTCTGTTACACTATTATTGGCATCTGATCCAACCATTGCGTGTTGTGGGAGTCCCCCTCAATCAATTGCCAATAATCTACAAACCATATTATAATAATAATTTTATATGAGCCGTTACGCCACTGCGTTCTTCCATGCGAAAATCTCCCAACACCGTCGACGTTCTTAGAACGCCGAGCGCGATAACAACTTGGATGCTGGGAACGTTCCGAGCGACGACGGTTGGGCCCGTGTGCACGACGTGCAGAATCAGCGATTTTGGCGCTCTTTGTCCGGAGGCCCGAGTGCTTGGGCCTACCCTGCAATTGCTCGTGGCAGTCGGCTAGCAAGTCGCGTAGTGCGCAGTTGTTCTGTCCGAGGGACAATCCTATTTTGTATAAAATAGTCGTTGAGCCGGAGTTCCATCGTTGTCTTGTAGTGCGTGGAAGGACTCAGTCCCCGTAGAGACTATATATATATTTTGCGTTTTCACTGTTTTAAATTCTACCGTTTAAATCTTTATTTATATTTTCTCGTGATTAATATTTAAATACAATACATCGGGACTTAACATCGACATTGGTGTAGCGTGTGAAGTGTCCTGCGTTTCAACTCCGTGTACCGCAGGCCCCATCCAGGTCACAGAGACAGAGAGAGATAGAGCGAGAGGTTAACATCCTCAGAGAGAGAGAGAGAGAGAGAGACAGAGTGAGAAAGTAAGCCATTCAAACCCTTAACAATCCTCGTGTAAAATCAGTGAGTGATTTTTACTATGCCTAATTCCTTTTTTCGCGTATACTGCATTTGTGAATTGTTCGAATTCGATTATTATAAAGCGCCAATCACGCTATTTTCCCCGAAACTATTTATCTAGAATGTGTAGTATCACACAACCGCGCAATCATTGATCCAACTCATTTAATGAGTTGTGGGTTTCCCTCGATCAATTGTCGTCCGTAGAACACTTGCGTTAAATTGTAACATCTACGACTCTATTCAAACCCATGTAGAAATCCCCATTTTGTACCACCTTCAAAACATTTCCTTTTTGTTTATTTTGTAATACATGGTAATATTTACTTAAATATCGTCATCTACGACTCTTATCAAAAACCCATGTAAATCCCCATTTTGTACCACCTTGTAACGTTCTCGAACGAGACGTTGCCGTTTGTTACAGGAGATTCCACAAGTAGAGCGGTTTACCCGTGGAATTGTGGGATTTGGTTCGGGTGGCGTGCAATAAAGAAATGAATTTCACGAACTAGAGTCCTTCCTTTTAACAATAGGTAACAAAAGATAATTTATTCAAGAAAATAAATGCTTATTGACCCTTGGACACTCGGTCGGTAAATGAATACAATTCTGTCTAACTTAATACAGTAAAGTCTCCCTATGGGCTCGCTGGTCGGGACCGGCGATGAGCCCTCATGGAGACCCGAGTCCTAATTCCGAGTGTTCGTTTCTCGCTTCTTTCTGGTCGAAGGGGGAGCGAGATGGAATGCTTTGCGTGCGCGGCAGGCGTGCGCGACGGGTGCGAGCGCTCAGATGGAATCGTGACTGCTCGACGCATGCGGGCGACGGTCAGATAGCCAGGCACGGCACGAGTCTTTTTTGGGCCCTAGGCGAACTTGCCAAATTCCGCCATTTATTATAATACATTTATTTGAGTTTATTGATGACCTTACTCTGAATTTTTATTTGTAGTAAAAAGATTTGAGCCGGGCCTGCGTCAAGATTTAGCGACGCGGTTCCCCTGCTCACCTTATGCGCTTGCGACCATCGCGCACGCCCGCCGCGCATGCAAAGGACGGAGTATCAGGCCTCCGAAAGACGGAGCGAGACAAAACATCAACGCGTCGTCTGTCTCGTACCGTCCTCGCTCGCTTTCAGCGCCTTTCGCTCGCTCTCGTTCCATCTCGCTCTCGCCTTCGCCGGACAAGAGTGAGACAGAAGTGGTGGGGATAGGTGACAAGCCCTCATCGTGTGCACAAAACCGAGCCCATAGAGAGACTTTACTGTATCGTTATGACGTATCGGTCGGTACTAAAGAATAACCCTCGGTTTGGGTTTCGGCGCTGAGTCGGTAATATAGGAGTATTACTTCGGTTTTTGACGCTAAGTCGTTTATAATGAATATAGTGCTACTTGCACTAGAGGTACGATTCTAAATCGTAAACGAAAATAATGTCTTTGACACGTAGTCTGTAATAACGAATAATGAAGAATTGACGCAAGGTCGATTTGGTAATGTTAGTTGAGAGTGCGAGAGGATTCCTTCTCTCTGAACAGTGCTGGCTTCCAGTTGCCTATCAGCTTGCCCACGCTTTCTAGGATGGTAGCCGAGTGCTAATGAAAGCGATCTCAGATGGTAGCCAGGTAGCCGGTAAAGGCGTCCCCAGATGGAAGTCGATAGTGGCTTCCTTCCTTCTGATTCGGTCGTGGCTTCTGGTGCCTATAAGCTGGCCCACGCTTGGTAGGACGAGGTTGAGGGGCTACTAAAGCGGCCTCGAAAGGAAGTTAAGGGGCTACTCAAAGCGACCTTGTATGGTGTAGAGGGGCTACTGAAAGCGGCCTCGTAGGAAATAGTATGGTGTACGTAGATTTAGAGTAACTTCCTTAGACTGAGCTAGACTGAGGGGCTTGTGAAAGCGGCCTCGATCCGGTAGGTTCGGTGGCAGAACCAAGTCTGCTCTCTGCTGCTGGCGGGCCTCTACTTATACTCCAAGTCGATGTTTGGCCCGCGCCAATCACTAGCTGCGCGATCTCGCGCACCAATTATAATTAGTATCCGGTTCGCGCCACTTTGACACTACGCTCGGAATAATTCGGCGTCCGGTTTATCGTACGGTGTGCGCACGCGTTCTTTGGTTCACTCGCGGCACTGAGTTAGCTGTTTGAACGGGCAGCTATGCGCACGCGTTGCGCGTCACTTAGTTCACTGTTTCCCGCCGCATGGGATGTCGCTTGCACGTGTTTCGCGTGTCCTTACTAATAATGTAATAAAAGGAGTAAAATGAACTAGAATGATAACTTAACTAGGAAAAAATGTACATCGGTTCGTAGCGGTACGTTACAACCTTCAAAACATTTCCTTTTTGTTTATTTTGTAATGCATGGTAATATTTACTTAAATATCGTCTCATTCTGTTCGAACCTGTCTTGCCAAGATACCACATCCCGATTGGGCAACCTGTATGGGTTGTAGACGTGTGATGACCCACTAAATTTTCGCGCGGTATTATTCTAAAATCTATCGTAAATCTCAAAATCACTCCACCAAAGTCCCTCAAACTGAACACCAACCCCATTTCCCCAATCACTGATCACCTTGACGATGTACCTTAGCGGTCCCCATCTCAAGATGGTCGGTACAAAACCCCTTCGCCTATTCGCCCTACGAGGCACCAATCCCTTCTTAATACTTGAATTCAAACAAGTCCTTCGTAACAAAACCCTCTTAAATCGAGACTACGTCTCACTCCCCTCTATATGACTCACTGAGTCCAAGCCATTCTAACCCCTTTCCCATTAAAACACCCAAAATCCATCCGATGGGATGAGTATCTCCGTTTCACAGTTATAAAAACCCCGGAAGTCTAATTGCGACGCAAATTTGGTGTACGTGACATAAATACGTCTATTAATAGACGTACCAGTTATAAAAACCCCGGAAGTCCTACTGCGACTTATTTCTTAAATGTGTCAAGGTCCCTACCGCGCGTACCCCCCGCAACACACCATGTAACCCATATAAATACGAAGGATCGAGAGGCCAGGAGCTCTTTCTTCGACAGAAATCTATCTTCGACAGATAGAAGTATTATTCAAAAAGTATATCTTTAAAAGTGTATAAAATTAACGCTCTTTCTTCGACAGAAATCTATCTTCGATAAACATAGTATTATTCAAAAGTATATCTTTAAAAGTGTATAGAATTAACTTCAGTGTTCTACGGCAACTACTGTAAGTTATTATTATTATTTAACATTATCGTGCATATCATCTCCATACCAGTTATTACTATTGTTTTCTATATATATGCTTATTGCGATCATTTATTATTTCATATTGCTATTCATATTGTTTTCTATATATATACGCTTATTGCGATCATCATTTCACGTAATTATCATCATATATTGTATTTCATGTTCATATTCTTATATTGTGGTTAATTACCGTTAAACATTTTATCGTACTCATGTTTAAAGCCAATAAACCTCTTTGTTTTGAATCACGCATCGAATTATTGTGTGCATCCTTTGGCTATAAAGATTCCAAACTAAGACAGGCTGCCGCAACAGCTGATTCCTGTTTGTAAACGCGAGAGCGCATTCACTGTTTACAAACGTACTTTTGCATTAGCTGTGCTAATCACGGAAACCATACGCGTGGTTTTCTTTACATAAATGCAACGGTAAATCTTATCACCTAAATCAAAACAAACATAAGGTGCTCTAACGGGTGTTCCCCGGGTGTGTATTCACCTTTTAAACCTTCCCTGGTCGATTAGAGTGTTGGATTTAAGATTCGCGCCTGATCTCCCCCTAGCTTCAGAGTGCTGGATTAAAGATTCGCGCCTGGGTTCCTTCAAATCCTCAGAGTGCTGGATTTTAGATTCGCGCCTGGGTTCCTTTCAAAATCCTCAGAGTGCTGGATTCAAGATTCGCGCCTGGGTTCCTTCAAATCCTCAGAGTGCTGGATTTTAGATTCGCGCCTGACATTCCCCAAAACTTTCAGAGTGCAGGATTTTAGATTCGCGCCTGGGTTCCTTCCAAAATCCTCAGAGTGCTGGATTCAAGATTCGCGCCTGACCATCCTCTCAAATCCTCAGAGTGCTGGATTTTAGATTCGCGCCTGACTTTTACCCCACATGTCATTGTCCCCAAAAGACCTCCACCCGGGACGTGACAGACGAAAGCCGTACCCAAAACAATCCTGCTTTTTGCATAATAATCTGATTATGTAACATTATTAAAATCTCTTTAAAAATTGTTAAGCGTTGCGTGAGAAAATTCGACTCAACCGCTCGGTCACATAAAATCAACGCCCTCACGTAATAACGGCATGGACTCATTAGAATTGACTGTTTCCGGAGACGGCACGTGGAAGAAAAGAGGTTACAACTCGCTGTTTAATATAATATAATTGTGTGGATACCACGTGGCGCAACGCGTGGTCGCGAAGAATTCACATTCTCACCTCAGTGCCGCGATAAATACTATCTAAGCCTCTCATCATTTCGTTTTTGTAAATATTGTGCGCTCAAAAATAAACCTTGACGAAGTTTTCAACGAAAGCAGTGTTTAGTGTAACATAACCTGTCTTAGGCTCCTCTCAACTCTCACCCTCAATCATCTTCTCAAACAATATTGGAAGCCATAACAAATAATGGCAATTTAGAATCCGCATTTTTGCAATTTGAATTCAATCAGACATACATTATTTAGCATTTTCAGATACATACAATCGTGGTCGAGCTTAAAACAGTATTTTGTTTAAATTAATATCAATTTTTTCAAATATTTTATTAAACGATTATGTGAAAACTGTAAATAAGAGTCAGTTAGAAACGCGTATAGACAACACTTCTAAAAATCGTAAATTCAAAACTTTTAATAGGAACTAGACTTCCAACGTTGTTTTTTTTTCCCCCTTTTTTTTCATCTTTCTTAAAACAGTAATTTTGATATATATTTAAATTATTCTTTTCAATATGTTTTAATACATTAATAGAGTTTTATTTATTTGCATAGTATATTTTTATTATTAATACTATTTCATAAGATTCAAGATTTTATTAGTAGTATTTCAAGAAAATGTCAAAGTATGTTACGTTATGTTTTGTTATTAATATTACTCAAGATTATTTATCATTATTTCAAAATGTAATACTTTATTTCTTTAAGAATACAAAAGTAATATTTTTGTTATGTTCTATTTAAAAATATTAATTTTATTTTAGAAAATAGGATGATATGGCTATTGGCGAACCACAAATTATAATAAAAAAGGTAACGCGCCATGGTAAATACCCCTAGGGTGGTGAGGAAATTTTCCCCAATTATCATACTGTCCTGTAACACCGCCAGCGGCAGTGGCCGCGACGACAGCACCGGTTCTCGTCCGATCACCGAAGTTAAACGTCGTGGGGCGCGTAACGGGGAAAGATGGGTGACCGTTTTTCTCCCGGTGCGTTGCTTGCTGCTGGCACCTTTACGGGTAGAGGTTCCCGGTTGCGAATGTATATACTTCGTGACCGTTCTGGCCTACCCAATAGCAAAATTCCTTACGGTGGTCCCATTGAGTCAAGACGTGGTCTTCCAGAACACACTCTTCTTTCCGTCCTCCCTGTGGCCTGCACGGTGGTTCGCTGGAGAAGTATCGATGCTCACTCCATCTTGCAAAGCTTAAGCTGCTATAGAGGAAACTCTGAGGCGCAGCGCGTCTGTTGGACCTGCAAAGCTGACACTATCTGTCCTCTAACACCTTCTAGCGAAGCCACGAAAAACCAAACCCCAAGGTATGAGCCACTTTGGGGGCTGTGGCTTCCTGTGGTCCTGAAGTCATGAGGCTCAGCACCAAGCTAGAAAGTATAGTATTGTAAGTGTTGTAGGTGTTGCGGTATCGATTGAATATCGAACCGCGCTGCATTGCTGTGCTGCGCCGTGCTATACTGGAGGCTGCACTGCAGCGCTGTGGTGTTGCCTTGTATTGCTATTGCTTTGTATTGCTCCAATTGCTACAGAGCGCTATGGCACTCTGTCTTACTCTGCTTGCTATTTGCTATTTGCGATCAAATTGTATTACGCTTAGATGCCCGCCTGACACACTGCTGTATACCAGAAATAACTGGATACGATAGAGAAAGTTCAGAGAGTATGAAGTGCCACAGGGTGCCACACGGCACTCTGTTTTTCTTTGCTTTGAACAAAAATTGCATTATGCTGCGGTATGCTGCGATACTACCGTATTGCTGTATCTCAGTCATGAAGACCGCATGACTGGGTACAATATATATATATATATATATATATATATATAGAGAGAGAGAGAGAGAGAGAGAGAGAGAGAGAGAGAGAGAGAGATATGTTTGGAGTTGTGCATAACATACCAGATACGGGCCTATGGCCCCGGTACTCTACAAAAGCAATACGCCGGTGAAACTGTTGAAGTGCCCCAGCACGGTGGTACCCCGCGGGAGATGGTGCCCGGGGGAAAGCAGCAAGATACCGTTGGGATGTACAGGTCCATCCCACGGCAAAGCAATACGCCGCTGGGGCTTTGTAATCTGTGGAGGCAAGCAATACGCTGCTGGAACTCCGGGGATTCGTCTTGTAAGCTAGACGAGGCCCCACAGAGTTCGGCAGCGGTGCAAAAATGCTGCCATGGGTATCAAACGCCCCACGGCAAAGCAATACGCCGCTGGGGCTTGGTAACCCGTGGAGGCAAGCAATACGCTGCTGGGACTCCGGGGATTCGTCTTGGAGGTTGGACGAGGCCCCACGGAGTCCGGCAGCGAGGCAAAATGCTGCCGTGGGTATCATGCGGCCGTGGTGTGGCCTGGCGCGGCGGGGCGAGGCGGCGCGCCGTCGGGACTTGCAGAACGTCCCACGGCAAGGCAACACGCCTCTGGGTGTTGGCAACCCAGAGGTGACAAAGAAAGAGTAAAGTAGAGTAAAGTAGAGGGAATTAAACTATAGTAGCGTAACATAAGGTGCCGTTGCCGTTGCATTGATACGAACCGGCAAAAGCAACACGCCGCGGGATTGGGTCACCCGCGGTAAAGCAATACGAGTTAGAAACTTGAAATTGGAAATTTGAAATTTGAAATTAGGGAAAGGTCTCTCCGTCGCAATGGCGGAGGATGCTGAGTCGCGTGAGTACCAGGGACCGCAGATTTGGGGGCACAATGCGAATACACAGCCTCTTGTGCCTCAAGTCACGATCAATGCCTTCGCGCGGCGCTAGAAGTTACGACTTGCCCGTCAAGGGTTTTAGAGTTTACAGAATTGGTCGGGGCGGCCATCCGTCATGAAAAACCCATCCTACAAACTCCCATCTACCGCTGATGTCCTAAGCCACTTATCGGGCTCTCCACCTCCTTCCTTCCCCTGCTTGACTCAAAGTGGGATAAGGAAACGAGCCTGCACGCGACTTCCGGGACCGGCGCCTCCGAGTAGAAGGCGGCGGGACCGGGGCCACCCCCTCACTAACCGAAACATTACACTTTCAGGCAAAACTCATTAAAAATCATGATGGCATGCCCGGGTTCAAAATTGTCCGGAGGTAAACTCGCTCCCCATTCGGATCTCCGGGTGGGAGCTGGACTCGAGCGTGTCATCGTGGAGTGTCGCCGGAGCACCCGGATCTCCAACAACCTCTCTCGTACGAGAGGCGCGGAGAAGACACCGATGGACGTACCCGCTGTCGAGTTGCGGAGCCGCCCGGCGACGCGCTCGATAACGCGGGCGGCCCAGTCCGGGAACTCCGCCTGTCGAGCTGCGCCCGGGCGTGCGTCCTCTACGACCGCGCCGACGGCGGTGCAGTCCCAACAGGAGCTCGGTTCTCATACCGTCCAGACCGTGCTCGTAAGGCGCGCGAAGCGGCTCAGGTGCGGGCGAGAAAGCCCGGCTGAGCAAACCGAACATAGTGCAGCAGCTGCACAGGTAGGCACTAGCTCCGCGAATAGCTCCGAGACCGCGACTGCGAACGCGCACGTGTCCGCGAATAGGATAGCGTGTAGAAAAGCCTCGTTGCTCACGCTCGTTGCGTCCGAAACAGAGTTAGGTCCCAGTGAGGTAGGACCCCACTCGAGCGATGCGATAACAGAAAGGCCTTCAAGGCGCGCGAATCCGTCCGCGAACGCGAACGCGAACATGGGAGTCAGGATGTTGCAATTGAATATGCAACGTTCTGGCAAAGTAGCAGGAGAGGTTAGGCAGCTCGTAGCCAAGAAGCGCCTTGACGTCCTGCTGCTGCAGGAACCACACGTCAGACGCGCTGGCTCGAGCTATTCTGTTGCTGGATTAGGAATACGAGCAAAGGTAGCAGCCGTAAGCTCACAAAGGCCGTGGGCTGCGGTTGCCCTATGTAATGACCTGCTTGACCTAGTGTTCATCTCGCAGCTAAGCACGACCCACTGTGCGTGTGCGGAAGTGCTGGCCCCCGGCTCCTCGTTCTATGTGGCTTCACTGTACTTCCAGTTTAGCGACGAGATCGAGGGGCACCTCAGGCACCTCGAGATGGTGTTTCAATCGCTGAGGGGGAAGAGAATCTTAGTCTCGGTAGATGCCAACGCCCGGTCGTCACTCTGGGGCCCGCAGAGCACAGACGATAGAGGCGCAAAATTTGAAGACCTCATACGGTCGTATGGCTTAAAAGTGGTTAATGAGGTGGCCCAGCCGCCCACCTACTGGACGTCGGAGGGGGAATCGTACATCGATGTCACTCTGGCGTCCGCTTCCATGCTAAATTCCATCAGAAGCTGGAACGTGAGGTGCGACTGGGTCACGAGTGACCATAGGGCCGTGGATATCAGTTTGGGGGTCCGGAGGGCACGAGCGGTGGAGCAGGGTCCCGCTGGCACTCGGTTCAACGTAAGTCGGACCGATTGGGGGCGGTACGCTGAAAGCCTTGCCGGTCTCTCTAGATCGAAGCTTGAGGGCCTCCGGCTGGACTCCGCGGACGACGTTCAGGAAATGGCAAGTGCGCTTACAAGTGTCATCACTGACGCTTGCACCGCGGCTATGCCAAGAAAGCGAGTGTTTAGGAAGTCCAACCCATGGTGGACACAGGAGCTAACCGAGCTCAAGAAGACCGTACACAGGCAGCGGCGTGAGTTCCAAAAGGAGCAAGACGCGCCGGCACGCCACCAACTTAAACTGTTGTATCGCTACTCTTTGCGAAATTACAACAGGGTGGTGAAAAGGACGAAGCTCAAGAGCTGGCGTCGATACGTTACGTCGAACGGGAACTCGGAGCCCTGGGGTTTCGTGTATAAACTCCAGACGAATAAACTCCAAGTAGCGAGGGTGATCAGCACCCTCCGGCGTGGTAACAGATACACATTGAGCGCGAGTGAAACTGCCAGCTCACTTTTGGAAGTTCATGTCCCCGATGACCGGGAGGAAGATGACACGCCGCACAGTGGTCTGGAATTAAGAATTTGGTGACATTTGTCTATAGCTTTTGACCTATATAAGATATCGAAACGAAATTTGCGCCAAAATATAGGAAAAAATCGTCCCTTTCTAATGATGTATAACTTAATAATTTTTACATTTATTTATTTATTCTTTTTTCAATTTTTTTAAGTTAATTGTTATAAAAAAAAATTAATAGTTGTTTAATTGGTACTTTATTGAATACTCTTTTCAGTGGTTTAAGTCGCATGTTGATAAAACTTTTCGTTTCCAAGTTATAAGGAAAGTCGAATAGTAGAGGAAAGTAGTGAAAATCGCTTGTTTTTAAATTAAAGAGCAGTCTTGTGCGATAAAATGGCATCTTTTATTAATAATTAATGTAAATAATCCATTAAAAAAATAATGCTGAATGCGGCATGGTAAATTTTTGAGATTCTTTTCTTTAAGAGAGGATATCTTTAAAGTCCCAAAGAGTCCCACATTCTACCAAATTGAAATATTTTCAGCAAATCTTCCCCTATGTAATCACGTAACAATCATTTCCAACTTCGTCCAACTTTTCAAATTATTACAGTTTAAAGCCGTCAGTGTTACGTCGCGTCGCGTCGCGTTTTACGTATCACGTCCGCATCGTCCCAAATTCGTAAGGAGGTATGGCGTTTCTCCGAAGAAATTGTTTACACCATAGATACTTGATGTGTTTATACTATGGTGTAGATAAGCCTTCGAATAAGATTTCGACTTTCTGTCTGCATTCAGTTGCACAGAACCATTCGAGCCTGCATCAGCATAGTAAGACGTTCCAAGCATTTCATACGCATTTAAAAGTTACTGTTCAGTTTTTCTTTTGTTTTGTTCGTGTTAAGTTTTGTTTTGTTAATTTTTTGTTAATTAAGTGTAAGTTATATTTGTGTTTTACGTGTACATCATATTTCATTGTACTTCTATTTGGTAAGTACAAAGTCAATTAAAGATTACAAATTACACATTACACATCACATGAGTTATTTTGTACATTCAACATTTTCTTCTTTGCTATCCAGATATTATTTATTTAGTGAAAATGGAAACTTTTAGAAAAAATAAAGATTTATATCGTGCTTTAAAAAGTTCCACAAGAGATATGGGTGATTACTTATTTTTGCGTGCAAAACAATTCAAGTTGCGTGCAAAACAATTTCTTCGGAGAAACGCCATACCTCCTTACGAATTTGGGACGATGCGGACGTGATACGTAAAACGCGACGCGACGCGACGTAACACTGACGGCTTTAAACTGTAATAATTTGAAAAGTTGGACGAAGTTGGAAATGATTGTTACGTGATTACATAGGGGAAGATTTGCTGAAAATATTTCAATTTGGTAGAATGTGACTTTAAAGATATCCTCTCTTAAAGAAAAGAATCTCGAAAATTTACCATGCCGCATTCAGCATTATTTTTTTAATGGATTATTTACATTAATTATTAATAAAAGATGCCATTTTATCGCACAAGACTGCTCTTTAATTTAAAAACAAGCGATTTTCACTACTTTCCTCTACTATTCGACTTTCCTTATAACTTGGAAATGAAAAGTTTTATCAACATGCGACTTAAACCACTGAACAGAGTATTCAATAAAGTACCAATTAAACAACTATTAATTTTTTTTTATAACAATTAACTTAAAAAAATTGAAAAAAGAATAAATAAATAAATGTAAAAATTATTAAGTTATACATCATTAGAAAGGGACGATTTTTTCCTATATTTTGGCGCAAATTTCGTTTCGATATCTTATATAGGTCAAAAGCTATAGACAAATGTCACCAAATTCTTAATTCCAGACCACTGTGCGCCGGCGCAGCGTGTCATAAGGGAAGGCGCGCGAGTCACGCCCGGCACAACGAACGCCGATCCTTTCACGGAAGCGGACGTTGTAGAAGCCGTTAGGACTTTTAAGAACAAAAAAGCGCCAGGGGCAGACCTCATTGAGGTCTGTGCCCTAAAGGCGGCATGCAAGGTAATCCCCGGTCAGCATGTGCGGCTCTTCAACGGGTGCCTTCAGTGGGGTGTCTTTCCGTCAACTTGGAAGGAAGGTTCGCTTCGAATCCTTCTAAAGGATAACGACAAAGACGAGAAGGACCCGAAATCTTACCGCCCAATCTGTCTCCTCTCCGTTGTAGGGAAATTTCTTGAGAAGCTTCTTAAAGAGCGACTCACCCAGACGTCGTTGGCCCCGGGACGGATCTCGGACCGACAGTTCGGCTTTATGCCCGAAAGGTCGGCGGAGGACGCAGTTGTGGAGCTGCGCCGCACGGTCGACGCTCTTGAGCATCGATACGTGATTGGGCTGCTCTTCGACATCGCGGGCGCTTTCGACAATGTCTGGTGGCCCCTAGTTCTAGAAAGCTTCAAAGCTCGAGACTGCCCACGAAATGTTTTCGAAGTGACTGCAAATTACTTCGACAATCGTAGGGTCAAGATCTCGATAGGCTCTGTAGAGGTATCCAAGCGGGCGACAAGAGGATGCCCACAAGGCTCTGTTCTTGGTCCTGCCTGCTGGAACCTGATGTTTGATGATCTCCTGAGATCTCTTCAAGACTCAGTCGAGGAAAGGTTCGTTGCGTACGCGGACGAGTAGTGGTTAGCGCAGACGATAGGCGCACGCTGGAGATCAAAGGTCAACGCACAGTTGACCAGATCGTCCAGTGGTGCAAAGCGGCAAAATTAGAAATATCAGCTCGCAAGACTGAAGCGATCGTGCTCAGAAGCGGCTGGATTGATAGGGCCCCGATAGGTAGACGGGGAGGAGCGCGTCCCGACCGAAAGCGAAAGGCTGTCCGAGCGAATAAGGCAGACCTTACAAGTAGGCCACCGACCATACGAATAGGAGAAACCAGTATTAAATTCAAGCCCGTAGTGCGATATCTTGGCGTCAACTTTGATAGTGGTATGCGTGTCCATACGCATTGTAGGTATCTAAGCGACAAGGTCGGGTCGCTCTTCATGAAGCTAGGTAGGGTGGCGAGGTGTCAATGGGGCCTCCGCTTCGGTGCTCTCTCCGACGTGTACAGAGGGGTCTTTGCACCGATGGTAGCATATGCAGCGGCCGGCTGGGCCGACTTGTGCACGGTGAGGGACGCCGGAGTGTTGCAGTCCATGCAGCGCCGTGCTCTTATCTCGATGACCCGTTCGTACCGAACGGCATCCTGGGAGGGCCTATGCGTAGTGGCGGGAGTTGCGCCTGTTGGCATCCTGCTCGAACAGCATAGGGCCCTCGTTGAACTTCGAAGAGGTTGCGACGCCAAGATCGGGAGCGTTGTTGTCCCCGCAGCGGCGGAGGACGCGAAAAGGCGCGTTAAGGTTGAGGCTGTAAAAATGTGGCAAGCCTCGTGGGAAATTTCCCACAAGGGCCGCGGTACACATGCCTTCTTTAGGGACATTCGAGAGAGGTTGACGGCGAAGTGGGTAAAGCCAAGCTACTACAGCACGCAGGCACTCACGGGCCACGGAAACTTCCGTGCGTACCGAAGATCTTTCAGATTAACAGAGAATGAGACCTGTGTGTGTGGAAGCGAGGCGGACACGGTGGGCCACCTCCTCCTCGACTGTCCACAGTTTGATCCGCAGAGAGCGGCGCTGCGAGATCTCGTTCCCGCTGGAGAATGGAGATGGCCGGAGGCGGCGCGATATTTCGTGTCGTCCGAGGAGGCCTTCTCTATATTCTCTGGCTACTGCGAAGAAACCCTTTGGCTAAAGGGATTAGAGTAGAAACGCAAGGCTCACCCGAGCTGATGTCGGAGAAGTTCGGGAGCGGTGAGGCAGGCTTGCAACCTTCGCAAGACCACAGCCTCGTCCGAGTCCTTTAGTAGTAGGCCCGGGTCGCCCGAGCTTCGCCTCGAGCGACCCAAGAAAAATCCCCACTCAAAACTACAGTAAAGTCTCTCTATGGGCTCGGTTTTGTGCACACGATGAGGGCTTGTCACCTATCCCCACCACTTCTGTCTCACTCTTGTCCGGCGAAGGCGAGAGCGAGATGGAACGAGAGCGAGCGAAAGGCGCTGAAAGCGAGCGAGGACGGTACGAGACAGACGACGCGTTGATGTTTTGTCTCGCTCCGTCTTTCGGAGGCCTGATACTCCGTCCTTTGCATGCGCGGCGGGCGTGCGCGATGGTCGCAAGCGCATAAGGTGAGCAGGGGAACCGCGTCGCTAAATCTTGACGCAGGCCCGGCTCAAGTCTTTTTTGCGCCCTAGGCGAATTTGTCAAATTGCGCCCTTTATTATAATACATTTATTTGAGTTTATTGATGACCTTACTCTGAATTTTTATTCGTAGTATTAAACCACTCATAGTACAACTTGTAATATTTAATTTTAAAAAAGTATATATAAATGATTTATTTAATCTAAGACGCGTTATTTATATATTTTCTTTGGCTATGTACATACCGATCGCTGCCCGTAAGCTTGGCTGGTCCCTGTAAGCAAAATTAGGCGGCTGCCTAGGGCGGAAAGTCGACAATAGGTGCAAAATGGTATTTTCATTGCTGGTATTGTTCAAAATAAACTTTAAAATTAAATATTACAAGTTGTACTATGAGTGGTTTAATACTACGAATAAAAATTCAGAGTAAGGTCATCAATAAACTCAAATAAATGTATTATAATAAATGGCGGAATTTGGCAAGTTCGCCTAGGGCCCAAAAAAGACTCGTGCCGTGCCTGGCTATCTGACCGTCGCCCGCATGCGTCGAGCAGTCACGATTCCATCTGAGCGCTCGCACCCGTCGCGCACGCCTGCCGCGCACGCAAAGCATTCCATCTCGCTCCCCCTTCGACCAGAAAGAAGCGAGAAACGAACACTCGGAATTAGGACTCGGGTCTCCATGAGGGCTCATCGCCGGTCCCGACCAGCGAGCCCATAGGGAGACTTTACTGTAATCACAAATATTACATTTTCAGATAAACAAGTGTGAGTGTTAGCGAGCACCAATGAGTCCGCCTCCCCGAGGTTCCCCATGGATGCGAAGGAGGCTGAAAGTGGAGATACGCTCTCAGCCTCCGGAGTAACGAAAGGACTCATCCGCAGCAAACGTTCTGCGGCGCTCATGGATTTTTCCATTGCCCCTTCCAGTGGTGTGGTCTGGCTGGATTGTAGATTCGCTGCGTATACTCGTCCGGGTGAGGAAGCATCCTACGGATGGCCGGGTCGACACTAAATGTCCTCTAACACCGGTACGTGCGGTTGCGTTCCCGGTGTATCCGAATCGCATGGGGACTGACATGCGATTTTATGCAAGGCCGTCCCCGACCACCACAGCGTCCCTGGTGGTCCCGGGTGAGTGCATGCACCCCAAATAGAGCAGAGAATAGCCAAGGACATAGTCTGGTTGCGAATGTGTAATATTCCTCGCAACCTGACATCCTGCTCAGAGAGAAAAATTCCTACAGTGGACGCCGTGGAGTCAAGTGTGGTCCTTTCTCTGTTTTTTCCGGCCCAGCCCTGGCGGCTTCGCTAGTTATGTATCCGCTAATACCACCTTGCATGGTTTAAATGCTGCTATAGAGGAGACTCTGAGGCGCAGCGTGTCAGTTGGACCTTATTAAAACCGACACTATCTGTCCTCTAACACGGCCTCCGGGCCCAGCGCTTCCGAACCAGAAGGCGGTGGAACCGGGCCACTCCCCACTCACGAAAGCATTACACTTTCAGGCAAAAACTCATAAAAAATCATGATGGCATGCCGCATGATGTGGCGTTATTTGTGTGCCTAAATACTCGCACTGCCCATTTAGAGCTTGTTTCCGATTGCAGTAGAGAAGCCTTCCTCGCTGCTCTGCGGCGTTTCACGTGACGGCGAGGACTATGTGCCGTGATCCAGAGCGACCGAGGGACCAACTTCGTGGGAGCCTCCCGTGCACTGCGGGACATGCTGGCTCACCTCGACTCTGGGCGCGACCTCATCCACTCCACGCTGCTGAAGGATGGCATCGAATGGCGATTCAACCCTCCTGCTACCCCTCACTTCGGGGGACTATGGGAAGCAGCCGTTAAGTCGACCAAGTATCACCTAAGGAGGGTGATAGGCGAACAAGACCTCACCTTCGAGGAAATGTCGACGCTGCTCCACCAGATCGAGGCCTGCCTGAACTCTCGCCCATTGCAGGCGATGAGCGAAGATCCTGGGGACTTAACTACACTGACTCCAGGGCACTTTTTGATCGGCGACGCCTTGCTGAGTTTGCCCGATCCAGTCATTGAAGACGTCCCCGCCACCCGACTTTCCCGGTGGCACCTATTACAACAGATGCGACTTCAGTTCTAGAAGCGGTGGACCGCCGAATACCTACAATCCCTCCAGATCCGTAACAAATGGACCCAACAGCATCAGCAACCTCGATTCGGCAATTTGTGCATCGTCACGTCGGAATTGACGTCACCAGCTCGGTGGCCACTCGCACGGATCACCAAATTGTACAAGGGCGCCGACGGGTTAACACGCGTTGTTACTATTAGAACCGCTCGGTCTGAATTTACACGACCTGTTTGTAAACTAGCACAACACTGTCACGTAACGATTCCATTGCACAATAGATCACACTCACTACACTTCCACCTGCGTTTGCCTGACGCCTCCACATGAGCCAAGCGGCGCGACCGCCGCGTATTCGGATCACGCCATATCCAGCCGTCCAATCGACGAGGCGGAAACATATAAGGTAAATGGCCCAGTGGTGAAACAGTTAAGGAAGCAGTTGAGATAATTGCAATTTCTTTTATGTTTAAATAGTATAAAATAATAACTAAATATAATTATTCGAAAGCGTAAAATATCTACTTTCAGATAACGTAACAAGAATCTACATTTGTTAAAGGAAAAGTTTTAAATTAATAAAAACATGAAACTGTCCATATGGCCCAGTAATTAAATGAAATTTATAGCGTGTCCCAGTCATTAATTATCAGTGTCCCAATTATTGAATATATATTTAATATAACTATTTCTATCAGTTAATGAAAATAAATCAAAATGGTAATATTTTGGGGTAATAAAAACATTGTATTTATAATAAATTTGTGTTAAATTTTTGGCATGAAAAAATGATTAAAAGTACATTATAAAATTTTAGGTTATTGTTAATATTGTGACGAGTTTAAGATTAATTATCCTAATAATTCTTAAACAGTATTATATTTTTGTCCAGTTATTTATTAGAGTAAATATATAGGATACAAAAAAATACTTACTTTGGTACAATAAATGTTAATAATTTTAAAACTTCACTGAATACTGGCGTCTGTACCAGTGTTTACATAACCATTAAACACGCGTTTAATAACTGGTCCGTGTCGTGGTATCGTGTACTAGTGGATAAACGCAACAATTTCAATATTAAAAACAGAAAATTATTAAGAGATCCAATTAATTTTCAATTGTTCAATATATAATAAATCCAAAACAAATTTACTATTTCAAAAATTATAAAATAATAATTAATTACAACCTTAACAAAAATATTCTCTCGCTTGCTTGAGCCCATTAGGTAAGAAGCGAGATTCAAACTGTTGAAGCTTTACTGTACAATAATATTTTTGCATGATATAACTATTCAGTTATGTAAGCTTATAATTGTATCTATATAAAGCTAATACATTTTGCAATTATATTTCGAACAGTTTAAACGTTGCAAATTAGTAAAACTGTTATTATTAATAAAATTTCTTCTCAATTTTTAATTATTGGGCCTTGTTTAAGGACTGGGCCATTTACCTTAGCACTTATTCATCGGTCGACGAAGGCGGGCGGGAAATGTACAACAAAAGCGGCATACCAACGCCATCTCCTAATGACCACCGATAATTAGGCTTCTGGCAACGGCACGCTTACTCATGCGGAGCAGCGATCACGGCCCCTTCCATCGACTCGCGATCGATAAAAGGGGAAGGCTCTTCCTTCCAGGAAATCGCGATCGAAACGCTCTCTCTGTTCGGGACCCGGCTACGATTAACACGTCTTTTCTAAACCTCGCTACACGCTCTTACTTGCTCGCGCCTTTGCCTCGCGAAATTATCCACTTGCTTGGTAATTAGTTAAGTGCTTATTAACACTCTGCTTACTTGCTTCCCTGCTAAAAGCTTTCGCTTAAACAATCATTGTGACAATACGATAAATATTGGTGTTAATAACCGTGGGCTGCGGTTGCCTTATGTAATGACTTGCTTATTTAACTACTTTCTTGCGTCAACTGAGTCAAGAATTGGCAAAACCTTTTATTGAAGATCGTTCTGTGAATGGCCAAATAATGCGCAACTACAATACAAAAATTGCTATTGAGAGCGTGATCGGGCTACAGCTTACTCCTTCCGCTGCTTCTAAAGGACAAACTCAACCTCGAGACAGTACTGGTAGGAAAACAATTATGGGTTCTTGTCATATTTGTTACAAAGAAACGATCAAAAGACGCGGAAAACGCGAAAATGTTGTTCAGTTTGCGAGAAACCTGTCTGCGATTAACACTGTGTAACGACAATTAAATGTATTGATTGCGCTAAATAAATATAAATATACTTTAATTTACATTGAAAATTATTATAACTGTTTATTTATTAATCCCTGTTACCTCAATAAAATATTCATCAATGATATTAATTAATTCCGGAGTCAAAACATTTTTTATCTAGGGTAAAAGACCCGATTACTGTCACCTACCCAATTACTGTCGCCCTATGCTGTTTTACTTAAAATAAGCCTTAAACCATGTGACGTCATACACGAAAAAATTTTGACATACAATTAAAATTGTAAGTTATTCGAGGAAAAGCAGGACTTAATTTTTTTTTCATTAATTTTGATAAGATGATAACAAGTTTTAAGTTGGTTAGGTAAAAGAATGAAAACCACAACTTCCTTACTAGCGACAGAGAAAACAAGGCACTAAAGAAAAGACTGTAATTGTAATATTTAAGTTATTAACGTAATGAAACATAATTGTTTAGATAATATAAGCATCGTAGAACATACTAACAATCAAAATTTAACGATTTACTGCTTCGTTTTATTTAATATTCGGGTGACAGTGATTGGTACAAGCGTTTCAAGCCTTTTTAATTACTGCCATGGCAGTAATTGATCAGGCAAATGAAGCCTTACGCTGTTACTGTCACTTGTCATTCCTACCATTTGACGTGCCTGCGCGTATGGACATAATCTTGTCCTAGTTACGAAATTTCTGACAACGTAACCGTACACTTTTTGTAAGTACTATTGTTAATATTTATAACAGAAATGTACTTTGACATCTTTTATTAAAATAACAAAATTCCTATATTTATTCTCGTTTACTCCTTGCTGAATTAAAATTTAAAACTAATCTAACTAATCTATTAATTAATGCAATATAATCTAAAATGCTTTTATATTATTCTGTAGGTAATGAATACACAAAAGAAAAGATTTCAGTACACCAGGGAGAACGTTCAAAGTGCTTTATTGTCCAGTAAGTCAGGAATGTCTGTGAACGCAGCTAGTCAGAAGTATAAGATACCGAGGTCAACTTTAACTACTAAAAGAGACAAAAAATATCCTGACAAAAAGCCAGGTCCAGGAACTATTCTTTCAGAATACGAAGAATCTGTTCTACAAAATTGGATTTTGGATAGAAGTAGGATAGCAGCTCCTGTTACAAAAGAGCAATTATTAAATAGTGTCCAACAAATGGTATCAGGTAGAAAAAATCCCTTTACAAATAATAGACCTGGACGACACTGGTACCTAGCTTTTATGAATCGCCACAGTCAACTAAGTGAACGAGTCGCAGAAAATTTAACATTTAGTGGTGCTAAAGATTCTGAAAATGATATTAAAATGTGGTTCAAAGAAATAGAAGATTATTTAACACTACACAATTTGAAAAATATTGAATCCACAAGAGTTTTCAATGCTGATGAGACCGCTTTAATGTTAAACCCAAAGAGTAATGGTCCAGTTATTGTTAAGAAAGGGAGCAAAATTGTTTACAAAGAAGTAGACAATAATGAAAAAGAGAGTTTAAGTACCCTAATTATGGGAAATGCGGCAGGTCACTTAGTGCCACCTCTGATACTGTTTGTCTACCAAAGACTCCCTGGACACATCATAAATAAATTGCCAAAAGGTTGGGCATTGGCTTACCTGATAATGGCTGGATGACAGGGCAAACATTTTTTGAATACATAGCTAATATTTTTCACCCATGGCTACTCGAGATGGGTATAAAATTACCAGTGACTTTATTTATTGATGGGCGTGTTTCTCATTTAACGCAACCTTTAAGTATTTTTTGTACGCAACGTCAAATTCTGCTAATTGCATTACATCCTAATTGTACTCACATCTTACAACCAATGGATGTTTCAATGTTTCGACCATTCAAAATTGAGTATGGGAAAGTTGTGGAAAATTATCGTATAGAACAGGATCAATTAAGCGTACAAAACGCAGATTTTGCACTTTTAGTCAAGAAAACGATAAATAATTTAATGTTAAACAAATTTTGCAAAATGGATTCAAAACGTGTGGATTGTATCCGTTTGATTTGAATGCTATTGACTATAGAAAACTTCTTTCAAGTAAAAGAAACAATTTAAAATCAGAGGTGGTATAAAATGACATTAAAGAGTACAAAAATGCATTAAAATGCATTGAAGAAAAAATAAGTACAGACACTGTAACGTCCCACTATTTTTTCCGACCGGTATTATAACAAGTCTGTCTCCTAAATCACTCCACAACTCCAATGAAGCCTCAACTCATACCTTTTTCCCGGCCACTGATCGCCTTGGCGATGTACCTTAGTGGTCCCCATCTCAAGACGGTCAGCCACTAAAATCCCCTTCCCCTCTTCGCCCTATGCAGCATAATCCCCTTCATATCGAATCTAAACAAGTCCCTCGTCCCAAAACCACTCTTAAATCGAGACTGTGTCTCATCCCCTCCTTATGACCAAAGAAGTCAAAGCCACATGCACCCCTTCCCAAATCAAAACCCCCAAAACCCATCAAATGAGTCGATTATTCCCCAAAGCAAAAGCCCAGAAACCTTTCGCGTATATAAAAACCCCGGAAATCAGAAATTCTATTGTCTACAAGACTAACTTTGGACTAGCCTTTCGTATTATAAAAACCCCGGAAATGATACTGCGACGCATGCCTGGCGTGCGTGCCATGGTGCATACCGCGCTCACCATTCACCCCTAACAATATTCCAAATAGTATAAATACAAGGGCCCAGAGGCCAGAGCGTTGAGTATCATTATCATTTCTGCAACAAGAACATTCTTATCTTACGCAAAGTGCTAATCATTATCATTAAACGCACGTAAATTCAGTGCAACTCCTCGTACAAGGATCATCTTGCTACGATCATCATTGTAAGCAATTATTATTATCATTATTATTATAACATTGTATATCATCCTCATCCATCTTATTTTGTATTACTAAATCTCAGTGCTTTTATTATAAATGCTTATTGCACATATTGTTGTCTTTGTTAAAACTAGTTGATCATATTCTATTCTTTACTAAGCTCACCGCGCATACAACTGAACCTTATCAACGCATGTAGCGGTTCTTACATTATTCTTTTATATCGACGCTTGCTGTAATTCATACACTCACTTTTACTTATCCTCATGTACTCATGCTCATCTTCTATTATTGTTATTATTATTTAAACTACTATCGTTGTGCATAAATCCATGCATAAGGTTAATAAACCGCTTTACTTTAAATCACGCTTCGCATTATTGTGTTTATCCTCTTGTTACGAAGGCTCCGAACCCAAATAAGCTTATTGCAACAGCTGATCTCGGTTCGCGAACTCAAGTGTTCTTACAGTGTTTACCAATGTACTTTTGCATGGCCCGCGTATAGCCATACGTCTAGACATATTTCTCGGAAATATTACGTGTAACTTCTTATACGAATGCAACAGTGAATTCAATTACCACACCAAAACAAAGTGCTCTAACGGGTGTCATTTAAATACACAACAGTCATTTAAACCTTCCCTGGTCGCTTTGTGTCGCGAAATCAATTTTCGTGCCGAAACATTCCTTCTTGCCTTGTGCCGCGAAATCAACTTTCGTGCCAAGACTCCTACCCTGCTTGTGTCGCGAAATCAACTTTCGTGCCAAGACTTCTACCCCAACCCCAACTATGTCATTCCCCTAAAAGACCTCAACCCGGGACGTGACAACACAATTGATTCCTTCAAAATACATGAATCTAGAAATTGGACGGGAAAAGCGGAAGATAAAAGTCTTTTTGAACTTTGGTGGAATCTGTGACACCCAAATTGATGAAAACTTAGAGAACCTATCACACGAATTAAATCTTAGTACGAGTGTAATGCTGGCTTCGCACTGTGCCCGTCCAAAAACTACTTTGCACTTTGTTCAGCCAGAAACTGCTTTGCATTCCGTTCATCCAGAAACTACATCACACTCTGTTCATCCAGAAACTGCTTTGCATTCCGTTCATCCAGAAACTACATCACACTCTGTTCATCCAGAAACTGCTTCGCATTCGGTTAAGGGGCAACACCTAGATATATAAAAAAAATCGATTTTTCAAAAATATTCTTATTCGATTGTATATCCATTTATCTGTGCTCTGTGAAAGTTTGAGCGGAAAATTCGTAAAATTGACGAAGTTGCGCCTATGGAAGCCCGCAGCCGTGTCTCCCCTTGCGCGCAGGTATACGGTCACTGGGCAATAGTATTGTACGCTTGAACTATTGGAAGTTCCCATGGGTTTCGTAGGTATAGCGGCTCTCTATTCATTGTAGTATACTCAATTTATACCTGCTTACGCCGGTTTTGCTGGTCAGGGAACTAAAACTCCTCGTTTCAAATCATTTCCATTCGGTCGCTTGAGCTGGGCAGTTCGTTTGGTACAGAGTGAGTGTCATTCGCCGTGTTTGCGAGAAAAGTGAAAAATGAAAGGATCTCGTGAATTGCTGCGATCTGGAGCGTACAGGAAGGATAGGAAGAAGAAGAAGATTGCACCGAGAAATCGGTACGAAACAGAACGAGAAGAAATGAGCCCAAGTACTTCGGCGAGGAAGCTAAGTTCGGGAAGTAATATACCCGTACCCGAGGAGGATAGCATTGGCTACCGAATTTTAAACTTTGCAACAGTATTTACAGCTATTTCGCAAAGTGTCAAGTGCAAGAATTGTGACAGCGATATACAGTTTAAGTGCGAAAGCACTCGCGGACTCGGATTTAAAGTGGTGGTCGTGTGTCCAGAATGCAGTCCCGTCTCAATCCTATCCTGTCCATGTATTGGTAGTGCATACGAGGTAAACAGACGATTTTTTTATGCACTACGCCTATTAGGAATCGGCCTAAATGGTGCAAAAAAATTTTGTGGTTTAATGGACTTGCCTCCTCCCGTTGAACAAAGTTCATACGATAAAATAGTAAGTAACATACATGCAGCTTCTTCAACGGTATGCCAATTATCGTGTATGAACGCCGTAAAAGAAGAACAACAATTAACAACGGAAAAAAATCTTCATTCTAATAAGCTCACCGTCTCTGGAGATGGAACTTGGAAGAAGCGCGGTTTCACGTCATTATTTGGTGTGTCGACGCTTATTGGATGGCTCAGCGGAAAAGTTCTTGACATTTATGTGAAATCAAGTTTTTGCAAATCGTGCTAGTATTGGGCATGAAAAATTAATACCGCTGAGTATGAAGAGTGGAAAATGGAGCACGAAGAAACTTGTTCCATTAATCACGAAGGATTGGCGGGAAAAATGGAAGTAGAATCCATGAAAGAAATGTTTTCCAGATCTGTGGAACGTTACAATGTCATGTACACAAACTACATCGGCGACGGCGATTCTAAACCGTACAGAGGACTGCTCGATTTAAGGGAGAATCCTGGTGTAAAAATCGATTTTTTTTTTTTTTGCTTTAATCTGTAGTACTACTTGCATAGAGTATATTCCTAAAGGTACAATTGGAAATTCCAAGTTTTAGGGGCCCCACAGCCCATTTCTAACGCCCAGGTATACGAGCGCGGAGGCAAGCGGCATGCGCACAGCGGCTTTTGTGTTGGGACCCTTCGCTCGGTCCGCTCTGCGACAATAGCTAAGCAGATGTTCTCTCGAACCCTTAACCCGGGAGTAGGCGCATGTTGGTCTTTTCGACCGATGATTTCGTATGTTTTGATACATGATCCATAGCGTTCGACTGTTTACTTTTTCCGTGAAGCTATTCTCATTTGAAGGAGGTCTCGACTTGTTTATGTTTTGAAGCGACACTTAGTGCACTCGTGTAGGTTTTAAAACATACATTGTTATGCGTCGGTCTTTTCGACCATAGCGCGCCTGCTAACGTTAGTCTCGTTTCGTCTGTCGCATACAACGCGTAACTGTGTGGCAATCATCGCTAATGCTGATTTCCGAGATTTCTTATTGAATAAAAACATTGAAGACGAGGTCAGTGATTCCGCAGAAGATTCCGATTATGTTATACAATCCGATCACGATACAGATTCGGAAATTGATTGTGCGGATATAGAGATATCAGCTGTAGAGGAGAAATGTAGGGTCAAGGTGTCGACAGTGGCTCAGGCGGGTACAGTGGATCAGGTACTCTGTGTGCGAGAAGAAAAACAATATCGTTGCGTCCTACTCACGCATCAAGGTTCTCGCGATGCGAACGCGAACGAACTAGTCGCCTGCCATCAGAGTCGACGCGTACACGTGGTGCGACGCATTTTGTATTTTCGTGTGTTCAAAGTTGTTTTCAAAGGTAAGTTTTCCTGATTTCAAGGCTGTGTTATGTGCCATATTATTACGCAGTTGACATTCTATCGGAAAGTACATCTATTTTAGTTTATTTTGATAGTGCAATCATATTTAAAAAGTCAAGTATTTTATGTGTGTTTTGAAGTTAATTATAAAACGGCAGCTCGGTACACAGTGGCTCAAGTTGCCGTGGTACACAGTGGATCATGATTCACTGAACTAAGATCGTATTCAGATATATTGGCCGGTGAGTTTCGTGAGGGGTATTCTCCCACTATAACCGAATGAACAACAGTGAGTTAGAAGTGATCGTTAGATGGTGGTGGCTGATTTCTCCTCGATTGCTATTCGCGAAAACGAATCGACCGGCAAATAAATTTGAATACGACCTTAATCCGTTTAGAAGGACTTTTTGTTTTACCTATATATTTCCACGAGTTTTTAGATTACCTTGCAAGATGGCTCGTCCAAAAGCCCTAACACGAAAAATAGGTAAGCATACCGAAGCTCAAATGAAAGAAGCACTAAGAAGACTTAAAAGTGGTGAAAGTATAAGACAGGTGGCAAGCAACATTGGCATACCATTTACTACATTGCGGCGGTACTCCCTGAAATTGATAAACGGGACTGTCGAAAACATAAATTTGGTGCCAAATTACGCGGTCAACAAAGTGTTCAGTCAGGAACAAGAGGAAATTCTGAACAGTTATTATAAATCCTGTGCCTTGATGTTTTATGGACTATCTCCGAAAGAATGTCGAAAAGTATCATTCCAAATGGCAAGCATAAATAATTTGAAAATGCCCGATTCCTGGAAAAGGAATGGAATGGCAGGTAAAGAATGGCTGATATTATTCAGGAAAAGGCATCCAACGCTTAGTCTAAGGAGACCTGAAGCGTGTAGCTTAGCCAGAGCTACGGCTTTCAACAGAACGAATGTAAATACATTCTATAATAATTTAGAAAAAGTAATGGAAAGAAACCCTGCGTTTGGAAATGGAACTCGAATATTTAATTTAGATGAAACTTCCACAACAACCGTACAAAGACCTCAGAAAGTGATTGCACCGAAAGGACGCAAAAGTCTTGGGAAGGTAACGAGTGGAGAGAAAGGGACCTTGGTTACCACATGTTGCATAATATGTTCAAGTGGTATAAGTTTGCCTCCTGTAATGGTTTTCCCTAGAAAAAATTTTAAAGACCACATGCTTAAAAATACACCACCGGGAACTTTGGGCCTGGCAGCACCAACGGGTTGGATGAACTCCGATATTTTCCCGGAAGTTATCAAGCACTTCATAAAGTTTACAAACAGTTCCCTGGAAAATCCAAGTATTCTAATCATGGATAACCATGAGTCCCACCTCTGTATTGAAGCACTTGATTTGGCCAAGTCATCTGGTATTCACATATTAACTTTGCACCCTCATACCTCGGGTAAACTGCAACCATTGGATGTTGGAGTTTTTGGCCCATTTAAGACATATTATAATGCAGCAATAGACTCTTGGATGTTACAGCACCCTGGAAAGCCTGTAACGATTTATGATGTCGGCGAAATTGTTGGAATAGCTTTTCTTAAGTTTCTTTTTTTAACGCCTTTAAAAAATGTGGCATTTTTCCTTTTGATAGGAATCTCTTTAATGATGATGATTTCATGCCAAGTATGGTGACAGATCGTCCCTGTCCCGATTGCGAATTGCGAAGGGATGCTGGACCATCAATTGAAGAACAAGTGTTGAAATATACTGTATTATATTCCTTCTGTAGTATATAGTCCGTGTTGTGCGAATGAATGTTATATGTTTGTTTTGGTATTTTGAATGCCCCGCGTGTGTACGAGGAGCTTGTGTGTTCTGGCACTGTTGCCGAGCGGTTGGTATGGTGGCGCTGGTGTCTGGCGTGTATGAGTCTCCCGGCTTCGACTGCGCTCTCGAGTGCGGGTTTACCGGGGGTCTCACTCTTGGTTCGGTTTTTAGCGACGACATGTCGGAGCGCAAGGGGTTTTTTAGTTCTCTCGCCACGTGTTAGTAGTCTTTCATTTACTTCTTTTGTGTGTTTGTGCGTACGTGCAGTATTTTCGTTTCTAGAAAGGTTTTGGCTACTAGTATATATCTATAACCAAATATATTAAATATTTTATCTCAAACAAAGTCAGTGGTGCTTTTATTAGAAATCCAATAACAAGCAAGGTCGTTGAATGCTTTACAAGATAGATCATCGTATGAAAACCAAAATGAACCACAGAATACTTCCGAAGCTGGACCATCAACTACAGAACGAATCAACACGTCGAATACTCAGCCAGTTTGTGCGTCGCTTGAAAAACCAATTGAATCATCAGATATTCCACAAGTTAAAGTACTTACTGAATGGCAGGTCAGGTCGTTGAACTGTCCACAAGTTGGTTTATCATTTGAAAAGCAAGCAGATCCTTTGAATGTTCCACAAGCTGGACCATCAAATGATTTAAAAATAAATCAGTCAAATCAAGAATTTATATCGCCGTTTCAATTTAGGGATCCCATAAAAGCTGGACCTCGCAAAAACAACAGAAAACCTAGAAAACTTGGTCGAAGTTTAATTGCTACAGATACACCAGAAAAGACGGAAATACAAATGAAAAAAACGGCGACTAAGAAAAGGAAAGAGGTGAAGAAAAAAAGGATATCTAAACATTTATTTCAACGTGACTCAGAAGATGATAACGATAAAATGGAATTACAAGATAATGATGATGATTTTGACTGCATGGACGATGAAAAAGAAAATCAAACTAACGTGATCACAGAAAAACATCTCGGTATACCCTTATCTCGACAAGCAAATGAGGGAGAGTATAGTTTAGTAGAATTTGCAACTAAAAAGAAGAAGCTCTATTATGTGGGGAAAGTTATAGAGAATAGGAACGAGTCCCTGGAATATTGCGTAAGTTTCTTAAGAAAGAAATCCACAAACAAATTTTATATTCCTAATGTGCCAGATGTTTCAGCCGTCGACGAATGCTATGTAAAGTTAATCCTTTCAAAACCACGTTTGAATTGTAGTACCATCCGCCGACAATCATATTTTGAGTTCTCTCTTGATCTATCTCTTTTAAATATTCATTGAAGCAATTTTACTTCAATTTTTTTTTAATTAACATATTTTTTATTTTTTTCGTTTGTGTTAATAACCATGATATTTACAGAGACTAAATAATTAAATAAAAGACTGATTTCACTATCATATGTGCCTTATTTTTCATGTTTTTCACATCATGATTCACTGTGTATACTGTGGTAAGCCACTGTAGATGTTTGAATGATTCACTGTACACGACCTGCAGTCCACAGTGGATCATTTCCCATTTTTTAAAAAAACGTTTATATCTTTTTTGTATCGCTCCACATTACAAAATAATAACGTATTTAAAAACATCCAATAACTAGGCTATATTGACACCAAATTTCAGCCTCTTTGCTCAATCCATTATAAAGTTACAGCCCTCCATAAAAATACTGATCCACTGTCGACACCTTGACCCTATAAAAGACCCCCTGCAAGTTGAAAATATACAGGGTTTAGCTGAACCGAAATATGCCAAGGTTATATTACCAAAGAAATTCAACAATTTGGTAAAATTATTCAACGGAAAGAGAACGGAGAGTCCTCGATCCTGCAGATGTGTTAAGTTGGATATCTCTTTTTTCAATATATCCAGAATTCGAGCCATTTTATCAAGAATACTTGATCGATTCTGATGAAAATGTGCATGAGCCAGGTGTTTCTCAGGAATATCCACTTGAGTCAGATCCTGCAGTATCTCTACCATTAGACCATGAGGCCTTTTCAAGAACCGACATAATAGTAAGTCTCCATATCTTATTATTGAATTTCAAGAATGTTGATATTGACATTCAGTTAAACAACTTTATTGATCGTCGTAAAAAGGCCATTCATGCTAACATATCTATCGACAAGTCAGATTTGATTTATCACCCTGATTTCCTTATGAGAGTTCATGTTGTTTTTCGCATGATGCCCAAATTGAAGAGGCAGATCTTCTTATTCCTTTATTACAATAGACATTTAAGATCCGAATTCGAAGCAACCATAGCTCTCCTCCAATATAGTGATATGACAACAATTAAAGAAATGTTCAAATTCATTGGTGCAAAACCGAAGACCGTGGTCCATCGAGATCCGATTATTTTGAAGGAAATAGCTTTATTTTGTAGCATCATGGAAGTGAAAGAAAAAGAAAATGTGATGCAACTAATAAAGGAAAACGAAGATCGTTTTCATCTAGCAGGAGAAATATTGGAAGGAACAGATAGCATACAACATGGAATTCATACTACGGATGATATACCGATAAATACTCGGCAGTATTGATACCCACCAGTTCATAAGGATGAAATAAATCAATAAATAAATGAATTATTGGAAACTGGCGTGATAGAAACATCCTCATCTCCGTATAATTCTCCCATATGGATCGTTCCTAAAAAACCAGATTCAACAGGGAAAAAACGATGGAGAGTAGTAATCGATTATCGTAAATTAAACGAAAAGACGATAGGTGACGCTTATCCTCTACCAAATATTACAGAAATATTGGATCAATTAGGAACCGCAAAATATTTCTCTACATTGGACTTATTGTTAGCATCAGGGTTTCATCAGATTAAGACGTTTCAATAGCTGCGTACTTAAATGGTACGCCTACATTATCTATCGTCACATAATTACTTCTAATCATTATTAGTCTTCTTCTTTACTGTCTACCGTCACTTGCTGCTACTATTAATACACTTTCGTCCCGAAATTGATTAAATATCGCGAGGAAACCGTTAGACGTTCGTCGCGTATTCCCTTCGTTGCCTTCGTACCGATATTTCTGCACATTTAGTGCACACATATCATGTCTCAGTATTCAATTACATCCCTTTTTGGGCATATTACAAGTTTATTTGTTGTTTAATTGCCTTACGAATGTTTTAATGCTTTTGTTTCAACTTGTTGCATCGTTCGGTTACAGACGTTGAGGCGGGAATCGAAAGCAAAGGGCAGGCGACGTCATGACACTTGACGGTTAATTTGAACGGTGCATGGATGGCGACTGGTCATTCCTTGGAAAAATAACGTGGCAATACGTGTGGTATACGTATTTTTATCATTATTTTATTGAATCATTGTTGGCTGTGAGGCTGATGGGTAACTTTGCATCGGTTAATATCGGGATGAAATGGGAAAAGATTGAATTATGATAAATTGAATAATTCTAGTCGGAGTTGTTTAAACATTTCAAAATGGCGTCAGTAGATGTTTACGAAATATTGGAATGAATGAATTCTATTGCATTTCGGTCGCGTTTACGTAGAATTCAATAATATTTCAATGATTTTTAAGAATCTATTTCTATGAAGCTAGTGTAATTGCATTTACGATCGGTTTTGGATGCAAGTTTTGTTCTTTATGTACAGAAACTGCGTAGTTGATCGAGGACATGCTATTCAAGCATGAATAATTAACGAATCTTGATTCTTGCAATGAATTTTGGATATTTATAAAGATCGTGATATATTTTAAAGTATTATTCGAATAACAAGAACGTGCTTACAACTTTAATGATGAAAGCCACTACTACGGTTCATTTAATTGTAATAATTATTTCTAATGTAGTATATTCTGGATAATATCGTGTTACTGAAATGTAAAGCTGCTCCTATCGAGCGAGCATTCTGTATTTTCGCATCACACCTTGTATTCTAAATAACAAGGAGCGAAAGTTCCTTGGCTGGTTCGAAGAAAAACAATATTACCTCGTGACAAACACTCGACAAAACCACATCCACCCCACCCTCCTATCCTACTTATTTTTCAGAGATTGTGACCGCGTGCAGTGCGGCCAAATAGAGTCAGTGTTTATGACGTACGAAGTTTTTCATTTTGAAGAGCACTGTTTGAGATTCATGTAGTTCGGATCTCCGCCACACCCAACTCACCGCAGCACCTCCTGGACTGTGGAACGCCAAGACCGATCCACAATCGATCGGCCAATCATCTGCGCTCCTCAACCGACGATCATCCAATCAACGCATCACGTGAAACGGTTTCAGCCGGTTGTAGAATACGCGTAGCAAATCACAGTTCAACACATCTGTGGCTCAACCAATCAGATTTCCCCACGTCGGTCGATCATCGAAAATGTTCGAGACGACCCGGACAGGAAGTCGGATTGTCCAACGTTCTTCATTCTTGTTCACGCAAAGTGCTTGAGTAGACGCGTCAAAACGTTTAACACGCAACTCGTGAATGTTCTCATTGAACTCGGTCTCTTTGTGCTCACAGTTCTCACCAACGTGTTTTCGCTCAATTTAATTCTCTTTCGGTCTCATCTCCTCGCGCAATCTATTGTGGATCGTGGTGCGACCGCGTGGTGATTGTGCGTGGTAACTCTCAGCGAGAGTTTTCTTGGTACTGCTCAACGTGCGTTCTCACCGCTCACCGTTTTATTAAACTCGACTCACTCCACGAGTGTATCTGAATAAACTCAACATTGTACATTTCTCATAATCACTGTGCTGTTCATTTTGTACATAACCTCGAAACCGGTACCCGCTCTGCTCACTTGACCAACGGTCAGACTTTCAAACATTTATTTTGGTCCTTCGAGCCGGATTGTGTGTGCAAAGTTCAGTTCAGTGACTCTCCCTCAAGGTTCTCATTCTCAGTGCTCACCATGGTTGACGTAGAGATTGACACCTCCAGGTCGGACGCAGAGGCGACGCCCAACTCACCGACTCATCCAGCAACGCATAGCTCAAATGCAACCCTCCAGGTTCCCACGGAGCCGCCCACTCAACGTGCTGGCAAGACGAGGTCCACATCTCCGTCAACGATACCGTCGCCTCTCATTATAAAGGCTCAGTCTCAGGTGTGTCGGTTCGAATCTCTTCAAGAGTTGCAGGCTGACATCCCGGAGGATGCCGAGTCGACATCCCCCGAAGAGATGCAGGCATTACTCGACAGCGTCGAGGAACTGCACAAGGCCTTTCTGAGTGAGCACGCTCATTTGGAGGAGTTTTGGCCTGTGAAGTGCCTGAATAACGAGTACTTCACGTCCGGCCTCATGACGCGAGAAGCAAAACTCGTGGCCAACCTCAGGAGGGCCCTACGACGTCTCACCACTCATCGAGTGGCAGCAGCTCACACCGACTCACCAGCCTCAACCTCTGGAGCGATGACCAGCAGAGCAGCGAAGCTCCCTGAGCTGGCCATTCCCAAGTTTGGGGGCAAGTACGTGGAATGGCCTGCATTCAGCGAGCTATTCACGTTACTCATTATCCAGGATACAAGGCTCATGGAGATTGACCGCCTCTGCTATTTGAGAGCGAGCCTGACAGGCGAGCCTTCAAGGCGGGTCAATGCCTTTCCTCTACGAGGCTCATCTTTTCAAGCGTGTTGGGAGTACTTGGAGAAGCGCTTTTCCAACAAGCGACTGCTCATCAAGGAGCAACTTGACAAGTTGCTCACAATCTCACCCATCTCAACACGGTCCGCGCCTGCTCTCATCGACTTGGCTGCCACTATCAACGAGGTGAACGAGACGTTGGTTGCTCTTGGTGCCGACAAGGACATGCACAACTGCTTGTTGGTGCATGTACTCACCAACAGTTTCGACAAAGTTACTCGAGAGGCCTGGAAAACATCTCTCGCTAACTCACCTGAATGCCCTCGGTATCAGGATTTGCTGGCCTTTGTGGAGACCAAAGATGGAGCCTTGGAGCAGATGGAGGCTCCAACGAAGAAGCCATCGGCCCCTTCATCCTCAACAGCTCGCTCATCTCAACGCAAGGCGACTGCTCACCCTGCGACGCAGGCAAAACAGCCAGCGGCTAAGACGTCCACAAAGGCTCAGTCATCACAGTATCCTTGTGACTGGTGCAAAGCCGAGCATTACATAGTGGCGTGTCCTAAGTTCAGGGAAACCTCGGTGACAGAGCGTCGCCAATTCATAGTGGCTCGATCATTGTGCAAGAATTGCTGTGGTCGGCACGACACCGAGGACTGCAAATCAGCTCACCGGTGCAAGACGTGTGGGGCAAAACACCACACGATGTTGCATCCTCCAAAGGCGTCATCTACTCAAGGCTCGTCTCAAGCTCCGCCTAGGCCAACGACCGAAGCGACCTCAGCTCAACCGACCCCCTCAACTGAAGGGAAGAAACCAGAAGATGACGCAGACTTCTGAAGTGTTGGTGCAGTCGTCAACTCACACTCACCCAGATCGCTAAGCTCATACACAACTCACTCATTTCTATCTCACTCAGCAGCAGGTTACCACGCTACCTCACACACGCTCACCTTGTTAGCCACAGCTAACGCACAGCTCATCTCACCGGTGGCTTCGCTGCCAGTGAGGCTACTCATCGACTCAGGCTCAGAACTCACCTTTATCAAGGAGGAGCTCATCACTCAACTTAACCTTCAACGAACCCGCTCATCCATCTCAATCATGGGCATTGGAGGCAACAGAACCACTCACACTCGAGGCGTCGTGTCAATCACTCTACGATCAAGCTACGACTCCTCCACGGTCTCCACTCAAGCTCATGTTCTGCGAGCTCTCACATCCAGTCTACCATCCGTTGAAGCACCACGTCAAGAATGGCCACATCTCACAGGGTTAAGGTTAGCTGATCCAAATTTTCTAAAACCCAGGCCCATTGACATAATCATTGGCGCAGACTCATACGGAAAAATCATAATGCCTAACCTCATCAGAGGTGAGCCTTCAATGCCAATTGCCCAGTTTTCAATCTTCGGGTGGCTCATTCTCGGGCCAGTTAGAACACCTCAGTCTCAATTCAGCTTATCGCATAAAGCTGCAGTGATGCAGCACAGCGATGAAACAATACAAGATCTACTGGCAAAATTCTGGATTCAAGAAGAGCTCCCGACAGATGCGCCCTCAAAGCTCACCCCTGAAGAACAAGAATGTGAGGATCACTTTCGAGCGACACACACTCGTGATTCTACAGGAAGGTACATCGTACGCATCCCTCTCAAGTCATCTAGAAGTCTATTGGGCAACTCATATCAAACTGCTCATGCTTGCCTGAAGCGAACACTCAACAAACTCAAAAGAGACATCGAGTATCACACGCTATACACAGGGTAAGAGCCACCATATGGTAAGAGCCTCCTCTATCTCACCCAATACTCACTCTGTTTTCTATCTCCCACATCACGGAGTACTCAAGCTCGACAGCCAGACTACGAAGTTGAGGGTCGTCTTCAATGGGTCAAGCCCAACCTCAACGGGGCACTCGATCAACGATCTCATGCACACAGGGGCGAACCTGCTACTCAACATCACGGATGTGCTGCTGTGGACTCGCCAGCACAAGTACATTTTCGCCACTGACGTGACCAAGATGTACAGACAAATCAAGGTGCATGAAGACGACCAGGACCTCCAGAGAGTACTATGGATTGATGAGGACTCAAAGGAGCTGCCCTACAAACTCACCACAGTCACGTATGGAACCAAGGCTGCGCCGTTCCTCGCTGTCAGAGCACTGCTGCAGTTGGTCGAAGACGAAGGACATCGCTTCCCACTGGCAGTACCATCCATCACCCATGCTAGATACGTCGACGACATATTTGGCGAGGCTTGAACCTCGATCGCGGTACTTGGGAAAGGCAGTCTAATTCGGGAGCTCGAGATAGGGAGTCACGACGAGCCAGAGAGCCGTCTAGATACCGCGACCGCGTCTCTGCGTCAAGTCCGCGAAATACGAACGGCCGATAGTAATTCGTGAAAGGGTAACTCCATCCGACGCACCGAGAACGGCCTAGCCGGGAGAGCCCTTACGCGTTAATCGTGATCGACGTAGGACCGCGTAGAAACCGACGATTAGAGACCGCGAGCAACGACGTGACCGACTTCCGTGTGCTACGATAGAGCACAGCGAGCGACCGCGACCTACGCTTGGTCAACCGACACCCGAGCGTGCTAATAACCGACGGCAAGCGTTTCGTGCGAAGTAAGCGAATACCAGCGAGCGACACCTGAGACGGAGCGCCGTCTCTAGGTATGAATAACCGATTATTTATGTAACAATATATTTTGGCATTATCGTTTCCCCTTTACATTCCTAGTACTCTTTTATTCGACCCCTAATCACCTTCCCGATCCTGGTAAGTATAGTCAAGGCGTGCTTTAGCACCTTAATAGAGCAGCGAACCCTGTAAATCACCCTAACTGCTCGGGGCGATTTACAAAAGTCCCTTCAGGACGTAACACTCAAGAATGCTAGGAGAAGAGGCGACCAAGCCGCAGGTGACTGCAAAGGCTGGTCAGTTGTTGCTCACTCTTCCCACTGAGAATCCCTGCTCAATGGATGACAAGAAAGAGAAGAATCTCTCAAGAAGCTCATCCCCAGTCGCTCTGCCAACACAGTTCATTCTCAAAATCAAGACTCAGGTGGGTCGTATCCAGGCATTAAAAACTCTTCGATCAAAGCTTCCCACTCACGCTCACTCAACCTCAATCGATGAGTTGAAGCTCATTTTAGAACAGATCGAGGAGGTTCATCGAAAATTCTGCGACGAGCACGAATATTTTGAATCAGCGTGGCCTGCGAGATGCATTGATCACGAGTATTTCGATACTGAGGTGGCAACTCAAGAGGCTGAACTGGTGTGGAATATCAAAGTCCAGCTAAACCGTCTCCGAGAAGATGTGGAGACAATCAATCACTCCAGGCCCTCACACTCAAACTCATCAACCTCTCGGGCTGGCAAGCTACCGGAGATAACACTCCCAAACTTCTCAGGCATTTATACCGAATGGCCTGGGTATAGTGAGCTATTCACCTCACTTATTATCAAGGACAAGCAGCTCGCAGAGATTGACAAGCTGCATTATTTGCGCTCAAGCCTCCGTGGAGAGCCTTCACGGCAAATCAACGCTCACCCTGTCACTGGCTCATCGTTCCAGACGTGTTGGGAGTACCTCACAAAGAAATACAGCAACAAGAGGGTGCTCATCGAGGAACAGTTTGTCAAGCTGCTCAACCTCTCTCCGGTCTCAACGCGCAGTGCCTCAACGCTCAACAGCCTTGTGGCATCGATTCACGAGGTGCACAAGTCGATCACCGCCTTGGGAGCAGCGGAGGACATGTATAATTGTGTCCTCGTTCACCAAGCCACCAACTGTCTCCATAAGACCACACGGGAAGCTTGGGAAACGTCAGTGGGCTCATCCAACGACTACCCAAGGTACGAGCAGTTGGAGGAATTCATTACAGACAAGGCAACAGCCTTAGAAAGGTTGGAAGCCGCAGAAAAGCTCAAGGCCTCCAAAAATGCTCAACCCAGCTCAACCTCATCCAGTCGCTCGCTCCCACGTAAAGGCACGGCGCACCCTGCATCACAGCTCAAAAGCAAAAATTCTGCACAACCCTCACCGTACGCATACCCTTGCGATCATTGCAAGGAGGATCACTATATAGTGACCTGTGCAAAATTCAGATCTCTGTCAGTGCCTGACAGAAAGACAGTGATCACGCGCAAGAAGCTTTGCAGAAACTGTTATGGGAGACATCGCACTGAAGACTGCAAGTCTGCACAGCGATGCAAAACGTGTGCTCAACCGCACCACACTACGTTGCACTTGCCGAAGGCACCGGCCAGTGCAACCCCAACTGCTCAAACCGCTTCCAAGGTGGAAGAAACATCAAGCGATCAAGCTCATTGAGAAGTAGGTGCTCTCAACTACTGTTAGAGTTGCCAGTAAAATGGCTGCGCAGCACGTTAGGATATTCTTTATCAAAGTCTATTGTGTTCGAGAAGTGGACGATAAAGTGGTTTGCCTACAGATGTACTCGACGGGTACGTCTGAGAAGCATATCGCTTCGATTGATATTGTGACGAAAATTGAGGCTGCTCGAGTGGGTTTCAGATTTGTCGGAAAAGACAGGTTTGCGAACTTACCAGACACTTGCCTTAAGGGGGGATCCTGGTGTAAAAATCGATTTTTTTTTTTTTTGCTTTAATCTGTAGTACTACTTGCATAGAGTATATTGCTAAAGGTACAATTGGAAATTCCAAGTTTTAGGGTCCCATACAGCCCATTTCTAGCGCGCAGGTACACGAGCGCGGAGGCGAGCGGCATGCGCACAGCGGCTTTTGTGTTGGGACCCTTCGCTCGGTCCGCTCTGCGACAATAGCTAAGCAGATGTTCTCTCGAACCCTTAAGTGAGTCATGGTATACCTGCTAAAAGGTATATTTGTAGTTTAGGGTATAACAGCACAGCAAATTTCTCTCTAGTCAGTGCTGTGCGGTATGCTAGACCGGTTTTGCCTTCTAACGTCAGTCGTACTCCGAATCTTGTTCTGTACGGACTTCCCAGTCAAAATGTCCTATCCGAAAAGACACAAAGAAGACAATACTCGTGCATCGAAGCCTCCAAAGCGCAGGTTTCACGGCAATCAGTATCGTCATGAAGAAGACGGACCTGCAGGAGAAAGTGCATCCGTGAGAAAATTATCTACCGCGAGTACTTTAAACATTTCTTGTGCTCCTGCGTTTGCTTATAAAATAATAGAATTCGTCAGTTTTTTCGATGCGCTTTCGGAAATAGTTGTGTGCAAAGATTGCAAAAAAAAAGTGAAATGCGAAGATGAAAATATTCGTGGCCTCGGATTAAAGTTGCTCTTACATGCCACTGCAGTCGTCGTATAATTTCCTCAGGGCCTTTCATAAAGAACGGGTATGAAATCAATCGTCGAATAGTTTTCGCTATGCGACTTTTGGGTGTCGGTAGAGAGGGCATAAACTTGTTCTGCGGCATTATGGACATCGGGCAAGGACTGAGTAAATCTATGTACGACCTTATAGTCGGACATACACATAGTGCCGCGAAAACAGTGTTCGACAGTTTGTGTCAAAAAGCAGTAAAGGAGGAAAAAGAAGAAGTAGAGAAAAAAGGAATGTCACCGACAAATTTAAAAGTTTCCGGCGATGGGTCGTGGAAAAAACGCGGCTTCGCTTCTGTTCGAGAATCGGTAGTTCCGATCTCCGCCACACCTCAACTCACCGCAGCACCTCCTGGACTGCGTAACGCCACGACCGATCCACGATCGATCTGCCAATCATCGGCGCTCCGCGACCGTCGATCGGCCAATCATCTGCGCTCCGCGAACGACGATCGGCCAATCAGCGCATCGCGTGACACTGTTTCAGCCGGTTGTAGAATACGCGTAGCCAATCACAATTTAACTCATCTGTGGCTCAACCAATCCGATTTCCCCACGTCGGTCGGTCGTCGAGAAGGTTCGAGACGACCCGTACAGGAAGTCGGATTGTCCAACGGTTTTTCATTCTTGTTCTCTCAGAGTACGTGCGTAGACGCGTCGGTTTTTCGCAAACGTTTAACACGTAACTATTGAACCTTCTCACCAATCTCTGTCTGTAGTGCTCACGATTCTCATCGAGAATCGCAGTGCTCAAAATTCTCATCGAGAATTTCAGTGCTCACCTCGTTGCAAGTTCGGTCTCGATCTCTCGCGTAATCGATCGTGGATCGGGGTGCGACCGCGTGGTCACGGTGCGGAAAAGTCTCAACGAGAACTCTCACGTGTACAGCACAACGTGCTGTCGCTCAACGCTCATCATTTTACCGAAGTGTGACTCACTCCGCGAGTGTACAAAATAAACTGACCACGGGACTTGCTCACCTCAAAACTGCGCTTTACTTCAAACATAACCTCCCCGGCAAACTCACGCTCATCGCGTTATCTCTTTCGCGAACAGCTTCATTATTTGGTGTAACGACGCTTATTGGGTATTATAGCGGGAAAGTGATAGACCTCGTTGTGAAATGTAGTTATTGTCAAGCGTGTACGGTTTGGCATAAAAAAGAAGGCACAGCGGAGTACGCTGAATGGTATGAAGATCATCAGGAAGAATGCGCATCAAACCATGACGGTTCAGCTGGAAAAATGGAGGTCGATTCCATTACAGAAATGTTTTCTACGTCAGACCAGAAATATGGAGTGAAGTATGGGAACTATATCGGAGACGGTGACTCCAAGACGTTCAAGGCAATTTTAGATTTAAATCCATATGGAGACGATTTTCAGGTGACGAAGAGTGAATGCGTTTCCCACGTTGAGAAACGAATGGGCAGTCGACTCCGAAATGTAAAAAAAGAACAGAAGCTTGGCGGAAGAGGGAAGCTGACGGACACACTGATCAAAAAGCTAACCAAATATTATGGATTAGCAATTAGAAGAAACATTGAATCGGCTGATGAAATGAAGAAAGCCATAATGGCAACATATTTTCATTTATGCTCTACGAACGAAAATCCGAGGCACGAAAATTGCCCGGAAGGTGCAAAAAGCTGGTGCGGATATCGTGCCGCTCAGGCCACAGATACAATTTTCGAACATCCGCCTCCACTTCATCCAGCTGTTCAGGAAAATATTTTCCCCATTTATCAAAGCCTTTCTAATCCTGACCTATTAGAAAGGTGCTTAGGCGGGCATACACAAAATGCCAATGAAAGTTTCAATGCTACAGTTTGGCGACTAACGCCAAAGCATTTGCACTCGGGCCTAAAGATAATTGAAATCGCCAGCTATATAGCCGCTGGCATATTTAACGAAGGCTATGTTGCTGTTTTGAACACAATGGAAACATTAGAAATAACGATCGGACCTCAGTGTAAGTTGTACGCCGACACTTACAAAGCCGAGCGGACGAAGAGGCAGGAGCGTCGCAGCTTATGGAGCAGCAAAGAGGCTCGAATGGCTCGAAGACAACTCCAAATCGAACAAAACGAGTTGTTCGAGGAAGCGGAAGGTTTATTATACGGACCTGGGATAGCGGACTAGCAGAAAACAGCTGTAATTATCCAAAAATCAATTCCTTTTCTACTTTTCTTTACCGAAAACTTTAAATGTGTTTTTCTCGAAATCATTTTCTTATGATTGGCGGGTCAAATAACTCAAAAACTATTTGACTAATCGGGTTGCAGTTGTACACACATATAGTTTATTACACGTACTAGTCGATGGACCTATAACATAAACAAATTAATTAATTTAAAGCGTTTTTGTTGCATGAATAAAGATGAACTTCCCAGTGAAAAATCGCGTTTTATTTTCAAAGTGCCATCATTTTGTCCATTTTCAACTTTTTTTTCACTTTTCAAGGTTCATCGACAAATTGGGTTCATAAAAAGTAAGAAATATTTCTGTATTTTTGTTTCAGACGAGTACAAAAAGCGTTGGAACACCCGCCTATTCACACGTTCGCCGCCGAGACACTGTGCATATACCGCTCTAATTTTGTTATATATTTTTTTGACAACTAAACAAAATTTTTTTTACATTGTTTAATCTCTAACTATAAGAACCGCATAGCTCCGAATGCGATTTAATAAATATTTTCTTTAAAATAAATTCCCAAAAATTCCCTTATTTTCGGTAATTTACACCAGGATCCCCCCTTAAGGTTGATGTTTATGCCTTGTTTGACGGACGATTGGTTGGGTTTGCGCGACGCGCAATCGAAATGCCGACGAATATGTATAACGCTCGCCCAGAAGGAGCGAGCTATGCAATGAAGATCTTTGACGTACCCACGTACGCGGATAGGACGGAAGTGAAATTTGGTGGTTTAGATTTAAACCCCGTTTCAAAAGCACAGATGAAGGAACTGCGCATTTCAAAGAAGAAAGCGCACCCTCGCGATAAAGTAACAAAGAAAGAGGAAGCCAAACGCCCAGAGCGTGAAGCAACTAAAGAAGTTCAGGAGATCAAATCTGATCGGTCAGAGCGTGGGGTCAAACGTGATGGAAAGCGCGAGACCAGGAAGCAGGGGATTGAGTGCGCCGGCGTTATTGCCGAGGCCTCCTCATCCGCCATAAGTGACTCGAATAAGGAGTCGATTGTTAGTAGGAAAGGTCGCGTTCGCAAGGACGCTACTTCTATTGTTGACGAAAAGGATAGTGATCGCAGGAATGCTGCCTCCTTGGAGGCAGCTCCAGAGAGAAAGACGCGAGAAGAAAAGGGGATGACAACTTCGACCCCGTTAGGTCAAATAGACCTAGGAATGTTTAAGCGTTTTGCCCGGAGCAAAGATGTGCGCTTGGATGCTAGTGAGAATGAAGTAGGAAAAGCTCGCTTCAGGTCGTGGGATGAAGACGATCAGGAAGTTTCTGTAAAGAATGAACTCAATGATAAGGTGGCTGTGTCCCCTTGTGAAGAAGAAACGGTTCCGGCAAGCCATGGATTTAAGGATGCGCCAATTTCTGGCACTGCCGATGAGTCCGGCGGGGATGACGATCCGAAGACGGTTCTCCAGGCCGTTCGGGAAATCAAAAATCCGCGATATCAGGACTTATCAGATAAAGATTTTGATAAACTAATACGTAGGAGTCAATTCGTCACATGTGGCGAGTTAAAAAAAAGATCGAATTACACGGGACCTGTGGACTATGTTGTCTATAGGAATAATGATAGTCTTGAGTGCGGTAAGCAGGAGAGCATGATGCGAGGAAGTAGTCTTGAGTATAATATCGCTAATAATGACAGTTCAAATTGTGTCGAGTTTGGTATCTTTCCATCTTTCCTTCTTACACTCCCGGACCTCTCTATCTTTCATTATTGCTACGTTCAGGCGAGGCTCTAACCTCTGACGCTAGACGCAGCCCTCGTGCCATATTACCTCAAGACTACCTCCTCGCATCATGCTCTCCTGCTTACCGCACTCTAGCACACGTTCCCCATCTCTCTCGTTTTCTACTTCCAGAGTTATTTGAGTTTCAAATAATTTTCAAAAAAAATTATCCTTATTCGTCGAATAAATTCTCATCGAACATAATTATTTATTCGTTGCTCTTCGAATTAAGATAACTTCAATTATTCGAGCCCCGAGTAACGAATAAAAATTATGTATCTTTTGTTCGTTAATTGAGATTTTTAATTAGATAAACTTTTGCCCAACTCTGCCTACAAGCTCACCACGGTCACATATGGGACCAAGGCTGCTCCATTCCTCGCTGTCAGGGCGTTGCTGCAATTGGCCGAAGATGAAGGCCACCGTTTCCCTCTGGCAGTTCCATCCATCAATCATGCCAGATACGTTGATGATATCTTTGGTTCTTTATTAGAGTTCGAACAATCGTAAGTTTAGAAAGAAATTATAATCGTGTTCTGTTCCTTCGTTACAGTCTAGGGGCAGCTGAGCAAGCTGATGACTTCTTCTAGCAGCTTGATGACTTCCCCTGAGCACTTGCAGAGGTGTTGGCGCCTCCGTCACCGGGGCACAGCGAAATGTGAGTGCGCATGCATTATTGTTCCTCTGGTCACTCACAATCAGTCATGTCGTAGGACGTTTGGTCCAAATCGACACCAGTGACCGGTTGTATACTTTGGCGAGCATAATGACCGCGGGTATGCTAACCATGCCCGTGAATTGTAACATTTTGTCTGTGTATGTATTTCTTAGACGAGGGCTAGGGTCTTCTTGTGCACCGCGCCTATTCAATAGAATCAAATTATAATCATAATTTTCAAGACAAACGTTTCCTAACGCGAATGTTTATCATTGATCATACGTTGATGTAGATATTTAATAAATAATGCACCTAAACATGCATAGTAGCTCAGAAGGTATTGATATGAATATCAATACGGCTGAATGCTAATTTTTATGTAGCGAAGAAGTCTGATACTCTCAGACTCCACAGCTGCGATCATTTTTATTTAATATTGTTTGAGAATCAATTAGTTCACCGTAGCGCCGCACCCAAGCTTGGCGCAGCACCTACTGGGCAACAGGCGCACGGCTGATCGACGATCGATCTTCGATCGATACTCACCGTCAGGCATTGATCCAATCAACGCTCACCACGTCCATTCGATCAGCTAATCAACATTCGCCACGTCTTCTCAATCAACCAATCAGATTTCCCCACGTCGGTCGATGCTCGGGAATGTTCGAGTCGACGCCGGTAACGGTAATCGGATTAGAATCACTCACTCTTGTTCTTGTCGAGTAGAGAGAAAGTCGTGTCAATTTTCTACTTTAACGATTTGAATATCTTTTGCGCTCACCGATTAACTCAAAATCATCTCAGCTCATCCAGCTCACTCTTTCTCAATCATATTGTTGATATAAGTCATTATTGTACTTAGTGTGATTATCAATCGGCGGGCTCACGTGCTCACCACGTGGCGCGTGTCGTACATTGTGTTTCATTTGGTGTAAGAGGGCTCGAGGCTCAACAAATTGTTATTCGCACCGCTTTATAATTAAAGTGCGGTGTGATTTTAATAAACTGACCATCTAGTTTACACAGAGTGCTTCAGTTGCACCTTTCCCACCGTCCTAACCTCACTTTCCCAGCGTGCTCAACCACACTTAACAGTTTTACAAACAAATATGTACTCGAAAAATCGGATGCCCTCCGATTCCAACATTGCGACGATTATAATGACTTGAATTTCTTTAATTTTTCTGATACTACTTACGTGTTCAAAAGTAACTTGATGTCTAAATGACGATAATAGGCATAAAAGTGTAATTCCTTTCTTATAAAGGTGACTCGTTTGCGTACACAATAGAATAATTAATTTCCATGCGCAAGAAGACAATTGAGGGTGGGCAAATTTCAGATTCAAAGTAATTAGCATGAGAACATACTTTCTTGTTACCTATATGAAATTTACTTTGACGATGGAATCGCCCGTTTTAAATTCTTAAAGTAAATTCTTCATGTTTTAGAGCCATTTTCTTAAATAATTCAATTTTATAGTCTTTTTTCTCGCGAATTAAATGTCGAATAGAGTCCTTTTTCTTGATCTAAAGTAGAGTATTTTCTTATTTATCAAACTTTAAACTATTCACAAGTTGAAAGTCGAGTAATTTTGCTTAATAATGTAAAATGAAAGAATACTAGCGTGCTAGACACTATACAGACTAATCATATTGTTGCGAGCACCGGGTATAGGCCCGTGCATAGCCTGCTGGTGCTCGTAGCTGAAGACAGAAGAGGGCCAACCCCCTTCCAGAACAACAGCGAGAAGAGAGGCTTGGGATACACGCGAGCGCGGCCGGACGTGTCGGCCTATGTCATACTGTCCTGTATAACGGAATATAGCAGAGTTGTGCAATAAGCACTCGCGTGTGGTTGTTCATTCCATTCCTTTGCGTCGGGGTGGCCTGCGATGGGAACGCCCCGACGCAACATTGGTGTCAGAAGTGGGATCCGTGGCCACGGATCCCGAAGAGACGCAAGAAGCTGTCGCGTGCGATACGCGAGGAGCCGTTGCGAACGAGACGCAAGGAGCTGCCTAGTGCGATACGCGAGGAGCCGTTGCGTGCGAACCAGCAGAACGACGGGGGACAGTCGCAGGAGCAGCGGCTGCAGCGAGGGACAGTCGCAAGGGAGCGCAACGACGGCGGTCGAAGTCCGCCGACGTCGAGGGACATTCGGAGTGGCTTCGAGGTTGCAGCGAGGATGCTGAGGGAAAGCGGAGCCACGAGACGATTGCTGGGTCGGCTCTGGGAGCTCGGGAGGCCGAACTACGGAGGGATCCAGATTTTGGTTGTATCATTCACATTGGGTAATGTAGGAAACGATGGTCTACAAGGCAAAGACAGGGGGGCGCGCGTCCGGGGATTGACAGGAGCGCGCTCGGGTTGGCTCCGCGACGAGCCACACGCGGTTGTTCGGGATGGCGTTGACATTCGTTTGTCCGCTATCTCTTTCGTACAAACCCGGTGTCTTTATTAATCGGGATTAATTTGCTCTCCTTATTACCTACGGCTTCTACTTCTTCCGGAGGGAATCTAAGGGCGGGAAGATTCGTCACCACACTTTCCCCTTTTCACCACCGGATAATGTCCCCGCGAGGGCTGCCCCAATGTTTTCCCCATGTGTTCCCCCAACGTGCCCACTATCTCCCATACGCAATCTGTTCCCAACATGTCTCAATGACTCGTCTTCTTCTCCGCTCTTATCGGCCGTCTATACCACTGTCAACTGCTGAGGAAACCGTTTTAGGGGCAGCGTCGGTCGCCGTTATACGAGGCCGAGTTGCGACGCTCCAGAGGCAGCGTCGCGAAGTTGGTGGCGGGGATGCGACTCCGACAGGGATGTGGAGACGTCCGGGAGTGCATGGACCGCACCAAGGGTTGGTGGGTGTGCGGCTCTGGGTGACGGCCGGGGATCCACGCAGTTGTGTTGCTGGCGAGCGGCGTCCCCAGGAACGCGGCACCACCGAGGCGATGAAGACGTGCCTGGAGGGCACGAAATTGCCACAGCCGCGGCGGGGGAAGTTCGAGGTCGAGCACCGTCGCGGAATCGGCTCGGGATCGACGCGGGTCCGGCGAGCCTGACCCTGCGAGGGGTGGAGCCCAACGAGCTGGGTCGAGGCTGGTGTGCGAAAGACGCCGGGCGAGGAGGACGACGGAGGAGGAGAACCAGCTACCAACAGCCCCAAGCCGCCCTTGGGGTAGAGCGGCTGCAGGAGGACCGGGGGGGGGGCAGGGGAGAGCGCGACAGGATTCACTTCATCTTAATTGGACCGGACCACGGAGGCCATCTCCGCAGCCCGACCCTTGTCTTTATTGCCGTCAAAAGAGGGCGTCAACGTTGTTTGTCTCTTTTGCAAGGGAACGGGTCTGCCGGGAGGACGTCGAGGACGAGCCCCTAGGGCTGACCGTGACCGAGGCTTCGACAGGGAACCGGGCCCGAGAGGGCATGACGCCGGAGCGGTGGAGTCGACGCTGGACGAACCGAAGCGGTGTTCCCGGGACGTCGGGGGACACACGGGAGAGGACGGGAGTTCCGAAGGTGCTCCGACGGCGGAGATTTCCGCCGAGGGAACTCCCCGACGCAGCGTTGGACGATTCGCGGATCCTGGAGGGCGAGGGCGTCGTTGGACATCCGAAGATGCTTCGTCGCTGGAATCAACGCAGCGGGGTCGCCGTTGGAGGGCAGAGCTCCAGGGATGACGAGGGGCAGGGAGCTGGAACGCGCCACGGAAGAGGATCACGAAGAGGAGATCTCGCCTGCCGTTCCGTGGAACCCACGCCTTGCCCAGGGTTTTTGGGTGGTTTTCCCCTGGGCGAGAAGGCGAATGCCGAGGCGGCGGTCTGGAGAGGCCACACAGCCAGCACGACCACTTCTTCAGACCAGGGTACGAAGATTCCGAAGAGGAGTCAACGCGGTCGGGACGCCCGCTTTTCCAGAGGGGGGAGTAGTGTTGCGAGCACCGGGTATAGGCCCGTGCATAGCCTGCTGGTGCTCGTAGCTGAAGACAGAAGAGGGCCAACCCCCTTCCAGAACAACAGCGAGAAGAGAGTCTTGGGATACACACGAGCGCGGCCGGACGTGTCGGCCTATGTCATACTGTCCTGTATAACGGAATGTAGCAGAGTTGTGCAATAAGCACCCGCGTGTGGTTGTTCATTCCATTCCTTTGCGTCGGGGTGGCCTGCGATGGGAACGCCCTGACGCAACAATATTTTCTAGTTGAGGATTTTCAGGACATCTTTCCGTACCCATTGCCTTTTAACTCATCCACGTGCCCATGCGTTACTTGGGTGGTTGAAGGCAATGGGGCACGATGACTTCCTTTACTAAATAATTACATGTCGGCGGCTGGCATTGCGTTAGTGTATCGTGCACGCCGCATTTTCCACCTGTGTATGTTTGTGGAATTTGCGTCGGTGAAAGATTTTTATTAAAGACCATGTTAACGAAACTATATCATTATATTATTATTCATTGTAATAACGATACCAATGTATTATATTCCTTGTTGCACACGATGATCAATCTAGTAAATAATCTTGGAATATGAAAGTTAATCAATCTCGTACAATCAAACGAGTAAGTAATAACGCTTGATGTATGTACCTAATACGTACAATGCACATTATCAAGTAATCCATTCCTTGAAATTGAAAATAATTAATTGCTATGTAAATCATACTTATACGCAATGGTCACTGCCTTTGCCAACCGATTTCAGTGAAAACTGGTACGTACTTATTAGAGTGTGTCTCTAGTCTAGGCTTTGCACCCGGGCGGTGATACTTGAGAATCGTGGAGTGGGTTGACTGATGATTGTGTTTGAGAGACTGTTTTGATATTTTTTAAATATAGGTTTTGTGTAGAATAGGTAACTTATCTTCGGGTACGAATGTGTGACTTAAATATAATTAGGTAGAAAATTTGTGAGAAAAATCGACGGCCAGACTAGTGCGAGTGGGGTATGCCTTCGCTTCTAGCCTCACTATGTCTACTTTTTTACGCCAGTGGGACATTGCACATTGTCGCTGGTCGCGGTCGGCAGGACAGGCTTGGGCACGCTATTAACTTTCAGAAGGGCGGACCGCCCGAAGCAAGAAGTGGCCAAAAAGCCGAAGATAGCCCGGCCAGAGAAAAGGCCACATCATGTGGGCTACCAAGAATGGCCCTGCATCCTCGGGTGCAGGGTCATTCTTACGTATTACATTGCCATTATGCTCGCCGGTAGTTGTAGTAGTAGTAGTTTGATTGGCCATAGGCTGACCCATCGAGACAAGGGTGGAACGAAATATAAGGGTAAAATATTTTTTTTATTATTCATCACTTCTAATAGTGGGCAAAAGTTCCCTTTTATAATGGAATTTAAGCTGCCAAAGCTTGAACGTGATCATCAAATTTTTTCAGGTGTCGCAAGCCCTCCAAATATTAATATTTACTGAAATATTAATTTTTGAAAGGCTTGCGGCACTTGAAAAAATTTGTTGATCACGTTCAAACTTTGGTAGCTTAAATACCATTATAATAGGCAACTTTCATCAAACTGTTTTTTATTTGTAACTAAACTCAGGATTTTATTTATGTATATATAGATAATCGAGGCGTAAAATGATACTGGGATTGAATTTATTCTGAATTCTGTCCCGTGATAATTTGTAAATATAAATCACAAAAAATAGAAAATAATTATATAATATTTAAAATTATCTCGAGTCATTCCCTATGCAAATTATCTTTGCAAAAAGAAGGTCCCATTCAACCGATATGAAGAGGGTGTACAGTGAAACGGTCAGAATATCGTGGTCAGCGAATTTTAACTTTAGAGTACGAATACAGATACGACGCTGAAGAAAACAGATGAATGAGTATAATGGTTTTGAAACGTTAGATACATTTGTGATCGAATTTCACGGCATAGGTAAGTGAGAGGGGAAATAGCGAGTGCGCGTGCGATGCGGATGCGGATGCGAAGCAACGGAGCGGATCGCTGGCGAGAGCGGGAGGACAGGCCTGTCTAATCACGCGTGGGAAGGATCAATAATGATCGATAAGATGTTGCAGTTGTATATCACTATCCTGTAATAAATGTATTGTATTTAGTTCCTCACATTATTTCCATTAATTTTCATCTTCCTCCATCAATCTAGATTAGCATACATATGCTAGGTTCATTACTTTAACTTCTGTTAAGGCCTTACATACGTCCAGAATTTTCAAAAAATCGATTTTTTTTTTAACGGATTGTTGTTCTCTATAGTTTTAGGCTTATTTCTGTGAAAGTCGATTGCAAAAATTTCCCATAGATCCAAAGTTATGGTAGAAAATGTGACTGCCCGACGAGAATTTGGTGCGCGCAGGTAGCTGTCCTTTGTTTTAGACGGCTGACCGTTACTTTCGGGGCGGCTCCAGTCTGTCAGTTCTTTGTTATCGCAAAATATACCTGGTGACGTTTGTAAAGCATTATGAGAATATATTTAGGGTCGATTGCTAAGGTTGCTGAAATTGAACGTTAGTTGCCTTTGATCGTTCGAAGCGTACAGTTGTGTGTCTATTTGAGATTTTAAAAATGTTGAAATGTCGCTGTATAGATCGTAAAGGCAGTAAGAGTGAACGATCTTCACGCCCTAAAAAGAAGAAGCCTCCTCAAAGGCCAGACAAGATGGAGAGTGAAACTGAATACACTAGTTCGGCTGCAAAAAAATTAGCGGGACAATTACATGAGGTTTCATTCGATCCAACGTTCTCATACTGTATTTTACAGTTTACTGCTGTTTTTACAGTTATTTCGGAGTGTGTGGTCTTTCGTACATGTGGTGGTAATGTGAAATTTTTAAAAGCAAGTACCCGTGGACTTGGTTTCAAGTTAAATGTTTTTTGTACAACGTGTGACGATAATATCCAGAGTGTTTTTTCATCTTCTTTGATAAACTCTGCATACGAAATAAATCGACGCTTCACATTCGCCTTCCGACTGTTAGGAAAAGGATTGAAGGCAATGCAGCTTTTTTGTGTTGTCATGGATTTAGCATCATGTATCGCACAAACAACCTTTGATTCAATTGTGAAAAATATTGAAGAAGCTTCAACAGCCGTTGCTAAAGCTTCTATGAAAGTTGCTGCTGAAGAAGAACTTCAACAATCTGCCAATCAAGATAAACTACAATTATCTCAAGATGGAATTATTGTATCCGGGGATGGCACTTGGATGAGGAGAGGCTTTTCTTCGCTTTTCGGAGTTACCACATTAATTGGTTATTTCACGGGAAAAGTTGTCGACTTCGTGGTAAAAAGCAGTAATTGCAAGGGATGCGAAATTCACGAAAAGAATAAAGGTACGGCTGAGTATGAATCGTGGTTAGAGAACCATCAAGAACATTGTTCAGCAAATCATAAAGGAAGTGCTGGAAAAATGGAGGCAGATAGTGTTGTGGAAATGTTTCGGAGATCAATAGAAAACTATGGGGTCATGTCCAAAAACGTATGGGTAAGCGTCTTCGCCAAGTCGTCAATGAATATAAAAAATCGACGTCAATCATAAAAGAGGAATCAGCGGCTCAGAAAAAAAAACCAAGTACATCGAATCAGAGCAAACGAGTAAGTTTGGGAGGAAAAGGAAAATTAACTGCCAAACTAATAGACGAACTATCTATTTATTACGGTTTAGCAATAAGAAATAATATTGACTCATTGGAAAATATGAAAAATGCCATATGGGCGACATTCTACCATAAATCATCAACGGACGAAAAACCTCAGCATTTTTATTGTCCGCCTGGAGAAGAAAGTTGGTGTGATTGGCAGAGAGCAAAAGCCGAAGGTACATTAGATGAATACAAGCACAAAGCCGCTTTACCTGAAATTGTACTGGAGGCAATAAAACCCATCTATGAATCATTGAGTGACGAACAATTACTTGAAAAGTGCTTAGGTGGATTTACACAAAACGTTAATGAATGTCTCAATTCGAAAATTTGGAAGATTGCACCCAAATGTACTCCAGGTAGTTACAGAATAGTTGAAATAGCTACCAATGTTGCAGTATGTACTTTCAATGACGGGGCAGAGAGTATATTAAGAATAGAAAGATTACTTGGAATAACAATTGGATATGAGGGGTACCACTATTGTCTCGGAGAAAATGCGAATCGGCTAAAACACGCACGAATCAATGCTACTAAAGCAACAAAAGAGGCCAGAACAGCTCGTCGACTGGAAAAAAATAAACAAAAACAATTAATTACCGACAAGGAAGGCATACAATACGAAGCCGGAATGGGAGATTAAACGTAAGTTTACAAAACAAATAAAAAAATTCATAAAGTTCTTGTTTTAGCTGCGCGCGACTTCGAGCAAAACGCATTTAAAACTTTAAACGCTTTTTCTCGAAACTACTTTTTCCGCCACGGTCTGCATGATAACTCATACAGTTTTTAATATTTTTTTATGCGATTTTTTTAAAAATATTCGAAATCGTTTTCTCTGTAGTATGTCGAGCCGGATTTTTGATATTTTGATTTAAAAATTTTATAAAAATAATCAAAGTATAAAATTTATGACGTAAAACGCATACTTTTTTTTAAACTACCATAAATTGCTAAATTTTTCGAAATTCAAAATTCCGGCTCGACATACTATAACTACATCTTTATTTTACAAGAATTTTTTTAAATTTTGCAGATCGATCAACATTTACTGGAGATATGCTGCCGACCGTGGAGCAACGTTTTTTTCTTAGTGTTGTGGATCACGTGATTTTTTATATAGTAATTTTTGTAAAAATAAAGTGAAATAAATTTTTTTATAAAGTTTAAATACCAATAAACAATGTGTACTATTTATTTGTATTAATTTCTATTGTTATCCCTACTAAAAAAATTCTTTCTTTTAGCGCATTTTTGGCGCTGCTAGACGTATGTAAGGCCTTAACAGGCTTATTGTTAAAATGTCCAATGTGTCGTGTCTATACAGTGTTAAATCACACGTTTGTACGACGTTCCGGAAACGTTTTTATTGCTAGAATTCCCAAGGTATGTAATTATGTTCATGTTTTTGATAAATGTTCACGAAACTAATACCGATTGACTATTCAGGATTTCCTGATGAAAATGAGTTCAAACATGGAGAAATTCGGTCCACTTTTAGTGAACGCGGAGTGTGTATCCGTACGGTAAAACTAAAATTGCTTGGCAACGGTATTTTAGCTTTTCCACTGGCGGTGTGTTGAAATCGCTTGAAGGGGACCTTTTTTTATGATCGTGAAGGGTTCTCGGATCGAAGTTCTCGAACCGCGCGCTTAGGGGGTCCTAGACACCAGAGTCATAAAGACAAAGACAGCAGATCTTCATAGAAGTATCACCAATGGATTGATGGTGATTTTCTGATGAAAATGACACCAAACGTGATATAATTCTGAATATTTTTAAGTTCAACGTCGAACGCAATATATGCCTTCTATACCCATTACCCATTATTACGGAGATTATTACGTGTCACATTTTGGCCTGGTATACCTATCCTCGCTATTCAGGGGACAATCTAACTTCCATAGTGTATGCCATAGTGTAAATACCCAAAGCATCATAATAGTTTATAACATCTTTCACGACATATTCTCGAGAACGCGATTTTGCACAGTATAGGAGTCAACTACGCGTATAATAATATTTATTATATGGCCAGAAAAAAAATCCAAATATCCGTATTTTTGATTCTGGTCCATAGTTAACAAATATAAACTTACTGGAACATACAAACATCAGTTAACATTTTACCAGAAAAATTGACAAATAAATGTCAATTGTTAGTATATTATTTAAACAAATGAATTTTTCTAAAATGTGTGGAGAGGAATAAATTCCTCTTTCAAGAAGTATGTTTCGTATATTTTTGGCTACTCTACAGACTTGCAAAGCTGCACCAAAATCGGTGTGTGCGGGTTCGATATGTTCCTTTTAAATAATATAGTACAGTAGAAGGATATTATTATTATCATTATTGTTATTAGTATATGTCTGTATTATATCGTATAGACCATAATTAATGAATGCGCTTACACATCATGAATGGGTAGGGTTCAGCAACAGGTGCTCTTAAAAAACAGTAAAGCACTCTTTTACAAATCTTTTACAAATTCGTTTTTGCGAGCGAATGAAATTTGTTTTGCGTTAAATAAACCCAAATAGGACGATAAGGTTAAAAGGCGAATGTGTTTTCTTTTTGTTGTGATCCTTCTTTTTCTTCCGTTGAACACAATAGGTTCATAATACGATTTTTAAAATGTTACCGTAACAGGAACATTTGTAAATCGCGGTCTTCGACTCTCAAAAAATGGCCTAGTTTTACCCGTGCTGAATTCTAATTCCTACCATGCGTAGCATTACAATCTGTTTCGAGACTTCACTGGTAACGTTGTATGCGACACTAAAATGGTAAGGGGGTTTGGTGAGTCCCAGGACCCCCCAAACCGGTGATAGAAAAATACATTGTTTGATATTTCTACTCGTTGGCGTAATAAATTAAAAAATGCTTCAACGTGACTAATATCTTCTTGTGGTATTATTTACTATACAGTTACTATCTACTTCCACTGATAGTTAACGTGTGACTTTCTTCTATCATACGCCGCTTTTATGAACTCTTGATCTTTTTTACTAATTAATTGTTTATTAATTTTTGTAGAACAGACAGGAGGCAGCCCTACTGTCTGGTAAGTTTTATTAATGATAAACTTACAGAATAATTAAATAATTAATTAATCCAAAAATTGATATATACATTTATCAAATTTATTTTTACGTACTCTGAAGATGATACAATTATGGAGAATGCCAGTAGTGGCAGCCACCCGGCTGTCGTGGTGGCAGCTGTGGGCAAAGCTGTGGGCAATCCAGCCACAGCAAACGGTATTATTAATTCTTAATATTTTTTTAATTAAAATTAGATATCTTTTTATTTTTTAATAATGTAAAAATTGTTCACTTTAGCCCATATCAGGGGAGGCTCATCCTTTTGGCTTTCAGTGGCAGCCGCAAAACCGCGCCGCCACCACCACCACCCTGGCCACAGCAGCCTGCGGAGAGCGAGCCCGGCCACGGCATATGGTATTAATCCTTAATACTTTAAGGGGACTAGGCAGTCAAAAAACGCATTTTTCTTTTTTTGTCCTTCCCGAGTAAAATGCCGTTTGAATTTTGTTGATATTCGTAAAATTAAGGATTTTACAGGCGAGAAAGTCCGAGCGCGCCATCAAGCGTTCTTGTCTGCAAAGAAACGGAAAGTTTGTAGAAAATCCAAGACACCGCAGAAAAAAAAACAGTCTCCAACCGATATTGACTGTTACGTGCCGGTTACTTTTTCTAATTCATTGCCTACACTATCAATTCACAGATGTCGACAATTGATCCAACCATTGCGTGTTATGGGAATCTCCCTCGATCAATAGTCAATTATCTGTGCAAGATCTCAATAGCTACGATTTTAACTCAGCTTGAAAGCTTTGTAAGCCTAAGCATTGTAGTAGGCCATTTTATATTTTTCTTCCCTGCTAAATTTCTGTTACACTATTATTGGCATCTGATCCAACCATTGCGTGTTGTGGGAGTCCCCCTCAATCAATTGCCAATAATCTACAAACCGTATTATAATAATAATTTTATATGAGCCGTTACGCCATTGCGTTCTTCCATGCGAAAATCTTCCAACACCGTCGACGTTCTTAGAACGCCGAGCGCGATAACAACTTAGATGCTGGGAACGTTCCGAGCGACGACGGTTGGGCCCGTGTGCACGAGGTGCAGAGTCAGCAATTTTGGCGCTCTTTGTCCAAAGGCCCGAGTGCTCGGGCCTACCCTGCGATCGCTCGGCGCAGTCGGCTGACAAGTCGCATAGTGCGTGGTCGTTCTGTCCGAGGGACATTGCTATTTGTTTAAAATAGTCTTTGAGCCGGAGTTCCATCGTTGTCATAGTGAGCGTGGAAGGACTCAGTTCTGTCGTAGAAACTATATAATCACCTATAATCTTATTCAAAATTTATCATTTCGTGGCAGTCGGCTAGCAAGTCGCGTAGTGCGCAGTTGTTCTGTCCGAGGGACAATCCTATTTTGTATAAAATAGTCTATGAGCTAGAGTTCTGTCGTGTACCAGTGACCATAGAAAGACTCAGTCCCGGTAAACCTCATGTACATTTTGTATTCTTTAATCGTTTAAAACCCATAATCAACTGTAATTGTTACTTAAATCAACTACCGCTAACGTTTAAAAAATAATATAAAGAGAAACTTTGACTTTCAACATTGTGTGTGTTGTGCGACGCTCCTGCGCTTCGACATCTTACACAGTCGCCCAGCGCTCCCGACCACAGAGAGAGAGAGAGAGAGAGAGAGAGAGAGAGAGAGAGAGAGAGAGAGAGAGAGAGAGAGAGAGAGAGAGAGCGAGAGCGAGTGAGCGCGTGAGAGAGTGAGAGAGTGAGAGAGGGAGAGAGGGAGGGGGGGGGGGGGAGATTAACATCCAGAGAGTAAGCTGTTGTAAAGTTTTAATAATCTCTTCGTACCGAATTGGTGAGTGACTTAACGAATGATTTTATAATTGGCATTGTATTCATCGCATTTTGTTTGAAATTGGATTTTTCTTTGGGGTATTTATGTACCATAAAATTTTGTTCCATTTCAAGATAGCAACCGTTGATACGTTACTAAATTGCTACTTTCCAAAATCAACGCGATAATTGATCCAACCATAGCGTGTTGTGGGATTCCCCCTCGATCAATTACACAGTACAACAAATTTTGACTTTTTTTCGGACTTGTAACATTCAATAGCCGTTTCTTATAGGTTTTCGTGCCCTGAAAACGAATCCGCAACCCGTTTGTCGCCATCACCCTCAGTTTTTGAGAAAATCGATTTTGAAAAAAACTGCAAATTTTCAACTTTGAACATTTTTTGTGTCGAAACGGTAATAGTTATTCGATTGTTCGTTGCGTCAAATTATTCTATGAACCCTCACGAATACAAAGATATAAGTTATTATTGCATTATGAACATTTAAATATGTTTAAACAACGATCAAAGAGAAAAGGACACCCGAAATGCACCCATTTTTCCAGATATCTTTCAATTTATTTCCAAAACTAAGGGTCTGAGATGAAATCTGACCATCCCACGCGATGCAGCAGACATTGTTCCTTCGGAAAGCGTCGACAGAAGTGATAAGTCTCGTTTCGTTTTCAATTCAGACGCGAAATAGTTTGGTAAAACGCGCGGTGCCGACAGTGGTAGTCACGCGCCTTAAGCGATTATGTTGCGCTGAGCGGCAGTAGATCGCGCGCCGCCATTGACTACCGCTGTCAACATCGCGCGTTTTGCCAAACTATTTCGCTTCTGTATTGAAAACAAAACGAGACTTACCACTTCTGCCTACGCTTTCCAAAGGAACAATGTCTGCTGCATCGTGTGGAATGCTCAGATTTCGTCTCAGACCCTTAGTTATGGAAATAAATTGAAAGATATCCGCAAAAATTTGTGCATTTCGGGTGTCCTTTTCCCTTTGATCGTTGTTTAAACATATTTAAATGTTCATACTGCAATAATAACTTATATCGCTGTATTCGGGAGGGTTCATAGAATAATTTGACGTAACGAACAATCGAATAACTATTACCGTTTCGACAAAAAAAATGTTCAAAGTTGGAAATTTGCAGTTTTTTTCAAAATCGATTTTCTCAAAAACTGAGGGTGATGGCGACAAACGGGTTGCGGATTCGTTTTCAGGGCACGAAAACCTATAAGAAACGGCTATTGAATGTTACAAGTCCAGATGGCTGTTGTACTGTGTTATCGTCTAACGAGCGTACATCGTTAAACGGTTGACTACTGTCTACTGAATCGTAACCTTCGGAACACCCTTTACATCGTATAGTATCAAAAACCATGTAAATCCCCATTTTGTACCACCTTACAAGACATTTCCTTTTTGCTCATTTTGTAATACATGGTAATATTTACTTAAATATCGTCATCTACGATTCTTATCAAAAACCCATGTAAATCCCCATTTTGTACCACCTTCACGACATTTCCTTTTTGTTTATTTTGTAATACATGGTAATATTTACTTAAATATCGTCTCATTCTGTTCGAACCTGTCTTGCCAAGATACCATATCCCGATTGGGCAACCTGTATGGGTTGTAGACGAAAGCCGTACCCAAAACAATCCTGCTTTTTGCATAATAATCTGATTATGTAAAATTATTAAAATCTCTTTAAAAATTGTTAAGCGTTGCGCGAGAAAATTCGACTCAACCGCTCGGTGAGATAAAATCAACGCCCTCACGTAACATGACGAGGAAGAGGACGTTGATTTCTGCATAATTTGCATGAAAAATATGCCGAAAAAGATGAACCGCAATAACACCATTCATTGCAACGTCTGCGATCGCGCAATCCACTTGGAATGCGCCGGAATGACCGCAAGTTATTGGACTTGCGAGCATTGCATTTCAGATTAATTGTGGTCATTTTTTACTTTTTTTTTATTAATTGAAAATTATTTTTTCATTTAGAGACATGAATAAACATTTTCTAACAAGCATTGTCATTTTTATTCAATTTATAAAGTGGCTCACGATTCCCCGAGATTTTTCAGATTCAAGAAAATGCAAATTTTTTGTAATAGTCTGAAAATCATCTAATTTGCAAATATTCGATTCCACTATTGTGACTAAAAGAAAGGTAAATCTTCATACTACAACATCCAGCTTTGAAATTTGAAGAAACACTTGATTTTATAGCAGTTTGTTAGCAATAAAAAAAAGTGGCTCACAATACCCCGACTTCCCATATTGTTTGAATTCAAAAGATGTTCATAGTTGAAAAATTGAATTTTTTTTCAAAATCGAATTTCTCGAAAACAGAGGGTGATGGCAATAAACAGTTTGCGGATTCGTTTTCAACGCACAACATTCTATAAGAGATAGCTATTGAATGTTACAGATCAAAACGGCTGTTGGATCGGCTCTTGAATCAATGAGATTCCTCTTTCACTACAATCGTGTTACATCCAAAAATAGAAACACAGATACTCCGCTTCGCCACAATATATAAAACACTATTTCACGTGTTTATGTGCATAAATAATATTTTCTGATGCTCAACAGTGAAATATGAAAATTTTATGAAATTATACAGAAGTCGCCAAACTTGGTCAAAAATTAAAAACTATATACAGGGTCTCGAAACATGTATACACGGCAGCGACAGTCGGCATATATACAGGGTGTTAAACATCTATACACGGCAGGGACAGTCGACATTTATACAGGGTATCTTTCATGTACTCGGCGTCGAGACGCTACCGCGTCTCAAGATACAATCAGGAGGTAGAAAAGAGTATTACCCGTGAAACTTTAGACGTAAAAAATGTGAGCATAGCAATTAGTGGTTTGCATAGCAAGCAACAGTGCGCATCGTTTCTCAGTGTTTCGAAATGGAAAAATATACCCGAAGTCATGAATTTGGCTGGAAAATGTGATAGAAAAGGTAGCCGACGGGCAGTCGGCCTATAAAAAGGGAGCCACCAAGTCGTCCTGACTGAGAAAGGGGAAACGAACACAAGTGCATCAGCTAAGAAATTGAAAATGAATATCAAAACGTGAATATCTTCATTTGGCTACAGAATTTTGAATTTTGTTTCTGTGTTTTCTGCAATTAGTGACTACGTGGGTGCAAAGATTGTGACAACAACGTAGAATTTTCAGAATCAAGGATATACTTCCGAAGAGGACCGGTGGCCAATCGAGATGAGGTTTGGGGGTGGCGCGGGGAGGGGCTGTGAACCCTAAATCTAAAATTGTAGCTTCGGGTATTTATTAGTTTCCGAAATATTAATAAAGATTCAAGTCCCCTGCAAACTCCGTACTCCTATTTCTCTTTTTTTTTAACAATTTTTTCTGTGTTAATATATTTTATGGATATTACGTATCTATTATATAGTCCGTTACATATTACTCTACGCAAATTTTAAGGTTGAAAATGCATTTATAACATAACATATTATTCGAATCATCCCCTTCACCGGTCTACGACGAAATATTTCCTCGAGATTACCATAACAATAATACTAATTGGACACTGGCTATTATACCGCCGAAATGTACACCACCGCTAATACAGCCCTACGATGTGTATTTTTATAGACAAGTTAAAATTTTTATTAAGAAACTACAGCATTGTACATTCGTAATAGAGAGTCAGCGGGAACTTACCCAGAGAGAGGACGCAATAAAAATTCATTCCCTGCTGCATTATCAAATCAGTGCGCTAATATTCAAGCCCACGATTCGATATGCATGATACGCAGCAGGATTGGTAGCACATGAAAAACCTAAATTTCAAAATTTAAGTGAAGTCTGTTTCCCACCTAATTTATTATATTGTGAATGCAAGCAAATATCTCTATTAAAATGTGCGTGGTGTTTCAAACAATCGTGTTTTGTATGTTTGTTTGAAAAATACCACCCCAACTATTGTATAAAAATTAATTAAGTAAACGAAATATTCATGAAATCGTTGTCAAGACTTACTCGCCCCCAACGACCATTCTTTTAAGCAGGTATAAGACCACCCTTACGGTCAGAAGTAATGGCTATCCCACTTTACCTGCTCGACAATCGCAGGCGTTGAAAGTTTCGGAATTAAATATTTTCGCAGTACAAGAATATGAAAGCACCGGTGAAAGAGATGATTAGAATAATGTGTTGTTATAAATGCATTTTCAACCTTAAAATTTGCGTAGAGTAATATGTAACGTACTATATAACACGTAATACCCACAAAATATATTTCCACGGGAAAAATTGTTTAAAAAAACGGAAAAAAGAAAAAATGGAGTACAAGGAAGTTGCAGGGGACTTCTTGAACCCCGGCCGCCCGCATGACAATCTGGCCCGCTACTGTTGTGGCCACGGAACATTCTTGGGTATAGGTACATGCTATGTATCTGGATTACTAGATACGTTAAAAACTTTAAATCAAAATATCTCGAAAACGAAGGAGCAGTTCACAGAAAGCCGAAATAGTATTTTCATACTACATGAGTACTACGACCCCCATATACTGTCGTTCCAAAAGCGATGTCCACTACCACGTCGTCGTCCCCTTGTTAGTGTTAAGCATTATAATATTGGACATCTGCGTATACACACTTTTTTTATTATTTTGATGAGCAGAACCGATTCTGAAAAAATGTCCCACATTTTTATAAACACCTTGTATAGTTTATATATGATATTGAGTTACGAGCATTATGTTCGAACTGTTATGTTTCTTAGAATACTTGAAATTTCTTTTGAATTATAGATGTCTGTTTTGTTTTATTGACCCTTTTTCGCACGCGCCTTTTTCGACCCCCTCCACCATTGCATACTATTTAAATTGAAATCTACGGCAAAAGATCGGAGCTGATCTGGCAACCCAGCTTGTAGGTTAGCGGGCCAAATGTGTTTCTCGGCCATCAGTGAGGGCCTTATTGGGACTTTATAAAGGAAGATGTTAGGTAAAACTGGAATCAAACTGTAGGGGAAAACGATCATAAACGAACCCTAGAATATTAACCGCTAATGCTTAGTCGTATTCATAAAAAATTCTATGCGAAGTTTGGTTTTATGTGCACGCGTACTTCAAAAATAAAAAATAAAAAACAAAATGACCGCGAACCGCTAAGGGCGATAAAAAACAAACACAGAATCAAATTTCAGATTCAACAAATTTACTTCTTTCCAAAAAGAACAATTTCACCATTCGATCCATCAAACTTTATTACCAAAAATTTAAATTTTGTAACTTTTCTTTCTTCAGTATGTCAATTATATAACTAAAAACTGCAATTAATCACAAATCAGCATTTCCTATATTCGTACTTCAATATAACGCCAGTTTGAAGAAATAAGTACCTTTATAATTGTTCGTTTCGGAATGAATTGTTATTACAAATACTAAAACCTGAAAATGGGTCGCACGCGCATTCGGCTAAAATTCAAAGTCAATTCTCTCGAAACGAAGGGCGACATCAAAACATTTTATTCTATAATTTCGACTATTTTTTTAATGTAGAATCACCACTCTGTCGCTTGTACCACTGGTTACGGGACACCCAGTATATAATGCGCCAATAACGCCAGTAACCTCCGCGACACGCACGCTTTACCCCTTCCGTATACGCCTAGAGTCGCTCCCACCTATTTTTCGCCAATATGCAGCCGACAGTTGAGAGCAATGAAGATCGCATGCGGGAAGTGTCACTCGCTAATCAAAATTACAATGTAATTAAAATTTATTCTTTATGTAAGGCACGTTTCTCAGGCGTCCTTAGTATAAGTTGTACACTAGGATCACTTGCTTTTGACCGCTCCAATACATATGCACGGCAGAGTTGAGCATTAACTAAATAAGGAATTATTTAAATATTGGATCGAATAAAAGTTACTTTAAGTTTATTCGTTATTAACGCTAATTCGTTATAACTTTATTCGACACATGGGGAATAATTTTTTTAACTTTTATTCGTTATTCGAAGTTTTTATTTAAATCAAAATTTTGCCCGTCTCTGATGCACGGCGATTAGTGGTGCACTTAAAATGGTGAGCATTCATTTGGCGAGTATTTGTACAACACTTCGTGAATATGGTTTAGTGCAATGCCGCGTTATAGACTTTCTCTTACACAATATTCATGAACTATTGTAGAAGTGTATGTGTTGGAGTGGCCAGGAAGGAGTGGGCTTGGTGTACTTTGTGCTAATATATCTGTACTCTCTAGGACAGGGGTTCTCAAACTATGGAGCTCGAATGCTTTTCGAATACTTTTTCTGTGCAATAAATCAATTAAATTGATAGCATGTTTTTTTTCTTGCACGTTCTAACATTGTTAGGGTATATCATGCGCATGCTACACTGTGGTACTCCTCTTAATTTTAATTGGTGGTACGTGACTGTTCGTGTAGATACTTGAGTGGAACGCGGAAAATAAAGTTCGAAAACCCCTGTTCTAGAAAATTACACAAAAATTTAAAATTCCCGTAAGAATATAAAGACTTGTTGCTCTTGTGAATCTTAACACCAAAACGATACCTTACTGATAAATTCACTGTTTCGTGTTACTGACTTTAAACATTTTTAACATTTTACTGTGATTCGATACAGTGTGCGCCATTTATTTGGGGAAATTTCCAGAGTAAGATCTAGAATATCCTTTTTATGTAATAACATACTATTTCTATCGATTATAAAAGTCTAACGATAACTTTTGTTTCTTTTACACATTTTTGTTTTGATTAGCATTACAACAAATTTTGCTTCTTGTTTACCTTTTTATTTAATGTCTTACAACTGTAGGGGAAAGTGGGGCAAAACGAAATATCAATTTTTTTTAGATATCGTGGGGCATGTGACCAAACGGTCCTGACAATATTTTGGGATCGACAATAAATCCGTGCACAAGTTTTTTTTTATTTACGAAGTTGGAAAAATTTCCGGTGTTGAAGTTTCCATATTGTGTTGGCGCTTCGACCATTTTTTTAAACTTTAAAACATTTATAACAGCAGGCACAGCATTGGATTCTACATATAGTCCTTACACTGTATTTTGACCTTTTTCTCTGGTTATTTATCTTACGCTGAAATGTAAATATTCAATTTACTAAATTACCTCATGTGGGGTAAAACAGAACACCTATTATGTATAGGGAAGAATTTAAATGTCTCTTAGTTCGTATTTATTCTTCCTTCCAATGTATTAATTTATACTTTTTTGAAGTTTTATATTTATATTTGGGTATCTTTAATTATTTTCGTGTTATCTTATAATATTGTTTCTTATCTATATAATATATATTGTTTTGTGATATCTTATCTATAACAGTTATTTCTACAACATATATTTATAGATTTTTACATAAATTAATACTTTTAAATCATGAAAATAAAATTGTTATACTTTTACATGGTTTTAAATGGCTGTTCAGTTTTACGCCATCACTTGAGCGTGGCGAATATTTTAATACCTCCGGAAAATCTTATTTTCCTTCCTTGCCAAATATTTTTCTTAAAAAAGTTTTTGATTTTCTGACAGTCTAAGGTCTACTTGAGAGTCCTAGTGAAGTCCCATGTCTTTTTCTCTTTTGGATTTTTTTTTATCACACTCCAAAGTTAGGTGTTCCGTTCTGCCCCACTTTCCCCTATAACATTCTATTTTCTAACTTCGCTACAATTTATAAATATTCTTTTACTAATCTTTCAAAGTACAAAAATTCATTTTTTATTTTCATTTGATTAGAAAAATCTCGACCACGCGTTGAAAGTACTTTCATTGACATTTTACAAAAATATAAGAATTGCATTTTTGTTGTGCCAAAAACACGAGGCCATTTTTCTAACAAATTCGAAGTATGACCCTGAACAGTTGGTGTAAATCGCCATCAACTGATAGGAAATTCGGAATAAAGATGTTCCTATGCAGAGATCTGTTCTTACAACGAAGACGATGGTCTTTTAAAAAGATAACAAAGTCTTATCCAAGGCACAGGCGCAATGTTAAGGAATGCAAGATAATTAAACATTAAACGAGCTTATTCAACGCCATTAAGATCGCTTTGCTTCAACCCTAAATCATAATAGCGCTGCAGTTGATTTACATGCAATTTCACAAAATCGGATTGGCTTTCGGTCCACAGGACCAAATTCGCGAAAGTCTGTTCTATCTCTTCGTCGCCGAGGATCAAAGGTATCCTCTGTTCACAAGACTCTTCCTCTTCGCCTTCGAAAGCGTCTATTTTACCTTCCACATCTTCGCAAGCTGAAAGCCATTCCAGTACTTCCTTCTGAGTAAGCCCCTCCCCCGTGACTTTCTTCGCAGTTTCCGTAATTGCGCTAATGTCCGACATATCATCAGCGTCTTTCTCCTCTATCTCCATTCTTCCGTCTCCTAGCAGTCGTTTCCAGGAGTTGCAGATATTAGCAGACGTCACGTCCATCCAGGCTGCATTCACGAAATCCGCGCAGTCTTTTATGTCGTAGTCTGCGTAGAACGCCGTCACACCGAGGGAGAAGTCCAAGATCCGCCTGAGGACACGGTGGCGGAAGGACCTCTTCACTTTCCTCATTATCCCCTGGTTCATTGGCTGCAGTATCGACAGCGTGTTCAACGGAAGGAATATAAGTTCAACATCTTCGTCGCTCCTTTCCAGTTCCGGGGGTAAAACGTGAGCCGCACAACTGTCTAACAGCAGCAACACTTTCCCATAGGATCTCGTTTCCTGCTGCTTCCTCCTTACCGCTGGCTTGAAGTTAATTTCCAACCACTCAGCGAATACGTTCCAATCGACACGGGCCATTTCTTGGTTCTTGAAAATGACGGGCAACCTGTTCCAGCAATGCTTCAGGGCCCGCGGCCTCTCGTACCTACAGACGAAGAATGGCGGGAGTTTATGGGTGCCGGTTGCATTCGCACAAAGACCCACGGTCACTCGGTAATTCTTCACTTTATTCGCGAAGCCTCTCTTCCTGCCAGCGCGGGCCAATATCCTCTGAGGAAGGGACTTCCACAATAGGGTTGATTCGTCGATGTTATAAATATTCTGCAACTTTATGTTCTGCTCCTCCAGGCGTGTTAGCAAGGCCTGGGTGAATACTTGCGCCGCGACGGTGTCGGTCTCTACCTTGTCAGTATAAGGATCGTGCAACCCGATGGCATGTCGGTTCTTGAACCTCCATGCCCAGCCTTTGGATGCCAGGAACGTAGACGGGCCTCCAAACTGTTCGTTTAACTTCTTCGCCTTCTCCTGGAGCATGGTATCGGTGATACTATCGCCCAGCCCGCGTCGTTCTAGATACCACGCGTATAAATGCGTGTCCACGTCCTCCAGTACAGGCTTCCGCATCTTCCTCCTGGTCGCAGCGCCTGGGATCTGCGACCGTTGACGTAACTCAGTCGCCTTGCTTCTGATACGGCGAACGGTCGTGGGATCGATGCCATAATCGATGGCTAATTGGTTCACGGATACGCCGTACTGCAGCTTTTGTACGACATCGAGGCGTTGCTGGAGTGTCAAAACGATACGCTTAATGCCGCGACCAGTTGACATTTTGCAGCAGCGATGCGCACGCTTTCTCGTCACGCAGCTTCGCAGACTGCCCGTAGCGGTGGGAAGTGGCACCGATGACTCATCGCGGGCGCAGCTGTTCTTGCCTGACGGGTGCCGCGCGCGGTTGCGGAGGGGACGCCTGCGCAGGAGCGAGCACGAACGGTGGGGATGACTCGGCGTGCCTATAGCGAGGGGGGAAGAAGGCGACCCCATATCCGAGGAGTTACGTAATCGCTTCATCACAGGCCTGCCAATGCCCAGACTGTCTGCATGTATCGGTGAAAGGTATGCGCAGATCGGTATCGGTAATAATTTTGCGGAAATAGTTGGAGGAAACGCGTTGAGATACAAAACAGCGTATATAATTAAATGTGGAGCGAAATAGGTTCGGGAAGTAATAGAAGCATACCTGCCGTCTATATGCATACCGCTCGATGCACGGGTCCGCTCCACTGCACATAGTGAGGGAGGGTCGGGTTTCTACTGTGGGAATTAAGCCAAATTGTCTGGCGTCTCCCTTGACCCTCGCGCGTATATACTACATACCATTCGACGGCAGCTTCGGCCATTCGCTTCGGTAGCGAGCGAGATAGATAAACGGTGAGGGATACTCTGTCTACCTGGCACCGCCGGTGGAGCAGGTATATTATACAATTCGTCTCTCTCCCACCCTTCCTCTCGCTGGATCACTCTCTAGCCACGGGAGCGAAATCCGGTCGGATTTATAGAGAGGGAATATTGCACTAATTAAAACATAGATAAATGTTAACATTTTCATTTTGAATACAAAGAATATTTCTTCGAGGAACATTCGTCTCCTCTGCGCTTCAGAAAACATTTAATCGTCTGCTCACGCTCTCGACGAGTGAGACAGATTTTTGCAAACAGAAAAATCCACAAGCGTCGCTGAGCTTCCTAATGAAAACAGATTTCCATTGGAAGCTCAGCTCGTTCTGAACACATTAAGCGATACCTTGACCTTAAAAGCGACTTCATAGACCTTTTACTAGGTCATTGATGTATACAGGGTGTCCCAAAAGGATGGAACAAGCCGAAACATGCCAATTCCTCGAGCAAAGAGCAAGCGAAAAGTCCTTCACCGTTTTGCGATTTGAAGCTTCGTTTACGAGATATTTGCAGTTGTAATTCAGGGGCCCGACTTCCGGGGCAGGCTGTTTAAATCCCAGTGAGATGAGCGCGCGGCCGTACATACGCGCATTTACACGCGAAATGCACGTTTACACACGTGTACCGTTAACGCTACTGCTTTGAATTCACCACCGTAGATTTCAGCGTATTTTTACACTGATTTAAACAAAGTTAAATTGCTATAGCATTAGCATTTTGCGCAGAATCGCAAGAAATAAGCATTTGCACACTGAAGTATTACACTAAATAGCGTAAAGGACCGAATTACGGTCACCTTAAGAATTGACGCTGACATTATTGCATAGTTTTTGTATTTATTGGCCAAAAGTATAAGTTTTTCTATTTATTTATTATTATTTAACATGTTTAGTTGAAGAACAGATGTTTCAAGGCATTTGTGATTATGAGTTATATTTATTGATGACTGGGTAGTTTTCTCACCCCCTCGTTTTTTTTTCTTCATAATTTTGTATTGTATCGTATTAATAACAGTTTCAATTGTGTGCTAATTTATTCTATGTGTGATTTCACAAGGTTTATTTATTATTTTAAGTAAAACAGCTTAGGGTGACAGCCCTTTACCCTAGCACTGTTTATAACAAGTGTTCAAACACATCTTCTTGTCTCTCGACACAATTTTGCAATCTTTTAAACTAAGCGCGGGGGGGGGGGGCGAATGTGTTGACTTTCGGGCCCTCAATAAAATAACAGGTATTCACTGCCATTAATAGCAGTTGAATTAAAACATTTTGGGAGAGAAAAATATTTTACTGCCCTCGATATGATTGCTGGCTAGACAAATCCGATCCATCTTGGAAGTCGCCAGCTATTCGATACTAAAATGCCTTCGTACAGGAATTATACGGCAGACCCTATAAATCGTGTTATGCGCCAGTTCAACATACAATTCTGTGATATGGATCCTTTCTGGATTTCCTCAAATGTTTTCGGCGAACGGATTCGTTGTCGATTACGAAATGTTTAGTGGGGGTTGTAAAGGGGTCAGACTCTAGTTAAGTTTAGACATTTTTGTACTTAAGTTAAAATGAGCTTCGAGCCGTGAGCTTCAAGAGCTTGAGTCGCGGTTCAAACCCTAAAGGCTCGAACCTTATAGCCGTGAGAGCTCGAGCCTTTAAAGCTCGAGTCTTCAAGCTCGAGCCTTTAAAGCTCGAGTCTTCAAGCTCGAAGACTCGAGTCGTATAAACTGTAGGGTAGTGAAGTGATATACAAAGCTCGAGTTTTGGAAGCCTTAAAACTTAATATAGAAGTTCTAAGTCTTACACTCCAATATTATATGAAACTCAAGCCTTTAAAGCTTTAAGGCAGAATAATATAGTTAGGTCCAGAAAAGTAGGTGTTTTGTGAATTATTTCTGTGACGCCCAAACTTCGTTAAACTATTGCTGATAGAATGATCAAATATATGTATATATTTTAAACAATGTGTGAAACTTTCCTTTATTACAAAATACATACAGATATTTAAGCAAAATATAGAAGTCACTTTAGAGTGTTAGAGGCCGAACAAACAAGGGTTTCTCGATTTTCTAGGTTTATTTGAATCTGAGAGACAATGCTGGGCCACTTGTTTCGTTATTTACGTGAACTTCGACCTAGTATTTTCGATAGGTTATTACTTCGATTAGTTTTTGTGTTTTATCATAATTTTATCAAAGAGTTTGGTTACAAGTGCCTACAATTACAAAAGAATACTATTGTATAGTTTTGTACTTTTATTGTAATATTAAAACACGGATCCAACCAATTGGTGGAACCATCAAAAAGCATCTTTCTATGTGTTTAAATTTAACGTTTTACAATAGTAGTTGCACAAAATAAGATATAATATCAAGGACTTGGAGTTAACTTGAGCCTCGAAGCTTGAACCTCGAGCTTCATAAGATATTAGCCTTAAAGGCTGAGGCTTTAAGGTTAAGGTGTAAAGCTTTGAAGACTCGAGCTTTATACAACACTAACTTAAAGGGATTATTCCTTGAAATAAATAAATAAATAAATAAAAAATGTTGTATAGAGGAGACTGTTTTTATAACTCCTGACGGTCATTACGAATATTTAAGAATGTCTTTTGGTTTGGCCAATGCTCCCGCAATTTTCCCGAGGGCCATCAATAAGCCTCTCGGGAATTTAAGTTCCATCTCTATACGTTCAAATAGGTGCGAAATATTTAACAATTTTTCCTGACCAAGCAGATCGTTTTCGGCATATAGTTTCTTTTAAACTTCTTCTCTTCTCGGCATGCATAATAAGTTCGAGTGAAAAAAAGATTCAACACTAACTTTCAGCGTTATAAACAACTTTGAAAATATGGTAAAATTGTAACAAATAAAATAAAAAAGGTAAAATAACATTGCCGAAATTAAGAAACGACATTATCAACCCATCATATGAGTTTTAATTGTTTTATCTAGAGACGCGGTAGCGTTTCAACGCCAAGTACATGAAAGAAAAGACACCTTGTATATACCTGTCGCTGCCATGTATCTTTACTCGAAACATGGCTAATCCAACCTAACCTGAAAATTATTTCATTAATATCTCAATAATAAACAATAATAAACATACTAAATACCAATAATAAACATACTAAACTAATTTTATTCCAAAACCAATCAATTGTGTGTTGAAAATATTGGATCTCTTTATTCATGTTCGCTGAATTATTACCATTACCATTTATTTAAATTTCCTGCAACAAGACTTTCTGTCATACGCTGTCACCTCGTTCGGACACATTATGTCGACGTGCGTTACGAAAAGTAGCACGTTTCAATTTTCTTACGAAAACTAGCACGTTTCGGTTTGCCACGAAAAGAAGCACGTTTCATCGTTTCTGACGAATACTAGCACGTTTCGTCTTCCGCCGCGAAGAATAGCACATTTCGTACTGTTGCGGCGAAAACTAGCACGTTATACTGTTTCGCCACGAAAAAGAGCACATTTGGAAATTTGCAGCGAAAACTAACACGTTATCTGGTTTGGCCACGAAGAATAGCACGTTTTGGATTATACTGCAGACTGGCACTGCTTCCACGTAGCAAGTGTCCGCGTTATCTCGGACTCGTGATCAACGATATTTCGGCTACCTTTCCCATCTATTTCATTCATATCGAATATTTCTCACTTTCGTCTTCTATATTATGATCAGATCAGGACAAAGTTTTGACTAGATCATATCCGATCATACCTGACTTATATGGGCCCGCAAAAATAAAATCGTGTCGGTTGCTGTGGTATAAATTTTTTTTGTAGCCAACTATTCAAATTTGCTTCTTTTCATCGCTACAAATGGTAAGTACATACTACTTTTCGTGAAAAATCACTCAAACGTTTTAGTTTTCGCAGCGAAAGACGAAACATACTATTTTTCATGGCAAACCGCCCAAACGTGCTAGTTTTCGCTGCGATAACCGAAACGTGATAGTTTTCGTGGCAAACTGCTCAATCGTGCTAGTTTTCGCAGCGAAAGACGAAACATGCTATTTTTCGTGGCAAACCGATCAAACGTGCTAGTTTTCGCAGCAAAAGGCGAAACATGCTATTTTTCGTGGTAAACTGCTCAAACGTGCTAGTTTTCGCAGCGAAACCCGAAACGTGCTAGTTTTCGTAAGAAAATTGAAACGTGCTACTTTTCGTAACGCACGTCGATGTAGCCTCTACACTCACTATAGCAAAAGGCCACTCTATTTCTATATAAGTAAGTTCTACGTTAAGTTGTATATAACTAACATGTGGCTTTTATATATTTACAGATAACACAGTACAACAAATTTTGACTTTTTTTCGGACTTGTAACATTCAATAGCCGTTTCATATAGGTTTTCGTGCCCTGAAAACGAATCCGCAACCCGTTTGTCGCCATCACCCTCAGTTTTTGAGAAAATCGATTTTGAAAAAAACTGCAAATTTTCAACTTTGAACATTTTTTGTGTCGAAACGGTAATAGTTATTCGATTGTTCGTTGCGTCAAATTATTCTATGAACCCTCACGAATACAAAGATATAAGTTATTATTGCATTATGAACATTTAAATATGTTTAAACAACGATCAAAGAGAAAAGGACACCCGAAATGCACCCATTTTTCCAGATATCTTTCAATTTATTTCCAAAACTAAGGGTCTGACATGAAATCTGACCATCCCACGCGATGCAGCAGACATTGTTCCTTCGGAAAGCGTCGACAGAAGTGATAAGTCTCGTTTCGTTTTCAATTCAGACGCGAAATAGTTTGGTAAAACGCGCGGTGCCGACAGTGGTAGTCACGCGCCTTAAGCGATTATGTTGCGCTGAGCGGCAGTAGATCGCGCGCCGCCATTGACTACCGCTGTCAACATCGCGCGTTTTGCCAAACTATTTCGCTTCTGTATTGAAAACAAAACGAGACTTACCACTTCTGCCTACGCTTTCCAAAGGAACAATGTCTGCTGCATCGTGTGGAATGCTCAGATTTCGTCTCAGACCCTTAGTTATGGAAATAAATTGAAAGATATCCGCAAAAATTTGTGCATTTCGGGTGTCCTTTTCCCTTTGATCGTTGTTTAAACATATTTAAATGTTCATACTGCAATAATAACTTATATCGCTGTATTCGGGAGGGTTCATAGAATAATTTGACGTAACGAACAATCGAATAACTATTACCGTTTCGACAAAAAAAATGTTCAAAGTTGGAAATTTGCAGTTTTTTTCAAAATCGATTTTCTCAAAAACTGAGGGTGATGGCGACAAACGGGTTGCGGATTCGTTTTCAGGGCACGAAAACCTATAAGAAACGGCTATTGAATGTTACAAGTCCAGATGGCTGTTGTACTGTGTAATCGAAGCAGAAGATGATGCAGTGTGATCTACATCAGACTATGTACGCACAAATTTGCAGGTAGGGTTTTGCATACGCAATTATTCATTCAATGATCTTGACATACAGTAGCGGACAAAAAAGTTACCACTTTCTAGATTTCTTTATTTTTATTATTTTTAACAGCAACTAAAAACTGTAGTATGTGTTTAATATACATATTCTGATAGAGAATTAAACGCTGCATAAAACTCAGTTAAAGTCGAATTTATTTAACTAACAAACAAAAATGTTATATAAAATTAAACAGAAGCTATACATTTTCACGACCGACACAAAAGTTACCATTTTCAAATTCCCGCGTATTTGTCTTTCGTTTTTCTGATTTACGCTCCTTATCTGCGTTCTTTGTTTTGAGTAGACGCTTAAGAGGTTAAAACCGATTAAAAATGCCTCGTGGAAAGAAAACTGATCCCCAATTGCGAAGTTTAATAGTTCGGTTACGTGATGACGAGTGCTATACTTTTCAACAAATTACTGAGCATATGAAGATGGATAAAAGCACAATTCGTCGTATTTATTGTCGTGAAAAGAATCCATTAGTTGTAGAGAATCGAGGGCGGCCAAGAAAAACTAATGGAAGTGTTACGTTCGGAACGTAAAATTTTTCTTTTTGGTCAGGGTATGCATCAACAACACCTAGCGTTATGGGAAACCCCTCGTTGATCATACTCCTGCCTATTAATTAATAATATTTTTGGTAGAACAAAAACCCATTTCTTGGAGCGTCGTCGCCTCGACGTATTGCCGTCCCGCGATAAAGATAAGGCGGTGCTGACGCAGCGGCGTTCTCACCAGAGAGTCGCGTTCGAAAAGACCCAGTGGTTCTCCTGTTGTGGCGAATCCGTTCTTTGTAAGCGGCAGGGGTGCGTTTCAACAATGCCTTGCAGCATTGTGGGAGAACCCTCGTTGAGAACACCTCTGACCGTCGCGTTAAACATTGTAACTGTTGAAATATATTGTATTATATTCCTTCTGTAGTATATAGTCCGTGTTGTGCGAATGAATGTTATATGTTTGTTTTGGTATTTTGAATGCCCCGCGTGTGTACGAGGAGCTTGTGTGTTCTGGCACTGTTGCCGAGCGGTTGGTATGGTGGCGCTGGTGTCTGGCGTGTATGAGTCTCCCGGCTTCGACTGCGCTCTCGAGTGCGGGTTTACCGGGGGTCTCACTCTTGGTTCGGTTTTAGCGACGACATGTCTGAGCGCAAGGGGTTTTTTAGTTCTCTCGCCACGTGTTAGTAGTCTTTCATTTATTTCTTTTGTGTGTTTGTGCGTACGTGCAGTATTTTCGTTTCCAGAAAGGTTTTGGCTACTAGTATATATCTATAACCAAATATATTAAATACTTTATCTCAAACAAAGTCAGTGGTGCTTTTATTAAAAATCCAATAGTAACATAATCAGTAACGGCTACAGCGGGAATGCGCAGACTGGATCACTTCTTAGAAGACTGACGGAATTGTATACTCTACATCCGGTGCAGGGAACCGCGCCTTCCCACGGTTTTGTCGCATGTGTGAATTAGTAATTAATTAAAAATTGTTGTTAAAATTGAATACCCAACACAATTTCTGATAGTCCAACGATTGTAGGATTCCCCTAGTCAGAAATTGTGTATACGAAATTATGAACATTGAGGCAGGGCCCTTAGTTGTGCGAAATTGTATGGTTTTCAAGATATGGGATGTCATGTTTTCCTGTGCGTACGAATGTTCCGTAAAGATTGATCATATATTTGAATCGGGATTCTGATGGATGGACGTGAGCACGCACACACATACACCGCCTCGTTATGTAGACGGGCCCATGGTAGCGCGGCCGAGCGATAAAATGCAGCGTAAGCATTTTCGGTACTGACCCACTCTGGTCGCTGCCGAGAGCGTGAAGCTGCGACACTCTGTGACGGTAAATCGCGAGGGGCGGGTCATTGGGGTCCGCAAGTGTTTTAGAGCTGGAGTTCTCCGGTCTACTGTGTAACCGCGTGAAAGACTCAACTTTGCGAAACAAATTCTTCTAACAATTTCGAAACTAATTATGCTAAACAATTATTCCATTAACTTACAAAATAATTTATTCTGTTAACGATTTACTCTAAATTTTCATTGGATTTGCTCAGTTAAATTTATTATCATTTCGGTCTCACTTAATAGTTCAACTCGTTTGTATTGCATCCCATAATCAAGTGTGTGTGCGTGTTCGCGGCTCATCCCTCTTTCTGATTCAGGTTCACCAACGACTCAGAACTATCCAAGCATCCAAATTTATCAGCAACGAGGAATTATTTGAATTTGAAAAAGGAAATTTAAAGCATATTTGCATTTATCTTATTGTGACTGTCTGGTGAGTTGCACCCCTTATCTCTTTCTGTACACCTCATTACATTGTTATAATTAGTCTGTATTTAACGATAATTTCTGACAGTCAGGAATTATCTCCGATTATACGAATGTCTCATTGAGTTTTTCCATATTTTATTATGTTCTTCTACTTACATTCGCTATTCCAATATTAAAGCTTTATTTACCATAAAATTTTACTCATTAATCACCTATCTGATTCCATTGAAAAGACCCGTATGGGACTAGAGCACCAACGATCCCAAAATCTACCCCTTATCCTTCTGATAAGGTACAGTAAAGTCTCCCTATGGGCTCGCTGGTCGGGACCGGCGATGAGTCCTCATGGAGACCCGAGTCCTAATTCCGAGTGTTCGTTTCTCGCTTCTTTCTGGTCGAAGGGGGAGCGAGATGGAATGCTTTGCGTGCGCGGCAGGCGTGCGCGACGGGTGCGAGCGCTCAGATGGAATCGTGACTGCTCGACGCATGCGGGCGACGGTCAGATAGCCAGGCACGGCACGAGTCTTTTTTGGGCCCTAGGCGAACTTGCCAAATTCCGCCATTTATTATAATATATTTATTTGAGTTTATTGATGACCTTACTCTGAATTTTTATTCGTAGTATTAAACCACTTATAGTACAACTTGTAATATTTAATTTTAAAGTTTAATTTGAACAATACCAGCAATGAAAATACCATTTTGCACCTATTGTCGACTTTCCGCCCAGGGCCAAAAAAGACTTGAGCCGGGCCTGCGTCAAGATTTAGCGACCATCGCGCACGCCCGCCGCGCATGCAAAGGACCTCCGAAAGACGGAGCGAGACAAAACATCAACGCGTCGTCTGTCTCGTACCGTCCTCGCTCGCTTTCAGCGCCTTTCGCTCGCTCTCGTTCCATCTCGCTCTCGCCTTCGCCGGACAAGAGTGAGACAGAAGTGGTGGGGATAGGTGACAAGCCCTCATCGTGTGCACAAAACCGAGCCCATAGAGAGACTTTACTGTACTTAGATATTTAAAAATTTTAAGAATTGACTGTTACGAGTGCGGCGAGCTTCCTAGCTTTTCTTACAAAATATATCCGATACAACAATTTCTGATAGTCTAACGACTGTGGGATACCCCTAATCAGAATTGCATGTATAAACCGTGCCGCTCGAACACTAAAGGCCGCGGCACGTAACAGTAGCGTCGCGCGGTGTCCTTGACAACGGAAGGCACGCTGCGTGAAAGAAAGATTGGAAAGGGACGCAAGCGCGTGAGGGGCCCCTACGCTGGAGAGCCCTGGTATAGCCAATAGTAGCTTGTTTTGGCACCAATGAGCGCCAACATGCGCAGAACCGGTCTAAACTCGGTCGGCAAGTTCCTTCTAAAATGGGTGCGTTCAGCCGACACAACCGGTGAGTAACCGGTGAGTAATTTCCCTAGATTTTACTCTGAACGCAACCGGTTACTTACCACTTACTCAACATGTTTAGTAACAGGTCGCCATTTTTTGTACCGGAAAGAAACTACGGTACATTTGGGATCAGTGATCACTTCAACGGTTTTCCAAGATATCGGCACCCGATCAAAGTAATAGTAATACAAATAGTGCTATTTATATTGGTGAATATACGTATAATGATACGGTATATGCAATCCACGCTACGATGGAAGACCATTATAAATTATCAACAGGTATTCGATCAAAAATATTTTTATTTATATTTATAACCTATATTCTATTAACCTGTTGATTGCTGCATGGGTCATATATGACTTAAGTTTTTTGTTTTGCTTTATAATTCTAATAATTTATGTTAAACATGCTTCTAATAATAAACAACATATTATTGTTAAATAATATGATATTTTTGGATGAAATTTGTATATCGTTGTTTACTCTGCGCTTTGTATGTGACCTAAAGAAAAATTATCATTAAAAATTTGTTAAGAAAGTGTGACACTCAACACCTTAATTAATGAATGTATTAAATTTGATTTTTTATTAATATTTTTGTCTATTTCAGATCAAAATGTTTTAAAAACATATATAGAAGAAAATACAAAGACTTCCGAAACAGCAGCAGCAGCAGTTGACAATACCCAATCAGATTTAATAATGGAAAGTAACACATCAAATACATGCACGTCAGAAGGTATGCAAAAAAAACTTTTGTCGATTAGATGTAAGCTTTATCATATTTTTAATTTTGTATACATATGCTCATATTCTGTTTGTACATATTACAGATTTGAATTTCAAATGGTCGCATAAAACGACACAGCTGCTTTTAGAGACACAAAAGTAAAAAAAAAAAAACATTATGGACTGAGATTGTGGGCAGTGATGCCAGATTCGGGACGGGAGCGCTCGAGAATTTCCCCCACCTCGCATGCACACTAGGCCGGAGCTGCGTGTGTGCATGCGCCGAGCTCGCGGACACGCAGCTACGGCGTAGTGTGCATGCGAGGTGGGGGAAATTCTCGAGCGCTCCCGTCCCGAATCTGGCATCACTGATTGTGGGAATATTTCAGCAGCATGGGCATGAGATTTCAAAGGACATATTAGATACAAAAATGCGCAATCTGAAAAAGACCCACCGAAAGATAAAATATAATAAATCGGCAACTGGTCGCGAACGGATCAGTTGGGAATACTATGATACGTTCGAGGATATTTTTTACAATGACAGAACTATAAATTTTGGGCCCACACTATCGTTACGCACACCGTTACATAGCAATAATCCAAGTACCAGTTCTGATGTTGATGCCAATTCCGATTTAGACTGTACACAACACACATTTCACCTACATTTACATTTACTCATTCTAGTAGATCACCATTTTTTCCAATAACTCATTTTACAGATAACATAAACTTAGATGATTTAAGCAATTCTAATGAAAGTTTACCGCTAAGGTGTGCCACATCTGCTTCTGAAGCATCTTCAGATTGTGCATTGCCATCTGCTGCTTTTCCTGGGGAAACCATGTGAACGTGTTTCAAACTCCTGTATATGATTCTTCAGTCGAGTCTTCATCTGTATCGTCTACAACCACAGGTTCCGCTTCACACTCTTTAAACTGATCTAGAAAGTCTAATGAAGCTACTTCCGATATTTCGATATCATTAAATTCAAATATACTATCGAGCAACAGCTTTTGAATGGAGTCTTTTAACCGTATTTCCTCTCTCGTTATTGGAGTTTCCATCAAATACATACTTTGAAATGATACTAACAACAAGTTGATCACATTCAATGGATTAACAATCATTTTCTATTACGAAAATGGTACTTACAAAGTCACTTCTGTGGATTCGTCACACACTCGGATACAACTGAAGAAGTAGCCAGAAACCGAGAGAATATATACCGACTTATCGCAAACAAACAGCAGTACGTAAGTTGATATATTTAACTTTTATTTTCGAATCTGAAGAATGTATAAACAAACTGATATCTCATTGTCAGCGTGGTAAAAATAGCAGAAAAAGTGAAATCTTGTAAAATGTAGTTAGCCACATACACATGTATGTTCCAAACGAAATAAAACCACTGTCAATCCATTAACAATTAACGTCGTCTAAATTGATTAATTTTCTCAATTGTGTGATCCTATAGTGTGCTAAACAATAGCAAGCACAAATCTAATAAGTAAATTACTCCTTTTCAGAACTACCATATGTTTATAAACGGAAAAACAAGAATTGAACTTGCACATACTATTTTACTTTTACCAAAATGTTTCTAACTATATTTTAAGGTCTTCGCATACATTCAAACTAATTACGATAGCCAATCACGTTAAGGGCGCAGTGCGCCGCTTGCAATAGAACGTAGCGTTACAGACACCTCGTACTCGAAATGGCAATTTTGTTCACGCTAGAAATAATATCTAGTATACAAAAGGAAATTATATGCGTATTAGATATGTTTTGTTTAGAATTTTATTTCTAGATAACTTGAGAACTACATTTCACTGTAGGAGGACACTTTACTATAAGTAAACTTCAATAATAATTATATTTGTTAATTTGTAGGAAATACAAATTCTGATTTATCCGTATTTTCGGTTCGGCTGTGAAGTATCAGAAAATAAATTTGCATGAATATAGATGAAGATTTACAAGAATTATTAACAAAAAATAACAATTTTTTATGTATTATTTAAACAAATGGACTTTTTGAAAATCTGGTGAGTCAGTCATATTTCGCATTCAAAGACACAAAATTCGTCCATTGACACTATTCCCCTATCTCTAATAGTTCTCGAGATATTCCACAAAAATGATTTTTCAACCCTAACTTTGAACGCAGTTTTCACCCTCCAAATATGAAAATGGGGAAAAATAAAAAAACGCGTATTTCTTATTTTTCGGTCCTCTATAACATATCCAAAAATCAAAATGATCAGAGGCGGACACGAAAAATACTCTCCTTGTAAGTGGGGAGGTGTTACATGCCCCTATCGGTTCATCCCGTGCTTGCTGTCCTCGCGTCGCTTTCCGTCGAATCGGCGATTCAGCGGAATCGCCTCGCGCGCGGCAGGCAGGTCGCCGAACCGCGGAATCTATGGTCGTAGGCACAACGTGACCATCGACAGCCCGGGCCTCGATATTTCCTAATAAGGAGCGATCGACAGGTGCCGACGGGGCGATTTCCCCCTACGGATTTCGAAAATGCGAGGCACGGACGGTAGCAGCGGGACTTGAAAAGATTCATTCAATTTCAGGAGCTCGAGCAAGGAAGTAACGACGAGCCAGCGGGCTGTCTAGATATCGCGACCTAACCTCCACGTATAGAGCGCGAAGCAGGCCTGGCCGATCAGGAAGCTTAAGGGCAACTCCATCCGACACACAGAGAACGGCATAGCCGGGAGAGCCCTTACGCGCCGATTAGGACCGCCAAATACCGCGAGGACGTGTGACGGAACGAGGCCTAAACGATTCGACGGTTCCCGCGTTCACCGACTTCCGAGTGCTACCAGAGAGCACAGCGAGCGACCACGACCTACACTCAGTCAACAGATACCGCGAGCGAGCGGAACATTAGACGGCAAGCGTGCCGTGCGATATTAGAGCGAACAGCGAGCGACAGCTGAGGCGAAGGCCGTCTCTAGGTATGTCAATTCGATATTATCTTATGTAAGAATATATATGGCATTATTGGTTTCCCTTTAAACCCATTGTACTTATATATTCAATCCCTTATTATCCTCCCTTTCCTTGGTAAGTATAGTCAAGGTGTGCTTTTGCACCTTAACAAGAGCAAGAACCCGGTGAATTATCCCAACCGCTCGGGGTGATTCACAAAAGTCCCTTCAGGACGTAACAAGCCTCTGACGGTACTCTCAACCAGTGTTCGGAGGTCTCCAGATTAATCCCTCACCTACAGGAGCGGTGGTAATGCGTGCGTGAATTGACTCCAGCGCGAAGCCAGCCAAGTGGCGACAACGCGAAACGGATGTGACGTCACGAATGTACCGATGCCAGCGCCAAGCCAAGCTACATGCGCCACGGGCGCGTACGGGTACTACCAGTGATGCCAGAATCGTGGGACGCGGGACCAAACGCTTACCCCCACTATGACCTACCGTCGTCTCCCACTATGCCCTACCGTCGTGCCCCACTTTCTTCCCACCGCACTGCACACAAGCATATTTTTACTCCTGTCCGTGTGAGCTGCCTGTTGGGCTGCCGAGCACACGGACAGGGGTAGGGATATGCTTGTGTGCACGGCGATGGCAAGAAAGTGGGGGACGGCGGTAGGCCGTAGTGGGAGACAACGGTAGGCCATAGTAGGGATAAGCATTTGGTCCCGCGTCCCACGATTCTGGCATCACTGGGTACTACTACTACTGTGCGTTAAGCATTTGAACACTTGTTACCACGTAACACAGTGAGTGAATTATAATATGAATAAGGAATCAGGTAAGAGAAATACTTAATACTTTTGATTAATAATGTTGCGAGCACCCTATGGATAGGAATCCATGGCTCGCTGGTGCTCGCGACGAAGACAAGAGACAGCGAGAAGAAGGCGATCGGATCGATCGCCTGTCAAGCTGTCATTCGTGAGTCAGCCGCCATAGCGAACCGACATAACGATCTCTCTCATATTACCCCTGTACCCTGTTGTTCACGTTATATTACATTCCCGTTACTGTTCTCGTTACTGTGTTGATGTTCTGCTCCCTTCGAGTTACTGCTGAGTTGTATTATGCCGTATACAAAACGTAGCAATAATATTGATTTAGTACTAATGATGGATATTTTACACATAGGCAATGATGCCAGTCTAGGTCCCATTGCTGGACCTAGCGGACATATAACCTCAGACGTAGAGACCTATACAAGTAAGATACATCTTTTTAATACATCACTAAGGTGTCTGAAATCATAGAATTAAAAACCGTGTGAATAAAAATTATTATTTTATGAACAGGCAGTGATAGCACCTTCACCGTTCCCGCTGCAAGAAACACGTGATGGAGGGGTAACACCTACAGAAGCGGTGGTAATGTGTGCTTGCGACGCACGATTGGAGACGAACCGACGCCAGCGCCAAGCGAGTGACGCCGCGGCCAATCAGCGTCGACAACATATGTCCCGGTGACGCTGATTGGCCGTGGTATCGGTTCGTCTCCCATCGTGGCGTCTCACGGTCGCATTACCATCGCTCCCTGTAGGTGTTTGTCAACTGACCAATAGCTGCAAGGGATTAAGCTGGAGACCTCCTAAGCTCGGCCAAATTAATACAGAGCTCCCGTATGACGTCACATTCGTTTCGCGTTGTCGCCACTTGGCTGGCTTCGCGCCGGAGTCAATTCACGCACACATTATCACCGCTCCTGTAGGTGAGGGATTAACCTGGAGACCTCCGAACACTGCTCTCAACACCGAGAGATCAGCAATATCACTCATCAGCCTCGATGATTCCTCAAACAATCCAATAATGAGTCGCTTCTTCAAAGGTGTATTCAAATTACGACCTACAAAAGCGAAATATGAATCGATTTGGGATATTGAAGTAGTTTTGAGATGGGCAGAAGAGTTAGAACCTCTCGAGACCCTCGATTTAAAACAATTGACCTACAAACTAGTAATTCTAATGGCATTGGCAACTGCACATAGAGTTCAGACTTTGGCGTTAATAAAAATCAACAACATTTCTATTTAACAAGAAGGAGTCCAGATAACAATAACTGAGGCAATTAAAACTTCGAAAGTAGGAACGGATCGACCAAGGTTCATTTTACCTTTCTTCAAAGCGAGATCAAAGGCATGTGTAGCAAGAGCCATTGTTCGTTACTTGGCAGCAACCAAAGACTTGAGGAAAAGTGAGAAAACTCTATTTATTACTATAAATGAACCTCATCAGGCGGCAAAGTCACAATCCGTCAGTAGATGGATAAAAGAGTGTCTTAGACAAGGCGGAATTGACACACAATTCACAGCTCACAGTACACGACACGCGGCGACTTCGGCAGCTGATCGAAAAGGAATAGATATAAACATAATACGTAAAACAGCCATTTGGTCGGGACAATCAGAGGTCTTCGCCAGATTCTACAGAAGACAGATTTCTTCTGATCGAGGTGTGTTTGCTTCAACAGTTTTAGGAGATCGTTAAAACATAGACACGTACATATATATGTGTATTTTTTGCCATATTAATTCTCCTCTTACTGAAAAAAATAAAATAAAAAAATATAAAAAAAGAAGAAGAAGAAGAAGAAAGTGGGGTAAAGTTGCCGATGAACTGGGACCTCGCCGATTTCGATGAGCTTCAAATATGTTATAAAACTCGACATTTTGAGTAACTTTTTCCTTTGACAAAATTGGCGGTCGGCCTTATTTTCCGAAATATTCGCAGGAAAACATTCGCTATTATACAATCGTACTCTACGTATACGTGCACGCCCGCGACAGTGTGTGCAGCTCCACGCTGTCGGCGTTTGTCTTCTGTTTGTATAAACACTGCGTAGCAACCTACAGCATAGGTTTCTAACGGGTGTAACGTTCTCGAACGAGACGTTGTCGTTCTTCTCAGGTGATTCACATGTAGAGCGGCTTACCTGTGAATTTGTGGGATTGGTTCGGGTGGCGTGCGATTAAGAAATGAATTTCAAGATACAAGAGTCCTTCTTTTAGTAACAAAAGGTTTATTCATTATTTAGTTTGATACTTGAAATAAAGTATATAATTCGACGCAGAGTCATGTGGATTATTACAATTAGTTATAGAACTAGTATAAATGCGTAACGACGTATCGGTTGGTTTTTATGAGAATAAACGCCAAGTCGGTAATTATGAATATAGTTCGATTTGGAATAGACGCTAAGTCGGTAATTGTGAATATCTATTAGATATTGGAATTGACGCTAAGTCGGTAATTAGAATTGACGCTAAATCGGTTATAAAGATTTCGGTTCGATTTCGGAATCGACGCTAAGTCGGTGATTATTAATATAGTTCGATATTAGAGTCGACGCTGAGTTGATAATTACGAGTATCGCTTAGATTGAGACGTAATTTAAAATTAGTGTTAAAATGGTATAATAATAATTTGTATGAACATAAAATCTTCGACTCGAAGTCGTTTTGATATATAATACAGAGATTGACACTAAGTCAGTTTAGTATGTTTTAAGTTTGAGAATTTGAGAGGATTCCTTCTCTCTGAGTGTATTGGCTTCCTGTTGCCTATCAGCTGCTTTAGCTTTCTAGGATGGTAGCCGAGGGGCTAGTTAAAGCGACCTCAGATGGTAGCCAGGTAGCCACTCAAGGCGTTCCCGGATGGAAGTTGAATCTCCTGGGTTGCTTCTGGTGCCTATCAGCTGGCCCACGCTTTCTTGGATGGAAGGTTGAGGGGCTAGCTAAAGCGACCTCGAATGGAAGTTGAGGGGCTAGTTAAAGCGACCTCGAATGGAAGTAGAGGGGCTAGTTAAAGCGACCTCGGATAGATGTTGAGGGGCTAGCTAAAGCGACCTCGGAATGGATATGGAAGATTTTAGATATACTTTTGAAGATTGTAGACTGAGGGGCTAGTTAAAGCGACCTCGGTGTAGTTCGGTGGCAGAACCAAGTCTGTTCTCTGCTGCTGGCGAGCCTGTATTTATACTGGTTTCAGGTACTTGGCCCGCACCAATCACTCGCTGTGCGATCTTGCGCACCAATTATAATTAACGTCCGGTTCGCGCCACTCGCGCACTACGCTTGGATAATTCAGCGTCCGGTTGTTCGTACTGTCTACGCACGCGCGCTCTATTCACTCGCGGCACTGAGTTCGCTTGTTTGAAAGGACGGTTATTCCCTCGCGCGCTGTTTGAACGCGCTCTCTTAGATATAAGGTAAACATAATTAACGATTTGTGTAAAACAAGAGAAAAATTTCTGGCGATCGTAGCGGTACGTTACACGGGTGCACGCGTGGTGTCGCAGCAAGAAAAGTAGTCCAAGTTAAACTGAATTACAGGATACTAACAGTACACGTGTCTTTTAATCTTTTATTATAATAATCTGTTTCACAACCGACGGTATTAGTATTGGTTGGGGCTATATTAGGGCGGGGGGCGCGTAAAGCATGGTGGCGAACTGATGTGAGTATGTGTTAAATTCGGTAATTCCAATGTTAAGTTAAGTTTTTTGCGAATATCTCGTAAACCAAAGCCGACCACCAAAAAGTTTAAACGGAAATGTTCAGAATGATGACTTTAACAACAATAGCGATATTATTGACTCCATCGCGCGATACTTGTAACAGCAGTCTCATTTTGAACATCCCCAAATTCCCATTGGTTCGCTCCCATGCTTTACGCGCCCGCGAGCGGGCGCGCGCCTCCCACCCTAATCTAGCCCCAACCAATACTAATACCGTCGGCTGTGAAACAGATTTCAATGTATTATGCCGAATGTTTTTTATATGTTTTTGATAACATAGGTCAGGCCTGCCCCATCGGGTGCAAATACCTCCTGAATTTCTGGGACCCGGGCAACAGCCGAGCGCGGGACTGGTTACGTTGCTAACCACAGCATGGGTTGCGGGAGAACTGCATGAGTGTGCGGCTGTCCATGTAGGCTCGTACCACGAGTCTATTGCTTGGATCCGAAGACCTCTTCTACATGGACGCACACTCATGCAGTTCTCTCACAAATTTCGCAACGGGTAGCAATGGAACAGTCCCGCGCTCGGCTGTTACCCGGGTCCCAGAAATTCAGGAGGTATTTGCACCCGATGGGGCAGGCCTGACATAGGTCAATATCATTGATATCGGTGAGAGGTAGCTTTCAATATATTATGCCGAAAGTTTTTTATTAAAATCTCCGAATCTAAGGTCGACCGCCAAAAAGTTTAAAGGGAAATGTTGTTCAGAATGACGACCTTGACTACATATGTGAAGGTCATCAAAATCGGCAAGGGCTTAGTTCATCGGCAAGTTTACTGAACCGTTTAGTTTACCCGGTATATACGTTGTCTGCCAGTCACCGCGACGTATATAGGGAAACAGCAGATGAGCGGCGGTCCCGCGCCAAATGCACACGCTGCCACAGTGGCGTACATACATAAGCAGAATTCAATGTAGTAGTAGCAACAGTTTTTCCTCAATATCTCTGAAACTAAGGGCGACCGCCAAAAAGTTTAAAGGGAAATGTTGTTGAGAATAACGACCTTGACAACATATCTGAATCGCATCGAAATCGGCGAGGTCCCAGTTCATCAGCAACTTTACCGAAAGTCGAAAAATTCTTTAATGTTAAAATTGTAACTCTAAACATCTACCTATGTGTAATCCCGGAGAACGAGACTTGAAATATAATTGAAAACCAAACGAACTTACCTGTAAGTGACATTCGATTGTAATTATATGAGAGTCTCGTTCGACGGGATTACAACCCTCCCTTAAAAACCCCCCCAATCACGAAAATTTCCTCTTTCTTGTCGACAAGTGTCTATATAGCTCTGAAAATTATGAAGCTATGATGACCGTCAAGGTGCGCAGGCGCGTACCATAGAAAGTTTTACTCTATACTCTCTAAATCTTGTGACTCAGCCTAGCGGAAGTAGCTCTTATATAATTACAATCGAACGTCACTTACAGGTCAGTTCGTTTGGTTTTCAATTTTCAGTCTTGCGATTTCATTGTGGTTCATTAGTGAAAAATGCATGGAAAAGCACTGATACACTCTGGTGTTATTCTGGACATGCTGCAGAAGTGTGAAAAGTGTGAAGTATTCGACGAGAGTTACAAATTGAAGTGTGGTTCGGATAAAGTGTGGGAAGAAGTAGCTGCAAAAGTTCAGACCGGAGGCCAAAGCAAGTCGCGTAGTGCGCAGTTGTTCTGTCCGAGGGACAATCCTATTTTGTATAAAATAGTCGTTAAGCCGGAGTTCCATCGTTGTCTTGTAGTGCGTGGAAGGACTCAGTCCCCGTAGAGACTATATATATATTTTGCGTTTTCACTGTTTTAAATTCTACCGTTTAAATCTTTATTTATATTTTCTCGTGATTAATATTTAAATACAATACATCGGGACTTAACATCGACATTGGTGTAGCGTGTCAAGTGTCCTGCGTTTCGACTCCGTGTACCGCAGGCCCCATCCAGGTCACAGAGACAGAGAGAGATAGAGCGAGAGGTTAACATCCTCAGAGAGAGAGACAGAGTGAGAGAGTAAGCCATTCAAACCCTTAACAATCTTCGTGTAAAATCGGTGAGTGATTTTTACTATGCCTAATTCCTTTTTTCGCGTATACTGCATTTGTGAATTGTTCGAATTCGATTATTATAAAGCGCCGATCACGCTATTTTCCCCGAAACTATTTATCTAGAATGTGTAGTATCACACAACCGCGCAATCATTGATCCAACTCATTTAAGGGGGTAGACACGGGTAATGCAGCGCGCTGTATACCGACACAATCTGGCTCGAAACAGGGGGTTGGGATTTTTCATCATTCGTCCTTATATGAGCAGATTTTGGACTGGGTTAGGACTCATTCGAAAGAGGAAGGTTCAATGCAGAGCGCTCTTCTCATGGTTCAACGAGATTGAGTTGATATCTAATAATATGAGTGTCCAAAGTAGACCAAAAGTCGACAAAATACATCCGCAGAATCCAAGTATTTTTAGGTCACTAAAAGAGCTTTGTGACTGAAACGGTGAGAAGAGCGCTCTGCATTGAACCTTCCTCTTTCGAATGAGTCCTAACCCAGCCCCAAATTTGCTCATATAAGGACGAATAATGAAAAATCGTGACTTCAGTCCCAAATACGAGTTCCGCCATATTGGCGATAATACAGAGCAAGTCACGTGACAAATTTAGTTCAGCTAGTGAACACGAGATGGCGCCTACTCGGGAGGACTGCCGACGTGGAATCATAGCAAAACTGAAGCGTTAGCTGGATACACAAGCCACAGTAAAAGCGTGATGCAGTCAATGTATGAATTTTCGGACGACTGTAGGTTAGGTTATATGCATTTTAGGCATATAACTGTTGGGAACTGTGTACATTTACTAAATTAACGCTTTTATTGTAACGCATACATCACTTGAAATCGCTGTCGAATTTATGTTATAATTATATGGCCACATTATTTAAAATAAAAAAAGAGATTGGAACTTTTTTACTAATACTGGAAATATTGATTTACTGATATCATATTTTCAGAATGTGGAAGTTACAGCAATTATTTGCAATTATTGCTCTTATTATTATTCTTCCGACTATTGTATATAACATACAACGAGGAAAAGTCTCCAAATCAGTCAACAGTTGACTCCCCGATTTTTTTTTGTAATTCTTTACGGTCCTATGCAGAGATGGGCATTATTTAAATAAAAGAATATACTTCCGAATGGCCCCAGTGAGTAGTGACTGATCGACACGAGGTTTGGGGTAGGGTGTGTGTACCCTAAATCTAAAATTCTATTTAGCTTCGGGTATTTATTAGTTTCCTTTGTTTATTCGAAGGCCTTTCATCTTGGGCTTCGAATAATTTTTCATCTTTCATTATATCTTTATCCTAAGGTCGTATTTAGATATATTGGCCGGTCAATTCGTTTTCGCGAACAGCGATCGAGGAGTATGGTGGGGTAACGGGAATGCTGCTCGGCTCCGTCTGAACGTAGCCGTGTGGCTGTTATGACCAATACGAGATGAAGCTATCGAGAAAGAATCAATGTTCAGACCAATAAAGCTCCTGAATTTTTTCGGAGCTAAGGCACACCTATTCTGATGTGTGTATTTCTACGCTGACAGCTCGGTTTGGCCTATACACACCAGAAGCTTGGCGCTAACCCCATAACTTCTGGCTCACTCTTGTTCTGCGAAGGCGAGAGTGAGATGGAACGAGAGCGAGTCAGAAAACGTTGCAAACAGGAGCACCGAGGCAGGCAAGCGGTACCTATGGTGGGAGAATACGCGTTACGAAACGCACCGGCCAATATATCTGAATGTAAAGTCTCGTTAGCCGCTCGCTGGTCGGGACCGGCGTTGAGCCCGTATCATGAACGGAGCCCTAATTCCGAGGCTGAGTTTCTCGCTTCTTTCTGGCCGAAGGGGGGAGCGGGATGAAACGCTTTGCGTGCGCGACGGGCGCGAGCGCTCCGATGGAATCGTGACTGTTCGACGCATGCGCGCCACGGTCAGATAGCCAGGCACGGCACGAGTCTTTTTTGCGCCATAACCGAGCTTGCCAAATTCCGCCATTTATTATAAAACATTTAATTGAGCTTCTTCATGACCTTACTCTAAACTTTTACTTGTAGTTTAAAACCGTTGTGATATAATTTGTAGTATTTCATTTAAAAATTTATTTTCAACAATGCCAACAATGAAAAGGCCATTTTGCGCCTCTTGTCAACCTTACGCCCTAGCAGTTGCCTAATTTTACAGAGTAAAGTCATAAATAATCTCAAATAAATATAATATAATAAAGGGCGCAATTTGACAAGTTCGCCTAGGGCGCAAAAAAGACTTATGCCCGGCCTGCGTCAAGATTTTGCGAAGCGGGTCCCGTACTCACCGTAAGCGCTTGCGACCATCGCGCACGCCCGTCGCGCACACAAAGGACGGAGTGTCAGGCGTCCGAAAGACGGAGCGAGACAAAATATCAACGCGTCGTCTATCTCGTACTGTCCTCGCTCGCTTTCAGTGCCTTCGCTCGCTCTCTTTCCATCTCGCGCTCGCCTTCGCCGGACAAGAGTGAGACAGAAGTGGTGGGGATAGCGAAAAGTCCGTATCGTGTACACCAAACCGAGCCCGTAACGATCTTAGATGCTCGAATAACCGACGAGAACCTTTGTTGCCCGAGCCGCACGAGATCGCCGTTGCTCGGCGATGTGTCATCGATTATATAGAAACAGAATTTGTTTTTTTTTTCATCGTATCAATATGAAAGTGACACAAATGGATTCCTGGCATTCTCCCGATTAAATTGACAGAAAATAATTTAAAGCAGACTATTTTTAACGAAACGAGCTTCCAATTCTGCAAACAAATTTTCACGTAATTTCCTTAATTATGGTCCGAATAATATCATTTTTGGAGCCAATTTGATCGAGAAAACATGACGAATCGATTCACATCACTTTCGCAAAGATCTGATTAGAAATGCAGAACTGACGATTTGTCACTGCTTAGTGCGTAACATTGTATGGCCCCGCTGGATTCGAGCGTCGAAACCCACGAAAGTTACATGATTGCCAGCGTGAAGGACAAGAGAGGACTTTGCATGGCGAAGGAAAGTCAGCCTTCCATAGAACTCAAATCGAGAAAGACTTTGCTAACAAACTTTACATATGTATATTCGCGTCAAATAAATACTTTAATTGTAAAATTTAGACGACAAACTATTGTTGAATTTCGCCAGTTCTTACATATGCATCACTTGGTTGGGAATTCCTGATCCCAGAGATTCATGCATTTACCTATTGAAATGTTGCTTCAAGTCATCGGGAAATTGCATTGCTTCTTCTCGTACATACATATATCTGTTCGCGAGTAGGTGTCACGAGTGACGCGGCTTTGGTTTCCCAAATAAATGCACATTTATTAGAGCCCTCGGTCGACGGCGACTTGAGTAGTACACCTTGATAAGAGTGTTACCACCGATGGATTGGTGAGTTTATGTCCACGAAAATGAGTCGAGTTGCGAAGCAATTCGGTCTATTTTTTCTTATGAATACATGATTAGGACACACACACACTACGTTCACTAAAAATAGGCCGAATCGCTCCATGTTTGGCATCATTTTCATCAGTAATGCAGTGGTCTGGTGAAGAACATCGTATTACGGAGCTAATATTCTAGGCCCTAGAATCTACGATATTGTCAATGTGCAGTTGAAACGCACGCCGCTTCACACTATCGTTTCTTAGCATTTATACGGGGTGATTCTCTAGCTAGAGTCGTCAAACGCGATGCTCGCCAACAATCATGTGTCTCGCTGAGTTTCGTGGGCTTCGACGCTCGAAACCAGCGGACTATACAATGTTGCACGCTAAGCAGTGACGAATTTGAAGTTCTGCAATTTCTAATCAGATCTTTGCAAAAGTGACGTCAATCGATTCCTTACAATTTTATATATAATGTTTGTTCATAACTGCTTTCTGCATAGGACGTGTAATAAGTGTATTTTATGTTCTGTTTCGGTGCTTTGCTAGTAAAAAAATGTCTAACCTAACAAACTTTATTTTCTGGGGACATCCCCTCATCTATTTTCCCTTTTCACTTATAATTCCTTACTGCTAACGTAGAATATTGTAGCATAAGCACATTTCAAGTAATTAAAATGTACAATGAATTTTCTACGTTTGCAGTACCAGCCGACTTCCGTTTAAATTTTTATAAGTACAACGCAACAGCTGAGAATTTCTTTCCTTATTCAGAATAAAATACGGAAATAGCAAACAGCTCCCTCTCGCGTTTACAGGGCAATCGGCGATCTATCGGTATTACCATTTCTGTGCAGAAAAAACCTGCTGTAATACCGACCTGCCGAATCGGCCAGGTCACGTGACGTGTCTACCCCCTTAATGAGTTGTGGGTTTCCCTCGATCAATTGTCGTCCGTAGAACACTTGCGTTAAATTGTAACATCTACGACTCTATTCAAACCCATGTAGAAATCCCCATTTTGTACCACCTTCAAAACATTTCCTTTTTGTTTATTTTGTAATACATGGTAATATTTACTTAAATATCGTCATCTACGACTCTTATCAAAAACCCATGTAAATCCCCATTTTGTACCACCTTCAAAACATTTCCTTTTTGTTTATTTTGTAATACATGGTAATATTTACTTAAATATCGTCTCATTCTGTTCGAACCTGTCTTGCCAAGATACCACATCCCGATTGGGCAACCTGTATGGGTTGTAGACGAAAGCCGTACCCAAAACAATCCTGCTTTTTTGCATAATAATCTGATTATGTAAAATTATTAAAATCTCTTTAAAAATTGTTAAGCGTTGCGTGAGAAAATTCGACTCAACCGCTCGGTCACATAAAATCAACGCCCTCACGTAACACTGTAAAGCATATGAAGATATGCCTAGACGCAGTGACTACATTAAAGTAGCTTCACTCAACTTGGTGAAAGTCCGTCATATGTGTTCAGTAAATATTAGTGGAAAAATAATCAAGAGTCCGATTTAAGAACTTGGTACAAGTTTCTCTGATACTCTCGAATATACAAGTCATATCAAGTTTCCTTTCTTTACCTTTGATGCCATTAACTTAACATTTGAATTACCACCTATTTTATCTTTGACAGAAGCTAACAAAAGCAGTGATGACATTTTCAAGAAGGGCTTAGCCTCATTAGCTAATATAAATTCTGTTCTCTCGCAAAGTAATGCCATATACCGAACTTACATGGATAAGGTTATCAAAGAGATCAACAACTCTAATGTTACACATTTATCCTCACCAAATAATTGGTATGGGTGGACTCAACTCTTTAGTTGGTCAGGGCTGAACTTTCTAGTACCTAGTCTTTGGGATACTATTATTATAGTGATTCAAGTGTTGATGTTTCTTAATTCAAGAACATCGCGAGCCTATAATTTAGCATCAGGATTCCAATTGTGTACAAAAGCCTCAAATCCGGGAGCAAACAAAAGCTTTGCTGCAGAAGTAACACAAGTTACCAAAATGCTTGTTAATGCAACAAGCATACCAACAAAGAAAAATGGCAATGAGACCTGCATGGAGGTTGGATCTTTTATCCATCATATGCATAACCAACTAACCACTACGAGTTTTGGGATTTCCCTAGATCGTTTATCATCGGCCGCTAGAAAAAGATATGGCTTTTTCTCCCTTAGGAGGGAGAGACACAGTCGATACTTCGGGAATACCGCATGAAAAGAAAAGGGCAGTAAAAGGAAAAAATAGGGTGGCAATTGGGCAACAACTTGTAAATATTAAACCCAGATAGTGGAGAAATGATGCAGTATCAGATTTAACCTATGACGATCCTGAACCACCTTATGTTGTACGACAATGTACTTTAAGGAAAATCAGGGAAGAAGCCATCGTACGGGAATTCGGAATCAATAAAAATCTTAATGCTATTAATTCGTTGTGAGTTGAAATATAAGGGGCAATACTCGGGGTACATTAAAAAGATTTCAAAGGATCATTTTTCTATTGTTTTTACTGGACTCCTATACAAAGGGAATTGTATAAAACATTAATTAAAACGTCGAGGAAAATAGAAATAAACGCGACTGGAAAATTAGTGAAAACAATAGAAAAACAAAATGGTGAGAAAAAACATATATGTGGGATCAGGAACCCCCATAACATAAGAGGTATACGTGCCTACGTTTAAGGACGTAGAAGAGTCAATGGAAAAATTCAGCGCGCACAACGAACGAATATGAAAATCGCGGGTTCGAGTCCCGCGTCCGAGGCTTCCTTTTTCCCATGATCCTACATATATTCTTATACCAAATCATCGTAACAGGTGCAAATGGTATACAATCAGTATTTCAAATGCTCTCAGAAAAGCACGATACAAATTTAATTACATACTGGTTGAGGCAGACCATAAGACACGGGCACCAGTGTTAGCATTCAATGAACGTTGTTTAAAAAATTACATTTCCGTTTGCTATCGTTGGATTAGTGGCGAAATTTTGCAACATCCACTTCACTGTTTAATCGGAATTGATATTGCCCATTTGATAAAAATTATTTGTAGCAAAGATGTATTTCACAGAAAGCATCCTAAAATTAATGACTTCTTTGTGCGAAGCACGGGGCAAATGTCATCGTGTGATAATGTGAAAGATTTTAAGACACTGCTTCAGTCAATATTTATTGTCGCTTACAGTGAGTACGATGGCAAAGATGCCGATGGAAATAAAGTAATATGTAAGCAGAAGCGATCGTATTTATTCGAAAGAATAAAGTCATTCACTTCTACGAGCGACGAGAATGACAAAGAATACGATGATTTAGAAACTATAAATGAAAATGAAAATATATCATATTTGTATTTATAAATAGTATCAGAGATGCGGCTGAACAAATTGCTGAAAACAGTGTAGAGACTTATCTAGTTAAATTGACTAAACATTTTCCTCTCTGGACACAGGTGATGAGGGGATATTTTCCCCTCTCATCGAATGTAGCGACATCCCCTAGATGTGAAACATATTTTAAAGGTCTGAAGCATTCAGATTTGGGCGCACATTATAAACCAATGCGCGTCGATAAATTTATCATTCAGCATATAAAATCTATCGAAAATCTCTGGAAATTGGAACGTGTTGCAATTAAACGCACGAACGAAAAAAAATGCACTGCTGCAAACTAAAGACAAGAAAAGGAAAGAAAAATTGATTTGCGTGATTTTGGCGAAAATACGCAGAACGCTACGCATACTTATGATTATTTAGGCTGGGGGCACACGAGCGTTTTTTTTTACGTCCGTCGCGACGGACGTCACGACGCTGCGTTGTAGAAATACATTGTAGTATATTAGAGTCCGCACACTGAGAACGGACGTTACTTTCAACGGACGGTGCAACGTGCGTTAATTTTTCATGGACGTATTTATGCTAGAACGGACGTTACAAAACGTAGACGCACGTTCTGCATTATATACTCGGAAATGTAGCAGGGCACACGAACGTACGTTATTTTAGAAAATTACCATCTAATTTGTCGAAATGGATATTAATATTGACACTGAATTATTAATAAGTGAAGTGTGGAAAAGGGAATTGATATGGAATACCTCGAATGAGGATCATAAAGATAAAAATAAGAAAAATGCAACGTGGGTGGAAATTTGTTCTATTTTATTACATAATTATGACTCGGAATCACAAACACAGCAGAAACTAATTGGTAAGTATTATTCATCGAACGAATTCATGGGCATGCGAAAGTAATTAAACCATTTTTCAGGGTCTTCACGTAGTTGTTTGTACAACGTAAAATAATGCCCATATCGATATCGTTCCCCATTTATGGGATGTACCCAAAACTTTCTCTTTCGCCTACCTTTCAAATATAAATACGTCATGTATGAAAACGCTACAATATCACACGCGTCCATATCGGTTGCACTTCCTTTCCGAAATGACGCAAAAGAAGCAACGCTCGTGTGCGATGTACACGTACGTCCGTCACAATTGACGTCCGTCGCGACGGACGTAAAAAAAACACTCGTGTGCCCCCAGCCTTAAGGGAACAGGAAAATTGGAAAGAATTAAATATTGAAGCCAAATTGAATAAATTAAAAGATTTACAAGTTTCAGCTAATAATAAGAATTATAGTATGTAACAAAAGTAAGTAAACACGAAAGTTTTTGACGATTGAATAGATTTCTTTGAAACATAGAGTTAGGTATCCTAGCATATCAGATAGCGCAACCAGTAAGTTATGGCGGCTAGTGTCAGATGTAAGATGTCATATCGTAAGGTTGCACATCTGTCAACAACGTAGCCTCGAAATATTAGCGATTGTGTATCAGCGCCGTATATTTTTTTTTCGTGCGAAAATGTTGAGTTTTGAGCCGAATAAATGTCATATGCGGGTAGTTCTGATTTACTTCATTAATTTGAAGAAATCTGCAGCTGAGGCGCATCGATTGCTTGTAGAAGCATATGATAAGGTTGCATTAAGTGAGAGAAGTTGTCGGGACTGGTTTCAAAAGTTTAAGAACGGTGAATTTGATGTCGAAGACAAAGAACGTAGTGGAAGGCCGAAAGTGTACAAAGACGCGGAATTGGAAGCATTATTGAATGAAGATTCGTGCCAAACACAAGAAGAACTTGCACTTGCATTATCAGTGTCTCAACAAGCGATTTCGCATCCTTTAAAATCATTGGGAATGATTCAAAAGCAAGGAAATTGGGTTCGATATGAACAGACGCCGAGAAACATTGAACGCCGATTGTCCACATGTGAAATGCTGCTTGCCAGACATAAACGGAAGGGTTCTTTGCATCGTATGGTCACTGGTGGTGAAAAAAAGAAGAAGAAGAAATCATGGCGACCACCTGGCCATGCTTCAGCATCGACAGCCAAGTCAAATATTCATGGGAAAAAATTTATCAGTCACCGTCCAACCGACTCGTACGTCGCACGCTTCTATTAAGCATGCTACTGTCACTCCCGCGACGTGGAGTCTACTATTATCTAACCCCTTAAATCGAATATATTTACTATTTCGTACTTTGGTGTATTGTAATCACCTAGAATACAAGTGTTGCCGATAAGGCATTGTAATCCGTAATCTACAAGAAGAAATCAAGTCAAGAATCAACGGACGGCAACAGTGAGCAGGAGGACCAGCATGAAGGAGGTAGCCGCACACCTACTAGCCGCACACCAGCTAGCCAGTCGTGCGCACACAAAGGGGACCAGCGGACGCCAGCTGATGGGTCAGAGGCCCCTTCCGCCAGCGGAGTCGACACCTTCGCGAAGCTGCGCTCCTGATCATCGCCACAAATTTGCCCTCCCTATTATATCCCGTAAATCGAGCTCCAATACGGAACCGATGTATTTTAACTTCAATCCCTAGTATGTGGGCTGTACGAAACCAATCGTACAGAGCACATCGAAAACCCAGTAGCGTAAACTTCTAAAAAGGAATTAAAATAAGAATTTAACTATCGACGCTACTGAGGGTTTCGTATAACTGCAGAAATACGTCTTAAGTAAAGCAGAAGACACCGAAATAGGCGCGCAATAGCTCAAATTCTGCAGTAAACAAAACTCTCGGATAGCCCGCTGGAAAGAATTCTTCAGGTGGATCCCACGGCAGATGATTGGGCGATTTCATCTCCCACCGTCTTAATTGTCATGTGACAAACCTGGAGAAGGAATGATCAGTTTTCCTATAAAAAGGGACTGACCACCCGCGGAGGGAATATTATTAATAAATTATCAATTCACGATTCATGTCAATCACAATATATGTGTGTTTTAAAAACTCGTTAAGTGTTAAATAAGTGACAATAAAAGTGTTGTTAAAGTTAAAAGTGAGTGAAGTTTTACTATAATAATAATCCATATTCCTACTTTGGGCATTAGAATTTATCTTTATTGATTTTTATAAGCGAGAAATGATGATTGGACTGGTCTTGATTTGCACCCGTCAATGATGACATTTATAAGCAGGACAGCCGCCCACGGTGTCATCGGGTATTGGGTGTGAAGCACGATTTTCGTGATTATTATCATTATCGCTAAAATGAATCTAAAATGTTCGCAATTTGTTTCCACCAATGGTGACACCTACAAGCAGGACAGCCGCCCACAGTGTCATCAAACAGTGGTTGTAAAAAGCGATTTGCGCGCTTAACCAACCCTAAAAACGGTTACAAGCCGATCAAAATTGGTTCATGAGTGATCATGTTTTGCGTCGGTCAAAGGCGATACTTATAAGCAGGACAGCCGCCCACGGTGTCGCCGGGCAATTGATGCAAACCCTGATCCCGGGGAATAAAACAACTTGTACTAAATTCAACCCCTTTCTAGAAAATAATAATGCCCAAAGGTCATCGTGCCGGAAGGAAAAACCAATTACGTCGTCTGGCGTTAAGATACAGACTGGAAGCGGCCGAAGGATCCAGTCTGTTGGGGGCATTTAATACTCCCCGGGCCCGCGAGATTCAGCCCATCAGCCCATACGAACAAGGGTCCGTGGTGACACCCGGCGATTGGGCTTTGCCAAAGCCAAATCAAGTGGCAGAAATCGACGCGGCACTAAAGGGGCCAGTGGATTGGAAATTGATACCTATCGATCCATAAAAAGTAAGCAAGTTTAATATATATCACGTCAATGTGCGTTCAAATATTGTCTCAACTATCCCAGAGCGTAAGTCCCTGGACTAGCTCGAAAGCGGATCAAAAATATTAATTTCCTTAAAATCGCGGCCCCAAATAAAAGGTAGGGACGTAACATAGGAAATTTTATTGGTGGCAGCGGTGGCATACCCAGACACAGTAAAGAATCTGGCGTCTTGGTGGACACGACCCTTACCGCAGGTGGGCAGTCCCGTCGGGTACCTTCCTTCCACAACTTGTGGCATCGACATAGCTTCCAAACGTGGATGCAAAGGCACGGATTTTACTACCTGGGCCTGTCTGTCACACTCCTATGTTGCTGGTTGTGTTGTGCACGACGTCGTGCCACCATTGCGGTTGCCGAGGGCGCCGCTATTACCGGAAGAGAACTGGGGAGACGTCGCAACTCCAGACGAGTTAGCGAATTTACCGAAGACACAACGCGCGGGCATCCTCCAGGGAAGCAAGAGATACGTGCGGAGAGCGGAACAGGCCATGAACGAGATGCAATACACCGCATGGCTGGCAGCAAACCCCCTCCAGGCTGCGGCGCAGCCCCCCCCCCCCCCAATCTTCCACTGGTTGGCAACAACCAGAATGTGGCACCGGTAACGTTGTGGGATGAAAAATTCGAGCATTTAGAGTCAGTAACAGCAAGAGTAAAAAGATTAAAGAAGGAACGTGCCGAAGACGTTCACAGTATCAAATCTGAGATAATTACCCCAAATCCGGTCGAAAAACGTCCAGTAACGCGTGAACTAGAAATTCGCGAAAATCTCCAATCAAACTCGAGTTAGATGCAGTTCCTCTCTTCGATGGCTATCGACCATCTGTTTTTCAATTTTTAAAGGCATGTGAACGGGCAAAATCAATGTTAGCCCCTCAGCAAGAAATGCAATTAACAAAATTGTTAATGAATAAATTACGCGGACATGCTTTAATTGCGATAGGCGATTCTGATCTAATCACTCTAGACGAGTTCGGAAATAAATTGAAACAGTACTTCGCGCCATGTAAAAATGTGAATCAATATAAAGGCGAATTGGGCCACTAACCAACACTGCAGGAAAATATCAATGCGGACACACTGGAAGCTTTTATTAAAGGATTACCTCGTGAAATTTCTTTACGCTTGAGACAAGAACGCCAAGGACTAGGGCTGGATGAAATCTACGCTCTAGCCGTAAAAATTGACAAAGAAGTCAAACTAGAAGACGAGAGAATGAAGACAAGTTCATATACTCGTCAACAACCTATGTCCCGTGATCAAAGAGCGAATCCGTCGGTACCCCAAAATAAACCAAATTCTGGACCGCCTAAATACGAAGGAGCCATACCAAAATGGCAAAATAACCAGCCGCGAAATAGCGGATGGCAAAACAATGCGACACGAAATAACGCGTGGCAACCAAATTCATTACAAAACAGCGGAGCTGCAACATCATCACCGAATCAATTAGAAATTTCTTGCAATCGGGACAGAAATCGGGACATCTGATTAAGGATTGTTTCAAGTTCAAGGCCAAAGTAGAATCAGGAGAAATAGTCCCATACTCAAGAATGAATTAGGGAAACGAGCAGGGCCACCCGGAAACGTCTGGCGCAATCCGGAGTGGGAACCCTCCACAGCGTCAGAAAATAATGAAAATAGGAGTCCCAAAAACGGAAGAAGCAAAACCATCAGGAAAATCAACGCCCTGGAAACCGACGTTGGAAATCGAGGAAAGGAAGTCAGTAAAGGAACAACAAACGAAGAAGGAATCAATGGAGGAAGAAGACGAACAAATAAACGAACAGTAACTATTAATACTGTACGAAATATTAAAAGAATAAATATAAATCATTGTTAAGATAACAATAGTTCAAAATGAACTTTATATTTTTTTTTGTTTTAAAAAGGGGAATTACCATGATGTTCGAGAATCGGTAGTTCCGATCTCCGCCACACCCAAACTCACCGCAGCACCTCCTGGACTGGGTAACGCCACGACCGATCCACGATCGATCTGCCAATCATCTGCGCTCCGCGACCGACGATCAGCCAATCAGCGCATCGCGTGACACGGTTTCAGCCGGTTGTAGAATACGCGTAGCCAATCACAATTTAACACATCTGTGGCTCAACCAATCCGATTTCCCCACGTCGGTCGATCGTCGAGAATGTTCGAGACGACCCGTACAGGAAGTCGGATTGTCCAACGGTTTTCATTCTTGTTCACTCAGAGTATGTGAGTAGACGCGTCGAACAGTTTAACACATAACTAGTGAATCGGCTCATAATATCGTTTTGTAGTGCTCACCGTTCTCATCGAGAATCTCAGTGCTCACGATTCTCAGCGAGAATCGCACAGCTCACCTCATTGCAGGTCCTTCTCAGCTCTCGCGTAATCGATCGTGGATCGGGGGCGACCGCGTGGTCAGGGTGCGGAAAATTCTCAACGAGAACTCTCACGTGTACAGCACGACGTGCTTTCTCTCAACGCTCATCCTTTTACTAAAGTGTGACTCACTCCGCGAGTGTAAGAAATAAACTGACCACGGTACATTGCTCAACTCAAACACTGTGCTTTACTTCCAACATAACCTCCCCGGCGAACGCACGCTCATCGCGTTAACGCTTTTGCGAACATTCTGGTCCTTCGAGCCGGATCTGGTGTGTGAAGTTCAGTGCAGTGCTCACTTCGACACTCTCATTCGCGACTCTCAGTGCTCACCATGGCGAACGAAGTGAATAACACCACCACGTCGAATGTCGAGTCGAGGTCGACTTCGCCAAATCCGTCAGGAACACTCCAGGTTCCTCAGGACCAAGCGGCGCAAGCCTCCGGCAAGACGAGGTCCTCGTCGCCGTCAACGACGCCGGCACCGCTCATCATCAAAGCGCACTCACAGGCGTGTCGCTTCCAGACGCTGCAGGATTTGCAGTCTGAGGTCCCGGAGGATGTGGAGTCGACGACCCCCATCGAAGTGCAGTCGCTCCTCGACAGCGTCGAGGAGCTGCACACGGCGTTCCTGACGGAGCACGCGCACCTAGAGGAGTTTTGGCCAGTGAAGTGCCTGGACCACGAGTATTTCGCGCCAGGCCTCCTAGCCCGCGAGACGAAGCTCGTAGCAACGCTCAGGCGCTCACTTCGTCGGCTCATGGCTCACCTCACAACCGCAGCTCAACCCAGCACGTCCAGTGGAACGGCCACCACACCAACGAGCAGGGCAGCAAAGCTACCCGAGCTCGCCATCCCCAAGTTCTCGGGAAATTATGTAGACTGGCCTGCTTTCAGTGAGCTGTTTACGTCGCTCATCGTCAACGACACGCGGCTCATGGACATTGACAGGCTGTATTACCTGAGGGCCAGCCTCACAGGGGAGCCGTCTAGGCGAGTAAACGCGTTCCCACTCATGGGCTCATCGTTTCAGGCGTGCTGGGAATACCTGGCCAAGCGGTTCTCAAATAAACGACTGCTCATCAAGGAGCAGCTTGACAAGCTGCTCACGCTCACCCCCGTCACCACGCGGTCCGCGACCGCACTCAAGGATCTGGCTGCCACGGTCACGGAGGTCAATGAGATGTTGGTCGCCTTGAAGGCAGACCAGGACATGCACAACTGCCTGATGGTGCATGTCCTGACCAACAGCCTCGACAGGGTGACCCGAGAGGCTTGGGAGACCACTCTCTCTAACTGCTCAGAGTGTCCTAGGTACAAGGATTTGCTGGCCTTCGTGGAGAAAAAGGGTGGGGCCCTGGAGCAGATGGAGTCATCGACGAGGAAGCCATCTGCCCCTGCCGTCTCCACAACACGCTCTACTCAGCAAAGATCAACGGCTCACCCTGCAACGCAGACCAAGCCAGCGGCTCAACCTTCGGCGAAGGCGCAGTCCACCAGGTACCCGTGTGACTGGTGCTCAGAGGACCACTTTGTAGTGGCGTGTCCGAAATTTAAAGAGACACCCATCACAGAGCGTCGTAAGTTCATAGTGGCCAGGAACCTGTGTAAGAACTGCTGTGGACGTCATCAGACGGAGGTGTGCAAGTCTGCACACCGGTGCAAGCACTGTGGTGCAAAGTACCACACGATGCTGCACCCGTCTCAGCCTGTAGCTGCTCAAAGCTCTGCTCACGCTCAACCGGTGCCCAAGGCCGAAGCCAGCTCAGCCGCTCCTACCCCTCAACCTGAAGGGAAAAAAGTCGAAGAGGTCAACGACTTCTGAGGTGTTGGTGCAGTCGTCGGCTCATGCTCATCAAACTCACGGAGAACTCACTCTCAACAGGTCGTGCTCACTCAATCAGGTCTCACTCTGCCACTAGTCGCCAGGCGACCTCGCTCACGCTCACCCTGTTAGCAACAGCTAACGCACAGCTCATCTCACCGGTGGCTTCGCTGCCAGTGAGGCTACTCATCGACTCAGGCTCAGAGCTCACCTTCATCAAGGAGGAGCTCATTACTCAACTTAACCTTCAACGAACCCGCTCATCCATCTCAATTATTGGCATTGGAGGCAACAAAAGTACTCACACTCGAGGCGTCGTGTCAATCACTCTACGATCAAGCTACGACTCCTCCACTGTCTGCACTCAAGCTCATGTTCTGCGAACTCTCACCTCCAGTCTACCATCCGTTGAAGCGCCACGTCAAGAATGGCCACATCTCACCAGGTTAAGGTTAGCTGATCCAGACTTTCTAAAACCTAGGCCCATTGACATAATCATTGGCGCAGACTCATACGGAAGAATCATAATGCCTAACCTCATCAAGGGCGACCCTTCAATGCCAATTGCTCAGTTCTCAATCTTTGGGTGGCTCGTTCTTGGGCCCGTTAGAACATCTCAGTCTCAAGTCAGCTCGTCGCACACAGCTGCAGTAATGCAGCACAGCGACAAAACACTACAGGATCTACTGGCAAAATTCTGGATTCAAGAAGAGCTCCCGACAGATGCGCCCTCAAACTCACCCCTGAAGAACAAGAATGTGAGGATCACTTTCGAGCGACACACACTCGTGATTCTACAGGAAGGTACATCGTACGCATCCCTCTCAAGTTATCTCGAAGTCTATTGGGCAACTCCTATCAAACTGCTCATGCTTGCCTGAAGCGAACACTCAGCAAGCTCAAAACAGACAGCGAGTATCACACGCTATACACAGGGTTCATGAAGGAATACGAGGACCTCCACCATATGGTAAGAGCCTCCTCTATCTCACCCATAACACTCAAAACCGCTCTAGTACCAGTACGACTGGAGCCTAATAAAATCTTATTGAAATCTGGAACAATATGCCATTTTCAAACGGATTTTGTGTGGACAATGAGGACGGACATACATTCTGGCACTCTTTTCCACCATCGACCTGCAAATTCGATCGATATGATGTACTCTACGAAGGGCTGGCATCCAAAATTACCGATACCAGCCAAACCGAAGAAAAATCACCTTCAGTGTATGCATTAACCACGCAGGATATTACGTTTGCTTTAACTCCAACAGGAGAGCAACATCTATGTGGTTATACGCTTATACAAACGGAACAGCCAAAATTATTCATCTTGGAAACAACAAAAGAAAGAACATTTGCATCTTTACACAAAATTCCCGTAGAAAATTTGCATATTTTTACGTATGTAAATTCCAAATTTGTCTACGTGGAAAAACACATAAGAACTGAATTAAAAACTCTATACAGAGACATAATTATTCAAAAATACTTATTGGAACAGCAAATATTAAACAATGCTCTAATAATTGCCACACTGAAACCAGACGAATTTGCCAATATAGTCATGAAATCACCAGGACATATGGCACTAGTAGCTGGCGAAGTGATTCACATTGTTAAATGCATCCCTGTACAAGTTAAAATACGTAAAACCGATGAATGTTATATAGAGTTACCTATATGGTTGAAAAACAATTCTATGTTTTTAACACCGAAATCTCACATATTAACTACTCAAGGGACACATGGAGAATGTAGTCCCATTCTACCAGTCATGTATGAAATTGACCAAGCATGGCACAGAATTTCGCCACATCCAATTGAAGTTCATCCACCTCAAATATTGCATCCAAAAACAAAACTCAACTGGCATTATACATCTCCTTCGGATCTCGCAACCAGCGGAATATATACACAGAAGGAATTGGAAAATTTAAGGGACCACATTATGTTCCCTGCAGAAAAAGCAGCGGTATTAAATACACTCGCCAGAGGAGTATCTGGGAAAAATATTCCCGTTGGATCAATTTCAATAATGGGAATTTTAGACGAAGAAACCATCACCACATTGGCCGAAAATGCAGCAGCCAAATTCTGGAATGGATTTCTTAAATTTGAAACATTCACCGCAGGACTATTTGGAGTTTTTATTATCATTAAAATAATAAAAACAGTATTTGATACCATTGTACACGGATATCAAATACATGCAGTCTATGGATGCGGACTACACTTGTTAGGGGCAATTTGGAGCTCTTTAACAACTTTAATAATACTTTAATAATTCGCAAATATCATCTACTTTTTCGGTCCCACAAGCCAGAATTGATCTAACCACCTAGTGGGTTACGGGATTTCCCTCGATCGATTATTGTCCATCAATTGTTGTCTATCGTCTGATGTCCGCGCCAAGATGTAATCATAACCTCCGAAACCGAACCAAATATTGTAAAATTCTACTAACCGCAATCGAACTTTTATATTGCTTATCGTAACATAAACCCATGTAAATTCCCCACTTTGTACCACCTCTGATTTTCCTTTTTGCTTATTTTTGTAATACATGGTAAATTTTATATAAATCCGTCTCACTTTGTTTCGAACCAGTCTCTCCAAAGTACCACATCCTGATTGGGCAACCTGTATAGGTTGTAGACAAAAGCCGTACCCAAAAACAATCATGATTTTTGCTTAATAACTCTGGTTATGTCAAAATTACTTCAATCCCTTTTAATTCGTTAAACGTTGCGTGAGAAAATTAGACTCAACCGCTGGGTCGCTTAAAAATTAACGCCCTCACGTAACAATATACATTATTCCTTAATGTGTAGAAATTCGTGCATTATACAATGTTTTTAAGAAATAATATTTTGCTTACTTTATTACCTTCTAATCGATTTCTTTTCTTACTTATTAATTCTCCAGCCTTTGAAAAAACGCGTTCAACAGGTGTAACGCCCAAGAAGAACCATAAAGTATCCTGTCAAGATCTAGATTAGAGCTCTTACTTTTGACCCGTCGGGTACCCGGGTAGCCGGAAATTACCCGAAACAACTTCAAGCCATTGAATGTGGTATTGTTCAATCATATTTGGCTAACATCAGACTATACCACAGACAATACTACATTCAATGGCTTGAAGTTGTTTCGGGTAATTTCCGGCTACCCGGGTACCCGACGGGTCAAAAGTAAGAGCTCTAATCTAGATCACCAACGCGCCATAAAGTATAGCGACTAAAAAGAACCACGCACGTGTTTAGGAAGTCATAAACCCTTCAACTTAGAACCACGCAAGTGTCCTAAACTAGGTCACCCCTCCACTCGAAAATGTACTATAAAAGAGCCATGCGCCACCCAATAAACGTTCAGTCTTGTTTCAACCATATCCGACGTCGCCTCGCTGTTAGTTCTGGTACCTAACCCTTGCCTCTGCGGAACTCGTTATTATGTACTCGCACTTAGCGTTTATTATTATCAACAATACCTACGAGTTTAACGGAACTTCTCATTCCGAACCACTCTGGTATTTCCGCACAAGTCACTGGAGATCATTAATAACAAATAGACTCAATGGTCATACACTGACCTTGGTCTTTATACTATCATAAACGTCTTGGCCAATTCTCCACGTGACACAGGCACGGAGCTTGCCATAACACAAAAATATTTTTTTACCAACCCGGCTAGAATGAAATATTTTTTTGCATTTTCCTTCAAATAAATAAGAGGATTTATTTTGCTGGATAAATACGTTTTTTTTAAATAGTTATCTAACTGTAATTGTACATCATTGTGATCTAATGGGCTTCTATTTCGTCCTTCGATATAATTATCAAATGAAGCCCAAAAACTGGATTCATCCTCTGTCACTGATGACATCAATGTTTCCAAATTTCCTATTTCCTTGTTGGCAAGGCATTTGAAGAATTGGCTGATCTAATAAGATTGTCTCGGGCTGTTTTAAAAATTATGTCGCTGTGAAGTGTAGATCACGAAATCGTGGATCTAATAGGGCGTCACATGCATTGAATTCGTTAGTTTACATGCCAGAAATGTCCAATAATTGGACATTTTCCTTGGTAATTTTCCTTTGAATGGAATCGAAGGAAAATTTTGCGTAGAATTGATGTCACAAGTGCAAAATTATTTATCCAGAAAAATAAATCCTCTTATTTATGCCATCTGATCACAGAATTATCAAATAAGTAACGATAATTTCGTACAATACTATTATGATTTTTATTGTTATTATTATTGTTCTTGTTGATGTTGTCGTTTTGTACAGAAAAACATATATGGATATTTAATTGTCAATATTTATTGTAATTTAATTAATTTCCCTTACATTTTCTATCCTTTCTGCAATATCACACAAATTTTGCCGAAACAACATTGCTGTAAAATCTACGAACAATTACGGAACCATTGCTATAAAATCCCCGAAACATTGCGGGACAATTGCTGTAAAATCTCCGAAACATTGCGGGACCATTGCCCGTAAAATCTCGGACACGTTGCAGGAATATTTCATGCAATGTTGCACAGAGGCGAACATAGGAAGATTCCTGCAACATCTCAGAAATATTACCTGCAACGTTTCAATCTCGCACCGCAACATATTTGCAACTTCCCGGCAATGGTCCTGGTGCTGTATGGCTTTTTGACTTTAATTACTTCTAGCAAGCGAAGGAATCGTCGTAGAAAGTTCATAAAAAAGCTATAGAAAGATCAGTGTTTCCTTTTTAAGGCCCATCTTTTGCTTTTTCGATTTGGTTCATGTTTCAGTGTACCAAATTTTGTCCAAAATTGAACAAATCTCTGCATGGACAACGCTCACAATCAGCAATTAAATTAGTTGAAGCAAATTACATAATAATAGATTGAAGTGGATCCTCTCCAGATCTTGGAGGATGGGATGAAAACATTAATTTTTGAGTGGCATAATTGTATAGATGCAAGAGCCATATGTAGAGAATGTGACATTATTGATGGGAAATAAAAGATTCGTAATATAAATCTTATTATTTGCTGAACACTGTATGTTTGAAATAACGTTCTAGAGGATTAGCAGGATCAAGTACACTGAGTAGAATTAAATGAGAGATCGAATGGATTCTGTGGATGCAGTAGAATTTGTTGCTCCCAAAGTTGTGAGAGTTACAACCCTTCTCCAATTCATCAGATCTTATGAAACTGCTAAGGAAACAAACTTTTTGAGAGGATCTTTTGAGACATGAGATTGAGAAGTCCTCTGCATCCTTGCACAAGAAAAACATCACTATGATTAGTAGGATACGCTGGTAAAGTGTGGCCGAATACTTGATATAGGAACACCATTTTCCTATTACTTCGGAGAATATTGTATATTTCAACTGTCTCATACTGCAATGACAATATTGTTATTTGATATATGTCTCGGTTTGTCGAAAAGAATCGACGAAATCTTGATGCTAAATGACAAGAAAAATTGATGTACCTAAGGAAATCATAATTTGTTCCTTTCTCATGGGATACTAAATCTCAGGTAGCTTTTGAAAAATTACGAGATATTTGCACGGAACCGCTTTTACAATTTCCAAAATTCGCACAGTCTATTTTGGTGACTACTGATGCTTCTAATTCTGCTGTAGGTGCTATATTGAGTCAGGGGTCGATTGGCAAGGATTTTCCGATTGTTTATGCCTCTGAAACATTGAGTGATACTGAGATAAATTATTCTACTGGTGCTCGCATCTGAAATTAGAAGACGGCCGGAAAAGCCAGACCGAAGTGACCAGAATTGTGGACAGACGTATCAAGATATACTTAAGTATTTGAATCTCATATTGCACAAACTTATAGTTGTTGTTGTGAGTATTGTATAGTGTTAAACTTGAGCTTGTGTTATCCTACTAATATAATAAATGCGAAAGTGTGTTTGAATGTTTGGATGTTTGTTACTCAATCACGTCGCAACTACACAACGAAACTTTCTGAAATTTCTGGACCTTTCTGGAAAAGGTGTTTGTTGATGCCAACAAGTCACCGATTGCAGATTCTGAAATGGACAGGGTTGATAGTAGTAACGAGGAATTGGTAGCTACTGTTTTTCTTACGCGTGAGAAAATAGGCGGAGAAAAATGTGAGGCCATGGGCGGAATAGGACAGAATTCTGAAGAGAATTTAAACCTGCGAGGCGATTACAAATATTATGCCATGCAAAATGTCCTTTTCTTTTTGATCGTTGTTTAAACATATTTAAATGTTCATAATGCAATAATAACTTATATCGTTGTATTCGTGAGGGTTCATAGAATAATTTGACGCAACGAACAATCGAATAACTATTACCGTTTCGACACAAAAAATGTTCAAAGTTGAAAATTTGCAGTTTTATTCAAAATCGATTTTCTCAAAAACTGAGGGTGGTGGCGACAAACGGGTTGCGGATTCGTTTTCAGGGCACGAAAACCTATAAGAAACGGCTATTGAATGTTACAAGTCCGAAAAAAAGTCAAAATTTGTTGTACTGTGTTATAGTTTTTCCCACCCACAACTTTGAATAAAATCAGTCACGGAGGATAGTTATCAAAATGGACTTCGGATGGTGGAACTGACATTGCTAACCGATTATCGTTTAATCCAGACTAAACTTACGATTATAAATGTTTTGTAATACCTGCAAATATAATGTGAAAACGGGGAATATACCAAAAAATACGTTGGGGCACCTGAAAACATACACTTGAGTATCGCAATAATTTCACTTACCTTACCAAAAAGATATGATCCTATATAAAAAGAAGAATGCTAAGCATAGTAACCTATGAAATTTGACCATAAAACTAAGTAGTTATCTTTCTATTTACCACTTATTTTTCTAAACGCCTTTTGTTCTTGTGTAATTTCAAATGCAATGAAAAAAATTATACGCACTGATAGAAGTGATTTGTTAAAAGTGGTCATCAACAGGTTTACGTAGCATAAGACATACTCTACTTAAGTTTGTGTAATACAATTATCTCTAAACTACTGAAAAATACCAAAAAATTGTTATACTGAACTTGAAAGGAAAGAACTACATATTTTTCGGTAAAATATAATACTTCACTTTAAAAGTAAAATTTTCGTGGAACATTTACCACGTATTCACATGATTAGTGGTAAATATCTTTAACTACAGCTCTCAATTTATGATGTAGAAATTGAACAAACCGTAAAATTCTGGTCATGCGTGTGTTATGTATACATATAAAGATATTTGATAAATGTTTGATCCAAAATGCACTTCATTCCTCTTGTTAAATTCATATTGTAATGCAGATTACAATGAGTATAATAAAAATATAATTCCAGTCGACCCTTATGTCAATAACCGGGTACCCGGGTGCCCATCTGGGCATATTTTATGAAAAATTTGTATGTTCCCGTGAAAATTTCAAAATGACCGTTTGGATCTTCGTTATTTCAACATTTTGAAAGAGGAATATGCTTTCAGACTTCGTTTTTTGGTGTTGGAGTAGAAGAATTATCCCGTCAAAGTTTACATGCTGGTTCTTAATAACCAGAGTACCCGGGTACCTACCTATAGAAACATAAGGTTTATAAACGAATTCCGAATGAACGAAACAATTTACAATAAGATATCGTTGCAGGGATCATTCAGTAAATAAAACCAAATATTTATGTGCAAAAAAAGCCGAAGGAAAAACATGCTTTGTTCAACATTCAATCACGAAAAGAACGGCATTTAGCAGCTGTCGAAGGCTGGAATGCCAAAATAACTGCGCGCAGCTACCTGCGGTATAACATTCAAGGCCCATTTATATTATCTAGCCAGGTCTTTCTGGCTATCAGAGGCCTTGGCAACTTGGATGTAGATAGTAATTATCGACTAGAAACGTAAAAACCCCCAAAAACACGCGATAGAGAGCATTTATTTTAAAAAACCCGGAGGTGGATACCCGGGTACCCAGGTTATTGAACAACGTAGGTATTTTTGTGTTATTGACATAAGGGTTAAAGAGAAAATGGGGTGACTGAAATCTCTATAAGTAAAAAATAAAGTCCAATAAATTTCCCTCTGAAAATAAATCAACCTGTATATAATGACTTACTTGTGTTGACAGTAAATTTGATGATAATTGCATGCATCCACTTAAACCGAATATACTCTGGTTTTTTAACCATCTCGGGTACTCGCGTATATGCACAAAGTGCACAGGGGTCACTTTTCAGTGGGAATAGACTTTTTACCAAAAGGGACTAACCTGAACAGTGAACGGGGGAAATGTTATACGTCCGTAGGATAATTAGCGGTGGGGGAACACCACGCGTGCGCGCGATGGCGCCGCGACGTTGAACCAATCAACGCCAAGGTGGGAAACGAACCAGCGCCAATCCGCGAAGCTGACGTCACATACTTATCCGCCACTGGCGTCACTTGGCTTGGCTTGGCTTGACGGTGGCACCGTTTCGTTTTCCACCTTGGCGTTGATTGGTTCGACGTCGCGGCGCCATCGTGCGCATGCTTGGCGTTCCCCCACCGCTAATTACTCTACGGGCGTATAACATTTCCTCCGTTCACTGAAGCTGAAACAGTGATGTAGGGATATTGATAAAATATCGATGTATCGCATATTCGATATTTTTTCCGCGCAATATCGATATTTTCGGACGATATTTTTCAATCCGATATATCGATAGTTCGATATTAAAATCTCAATATCGGTATCGATATATTTTTGCCGTTTGACTTCGCGGCGTGATCAAATGCATGCGTGGTGTGTTCCCCCTCGACTGGCAATTTGTGCATCAGGAACATTCCCGGCAATCGACAATTAATATTGTGGTGCCCAATAATCGTAGTACGTTGACTGGAGAGCACATAAAACAAACAGTTTTCTTAAAAACTATTCCTAAAAAATACTGGTTTAATTAATTTTTGTATTATTTTCAGTACCTACCTACTTAATTTTTGTATTTTTTCAATACCTACTTAATTTTTGTACATTTATATTTTTTATATTACTTAATAAACGTAATTAAAATAACATAATTTGTTTAAGTAGGGAGACTCAAGTAATTTTCGAAAAAAATCGATTTTTTTTTATTGCATAAATCAATGCTATTATATGTCAAGAATATACTCTAGAAGTGTCAGAATTAACGGTGCTACAGACGGGCTTATACCTGCCTGTCTAGCAGGTACGCGCCGGAGCGCGCGGTGCGTCCCTTCGCTCAGTCCTTTGCACAAAATAGACTTCGAAGGTAAGTCGAGTAAAAATAGATAGATGTTTCCTCAGGTACAAATCAGAACACAGTCGAAGCGTTGCTGTTGAGCATCAGTCGTCCTTCGATTTTCGACCGGTGCAGACGTATTGACATATCGATTTTAAACATGTTTCGAAAAGGCACCAAAGAAGACGTTTACCGCCCATCTAGACCGCGAAAAAGAACATTTCAAGGCTATCGGTGTACTTCTGACAAAGAAAACGCTGAGGCAGAACCGAGCAATCAACCCAATGCCAATAAAAGGAAACTGATCACAACGAGGAGCAACGATAATATAATAATATCATCAAAACATTGCTACCGAATCATTGATTTTTTAACCGTGTTTAGTGCAATTTCTGATATCGTTGTTTGCAAAGGCTGCAGACAAAAAGTGAACTTCGACGATTCAGGACATCGTGGCCTTGGTTTTAAAATTCTGGTTTCTTGTCGGTGTGGTAATAATGATATTCATTCCGGGCCATTTATTAAAAATTCCTACGAAGTGAATAGAAGAATTGTATTCGTAATGAGACTTTTAGGCATTGTTAAAGAAGGAGTTAATATGTTTTGCGGTCTTATGGATATTGGGAAAGGTATTGGCAAAAATTCTTACAGTGCTTTTGTAGAACATATTCATACCGCGTCGAAGGCAGTGTTTGACGGTTTGTGCCAGGAAGCTGTCAAACAAGAACAGGAAGAAAATAAAAAAAAAATGGAAGATGTGAAACAAATCTGAAAGTTTCTGGCGATGGATGCTGGAAAAAAAACACGGATTCACCTCACTTTACGGAGTAACCACACTTAGAGGTTATTACAGTGGAAAAGTCATTGACCTTCTTGTAAAATCGAGTTACTGTCAGGCTCAGTCAGGCATGTACGTACTCGAGAACAACCAAAACTGAGACAGAATTTGAGGAATGGTTTGAAAATCATGAAGAAGAATGTGCTGCAAATCACAGCGGCTCCGCGGGAAAAATGGAAGTGGATTCGATAAAAGCGATGTTTTCGAGGTCCGAAGAAAAGTTTAACGTCAAATACAGCAATTATATCGGTGACGGAGACTCAAAAACCTACAAAGCCATTGTAGATTTAAACCCTTATGGCAAGGATTTACATGTCACGAAAAATGAATGCACAGGTCATGTTGAGAAAAGAATGGATAGTCGGCTCCGAAATATAAAAAAAAAGCGAAAAAATTGGAGGAAAAGGTAAATTAACAGATACCCTTATAAAAAATGAACCAAGTATTATAGTTTAGCTATTCACAGGAATATTGACCCGGTTGATAATATGGAAACGGCTATAATGGCTACGTATTATCATTTATGCTCGACAAAAAAGAAACCCATGCATGGCAACTGTCCGGCGGGAGCTGATAGCTGGTGCAAGTGGCGCGTCGCCGAGGCTGCAGGTGCTAAAAACAAATTTAAGCACCCATCTCCTCTTCACCCAGACGTCCAGAAAAATATATTGCCAATTTACAAAGATTTATCAAACAGAGATCTGCTCCAGAGGTGCTTAGATTAGCTCTGAAACATCTCCACGCGGGCGTAAAAATTATTGAAATTGCTGCATTTATAGCTGCTGGGATTTTCAACAATAGATATAATGCAGCATTGACAATTATGAACGCGTTGGAGATAAAAATTGGCCAGCACTGTAAAATTTATGCAGATTCCTACGACAACGCGCGATTGACCAGGCAGGGTCGTCGCAGCTTAAGCAACACAAAAGAGGCTCGTACATCTCACAGACTGCAACAAATTGAACAGAACGAATATTACGAGGAAACAGAAGGTCAACTATACGGGCCTGGAAAACATCGGCTTTTCTGAACCGAAAACTTTAAACGCGTTTTTCTCGAAACCACGTTTTGCAAATTGGCGTGCAGCATAACTTAACAAATATTTGATTAATCGTGCTGTCACAGTGCACACATTTACATAATTGAATTCCCTACCGAGCTTATTGATTTGATTATGATATTAATTATTAAAACTATGTTTATTGCATATTTAACACGAAAATTTTACCCAAAAATCGCTGTTTTTCAGAGCCCTGTATTATTATTAATTTTGCATTTTTTTTAGCTGGCTTTAATTCTTCCGATTCGAAATGTAACTAAACAGAACAATCTGTTGAGTTTATTACTCCAGGACAAAATCTAAAAGCAGTACACTGCACGCCGATTATCCTCATCGACGCCGAGACCATGAAGAGCAACCATAATACAGTCTGTTCAACAAGAAAGGAACCGGCAAGTTTCCAAGAAAAATAAAAGATATCTTTCTCTCTTCCTCGGCGCTATTGCATCAGCGATGGGCTACGTCGCCAATAACTATTCACTTTAGTATCGCTCGAGACATTATCTTATATCGACGTGCATCATAATGACTACTGCGTACGCGAAGCGATTTGAGGCGGTCTTCCTGTGCACGCACCCGAAAGGACCAAAATTATCTTATGCCGCTGCCGCGAAAGTTATTAAAAACTCAACGAAGTTCGTTGTGAAGTGGATGACACAGTTTAAATCAGTGAAGAACGTCGATGATCGTCCAAACCGAGGGAAAACAAGATCGACGACAAACGCGCAGGACAAAACGATCGTGCGGCTGTTCGAGAGAAACCCCACTCTCCGACTGCGCGAAGCCATGGTTAAACTGGCCAAAAAGGGAATCATTGTCAGCATAAACACGATCAGGCAGCGTTTACACGAGGCAAAAGTGTTGTACCGTTCTACAAGCTCGAAACCCTTGCTTTCAGAAGCCCACATTTAAAAACGCATGAGCTAGGTATCCGAAAATATCGATCGTGATTGGTCGAAAGTAATTTACTCTGATGAAACGACTTTCTGGACGTGGGTTCGGGTGAAGCGTGCTTGGTCCATCCGCGGTAGAAATATTATGCAGCGCACTGTCAAACATCCAGTGAAAGTAAATGTCTGGGGATGCTTCTCGGAGCGCGGATCCGGCTGCTTGGAGCTTTTCACCGAGAATTTGAATGCAGAGAAGATGGTGAAAATTTACAAGCGTGGCCTCATTAGATCAGCCAACAATATGTTTGGTGCCACTAACGAAGATTGGGTCTTACAAGAAGATAATGATCCGAAACATCGTAGCAAACTCTGCAAAGCCTGGAAGGAGGAAAATGGCATCATTACGATGGATTGGCCCTCCCAATCTCTCGATGCCAATCCCATCGAAAATGTGTGGGGCATTATGAAGGCCAAGCTTGCAGGAAAGTCTGTGTACAATTTGAAGCGGCTAACAAAAGCATCAAAATGTAGCTTAAAATGTAATTTTAACGATGGGTTACACAGCATTATGCACATTATGCAAACTTTGAACCTACCTATAAGTCAAAGTTGCTATACTTTTTGTGTACAAGCCGATAATTATCGCATTCAGAGAACGGAGGATTCGATGACTGAAGCGGCAAGAGAGGCTAGAAGAAGTGGTATTTCTGCTCGCAAGCTTACTAATGAAGAGGGTATAGATGCTGGAGGAGTATTGTATGGCGCAGGATTTGCAGATTGACGGTTAGTTGAAAATATTTACTAGTTATATCTATATAAAACTTCAAACGCGGTTTTCTCGAAACGATGTTTTTCAGATTACTCTTACAATTTTCATCGGATTGACTTGAAACTTTGCACAATTCCTCCCCGTGGTATAATCTAATAATGTACGTAGGACTTTTGCTGTAGCGTTATTTTTTTTTTTGGTGCACAATTTTATAAACTTTTTTAACCTAAAAAGTTTACCTTTTTGTTAAAATGATCGCCATTTTCTTAAAAATCAAAATTTCATAAAATCCCTACGTACAGTATTAAAAAATATTGTTAATAGGAACATTCTTTGGTTTTTTTCTAAGAGCCACGTACAGAGCGGAATTTGACCCGCCGTCTAACGGTGTTCCTCCAAAGGAATGTATTTTGGCGCCACCTACAAGAGATTATTTTTTACTTTTCTCAGTTTAAAAAAATGTGTAATTACAGATTAAAGTTACATTAATAAATGACCAAAACCGATTTTGTTTCTGCGCATTCTTTGTATGCAAAAAAATCATGAAAAACGCCTCCAAAATCGCAATCAAAGGTGGTATCCTGCCTTAAAAACCAAGAGATGAGCGCGTTGTTACGCTATGCGCCTGGCTGGCGCCAAAATACAAGGATCATTCCAAACCCGTGACAAAGGACCATCCCATAACTTCTTGTTAGGTCCACTCGATACACCTTTACCGATAGATCCTAGCGCTAGATCTCTCCGGACCTTCGCAATAGATCTTAGCGGTAGATCTCCCAAGAGGATCTTCCCGCCAAATCTTCCCGCCTGACTTTCCCGCCTAATTTTCCCGCCAAAAACCGAGGAAAGCGTCGTGCCCTCAAGGGGTATAAAACCCCTGGAGCTCCACCGACGCCAGAGACTCCAGTACGGACCACTGACCTAAACACTTATCAACGCGTAACCTTAAACACGGTTTTCATTCTTGTAATAAAAGTCTATCTACAATAAACTCTAAAGTTACTGAAAAAGCACAAGTGTCTTCTCTACATCGTAACAGCGTCATGGCTAGAGATGGAGTGCAAAATCACTAACAGTGATTTATCACAGTGATCGCAGATTCACGATCACGGTCGTGATTTAACTTCAATCACGACAGTGATTGTGATTTTTTTAACTTGAGTGAATTGTGTACTGTGATCGTAATTCTTGATCTTGATTGAATTATTTTTTATAAAATACTTTCATAGAGCTTGTGTTACAGTCAAAGCGTGAAGCACGCACTGATTTGATTGGTTAAAGTATTCACATATACATTATACGTTTTAACTAAAGTGAAGAAATATTCGTTAATTTAAATAGATCGAGAATGATTACATTGGTTCAAAATATTCAACTGAGATTCTATAAGAACAGTGAGGACTTAAGAATGTTTCGAGAGGAAGTAGAAATTGGGGTTATATGGCGCGTGCAAAGAGCAGTTATGCTCTCCACCAATCAGAAGCGATCACTATTCTGCCTGCACCAATCAGAGGCGATCACGGATCACCGTTCTGCCTGCACCAATCAGAAGCGATCACGGATCACTGTTCTGCCTGCACCAATCACATACGATCATGAAAATCACGGATCACTGTGAAAAACCACCGTGATTGGGAACGAACGTGATCGGATCACTCGTGATTCACAAATCACGGTTCTAGCCAACACTAGTCATGGCAGCCTTCTTAGCGTCGCGCGGTCTCCTTGACAACGGAAGACACGCTGTGCGAAAAAAAGATTGGAAGGAGAAGCAGGCGCGTGAGGGGCCCCTACGCTGGACAGCGCTGGTCTAATGAAAGAATATATGATATCGCGCTCGACTATTTATACGCTACCTACAGGTTTATTCGCTCACTTCAAACGCTACCACTCACAAGAAAATGAGGATGAAGCGACAAAAACTGGTATGAAACAGGGGCAATGTAGATTATGCAAAAGTAGTAACACCACTTTAGAGTGTGGAACATGTGCGCAGTTTGTTTGCAAAAGGCATTCAGTATCCAGCATAACTAATGTGACCATACGTCCCGTTTTTAGGTAGCCTATCCCGTTGTCCCGAAGCACAGCTTCGGGACGCCGAAATGTCCCGTTTTCAGAAAGAGAGCAACTACTGACTAATTATTCAATATATTTTAAGTCTACCCGACACTAATGCTCCCGTAGAAAGGGTCTTTTCTCTTATGAATAAGTTATGGACAAGCGAAAAAATACAGTTGCAAGTCGTAGTTCTCAAAGCAATGTTAATTACCAAATTAAATTTTAAGAAATCCTGCCAAGAATTTAATTCTTATTTGAAATCAACACCAAATATACTTTTAAGCAAATTTGCTCTTCAGACAAATATAAGACCACATAAATTATTTATTTTCACGTGTTCATTCCTGTTCTTTTCATTGATAAATAAAAACTATGAAGAAATATCGCGTTTTCTTAAATACACATACTACTACATAAAAATTAGTAGATGTCCCGTTTTGAGGAAAAAAATAAATGGTCAAATTAAGCGTAACCTGTGTTCCGTGTATGGATGATACAGAAGAAGAAGCGCTTTCAAATTGTAGTTAACTTTTTTTAATATCTTCATAAAAATACGCATTTCTTATGTATTTATTATTTAAATATATGTGGGTTCTTTGTCCAACACATGTCTTGTCTTTATCGTCCCAATGTAATCGTGTTTTTTAATTAGACGCGAGTGTTCGTGAGACCCAAATAAACACGAGTACCAGATGGTTAAAAATATTTCTTATCAAAATTCATAACCTTGTTGCAAAATATTTACAATTTTTTTCCTCAGAATTTGTGTTGCAACAAGAGCTTTTGTTTGGAATTCAGTGCATTTCAGCTCTATTATTTTGACTATACTTTGAAGATACTTAGAAATTACCTTATCTCGACATGGAAATGCTTTCGTCACACTCTGTGAAACTAACTTTTTTAACCATTTTATATATTCTTCAAACATTGTTAAATAATTTCTATCATTCTTTCTATTTTGGACACTTGTATCAAACGGGTTCGAGTTAACTTTTGGCATTACGAAAGTGATCGTGTTATTTAAATTTCCAAGTACCTTCAGAAAGAATAGATAAAGTAATAAATATATAAATTTCAATCATACGCTATCGCTATGTATCCCAGGAAGAGAATTCCCAACAAGACGACGACTGCAAAATATCTCCGGCCTGGATGACTCTTCTTAAAACGTGATTTCTGATCTGCTTCATGAATATCTTCATTCTCCAATTGTAGCTGAAAACACAAATATGTATCAACAATTAGAAGGTATATAACATAGAACATAGACCCATAATGTCAATAACAAATTGGTCTTCGCGGAATAAAGAAACTGTTTATACACAAAAATTGTTTCAAAAGTCAAGGTGCACATAAGTTCACATTTCTCATTTTAAAACGATACGAAATGATGAAAACCCTGATCTTTTTATTGACTGTTTCGAACGTTTTATGAACGGATAACGTATTCCACAAAAAAAAGGGCCAAACATATAAAAAAAAATTTACGTGCATCGTACCGAAATATTGAAGTTATTTATCTTAGCTACTGCAATTATCGCGGAAATAATCTAAAATGCGAGAATACATGAAATTATAGAAATTACGTAATGAGACGAAGTTTTAATTAACCAGTACTGGCAAAGTATTGAGCTAATACTGATGTAGTGTCGATTGGGACAACCGGTGCATCGCCGTCTTTTAAATAATAAAACAAAAGATCATCAAAATCAGTCCATATGCTGAGGAGTTATGCGGGAACAAAAACAAAATTCATACGGGTCGAATCTATAACCTCCTCCTTTTCGAAGTCGGTTAAACAAGTATGAACGAACGCAATTGGCAGATAATGGCAAGCGCAAATACAAAAGGATTCATAACCTCAAACGTAATAAAATTCCACATGGAGATATTTAAAATAGAACAATTTAAACTGTGAAGCTTTACTTACTGGAATATATTGCATCTAAATTATATTGTAATTGGTGACGCGAGCTACGAAGGTACCGTTCTTTGTTTTACATGCGGAAGTTGCTAAGCAAAATAATAAACAACGACCGCACGCACTTCTGCAGACCGTGGAACTGCGCGAACTACGCGACTCTGGCGTTTACTGACAATATACCGTGTGTACCGAAGTTGTAACATTTTTATATCAGTATATTTAAAATGTAGAAACTACTCGTAAAATTAATATTGCTGATGTTACCGGCCAAGTTTAAAACTTAATATATCATCTTTATTAAAAATGTTCAATATATCTCTATGTACATATGTATAATAGTGATTGATAAGTAAAATATTAAAACTAGAAATCATGAATGAAAAATGCTAAGTTACTACAAAGTATCATTTGTAACGTATTTAACGTGACTCTGTTATTATAAGTTACCTATTCCTTTCTCACAAATTACTATTTAACCCGCTATAAATTAAAAGAAATATTTATCAAATTTCACTTTCCTCACTTCCTTCATTTAAAATTAGGATTGATAAATGTTATTACAGGAGAACTTTCGTACCGTCGTATTCAAATCAATAGGCATTAAATGATTAATCTGCTATTACATAAGTTGTCCAAACTAAAATAAACAGAAACAAAAAATGTTTTGCAGCAGGGCCCACAGGTGGCCGTCGATCTAATTTAAAATTTCGTCTTATTATGAATGAAACTGATAATAATTATATTTTTATTTTGCAGTGTGAGGATTAAAACTAAAAAGCTAATTTGAAACGGAAGTTTATCATCAAAATATATACAATAGGTATTAAGTACAATTTGTTTTATCATGATGATAATACCAACATGATAAAATTCCCCCGAGTCATTCGGATCCACGCGTTGCAATTACGGCGTGTAATCATTGGTTAGAACCGTTAGAACTTTACGATTTATAAATCAAGGAAATAACGTATTTTAGATTAGAAGTTTGATAGGGATCATAAAATCCATTACAATGGCGAAAACATTGTATTTATATCATATATATATATATCTAAGTATTCATACTATTATTTTACTTTAAAACTTATGTAACTAAATTACCGACTGCACACGGGCATACATAAATGTTCCTCAATTGAGTTCCGTTTCAAGTGTTTAAAATATAAGCTGATCAGAATCTTCGTAAAAAGAATTGCAATATTTGTACCATGTAACCTCAAAGAAAATAAAAACCTTGCGCCTATGATTGAAATTCATGCCTACAAAAATTACCCAAAGTGCTTAAATTTTCTAAAAAAAATCACCTAGCAATGTGTAATTAATTGAATTCTGGGGCACAAAATATATACTCCAAAATGCAGATTGTAGGTATTAATAAATCGTTTCCAATATAAAAGCCATTCAAATACCCTATATAAAGGGTATTCCTTACTAAAAAAAAAAAAGAACACTGAAAACAAACCTTTCTACGTCTAACCTCCATACTGTTGGAGCGTCGTATAAAAATTAAACCGAAGCAAAAAAAAAACGAAAGACAACGAGCAACGAGGCGACTATTACTGAAAATGACGCTTCGTGCCTACTTGATCACCGACAGTACGACTGCCGACGACGAAGCTTGTCATCGGGAAGATTGTTAGAATATGTAAGAACAAAATGGCGGCGATAATGATTCAAGGTTTCGAGTACGGTTCAGTTCGAAGAATCATTAGAATATCACGAAGGTGAATAAAGAATCTGTTGTTATCTGCAGTCCCTTCAGTAATTGATAGAAGTGATAGAAGTATCTTTATGGTTTGTTGATCTAATCACAGAACTCGAGACAGTGGATGACATTGTGTGAAAGAAACGTTTCAACTAATACCACTACTGTACAGTACAAAATTAATATAATTAACCCAATGTTCTGAATCTGTATCTTTTGTTAATTAATGTACTAGTGTCGATTAACACAATGAAACATTAGCTTTCACAATAGCCCTATTTTACATGCCTTCATTGATGGGATAAAAGATTTCTTTGATGGGGCGAAATCAATTTAATTCAGAAATCGAAATGTTATAGTGGCTGGAAAATGTGGAGCATTAAATATGCAAAATGGAAAATATTAATAGCATTCTATTATAAAAGTGTTATTTAATCTTGTATTACAGGAATTATATAAAAAAAAACTTTTAAGTTTTAAAGTTGAAAATCTTCTGTTTGAGCAAGTAACATTTCTTTTATTGGATAAAATCTTTCAGTTTAAAATAATAGGAGAATTAGATGGAGGATTAAGTAATTGAAAGTTAAAGCGGTGTTAATATTTCCAACTTAGTTACACGTTTAAAAACAGCGAGTTTCTTTACATTCTGTCAAAATTCAGGAATAACAGAAAATTTTGAATCTTCATTTTACAATAAGAATCATTCCTTATTTTATATAAAGTAAGGCCTTTTCCAAAGCACTTTAATCTCCATGGCCCTTCGCTATTTAACAGAAATCACATATACTATATACAATTTCGTTTCATCGCGCACCATGGAATTAAAGAGTTATCTTCCAATTTATTTGTTTATAGTGTAAATACAAGTAAATTCACTTTCTTTTAATTAGTAAGTCTAATGAGTTTTTTCAATGTTGTCATAAAAAGAAATGTTCTAAAAGAAACAGCTCTGAAAGAAATTTTATTGGAGACGATTAGGGTAAAGAGTACAATGGTTGGCCACTTAAGTAAGAGTGTCACATAAATAATGAATTATAAATGTGAATTTAGTAAATTTGAAATGGAAATCAATATAAATAGAGTTTATAAAAAAAAAATCGAGAATGTATAAAAATATACAAAAAGATGTGTTTTCTACGAAGAAATATAGTTATTGGCATGGTCATGATAGTAATTGTCCAATCGGTTCGACAGTGATTGGCCGCTATTTAATAGATAATATAACCTAAAAGGAAATGTTACCTGATTTGGTGATAGAAATAAGATTCAAATTATTCAATAAAAACGGATATATTTTATTTAGTATGTATTTGTCGTGTTTGTTTCTGTTTCTAACAGGGGGCTAATTACTGTTTCACCATTAACATGGTTAAAAAACAGTCACTGGCCATCAGGCCAATTACTATCATTCATCATTATTCATATGACAGTTGTTGGCTCCCTGTATTTTTCAATAATATATGTATGATTTTATAAAGTTTCAACTTTTATTTATCGATATATACCAAGTACGTGAGATATACATGTCACAAATACATTAAACTATTCACAAACTTTCAACTGTACTCTTATGGTTTTTCGATTAAATCGCTGTAATTTCCAAGCTTCAAAGCCGAGTCATCCTATCTGCCTTTATATATAATCACAGTATATAATGAGTGGAGAAATATTGATTACATCCGAAGCAAGAAAGTACAAGGAATATAAATGAATATGTTCATTAAAAAAAGGCATAACATTGGTATTTCTTTATATTCATTTATTTCTCAAAATAAGGCCAACCACTGTACTCTTTACCCCTATACTTAAACATGCTATTATAAAGTGTTTCTACGGCATAGTATGCTCCACATTTTCAATTTTAGAACGGAGTAACGTAAATGAATCTGAATTCTCATCGATCGTGTTACTTGGTTCAGTTATTTAAGACCTTTCTATTAATCCATTAATAATTTTGTTACATACAGAATTTAAGAATCCAAAAAATTGAAAGTGAAAACTTATGATGTGTTCGCATTAATCGATGAGAAGCACATTTCTCGTTGTTCAAATTTAATTAAACTAGGTGGTACTATACCAAATGAGATTAGATTTTTCTATGAATATTAAGCAAGAGGAACAGTTCAGCTGCAAAAAGAGTTAATATTCCTTCATTTTTGCTATTGCGAAACTGATTAATCAGTGCTGTTTTTCCAACTAGTCTGTATTTAATTGTATGTAAATTTATATTTATTTTACTTAATTGCTTTCAAAGATGTGTTGCCTCTTTTAGGAACTTTCAATTATAAATGTATTTTCTGTAATGTGTATTATGTTTGTATGAATGTACGTATATATTGACACTCGCATAAATATGTTATTGTAACAGTTAGCAGATCTATATTATACTTATAGTCTGGCACTTAACTACTGCTGTCTACTAGTTGAATTTTACTCTAGTTCAACATTACAAGAGAGATTGAATTTGTTTATCAAATTGGCTTACATTGTATCCATGTACAAATATTAAAATGTTAATAAAACTGTATTACTCAATGAAGCGTGATTAAATATATTTTTAGAACTTAATCTTAATCTTTTATCTCCTTCTGAACACGTTGAGTGTCTATAAATTTCTCTAAATAGCATCCCTGTACACAGATTTGATTCGGGGACATTCGGAAAATTCTCGGTTTCGGAATTTGTGAAAATTGTAACTTAAAAATAAAAAATTCTATAATATTCCAAAGAGGCTTCATTGTAGAACAGGTAAAAAAAAATAATTACGAAACCATCGCCATCGAAGTTTCGATTTAAAAAACGGTTAACACGAAAACGTTAATTATGCAACATATATAAGTGGAGATAAGGAATATTAAAGATCTGTTACATCACACTCAATGTTTCACGATTGTACCTAGTTTTACGTAATTTAGTCAACCGTACATTAGCAAAAGTCATCGCGAAATCGTGTGTCGCAAGTATATAATTATTTTACTTTCTTATTATTGTAATAAGGCTGCTTTTGTGTACTTCATTCTAAAAGCGTCTTTTCTATGATAAGCGATGAGTTTATTAATTCTTTATGCATTTATGCATTTTTGTCCAATTTCGTATTTCATATTAAACAGATGTTTAAACAGCATTTTATTTTGACCTTGGGAGATTTACTAAATAATGTATGAATCAAGCTTTACAACATATTTAACTATAAACCAGAACTGACTGGTATGTTTTAATCCGAATAGCAAAAGAATGACGAAGATTGGGAATTAAGAACCATCTAAATTCAAATAAACTTTTTAAGATACTACCTAGTATTGTATTCCATATTTGGGCAATGAAACTATGAGATAAATAATGTAAATAAATAGAAATAAACAAGTACTAAGAGTGCATAAGTGTAAAATGAATATAAATTACAAAGGTGAAGTAAATAAATAGAAAATCAATTGTAATAAATAAAGTTATTCATTATATCATTACACTTATGTTTATCTTAGGAATTTCAGTGGAGCTAGAAGAAAAGTTGAAAGCGAAGTAACATTTCCGCTCACTCAAAATATAGAAACAACTGTTTGCCAGAAAATATTATCAGTTATTCAGAAGAAATATCTATCTATTACCAAATAATATAAGATGGCCTATAAAGAAACCATGCAGCATAAACCAAGTTTTGTTAAGGAGGCTGTAATTCAGATCGGTTCAGGAGGTTGCGCAGGTTTCGTAGAGGCCTGCATAATGCATCCTATGGATCTTATTAAAACACGTTTTCAACTGCAGGTCAAAAGTGCACAGAATGATACTCTCTACTATACAGGCACTGTATCATTAACATACATGTACTTTATTATAATATTCTTCTTTGATGCATACAATTATTTCCTACTGATTTTCAATACTTAATTCTGATTAATTATATAATCACATTTGCTAAATTTATTATTTATATCACAGGAATTCGCGATTGCATGAGAAAAATGTACAGAAGCGAAGGTCTTGCAGCATTTTGGAAAGGTATATTACCTCCAATTATCATGGAAACTCCTAAAAGAGCTGTGAAGGTATGTAATTTTTAAAGTATTCATAAAAGGAAATCACTATTATATTTCCAACAAAAATTACAAATTAAAGTAGATTTAAGTATTCGTTGAGCTCTATTGTAAACATAAATTTTTAATTATCATACTTTAATAGAATCTTCAAAAGTCTTTTTTTTTTTTAGTTTTTCTCCTTCGAACAGTATAAGAAGTTATTTAACAGTAATGCATCAGTTAAGCCAGTGGTATGTATAATTTCCTCATGCATGCGATATAATAAAGTGTAATCGGAAGTTTTATGATACTTAAAACTCTCGTCAGTTATACTTTCATAATTAAGTTACACTTTATACTTTAAAAAACTGCATTTTTATAATAATCGTCCTTCCAAACAATGGATATTGTTTATACAAAACACACACGCACTCCGTTATTTTTACATTACACCGTTAAATAAAATGATCGCTATACGACAAACAAAATTATAAATCTTTGTATACTGAGAAAAGACTTCATATTATTCTGCGAATTTTATACGGAATGGTAGTTTCATCAGTGTGTTTGTTAGACTATACTAGTAAAGTTTACTCAAATATCTTGGGAAATCTCCCATTTCAGGCAAATTATTGCGCTGGCTTTCTAACTGGTGTAACAGAAGGCATCTTAGTAAATCCGTTCGAAGTAGTTAAAGTGCAAATGCAATCCAATCGTAAGCATATAACCCACAGCCCGTCTACTTTTGCTGTGACTCGGCACATTCTTTCTCAACAAGGCTTTGGACTGAACGGTATCAATAAAGGTCTATCTGCGACAGTAATGAGAAATGGTATTTTTAATACTTTTTACTTCGGCATTTATAATTCCATTCTTCCTCAACTGCAAAAACACAATGATCATGTTCCTGACTTTCTTCTTAAGGTATATATTCTATTGTTACTCAATATTGAAAGAATAGATATTTTCAGAGCCGGAGAAAAAATCAACGTATGTGAATATGTAAATATGTGGGGCATTTAAAAGAAGGATTTAAGAATTTAGAATTATGAAAGATGCAGGTGAAATTGAAAGCTAACTCTGTCAGAATAAGAAGTGATATTCTGTTTCAGCAGTACAGATGACATACATTATTTCAAATGAAAGAATGATAGACAAAATTCCTTATATAGAATTGCATATAGAAAACGTGACAAAGGAATTTATTTTTGTTTCCATTAGATGCAATGACCAACAACATCTGCTGCTCGTTGCTTACATTATTGAAACAAAACCTCACTTTTCATACTGACCAGAAGTTGAATTTGAAGATACAAAAGCGTATCGTAAAGAACAATTTAGATGATTCTAAAGCATAAATGTGATAATTAAATTGGCATGTACTGGTATATGAAAACCCCTGTTTTGTACAGCTAGATCACTTCTTCCAAACATTGCCAGTTTTTTTCATGACTGAAAATTATGGTAATCTTATCTTTCCTTGACTAATCACTGATGAAACGATTTTTAGTAAACTGATACATTAGGGAGGTGGACTTTAAAGAATTGGTGATAAGCAAATTTTATAGACAATATGTAATTAATAGACATGCATTATCATGTTCCATCAGAGTTGGGCATAATTTATTTCGAATAATGATTTTCTTCGGCGAAAAATTATTTGTTAGTCACGAATAAATGTGTAACCTTATTCGTTAGTTATTCGTTATTCCAAGGACCTCCGTGGCGAATAAGCGTCAGGAACAAGAATGGTCGGAAATACAAATTTCTTCGGATGAAAACTTATTCGTTATTCTCGAATAACTTCATTTTATTCGACGATTATTTGAATAATGCTCAACTTTGCATGAAGGCTCAAAAAATTGATTGCTTTGCCCGAAATGTTCAAATCCAAGGTCATTTCAAAATCATTATTAATCACAGTTGAAGTTGTATTCGCTTTGTATTAGCTACGCTCGTCAAAATACCGAAATATGCAGTTTAATTAAAAAAGAAGGAAGCTAATAATTTTAATGATTTAAAAAAAGTGGCTTTGAAAAGAAAGCAATTATGTTCATCACATTCATTCTTTGGGATCACCAAATTTGTGTGCGCCACATTCTTTCCTGCTCAGGAAATATCTCGCGCAATACTTTAACTGAATACTATTTAAGCACTCTGAGCACAAAATTATAAATGTTAAGCCCCTTTTTGAAAACTATTCCAGTATGTATTCCTACATTGATTTTGTTTTCAATGCGTAATTAAAATATTTGATAAATCAACAGTTTACCAGCAATGCATTTTACGATTTTAAATGGCATTCATTTCACTTGTGCTACGATTAAATGCAAATTATCATGTAAACATAAAGAATGGTCATTAAAATTTAATTATTATATTCAATGATGTGTCATACTGTTCTTACTAATTTACTTAACATATATTTTTTAGTTCTCCATAGGTTTTATATCAGGTACAGTGGCATCTTGTATGAATATTCCTTTTGATGTTGCTAAAAGTCGTATTCAGGGACCCCAGGGTGAAGTCCAATATAAAGGTACCCTGCGCACTATTAGCCGAGTATATCAGAAAGAAGGGTAAGGAGCAATAACTTTATAATGATTTAAGTATCATTTACTCTGTACAGCTATACATATTTGAACTAATTTTATTTACTTGGACATTTAAAATATGATTTTATAATTTATTTAATTACTACTTTGCTACTGATAGTATTCATTTTAGTATTTCCTCATTTTACTACTTTTTCCTCTGTAATTAATAATTTATACATCTTGTACCAGATAAAGTTAAAGTTAAATAAGTAATTAGTGACTATTTTCGTTGCAGATTTAGAGCTTTATACAAAGGGTTATTACCAAAAGTTTTGAGACTGGGACCAGGAGGTGCAATAATGCTTATGGTTTATGACCATATGAAATTATATCTAACAACACGATTTGGTGATTAATTGAAGCCTCAAGCTTTAACCCTTGGTTGTCACACTGGGTCAAAATGGCCCCCAATTTTGGTGAAATATCATTGAGGCCTCATTTGAAAATGGCTCTACTGTTTAAACACGATTTTACTTTAAATGTTTATTTACAACTTTGAACATATATTCCACAATGTTCACATTTTATTCCACAAGATTTACGACTTAATTTAACAGATAGTTTTTAAACAGAAGCTGATTGAAAATTGGCTTAGGTCGAATCCATCCAATGTCACAACGACGTTTGGAAAAATAGGTGTGACGATCGAGGGTTAACATAGACTGATTATGTGCATTTTTTAGCAACATTTTCCTTTGAAAATCATTTATCTCATTATTATAATTAGATTGAGATTTAGAAAATTGAATTTACTTTGGAATTCAGTGATATTAGTAGAAACTGTGTTATAGTCGTGGTATGTACAAATATTTTTTGCGATTATATACCACACACTTCTTATAATTATACCAGCTTGAGTAGAACAGACCAAACTGTCTAGAATCAAATTTATATATAAAAACAATAGAGTATATATATATATATATATAATAGTATAAGAGAATTATATTGCTTTTACAAGCAGCAAATATGTATGTGCCATACATTGTTAGATTTAACATATTTTAAATAAATTTTTATTATTTTGTAAATGCTTTTAATGTTTAGATCACTTTTGTCAGTTACGTTAATGGATTAAAGTTTATCAATCCAGTCATTGTACTTTTGTGTATACTGTACTCCTGTGTTAATTACTGCGAACGAAAATTTTTAATATAAATAAATAACAGAATATTTAAAAATTTATTTTCTCTTAAAATTTCCTATCTATATATTCTCATATTGGCTTTTAAGAGGTAAACTTGTCAATTAGCATGACCATTACCGATTTCGCTGACCTTGAAATATGTTATAGGGGGCATGATTCTGAACAACTTTTTCCTATACATGTAACCGTCGATCGGCTCTAGTTTCCGAGATATTTGCACAAATCATTACTTAAAGTTTCTGAGCGCGACAGAAGCATGGCATGACGGCGCGTAATATTTGTTTGATTTCGACGAAAACAGAAAAGAAACAATTGTTGCGCGCCGTCGTGCGATGCTTGTATCCGCAGTCTCCTTGTTAGCAGTTTCATAGGACTAGTGAGAAAACATTTTATGGAAGACATGAAGTCTTTTACTTACCACGATCGCCTCTCTGTACACTACTTCTGTTGACTTATTCCGAAACAACGAATTCCACTTTCCAACTTGTCCCGGGTATTAGTATTGGTTGGGGCTAGTGATGGGACTGACAAGGCAGGGTCTGCCGGCAGATGGACGGCAGATCCGCAGCAGACCCTGCCTTCAGATGGCGCTATTGGATGTGTCAGACGGGCAGCAGGATCTGCTGCGGATCTGCCGGCAGATGAACGGCAGATCCGCAGCAGATCCTGCCTTGTCAGGGTCTGCCGGCAGAACTGTAGTTGAATGCGGACATAGACGGTGCCGCATCTGCCGGCAGACCTGATTATCAGGGTTGGTATCAATCATCGATACCAATTCTTCTTCAACCGATACCATATCAATACTATACCGAATCAAAACCGGTTTGATACTTTACGATATTATCGATACTTATTTGATACTTACGAAATTATCGATACTCGTCAGTCATTTGGTAAACATTTAATATTTACACTTCAGCGTGAGGTAAAGATATTGCAGGTATCGATATTCTCGTATAGGTATCAAGTAGGTATCGATATTTTTGTGTAGGCATCAAACAGGTATCGATACATTCTGATATGTAAGTATTAAAGAAGCATCGATTCCTTTTGATGCCTTTGACTTTGATATGTATCAATACCAGATTGAAATTTGTAGAAGGGTATCGATATGTATCGATACGGTATCAGTCCCATCACTAGTTGGGGCTACATTAGCGCGGGAGCGCGCGCCCGCTTGCGGGCGCGTAAAGCAGTGTCCACGGGAAAAGGCCTGACGCTAAGGACTACGCTTCCTTTACGCATGCGCGATGATGCGCGAAGACGTCAAACCAATCAACGCCAATGTGGTAAACGAAACGGCGCCACGGGACTTTCAGCGTCGACGCTCTTTTGAGCGTCAAAACCAATCACGTGACCGACGCTCAACCAACGAACGAGCGAGTCAGAGTGAACGGGCCTCAAGTGGAAAAACACGGAAAAGCTAAACTCGGTTCAGCTTTTCCGCTTGACGTGACCGACCACGTGATTGGTTTTGGCGCTCAAAACGAGCGTCGGCATGAAATTGCACCTTTACGCGCCCGCAAGCGTGCGCGCGCCCCCCGCCCTAATCTAACCCGAACCAATACTAATACCCGGGACAAGTTGGAAAGTAGAATGCGGTGTGTCGGAATAAGTCAACAGAAATACTGTATAGAGAGGCGATCGTGGTAAGGTGATTAAAAAAATTTCCTTCAAATCCACGAGGAAAAATTTATCAAGGTTTTTTGCACATATCTTAGAAAGTAAGGCCAAGCGACGGGTACATGTATAGAAAAAATTTATTCAGAATCATGCCCCCTACAACATATTTCAAGGTCGTCAAAATCGGTGATGGTCATGCTAATCGACAAGTTTACCTTTTAAGATATTGATACAGTATATGTTGTAATTAGTTGTAGTTTTAAAGGACACTGTCTTTAATATGGTCTATTGGAATCCTTCATTCAGTATACGAGCAGCAGTACATTTGAATTTTTATAATTGTTTGATGATACGATGCTTTGTGTATAAAAGCAGTTAATTGTCACTATAGTTACCCACACAGCACAAGGTCCCAAGGACGTCGACAGACGTCCCAAGGACGTCCTGTTACTGATCAGGACATTCAACGTCCTGAACAGTAACAGGACGTCCCCGGGACGTCTGTGGACGTCCTTGGGACGTCTGTCGACGTCCTTGGGACGTTGTGCTGTGTGGGTATTGAGACTGATTTTATTAGGAACGAAATCGCGAAGTATTTTCACATTATCATTTGACATGCTTCATCAAATTTTAATACAATTGATCAGTTCTGAATAAGGGCCCATTTTTCCGGGAAAGTGAGGAGGTAGTTTACTGAAAGGGGGTAAGTGTATAGAAAAGTATAGAAAAAAATATAGTGCTTGTATAAAATCATAATTTTTTTTAAGGCAGGGCCTTAGGCGGCCTTCTGAGCAGGGGCCCATTTTCGGGAAAATAAAGCAGTAGTTTACTGAAAACGGGCCAAGTGTAATAATATAGAAAAAAATATAGTTTGGATAAAATCACCATTTTTTTTAAGAATAGGGCCCTGTGGGGTGCCTTCTGGGTAGGGACCCAGATGACAACTACTAATCGGCCGCCCTGTTAAATCCGCCACTGCAATTGACATTAAAGAAATAAAACCAGCCGTTTTCTTAAACAAGGAAATGATTCAATATAATATCCCAATGAACTGAATGATTATAAATGTATTGTTCTGTTATAAATATTGTAGTAGGTAAAATTATAAAATACAATATTTCGAATCTGGTATTAAACACTTCCTAAAAATTATGGGATATTACACTACATAAATGTAACAATAATTCACATGTCATCATCTAACACAGAATCCAACCACTTCTCTAGATCCATTGGTTTTTTCGATGTGCTAGATTTAGTTATATTTATACCTGTAAAAGACGCTTATTAGGTTTTAATTAGTATCTATATAAAAATGATCTTTTGTATAAAAAGTGTTGTAAACTTCTATAAACATGTACCAGTACTGGAAGATGCAGGTAAGGATTTGACAATCATTAAAGGTTCATTCACAGGTTCTTGAAGTGATAACAAGAAATCTAAATCATCAGCCGTATCTTCTACTGAATCCTGAGTTTCTTCTACATTTTTTATATTGCTAACAACTTCTGTTTCTAAACTGCTTAAAATTTTGTTGTAATTCTCTTTACCCTGTTCTGCTTTGTTGTAAATGTTTGTCAGTTGGTCATTCTAAAATATTTAATTCAATAAATTCTGCACGATCAGGTGGAACAAAATGATTTACTATTATTTATGAATTTGTAAGTATCACAGAAAAGTGTGTTGGATTTATTAAAATTTACTTGCACGTTTTATCTATGTTAAACATTGGCAATATAATAATAAATATTATATACATTTTGAAATAGAGTAGAATTAGTTAAAATAATCCTCAAATATCGTTAAACTTACAGTAAAATATTTGGTGTCAATATTAACATTCTCGTTAAATGGAATTGAATCTATCGCTGCAGACAACACTTTCAAATCGAGTGTAAAATACTCTGAGTATTTTGAAATGTCAATACTCCAACTTTTTTCTGCCTCGAAAACAAAGTGATCGTCCTCGGAGATTGGAGCATTTAACAAAAATTCAAAATCTTTTGTAACATTCTCATCTACATCTATAATTTCTTGAAAGTATGAGTCTTCTTTCTCATCATTTTCCTCTGTCTTCCCCTTTTCTTTTATCTTTTTACCTCTAATTTTAATAATTCATGGAAAACAAAATATACATGTTGTCAATAAGATTATCACAGCAGGATAAATATTATATTCAAAGTGATATTTATAAACTAAGTAAAAGAACAAAGAATAAGCGCAAATGGAACACATTCTGTAACTCATTTAAATTTAAATTTACATTAAGTAGCACTAATTGAATAGTTGTCACAGTGCCGTCTTATCGTTTTCGGGGGCCCTGAGGCCTCCCCCATATGAGGCCCTCTAAATTATTCTAAATGAAATAAAGTAAAAAATATCACGCTAACACGCAAAGTAAATAAGGATTAAAACAATTAAAAAAATAAGATTAAACCTGGGGCCCATTCCACAAAAATAGGCCTCATTTTAAAATCAAATTTTGTTGTATTCGTTATTTTCTTTCCGTCACAGTTGGTAGGTGCATTTCCAATTTTTTTCTAGCTTTTACAACCGTACGTTTTTTTAATTTTCCAATTTTTCGGGGGCCCCCTAAGCTCTGACAAGGCGGCTGTCTCTTTCGCCTCCAGGTTAAGACAGCACTGAGTTGTCACATATTTATTCATAACTAGTGAAGTGATAATAATGATAATGGGAGGCAACGCAGTTTGAAAAATAACATTCTTTGATGCGGAATTATAGTACTTTAATCAATTTAAACAGGGAATTATTCATTTAACACTAAATCATAACCTTACTAACCTTCCTTGCTTTTTCTTAGGAGGCATTTTCTTTATTTTTTCAAGCTATCTATTTCCACCTCAAAGAAAAACAATTTGTAACTTAGAATTGAGACGACTTAGAAGTCCGATGAAGCTAGACGAACCCTACTAGATATCATACATTGTATGTACTTTAGGTTATTACTTTTTGTGGCTTCCAAATGCCATCACTTATACCACATTGAATAGCCAACTAAGTACATATATATATATATATTAACAGAGTGTACAGTCATACTACAATAAATACATATGATAAATTATAATTCTTTTAAAAAAATTGATTTTATAATCATATAATATAATAAGTAGGGGTGTGCGGGTACACGAAATTACGGGTACCCACATACGTTTACGTGCCGACAAACTTTCAGGATCCCGACATTCCCGACCCGAACCCGAAAAAAATTCCCAACTCGACCGAGCTTAAAATATCGGGTAGGTACCTACACACCGCTAATAATAAAAGTAGTAGACGCGATACTTATTAATAAAAAATAATGGAATGAAAAGTATTAGTAATTTCTAAAGACCAAAGAAATATTAACTCATTATAGCAAATTGGATTAAAACATAACATTTCTTTCGTATCACTTGAGTTCTTTCAATTATTAATTAACCCACCACTTCTAGAAAACAGTCTATCATCTTTCAGCGTTAACATCTTGAATCCAATACATTCCACTATAATGAAGGCAGTAAATAAGATATTATTATGCGTCTAACAATTTGTGCAATTATCATTCAAAATAATAGTTATCAGATTCCTGTGGAGATGGAATGTTAGAACTAATGTCGCTATTTAGGCAGGATAGACGCCTTTCTACTAAATTCTCTGCTGGTTCTGTTCCTTCCCCTTCGTGTTTCTTCGTATAGCATACGTCATCCTTTTTATCTTCCAAAGGCTCAATAAGGCCAAGGCATCCTTCCACGTAAGGACATTTAATATCTTCAATCTACAACATGTACATGAGTTCTAGGATGTAATTAAATATTTTTATTGCACTAATATCAACATCCACCATTTTAATAGAGCTGTTCAAGTACCCGGAAAAAGCAAGCCGAGCCAGGTACCCGAAAGAACCGAGCGGCTCGGATAGAACCAAGTACTTGAATTTTTTTCAAGCGGCCCGAAAGAACCGGGTGGATTGGATAGAACCGAGCGGCGCGGATAGAACCGAGTACTTGAATTTTTCCAAGCGACCCGAAAGAAACCGGGCGGATTGGATAGAACCAAGCGGATTGAATTTTGTCCAAGCGGCCCGAAAGAAACCGGGCGGCTTGGAAAGTAAGCGAGCGGCCCGAAAGAAACCGGGCGGCTTGGAAAGAAACGAGCGGTCCGAAGAAATTCGAGCAGCTCGAAAACTATTTGTCCGATTTATTTAAAAATTGGTACACATATTCTTAATGGTATTATCTAAAATGTAGGATATCATTTTTTATGCGATAACCCATTCGTATATAATAAATGTTTTAAGTTTGTCTTGTTAGGTAAAAAATGAATAGTGATATTTATCTTGGGGACATTCCACGCGAAATCGGACACTTTTCGGAGTAACATTTTGGATATTACTGACATTTGAATATGTTGTAGTCTTTAGTGATATTTAAACGTAAATAATTGCACAAAAATGGTTCAAATTTTTCTTTTTTTGAACTGAAATAATTTTTTCTTAAAAGATTAATGTCTTCTCTATAAGCACCGTAAAGCTTATCTCCATCCGTTTACTACTTCCATAGCTATAATTTACTGAAAAAAGGGTAGCACTTCAAACAGCTGTAAAATCGACATTTTTCAAAATTTTGAAAAATCCTTTGAGGTACGTTTAAATATCACTAAAGACTACAACATATTCAAATTTCAGCAACATCCGAAATGTTACTCCGAAAAGTGTCCGATTTCGCGTGGAATGTCCCCTGCATATTATTAAAATGTCCACAATATGAGTAATTGAATGTATGAACACAGCATTCTTGCTGTGTATATGCAGTTGGGTCATCTTAAGGGTAGTTGGAAAGCACCATTATGTACTTGCAGCTCATTTTGATTTCACATCTTTTTTTTATTTTGTAATTATTATTATCTTCTTTTTTTGTGATTTATTTGATTTCATGTACTTGGCGTAATTTTTTTACTTTTTTGAAGTTTTTTATGGGGATAAATCAAATTATGTATCAAATTATGATGCCCAGGTTTATCTAACATGAGAAAGATCATGATTCTAGTGTTCATTAATCAAATATCTACAAGGTAGCATACGGATTTGAGAAGAAAAAATTTATTGTACAAATGAGAGCAAGGTAAATATCACTATTCATTTTTTACCTAACAAGGCAAACTTAAAACATTTATTATATACGAATGGGTCATCGTATAAAAAATGCAAGTCACACTGTCCCGCCATGTAAGTGACTTCATAATGTTTTTGAAAACTGAATTTCACTGCCTTTCTTATTCGTTTATACTCAATTATATACAAATGGATTGTTTTTTACAATATACCATTTTTTTATATATTTTTTTATATTTTTTTTTAAATGCATTTACTGTATTCTTGGGTACATTGCTATTATTTTCCCATCACATTTAATCAAAAGTTACTATTATCGACAGAAAAACCGTTTCTGAAGTGTATACTTTATATATAAGGGGACTAAAATGATTATTTTCAACTGGTGAACTGAGTTCACCACGCGCCTGGTCGTGTAACTCTGACTGGCGCGCCCGCCCGAGGGTTAAGAATATGTGTACCAAGTTTTAAATAAATCGGACAAATAGTTTTCGAGCTGCTCGAACTTCTTCGGACCGCTCGTTTCTTTCCAAGCCGCCCGGTTTCTTTCGGGCCGCTCGCTTACTTTCCAAGCCGCCCGGTTTCTTTCGGGCCGCTTGGACAAAATTCAATCCGCTTGGTTCTATCCAATCCGCCCGGTTTCTTTCGGGCCGCTTGGAAAAATTCAAGTACTCGGTTCTATCCGCGCCGCTCGGTTCTATCCAATCCACCCGGTTCTTTCGGGCCGCTTGAAAAAAATTCAAGTACTTGGTTCTATCCGAGCCGCTCGGTTCTTTCGGGTACCTGGCTCGGCTTGGAAACCGAGTCCCGGATTGGTTCGGATTTCAAGCTACCTGAATATTCAAGTACTCGTACAGCTCTATATTTTAATAATTACTGAAAATTGGAAATATTTTCATAAATACATCTTATATATGTCTATACACACAAACACCCTAATGAGATTTTATTACTCTGATGATTACTACTTTTTCCAATGCTGACATGAAATATTGAGTATTCAATTCAAATATATGTACATTACTCTTATTTAATATTGGTGAAATTTTATTTCAAGATTTTCTTCGTGGCACCCCCAGAATAGTTCCAAATAATAAAAAAAGTCTGTGTAAAGTTTGAGTCTGATGGGATAAGGGGAAAAGGTGCCCCTGGGCCCTTGAACATTTAAATAATTATTTAACAGCTCACAAAGTCGATTTCATGTAATTATCCTCCAAGTTATTGATTACATAAAAAAACATGTCAAACAAAAGTTGTAGATCCAGACAAGGAGCATCTTATATGTTGTATTACTTTTTTTCGTGCGACAATCTGTTTTCGATATTATTAAAGTATAATTCTGCTTACTAAATATCTTCGATATTTTTGCGAATTTTGGTCCCAAATTTTCAGGAAATATCAAAACTGAAAATATGCAAAAAAAGAATGAATCTTTTTGGCATATCTCGGTATATGCCACCCCCTTAAACGTTTAAAAAATAGTCCTCATAAATAAAAATTACATTTTTTTCGCCTTCATAAATAAAAAGTGTTCTAGAAGGATTTATACGTTCAAAATTTGAAAAAAAATTGTTTTTTTTGTTTCAGATGTTCGGACTTCTTTAGAATATTAATAGTTTATACAACTGTACAGATACTGTAAAAACTGTTCACATTATATTATTAAATTATTAAATTAAACTATTCTCCCTTCGTCTATAATTTAAGAACGGACAAGAGAAACTATATTTCTATTTTATTAATCACATTTTGGCCTCTAGTCTTGAGGTTCGAGCGTTTAATCGTATCTATTACTCATACTGGTTGGTAGCGTATCGGCATTTTCCGCACAGGCTGAGTGTACTCAAAGGAATAGTGATATTATTACTATCTGTACATTACATACCTGTGACGCAGTGTGTCCTAAGATATTGGTAATGTTTTCAGTTTCTAATATTTCCCAGAGACACTGGAGCAACTGCTGTTTTAAGTGCGAAGCGCAATAATTTGCGTTAGAGATATCGCCTTCAAGCTGTAAAAATATAAACAAATTGCACACCCTTTTACAATTATCCTCTATTTTTCAGTTTCAACCGAATACCATTCATTGTGTAATAAAACATTCAAACAATCCAACTTAAATGCAGTTTTAATTATGTTACGTGGTTTATATTAATGAAGTCAAGGGTCGTGGTGAAAAAGAAGCAACAAAAATTTGAAGGCATGGAAAATTAAGAATTGAAGAATTTCGTTTGGAAATCTGACTTACCTGCAAGGCCTCTTTAATGCAACTTCTTGCACGATTTAATACACTCGCGAGCGCATCTAGTTCTTCTTCCTTCTCACGAACTTTCAACCACAATTGCTCTTTATCGTTCCTTGTCTTCTGGACACCTTTTTCTAGAAGTCGAATTTCCTCCTCCATCTGCTTATTCTTTTCCTTCAAATTATCAGCAATTCTTTCGTATTCAGCGAATCGCATATTATTTCCCTCTGCATATTTGTAACGCGCTTTCGTCAATTCATAATCCTATGGACAGTTTAAAATTTCCATTTCAGAATTTCTAATGGACGATATAACGAATTCAATAAGGACACCTAGTATCAAAATAATAATTTTAAGTGATGTGGAGGCGAATAACTCCGTGGACACCCAATTCATCATTATTCTCTTTGTATAAAAATTAAAAAGAGTGAGTGAAATAAAAAATAATATACATGTATTAGCAGCAATGCATTTTGTAAGGTTGTTTTGAAGCAAAATAGCTTAACGCTAATTTGTTTTGGGAGGGTTTATGGCTGGACAAAAAAAAAATGTCACCTGAATTTAACCAGGCAATAACTATACAGGATGTTCGACTACTGCTGGGACAAAATTTAAGGCGTGATTCTAAACACCAAAATAAGACGAAAATCAAGAATAACGATATTCCGGTTGAGGCTTCGTTTGTTAGTCATAAGCGTTTAAAGATTTGCCTAAAAGTAGGCAACCCGCGTGCAGCGATGCACGCGGGGCAAGTCGGGCGTGGGGTCGGGCAGTAGTGATCATAGCCACTGCCGCACGGGATCACTTACCGCAGAGAAGCTGCGATGACGACAGTCAGTGTGGCCACACGATTCTGCGAGACTTAAGAGGGCATTCTCATTCAAATTTATCAGAAAATCGATTTCTTTTTGCATATATCTGTGGTATAGTTTCTGAAGAATACTCAGTAAAAGTAACGATGTTGTAGATTGTACAACGATAGAAGCCACTTGACCTCCAAATGGCCGCAACATACAATGTTGATTTTTCCGAATAGTAAACAGCATAATAAAATAAATTATGAACCGATTTCAAAAATCTTGGTGGCATTCTCTTTGTAATTGAATTCACTATCGCAATCAGCCTTCGGCCATTAATTTTAGAGGTCATAGTTTATTCTTATTAATATTTTTAAGCGTAAAATCACCCCATTTCTTTGCATGTTTGTGTTCAGACGTGCACCAAACATCGCCATTTTGCTTTATTTTGCATTCTTAAAGGCTAATACGATAGCGATCGATATAACATATAAGAATATCTTTGGTTTTCTGATTTCAGACAATCCTACGTCGAGTTTTACTGTCTACCGTTTACGTCTCTTTGTGTTACGGTACTACACTGATCGCCACGTAAAATTCGAAAGATTACTGGAAACTGAATTTTTTTCATATCCTTGCAGAATGAATAAATAAAGACCATAAAGTTTTTTTTATTGCAAATTGTATATTTTTTCAAAAGAAAATTCTAAAGATCGCCTATGTTTCGAGCGATTTCATGAGAGTATCACCTTAATCCAAAATTAAAAAATGACGTTGAATTAAACAAAACCTACCAACTTGTTAAAATTCATTGTTTCCATTATATCCACTGTAGTCCATTGTGTTATCGCGAAACACACGCGCACAAAACACAGAATCACATCACTCCTAAAAAATATCAGATCTCCTGCACTGAAACGTGTAAAAAAATTTAAAACAGAACACAAATGTACCCGCACTGATCACCACTGCTCGATCCTTCTCCTAGCTTCACCCGCGTGACACCAGCGCGTACGGGTTGCCTACTTTGGGGAAGAACATACGCAATCCTTAAACGCTTTTAACTAACAAACGAAACCTCAACCGGAATATCGTTATTCTTGATTTTCGCCTTATTTTGGTGTCTAGAATCATCCCTTAAATTTTTTCCCAGCAATAGTATAATAATTTCAAGTCAATACCCATCATGTAACAAGATCCATTGTTTACAAAAAGGGAGTGTTTGGGAATGTAAAAACGTCTTGTTAGCACAGGAATGGGGGCTTTGTTCTTAAAAAATTTGTTCCCCCACTAAACAAACCACACGGACTTCTAAGCACTTATAACGTTCCCTAAAATCCTCCTTGCCAAGTGAATAGAATCTAAGAAATAGATGCAATGAAATCAATATAGAATATTATTATAATCTTACGGTTGTCACTTTGTGAATAGCGTCCCTCTGTTTCAGGACCATTTTTGCAGTGATTTTCGATTCCGTTTCAAACAACTCGCACTGCAACCTCAAAATACACTCGTTTTCTTTATGCTCCTTGCCAGTGATTTCGAGTTCCCTGCAGATCTTTAAGATCCTGTCAAGCTCGTGATTCAAGGCGATGTTTTCACGAATCGCGCGATGAGTGGCCTCTGCTACTCGCAAATTCGTCGCTCTGCGGAGCTCTTCGGTCAAGGTCTTCAGGCGCTCTTCCATTTCCTTCTTCATCCTTTCAACATTTCATCGCGAAGCTTTATACAGAGTGTTAAAAAAGAGTCTCTTTAAAAAATTACTGAATTTAGTCGATAAATTATCACTTAGCAAAAGTAATGCCAGTTGACCATTTCGTGGGATTAATTTGTCTCCGCGCACATTTATTTTGCCAGAATCAAACAATTGATGCCTAACTTACATTGCTTTCCCAATGATTACAGACTTTTCAGCTTCATAAAGTTCCGTCTTATGCTTTTCCTCTTGATCAGTGATTTCCTTCTCCTGGACTTCGAATTTATGCAATAAATCGAGCCGCGCCAATCTCCAGTCCTCCAGCGCGTTCAATTTACCAGCTAATTGAAAACAAATTACACAGGAAGAATTTAAAAAATAAAGAAACGATCGATATAGTGATGTTTAAAATACAGAGTAGAATTTAATACTTCGGACAATGCAACAAGTGTGTTTTCTGAACGATGAAAATGAAATTGCTACTTAGTTATCGAATTTTTACATAATTCTCGCCTATATTATATCCCGTTTTTGAAAAAGGAAAAGAACGACGAGGAAAAGTAAACAAAACTCATACAAAGATATTATAGGCAAAATATAAAAACGTTTGTTTGAAAATGTGCAGTGTATTCAATTTCAATCTAAAAGATAAACGACGAAAAGAAAAATATATTAAGATTAATGAAAATGATATCTATCTTGATAGAAAATAACCCACGATGGACTTTACAAATATTACTATGAGCCTTAATAAACAGAAATATGTATAATTTTTAGATAACTAACGACTGTTTAGGAAAAACCTATTAATAGGAATTAATAGGAATTCAATTTTATTGTGCCAGAAAATGAGTGTGATAAAATTCACTAAAATATGGTGGCATAACTTTCCCATAGAATATTAAAGTTAAATTAAAGAAAAAAATTAAAATATTCTCATTTGTTCGAAACAATAAGAAATAACTAAATTCGACAACTTTCGGAATGTTGGGAATGCACTATATGGTAACACAGCAACTGCATATATAAATTCATATTCGAATTTATAAGATAATATATGTCACGGGTTTTAGTAATTTCTCATAAATACATTGCGAAAGGGTATATATCGAACAGAACTCATTTCATTTCATAAAATTAAAATTTATCTTTGGCATGCATCGGTATTTTCTATTTTCGTAGGGATGATTATGTATAAACAATTGACAATAAGTAAAGAAACCAATGTTAGGGTTTTAATTGAAAAAAAAAAATAGAACAATGAATTCTGCTTTAACTGTAAATAACAATAGAAAAAGGAACTCAATAAAAGAGAATATCTATATACTTAATACATATGTATATACCTAGTCATCCTCTAGGTAGTGATCGGCAAATGTGTCCACCATTTTGGCCTAAACCGGAAGTCACAAATTGGCGGGCACTTCAGTATTAAATGAAGTTTGCTGCTGATCCCACTTTTCGCTCAATGTTGTGGAATCCAATTGGGAGATGTTATTGCTTCGCCCAATAGGAAAAATTACTTGCTCTCTCTATTTCCGGTTTCGGTCAGTAATGGCGTCGACCAATAGAAAACGCGGACACAGATTTCCGATCACTACCTAGAGTATCGCTATATATACTCAACTTGAAGTGCCATCTAGTAGGGAACTGAAAGAAAATAACCACCTTAACCTTAACCTTATATATATATACTTCACCAGCTAGTCTAACTTCGGCGCTCAGGTTGTTCTCCATCGTGCGATATTCAAATTCCATCGCCTCCTCCTTCTTTTTCATTGCAGCCCCTTCATCCTTCCGCAATTCCTCCAAAGCTGAAAGTCGTTCAGAGAGCTCCTTCGACTCTTCAATTTTCTCCTCCAAATTTCTTTTCAAATAAGCGATTACATCCGACCGATCCTCCTCCACTTGCCGAAATTTTTCATTCGCAACTTTTGCCTCCACCTCCAATTCCTCGTTTCGACTTCTCAATCTGAATCACCTCATTGATTTAGTAATAATTTGTTCCAAAGGCAAAATAAAAATGGAAATTCTGTTGTAAATCATTTTGTATTGCTTCCTTGTGTTTCAGCCTAATTCGACACACTGTGTTTAGAAAATGGGTGAAAAATTTTGGATAGAAAATGCCTTGCTTTCAAAAATGAATTTAATTCGTTCAATTTAAAAAAAAAAAAGAAATGCTTAAAATTATATTTCGTAAATTAAATCTATAGTTGATATTCAATAAGATAACTCAGAATTAAATAATAAATTCAAACACGCAAATTCCTGGTGTCAAAACGAATCGAAAAGTCTTTTACCATTTTTCTATTTGAAGTACCAAGTATTGGTGCCTGATTTGCTGCGCGCGCAATTTAAATTTCAAGCGGCTGAGCACGTAGGCAACGCATATACACATGTATATTTACCGTGCCAACTCTCTGTTGTTATCCAGAATCTGTTGTTCGTAAAACAGGGTCTCTCTTTCATCCACACATTTCTTTTTCACCCTCGTCTCCCTCTTACCTTTACGTTTCTTCCTCCTAGCCCGTAACATTTTAATTAACTTGGATAATGGTTACTGTTAAGCAAAGAATTTTAGCCCTCCCATGTAGTATTAAGGATCACCGTGAAAGTATTCCTTGTTAGATCGATACTATCGCGATTCCAAGGTAACGGAAAGGACCCAGTGTTCAAAGAAACAGTTTCTCAAAATACTTTTCTAAAACACTGTACCCAAACCAGTGGCGGATTTAACAGGGCGGCTGATGAGCAGTTGCCGCCAGGGCCCCTGCCCAGAATGGCCACAGGGTCCACATCTCCAAAAAATTATGATTAGGTATAGATATCCAAACATTACATTTTTTTTCGTACTACTAGTAGATTTGGCCCGTTTTTAGTAAACTACCTGTTAATTTTCCCGAAGAAATGGGCCCCTCAGAACGTTTGCTACCTGGGCCTTTTTTCTGAAATCTGACACTGACCCAAAACCCTCTCTGAAACAATTTGGAGATTTCACTATTTACCTTCCGGAACTCTTCATTCATTTGTTTTGACTTCAACTACACATACTTAGGGACACTTGACAATACAAATAAAATTATAACCGAAGAAGTGTTTATACCTTATTTTTTCGAAAATTATTAAAGAATTTTGGTAATATCGGTAGCTTTACCGTGGCTCTTTATGTGATCTATGTGGTACTTCTAGTTGTACACAATTATACATACATATACCAAGGGAATCTTTAAAATTGGTGTCTTGAAAAATAAGGACTTGTATAAAAAAAATTTATTCACAGTTTTGCTTGTGAAGAATTGTTCTTTTTCAGTTATGTCATAAAACATATACCCCACAGTGCAAAATTTTATCTTTCTCTTTATATTCAAAGACATTTATATTTACGTCATTTGTCTAAACATGATTTAATTAATTTATTTTATATAAATGAAGTTGTTATATACAAGATACCTAACGATACCTTGATTTTAGTCAAAAATCAAGAAATGGATTCTATCCATACAGAATATTACCATAATTATTACCCATACAGCACACTTTGTTGCAGCGATGTTGCAGGAACGTTTCGATGTTGCCAGAACCGTCTTAACAGTATTGTAGGCCCTGGGCAAAGCAATACACTGGGGTGCACTGGGGCCCCTGCCCACCCACGGGAATAGGACTTAAAATCAGACTTGGGGGCCCCTACTGCCATGGAGCCCCTGCCGACTGCCCAGCGTGCCCCTGCCTAAAGACTGCACTGGATGTTGCATGGTTGCAGTGCAATATTGCTGTATCGTTGCCGTGCAATATTGCACGGGACGGACATAGGAATATTGCTGCAACATTGGAGCAACGTTACAGCAACGAAGTGTGCTGTATGGACTGAAACAGACACGTCCAGTAATTTAGTCGAGTAGCGTATAATTTTAAATTAGCTTAAAGTAGCTTAGTAAAACAATTTACCATTCTTTTACTAAGCTACTCGACTAAATTTTAGTGTCCACAGACGAAAAATTACTACATTATTTGCTACTCGACTAAACTACTAGACGTGTCTGAACCGGCCTTATGGAATACAGGGTCAGCGTTTTATCCTGCAACCCGCTCTCGCGCGAACAGGTAAATTGGCAACAGCGCCTCACGGACGCATTTCACTACAACCATGCCCGGTGTTCGGAGAGCTACCAGCGACCGCTGCACAGTAGTGATGCCCGAGCTTCGAGAATTTTGGGATGGTCTCTTTCAAATTGACGTCGCAAAGGGCTATTCAGAATTTCCCGGCCGGGGTTGAAAAATTTGGGGCTTTTTTCGTATAACTTATTAACTATAAAAGATATTGGATTGCAATTTGCGCCGAAATATGAGGAAAAATTATTCCCTCTTAATGATGGATAATTTAACATATTTTATGTTTACTTAATATTTCTTCTATTAATTTTTTAACCATAATTGTTGTAAAAAGCTTTTGCAAACTGTTTATTTGATACTGTATTTAATACTGTTTTTAAAATTCGTGGTGTTGATAAACAATAGGCTACTTATTTCTGTATCATTACGTTCATAAATTGAGAAATTAAATTTTTATTCACTTATGTGTAAGTTCTGCAGACCTCAGAATTTATTGTTCCGGTTTTCTTTTTTATGATTTTATCCCTAATGCAGTGCATACCTAGATCAGACGTAAGGGGTAACTAATGGGACGTGTCTTTGATTGTGGCAGTGTTTGAATTTTTTTTCTAAAATTTTTGTGTCTGAATGTTTTAGCTACTCAACGCCACGCCTATACTGACTTCCGTTAATGCCATTTTTTGGAACGATGCGCCATTATTGTGGCTTTTACACGCAGGTGGCGACAAATCTCTCCGTAAAAGGGTGTAGCGCCGCGGTCAACCCTGTCGTAGCTAAAATTTTTGAAATTGAGACGAGTACGAGATCAGTCAACATTATTTTCAAACCTCATTACAGTAATGTGGGGTGCGTAATCATTGAGTGGTAAACCGATCATAAAAACGGAGCGCGCGGCTCGATTACCTGAACCGGGAAATTCCCAATAGCTCTTTGCGACGTTAATTTGAAAGAGACCATCCTAAAATTTTCGAAGCTTGGGTGCATTACTGTTGTCATTTTACAAGATCGCGCGAGCGGAGGTTGCAGGATAAAACGCTGACCCTGTATATGTATTGCATGAATTGTTAATAATTGATTATCAAAAATTGTGATATATGTATTCAATGTTATCATTTATTATCCACATTATCTGAGCACTATCGGAGTATGGTACGTGTACATACAAGTCATTTTCGTCATCTTTATATTTTCAAATTTTGTTTAATCTTTCTTTAAACTACCTGATTTCTTCTCTGCCCCATTCGTTTCCTTTAAAAAATTACTATTTGGTCATGTTATCTCCCTAAACATAACAATCGAAAAAGAATAACTAAAAAAAGTATACCATACAATATAGAATTCTTAAAAATTATAACAAAATTTATTAAATGTTCGATAATAAATAATACATTTTTTTATGATTTTAATCAAGGAATAGGTATTTATACATTGCTGTATGGAACATACATTTTTATACAGATATTCACATTTTTAGTTAAAAAGTGTAACTTTTTAACATAATATACATTTACGTAAAAGATGATTATAAAAGTAATGGACCGTTGTCTTTAAAGAAACGAAGCCTTCTAGATAAATTTATTTTACCAAATTTTATACGATAATAAGGAAACCATATATTGGTAAATAAATATAATAAATTAATACCATAATTATTCTACCAAAATTGTGTATCCTTTTTATGAATAAATATACGTAATAATACATCTAATAAATGGTAATTTAAATTTTTATGACATAACTTTCTAAACGTAAAGTGTCCACTTTAATGGCGGTAGAAAACACACATTCGAAAACCTACCTGTATCGTACTCTAAGTAAATATGTGTAACATTTTATTTAGATTATTGTGTTTTTTGAATACGTGTGATGTTTTATTCACCCCAAATCTCAAACTGCTTACTCATAAACACATTTTTCATGATTCTTTGTGTTACATACCTATGCACCTATTTTTGTAGAAATTAGGGCTGAGTCGCGAATCTAATTCGCGAAACTCGAATCCGCAACTTTATACGGCTTCGAAACTCCTGAAACTTTCGTAACTCCCGAAACTTTCGAAACTCTCGAAACTTGTAGTGCTAATTCCGTTTTGCAAACGCAATATCTTGCTTTAAGAACTGGCCAACAAAATTTTTGAATAAATCGCTACTGACCATACTTAAAAAAATACAAACAAAAATATAACAATATACAGATTCTCGAGGCACGCTGCGAACGATTCTTTATTAATTGATTTTATCCTTTATTCTATCTGAGTTTCGGGAGTTTCGAATCACGAAAAAAGTGCGAAGTTTCGAATTCTCGAAACTTTCTTGGGTTTCGGGGAGTTTCGACGCTTCGAGAAACCCATCCCTAGTAGAAATATACATACATATACATATCGAGAAATAGTAAACATAAAAGCCTGTGGCAGAACAGAATGTAAATATCGAAAAATGTTGTAACTAAAATAGTCTCTGGAAATGAAATAAATGATAAAAAAAAGATTTTTGAAAATTTGGTTTGAAACCATGCGAAAACGACTTTCGTAATGGTTCATCAAATTTCTTTAAAACTTATATTTCCATCTCACGCAGCGGATACAAATAAGCACAAATATTTGCATATCCCCTGAATAACAAACTCAACAGTTCAAATTCACAACTTGATAAGTTTAGCATTTGTAAATTTCGACAAATAAATATCAATTAGTCACGCACATATCTGCACACATTCGCACATCGTGAAAATCTTACAAGTACGCAATTTCGAAACCGTTTAGAATCTGAAGTGTTTTTGTGCAAATAAGGTGGTTCAATAAAAACAACATATCGGTATGCACGTAGGTGCATGTATTTATGAACCATCAGTAACAAACTTGACTTCATCTAAAAGGAGAAAAAAAAGGGCTTAAACAGAAACGATGTAGGACTAATTAATTCTAGGCGGAGGTGGTGGCTGTGGCCTACGGAAGTAAATGATTAAACTGAGCATGCCAGTGAGCAGTCCTATGAGATACAAGTCCCAATTCTGGCCCAAGAACTGGTCCCATTTATTCAAATGATCGACGAGGCTATCTAAATAATCCAAACCAAAAAGGAAAAATAGTTTGATGAGAGCCAATGCTACAGGAAGTCTGGCGTCTGGACTTGCTTCCGCTGCAAGGTCATAACAACGTTTGGCTAAATATCGATCCTTTGCCAGGCCCAAACCACGTTCGTGCATATATCCGAGGTTAAACATTGCCTGGGCGTTAGGTTGTTGCTCAGAGGCTGATCGATAGTGACTAGCAGCAGCCTCGTAGTCAACTTTCGTTCCTCTGCCATAATAGTGGGCATCTCCTAGCTTCACCTATCATAATTAATATTTTGTGAATAATAGCACAGGTGAAATTTAAGTTACACAATTATTAATGTAAGGACAACAGTGTAATCATCCTAACTAGTGATAATACTGTATTTTTAATATTCCTATAGGGGCCGTCCTTAACTTACGTAAGGGTAATTCTGTCAATTTCTTACCCAAGTATAAGAGGTTGTAAGATTTGATATTGCAACCCTTTACATAATATTTTTTACATTGAATTTTTTCAGTTATTAAAATTCTTTAATATAATTTATTTAATTCGGTTTCGGAAAATTTAAACTAAAACTACTTTTCTGGAACATTAATATGATAGAATTTGTATTTATTGAACATTATGTTAAAAAATATTAAACTCGGTTTAGCTTTTCCGTGTTTTTCCGCTAGACGCTCGTTCAGTCTGACTCATTCGTTCCTTGGTCGAGCATCAGTCACGTGATTAGTTTTGACGCTCAAAACGAGCGTCGAGCGTCAGCATGCAATTGGACCATTAAAGTCACGTGGACCGATCACGTGACCGGTTTTGCCGCTCAAAACGAGCGTCCACGAACCCCCCTCGAAAACCCTTACGTAATTTAAGGAGGACCCTATACTGTAACACTGGGGTGTTCCTTATTTTGCAACATTCAATTTCTTTTGCTCTCATCCCCTAGAATGGTTCCATTTCATAAAAGAATAATCCGTGAAAAGTGGAATCGGACAACAGTAAAGGGTGCTGACCAGGCCTTAAAGTTTACAATTCATCAATGGTTTGGATTTAAAGAATTTCTCGAAAATGGTAAGCCCATAAGATATAATTCTTTCGTGCTTCCAACCAATTTTTAGATAACACTTAACCATAGATGTGGTACGCGCGTGATGCGGACCTCTCTATATTGAAACGCTATTATTTAAAAAATGGTTGGAAGCACGAAAGAATTATATATACACTAAGTGTAGAAAATTGAATGCTCTCTCAATATTATTTGAGCAAAATTTCGATAGGGCTTACCATTGTAGTGGCATAAACTTGAGCCGGAGCGACCCAGGCTAAGGGGCCACCGAGGAGTGATGCGCTGGGTGTCGGCCGGGCTCCGTGTAGTTTTAAGACGGGTGATTGTGTGTGTGTGTGTGTGTGCGCGTGCGTGCGTGAGTGCGTGTGAATGAGGGGTGCGTAACGGTGACTGCCTGGAAAATGCGAAAGGCAGTCAGTGTCGTTGCAGTCGGGCGTGAGGACACTTTGACCTGCAAGAGGCGGTCAAAAGAGAGTTCTCTGAGAGAAAATTACGTTTAGCTTAGTTTAGTTTTCCTTTAATATTACTTAGGCTACTTAATTCATCTAAATATATTAATACTTATTTAACTCGTCAAACTGAGTCATAACAGTCATTACATTATCCCACACCATTTTGGAGAAATTCTTTAAATCCAAACCATTGGTGAATTCTAAACTTTAAGGCCTGGTCGGCACCCTTTTCTGTTGTCCGATTGCAATAAACTTTTTCACTGATTATTCTCTTATGAAATGGAACCCATTCAGAAATACGAAAAAAAAAAAAATCGAGACGTATAAAGAAGGGCCACCCTACTGTAACACACTACTCAATATACTACAACCTACAAATGCTTATAAAGTAGAAAGTGTTCCAAAGTAAAATTTAATTACACGAATGGAAATCAATTTCTTAGTAAAGTAATGATAAGTTAATATAAGATATCTGAGAAATTATTATACCTGTGCCGAATATTGAGCGAATGAAATAATATATGATGTAATCAAAGATAAATTCGCATAATAAAATTTGAATGATGTACTGTTGCCAGCTGAAAAGAAGTCAGACTACCCATGAAATATCACTGGGGCAAGGGGAATCGTTCGCTCGCTCCACCCAATCCCTTGCAACAAAGCCCGTCGCGTAATGAGAAACGCGAACGAAACAAATCACAGCCGCTAAGAACCTAAAAGTAGGATTTCTCGGAAGGGATAGGGTGGAGCGAGCGGACGATTCTCCTTGACCCTGTGACATTTTTTCAGCTTGTGGGTAGTCCGAATTCTTTCCAGCACGCAATAGTATTTAAAGCATAGATTTAGATTTTTCATTACATATACCTGAGCAGCAGAGTATCCTTGCGCAGAAGCTCTGCCCCAAAGAGCAAGTGCCCTAACCAACCCCTCTTCTTCCGACAATATTGTAGTCTCTCCTTTATCAAGAATGAAGGCAGCATTACTCTGTGCAACCTCGTAACCCATTTCTGCGAGGAGGGCGTAGTTGACAAAAGCCTCATTGATTCTATCCTCTCTATAATCTGTATGAGCGACCATTAGTTGGTCACTCCATTTGCCTCTTTCGGCGACGTTCTTTAGAAGCTCAACGGCGGCTGGGCAACTACGAGTCATGCCTGCGCCAGTGGCGTGCATTTGCGCTAAGTTGTAGTATGCCAACACATGGCCATACTGACTGGCCAAATTAAAGAACTTGTGGGCTAATTTGTAATCACGTTTTACTCCCGTTCCTCCTATTAAGATAATTGAATAATTAGAAATATTAAATAAATTAATTTATACACGAAGACTTATCAGTTACATGAACATTAGAAATTAATATTTCTTAAGAGAACAATTTAAGGCAATAGCATTTATATCCTGCGAAACATATTTTTGAAAATGTACTAGAATTTTCAAAACCGTACTGAAATACATGTTGCCAAGGTGAAGCTGTCCATCGACCCATCCCTGCTCCGCGGCTTGGCTAAAGAAATGGAGAGCTTTCGCAGTGTCTCTCTCAACTCCCCTTCCATAAAGATACATATGCCCTAAGCCGCTTTGCCCAACAGCGTTTCCAAGTTCCGCAGCTTTCTTAAAATATTTGTACGCCGTCTTATTATCTGGCTGCACTATTTCATTGCCCTCCAAATAAATCTAGATAAAATATTGTGCATTTTCAATTATTTGTATTTCTTCAGCTAAAGAATAGAATGTACTTCGTTTACGTGAAAAATAGTTGACGCGTATAACAATGAAATATTTCTGTTACCTTCCCCAGGTAAGCCATGGCTATCGGGTGTCCGGCATCAGCAGCATGCTGGAAATAGTGCATCGCTCTTACGTGATCTAAAGGAACACCTCTGCCACCCTGATAATGTAGCTGCCCCAATCCAAGTTGAGCCTGCGTGTCCCCTTTCTTCGCCAGCAACTGATAATATTCTATCAAGTCCTGATCAAGAATTCCTGAGCTATATCCAGGATTCTCTTGTTCATCCAAAAGTTTAACCCGCTGTATAACTGGTCCTCCACTGAAAGAAACTCCTTCTGCAACTTTGTTAGCAACCTTGCGATAGAAATCCAAGGCCCTTTCACAAGAGGGTGGCGTCGTGACGCCGGCCCAGTGACGATAACCCAGAGCCATTTGTGCACGAGTATCACCACCCAGCGCCGCTGCCGTATAATGCAGAAGCGCCTTAGCCTGCGAGGCATTTACTCCGCCTAATCCTGTCGCGTATAAAAATCCCATGCCCTGGAAATAATATACACGATATCTTCTATGTATGAACTATATATCACTAATATATCAGCCCGTATATGTATAAAAACCGAAAGATTTATGCACCATGTGGGCAGAAGGTAGCCCAGTTTCAGCGAGTTCTTTGAATGTTTGGTAAGCAGCTGGAATGTCTTGTCTAGATGTCCAGAAAGAAGTTGGATCAAATCGTGTTCCTAGCAACTGAGCCCATGCCAGCGTAGATCTAGCCTCGCGATGACCATGGTACGCCGCAGACTGTAATAACTGATATGCTTCTGCTTTATTAGAACGCGTGGAATTGATGATTCGCTGTGCTTTCCTAAACATCTGCTCCACTGAAAGTTTTACAAGTTTTGCTTCGTTAAATGCTATTATCTTAAATATTATGTAGATTAATTATTTATATTATTATTTCAATACAATAAGCATAAAGAATAAAAGTGTAAGGTGGCAAGAATATAAATTAAAGATTACTCTTTATTAAATACTTATATACCCAACTATTATAATAGTATTCAATATCTTTGAAAGTACCTTCCTGTTGTTCCGGAGTCAGAGGTTCCTGCACTTCATCATTCAAAGGTTCAAATTGCTCTTCCTCGCTCCACGCTTCCGTATCTTCTTCCTCGATTCTTAAATTACTGCTTTTCATCCAAACATTTCTCATTACAGAACTCTCCTCTTTAGTTTTTGGCTCGTTTTCCACCTCTTCTTTCCGTTTTGTAATTTTGTCGCTTAAATATGGCTCAGAAGCTGGTACCATCTTTAGGATGGTATCGTGCAAAGCCTTCAGCTCTCTGAAATGTTCGAACGGATGTTCTTCCAGACTAACATCTTCCTCTGCTTCTTCATCAGAAGTCTCCGATCGTTTTTTGGAAACTTCTGGCTCAGATGATGCAGACATAACCAACAGGAGTAAAATTAGTTCCTTCCTCAGCTTCATTTCGTTGGCCGTATCTTCACCTTGCCAAACAATAAAATTAATCTCTTAACACCTCTTGCTCTTCTCACTTTTCTGATAAATGATATACACACTTATAATCAGAATCAAATTCCATAGTGCTTATTATTAATAAAAATTCGAAAATCATACTGTCGTAACTACTAATGGCCACCTATGTTTGTAAAGAATTGAATTTAAATATTCATGACCATCTAAACTAAATATATTAAAACTTGAGTGCAATTCAGCCGTTGCTTACAATTTGATCCTGATTCCCATCCAAAAAGAATTTGCCCACATTGCGAACAAATATTTGGTACAAAAAAATGACACGATTCTTACATATTTTACTTCTTTATTCTACATACATGATTCTTCTTAAAATAATTACAAATAATATAAAAAATTTAGAAGACGTAAAAAAGTTCATTGTAACTACAAAATATTTACATTAGTTTCATTATTGGTAATCTGTATTTTTGCTAGTTCTCACAAGCAACATAGTGACTGTTACCAATTCTATGAAATTAGCAATAAATTTCGAGCAACGAAGGTGACCTGAATTTTCTTTTAAATAAGAAAGAATTCTTTTATACCGCATGACAGGATAAGGTCAACAATGTGTAGCTCAATGATGTTTAAAGTCACACAAAATCATAAATGATTGATAATTAAACGAATTTGGTATACAGGAAGCCAGGTACCGACGAAGCTTTCAATGCCGAGCCATTGCTTCGCCTCGAATATACATATAGAATATGCTAATTACATTCTTCATTTATGACCTTATGTGACTTCAAACATTAATAAATTTAATGTTGACTACCCTTCACAAACTACTTTCGACAGCTGCATTTATATGGTATCATATACGATCTAGCTCTTCCGCTGCTGTGGGCAAAAATCATTTTTGCCGACATTTACATTTAACTGTAAATAATTATTTTACGATATAATTTTTGACAGTGAGTGAAATTTTTTAATAGACATTTCGTGAATAACAAAAGCCTTTTGTTTTATAGGTAGGTGGCAGGTACCTACCTATTTCTTGAATATAAAAAAACTCATAAAATATTTTAAGCGGTCAATAAAAACAACATGTAAACACTTTTATGGATTTTAATTTTCTCTTTCCACCAATTTTGCCACCCCAAAATTTGCCACTTTTGTTGAGAAGAAATTAAGGCAATCTTCATTGTTTAAAAGATATTGCAAACTTGAGAAATAAATGCAACACTATATTGTTCATAAAAGATGAAACTTTTGCTTCAATTTTTTTCATATACAACAAAATCATTGGATATTAATAACACGAATATATTGTAAATAAGGAAGAATAATATTTATATTAATACCGTTTTCCACCATAAGAAATATATGCAATTTCTGTAAATTAATAATTTGCTGAACTCATAGTCTTGATAAATTCGATTTTCACATAATTTGTATAATTATTCTAATAGTACATTGAAATACGAAAATGAATTAATAATAAAAGATTAAAAATATTCTGTGATAAATATTCAATGCGATTATTTAATCATTCTATAATTCAACAAAAATGAAGACCATACAAATAATAAAATATACACATCTTTGAGAAAAATATTGTATCGTTTTACCATTCTTAGGTATATATTTTTAAGTGGAAATATAATGGAAAAACAAAAGATTCTTATGTTCGTAGCAAACCGTTGAAGACAAAATAATTTCCTGAATATTTTTTTTACAAGTTCGCGCTAATCTAATTTCTTCACAGTGTTATTAATCCTGAAACATTGTCGCAAAAAGCTTCTTTCCTCCCTTCAGCGCAAATTTTTATTTGAAAAAGAACCAATCTATCCAACAACCTAAAACTTCTCCAAATCTATTTTTTACCCAAATGGTTGGCCAGGAATTTTCAATACTTTAATATAATCGTCTATATTCATCAGTTCCTATAATTTAAGACCCGTCTCATGTAAAAACCATTCAGTTTTATCACCTCTGCCTGCAAGTAATTAAACGCATTTGCTAAACCGCTTCCCCGAATTGCCTTCTTTACCCCCCAAATGAATATATTTATTTCAAAACTGTAGCGACGATAAAACGTCACTTTGAAAAAGACATTTGACACATCAACATTTTCTGTGTACAGTAATTACGAAGCTATTGCGTTTCGTAGATTTTATAACCTAAACGCTTCACGAGCGCGCAATACAAAAGAGAACAGGTGTATCGTTGGAGAAAGGTTGTTTTTATTCTCACCTTTAGTTCGAACAGCTTACTAAGAACCTTCTTGTATTCATCTTAAGGTACGTTCCCGGAGAATTCGACTTTTCGTGGCAGAAAGGCAACGTTACGTCATTGAGACACGTCAACGCACATCTTCGGTTATCGCGCTAACGATTTCTCGCGATCACTTTCGAAGATACTGCTTTTTCATGCTAAATTTATATCGCCTTGTATTTTACCCAAATTACTGGGCATTAAATCATACTGCACACCCAACTATCCACGAATCAGCTGTTTCGCGAATGTTTGTTTTCGAGAACCTGAGGCGCCCGCACACTCCGAGCTTTGAATAACTCTGAAGTTCGCCGCTAATTATATAAATATAAATGTAATTTAAGTATATATCACTTCGAAATTATACGGATAGAAGCTCGGCTCTAAGAAATCAAGTATCGTTGTCGATAACAGATAATGATTTATATAAATATTAATTGTAATCGATTAGTAACATAACCTATAAATCATCAACATAGTATATACATATTTAGTTCTGATAGTTGTTATACCCTGAAGTTTCAACGATGGAGGAGATATGAATAATGAAAGTAAACGTTAGCAAAACTGATTCCTGTATAGTAAGGCTTGCTTTAAATGTAGAAACAAAGAACCGGGGTGTAGATGACAATTGTTTACTTATCAGATGATATAGCTACCATAAAATTTTTTCCTACAGTGGATTTACCGATAAAGTCGATGAACGATAAAGTAGCGGAAAGAATAAAAAAAAGGTGGAAGAGGTTAAGGCGGATAAAAGCCAACGTTTAAATTGGTATAATCTTGAGACAAGAATATATGTCGATATATTTCTGACTACTTGATAAATCTTTGCATACCTATACAGTGTGCATAACGGTAACAAGTGCATGAAACTTCCAGGGTGAATTTGGCATTGAAAAACTATGAAGAAAAATTTTCATCCGACCATATGTCCGATTGGAACTTGTTTTTGCGTTTCAGCAATTTTTTTATAGAAATTCGTGTTTACGTAATAGTATAGTAAAAATAACAATAATTAATATGATTGATGATAAGTATATATATATATATATACCCTGATAACAACCCTGCCTGCAGTCTGTCAGCAGATGGACAGCAGGGTCTGACAAGGCAGGGTCTGCCGGCAGATGGACGACAGATCCGCAGCAGATCCTGCCTTCAGATGGCGCTATTGGATGAGTCAGACGGGCAGCAGGATCTGCTGCGGATCTGCCGGCAGATGAACGGCAGATCCGCAGCAAATCACGTACCTCGACCACCAGCCGAGAGTAGGAGGAAGCGCGAAGGAAGGGCCACGGACGGAGAGATGGCTGAAGGACAACCCTCTGACGAAGCTTCAGGGACAACACCGTCTTGATTGGACGAAGGGATCCAGGGAAGGAGTCGGAAGAACGCGCCGAAATTGGAGGAGTAGGCCGCTCGGAGGTGACAAGCGAGGAGTTCATTTGTAAAAGATGAGATCAATCTTGTCAGCAGACTAACGAAGTTTACTTTTTGTAACAATATATACATAGTTCAAATTTTACCTCGTTGAATCTTTTAAAATCCCCGCTCTATTTCGCGAGCTGAGTGCGTTAGCGCTCCACGGGCACGAACCGGCGCTTCATTTGGAAATCTTCAATAAATCGCGCAACAGTACCAAGTTGCTAAAGCCCAGAAACAAGGTCAAATCGTACATACACTAGGCGGCAGAATCGGCTTCCTTTGGGAAATTTGGCAACGTTGCATGTCACTAGACATAGCTCAGTGCAGTGATGCCAGATTCGGGACGGGAGCGCTCGAGAATTTCCCCCACCTCGCATGCACACTACGCCGTAGCTGCATGTCCGCGAGCTCGGCGCATGCACACACGCAGCTCCGGCCTAGTGTGCATGCGAGGTGGGGGAAATTCTCGAGCGCTCCCGTCCCGAATCTGGCATCACTGCACTGAGCTATGTCTAGTGACATGCAACGTTGCCAAATTTCCCAAGGGAAGCCGATTCTGCCGCCTAGTGTACATATATGTTCCGATGACCTTTTTTTTTATTATTTCCCAGTACTATAATCTACCACGATTGAAGTTTGGAACACTTGTTATTTTACATCCTGTATATACAGAACAATAAATGAAATTCTGGGCATTCTTTATAGCATTCTGTTATTCTGTCCCAGATAGCACAGGACGTTTTAAAAACGTCCATTTTACGTCCATTTTATGTCTGAACGTCCACGGCTTGATTTGTGAAAATGGACGTTTTAAAAACGTATTTTGCGGACATTTTAAAAACGTACTTTACGGACGTTTTAAAAACGTATTTTGCGGACATTTTAAAAACGTACTTTACGGACGTTTTAAAAACGTATTTTGCGGACGTTTTAAAAACGTATTTTGCAAACGTTCAAAAGAGGCTGTGCGCAATGTGAGAAATGTGGATAGATTAGGATACATTAGTTCAAGGAAACCAGGGATCGTAACCGCTCTCTAACCCAAACCATCCACGAAATATGGATAGATCGCACAGGTAAAGCCTAATTAGATCTACATACATACATATATATATATATATATATATATACATAATTACATACTGGGACATATAAATGTTTATGGGAGGTATTCATAAACGTGTCTTAAGATTAAGCAAATGCTTAAGCATGCGGCATCCTCTACTAACCTAGTAGCATAGTAAAGGATGCCGAATGCTTAAGCATTTGCTTAATCTTCAGACCCGTTTATGAATACCGCCCGATGAACATTTGCTCAAAGAAACAATGGAAAACTAAAAACACAGAGGCATTTGTTTAAATGTTTCTGACCGAATGTTTGTAAACCGGTTTTATACAGTTTTTATATTGTTTTCATACAGTTTTTATACAGCTTTCATAAAGTGTTTGTACAGTTTTTGTATATTTGTTTCAGTATTTGCGGCCAAAGGCATGTAGTTCTAGGTTAGGGTTTGAATAATTTTTCAATTTTAGGTTAACGAATTGGCAAATTTTGATGGTTCCAATCATTATAATTTTGTGAAACGGGCGCTAACGTCGTTGATGACCAATGGATGTTGCATTGTTATTTAATTGGCCTTGGCAGAAAAGGGAAAGGTTTCCATAAATTAAACGTAGCAACGGTTTTAATATGTAACTATCACCCTTATTTTACTGTTCCTAATATTGATTACTGTAAAATTCAATGTTTCCTCGAAATTCTTCTTTAAGGTGAAGCAGAACACAGGGAAATTGCAGAGAATAGAAAAAATACGGAGCTATCTGTTTAAGTGCACATTCATATGTATTTTAAGTGTATATCCTGCATAGTTTGTATATTCTTGTATATTGGACCTCGTACTATCATGTTCTTGTATCTATTGTAAGTGCATATATTCTGCATTATTGCTAAATTCAATAAATGAAATAAATTGTTACCGAGTTTGATCTTATTTTGAAAACCATTTACTTCCTTAAATTTTTATTAAATTCAACCAGTACCGTCGAACGTCCTGAAAACGTTTTAAAAACGTCCAGAAAACGTTCTGGTTTGTGAAAATGTCCGACCTGGACGTTTTAAAAACATTTTTAAAACGTCTTTGTGCTATCTGGGGTCTATGCACTATATTTTCCACAGCAGCTCCCTGCAGAGATAAAGTCGCTTCTATTATCATGGTATAGAAATTTCGATATTTAGTTGTAGAGGCTATTCCAAAGTTTATGGAAAAATTCTTCGTACCGAAAGAAATCGAAAAATCCATTACCATTTTGCAATCTGGCGCTTCATTTTCGTATACAAATAAGCAATTTAAATTTTTTAATTATAAGATATCCAGGTTATCATCGAATTGTATATATTATATTAATATATCACTGTATATTATTAATAATTCGATATATTGATTTTTTAAATAGTCTGAAATTTCCCATGAATATTAACGTCGTTCATTTGTATTACATTTGAAGTTATAACGCTCTGAACGTCACAACGATTAACACGATACTTTATTTGCGCGTTATTGAAGCAACACGTTATACCTAATTAGTTCATGTCTGTTATAACATTCACGTGAACGATGCGTTAACGTTATTTTGATGATTCCTTTTTCATATTAAATAAAATAGAATATATTTTCCCGTACACAAAAAATTGAATTATTTGTGATAATTTAAAGGTTCGTTGTAATCGTTGTACGTAAAAATGGTGGATTTACACGGGAAGGACAAGGGAAACATATCGTTGCCAGTGACGCTGCAATCCTGGGACCATGACGAGGCCAAGAACAAACCGACAATTATTAATATGCAAAGGACTTTTTACAATATCCGAGTCGCTGATATTCAAAATAGAATAAACAGGTTAAAAATAAAATATGATGTTGCATTAACGAACTGTCGATAAAAAGGATCAAGGGTTCCTTTACACTTTACCTATAGTAACAAATGTAAAAATACTGCATATACATTGCACGTGTATTTTTATTTTGTTTTGCTACATTGTGCGTATGTCCGCAATTTTATAATACTCCGTTAACAAGGATTGAGAATGCTTTTTTAAAGAATTGGAAATAGGCATAAAGAAAATTTCTAGGCTAGAAAATCGAAACAATGAGTTGGAGGAGGAAATCGAAGGGGTCGATGAACGGTTATACGACTTGGACAGTAAAACAACCGAAGAAATTGCGAGTCTCTACAAACAAGTTTATGCGCAAACTGATAGAGTTGAAAACTTAAAGAATCAAATCGAACAGATAGAAAACAGTCGAATACAAGATAAACAGGATCACGAGGATAAAGTAGAATCATTCAACCAAAGATATAAAAAAACGAAAGTTGAATATGTTTCTCAAATCAAAGTCTTAAGTAACTTACAGAATCTATCTTCTTTTTCTTGCGGACTTTCGTATTTTTCTTCATAAGAGTAAATGTGTTTCTAGCTGCAGAAATTAATACTTTGGAAGATTTTAAGAAGCAGCAAACTGCTCTGGAAGAAAAGTTTAAAGCAAACAACGAACGTATGGCAGTGAATGAGGAAAAAGTAAAAGAAGTCATGAAGATTATCAATCGAAAGTTCGAATTTGATAAAGAAATGTATATGCTGCCTCCTATCACATTTTACTGTTTTACTAGAAATATGGAAAAAAAGAAGTTTTATCGTCATCGATGGATTAATTATAGAGCCTTATTGATTTAGGCTCAAGAATGAAATGTACACTCACGTGCTTGCTTCGGCAGCAAAATTTCAAACAGAAACCAATAGACATATCAGTTTGCCGAATCAAAGATTGATGCGAGAGAACACTATGTTACACAATGAATTAATACAAATGTCTAAGGGTGTTTCAATCGGAAAAGGAATTGAAACTCATCACAAGTAATGTCTTCTCTTCTTTTATATTCGCTTCTTTAAACTGTTTGTCAAAAAAAATTCTGCTACTTTTTTTTAACGAAATGTACCACCTGAAAAATTATGTTGCGTAGAAATTCGAGTGTGCAACACAGGAAGAATATCATTGAACGGCTTTTGGAGACAAAACGAAATACAGTAACTGCAAAGGTGCAAGATTCTGTGTTGAAGCATTTAAAAAAGAAGTTTGTAAAGTTGAAAGAACATGTATCTCTAATTAAAGTCCCTGATGCTGGAATGGAAAAAAAATATGTGATGTCAATTCAAAATGCTCAACAAGCAGGGCGTAAAGTCAATTTTCATTTATCAAAAGTGCAAGTTTTACTTTATAAAGAGAGAATGGAGATAGGTTCTGCGAAGTATCTACAGAGCAGATTAGAGTGCAAAATAAAGGCAGTTGTAGAGACACTTTATGACCTGAAATACACTGTAACATGTATACTTCAGGTATTTTACAGTATTTATACAGTAAATAATTTTTCCAAGAAATATTGGATTATAGAAGTCATTCTACTTGATTGGCCGAAAAATTAAGCTATTTCTAAAGTTTTTTTCTCAGTATATACAACATAATTAATTAAATCTTTTTGGTATTTCCTAATAAGGTATTCCCATATTGTACAAAAAAAAATTAAAAAGAATTTTTGTAATTTGTTTCAAATGTTTTGTTATAGCGTCAATATGGCACCTCAAGAAAGAGGTTCGTAGTGCAGGTGATTCCCCGGCTTAGGTTTATCTGAAACAAAAAATTCTTAATCTGTATGAGCGTCGCTAACGCCCGTAGTTCTATTAACAATTTTTGTTGAAACAAAAAAATTAAAACCGACTACAACAAAATAAAATTACACTAAAAAGTAAAAAATAATTTTTTCCCTTATTTAATCTACGACTCATCTTTTTTAAGTCGGTGCCTCATCATTTGCACTGTGTAAATCTGGCGCCGACTTAAAAAATATGAGAGTCGTAGATTAAATAAGGGAAAAAATTATTTTTTACTTTTTAGTGCAATTTTATTTTTTTGAAGTCGGTTTTAATTTTTCTTTTTTTTTATCTCGGCTATTTTTCGACAGAAATTGTTACTTGGTGTACAGGCGATAGCGACGCTCATACAGATTAAAAATTCAAATTTTTTGTTTCAGATAAGCCTAAACCGGAAAATCACCTGCACCACGAACATAACTTTTTAAAAAATTTTTTTGTATAATGAGAGTAGCTTAGTAAATACCAAAAGATTTACAGTAGAACGTCAATTATCCTAACTGCTTGGGACCGAGGTGGTTCGAAAATTCGAATTGTTCGGGTAATCGAACAGTTCGGAGAATGAAGCATGGATGTACTTTACAAAGTTTATAACTATAGGAAATACACCTAAAATTACTTATTAAATACAAGAGTACTACTGCGTTAACTTATATTACGCGAAAGTCAATTAATCAATCGGTACCGCTACACTGGTTCCAAGAAGTGGTGGGGATAGCAATGATGCAGCAGTGGTTCGGATGATCGAGGTTCGGATAATTGACGCTCTACTGTATTTCATATTATTCTGTATTTATTCAGAAAAAATCCTTAAAAATAGATTCACTTTTCAGCCGATCAAAAAGTGTAAAATTTGTCTTGATCTGCGTCAAGCGAATGTAAATGCATATAAATATTTCACAGGGTTTTACTGAAATGACAGAGTTGAGTTACACAGAGTTACTCCTGTTCTTGCAAAATATACTTATTACAGGACGATCGAAATTTCAGTGCAGTATTATTGAGTCGTAAGTAATAATAAAAAAATCATATATGTAGTACACAAGATTTTCTATTTAAGTTGTCCGCTCTATTTAAATACATATGCCATAGTTCAGTGATTCTCAACCTGTGGATCGCGAAGTGTTTTCTGGGGGTTTGGCACGGGTTTTTGTTATTTTTATACGATTATTAAGTTAGAATTATATTCTGAAATGCCTATTTTTAATGTGTTGTTATATTTATTAAGATTTCCATTAGTATGTTTAATTCAATATGTACATGTTAATTAAGGGTTTCAACTATTCGACGAGAAACAGCATTTCCCGCCAAAGACTTGGAAGGGATTCCAGACAATATTGATATACTAGCGGAGTCAGTAAAGAAAGAGCCATCGTACAGAGAATTCTTAGACACAGTAAATGAACAGTTTTATCAAATCGTCCACCCGTTTCGTGATTGTATATTTGAATTCCAATATTCTAGATAATAGCAGAGAAGTATCCGGAAAAGGGAAAGTCTACCGAAAGTAGTGTATTTGAAGATGACTCTGATACTCTTTTTGAAGATATCACGTTTGATACTTATTTAGAGGACGGTGAAGGAGATAAAGATGGCGAGGAAGGCTCAGAAAACGAATCTTTAATGTAAATGAAAAATGAAAGTCCATCACTTACGCTTCCTTTTACTCTTATTTATGTAAATTTTTCTACGTAATGTTTTATTAAACATATATTTATAAACATGACTCGAAAGTCAATCAACCATATGATAAATAGTATTAGTGAAAGAAACTTAAGAGTAACATGTAAATACTTGTATCAAAAAGTGGCTCAGCATAGTAGAACAAACACAATAGTACAAGATTATTTTCTAAAAGCATTCTTTCCTATTTGGAAATTATTGATAATATTGAATTAATTACGAGATTTTTTTTAGTAAAATGTACTCGTAAAAGCTGATGATCTATTTCAGATTTATCTTGACAGCAAAACGAGATTTGTGCGTAAATGAAGTGAGTAGTAGTTTTGTTCTAACATTTAATCTCTGTTATAACTAGACTTCTGGAACATAACCGGCATCAAACCTCGAAAGATGTTTGATCGTCACTATATAATTCCGATTCATGAACACCTTTCAAGATATTGTACTTTTCTTGACAATATTTTTCCTTATGTTATCCCTAATATTTAATGAAATCACTATGAGCTACTGGTATTTATCGATTCATTCGTATTGTTTATTTCAGTCTATGAATTTCCAAAATTTGTTTTTCTAAATAACTGGGTCACCTACATATATATGTATTCCGTAAATACATATATCTTCGATTTCTATAAGTTTTATACACATGCAGACGCTCACCATTTATATTTGAATAGATTTCTTGTTTATTTTATGTACATTTTTGTATAGTGATTACACTTTGGTAATTAATTCTGTCAGCTTGTCCATATCAATTTTGTGATCTGGTTTTATAAATCGTTTCACCTTAGCCTTGTCTCGTTTTCTGGAAAAGAAAAAAGAAAAGCATGGATTACTGCTTTAATTTTCAATCATTCATATAACTTTCTACGAATTCGTAATTATTTTATGGCGTTATGCACTAAAATATTATAAATAATAAAATATATTAAAGTAGTACATGTGCACATACACAATTTTATATTATTTGCCGAGTATTAGTGTTTTCTAATAAAGTTCTACGATATTTGTAAAAGTCGAAAGATTTTATAATGAAACATTCGTATTATTTTTTCGAATTCAACAATTTCTCATATTCTATACTTACAGTTTAATCTTAGAAGGAGCAACAATGTTCCTTTGTTGGAGAGATTTGAATCTATCATTTAATAGATTTCCAGCTGGTTCAGAATTTCGTAAAGCTCCAGTTAATTCTTCTGTTAGCTTAAAATCAGGTTCTGCAGGCTCAAATTTAACCTTGCTAAGAGTTTTAGTACCCATTCTTTTGAGCAGTTTCTTTTTCAATCTCTTTTCCCTTAGCATCTTTTCTTTTCTTTCCTTAGCAGTCAATTGCTTATCTAAGAATTTCAACCTGTATATATCTGAGGCTTTCCTCTTCTCTAGCTTCTCCTTCTTCTGTTTATGCGCTAACACCTTTTGCTCTTTCTGCTTGCGCCTCTGCACATGTGTCTTCTTCATGTTCTTGACTGGTGGGTTTACAGACTTCACTACCGTATCATCATCTTCATTATTTTCAATGGCATTTTCATTCTCATCCAGCTTCAGACCTTCTGACATTTCTTGCATGTAGTCATTTTCCTTTTGTGTAGGCGAGACCTGTAACAAAATGATTTAATAAATGCTATGCAAGTTTATACAAATATACTACTAAAAATACAAGATATTGTAAAATATTCTGGCTGTGCAACAGTGATGATTGACTACATTTTGCGATGTTTCTAGTTTCTCATATTCTAGACTAGCTTTTATTTTAAAATTATTGTGCACATCGCTCATATTTAACTGAGGAATGTTAAATTATCTTCTTAATTCGTCTACATTATTTAAAGAAATTTTTAATCACGTAAAGCTTTACTCAGATGAACTTACAGTTGAATAAGCTGGTAATTCACTATCAACGTATAAAAAGTTATTCATTGATTGTGAATAAAATTATACCCACCACTATTACATATTATATTCTGTTCTACGAGAAAACGAATCAGAGGAGACAGAGCTAATGATTAATGAAAGTAGACGTCAACTGCGCGGAGCCTGCTATGTTATAAACAAAACAACGTTATAAACAAAATACCTTTTTAAACATTTTTGTGGTAACCCTCTCCAAATGTGCTTCTTCCTTCATTACTTCCAATTCATTCTTTGCAATCTCCTGCAACAACGTTTGATGATCCTGGAACGATGGATTATAAGATGTTCCTGGATGAGGTACCTGGATAACTGATATAGCAGAAGGTCTTTTATGTAAAGAGGTCGGTAATTTCTTTTTCCTTTCCCCGAAATGAGACAGCGTATGTCTGACAGTGTCCGAAGACATCCAGTCAGTATCGATTTCCTTCCCAAACTTGTTCTTCCACACATCGTCATTGAACTCGCCTCGCTTTGGTTTATTCAATTTTTTCTTCGCTTCGACCATTCTATTCTTCATGCGCAATCTTTCTTTTAATTTTAAAATTCCTTGCGACTCTCTCAGAGCCTCCTTTCTCAAAAGGAGAACATTCTTCCTTTCTTCTTTCGTTCTTACGCGATTCCTCTTTGTTATTGGATCCGGGACTGCTGTGTGAGGTTTTAAAATATTGAAACAACGCGGCTCTTTCGATTGCAATAGTTTCCGACGTGCTTTCTTCGGAAGGATTTCAGGTTTCGTAGAAATTATGAATAAATCAGAATTCTCACGAACGGAAAACGAACCTAGCCTTTCGTCTAACCTAGAATCCTCTAGGAATTTGTCAACATCCTTCGTGTCCACATGTTTACGCCACGCTTTCTTTGTTTTCTTAGACACTTTCCGCTTCTTCGTCTTCACTTCGATCATTTTGCTTTAATTAAGTAAATGCAATCGCGTACTCCGCTTTTCTGTTTTTAAAAGAAACGTGCCTTTAACTTCAAGGACTTCAAGTTTTGATGTTGATGTTCTGTTCGTTCTGTTTGTGGCTCGTAAATTACGAGTGTGAGCTTATATCTGAAAGAATACAACTTCAAGATTGCATTTAATCATGCGCAAACCGATTTTTGGATATCATTAAGGCATGTATTCATAAAATATTTTTTCATTGTTGCGACTCCCGTCTAGCGGCGTGTAGTATAAACTTTAGAAGCGCGAAGTTTGAAACGAACCACGCGAAAGGGAAACAAAGCGAAGTTCGCACAAGCCCGAGGGGTTTGAAAATAGTTAGAGATTCTTTTAATAAGAGGACTTCAAGATTACAAATTAATCAATACCCACTTGGAAACGGGTGTTTGAATAAATGAACTCCACTTTCAAAATCAGCGCAATGTTGTTAAACGCTTGTTTCTAAAAATCAATAACCGAAAGGAAATAGATTGACCAATAGGAATTTAGCTAATAAATATTTCATTGGCTTTTAGATTTTAAGGACATTTTGTAAAGAACAAATGATGTAAAAGTGTTTGCCTTTGAAAAGACTCTCGAGCCCCGAGAGTAGAAATGAACGGACGTGCAATTAAAACTCTTGTCAATTCCTTATTTGTATTATTTAAATTCCTTTATTCAGTTAATTACATCTATTAGTTGTTTGTGGTTAAATCGTTTCATTGCTTTATCATTATCGTAATTATTATTCTTTATCATTAAAAATCCGCGTCCAGTGAGCAGAACGCCTTAGCGTTCCACGGGCATCGTCCCGCGCCCGAATTCCCCTGACGAATCGTCATCTCCCAGACGGCCATGCAACGGCCGTGTTCCAATTCACGCATTATGCGCATAGACTGCAGAGAAAACCGTTCCGTTTCAGTCTAGGCGTGCATTGGTTGCGTTGGTGGCGCATAGGATTCTCTAGAATTCTCCCACTTCTAGCGCATGAAGCGTGCAGTTCATGCGCGCATGCGTATTTGTCTCTTTACGTACGCCTTGAAAAACTTTGAAAAAAATGAAACGTGCTACTCTTCGTAACGCGCGTTGAAATTATGTGGCCCCCTCCTCGAAAGGACAGAAAATATAACCTATAAATATGCTACATGACAATAAATGTTTATTGGATATTTCGTTCTTTTACGCTACATTTGTCAATTTTTTATAACTTAACATCATTCCAAAATATTATTGCTACGTCGGAAAGGTATCTTTATGAAATCGAAAAATGTAATTATGCGTGGTTAGGAAATCAAAATTTCCATTCGGACGAGAACTGGTGATTTACAAACGCTTGTTTCTTTCTTTGTAGGCTGTTTATTTGGGGCATGTGTCCTTACAATTTTAACAAATAAACAATTAATCTGTTTAACGAGTTTTTGTAGGCTTATTTTGTCCAGCCATAACTTTATGAAGTGCATAGATCTGTAAACCTGAAAAATGAAGCCAAAATGATTTAGAATCTGATAAAGTGCACAGACATTTGAATTTGAGAATAGATGCTATAGTTACTTACAACCACGAACGATTCCATGCCACTGAAAACGCGAAAATTGATACCAGAACCAACCATAACCCTATCAAGCATTAAAATTTGTAAACCTGAAAATTGAAGCTAAATTCAATTAGAATGTAATAAAACGCACGAATTTGGTAAACACAAACAAATTAAGCTAAAATTTAGTATTTCGATGAAATGTACTCAGAAAATGACGTTATGAATGGAAATTTTGATTTCTTAATCACGAATAATTACACTCCACAACTTCGTAATCCGCTCCCCGAAGTGACAGAAAATATAACCTATATGCTATACCCGATTTCATAAAGATACCGTTGCGGCGTAACAATAATATTTTGGAAGGATGTTAAGTCACAAAAAGTTGACAAATGTATCGTAAAAGAACGAAATTTCCAATAAATATTTATTGTCATGTAATTAGCATATATGTAGGTTATATTTTCTTGTTTATATAGCCAGAATTACCCTGCTTTCCCCTGTTTGCAGTAATCGAATTCGAAATACAGAAGCACACGTAAAGCGACAAATACGCATGCGCGTAATATGCGCATTGACTGCCCATGCTTTTATTTTCTGCACTCGCTGCACGCATTATGCGCTAGAAGTTGGAGGATTCTAGGGAATTCTACGAAATTGGTACTGTCATCTCTGCACTCGCTGTATGAATTGCACCAACGCAACGGACTCAATTTCTAGACTAGATGGTTTTAGGCAGGGTCGAAACGAAAGATGAAGGGAGCAAATACGTAGCGCGCATTGTTATTTCTTAAAGGCTTTTACTGCTAAGTTTTTCGAACGTGCTCTTATAATGCTAACTTTACAGCTATACTCTAATCCAGAAAACGTACGAGAGCCTGCGGTTCTATTCAATAGCCTTCAAAACCTTGAATTTACCCCGGACGCGGATAATAAATAACTTCATTTTTCCTTTACACATCTGCTTACCAAATTACGCTGGGTAAGCAGCAGTTCGTCCTGTAAAACTCATAAAATATGGTCTTCGCTTTCAATAATTATCGCTGTTCAAGAAGAATAGAAAAACTCGGGTTGAGAAAATCCAGGAACCAATAAAGCCATCAAATGTCGTTAGGAGTCGGTCCCCGATCCTTAGGACGAAGTAACCGATGTAGTTAGGAAGCGTGCTTCGACCACCGTCCAAAAGTCTCGAATTAAATTAACCGTAATCCATCCAACTGCATAGCTATTTGTAAGTAAGTTTGAACATTCCCGCGTAACCTCACGAGCATCAGACGCATCGAAACCCGTTCCGTTTCGATACTGCGGTTCATGCGCTGCTGGAAACGGAACGCTCTTCATGCGCGCAGCGTCTGCGCTGCGTTCTATGCGCATAATGCGTGAATTGGAACACAGCCAACATCATTAATGATAGGAACAAAACAGAAGTAGTACACTAGGCGCCAGAATCGGCTTCCCTTCGGAAATTTGGCAACGTTGCATGTCACTAGACATAGCTGACATAGCTCAGTGGTTATAGTGACATGCAACGTTGCCAAATTTCCGAAGGGGAGCCGATTCTGGCGTCTAGTGTACATAAGTACATTATTGAACCTTCTTTTACAAGATATAAAATTTGCTTGTAATTTATACTTTATAAGTTTAAAAGTTTTTTTTTATTAATATTTACTTTTGCAATTTGTTGTCAACTGAATACTGACTAACTTTTGTTCGAAACATTTTTGTATCAAATTATTTTTTTCACGTGTATCGCGTTTGACAGCTGTTTTAAAACTGAAGACAGTATCCAGAATGGAAAAGTCATGGTAGGTATCGTATAAACAATTGGAAAAAAACAGATCGAATGTTTAGAACTTCCATTTTTTTGTCTTTTGCGGCAGAACTAAACCACTTTTCAAATATATCTCGATTTGTCCTCGTTAAACATGTTTCTGAAAAAATTACTGCAACTAAACAAAGTGCAAAAATTTTTTGTATGATAATATAGGGGATTGTTTCAGAAATAGTTTTCAACATAAACTCCAAGACGTGTTTTACCTTTTTCGAGAAAAGTGAAGTTAAAGTTTGGAAACATATAATTCAGCAATTTATTGGATGTGTAACTTCGGGTCAATAAAACTGAATTTAAAGTTAGTAAAAAAAAATCGTTTCACAATCAAACGTAGAGTATGTAGTACCTTCAGTTAAATGATCCATTGAAAATTATTTTTATTTATGCTTAATGTTAATAATGTAGGTGGTCTTGAGGTATAGGACAGAACTAAATACATCAAGGAAATGCGATAAATAGATTCTCTCAATACTAACGTGTTTCCTGAGTGTTGGGGGCTTTTATTTTGTTTTCTTTCGAGTGTTCATATACAAATAAAGAGTCTGGATTACGGTCATGTTAAAAATCATCGCAAAAAATAATGATTTTTAGATATTTGTCCATTGAGCAACGCACTGTGCGACGCCAGATTTACACAGTGCAAATGATGAGGCACCGACTTAAATAATATGGCAGTCGTAGATTAAATAAGGGAAAAAATTATTTTTACTGTATAGTGCAATTTTATTTTTTTGAAGTCGGTTCTAATTTTTTAAAAAAAAATTTATTTTTAACTTTTTGGTTTTATATATATTGATATAACATGCTGAGGAGATATGCGCGTACGTACATAAAATAATAATAATTAGGTGACAATAGTCTTTATTATTAATCAGAATTGGCAAAATATTGGGCCAACGTTGATGCAGTGTAGGATGGGACCACCGGGGCATCGTCCTCTTTCAAGTAAAAAAAAGATCATCAAAATCGGCCCATATGCTGAGAAGTTATGCGGGGATAAACATATAAATTATTATTAACCATAACTGGCAAAATAATGGGCCAATATTGATTCAGTGTAGGATGTGACCACCGGGGCATCGCCCTCTTTCAAGTAAAAAAAAGATCATCAAAATCGGCCCATATGCTGAGAAGTTATGCGGGGATAAACATATAAATTATTATTAACCATAACTGGCAAAATAATGGGCCAATATTGATTCAGTGTAGGATGGGACCACCGGGGCATCGCCCTCTTTCGAATAAAAAAAGATCATCAAAATCGGTCCATATGCTGAGGAGTTATGCGGGGACAAACATAAAAAAAAAATACAAACGGGTAGAATCTTTAACCTCCTCCTTTTTGAAGTCAGTTAAAAATATACAGAACGTATATATACGTTGTCCAGATTCAATCAAAATATACAGAACGTATATATGCGTTGCCCGGATTCAATGGGTTAACAGGTTAAAAGACAATTTATCATTGAAGCTGTATTTGCCATTTGAAGAAGCATCGGATCCGCATGAAAGTGCCATAACGTTCCCTCACGTAAACATTCAGCTTACTCCCGAGTCCCGATCAGAGTTGGGCAAACTGTAATCTAATTAAAAATTACAAATTACGATTAAAATGTAATTGTGTAATTGATTACACATTATTTTTTGTAATCGTTAATTTAGAGGTAATGCACCACAATCTTGTCAACTACCTAATTACACCATTTCATTTTAATCGTAATTTGTAATAGAGCTCTTACTTTTGACCCGTCGGGTACCCGGGTAGCCGGAAATTACCCGAAACAACTTCAAGCCATTGAATGTAGTATTGTCTGTGGTATAGTCTGATGTTAGCCAAATATGATTGAACAATACCACATTCAATGGCTTGAAGTTGTTTCGGGTAATTTCTGGCTACCCGGGTACCCGACGGGTCAAAAGTAAGAGCTCTAATTTGTAATTAGATTACATTTTACCAAACTTTGGTCCCGACACACGTGTTGCGTATGAGCATGTAGGGACCACTACATATGAACCCAACTTCAGGCAAGTAGCGACAGCGCTGCTATCACAGCGCGGCGCGCGCACACAAGCCGCGCAGAATTATGTCCCCACTCAACAGGGGCCAATCAGAAAACGGCACTAGAAGAAAGGACGCGTTCCAGAGCCGCCCTTAGCACCGGGCAGGCGGAGCCCTTGCCGTGGGCCCCGCGCTTAGGGACTTCATTTTATAAGATTTAAACGAATTAAGTATAATTGTTAAGATATCTATTTTTCTAGAATAGATTTTCGGCAAGCCTAAGTGATGCACGAATTATAGAGATAAGGTTATCTGTTTTCAATAATATCGACTTTTGCCCCGGGCCCCGCAAACTCTAAGGGCGGCTCTGACGCTTCCAGTCGTTTCTGCTCTGAAGGTAAAGGCACCGAGAGACCATACAGACATGCCACGTAATATCACAGTACTTGATAATTGTTATATTGTATCGTTACAAAATATATATATATATATATATATATATATATATATATATATTATTATCGTTAATTGTGGCGTGGCGATCATTTCGCGCGCACAGTATTCTTTAAATAAAATCCCCAGCTAGACCCGCTACACGTATGCACAGTGCACACGCGCGCATCACCTGTGGTGCGGTCAGAAGGCTGGCCACAACATCAGAGTAAAAGTTGTACTTACCGATGGCTGTCATAGCTTTTTCTGACAGATGTTTTTACGTGCCCTGTTACGCGAGATTTGCTCTATTCGAACCGATTCCAGCGACAATCCGTTCCTCGAGCCTTCTCTGAACTTGATCCTATCGCGACAGGCGCAAACACAACGTTGAGCGTGCCCGTTTAAGTTTAAAGGGTGCGTCATCGGAATTCCAAGGATCACAATCACACACGAGAAGATACCTAGTCCCAGGGGCCCGAGGAAATAAAGCAGGGACAGAATAAGTGTTAAAGGGAACACGTGAGAAAAGGAGAGACTGAAAACAGAGGGTATGGCGAAGACGTATGATTATTTGTTCAAGTTGTTGCTGATTGGTGACTCAGGGGTCGGCAAGACGTGCGTCCTCTTCAGGTTCTCTGAAGATGCTTTCAATACGACCTTCATCTCCACCATTGGTAAGTTTCCCGTTTTTGTTCCCTTTTTCTACCACCTCCTTTCGTTTTACTCTTGCAGCCTCTTACTCACCCCCAGCACTTGTTGCAAGGATACACTTAACTTTCAGAGTATAATTTCTTGCAAGAAAATTTCAATTATCTTTAAAATCTTAAGCTACAGATGGATATTTAGTTACTGAAGGAATGCTTCTAACTACTTTAAATCTAATACCATAAAATCAGTTATTACATTTTTTTGGCATTGTGTTTCTTAGAGAATGTTTGATTATTTAAGTATGTTTAATGTTTCTCTGGTTGCGTTGATGTATGAAAACATTTTCCGCAAAGTGGTGCGAAGCTCGACGTATTCTAACAATGCATTTACATTTTATGAATCGTACCTCCATAATAATTTCAGCGACTATAACGCAGTGTTTCTTATCGACTTGAACTTAGTCGCAGATGAATAGAGGAATTCGAGTTATTAGTAGTGTTTATTCATATCTCTTCCTATTTGCTTGTGTCTCTATTAATTTTTTACCATTTCATTAAACACATTTATGTTTCTACACATTATTAATTCAGGAATCTTTATATTTATGCGTTTATGGTATTCCAGCAGTAACAAATTAATGTTGTCTTTTCTTCAATTGCATTTTCGTGCAATATATTTATTTATGTATCGACGCGTCTGCGATCATTAATTCTCAATTATATTTTTAAATATTTAAAGGTGCGTATAATACATTCGACACTGGTCGTGTTAATAATATTGAGAATAACATAATATTCAGTCACATATATATTTACTTCTGTACTCATTTAGCTTCATTAATTTAATACAGTCTTATATGTATATGACAGATTAATGTTTTACTCTTTTTTTAATTTAATTCTGATGCAGTGTTGCCAGATCGAGCGATTTATCACAATTTGCAGAATTGCAAAGTTGCAAATTTGGCTATTTCAAATTCTGCTACTATTTAGAACAAATCCAGTGCAATTTAATATTCTAATACACGCTTATGTGGGCTTGGTGAAGAATATTTGTTACGCTGGGAAATTGTATATTTTAACATTTTATGTTGGTAGTAGAATTGGCGAATGGTGTATTTATGTTCTTCCCGCCCAATATTTTTTCAGTATAATACGTTTATTATACTGAAAAAATGTTGGGTGGGAAGAACGTAAACTATTTGGATATTTAATTCACTAAAATACTAAAGCAGCTTTTAAACGTAAAAGTTACCTTAGTATTTCAGTGAATTAAATATCCAAATAGTATACTCTTGGATATGGAAGTAAAGAATAAGTAATTCTTATAAAAGCATAAAATCCTCTCTTCTTTCAATGATTTACTACCTCATTCGTTTTAAAAAATATTAAATACATTATCTGCATTAGATATGTGTACGTATTAAATGTTTTATACTGACAAAAGTACTTAGTTTTAAAGTTCCCATGTTAAAAACACCTTCAGTGTTTTCTCACTGGGATTGCCAGCACTGTTGTAAGTTTGGGCAACTTTAGTCAGCTCGGTTTGCGAGACTCTTGTCAAAAACCTGGCAACACTGTAATCTGATGTGAATTTTTCCTCTAGGAAACTGTTTTTTGGGGTCAAAACTTATATTTATGAAAAGTATTTGATGTATAGAGTTTAATGATACCAATTTAGAGTTTAGGAATGTTATTGTTGAAAAATTATGAGGTGAAAAAGGTCGCGAAATTTTAACATATCTTCTAGTAGATATTGTGACAGTTACGGTGATTGTCTAACAACAAAGTATCTAGCTGAAAATGGGTTTTACAGTTTTCACAACTGGTTCGATGATACAACGCATTCCACTTTCCAACTTGTCCTGAGTATTGGTATAGGTTGGGTAAAATTTCGGAGTCGTTATAACATAATAACTTTGCAACGGATAAATTCTTAAACTGAAAAATGATATTTTTGCATGTTATTTGATACGTGCTTTCGACCAATATAAATTTGCGGTGAAAAAAGAGGTTTCCCAGAGGAAAAGTTTACCCTAATTCTAAAATAGTTAAAATCTTGTTTATTATTATTTTTCTGGGAAAAAAGAATTTGGTATATTTATTTTTGTGTTTATCGACTTGACTTCTTGTATTTATTCTTATTACTTATAATATTAATGTTCTCAGAGCATATATGTTCCTTTTTTCATAGTTATTTTCATATAATATTCTACATTATTTTTATGATACCTGATTGCAGTAATACATAACGGAAAATTTCAATTCCTTGTGTTCATGTAACAAATAATAATACTTTGGATGAAACTTAAGAAATGAAGGTTATGCAATATTCAATGTGTAATAATATCTTTAGTACGTTATGTAAAGTCATTTTACTTTCTTAGTCGATTTTCTATAACATTGTACAAGTTACTATATCTTGAAATATCAATAATAAAGTAAGACCTATCGTTAAAATACTACGTTTTTAATTTATTGTTATCTGTGGCGCACCCAGGGCGAGGGGAGGGGGCAAGGGGCCCTGGCACCGTTCAAAGAAAAAGAAAAAGGTCTGAAGTCATTCAAGATCTTTGTAAAATGAATAGAAAACTAGATTTTATTCTTTAAATAAATTTTTATAATTACCTACTGAATTTTATTGAATTTGCATTAAAAATATTTTCATCTGTTAAACTTAGCTCCCCGCAAGATTAAATCTTGAGCGTGCCACTGATTGCTATTATTCTGTTATATTTTAGTTACATTGTAATAATATATAAAATAGAAGAGCTGAATTCGTTTCAATTAAAATTGAATTATAAATATACCAATTTTGCCGTTTGCTTCTTTTAACAGCTGTAGAAAAAAATATTAGAAGTATTAGTAGTAATTAGGTTTATTTTTTTGCGTGTTTTGTGTAAGGTTACTACCTTTTTTACCGGAAAATAACGTAAATTTGCTTTCGTGGAATATAAAAAAAGTACACTCGAAGAAACTAAAAGTACATTTTAATCTAATTAGGTTTTATTTCTTCCAAACATATTTTTTTATTGCTTTTAGTATTATAAATCAACATTTTATCATTTTTAAATAACTGAATGGCATTATTGCACTCAATATTCATATTAAAATATATAAATAATTTGTTCTTTATTAAATTAAAGTAAGCCATGTTTCTCTCATCCTGCCAGTTCACATGCATTGCTTTCTCACAAGGGAAGATCCCGAACCCGGAAATTCAAAAAATTCTGAAACTGTGAATATGTAGGAGATTCGATTCTGTTTACAACGCAATTTTTGTTTGCAGCCCATATTCACTCGAAGGGGGTGAAATTAACCCCTGAAAATTCGGCTATTTTCCGATTTTGTGTTATAACTCGCGAATTGTAAGAGATAGAAAAATAGTTTCAAGACAAAAGTTACTTCAGTTAATTAAATCTATCAATTGTTAAAAAAATTATTTTACAGTTCAGAAGTTATAACTCAAAATCAGAAAATAACCGGATTTTCAGGGGTCAATTACACTCCTTTAGAGTGAATTTGGGCAGCAAACAAAAACTGCGTTGTAATCAGGAGGAAATTTCCTACATGTTCACAAAGTTTCAGAATTTTTTGAATTTCCGGGTTCGGGATGTCCCCGTGTCAGTAAATGCTGAGTAGCAGAAACAGACAGAAGATAAAAAATTTCTTTGAAATTATCATGGTTTGTGTTACGTTTCATGTAATATCATTTCGTGAAATAAAGTATTCTTGCATACTTTATTGTTATTCAAAAGCATAGACTACATTTACGTATAATAACGTAAGATACTTTATTTTAAAGTACGGGTGGCAACCCTAGTTGCGTGGGTAAGTGTTTTTGGGAGGGTTGCTCGAAATTGTGTTTTCATTTCGTTTTCTTTATCTCCGGCTTCCTTTCTGCTCCTTTTTCCAGATCCATAAGCATCCACTCTGCTCCTTCTTCTTCTACTTTTAGTATCCTTCTTATCGTTGAATTTTCATTTTTCAGCTCCTTGCAGTCTCGTAGCGTGTGTCCCAGCGTTTCTCAACCCACTTTACATAGTCTGCATACAGTATCCTTTCCTTCCTTCCAGTACTTATTTCCCTGTTCTTCGTTCCCACATCTGAAGCTAGCGATCATGCTATGGTCTCTGCCTCTGTAGTTTCCATTTAGATAAATTGCTCTCTTGTTATCCCTGATTTCTGTGTAATGTGCGTTATATCTACCACATATCGTATTCGTATTGCCATTGAACCTGCTCTGCCGTATCTCTTTGCGCTAGTTCCTCAGCAAACCCTTTCTCGCCCCTTCTTTCTATTTCCATTTCTTGGATAACCATTAGTTTTTGCAAATAGTACGAGTCTCTCATTACCTCCCATTTCGACCTTTCCTCTTCTTGCTTTGCATCCATCACCCTCCAGCATTCTTGTACTATTTTATTCCTGTTCAGCCGTTTCGTTTTCTCCTCATATTTTATTGCCCTTTCCCCCGTTTCTATCCTTACATTCTATGCTTCTGCCCGTTTTTATCTCCGAAATTCGATATGTTTATAAAAATTATATTTTCAGTTGAATGAATTATTATTAGCTTCTATTATTCTTCCGTACTTTTTTCAGTGTATTTTCTATGCAACTCATATATTATAATAACGTACTGATTCTTTTATCTCTTCAGATACATCGCTTAGTTCTGTGATTGTTTTTAAAGTTACATGTCTGCTTTTTGTTTCCAGGAATTGATTTTAAAATAAGAACAATAGAATTAGATGGCAAGAAAATAAAACTACAAATATGGTAAGTACTATATATTCGAACATAAGTATTACGTTTAAATTAGCGGATAATAGTAAAACTAATTATAGGTATTTAGAGGAAAAATACTATTTTATGACAATGCGCCTGCGGTTACAATTATTCTATCGATCTAGGAATAATTAATATTTCTTTTATTACAATAGCTTTCTATTACACTCCATTTTACTGTCACACTTGTTCTATTAATTAAGCATTTATGTAGCAATAATAATCCTGGGGTATTCTATCTTTTCCTAGTACTTCGGGGAATAGTGTCCCGTGTTTCCATGAAACTTTTGTTAAAAGAAATAAACGCAAGAAACTCTATTATTTTTGTGAATAAACTAATTCATACATTGAATTCAAAGATTCAATTTCTTTTTCCTCTAAAATAAAACATATTATATAGGGTAGTTCCGGTAGAGAAGGACCACTGGGAGACGGACCGCCGAAGAGACGAAGAGGTAAATAGTTCTCAAACTACCTGCCAAATGTGCGACACACAAATGTCAGTGCTTCTTTGTTTTATTGATCGCGATCGAGCGCGGTTGTGAATTTTAGATCATAGCTTTGTAAAATTTTGATGGAAATCAACATTTTCATTTCTTCCGTAGTCATAAGAATAACTCTGTTGTTCGAGGAGATGCTTACACCGTCCTCATAAAATAAGCTCTAATAACATCTAGCTATAATACTAATCTGTAACAGTGATTTTGAAGGCAACTGTAATGGCCTGCAACCGCCTGATCCATCTGACCCATAGTGTCTTCGCGTAAATGCCAACACTTAAATTTTCATTAAATGCAAATAGAATTATCGACTGATCGGAGTGCTCTGTTATCGCGATATTTGTCGTTATTTGATCAGTATTTTTCCTTGAAGCAGTAAAGAGTAAATGTTAAATATTAAATTCTCCTGAAAATATCGCGCTAAGAAAGGCCAGAAGAAGAAAGCCAAGAAGGAAAAGGCCCATGGAAAAGAAGACAAAGCAAATTCGAGAGAAGAAACGAATAAGATGTATATTTCAAGTGAAGATGATCGCGATGACTGGAATGAAAACCAGGTCGTCGGTTGTAGCAGAGATTACAACAAAACAAGCAGGACAGATGACTGAATCAAATGTATTACTGGCTTCGCGAAGGATGCTCTAAATTTAAACAAATAAATAAGTGTTTAGTAAATATAATAATATTAGGAATGAAATTAATCTTCTTCTGTTTAATAAAACAACTTCTTCGATAAAAATAATTTAATGAAAGAATATAACTATTACCGAAGTGGCCCAATTCGCCCGCAATAGTGAGGGAGAGACGGACCATATGCGAAGATTTTATTTACTAATTTCCGCAGCTATTTATAAAGATATTGCGTTATGATCGTTACATGTCTTAGAAAAGATAGTTCGCTACACGAACTACCAAGCCAAATATTCAGTACTTTTAAAAATTTTAGGTCCGAGACCTAAAAACGTGGTTCATCTCTACCGGAATTACCCTAGTATGTTATTAAACAATCTTTTCAATAATAATTGTTTGAAGGAGCTCCTGTATTTTACATTACGCTTTTAAAAAAATGATAGTATTTAATACAATAATTCTTCCACAATTTGTTGAAGGGATACAGCAGGTCAAGAAAGGTTTCGTACAATAACCACAGCGTATTACCGTGGTGCAATGGGAATAATGTTAGTTTACGATGTGACCAACGAGAAAAGCTTTGAGAATATAAAGAATTGGATTAGGAACATCGAAGAAAATGCATCGGCGGACGTTGAAAAAATGCTGCTGGGTAATAAGTGCGAGCTCACAGAAAAGCGGCAGGTTTCGAAGGAACGAGGAGAACAGCTCGCCGTCGAATATGGAATTAAATTCATGGAAACCTCAGCTAAGTCTAGCATTAATGTTGAAGAGGCGTTTTACACTCTTGCACGAGACATTAAAGCCAAAATGGAAAAGAAATTGGTGAGTACGATCTTGAAATGCAATAATGTTTTCTTTATTTTTCTCTCCTTAGAGTATTAAGGTATATATAAAAAAAAAGAAGTGTAAACAATTTTATATTATAATGAATGTGGCTTAAATAATTCAAAATTCAATTCATCCATTTAGATTACAGAAATTAAATTAATTAACGTCTAACTCATAATTGGAGTTGATGAAAATAACGATAAACCAAAATACCGGAGAATTCAAAATATTACCGAAATAATTTTTAATTGGTTACTATGGAAAATATTATAAAATGTACATTTCAATTAGCCTTTCAGCATTGTTAGCTATCAATGGCACATTTTCACTTCTTTTTTCATTATTTGTGTTGTATCTGTTTCTTATTTGGAATTTATGTTCATAACCTTAATGCATGGATAATTTTTCAATTTTCTAGTAACAAGAACTCCAATTTTTTTAAACAAAATTAGTAGTTCTTTAAGTGTTCTCTATTGTAAAGGAAAAGAGGAAAGATAAAGTGTAAATAAAAGTTGCTATTGTTATATTTCAGTTCGATATGGTAATACTATATGTGAAATGTTCTTTTTAATAGATCTCTTTGATAATACAGAGTACATCAATGTATAATTATCAATAACGAATGTTTTGTGTCTAACACATATTAGACATGAGTATGCATAAGTCTCTAAATACTGCTGAATAGTATTGCAGTATCCCCTGATAACCAGGTCTGCCGGCAGATCCGGCGCCGTCTATGTCCGCATTCAACTACGGTTCTGCCGGCAGACCCTGACAAGGCAGGATCCGCAGCAGATCCTGCTGCCCGTCTGACTCATCCAATAGCGCCATCTGAAGGCAGGATCTGCTGCGGATCTGCCGTCCATCTGCCGGCAGACCCTGCCTTGTCAGGCCCTGCTGTCCATCTGCTGACAGACTGCAGGCAGGGTTGTTATCAGGGTCTATTTTACGTATTAAAGTCGTGAAATACATCAAATTAATTTTCAATCAACTGAATATAAGTAATGTAAAAGAATATCCAACCTTATATTTGATATTAAAGTGTTGCTGGAAGGCTAAAAGGAAAAATATATCTTACTGCTCTTAAAATACTTATGCCATATTAGTCTTTTTCAGTGATAGTTATGGAATTTGAATTTACATCATTTGCCAAAGGAGTTAAAACTGACATTTATCTAGATGTAATTTAGTTGCTTTCATAGATTTGTTCTAGCAAATAGCTTTACATTGATTAACCACCATTTCTTTGTTTCCTGTGTCTGTTTCTCTGTGTTTGGTGCTGGTCGGTCTCGGCAGAAGGTAACTCTTCCTCTCTCTCTATGTATTTTTTGCATGCTTACTGGCAATCTCACCACTTTTATTATTAATACTTAATACTGTACTAGATTATGAAACATCGCCTTTCAACATTTAGTAATTCCTATATTTCATTTTTAATGTACTACAATTAACTATTTTATCACATTCCATTTTGTTCCATATGTTTTAACTTATTGTAAATAAGAATTACTTAAAAGGTACTTCAAATTTTTATTTTTTTTTAATACTTCGGTATATTGTTATTGACGAATTCTTATTGCATCGTGATTATGTATAAATATAATCCTGCACTCATTTAGATATTTGTGTCATGTTTAATGTTTATTTAGTTACTTATGAAATTATTTTTCCAACTCATTATGCTGGAATGTTCTGTTTGATCTAATTATGCCGTTATTGATGGAAATAATATCTGATATCTGCATGTTACATAATATTTTTTGTAACTTTGTGTCTGCTTTGCCTTACATAATCACATATTATGCCTCTGGGGAGCGGGAAAACGAGTATAAGTCGGGATTCTTAGGTTTGCAGGGTGACACTTAGAATATTGAAAGTGCTATGTAGATCAGGTGTTAAATTTTCGACGCGAAAGTTGATAAGTATACTTTATATTCGACAAAAAATTACGAAATTTGAATCAAATTACAAATTGAGCAAAAGAAACGTTTATTTTTAACTTCGATTCACAAAAAAGAACAAAAGGTAAACTGTTTAGCATCAGGTGAGATATTATATTTACTGTTTTTCCCGTCATTATACTGTATTTTTGACATTTGTATACTATTACAATTTCCGGTAAAAAAAGAAGCGGGAAAGAAATGATATTGACTGCTACTACTGGAACCATAAGCAAAGGACAGCAATTTAGAAAATGTTAGTGTACTTATCCCGTTTTTACCAAAATTTGACTTATACTCGTTTGTCCGCCCACCAGAGATGTGTTAGCATATTCATTAACTTACACATGCCTGTATATGTATACAAATGGTAAACATATTGTATATTTCCTGCGGTATATGTATATTATGGGCCCCATACATGTTGAGACGGAATCATGAAACATCAGTTAAGTTTTCAGGCTTCTGTTCTCTGTCACACTAAGTATTTAATAAAACATAATGTCAGTGGTGGATTTAAGAACAAAGGCCCAGGTGGCAAACGTTCTGAGGGGCCCATTTTTTTTTTCGGGAAAATGAAAAGGTAGTTTACTAAAAGGGGGTAAGTGTACAGAAAAGTATAGAAAAAAATAATGCTGTATAAAATCATAATTTCTTTTTGAAGACAGGGCCCTAGGGGGGGGAGGGGGCTTCTGAATACGGGCTCATTTTTTTCAGGAAAATAAAGCGGTAGTTTGCTAAAAACGGGCTTAGTGTAATAATACAGAAAAAATATACTTTGGATAAAATCATAATTTTTTTTAAGGATGGGGCCCTGGGTGGGCCTTCTGAGCAGGGGCCCAGGTGGCAACGGCTCATCGGCCTCACTGTTAAATCCGCCACTGCATAATGCCCATAATTTTCAATTCGAAACATTCGAAATAAAACGTAAAGATGTTATCAAAGGAAACAGCAATTGTAGATATTCGTATCAGTTGCACTCTCGAGGTATAGATGTTCGATGATACAGGCGACGATACCAACTGATACCGATGCATCGATAGTAAATGCACGTTGAGATTTATATCGCGATACTGATACTTGCAACATGTACCGATACAGATCTCAACGTGTATGGGGCCCTTTACTGTAAAATATTCATATTCATCCCTCGTATTTATCCCTCTAAAAATATCATATTTTTCATTTTAACACATACACTTACAAGGGAAGATACCGAACCCGGAAATTAAAAAAATTCCGAAACTTTGTTAATACGTACGGGATTCCCTTCTGATTACAACGAAATTTTTGTTTGCTGCCCAAATTCACTCGAAGGGGATGAAATTAATCCCTGAAAATCGGCTATTTTCCGATTTTGTGTTATAACTCGCGAACTGTAAAAGATAGAAGAATAGTTTCAAGACAAAAGTTACTTCTTTTAATTAGATCTATCATTTGTTAAAAAAATTATTTTAAAGTTCACGCGATATAACATAAAATCGGAAAATAACCGGATTTTCAGGCGTCAATTACACCCCCTTAGAGTGAATTTGGGCAGGAAACAAAAATTGCGTTGTAATCAGGAGGAAATTCCTTACATATTCACAGTTTTAGAATTTTTTAATTCCCGGTTTGGGGTCTTCCCTTGTTAGTATTTCAATTTTTGCTTTCATAAATACTTTTCAAAATCATATTTTTCTATTTACATACACATATGTAATACGATCTAGTAATTATCAAGACGTTAAATATTTCTGTAAAGGTTATCTTTATTTTCTATAACAGACAGCTCAAATTGTTTTATATCACATGAAATTAACTTCTCAACTGTGGCAAGCTTCAAATAGCTTCACAGGCTTCAATTGCCCATTCTATGCTTCTTCATTATTATTAGTCACTGTGATAAGAAGCAGGATATAAAGAACGGCAAAAATAGTCGACCTCCAAGGCCATTTTCACATGTATATTGCATTTAAAAACTAAATTGCATATACAGTATCTGCAGCTGAAACATTTTGGCATGAACAATACTTTCATTATATATTCTTGAGTTCGTGTGACCTCGAACATTACTGTGTCACATGGCGCTAAATCTATCTTCAAAGCCACTTTCATACAATATAAGTTTTTACAAAATTTAATACACGCTCTTTGTACTACTCTTGATAGGTAGCCACTTTATTTTCTAACGTAATACAAAATGCAGGCAGGTGAGAAAATAGTGATGGATAAAACTGAACTATCTTTACTGAATAAGAAACATTTCATTGCGAATGTAGGATAAGCTGAATTAATCAAGGCAATAAAGTACTAAACGTTTGTGCATGTGTCTTCAATATTAACCATTAATACAAAAAGAAACGAAATGGAATGATACAATAACTACTAGTCACATGGAAACATAAATCCTTTTACCTCCTTTTACTTATTTGACATTCTTCGTCGAGTATTCGATACGTGAAGCAAGAAATGCTAAATAATGAAATTGTTTTGGAACAGGAGGCGTCAAATCCACCAAAGGGAGGCGGACATCAGCTGAAAGCATCCGAGCCACAGAGGAAGCCACCAAGTTGGCTCGCACGATGCTCTATACTCTGACCCTTCGGCCAGCATATCCTCGACCGTCACCCTCTACTCTTTACCTTCGGTTTCCTTCGCTCGCTTCACAACGCGAGTCCTTCTGTGATTTTACTCCTTGACGGCTACCTTCGTTTCTCTCCGTCGCTGCCGGTCTCTCTTTTTTACTGATTATTCGTAAGAGCTATTTTATCCTGGAGGAGAAACTCTCTTTCCTCTCGTAACGAAACATATTTAAGGGTTCATCAAGGAAACGATCGCGGATTGTGATAATTTTTGGTAATTTTCTAACGACGCTAACGAAGCGATTCCGAAAACGCTAACCCAAACATACAACCGTAAGTAAAACGCTATCATTCTAACCTAATTTGGTGACAAACGATGTTAATTTCATAGCAAAGTATCGGGGCGCGGGGGGGGTTGCGATCCATTGAGCAGTGCTTAAGTGTGCTACGATTGAATGATTGTAAGGGGCGGTAAAATCCATAGGGGGATAATCTCAATTATCAAAATGATCAACGAATAATTTAGAGTGTAAATCAACGTTCAACGATTTTTCCATAAAATCGATAGTCTAAGTGTACTTGGGAAGCTGCCCGCTCGCCAAGTGTGCGGTGTTTCTTTCGTTTAGCAAGATTCTTTTCAATCGCAGTCATTACTGCAAAATTATTTCATTCGCAGAACCAGAAGAATAAGAGCGCAGTAATAATTATTAACTTAAATTGTATAACTTAATATCGAATACTTGTGAAAGCAATAAATTATACAGTTGTTTCTACATTTAATATTTTTATATCTGTATATTCGAAGCTTCTGCTTTTATTTACAACGTCCTCGGACAAATTATTCGTCGGATTCGCAAAGAGTTTACGATATCTTTGTTACGTCATGCTTTATAAGTTCGGTCCTTCGATATATCACTAGACATTAAAAAAGACAAATTATAAAAGACAGAATGTATTTATTTAGATTGCGCACTACAATGTTTCTCCTCCATTCTTCAAATAATCAAGGGGTACAATGGATTTTTAACACACATTTGCATTCGCTTTATTTAAACGAATCATAAAAGAGGAAATTTCTCTTATATATCTTATAAACGAGAAGTTTCTTCTTTTTCTTTTTAAGTAGTTTGAAGCTATATGTTTACAAAACAAAAGAAGGGGCCTGCGGATAGGTAAACAATGGGCGGTCATTTTTTATATATAAATAAAAATATATGTATGTATATATATGCGTATATAATTGATATATTTATATATATACACATGTATATACACATTGTCAAGTTAGCTTTTTCACCGAACCGAAGAGGAATCTTCATTAATTAATTGATTAATTAATTAGCGCAAATTTAGGACTCAAAGAGAAAGCTCTTTCAACTTTCTTTCACTTTTTTTCTCTTACTATTGTTGAAGTAATTAAAAAAGAAAAGAGAATATGGAATACGGACTTCGTCTTCGTTTGAAACGCTTGTTGTAATAGTTTTTTCGAGGGAACAGAGGACTCTCTTTTTTTTTATACGAGAAAAAGAGGCTCCAATCTGTTTCCACTTATACTTAAATATACGATTATTATAATACATTTTATATTAATCCTATTCGTCTACTTTTATTGTTCAAACCCGCCTTTCCTTAATATTAAATGATCAGTTATTATTTTCATTGTCACTTCCATCGTCATCATCATTAATGTTATGCTTAATTGCAATGAGTGTTATAATTCCATTAATATGTTACATTATCTAGGACCATAATTAATATACATATCATTTTCTAATTAGGTAGCGTTCGGCTGTAAGAAAATGCGGGACAGAGATTCTTTTAACAAATTTTTCACAGAACTTGAAGCTATAGCAAGAGGATGCTTACGATTAAATGTTCAATTTTAGTTTAAAGAAACGTAAATTAATAAGACAGCGAATTAATGGTTAATCGATTTTTAAGCTTGTACTGCATTTAAGTTAGTGTCACTGTATATATAAAATTAGTAGTAACTTTTTAATACACTTTGTACCGATGAGCAATGTAATTTTACTTTAAAACATTTTGTCAATTTAAACACACCTATTATCAGATGTATGAAGAATTAAAATAAATGTTGGTAACCGACAAATTATTTGGGCCACTGTATTATAATTATTAGTTCTCGCGGATCGCTGTTTCACTTGTCGTATTTGTGGGACAGTTGTTTAAAAATTTTGTTCAAATTTCCCTCGAACAGAGCGGAATCTTGCATTTTAGATTTCGACTCCATCAACATTTCTTTTAACTGAAATACGTAATATGAAATAAGAATCGATAATGTCACAAATATAACAAATAAGTAGCGTAAACGTGCATCCAAGGCATTACATATATTATGTATGTATATTTGTGCAACATTATGATTGCAATACAAGTGTGTACCTTAAAGCATAAGTTCTCTATTTCGGGGTGCAATTTAGCACTAGTGGGGAGCAATTCCGGTTCTTTCATCGAGAGGGCAATTAATTTATGTTGTAAATCCTTTATTTCTACTTTGTTCTTCTCATTTATCGCGTGAAAGCAAAGACCAAAGGTATGCAGCCGATTATTTAAACGAATTACAGCTTTGCTACTGTCCGAGAGATATCTCTGTTCCTTCGAGATTTTGGCGATATTCCTAAAATGAAAGGACGAGGAAGTTGGTGATAACTATAATTGAAAAAAAAAAATTCAAGAGTACTATCGATATGAATAGTTAATAATCTTTTTTGCAATATTTACGAGTTACGAGCATCACTGTATTTTAAAAATAAACCGATAATGACTAACGATGCAATTATATTCAACTATAGTTTCCACTATAGTTGTAAGCCTTTAATATTCATAGGCGTTTTAGTACTTTTGTTCATTCTTTTAGGAAGAAGTTATAAGGTTTAATGGAGACTCTATATTATGCGTGATAGACCAGTTAGGCCAGGTCATTGTTATTCTTTTAAATGGGCATCGCATAGGTACTTTTACAATTTTCAGCATATTGGTAAAAGGACAACGCAGATTGTGGATGAAAAATGCAAGAAAGGGAAGTTATCTTTCATCTAAAATGCATCTGTTGAGTAACCAAATTGTTTCGAAGCTCATCGTGTCTTCGAATTTAAATTTGACATCCTGTATTAGCAGTTCAGTGAATGCAAATGTGCACGTTTCCTTACATATCGATGTTTGTGATAATTCTCTCATTGTCGCTTTTCAAGTGAACCAATGCCTTTTCCAGTTCCTCTTTTCGCCTCGTTTCCCGCTGTAGCGTGTTTTCCAAGCTCTCCATTTTAATTTTGAATTTCGCGGCCTCTGTTTGACTAGACACAGCTTCCCGCGCTAAAATGTCCCGTTCCTTGAGCACACTGTCGTAATTGATCGACAAATTCGAATGATCGATTTTCTTGCGCATCTTCTCCTCTTCCAATTGGTTAATCGTTTCTATGGCTAATTTCAAGCGGGCTCGCAGCTCATTCGATATTCTTCGTTCGTTCTGTAAGAGTGTCTCCTTTGAGCAGAGCTCCGTGCGTAGTAGAAAGTGTTCTTTTTCTAATTTGTCCAACTCTCTCTAGAAGAATTTTATCGAAGACTAATTAATTTATCATGTTCTTATAATATTCTTTCTTCGATTATCACATTTATTCATAAAGATTTTAATAATTATTCTTCGATTTAAATAGCCATCGAGAATTAATTCTAACCAAACTGCAATATATGCAATTTCTTGTGCTACTATAATATTGTTTTAGCTGTTTTATAATTTTATATTTGTACAATATGGTTGCTTTAAAAATTCATGTGTAGAAATATACGCTAACCGTGCTTCGTTGAATTTCGTAAATCATTTCGTGGAATTTCTTTTCGAATTGAAAAATGTTTGGCGTGTTTGGTTGAATGTTCATTTTTGTGAAAATTTTGATATTACTTTGCGTTTGATTTTGAATACTCTCCCTATTGTTGCGTTTTCTTTTGTTTTATATAACTGTGATAATCCTTACTGCGAAATCCTTCTAGGATTTAAAACGATAATATCGATAATATATCCAGTTCGATGTAATCGATTTCTCCGATTTCATCGAAACAGCAGTATGCTTCATATCGAACTTTTGTGGAATTCAAATATTTGAACACGTATTTATCATGTTTCTTACAATATTTTTCTATTAGAAGTTAATTTTATGCTCGCACATATATGTATAATTATTTATATAATATGCCACTCTACTATTTTTTACAAGCAATTAAAATAAATATTGCGGTAATTCGAGTTGGAAAAAATTGGGTACTTTTCAGTTTATCCAGCGCTCAAGTATTTCATTAATACTGATTTTACACATAGTAATATTGTAATCAATTTCAAATTTTTACGACTTAATTTCTTGATTTTCTAATACTTGCGATAATTTAAAATTATTATTTTATGTTGTATACGATTAATAATTTAGTTATTTTGTGGTAAATATATCAATTTTAAAATAAATTTGCATATACGTGGTTCCATTTGAACGTAGTCACACTTTAAAATAACATTGAAATTACTATTTTTGTAAATAACTGATAATGGTATGGTGATAATTCATTTCATTTCTTTAAAATGGAATTTTGTATTTCTTGATAATCTGCTAAATCAATTGGACCAGGTGGTGCTTATTAAGTATTTTCAATTCTCATTAAAGTATGTTAATAAATTATGTGAATAAAGAATTCTCTTAAAACACATTAAATTCATTATGAATTTAATACAACACTTTTCAAAACTATATATTTCTCATTCATGCAAAGTTCAATGTATCAAAAATGAAATAAACTTAAAATAATATAAATTGTAAGCACGAAAAGTTTTTCATAAATTGTATTATTAAGGCCGTCGCGCATTTGGCGAAGTGAATCCAAGAAATTAATAATAATCAATTCTCGCTTCGCTTAAGCACATACTGTTGTGCGCGGTTCCATAAGAAATTCTTCGAAAGCCTTCGAAATAAATTATTTACAAACTTTTCTCTTCGTATTGCCGCGCTTCGCCAAACTGCGCGACGGCCATTAGTGTAAGTATAAATTACATATGTATGTACCGGATATATTTTGTTTTTGTATTAAAAAACGGGTACAAAAAGATATATATCAACTATAAATATATTTAGGAAACTTCTCTTTTTATTTCTCTTAAATAATTCGTATAAAAATTAATGACTATCCATGAACTGAATATCTGAAAGTAATAAAACTGTATTGGGTAGAGGTCTTGGTTGCGGGCTTAATACGGTAAATGTTTGTCTCTCAACATCAACATTGGTCCTGCAAATAAATATTATTTTATAAAAAAAAATAACATAATATTGTAATATGCTTTCTAACATAGGTAATATTAACATTGCGTCTGTAAATATTTTCTTAAAAACGTTTAAATTATAATACGTGTACTATTCAGTTAAAGTTTTTTCTTTCTTAAAAACAAACGGCTTTAGAAATTATAATCTTCAGAATCATAAAAATAATAGAACTTTGCAATGGCTTTAAGTCTCAGCCTGTTTTTATCCTAAATTGTCGCAATTTGAAGAGTCCTTACACGCAGACGAATCCAGCAACGTTTGTTTGTACCACATCATCTTCCGGCGAATCAGCAAACGAAACTGACAATAGATGATGCAGAAGGTTTGGTCCTGGTGTGACAGCAACCAATTTCGTGAGGTTGTCCTCCGCCTTCATACCAAGCGGCATACACGACGCAGGTAAAACCGGAGCTCCAATTTTATATAATCTTGCTTCGCTCCATTTCACTTCGAAGCTATGCGGATAAAGCGGCGTTCTGGATCCATAAAAATATTCTCTTACGCTTTGATCTCTGGATTCTATTCTCTGCGTTTGACTTCTTTCTACTACTCCGCCGCTTTTCGGAAGAAAAACAACTTTCACAAAATCTGGCATGTCCCTGACGAGTTCGTTGTAAAGCCTCTCTTGATCTAACACCAAAATGGCGTCGACTTCGAAAGCTTGCGCGGCGTGGGTCAGTAATTTGTATCCGTCTCCTTTGATCCAGCCGCAGGTATTTATTACTATCCCTGAAACTCTGGCTTTCTTGTTAGCTTGAAGTCTATCGGAGCAGACTTCTGCGAGGCGTGTTACGAGGAGATTATACAGAGCGACGTTCGCGTTTGGAGATTTATGTCCGAAGTGAAAGACCAGTGGCGCTTGCTGGCTGAAGCCTTCGACTATGCTCGATGGACGTTCGACTAACAGGGCTCCGACGGTACCAGGTATCGCTATGTGACCTTGGCCGACATCTAGGTCTACGAAGATCGGCCTACGTCCCATTCTGACTGCATAGTTTAGCAGAAGCCTGCAAAGCGTCGATTTGCCAACATCGCAAGGACCTACGACCATCGTTATCGGCCCTCTAGTGTCATCCTTCTCCGCAGCTTCCCTTAGCCTCTCCATAGCAGCATGGCAGTTCAAGTACAGTCCCATTGGAGTCTCTTTAGCGACATAACTCACGTCAGTCTTTCCAGCCAATTCTACCGTACAACCTTGCCAGGTAAATACGGCGACTTTAGCACCGGCTGTGAACTCATACTTCTTTCCTTTTACTAACTCTGTGCCGAAGACTTCTGCTAAACCACTTTTTAACTGCAAGAGAAGAGATTTATATGACTGTTCTGACAGAAAAGCTAAATCAATTAATAACTGGTGTTTTGTGTAAATAAGTGAGTAGAAAAAGAGAAGGAATAATTGAAAATGTATAATTTGGTTCACAATTTACATAGAAAATATGCAACTCAAATAAACACTGACATCAACAAGAAAGTAAAGAAACACAATTTTAATGCTCACCTCAAGTGTAACTTTCTCATTTTTTGACTCCACTTCAAACCGTAATTCACAGTCTGGGTCTAGCTTGAACTCTTGCATTTGCTGTTTCTCATCAGTCATCAGTGGTCATCAGGCAGGGGTGGTCCACTACGGGTATTATTTTGTTAGCACAGCATTAATACCCTCTAGCGGGTTGGATATGCACTATATTACTAATGGCGGGCATTTCAAACTTTGAATTCAATGCATCCCTTACTTATGACTAAATGTGCCGGTGATTATGAAAGTGGTGTTAGTCAAAAATTAAAAAAAATTTTAATTCATCACTTACTTTATGTTATATTACAAAATAAGTAATAAATTCAATTTTTTAAATTTTTGACTGACACCGCTTTCAAATTATATTTTGAGAATTAAAATTTTCCAATTGCATACACGTATAAAATACAATATATTTATATAATATTACATTACAATTTATTTGGGAAATATGAAATTACAATTTGTTTGGAAAATATTAAATTACAATTTGCATCATACGATGTACACTTAACGATGTCCAGAAAAGAAGAGAGCGATGGAGAGCAAGTGTCCTCAAGCGTCCCGCAAAATTTCAGAAATAAGATATGATTTATGATACTACCCCCACTGCATTATAGGGATTACCGGCATATTAGTAATTATAGCAGGTCCTACTCCTGCAGGTGATGTGCACGATGTACACCAAAGATTGAGATGGACAATGATCACTCTTGGATAACAATAAAAAGTATAAATATATTTGAGGTTAGACTCTTGCACGCGTCTATCTTAGCTTGGTTCACGAGAGTGTTCCCCACTCTTCGGTCTCGGGAGGAGGAGACAGCACCTCCAAAAAGTTAGCCCCTCATTGGAGAATATATCAATTTCTTGTGTACGCAATCGTTTGTGCATCGTTTGTACATCATTGTTCATTAGTTTATATTATTTGTTCATCAATTACCGATTTATATTAAATTAAACAGATTTGGCTGAAATTTTTTTAAACGATTTTATTCCTCTAGCCCCTCATTATATTTTTTTTTCATTGTTCATCAATAATTTCATATGAAATCGATCGTTCGTCGTTTGTACATCTTTGTTCACTTATTTTTATTGCTTGTACGCAAGCAATTATCTTTTAATTAACATTTTTAATGAATATCTATTGCGTCATCACTAGACCTCACAACGGCGCATGCGCGTGAATGAGCGGCAGGGCACCTCGTGACATCGTAAATCATTGCCAAAGCCTCTTTTCTATTGGTAGCTGCCTACTGCTCGCTGCCTTTGATGTGAATGAGGCCTGAATATGGCTTTACATAATCCATGATACATTCCATCTGAAAGCATATACTCTAAGGCGGAGAACTATCAGGCTGCATCCATGATCCCATGAGGCTGGTTCAGGCACGCCGGATAATTTCGTAGAATAGCGAGTAATTTGGTAATTTACTGTGTGTGGACACTAAAATTTAGACGAGGAGTTTAGTAAAACAATGGCAAATTACTAAATTACACGCTACTCGACGAAACTAATGGACGTGTCTGTTCCAGCCTCATGGCTGATCGTTCTGCGCAGTTCTGCGTGTTGGCACGTGGTTTACATATATTGAGACCCTTTGTGTTCAAAATTCATACAGAAATTGGTACGTATATAATTATCATCATTTGTTGCACAACTATTACTGTCCGATACGCATTACAATACTTTGATGTTTCTGGATTTCGCTTGGCACACCTCGAACACGCAGGCGAATCGCACGTGGTTTGCTTATTATTAACTTTCACTATAATTTTCTTCATTGTGGTTCTACAGGTTATAAATCATTCTAAGAATGGGGCCCAAGGCAGCAGTATCTAAGGAGAGTGCTATCGCTGTGGTGGAACAATACATCCACTATTTTCAAACAAATAAATTTCCTACACGTGGATCAGAAGTGTGGATACAAATGAGCGAAACACTGAATAAGAAATGGAGTCCACTTTCTGTGTATACAAACGTGCGAGAAGATTTCGATCAGTCATATATTTCAGCAATTGGCATCTAACATCTTCTACTGTCATTCTTGTTACGACGTCGATGACCGTGTCTTTATACGGATGGCGAGTGACTGTGCACGTCAACAAAAATATATTTGTGAATTGCTCAAGTTCTTGGCAGTCAATCATTAACGAAACACATAATAGATCAAATTCTCGTACTTTAGAGTGGCGCATATTTTGCATACATTGCCACTTCCGAATCATATTTATAAAATGTGCTACATCTAGACCAATGTATGTATGAATCTGAGGTCGATAGTAATATTCACTATTTTATATCGATACGATAAAGAATAAAGAATTATTTTATTTCTGAAACACGTATGAATCCCCGGCCGACCTCGGAAAATCGGGGTCGACCCCCCGCAGTCGAGGGTGAAATATCCATTACAACGTATTAAGAAGTGATTTTCTTCATCGTATCGAGAGGGAAATGACGCCAATAGATTCCTTATGTTTTTCCGAAGAGAATCATACCAAATTTCATGTAAATCGAACTACTTTTAACCAAGTCAGCTTCAAATGATATAATTCGATTTGTCATGGAATCTCCTTCATTATGGTTTGAATTACGTCGTTCTTGGTGTTAGTTTCATCGGCGAAACATAAGGAATCGATTGGCGTCGTTTTCGCAAAGATTTGATGAGAAATTGGGAAATCTTGGACATTTCTAACTTTTTGATGGCATTCAACCCTTTCGAGGGTCGAAATCCTTAAAATTTGGTGAGGCACTGCGGAGGCTTGTCCTCGCTAATGCATTACTAATAAAAGATGATTTTTATCGCAAATGACTGATCATTAATTTAATCAAAACGATATTCGGCTACTTCCCTTACTATTCGACTTTTCCTTATAACTTGAAAACCGAATGTTTCCCCAACGTGCGACTTAAAACACTAATAAAGTACCAAAAAAACAGTTTTCAATTTTTTATCACGATTGAGTTAAAAAATAGAAAACACAAATTAATAGATGTAAAATATATTAAATTATACATCACTAGAAAGGAATAGGTTTATCTTATTTTTTGCCACAAATTTCATTCCGATATCTGAAAAGAAACACCCAAATGTCATTGACTTCTTCAATCTGGCAGATAAACAGAGCACGATGTACATATAAAAAAAAGGCTAGTCTTTCACTGTCTTCGACGGTCCTCGAGACCTCATACGACAATAGACCCTTTTTTCAAGTGCTCGAAAAGGTCCTGTGCGGCGCGTCGTTGCACTGGTGGGGCCATGGCGTTGACGCTTAGGTATAGGAAATACCATTTCCGACGACGCCAGTCGCAGTCGCTTGCGGCTGTAGCCGCCAGCCGCGGTCGCTGGCGGCTGTAGCCGCTCATTGGAACGGCCACCTTTAGAGTATATGCTTTAAGATGGAATGTATCATGGATTATGTAAAGCCATATTCAGGCCTCATTCTCATCAAAGGCAGCGAGCAGTAGGCAGCTACCAATAGAAAAGAGGCTTTGGCAATGATTTACGGTATCACGAGGTGTATCCCTGCTGCTCATTCACGCGCATGCGCCGTTGTGAGGTCTAGTGATGACGCAATAGATATTCATTAAAAATGTTAATTAAAAGATAATTGCTTGCGTACAAGCAATAAAAATAAGTGAATAAAGATGTACAAACGACGAACGATCGATTTCATATGAAATTATTGATGAACAATGAAAAAAAATGTAATGAGGGGCTAGATGAATAAAATCGTTTAAAAAAATTTCAGCCAAATTTGTTTAATTTAATATAAATCGGTAATTGATGAACAAATAATATAAACTAATGAACAATGATGTACAAACGATGCACAAACGATTGCGTACACAAGAAATTGATATATTCTCCAATGAGGGGCTAACTTTTTGGAGGTGGAGACAGCGTTTTCCACAGAATAACGCTGTGAGTGCCACCTAGTACAAAATCCGAGAATTAATACTGCTTTCAGAGACCTCATGCGGCTTGGATAGCTACTAAATCCGTGTTAACAGTGCTCCTATGTAAGTGAACCACCCCTGTCATCAGGCTATGGACACTCTTATGCGCGAGCTGTTACTGTATAGTGTACACAACTATCAACCACTATGCACCAACTATGCACTAGGTATACAGCACTGTGTAATTTACACATGGCAGTCACAAAAGATTGAAGTTAAATCACGACCGTGATCGTGAATCTGCGATCACTGTGATAAATCACTGTTAGTGATTTTGCACTCCATCTCTAGTCACAAAATCGTAAATGAGAGTGGCAGCCATGGACCTAAAGGACGGTGCATAGTTGCGGGGGGGGGGGGGTGAAGATCTCCGCTGGGAGGGAAGGAATACTTTCAGCCATCTTGTACCTGTCAACTTGTGCTGCACTCTGTAGGCGAGATTACTTATTAGTACTATTAGCGTAGCTTGGCGTTGGTGTGGCTTGGCGTCAGTGTGGCTTGGCGTCATTCAGCGTTGTTCAGCCGCTGAACTTCAGCGGTCATCAGCGTACATCAGTGTTGTTCAGCGTCGTTTGGTGTAGCGTATAGACTAAATAGTTCAGAGTTCTTGTGTAATTATTTGTAAATTGAATTGTGGAAATGCCAGTTTGCATAGTGAGTGGCTGTAAAGTTAGAACTTCCACGAACACATTTTAATAAACTTAGTTTGTTTTCTGGTCACTAAATATATTGTGTTATTATTGATCCTCCATATTAAAATGTATGAAATACATTTTTTTAATATTTAAAATGTATGAAATTCAATTGCACAGTTTTAAATTTGGCCACGGCATGATATAGAGGGCACCACTAGTTGACCGGTACAAGATGGCTGAAAGTATTCCTTCCATCCCCGCGGAGATCTTCACCCCCCGCGTCCATAAGTCTAGCTCAGCGCTGCCCAGCGCAGGGGCCCCTCACGCGCCTGTTTCCCCTTCCAACCTTTCTTTCCCGCAGCGTGCCTTCCGTTGTCAAGGAGACCGCGCGACGCTACGAACGCTACCATGACGGGCTAGCCAGGCTATATAGCGACTGGCCTGTCGCCTGTTTAGCGTCGCGCGGTATCCCTGACAACGCGTATGAGAGTGGGAGAACCCCGAGTTTACGCGTAAGCGACCTTGGACAGCGCTGGTCTAGTTCATGCAGAGATCGGAGGACTCCGGCCGGTGTTGATGGAGGGGGAACACCTACAGGAGCGGTGGTAATAGTGACGACGCGAAGCGAATGTGACGTCACATGCTCACGTCACTACGGTGGACTCCTCGAAACCCTGAAAGTCAGCTTCGACGGACTCCAGCCGGTGTTGATCTCAAGGGCAGCTGGAGTCCACCGCTGCTATTGGTCAGAAGGAAACACCTACAGGGAGCGGTGGCAATGTGTGCGTGAGACGCCAGGATGGAAGACGAACCGAACCACGGCCAATCAGCGTCACCGGGACATATGTTGTCGACGCTGATTGGCCGCGGCGTCACTCGCTTGGCGCTGGCGTCGGTTCGTCTCCAATCGTGGCGTCTCATGCCCACATTCTGTATGCGCCCGTGGCGCATTTGGCTTGGCTTGGCGCTGGCGTCGGTACATCTGTGACGTCACATTCGCTTCGCATTGTCACCACTTGGCTTGGCTTCGCGCTGGCGTCAATTCACGCACACATTACCACCACTCCTGTAGGTGTTCCCCCTCCATCAACACCGGCCGGAGTCCTCCGATCTTTGGGAAAGATGGACGCCTATTCGCGGGGGCGTATGGACATCCGAAGGACAGTCTACCGCTTGGATCTGATGCATCCTTCATCCTGATTGGACTACGAGGATCTATCGGAGGACTAGAAGAATTCGGCTGACGACTTCGGCGAGGACCTCGGTGGATACTTCGAAACGCTGCACACATTCTAATTCTAACCAGCTTTCTGAACAGTCGAATAAATTTCAAAGTTCTACTTATAAATAGCTTCTTGTATTTTGTTTTATTTGAAACTCCCACACTCCGACGAGCAAAACGGTTCAGCGCTCCACGGGCACCAACCCGCGTTCTCATTTTAAAATCATCGCTAAAATACGCAACATGAGTAGAGATGGAGTGCAAAATCACTAACAGTGATTTATCACAGTGATCGCAGATTTACGATCACGGTCGTGATTTAACTTCAATCACGATCGTGATTGTGATTTTTTTTAACTTGAGTGAATTGTGTACTGTGATCGTAATTCTTGATCTTGATTGAATTATTTTTTATAAAATACTTTCATAGAGCTTGTGTTACAGTCAAAGCGTGCTAATTCAGCGAATATATAGAATATTCATTCATAAATAGTCAATGTATGCACGCACTGATTTGATTGGTTAAAGTATTCACATGTACATTATACGTTTTAACTAAAGTGAAGAAATATTCGTTAATTTAAATAGATCGAGAATGATTACATTGGTTCAAAATATTCAACTGAGATTCTATAAGAACAGTGAGGACTTGAGAATGTTTCGAGAGGAAGTAGAAATTGGGGTTATGTGGCGCGTGCAAAGAGCAGTTATGCTCTCCACCAATCAGAAGCGATCACTATTCTGTCTGCACCAATCAGAGGCGATCACGGATTACCGTTCTGCCTGCACCAATCAGAAGCGATCACGGATCACTGTTCTGCCTGCACCAATCACATACGATCATGAAAATCACGGATCACTGTGAAAAATCACCGCGATTGGGAACGAACGTGATCGGATCACTCGTGATTCACAAATAACGGTTCTAGCCAACACTATTTGTGACAGTGTTTCAACTGCCACCCAGGCAGCTCCAATTTTTTCGAACTAAAATTCAATATGGCCGTCCAACGTAGTCTGCGAATCCACTAATAATCTATTAATTACTGCAACATTTGTTGTATTTTGATCGCAAACCATACTGAGGATGATAAGTTCCGTTTCTTCGAAAGCTTTTACAACAGTTTTGATGCAGTGCATCAACTGATTTGAGGACGTCTTGCATTTTGTGAAATAAAGCAGTCAGAGCAACAACGGACTAACCTACATTTTTTCGAAATTGAATTAGTAGCAATAACGTATTCCAATAGGCTTTACTAACCATATAAAATAGGAAAAAAAAAATTTAATATGGGTTGCTCCGTTGTTGTTCTGACTGCCTTAAATAATAAGCAAATGGGAGTTTCCAGTTCGATACGATACTTTTAGCATAAACACTAGTGCATGGCCATATTGAATTTTAGTTCGAAAAAATTGGAACTGCCTAGGTGGCAGTCAAAACACTGTCCCAAAATCGCAAATGAGAATGGCAGCCCCTTGGTAGTGATGCTAAGCAACATTTTCTTGGAAACGAACCGACGCCAGCGCCAACCGAGTGACGCCGCGGCCAACCAGCGTCGACAACATATTTCCTGGCGACGCTGGCTGGCCGTGGCGTCTCACGCACCATTCCACCACGCCTGTAGGTGTTCCCCCTCCCAAATAAGTGGTCCAAGAAAATGTTGCTTTAGTATCCCTAGAGCACTAAAGAGGTGAGTATGCGCATCCGCCATATTGGGTCCTCTGGAGAGAGATGATTATTGAGAACCCGCCTTTTTCAGTATTGTCACATTTGCTTTATAAACCAAATATAAGCTTAAATGTAATAAAATACTCTAATAATGTGTCGTGCTACAATATATTGTTGCGTGGTTCTTCGGCCCGGCGATGGTCCTAGGGGCTGGGTTGATGCCCGTGGAGCGCAGAACCGCTCTGCTCGGAGTTGCGCGTCCGTGTTTGAATAAATTGACTTCAGTTGTACTTTTAGTTTGTATTCTTTGTAGGTTTAAACGTTTTATTGTTATTCACAACGAATTAAAGATTGATTATGAATTGTAACAGAGCTCAGGAATAAACGTGTTATCGCTAATACAGTCGAGATTAGAATGGCAATCTTTTAGAATCGTTATTTTACGTTTCTAAGGAGAAAGCGACAAAAGCTAGTACATCGAGCGGCTTCAAATATGCCGGGCAAAAAGGCGAACTTAAACTCGGGTTACTTATCATGGCAGACAACCTTCTAGCTGAACCCCCAAGTCTTTCTTATAGTGGAAAACGCATTGTTACCAACTCGAGGTTGCGCGGTACGCAACAATATCAATATCAGCTGTTGCGATATCCGCTGGTGTGAAAGCGTATATTATATGAAGTTAGCCATAAGACATAGGGATATCAAGGTTTGATGCGAGAGCGAAATTCAAAATCCTTTTGTACCCACGCAGCACAAGGTCCCAAGGACGTCCACAGACGTCCCGGGTACGTCTGGCGACGTCCTTGGGACCTTGTGCTGTGTGGGTACCGAAAGATAGATATATTATAATTAGATTCAAAGCGAACGGTACATCTGGAAGGTCTTAAGCAAGTTTGAAACGGGGGACAAGGCGGAGTTTATTGTCAGGACTCATAAACACGAAGAGCGCGTTGTGCTTTTCGAGGGTTTTCCCTGCCAGTTTTTCAAACGCGCTCGTGGAATATTAATAGCTAATACCTGAACTCAGAAAGCGTACGAGAACCTGGGGTTGCATTCAGTAATTTTCAAAACTACAGTTAGGCCAGGCGAGGATAATAAATAGCTTAACTTTTCCTTCCACATCTGCGTGCCAAATTTCGTCGAGCGAGCAACTGCTCATCTCGTAAAACCATTTAAAACTCTGTCCCCCCTTTCAATAATTGCCGATGTCCTGTTAGGGTAAAAACTCAGCTCGAGAGCAGCTGAAAGTCATAAAGTCATAACCTTTGCGCGGGCGACGTCGACTTGACCCTGAGGGTTGCGCGTACCTCGAGCACCAGCCGAGAGTGGGAGGAAGCGCGAAGGAAGGGCCAAGGACGGAGAGATGGCTGAAGGACAACCCTCTGACGAAGCTTCAGGGACAACACCGTCTTGATTGGACGAAGGGATCCAGGGAAGGAGTCGGAAGAACGCACCGAAATTGGAGGAGTAGGGCGCTCGTAGGCGACAAGCGAGGAGTTAATCTGTAAGAAGTCAGATCGAACTTGTTAGCAGAACAGTTAACGTCAAACTAATAAAATCCAAACATAGAATTTATTCAGAAGTGTTTCATTCGTTTCATACGTACATTGAAATTCCCGCGCATATTCGCGAGCTGAGTGCGTTAGCGCTCCACGGGCACGAACCGGCGCTTCATTTGGAAATCTTCAATAAATCGCGCAACAATACGATCTTCGAATCGATCCCTTTCTTGAGAATCGATTTAAAAAATCGAAAATCGCGACAAAAAAGATCGATCTTTGAAAGATCGATTTTAAATCGGCATCCCTAATTCCCTACCATAATGGTGTCCCGCGACTCTGCATAGTTACAAGTTGTTGATAGTTGTGCGTTGTGCGTAATATTGCTGAATATTACTGTGCCAAACTAAATATGCTGTGCACGTGTTGCGTCTCGCTTAGCCTCGCGTCTCCCAACGCGAGTTTGAATATGTTTCACGAGAGCAAGAATAATATATCAACAAAACTGGAAGGTTTTCGATATGCACCATATAAACACAATGCTTTCATGACTGCAGTTCGTAAAGGAAGAATAGACACAATAAGAGAGATAATTAGTTCTCGCGGTCCATGTTACGCGAAAGAATGGAAAGATGGATATTCTTTACTTCGGACTGCCGTTCAGAAGAAACATACAGAAGTTGCTGAACTACTTTTAACAAGTGGTTCCAAAGTTAACAGCAAACATCCATGTAACACTCCACTTCATCATGCTATTCTAAATGGTGACGTACAATTTGTGAAGATGCTTCTAGATAAAGGTGCTAATGTTAATGCTAAAAATACGCATGGCAAAACTCCGCTTCATAACGCAGTTCGATGTATGGAAACGGAAATTATTAGCATGCTTTTAAATCGGAGAGCGAATGTTAACGCTGCTGACGATTGCACTGTAACTCCACTACACCTTGCTGTTATGAACGATAGCAAAACAATTACACAGATTCTGTTAAGTAGAGGGGCTAATGTCAATGGTACAACTTCTGGTCACAGTGCAGCGGATAAAGGGTACTTACAAATTGTTTAATATCTTTCAAAATACAGAGCTTACGTTAATTCTGGGTGTGCCTCTATGTTTAGGGATGGCAGTACACCATTGCACCTTGCTGTTGGTAGAAGTAATGGAAAAATTACTGAATTGCTCTTAAGCAAAGGTGCTAATGTTGATGCTAAAAGAAAGGATGGCACAACTGCTCTCTATATTGCAACAATGAATGGGTGTACTGAAATCGTCGAGCGTCTTTTAAACTATGGAGCTGAAGTTAATTTTGTGTATGACTGTACATCTCAGGAAGGTTACACAGCACTGCACTGCGCTGTTGAAAGAGGCAGTCTAGCTATCATCGAAATGCTTCTAAATAAATATGCTAACGTAAATGTTAAAGCAAAGGATGGTACAACTTGTCTTCATATTGCATCAGAAAGAGGGCATTCACGAACTGTTGAACATCTATTGAAACATGGAGCTGATGTTAATTCTACGTATACCTCTGCAACTTCGTGCGGTTATACACCACTGCACGTTGCTGTTGAAAAAGGTGGCGAAGATATTGTTGAGTTGCTTTTAAGTCGAGGTGCTGATGTAAACGCTAAAGGAAAAGATGGTATAGCATCGCTCCATCTTGCGGCGCAGCATGGGTATTTAAAAATTGTTGAGCTCCTTCTGAAACACGGAGCTGAAGTTAATTCTGCATATACCTCTTCAATTCTGGAAGGTTATACGTCGCTGCACCTTGCTGCTGAGAAAGGTAGTGAAGAAATTATCTTATTGCTTTTAAGTAGAGGTGCTGATGTAAATGCGAAAGGAAGAAACGGTCTGACTTGTCTTCATATCGCATTAACAAAAGGGCATGTACAAATTACTGAACAGCTTTTAAAACATGGGCTTGTGTTCGGTCGGCGTATACCTCGCTATATCGGGAAGGTTATGCACCGTTGCACCTTGCTGCTGAGAAAGGTGGCGAAGATATTGTAAAATTAAGTTTAAACTACTTTTAGAATGCGGAGCTAATGTTAATTCTAAACATAAGAACGATTAAACTATACTACACTTCGCTGTTGAACGTCCAATAATTGTCGGGCATATTTTAAAGCATTGTCCTGATCTGAATGACAAAAGCAACAGCAGCGTTCTTAATATTCCAGTGCGCGGCTATGGAATAGGGTATAGCAAGATCGTTACGGACCTGCTTTAGTATGGTTTTACTGTTAACTCTAAAGACGCAAATAATTTTATGCACGCTGCTGTTGAGAAAGGCTGTGTGAAAAATTTTGAGGAACTCTCAACATATGGTGCTCATGTTAATAAGTTATACAAGTCAGCATTAGGAAAAGGTTCTATACCTTTACATGTTGCAATCAAAAGCGGACAAAAGGAAGTAGCGAAATTATTGATAAGCTACGGAGCTGATGTAAATGCACCAGATGAAACTGGGAGGACACCAATATTTTATGCCACTGATAATGCCGATTTAAAAATTACTAAACTACTTTTAACTCATAAAGCTAATGTAAAAAATAATCTTGAGCTACTGAATATTGCTGTTAAGAAAGATTGCAGAGAAATCGTTGAAGTTTTTTTACAATTCGCTGCTGAATGAAAGAAGTGAAAGTATAGTCGGGGCCCTTGGGTTCAGATTTTATAAAGCAGACGCTGGCAAGCCTACTGCACATTACCAGCAGTCCTAATACATAATGTAATAATTATTCCAAAGATACCTAAAATAGTATACGCTTAAGTTTAGGAATGCTCAAAAAGGCGAGGACAGTCATAGTTTTTATCGATTTTTAAATGTTTTTATTTTAATGTTATGTACGAAAGTTATTTTATTTGTTTTAAATAGACCGCCAGCATGCGAGCAAATGTTGGGACTTGCTTCGTTACGGTCAACATACAAATAGTATTATTGTTACCAATATAGTATTATCTATGTTTAGATAAAATCTCTATTATCTGCAAAACGCAGTTAACTTTTGTAACTTTCTTATCGTAATAAACTATATATTATATAAAGTAAGTGTACTTTGAATGTGAAACTGTACCTGAGTTCATGGGCTTGTTATATTATCAGCCGAGAATTTGTCTTTCAATAAACTCAGCGTATTCGGGCGGTCGCACTGGTGCGCACTGAGTGCGAATTTTAGCCAATCGGAAGCGAAAAAGTTCACACTTGACCGTCCGAATATGCATTCAAATTTAAATTCAACGCCTATTTTAGTTCATCCTTTCAACACTACGCACCGCTAAAATTTTTGTCGATACTCAATGCAGGGATACTAGAGCACTAAAGAGGTGAGTATGCGCATCCGCCATATTGGGTCCTCTGGAGAGAGAAAATTATTGAGTATCCGCCTTTTTGAGTATGCTCAGATTCACTTTATAAACAAAAATATGTGTTGCTGTGTTGCGCGATTTATTGAAGATTTCCAAATGAAGCGCCGGTTCGTGCCCGTGGAGCGCTAACGCACTCAGCTCGCGAATATGCGCGGGAATTTCAATGTACGTATGAAACGAATGAAACACTTCTGAATAAATTCTATGTTTGGATTTTATTAGTTTGACGTTAACTGTTCTGCTAACAAGTTCGATCTGACTTCTTACAGATTAACTCCTCGCTTGTCGCCTACGAGCGCCCTACTCCTCCAATTTCGGTGCGTTCTTCCGACTCCTTCCCTGGATCCCTTCGTCCAATCAAGACGGTGTTGTCCCTGAAGCTTCGTCAGAGGGTTGTCCTTCAGCCATCTCTCCGTCCTTGGCCCTTCCTTCGCGCTTCCTCCCACTCTCGGCTGGTGCTCGAGGTACGCGCAACCCTCAGGGTCAAGACGACGTCGCCCGCGCAAAGGTTATGACTTTATGACTTTCAGCTGCTCTCGAGCTGAGTTTTTACCCTAACAGGACATCGGCAATTATTGAAAGGGAGGACAGAGTTTTAAATGGTTTTACGAGACGAGCAGTTGCTCGCTCGACGAAATTTGGCACGCAGATGTGGAAGGAAAAGTTAAGCTATTTATTATCCTCGCCTGGCCTAACTGTAGTTTTGAAAATTACTGAATGCAACCCCAGGTTCTCGTACGCTTTCTGAGTTCAGGTATTAGCTATTAATATTCCACGAGCGCGTTTGAAAAACTGGCAGGGAAAACCCTCGAAAAGCACAACGCGCTTTGCCCCCCGCCTTGTCCCCCGTTTTAAACTTGCTTAAGACCTTCCAGATGTACCGTTCGCTTTGAATCTAATTATAATATATCTATCTTTCGGTACAAAAGGATTTTGAATTTCGCTCTCGCATCAAACCTTGATATCCCTATGTCTTATGGCTAACTTCATATAATATACGCTTTCACACCAGCGGATATCGCAACAGTATCACAACCATAGAGATCGCGGATCTCTAGCGGCGTGTAGCGTAAACTCTAGAAGCGCGAAGTTTGAATCAGAGCACACAAATGTAATAGGAAAGGGAAGCAAAAGTGATGTTGGCACAAGTCCGAGGGGTTTGAAAACAGTTAAAGAAGCGGATGTTTGAACATTTCAACTCCACTTTTATCCCTTCTCCTAAATGTGTAAAACCAGCGCAAAGGTGTTAAACGCTTGATAAGTAAGAAATCGATATCCGAGAGGAAATGTAACGACGAATAGGAATTTATAGTATATCGATAATTCGCCACCACTACTGGTCACCTTCGCCTTCCTAGATAGCACACCTCGTCTTAGAGACGTCTAGTTTATGTCCATTTTAGGTCTGAACGTCTTGATTTGTAACAAGACGTCTTTAAGACGTCTTTAATAGCGAATTCGGGAGACCCGCACTGGTGGCACTGAGTGCGAACCAGGGGTGGTCCACTACGGGTATTATTTTGTTAGCACAACATTAATACCCTCTAGCGGGTTGGATATGCACTATATTACTAATGGCGGGCATTTCAAACTTTGAATTCAATGTATCCCTTACTTATGACTAAATGTGCCGGTGATTATGAAAGTGGTGTTAGTCAAAAATTTAAAAAAAATTTAATTCATCAGTTACTTTATGTTATATTACAAAATAAGTAATAAATTCAATTTTTAAAATTTTTGACTGACACCGCTTTCAAATTATATTTTGAGAATTAAAAATTTCCAATTGCATACACGTATAAAATACAATATATTTATATAATATTACATTACAATTTATTTGGGAAATATGAAATTACAATTTGTTTGGAAAATATTAAATTACAATTTGCATCATACGATGTACACTTAACGATGTCCAGAAAAGAAGAGAGCGATGGAGAGCAAGTGTCCTCAAGCGTCCCGCAAAATTTCAGAAACAGGATATGATTTATGATACTACCCCCACTGCATTATAGGGATTACCGGCATATTAGTAATTATAGCAGGTCCTACTCCTGCAGGTGATGTGCACGATGTACACCGAAGATTGAGATGGACAATGATCACTCTTGGTTAACAATAAAAAGTATAAATGTATTTGAGGTTAGACTCTTGCACGCGTCTATCTTAGCTTGGTTCGCAAGAGAGTTCCCCACTCTTCGGTCTCAGGAGGAGGAGACAGCGTTTTCCACAGAATAACGCTGTGAGTGCCACCTAGTACAAAATCCGAGAATTAATACTGCTTTCAGAGACCTCATACGGCTTGGATAGCTACTAAATCCGTGTTAACAGTGCTCCTATGTAAGTGGACCACCCCTGGTGCGAACTTTTTCGGTGCCAAGATCACTAGCGCATTCGGCAGGCACACACTGACTCAGGCTGTGTTCCAATTCACGCATTATGCGCATAGACCGCAGCGCAGACGCTGCGCGCATGAAAAGCGTTCCGTTTCCAGCAGCGCATGAACCGCAGTATCGAAACGGAACGGGTTTCGATGCGTCTGATGCTCGTGAGGTTACGCGGGAATGTTCAAACTTACTTACAAATAGCTATGCAGTTGGATAGAGTACGGTTAATTTAATTCGAGACTTTTGGACGGTGGTCGAAGCACGCTTCCTAACTACATCGGTTACTTCGTCCTAAGGATCGGGGACCGACTCCTAACGAAATTTGATGGCTTTATTGGTTCCTGGATTTTCTCAACCCGAGTTTTTCTATTCTTCTTGAACAGCGATAATTATTGAAAGCGAAGACCATATTTTATGAATTTTACAAGACGAACTGCTGCTTACCGAGCGTAATTTGGTAAGCAGATGTGTAAAGGAAAAATGAAGTTATTTATTATCCGCGTCCGGGATAAATTCAAGGTTTTGAAAGCTATTGAATAGAACCGCAGGCTCTCGTACGTCTTCTGGTTTAGAGTATAGCTGTAAAGTTAGCATTATAAGAGCACGTTCGAAAAATTTAGCAATAAAAGCCTTTAAGAAATAACAATGCGCGCTGCGTATTTGCTTCCTTCCTCATCTTTCGTTTCGACCCTGCCTAAAACCTTCTAGTCTAGAAATTGAGTCCGTTGCGTTGGTTGCAATTCATACAGCGAGTGCAGAGATGACGTGCAAAACGTACTTTACGGACGTTTTAAAAACGTATTTTGCGGACGTTTTAAAAACGTATTTTGCAGACGTTTTAAAAACGTACTTTGCAGACGTTTTAAAAACGTATTTTGCAGACGTTCAAAAGAGGTTGTGCGCCATGTGAGCAATGTGGATAGATTAGGATACATTAGTTCAAGGAAACCAGGGATCGTAACCGCTCTCTAATCCAAACCATCCACGAAATATGGATAGATCGCACAGGTAAAGCCTAATTAGATCTACATACATACATATATATATATATATATATATATATATACATAATTACCCTGATAACCAGATCTGGCAGCAGAATCTGACATCAGAACCGTAGTCGTCTGTGTCCGCATTTGGCTGCGTTCTGAGGTGCAGATTCTGATGTCAGATGCCTGATGTCAGATCGGCAGCAGATCGACAGCAGATTCTGCCGTCTGCTATGGTTCTGACGTCAGACTCTGCGCTCTCATGCCTGCGCCAGACCCTGCTACCAATCTGATGTCAGACTGGAGACAGATGGTTATCAGGGTACATACTGGAACATATAAATGTTTATGGGAGGTATTCATAAACGTGTCTTAAGATTAAGCAAATGCTTAAGGGGGTAGACACGTCACGTGGTCTGGCCGATTCGGCAGGTCGGTATTACAGCAGGTTTTTTCTGCACTGAAATGGTATTACCCATAGATACCCGGCTGCCTGTGCACGCGAGAGGGAGCTGTTTGCTATTTCCATATGTTATTTTGAATGTGGAAAGAAATTCTCAGCTGTTGCGTTGTACTTTAGAAAGTCTACTGGTACTGCAAACGTAGAAAATTCATTGTACATTTACTTGAAATGTGCTTATGCTACAATATTCTACGTTGGCAGTAAGGAATTATAAGTGAAAAGGAAAAATAGATGAGGGCATGTCCCCAGAAAATGAAGTTTGTTAGGATAGACATTTTTTAATTAGCAAAATACTGAAACAGAACATGAAATACACATCCTATGCAGAAAGCAGTTATGAACAAACATATATAAAATTGTGTTTGATGATCAATCCAACGCGTGATTATTATGTGGTCCCTCCTCGAAGTGACAGAAAATATAACCTATGTATATGCTATAAGACAATAAATATTTAGCGGCTATTTCGTTGTATTACGCTACATTTGTGAACTTTTCATCATCCTTCCGAAACATTATTATTACGCCGCAACAGTATCTTTAGGAAATCGGGTATAGCATATAGGTTATATTCTCTGTCACTTGGAGGACCGGATTTTCTGTCCTCGAAGTGAGAAGTGACAGAAAATATAACCTATATGCTAGACCCGATTTCCTAAAGATACTGTTGCGACGTAATACTAATGTTTCGGAAGGATGATAAAAAGTTCACAAATGTAGTGCAAAAGATAGCGTATACATAGGTTATATTTTCTGTCACTTCGAGGAGGGGACCATAGACATATATAGACGGTGGAGCGTAAGCTGAGGGGGGAGCAAAGGTTCGCGGTAAGGGGAGCGATACGAGTAAATCGGATAACGCTGTGGTTATGCATGCCGAATGCATCCGAAGCTATCCGACGTGCCTGTATCTGAACCTATGCCTTTACCCTTCCAAGCCTTCCTTCCCCACGCCGATAGTCCCATCTTCTGATCCGTCTATATATGTCTATGGAGGGGGCCACGTAATAATCACGCGCATCCAGCCTGCGCATTTTTTTTATGAAAAAATTATTTAAATCGGACTATTTTTAACGAAACGGGCTTTCAATTCTGCAAACAAATTTTTCACGTAATTTCCTTAATTATGGTTTGAGTTGTATCATTTTTGGGGCCAATTTGATTGAGAAAGTATAAGGAATCGATTGACGCCACGATCGCAAAGATCTGATTAGAAATTGCAAAACTTCAGATTCATCAGTGCTTAGTGCGCAACATTGTATGGCCCCGCTGGTTTCAAGCGTCGAAGCCGACGAAACTCAGCGAGACACATGTGTAAAATAACATATTTGCAGTTTTATAATTGAAGATGTAGTGAACGTTACAGGACTGTCTTTATATATGGCTCTCACAAACAAAATCGCCTGACTTGTTAGACATGAAACCGGGCATACAAATGGTTGCGCATATCGCCGAAAGCATCAGAAAGAATATGTACAGTCTTCCAATGTTTCAATTGTTGAGAAGCCTTTGGGCTCAGTTTATCGGGAAAGACCTACCCACCCCACTGTTTTGCTTTCTCGTTGCGAGCGTGGACCTTCGGGTCCTAGTAGACCGCCCGTTGACAGCCGAGAACAATAAAACCGACGAGCTAGATAAAATACCCAGTACAGAAAAATAAAATGTTCGTGTTTTTGATAAGTATTGATGAAAGTATTACCGATGAATTTTTTAGGATTTCCCGATGAAAATGATATCAAACATGGAGCAATTCGATAAATTTTTATTGAACGGAGAGTGTGTTCTAATCATGTATTCATAAGAAAAAATAGACTGAATTGCTTCGTGTCTTGACTCACCAACAATCCATGAATAGTAACACTCTCATCAAGGTGTAATGAGAAATTTTGAACATTTCGTATTCAGTACTGGATGACTCAAGTCGCCGTCGACCGAGGGTGTACCGCTGGTGCGCTATTTCACTCGCACTCGGTTCACATCGTTCGGTCTCCTTGTCAAGCGGTTCGAGCGAGGGCCCTGATAGGGGTGAATTTATTTGGGAAACAAAAGTCGCGTCATTCATGACACCTACTCGCGAACAGATATACATATGTACGAGAAGAAACAATGCAATTGCCCGATGACTTGAAGCAACATTTCAATAGGTAAATGCATGAAACTCTGGGATCAGGAATTCCGAACCCAGTGGGGCATATGTAAGAACTGGCGAAATTCAATAATAGTTCGTCGTCTAAATTTTACAAGTATTTATTTGACGTGAATATAAAGTTTTTAGCAAAGTATTTCTCGATTTGAGTTCTGTAGAAGGCTGATTTTCCTTCGCCATGGAAAGTCCCCTCTTGGCCTTCTCGCTGGCAATCATGCGACTCGCTGAGTTTCGTGGGCTTCGGCGCTCGAAACCAGCGGGGCCATACAATGTTGCGCGCTAAGCAGTGACAAATCTGCAGTTCTGCATTTCTAATCAGATCTTTGCGAAAGTGACGTCAGTCGATTCCTCATGTTTTCTCGATCAAATTGGCCCCAAAAATGATATAATTCGGACCAAAATTAAGGAAATTACGTGAAAAATTTGTTTGTAGAAGTGAAAGCCCGTTTTGTTAAAAATAGTCCGATTTAAATTATTTTCTACCAATATAACCGGGAGAATGCCAAGAATCCAATGGTGTCACTTTCATATTGATACGATGAAAAATAAACAAATTCTGTTTCTATATAATCGATGACACATCGCCGAGCACGGCGATCTCGCGCGGCTCGGGACACAAAGGTTCTCGTCGGTTATTCGAACTTCTAAGATCGTATTCAGATTTATTGGCCGGTGAGTTTCGTAACTAGGGGTGTGCGGTTACCCGATTTTTCGGGCTCGGGACGGGCCGGCAACTTTCGGGCGGGATCGGGCGGGGTCCCGATACTTTCGTATTGCTCGAGATCCCGACAGTTTCGGGACCCCAAGACTCGATTCGGGCTACAAGCATAGCCGCCATGAGCGGACAATTTGATTTCAGGTCGACTCGGCAAAACTCGGACGCGATCGGACGATATCGTTACCAGTAATAGATTAAAATTATTACCTGAGAACATAGAAAAATTATGTTTCTTACACGTTAATTTGAAATAATAAAATATTCGCCTCCTGTATATTATTGTTATTATGAAACATCCAGGAAATATTCCTTTTTGTATGCTTATAGTTCGTACGTTTTCTATTTTAAATCTGAACCTATCCGGAAAAAGATAATACCCTATATATTCCCTTTACATAAAGTACTAAGTATGAAGTATATTTTATTCAGATTTTAAAATATTGTCGATATAAAAATAGTCTTCTTCCCAAGTTCTGAACATGGTATTTATTTAAGTACGTATATGGACGTATTCAGTATTCAGAGACTATTTGGTAGCAATGAAAATACATATATATGTAAGTAAATAATAAGATACAAATTATGATTCAACAGGAGACAGAAAGGTAAAAACTTATCACTCTGGTATCGATATAAATGATATACATAATTCTTTCCGTCTCGGTCCGTTCGTAATAGCTGGCTTTCGAGCCGATCGCGTCCGAGTTTTGCCAAGCCGACCTGAAATCAAATTGCCCGCTTATGGCGGTCATGCTTGTAGCCCGAATCGAGTCTCGGGATCCCGAAACCGTCAGGATCTCGAGCAATACGAAAGTATCGGGACCCCGCCCGATCCCGCCCGAAATTTTCCGACCCGTCCCGAGGGCCGAGAATCCGAGCCGCGGGACGATCCGCACACTCCTATTCGTAACGCGTATTCTCTCGTCATCGCAGAACACGAGTGAGCCAGAAGTGGTGGGGATAGCGCCAAGCTTCTGTCATGCATAGGCCAAACCGAGCTGCAGCGTAGAAATACACGCATCAGAATAGGTGTGCCTTAGGCCTTAGCTCCGAAAAAATTCAGGAGCTTTATTGATCAGAACATTGATTCTTTTTCAATAGCTTCATCTCGTATTGGTCATAACAGCCACACGGCTACGTTCAGACGGAGCCGAGCAGCATTCCCGTTACCCCACCATACCCTTGGGTGGCCGCGTAACTCCAACAGACAAATCCACGATCGTCAGATGGTGGTGACTGATTTCTCCTCGATCGCTATTCGCGAAAACGAATCGACCGGCCAATATATCTGAATACGACCTTAGGATAAAGATATAATGAAAGATGAAAAATTATTCGAAGCCCAAGATGAAAGGCCTTCGAATAAACAAAGGAAACTAATAAATACCCGAAGCTAAATAGAATTTTAGATTTAGGGTACACACACCCTCCCCCAAACCTCGTGTCGATCGGCCACAGGGGCCATTCGGAAGTATATTCTTTTAATTAAATAATACCCATCTCTGCATAGGAGCGTAAAGAATTACAAAAAAAATTCAAGGAGTCAACTGTTGACCGATTTGGAGACTTTTCCTTGTTATATGTTATATACAATAAAAGCAATAATCGCAAATAATTGCTGTAACTTCCACATTCTGAAAATATGGTATCAGTAAATTACTACTTCCAGTGTTATTAAAAAGTTCCAATCTCTTTTTTTATTTGAAATAATGTGGCCATATAATTATAACATATATTCGGCAGCGGTGATGTATGTGTTACAGTAAAAGCGTGAATTTAGTAAATGTACACAGTTTCCAGCAGTTTCTAGTCAATGTATGCCTAATATGCATATAATCTAACCTACAATCGTCCAAAAATACATACATTGACTGTATCACGCTTTTGCTGTGGCACATGTATCCAGCTAACGCTTCAGTTTTGCTATGATTCCACGTTGGCAGTCCTCCCGAGTAGGCGCCATCTCGTATCCACTAGCTCAACTAAATTTGTCACGTGACTTGCTCTGTATTATCGCCAATATGGCGGAACTCGTATTGGGGAATGCAATCACGGGTTGACGTTGTTTGTCCTTACATGAGCAAATTTTGGGCTGGGTGAGGTCTCATTCGAAAGAGGAAGGTTCAATGCAGCCCGCTCTGCTCATCGTTTGAGTCAGAAAACTCTTTTAAACACCTACAAATACATGGAATCTGCGAGTGCATTTTGTCGATTTTTTCTCTACTTTGGACACTTCTATTATTACATATCAACACAATCTCTTTGAACCATGAGCAGAGCGGGCTGCATTGAACCTTCATCTTTCGAATGAGACCTCGCCCAGCCCAAAATTTGCTCGTATAAGGACAAACAACGTCAGCGCGCAAACCCATGTTTCGGGCCAGATTGTGTCGGTATACAGCGCGCTGCATTACCCGTGTCTACCCCCTTAAGCATGCGGCATCCTCTACTAACCTAGTAGCATAGTAAAGGATGCCGAATGCTTAAGCATTTGCTTAATCTTAAGACCCGTTTATGAATACCGCCCTATGAACATTTGCTCAAAGAAACAATGGAAAACTAAAAATATAGAGGCATTTGTTTAAACGTTTCTGGCCGAATGTTTGTAAACCGGTTTTATACAGTTTTTATATTGTTTTCATACAGTTTTTATACAGCTTTCATAACGTGTTTGTACAGTTTTTGTATATTTGTTTCAGTATTTGCGGTCAAAGGCATGTAGTTCTAGGTTAGGGTTTGAATAATTTTTCAATTTTAGGTTAACGAATTGGCAAATTTTGATGGTTCCAATCATTATAATTTTGTGAAACGGGCGCTAACGTCGTTGATGACCAATGGATGTTGCATTGTTATTTAATTGGCCTTGGCAGAAAAGGGAAAGATTTCCATAAATTAAACGTAGCAACGGTTTTAATATGTAACTATCACCCTTATTTTACTGTTCCTAATATTGATTACTGTAAAATTCAATGTTTCCTCGAAATTCTTCTTTAAGGTGAAGCAGAACACAGGGAAATTGCAGAGAATGGAAAAAATACGGAGCTATCTGTTTAAGTGCACATTCATATGTATTTTAAGTGTATATCCTGCATAGTTTGTATATTCTTGTATATTGGACCTCGTACTATCATGTTCTTGTATCTTTTGTAAGTGCATATATTCTGCATTATTGCTAAATTCAATAAATTAAATAAATTGTCACCGAGTTTGATCTTATTTTGAAAACCATTTACTTCCTTAAATTTTTATTAAATCCAACCAGTACCGTCGAACGTCCCAAAAACGTCCTGAAAACGTTTTAAAAACGTCCAGAAAACGTTTTAAAAACGTCCAGAAAACGTTCTGGTTTGTGAAAATGGACGTTTTTAGGACCTTTTCAGGACGTTTTTAAAACGTCCCGAACGTCCGATCTGGACGTTTTAAAAACGTTTTTAAAACGTCTTTGTGCTATCTGGGCAGATTCTAAATCATTTTGGCTTCATTTTTCAGGTTTACAGATCTATGCACTTCATAAGGTTTTGGCTGGACAAAATAAGTCTACACAAACTCGTTAAACAGATTAATTGTTTATTTGTTAAAATTGTAAGGACATATGCCCCAAATAAACAGCCTACAAAGAAATAAACAAGCGTTTGTAAATCACCAGTTCTTGTCCCAATGGAAATTTTTATTTCCTAACCACGCATAATTACATTTCTCGATTTCATAAAGATACCGTTCCGGCGTAACAATAATATTTTAGAATGATGTTAAGTTATCAAAAATTGACAAATGTAGCGTAAAAGAATGAAATATCCAATAAACATTTATTGTCATGTAGCATATTTATAGGTTATATTTTCTGTCCTTTCGAGGAGGGGGCCACATAATTTCGACGCGCGTTACGAAGAGTAGCGCGTTTCATTTTTTTCAAAGTTTTTCAAGGCGTACGTAAAGAGACAAATACGCATGCGCACATGAACTGCACGCTTCATGCGCTAGAAGTGGGAGAATTCTAGAGAATCCTATGCGCCACCAACGCAACCAATGCACGCCTAGACTGAAACGGAACGGTTTTCTCTGCAGTCTATGCGCATAATGCGTGAATTGGAACACAGCCAGTAAAATACCGCCATAAACGTAAGAGTTGTTAAGAGTGGTTAAGAGTGAAATGGTGTTGTTACGTATTTCAGCGGGGATATTGGGAACTGGACGTGGATTGGTGCCCGTGGAGCGCTAAACCGCTCTGCTCGTTGGAGTGCGCGGGATTTTAAATGAAACAAAGTACACAGAAACTATTTTCAAGGTAAACTTCGAAGTGTATTTTATCTGCTCAGTAAGCTGGTTAGCGACAGAATGAATGCGGTGTTGAAGCAAGCGCTCCGAGCTCGTCGACGAAGTCGATGTCGAGATCTTCCTGATCCTCCCTTAGATCCTTGTAGTCCAATCAGCATGATGACATCCCTCAAGCTTCGTTAGTGGGCTGTCCTTCGCCCTTCCTTCATGCTTCCTCCCACTCTCGTCTGGTGATCGAGGCACGCTTCCCGATGACATGGGGGTAGTACATAGGCTACGTACAGTACATACATATCTCGCAGGTAAGTACGCGCAACCCTCAGGGTCAAGACGACGTCGCTCGGAAAAGTTTATGACTTTATGACTCCGGCCTCTTCCGGTCAGAGTTTTATCCTAACAGAACATCGGCAATTATAGAAAGGGAGGACAGAGTTTTAAATGCTTTTACGAGACGAGCCGCTGCCCGCTCGACGAAATTTGGCACGCAGATGTGCAAAGGAAAAAGCTAAGCTATTTATTACCCTCGCCTAGTCTAACGGTAACTTAAAAGCTATTGAATACAATCCCAGGTTTTCGTACGCCTTCTGAGTTCAGGCATCAGATGTTCCATTGTAAGGACACGTTTAAAATAGCAGGGAAAAACCCCCCCGAAAAGCATGACGCGCTCTCTAATAAACACTCTTCTTCGTCCTCCGTTTCAAATCTCGCTCCTACGTACTCTATATATATCGATTATATACATTTCCGCGGCCATATTCAAGCGATAGCGTAACAGTGTATATTAAGAGTGAAATGGTGATTTCGATAAAAAATGGTGGACCAATCAAAAAGTGGCCTTCTCGTGTCCAGACTCTTATTATAGGACGGTATTCATAAACGTGTCTTAAGATTTAGCAAATGCTTAAGCATTCGGCATCCTTTACTAGCTACTAGGGTTAGTAAAGGATGCCGAATTCTTAAGCATTTGCTTAATCTTAAGACACGTTTATGAATACCGTCCATACCCAGATAGCACACCTCGTCTTAGAGACGTCTAGTTTATGTCCATTTTTGGTCTGAACGTCTGGATTTGTAACAAGACGTCTTTAAGACGTCTTTAAGACGCCTTTTGGACGTCTTTAAGGCCCGGTGCAGACGAGCGGTTTGCGGCAGTTTGTCGCCGCGGCAAATTACCGCCGCGTTTTGGCAGAACATAGATTTGTATGAAGGAGTTCACACGGGACGCAAATTTGAGCGGCTACCAGGCGGCATGTTTGCGATCGTTTCGACGAACGCACGAACCGCTTCACCGCGAATGAACGCTGCCGCGATGCGGTACATTGTTTTATATACAAGAAATTCACACGAGCATTTTGCGTTTATTTAACGCAAGAAAATGTCTCTCTTAAACCCATAAACATAGAAGAAGAAGAAAGCGCAGAACGCGAATCGTGGCGTTGCAAAACCGCTCATGTGAACTGCTAGAAAAATTTCACGCGCGTCTCGCGGCGGCAAATTGTCGCGGCGGCAAACTGCCGCAAACCGCTCGTCTGCACCGGGCCTAAGACTTTACCAGATGTTGTGCTATCTGGGTAGTGTCTCTAGAGCAGAGTGCTTCAGCGCTCCACGGGCACGAACGGGCACGAACCCGGAACCACCCTTACCGAAAGTTTCCACGAGATCGCGAAACAACTCAATTCAGTTGAAAGAATTTCTCCCTAGAGTGTTGGCAGCGTAACGTTGAGCGGGTCTTCCAGTTCTTGCGGCAGTTACGACATGAGTTTGAAAATTTACTTCTTGGGATCAGGATTAATTCATTAATGAAAAATGCGAGGTAATCAGCATGCAAGCAAGTGTTTAATGTCTGCAGTTCGCGAAGGAAGAGTAGAACGCGTAAGAGAGTTAATTAGTTCTTTTGGTCTACCTTATTCGCGAAATCAGTCGGAAGGATATGATTTACTTCGTACTGCTATCGAGAAGAAACACACAGAGATTGCTAACCTACTTTTAGCAAATGGTTGCAAAGTCAACAAAAAGAACAAAAATCGTGTCAATTCTCCACTTCATTATGCTGCTATAAATGGTGAAGTAGAGCTTGTTCGCGTGCTTCTAGACAAAGGTGCTAAAGTTGATGCTAGAAATAGCCATGGTAAAACTCCACTTCACAACGGAGTTATAAGTGGGAAAATAGAAATTGTTGAATTACTTTTAAACAAGGGAACAAATGTTAACCATAGAGACAACAGCGATATAACTTCTTTGCATCTTGCCGCTGGAAATGGTACCAAACACATTATCGAACTACTTTTAAGACGTGGTGCTAATGTCAATGCTAAAGCACAAGATGGCAAAACTGCGCTTCATATTGCTGTAGAGAGAGGGAACATAGAAATTGTCGAGCAGCTATTAAAACACGGAGCTTCTGTTAATCCCACGTACACCTATAAAACACAAGAAGGTTATACACCAATGCGCCTTGCTATTGAAAAGAGATATGAACAAGTTGTTAAACTACTTTTGGAATACGGAGCAAGCATCTATGCTCAAGATAAGGACAATAAAACTGTATTACACTTTGCTGTTAAAAATGGAAGTCCGATAATGACAGAGCATATTTTAAAGCATTGTATTGATCTGAACAAAAGCAACAGTAGCATTCTTAATGTTGCAATGCAGGGCTCTGGAGAAGGGTGTAGAAAGATCACTAAAAGTCTGCTTGAATATGGTTTCACCCTCAACCGTGCAGATGCAAATAATTACGAATTGCTGCGTACCGCTATTGTGAAAGGATATTTGGCAATTGTCGAACAACTCTTAAAATACGGCGCTGATGTTAATAGATTAGACAACTCGGTATTTAGAAATGGTTGTACGCCTTTACATACAGCGACCAAAAGCAAACAGGCGGAAGTGGCCAAGCTGTTACTAAGCCGTGGAGCTGATGTAAATGCTCAAGATGCAACTGGGAGCACTCCGATATGTTGTGCCGTTGAGAGAAATTGCAAAGAAATCGTTGAAGTTCTGTTACAACACAGTGCTGATGTTAATATTAGCGACAAGTTTGGGAAAACGCCATTGCATTTTGTTGTATTAGAAAAGCATGAAATACTTTACAAATCTGTTCTTGCTATAGATACTAATGTTAGCAGAGAGATTGCCCAGTTGCTTTTAAGTAGGGGCGCTAATGTAAACGCTCAAACTAAATATGGTGTAACGACGCTTCATGCTGCCATTCACAATGGATATCTGGGAGTCGTTGAGGCTCTTTTGGAATACAACGCGGATGTTAATTTTATATATAGAACTGACACATCCCTTCCTTCTGCGAAAGAAAGTAATAGAACGCCATTGAACGAAGGAGATAATATAAATACTAAGCACAGAAACAGAATAACTGCGCTTCATGTTGCAGCTTATAAGGGCTATAAAGAGATCATAGAAGTATTGCTAAGACGTGGCTCTAAAATTGATTCTAAGATTAGATGTGGTATAACACCACTCCACATTGCTGCTCAAAGGGGTCATCTAGATATTGTCAAGGTTCTTTTAAAATTCGGTGCCTGTATTGATTCTAAAGATGAATATGGAGCAACAGCGCTCCACATTGCTTGTAAGAAAGGGCATACCCAAATTATTAGAGCTCTTCTAGAATATGGTTCTGATATTACTATTGCGAATGGAAACAATGACACAGTACTTAATTTGGCTGTGGATGGTATCAGTGCATTTTTCGATAGGCGTTACATTTATGATTCCGAGTATGAATGTTTGTTCAGTCTGGGTGACAGTTTTGATTCTTATGATGATTATCTTGATGATTATTATGATTCTGATGAGCACAGTTACGATTCTACTGATGAGTATTATAATCAAAATTACAGTTACGATCGAGATTACAATTATAATTCCGATGATGATTATTATGATTATGATTCTGGTCTTGGTGTCTTTGCTCATGCACACATCGCTGAAATTATTAAATGTCACATGGTCATGGTGAAAGCTGCAAATTTGTATGCTAGTAACGAAGATGTACTATCGATTAGTAGCGACGTCGAAGACTTAATTGATATTCAGGATGAATGTGAGGAAGAAGTAGCAAATATGAAAGCTGAGAAGATTGGTAATTCTAATATCTCGTTTTATGATATCTTGACGAAAGGTATAAATCAGCTAGCAATGTATGCAGGAATTGAAAGTATAGTACAGGTCTTCAGATCAAACGATTGGGAAGAAAAATTTCCAATATTTTATTGTTTGATAAGTAGTCAGTTTAAAAAGGGGAGAAGAAGGAAAGTGTTACTGAATCGAGGTAATACAATTTTCCATTCTTTTTTTACGAATTTCCTTGGTATACCACGTGACTGTACTGAAAAAATATTTAGTTATCTAAGTGATCAAGATTTAAGGACTTTAATGGAAGCTTGCAGGCCTATTAGTACCAGCAGGCCCAGTATTGATATTAGTAGTATGGTAATTACTTCAAACGTATCTAAAGTATAGTACGCTTAAGTTAAGGAAGTTCGACAGACGAGGACAGCTATAATTCTTCTCAGTTTTTATATGTGTTTATTTTAATATAATAAAAGAAGATATTTTGTTTGCTTTAAGTAGATGCAAACCATGGTGGGGCTTGCCTCGCCTGCCTTATCGCGTCCCTGACTCGGGTGGACCGAGTAGCTCGAGTCCTTGGGGCGGTGAGGATGGCAGGCAATGCCTACTTGGTTGCAAGCGACGTCAAATCGACGGAGAAATATTTTTGAAACTATGTTTTGTATTATTTTGTTAGCTGTTGTTAATTTCAATAAAAGATTATTTTCTATTAATGTATTGCCTACTTCTGTATGTTACTTTTCCTAAGTTATTTTTGAAATATAAATAGCAAAAAATCATTCGAAATACCATTTCCCATTTGTTTATGTCAAACGTATGTCCAAGTCTGGAAACAAACACAAGATAGTAGAAGTGACAAAATGTAAATATACATTTTCTGTCTTTTGTTACAAAAGATAGGAAATGCCGAATGCGTGATCGTGCTTCAATCACTAAATAGTGGTCAGTCATTTGAGTATCTCGTATTAGACATTCTCTGTAATTATACAGAGTTGGGCAAAATTTATTTCGAATAAAAATTGTTAATTCGAAACGGCGTATCTGAAACTTTCGCTTAAACTGAGTTATTGCTGCCAGGTAGCAGGAAAATAGTTTATCTATATGTATTTATATTAAATAAGACAGTCATATTTGTATTAAAACTGAAGATATAACAGTTTATATTTCGGACGTATTTGAAATCGATGCCTGATTTTGGGCGTATCTACTAAAGTTTTCTTTAGAGTTTATGAAATATTTTACGGGTTTGTCACAAATATTTAGATAGCTTTTTATCCAGATTTAATATTCAACCTAATCCGATTTTTATAGCATACCGATGGCATAGCACAGAATACTGAAAGTCATTTAAGTATCTCAGAACCACCTTTTGACCAGATACGCCATTTCGAATTAACACGGCAGAATTGTAAGCATTAATGAATTCAAATAGATCAGAGGTATCCCGCTCTCGTTTCAGTTTTAAGACAGGTCGCTTATGGCGCTGTATAATATCCCATTAATGCCATGAGAAATACCTATCTGTAGTTATCTACGGTACATACATACTCTCAGGTAAACAATTGTAATTGAATTGTACATACGTGTTCCCGTTGGTTCCCGTGTACCGGCCTGCCACGCGTACGACATAGCAGAGGAGTTTCATCCAACCTCAAACCAAACGGCAAAGGAATTGTAAAAATGACCGCCTTAACAGTTATCGGAAAATTCTGGCACGAGTACACGAAAAGTACACCAAAAAAACTTAAAGTAATAGACGCATATCTACTGTACGTGTTCCTGACAGGTGTCATACAATTCATTTATTGTTGCCTGGTTGGGACGTTCCCCTTCAACAGTTTTCTAAGTGGATTTATATCTTGTGTCTCCTGCTTTGTTCTTGGAGGTATTTTATCGTTAATCATTTTTATTCACATTCGCCGGATATTTATAAATCTTGGTTATCGCACTTCCAGTATTGATTAGATTATTTAATAGGAGGCTATTTTATCGATACTCGCGACAATTGCAGTACCTACATTTTCTTATTTCTACTGCAGTTATTTGTCTTTTTGTAAAAATCGTAATTATTGAATCTTGATATTAATTTAGCCATGAAAGCTTTCTTTCAGTGGTAGACATCATGTTGTTAATTATTGTGTTAATAATTGATAATATAATTCTAAGATACCATCTGTGTCCTACTACAGTTCTGCATATTCTTTTGAATAGGTTCTTTTCAATTACTTAATAATGTCTTTTATTAACATGTAATTTTATCGTAATCCTGTTTATAACTATGGGATAAGGTCTAACTCAGACGAACCACTTTAGAACCAAGCCACAACCACAAAATGGTGGTGTTTTGTAGTTATTGCGTGGTTGGGCTTTCGGTAGAATCAACCACATTTGAAGTCCGCATCGACGTCAAGGAACTACACCAGAAAATTGTATTTGTATTTTGCTACTAGGCTTGTGGTGTGGTGTTTTGTCATCATTAGGGACTTCAAGCGACCAATGAAAAGTGGTGCGTGACTGGTTGATTCCACCGACAGCCCAACCACACAAAAATTGCAAAATACCAATGTTTTGTGGCTGTAGTGTGGTTTTAAAGTGGTCTGAGTTAGGTCTAAAAGTAGATTTTCCTATATGCGACTGGACGCTACGTCAAGAATTTCAAAGTCGACTTTCTCGGAATATAAAGCGCGATATCAAAAAAAGTTACTCTTTGCTTCCGACTGATAATAAGTAAATGAGTCGAGAAAAAGGAATAAAATTTTTTGATATTGCGCTTCATTTTCGAGAAAATCAAGTTTGAAATTCTTGATGTTGCGTCCAGTCGCGTGTAGGAAAAATTACCAATAACATGACATTTATTTGTTCATTCATTTCCTTTATTACAATTAATATTGATATATGTGATTGTGTTATGTTATAATTTCTTATACTTTGTGACAGTTTCCAATTTCTTGTTAACACATTGCAGGCTTCAGACTATATGAATATTAGTCTCTCACTAATTTTTTTTCCTCTCTCGTGAGTAGTTATCTTTGTATGTTTTAAATAAACACCAGCCAGAACTATGCAAATATAAAAATATTAGTCTACCCATAATTTGTGTTTAGCCAAAAGAACTGGCCTGCAATGTGTGTACTATATTAATAAATTTCTGGTGGGCAGGCAAACGAGTATAAGTCAAATTTTACCTCAAGCTTAACCGGTTAACTGTCAATGTATCATATATGATCAAACAAAAATCTGGCCAATTCTGTCAATGTATCATATATGATCAAATGGAATAACTTTTTTGATTTTCAAAAGATTTGAATGAAACTTGGTATGTAATGGTTTTTGGGGTCGCTGAATCTGATTTTGGCATCGGAATTGTAAAATTCAATATGGCAGACTCAAAATGGCCGAACCAAATTGGCTGACAAACATTAAAATACTATCGGGATATAGAAAAATTGTATATAGGGGTTTTTGGGGTCGCTGAATCTGAATTTGGCATTGGAATTGTAAAATTCAATATGGCAGACTCAAAATGGCCGAACCAAAATGGCTGCCAAATATTAAAATACTATCGGGATATAGAAAAATTGTATATAGGGGATTTTGGGGTCGCTGAATCTGAATTTGGCATTGGAATTTATATTTCAATATGGCAGACTCAATATGGCCGAACCAAAATGACTAACGAATTGTTGGGATTTGTATAAATTATTCGTACTGTATTCAATTTCATAAGTAAACTCTTACTCCCGTAGTTAGCTGGTGAAAATTTCATGACCCCAGAGCAGTGATGGGTAAATCACTAGAAAGCAACGTAATTTACCGTAATTTACGTTACGCGACATACGTGTATAATACTAAAATATCCTGTATAAAATGTCCAGTGGACCTGCCCCGGCAATATAAAGCGTAGTGGGGAAGTTCCCACATATTTTTCAAGCATTATTAGGCTCTTATATTGCCGGGGCAGGTCCACTGGACGTTTTATACACGTATGTCACGTAACGTAAATTACATTGCTTTCTAGTGATTTACCCATCACTGCCCCAGAGTGTACCGACGAGGAGGTTACGGAAAGATTTTACACTCCATTTTTTTTTTTACTTTTTTGCATTATTTTATATTTTTTAAATTTTTAAAAAAAAAAACTAAAAAATTAAACCCTTAAACCCTTATTTTTTAGGGGTTGGGTGTGGCATTGAAAAAAGTAACACAAATAAAAAAAATTTAAATAAAAAAAGGTTTAGTAAAGAATTGACAAACTCACCCCTAAATTCTATTTTTTAGAGGTTCGGAGTGTCAGATGAAAAAAATTACCCCCGGAATCGGTTCAGCGTCTCATAAAACCCCTGTATACCAAATTTTGTGTGATTCACTTAATTTTTCGATGTTCCCAGTTTGGGCCCGAATAATGAAAAGGACCGTGCCAGTTAACCGGTTAAGCAATTTCTGTTTTGTTCTTTTTTGTAAATCGAAGTTAAGAATAAAAGTTTTGTTTAACATATAGGTTATCGACTTTCACGTCAAAAACTCAACACCTGATCTTAGGTAGCACTATAAATATTCTAAGTCAGTGTTCCCCAACCTTTTTTGAGTCGTGATTCCCTTTTACAATATTCAAATAACCTGTGCCCCCCCCCCCCCCCCCCACCTGTATAAAGTAAGGTAAATTTAATAAGGTAAAGAAAACGCATTAAAAATAGGTATTTCAGAATATAATTCCAACTTAATAATATTAAAAAAACCGACTTCAAAAAAATAAAAATGCACTGAATAGTGAAAAATAAATTGTTTCCTTCATCTATGATTCTCAATATTTTATGTCGGCACCTCGTCATTTGTACTGTGTAAATCGGGCGCCGACTTAAAGAAATTGAGAGTCATAGATGGAATAAGGAAAAAACTTATTTTTCATTTCTCAGTGTTTTTATTTTTTTTTAAGTCAGTTTTAATTGCTTTTAAAATTTATTTTTTACTTTTTCTTAGTTATTTAAATTGTATAATTACATTTATTTTAAAAAATATGGGCAGGCCAATAAAAGGAGCTGCTCGTAAAAAAGAACCGTTTGCTAGAAATTGAAAATTCTAATAATATTGAAACAATTTCTTATTTTTCGTGTAACTTCAAAACTACTTAACCGATGTTAATAATTCTTTCTCTATAACCTAAGTTGATTGGAGCTGAACTAAGTGCAATAAGTTTCACGAAAATCGGTCGAGTAGTTACGGAGAAATTCGCGGGCAAACATAATACATATTAATATACGAACATACACATCGAACTGAGAACCTCTTTCTTTTTGAAGTCGGTTAAAAAACCATGGCGACCTCCCATAAAACACTTCATGACCCACAGGTTGGGAATCACTGGTCTAAGTATCTTCCTGCAAAACATAACTAATAATTCTGACTTATACTGGTTTACCCGCCCACCAGAGAAATAGAAAGAATTCATTTTCCGTGGCGTTAATTTTCTGATTCACTTTAGGGTAAAGGCACCAGTAGTTGACCATGTATCAGTAGTTCACTACTTTTCAGAAAAACATGAAAAATATGGTTTTTAGAAGTAACGATCTTTTGAACAAGTGCAGTTGGAGAACTGCACTTTGTTCAAAAGATCGTCACTTCTAAAAACCTTATTTTTCATGTTTTTCTGAAAAGTAGTCAGCTACTGATACATGGTCAACTACTGGTGCTGTTACCCTATTATCATCCCACTCAGCTAAGTCTGTTCGAGCACATTTTGTTTGTCGACAGAACTTGATACAGGATCTGTTATACTTGGTAATGTTAGCAGAACTGACAGCAGAAATCGGACAGAATTTTTGCTGCGCAGTCTGGGCGCAGATCTGCTCGGTATCTGCCGCCAATTTCCTCTCAGACCATGGCAACAGGCTTTGCCGCAAAACCATAGCTTAATACGGGCACAGATGGTACTGGTTCTGTCGTCAATGTCGCCATACTCTGTACGAATCTGTTGCCAATCTGCTGGCATACTGCAGACAGTTTGCTGATTGGGATTAATCAGCTAGCAGAAACATAAATTTTATTTTTATATTTTTTTAAATTATTCATTTTTATTTAATTTTAAAATTCTTATTGTTTTATTTTTTCAAGGTCCCGTAATTTTTATTTAATATTATTGACATGGTTATTTCTGAATTCCTTAATACAAACTTCAGTCACTTTGATGAATGTTTATTATAGTCTTATTTATATGAACTAAATGACAATGTTAATTCCTTAAGGGGGTAGACACGGGTAATGCAGCGCGCTGTAATACCCACATAATGTGCCCGAAACATGGGTTTGGGGGGATACGTTTTTCGTCCTTATATGAGCAGATTTTGGGCTGGGTGAGGTCTCAATCGAAAGAGGAAGGTTCGATGCAGCCCGCTCTGGTCATGGTTCGACAAGATTGTGTTGATATCTAATAATATGAGTGTTCAAAGTAGAGCAAAAGTCGACAAAATACACCCGCAGGAATCCAAGTATTTTTAGGTCACTAAAAGAGTTTTGTGGCTCAAACGATGACCAGAGCGGGCTGTCTCGAACCTTCCTCTTTCGAATGAGACCTCACCCAGCCTAAAATCTGTTCATATAAGGACGAAAAACGTATCCCCGTGATTGCATTCCCAAATATGAGTTCCGCCATATTGGCGATAATACAGAGCAAGTTACGTGACAAATTTCAGCTAGTGGACACGAGATGGCGCCTACTCGGGAGGACTGCCAACGTGGAATCATAGCAAAACTGAAGCGTTAGCTGGATACACAAGCCACAGTAAAAGCGTGATGCAGTCAATGCATGCATTTTCGGACGACTTTAGGTTAGGTTATATGCATTTTAGGTATACATTGACTAGGAACTGCTGGGAATTGTCTACATTTACTAAATTCACGCTTTTACTGTAACACATACATCACCGCTGCCGAATATATGTTATAATTATATGGCCACATTATTTCAAATAAAAAAAGAGATTGGAATTTTTTAATAACACTGGAAGTAGTGATTTACTGATATCATATTTTCAGAAAATATAATTATTGCATTTATTATTATTCTTCCGACTATTGTATATAACATATAACAAGGAAAAGTCTCCAAACCGGTCAACAGTTGACTCCTTGATTTTTTTCGTAATTCTTTACGCTCCTATGCAGAGATGGGCATTATTTAATTAAAAGAATATACTTCCGAATGGTCCCAGTGGTCGATCGACACGAGGTTTGGGGGAGGGTGTGTGTACCCTAAATCTAAAATTCTATTTAGCTTCGGGTATTTATTAGTTTCCTTTGTTTATTCGAAGGCCTTTCATCTTTGGCTTCGAATAATTTTTCATCTTTCATTATATCTTTATCCTAAGGTCGTATTCAAATATATTGGCCGGTCGATTCGTTTTCGCGAACAGCGATCGAGGAGAAATCAGCTATCACCATCTGACGATCGTGGATTTGTCAGTTGGAGTTCCCTAGCCACCGAAGGGTATGGTGGGGTAACGGGAATGCTGCTCGGCCCCGTCTGAACGTAGACGTGTGGCTGTTATTTATTCTTATTGTCAGCGTAGTACATATGTAGTTGTGTGCGTCACGAAGTAATGCGTAGACCAATACGAGATGAAGCTATCGAAAAAGAATCAATGTTCTGACCAATAAAGCTCCTGAATTTTTTCAGAGCTAAGGCCTAAGGCACACCTATTCTGATGCGTGTATTTCTACGCTTCAGCTCGGTTTGGCCTATACATGACAGAAGCTTGGCGCTATCCCCACCACTTCTGGCTCACTCGTGTTCTGCGATGACGAGAGAATACGCGTTACGAATAGGAGTGTGCGGATCGTCCCGCGGCTCGGATTCTCGGCCCTCGGGACGGGTCGGAAAATTTCGGGCGGGATCGGGCGGGGTCCCGATACTTTCGTATTGCTCGAGATCCCGACGGTTTCGGGATCCCGAGACTCGATTCGGGCTACAAGCATGACCGCCATGAGCGGGCAATTTGATTTCAGGTCGGTTTGGCAAAACTCGGACACGATCGGCTCGAAAGCCAGCTATTACGAGCGGACCGAGACGGAAAGAATTATGTATATCATTTATATCGATACCAGAGTGATAAGTTTTTACCTTTCTGTCTCCTGTTGAATCATAATTTGTATCTTATTATTTATTTACATATATATGTATATTCATTGCTACCAAATAGTCTGTGAATACTGAATACGTCCATATACGTACTTAAATAAATACCATGTTCAGAACTTGGGAAGAAGACTATTTTTATATCGACAATATTTTAAAATCTGAATAAAATATACTTCATACTTAGTACTTTATGTAAAGGGAATATATAGGGTATTATCTTTTTCCGGATAGGTTCAGATTTAAAATAGAAAACGTACGAACTATAAGCATACAAAAAGGAATATTTCCTGGATGTTTCATAATAACAACAATATACAGGAGGCGAATATTTTATTATTTCAAATTAACGTGTAAGAAACATAATTTTTCTATGTTCTCAGGTAATAATTTTAATCTATTACTGGTAACGATATCGTCCGATCGCGTCCGAGTTTTGCCGAGCCGACCTGAAATCAAATTGTCCGCTCATGGCGGCTATGCTTGTAGCTCGAATCGAGTCTCGGGGTCCCGAAACTGTCGGGATCTCGAGCAATACGAAAGTATCGGGACCCCGCCCGATCCCGCCCGAAAGTTGCCGGCCCGTCCCGAGCCCGAAAAATCGGGTAACCGCACACCCCTAGTTACGAAACTCACCGGCCAATAAATCTGAATACGATCTTAGAAGTTCGAATAACCGACGAGAACCTTTGTGTCCCGAGCCGCGCGAGATCGTCGTGCTCGGCGATGTGTCATCGATTATAAAGAAACAGAATTTGTTTATTTTTCATCGTATCAATATGAAAGTGACACCATTGGATTCTTGGCATTCTCCCGGTTATATTGGCAGAAAATAATTTAAATCGGACTATTTTTAACAAAACGGGCTTTCACTTCTACAAACAAATTTTTCACGTAATTTCCTTAATTTTGGTCCGAATTATATCATTTTTGGGGCCAATTTGATCGAGAAAACATGAGGAACCGACTGACGTCACTTTCGCAAAGATCTGATTAGAAATGCAGAACTGCAGATTTGTCACTGCTTAGCGCGCAACATTGTATGGCCCCGCTGGTTTCGAGCGCCGAAGCCCACGAAACTCAGCAAGTCGCATGATTGCCAGCGAGAAGGCCAAGAGGGGACTTTCCATGGCGAAGGAAAATCAGCCTTCTACAGAACTCAAATCGAGAAAGACTTTGCTAACAAACTTTATATTCACGTCAAATAAATACTTGTAAAATTTAGACGACGAACTATTGTTGAATATCGCCAGTTCTTACATATGCCCCACTGGGTTCGGAATTCCTGATCCCAGAGTTTCATGCATTTACCTATTGAAATGTTGCTTCAAGTCATCGGGCAATTGCATTGTTTCTTCTCGTACATATGTATATCTGTTCGCGAGTAGGTGTCATGAATGACGCGCCTTTATTTCCCAAATAAATTCACCCCTATCAGGGCCCTCGCTCGAACCGCTTGACAAGGAGACCGCACGATGTGAACCGAGTGCGAGTGAAATAGCGCACCAGCGGTACACCCTCGGTCGACGGCGACTTGAGTCATCCAGTACTGAATACGAAATGTTGAAAATTTCTCATTACACCTTGATGAGAGTGTTACCATTCATGGATTGTTGGTGAGTCAAGACACGAAGCAATTCAGTCTATTTTTTCTTATGAATACATGATTAGAACACACTCTGCGTTGAATAAAAATTGATCGAATTGCTCCATGTTTGATATAATTTTCATCGGGAAATCCTAAAAAATTCATCGGTAATACTTTCATCAATACTTATCAAAAACACGAACATTTTATTTTTCTGTACTGGGTATTTTATCTAGCTCGTCGGTTTTATTGTTCTCGGCTGTCAACGGGCGGTCTACTAGGACCCGAAGGTCCACGCTCGCAACGAGAAAGCAAAACAGTGGGGTGGGTAGGTCTTTCCCGATAAACTGAGCCCAAAGGCTTCTCAACAATTGAAACATTGGAAGACTGTACATATTCTTTCTGATGCTTTCGGCGATATGCGCAACCATTTGTATGCCCGGTTTCATGTCTAACAAGTCAGGCGATTTTGTTTGTGAGAGCCATATATAAAGACAGTCCTGTAACGTTCACTACATCTTCAATTATAAAACTGCAAATATGTTATTTTACACATGTGTCTCGCTGAGTTTCGTCGGCTTCGACGCTTGAAACCAGCGGGGCCATACAATGTTGCGCACTAAGCACTGATGAATCTGAAGTTTTGCAATTTCTAATCAGATCTTTGCGATCGTGGCGTCAATCGATTCCTTATACTTTCTCAATCAAATTGGCCCCAAAAATGATACAACTCAAACCATAATTAAGGAAATTACGTGAAAAATTTGTTTGCAGAATTGAAAGCCCGTTTCGTTAAAAATAGTCCGATTTAAATAATTTTTCATAAAAAAAATGCGTAGGCTGGATGCGCGTGATTATTACATGGCCCCCTCCATAGACATATATAGACGGATCAGAAGATGGGACTATCGGCGTGGGGAAGGAAGGCTTGGAGGGGTAAAGGCATAGGTTCAGATACAGGCGCGTCGGTTAGCTTCGGATGCATTCGGCATGCATAACCACAGCGTTATCCGATTTACTCGTATCGCTCCCCTTACCGCGAACCTTGCCACCCCCCTCAGCTTACGCTCCACCGTCTATATATGTCTAAGGTCCCCTCCTCGAAGTGACAGAAAATATAACCTATGTATACGCTATATGACAATAAATGTTGAGCGGCTATTTCGTTCTTTTGCGCTACATTTGTGAACATTTTATCATCCTTCCGAAACATTATTATTACGTCGCAACAGTATCTTTAGGAAATCGGGTCTAGCATATAGGATATATTTTCTGTCACTTCGAGGACAGAAAATCCGGTCCTCCAAGTGACAGAGAATATAACCTATATGCTATACCCGATTTCCTAAAGATACTGTTGCGGCGTAATAATAATGTTTCGGAAGGATGATGAAAAGTTCACAAATGTAGCGTAATACAACGAAATAGCCGCTAAATATTTATTGTGTCATAGCATATACATAGGTTATATTTTCTGTCACTTCGAGGAGGGACCACATAATAATCACGCGTTGGATTCAACATCAAACACAATTTTATATATGTTTGTTCATAACTGCTTTCTGCATAGGATGTGTATTTCATGTTCTGTTTCAGTGTTTTGCTAATTAAAAAATGTCTATCCTAACAAACTTCATTTTCTGGGGACATGCCCTCATCTATTTTTCCTTTTCACTTATAATTCCTTACTGCCAACGTAGAATATTGTAGCATAAGCACATTTCAAGTAATTAAAATGTACAATGAATTTTCTACGTTTGCAGTACCAGCCGACTTTCCGTTTAAATTTTTATAAGTACAGTAAAGTCTCCCTATGGGCTCGCTGGTCGGGACCGGCGATGAGCCCTCATGGAGACCCGAGTCCTAATTCCGAGTGTTTGTTTCTCGCTTCTTTCTGGTCGAAGGGGGAGCGAGATGGAATGCTTTGCGTGCGCGGCAGGCGTGCGCGACGGGTGCGAGCGCTCAGATGGAATCGTGACTGCTCGACGCATGCGGGCGACGGTCAGATAGCCAGGCACGGCACGAGTCTTTTTTGGGCCCTAGGCGAACTTGCCAAATTCCGCCATTTATTATAATATATTTATTTGAGTTTATTGATGACCTTACTCTGAATTTTTATTCGTAGTATTAAACCACTTATAGTACAACTTGTAATATTTAATTTTAAAGTTTATTTTGAACAATACCAGCAATGAAAATACCATTTTGCACCTATTGTCGACTTTCCGCCCAGGGCGCAAAAAAGACTTGAGCCGGGCCTGCGTCAAGATTTAGCGACCATCGCGCACGCCCGCCGCGCATGCAAAGGACGGAGTATCAGGCCTCCGAAAGACGGAGCGAGACAAAACATCAACGCGTCGTCTGTCTCGTACCGTCCTCGCTCGCTTTCAGCGCCTTTCGCTCGCTCTCGTTCCATCTCGCTCTCGCCTTCGCCGGACAAGAGTGAGACAGAAGTGGTGGGGATAGGTGACAAGCCCTCATCGTGTGCACAAAACCGAGCCCATAGAGAGACTTTACTGTACAACGCAACAGCTGAGAATTTATTTCCTTATTCAGAATAGAATACGGAAATAGCAAACAGCTCCCTCTCGCGTTTACCGGGCAATCGTCGATCTATCGGTATTACCATTTCTGTGCAGAAAAAACATGCTGTAATACCGACCTGCCGAATCGGCCAGACCACGTGACGTGTCTACCCCCTTAAGGGGATTAGCGACCTACGAGCGTGCAGCGATTGCTATACAATGGAAAGATCTCGTTAAAACGAGTCGATTGATATCATTTGTAACTTCGAAAGCAGATGGGGTTGTCTCGACAAATGACCCCAAAGATCGAGATTTTGCGGTTTTGAATAAAAGAAACCGGTAGTAAAATCCCATCTGGTCCGAGGGACCTCGGGTAGGCAGTTGGGGATACTCCAGCACAGGCCTGCTCCACAATCAGTCGGGAGCCCGAGAGCTCCTTAAGACGGGAATCCAACTGATAGCTAGGCTAAGCTATACTATGCTATGCTATGTGTCAAAAACTTCAATACATCGTTATGGAGCCGTTTCCACCAAAAGCTAAGCTAAGCTGTGCTATGTGTTTTATATTTTATAGCACATCCAGACATAACATAGCATAGCATACATAACTTAGCTTTGCTTCCAGCTGGCTCCCCGGCTTTATGTTCTGGGACCCGGGTCAGAATCGAGCGCCATGGTTATCAACGTAAAGATAAAGTTAGACGGCGCGTGGCTCGGCGAGTCGACTCGGCTCACCCAGGTTGGGCGAGTTGGCTTGGCGAGCGCGAGTCGACGAGCCATCAGCGTTCCCACGGCACGGGACTCGGCGAGCTTCGCGCCGTCTAACTTCACTTTAATAGTTTCGTGCTCGGTTCTGACCCGGCTCCTAGAACCTAAAAAGTCTTCGGCTCCCGACTGAACATGCCTGCCTTAGGGACTTAACATTGTCCTTTCATTACACGAGCTACTTAATCACACGTTTTAGCACAGTGATTTCCAACCTGTGGGTCGTGAAGTGTTTTCTGGGGGGTCGCCACGGTTATTTTTCGCACTTATTTATTTTAATTATTAAGTTAGAATTATATTCTGATATACCTATTTCTGACGTGTTTTCTTTACCTTGTTAAATTTAACTTACCTTATCCGTGGGGCAGGGGGGGGGGGGCGTTATTTGAATATTATAAAAGTGGATCGCGACTCAAAAAAGATTGAGGAACACTGTTGTAGCATTTTATTAAACAAAAATATTAATGAAGGTGTTGAATTCAATTTCAAAGCAAAGGTGTAGATATTAATCTTTGTTTTATACTTCTGTTTCAGTTTGCTTACGGCTACAGGTGAATCCACAAAACAAAAGCCAATTTCATGGAATAAGCCCAGAAAGAGGATTTGCAGATTTTATATTTGCGCATATTATTCTCCATATTGTTGTAATGAATTTCATTGGTTAAAAATACACAAAGAAACATTTTGTTGTAAAATTTTTTAATAAAATATTAGAAGCACACTGGTATCATGTGTAAACCTATTGTCACTAACAACTGCATTATTTCACGAATATATCTGTATATTTAAGAAGAAACTGAATTGTTCTAGAAATTCTGAAGGAGCAATCCAAAATTTATCAATTGTATAAATATGAATTTTCAAGAATCCTCATTTGGGATATTGAAATAATCAATGTTAAATAAAATACTATTCTCAAGTACCAGAAAATGTAACTTTTAATCATTTTTAATAATTACAGGGAGAAGTCAACATTTGAAACTGAAATAACAAAGCATGTTTGAACTGTATTAATTTTTCGTAAATTCTAGAAGATTGTGAATTCACTCGCTATGAAGTTGAATTTATATTCGAATTTACGTAAGTACTTACATGTATTAATTATCGATTCAGGAAAGTATGCTGTAAATTAAGTTTTTGACAATATTATGTCTTGTAACATATTATTATTCTTTCTTTTTACACTTTTATTCATTGTGGGTATACAATATGTTCTTCATTTCGTATATTTCTCAACAGAAAATAGTAAAGGGTATTTGATAAAAAAAAGTATTCCATCAAAGAAACGATTTATTTTACATGTTCTATATCGTGTATTTTTTTACGTGAAACTTTATTTAGTTTTGTATCTCATTAACATTCAGATATAATTAAAAATAGTGCTGTGAACAGAAAGAAAACATTCCTAAGGAAATATTTTTTGTGGAATTTATGCTGAATATTGAAATCCTAATTATAAAGAAAAATGTACTTTTATTCATTATTCCCTATTAAATAATATCTTATTTGCAAACATACGTGTTTTAAATATTATTTTCTCAAAAACATTTAAATATTTCTTCGCAATTACTTATATTACCTCTAAAATCAAACATTAAATATTGTAATAAAATTAATAACAAAAATTACATTAACCATTTACTATTAAAAACGCTAAATGATTTTATTCTTTACTTACATGAAAAAATGTGAAAAAAAATCCTTCAACAATACATTCTTATCATTATCAGTCCTCTAATCCACTGATGAGTATATAGTTCACAACCAGTCGATATTAATTGCTAAAATCTCCTTCTTCCATTCTTAAGAAAATCAGTTTTCTTATGAACAGAAAATTTCGATTCGAAAGAAAATCTTAAAACTGGAAATGTTAAGATTGCCAAGAAAAATATGTTTCTTAAGAAAATGAAAAAAAAGTTCCTAAGTAACTTTTCTGTGTAACTAAAAATATGAGCTTCTATAAAAAGATTATTCTCCTAACATATTCAATGATTAAATTTCCCAAGAATTAGTGGAGTTTCTTATACATAATATTAAGAATCTTGGGAAAAATTGTTCCGAGAAAAAGAAACAAAACGAAGCTAGAGAAAGAGAAATTAAGACTTTTGAAAGCATTGCATTTCTTAACAATTATGATAATAAATAATGAATAAAAAATAATTAAGTGAGTAATACTTTTAAGTTAATTGTTCTTATTATTGCTAAAGAATTAAACAGTTAATACTTTAAGTTCATTGTCCTTATTTTTCTTAAGAATAAAAAACTCGTTTCCTTAAGGAAAGTATTTTTCTCAAGAAAAAAGCACAGAATTTACAAGAAAACTATTTGTAAAAACCAAACGAAATTAAAATAGGAAAAACAAGAGGTATTCGTGATTACACGACGCAAGAACCTTTATCGAAACAAAAGAAATTTACCAAAAACTTGTGTCTCTAAAAATGATGTTTCTTGAGTGTAATAAAAATTAAGATCGTTAAAAGAATCTTAGGAACGAACACACTGAATAAGAAAACATGGTTTTCTCAGAAACCAGGAACAAGATTTTTAAGGCGAAAAAAAATAATATATGTATGTAAGTGGACGTCGATGGACGCGTTAACCAAGAAAATCAGTCGTATACTCTTCTTTGAAGAAGATAGCCGCTACGAAGCACGAAAAATCAAAATTGTTATTAATATATATTTCTCTGGTTTTCCTATTTTACGAAGTGACATTAGAGACACGTTGGTCAGCTTCATGTTTTTTTCGGCATTTCTCAAAGTATTTCCTCCTAGCGGCGAGTCTCATGTGCTCCTTTCGACGTTGGAGGATGAGCTCCCTCTCGGACGAAGATTTGGAAAACCGTCCTCCTTGGCTGGAAAATTTATGTGAATTGCTACTTGAACCACAATACCGGTGAAATCAAACTCTTTCGGGGTATTTAGGATATTATTAGGTTGATGCACAAATAATTGCGGTTTCTTTAATACTTATTTTGGAATAAACTTTAACTACAGTCAACCCTCCTATAACGCGATTAATTCGTACCGCGTTATAAGAAACTCAGAATTGCATACTACAAATCATATTAATTCGTACCGCGTTATATGGAAACCACATTATGAGAGTACCGCGTTATAAGAGTGTTTACTGTATGTTCATGCAATATAGCATTTTAAAGCGTGGGATTCGCTCTATCGATTTATGGCACTGGTTTTGTTTTCGCTGTTTTCTTTTGTTTCTTTTCGACCGTCAATTGAGCGCTTATTTCCACATGCGAATCTTGTGACTATCCGCTACAAAAATTCTTTATTTGCGCCGCGTGCGGTATACAACAGAGGATTTTGTAGACGCACGTGGAACTAATATCTACAAATGCAGAAAAAGCAAGTCCGAGCGATTTTATTGTATGAGTCCAAAATGGGTCTTAAAGCAGCCGAAACGGCCCGCAATATCAACCAAACGGTTGGTCAGGGGTCTGTCAACAAGCGCACATAGTGTGCAAGCAATTCTCGGACACCAGCCGCACTCACCCACAAGGGAACAATCGCCCTTTAAAGGTGTGAAAACTAACCGCAAAGTCAAATAGGCACTCCCACTTTTTCGTGTATAACCCCGACAGTACAAGAGACAGAAAAAAATGTTTCAAACAAAAGTATAATGGTGCACTAAGTCCTGCAAACTTGCGTCGATAAAATTTTGAAAAAAGTTTTTTCCGTCAGGATTTTTTTTTAACACTTCAGAAGTTTTCGTACATTTGTAACAAATTGGAATATAAACAAAAATTTAAAAAATTCAAACGAACTTCAAAAAAGTTAAAAATGCATTAAGAAATAAAAAATAATTTTTTCCCTTTTTTAGTCTACGACCCTCATATTTTTTAAGTTGGCGCCAGATTTACACAGTGCAAATGATAAGGCGCTGACTTAAACAATATGAGAGTCGTAGATTAAATAAGGGAAAAAATTATTTTTTAATTTTTAGTACATTTTTATTTTTTTTTAAAGTTTTAAATTTTTTAAAAATTTTCTTATTTTCGTCTTTTTAGTTTTATATATAAAATAATGCTTGGCACAGCATGCTCAGGGGATATGCGCGTACGTACATAAAATAATAATAATTAAGTAGCAATAGTCTTTATTATTAAGCAGAACTGGCAAAATATTGGGCCAATATTGATGCAGTGTATGATGAGACCACCGGGGCATCGCCCTCTTTCGAATAAAAAAAAGATTATCAAAATCAGATCATATGCTACTAAAAAAGTTAAAAGGAAACAGGATGATTTAAGGAAAGAAGTTAAAGAATTTAGAGACATAATATTTGTAAAAATAGACAAAGAATGTATACGTATTTTGCATAGGTCCACAAATTAATTTGGACCAATTTATTTTATTTGTGGAAATCAACTGTACATAAATGATGATATAACGACGCATAAGATTATTTGTGATATACAGTTTTGTCTCGTTATGAGTACGCGCTCGGGGGACAAGCTGTGCCTTTAGTGAAACGGTATGCGATTCCGCTCGCCTTTCGTCTTTGCCGGCTTTTTTTAGTAATACGATACCCGCTGCTATCTCGAAAGAAAGGCTTGCCTCTGTCGCGTGTCCTCCAGCTTATTCTCGTTGTCAGTCTCTCGCACTCGCCGCGGCGACTACAAAAGAAGTGTACTTCCAACGAAACAGAGGAGTCGTACTTATAACGGGACAACGTTGTATTTTCTTGTCTGGTTGTTTCTTTTTATTGATTTCCAGTCTATGACTTTTGATTTCGTTTTATCATCTCCAGTATGATTGATTTGGGAACTAGACGCTTTTTGTCTATTTTTGTGAACACCACGCGTTCCTAAACTCTTCGACCTTCTCTTTGAATCACCCTGTATACACTGCTCATAATGAACAATATTTTGGATTTAAAGAACAGTGGTGACAATAAACTACCAACTTCCTTTCCTGTGAAGCGAGTATATTTCAAATGTTACACTTTTCCGTAAAATTGAACAGATATAGAATTGTTTAATCTTTCACGAATGTGTGTAATTTTAACCACTATAGTCAAAGCTCTTGAAGAGTATCATTTTGAAAACAAGCGCAACTTCATGCCAGCTAGTTTCAGATTCTTGACTAAGGACCCATCTTCAACTGTTGCGTCAATTAACCCCTTAAGTAGGAAGATAATTTTCACAAGCATCTACTTATTGAGATATTCCAACAATATATATACATCTATTAAAAAAACTTTATCCTGCTACGTTATAGAGTTTCTAACTTGCTGATTCGTATAATCTTTATGTCACCACATCATTTTCTCGTATACAGTGTACGCAGAATCGGGAGCTATATGAAGGAATTGGAAAGGATGCTTTCTAGAGAATATCGACGTGAAAACACGCCCAAATTCCGCCTAAGGTGGATATTCCTCGGCGCGAAAACACGCCGACGCCACTCAACAAAGTGTGCGCACATCTCCTTCTGAATGACTATTCCATACCCTTAGCAAAATATGTAGCGCAAACTGGTAACAAAGAAGTGAAATTACCTGTCAACAATGGGAATGTCGAATCTTGGGTCGGAGGGTGGCGGCGCTGTAGCGGTATTCAAGGAAACACTAATCTCAGTGGTACTACGGATCTGAGGGACGGATTCCGTTTGAGGTTCTTCGATTAAGTGATGCGGTGGTATCAGCACCCCGTCAAGGATGTTCTCGACGGTCCACTCGACTGATCTTGTCACCCTGAGGTCTTCTACAATCAGGTTCCGCGGGAAATGCGGAAATAACTGCTGCACCTGATACAATCACACGTACTAACGATTAAACGCTCCTCTTAGTAACTGCGCAATAAATTCTCTAACGGATTTGGCTTATTTCAACAACGCAAGAATCAGCCAGATTTTTTTTAACTTGTTCCACAATACATATGTATGTATAACTATTCCCTATTAATTAATTCATTTGCGCTCTACGTTTTATTTATAGGACTATCTTGGACCGAGTCCACTCTTCCTTGAGTAGATAGAAACATTTACTGATTGAGAAATTGTAATTAAGGGCGGATCCTCATGTAAATGTTTTTTGCACCGTTTTTTAAAGAGACGGTGAAATGGAATTTGTTGGCACTTTTATTATATGTCAAACAACATTTCTGTATACTTATAAAAATAATTATTTTCCTAAGTTGGTTCTGAAAGTCCTCGGCGCCGGACTTCAGAATTGGCGTGCAGCATTGCGCCTACACTATTTCACTGAAACAGAAATACAGTGTTTTTCTACTTTTACTATTAAATTTGACCGTCGATAAACCTGCTTGTTCAGTAAAAAATGCAAAATTGAAAAAATAACAGGATTTAGGAGAAAAATTTTTTATTTTGACGGAAAAATTTTTCTTCCGTGTCCTGTTACTTTTTCAATTTTACATTTTTTTTCTAAATAAATAGGTTTATCTACGACAAAATTTTATAACAAAAGTAAAAAATGCAGTATTTCTGTTTCAGTGAAGAATTGTAGGCGCTATTGCTACTTGTAAATAAAGTATTATTTGGAAATAAATAATTTTTTTATTTCCACGAATGCTGTTAAACATATTATAAAAGTTTCAACACGTTTCATTTTATCGTCCATTTAAAAAAATTTCCACAAGTTATCTCGTTTTCAGCGTTTTTACACGAGGATTCTCCTTGAAGACTAAAGAAAATGTTCTGTTTTTAGAAATATTAAATTTTGGTTTTCCCATTAAAATGCGATATGTGGGATAAAAAATGCTAAATTAATTAATTCTTTAAGTAATTAAAACTGTACACGATTTTCCTTTATAGAACCTGATTAAATACAGAAAAAGCAAATAAGTATTTGACATGGAAAATGACAATAGAATCTATTAACAATTCAACTTAATGAATTTTGAAAATCATGCTGTGACTCGTATGCACAGAATGCTTGAGACTCCTAAGAAATTAACTTGCCTGTCTGATCATGGCATCCATCTGCGAGTTGTTGTGTGGGATGGTAGAAATGTTTCCACGCAGCCCGTTATGAGAGACTTCGACAGAGAAGCTCGGTAACCAGGAAACGTATCTCGAGCCATCGAAATGGAAGAAATGATTCTCGTTTCTTCTGGCCGGCGTTTGTTGCTCGGTTGGTATCTCCTGCGTGTTTTCACGGTTATTCGGCTGCATGCTTAAGGCAAGTCTGCACGTTGGGCACGACGTGTCCTGTTCTAACCAGGACTGCAGGCAGGAATTATGGAACAGGTGGCCGCAAGGTAGCTTTCGAGCGGTTTCCATTTTCTCCCAACAAATGGCACAGTTGTCTGAGTTCTCTGCCAGCTCCTCTGTCGTTGCCATTGGATAGCTGAAAGGAATAGGGTCGTGAAATTGGGAATATTGCCTAAGTTAATCAGAGTGTTCCCAGAATTGTTTGCCTTTGAATTAATAACTGTATTTAAGTTCCTATATAAGCTTCGCATTCTGTTGCAAGGATTTCCTCGGTTAGGATTATACTTCAAATTCTATATATTGTAAGAACACTCACTTTTGTTCCATATGGTTCAACACAGCGAGATAGTTTCTGTGCTTTGTAATCTTACGTTGGATTTCATAGAAAAGATATCTAAGCTGCATACAGATTACAAGAGAGGCCATGCTCAGGAAGATGTTACTCCAAAGCAGCATGTGAACATGGTGGAGGAAATCCACAGCTAGCACTATTAGCTCTGCTGCTAGATCCGTGTAATAGGTCAAAGGACCTCTCTTGTCCCAAGAGCGTTGCGAGGAGGTGCCAGCTCCTCGTGTGTCGTACAAGTGAATAATGTATCGCACCATTACGTGAAGTGTTCTCACTCCTAACAGGATACACTGCAAACAGAAGAATAAAATACTGGCATCACGTTGCTTAAAAATAATCTGTTCACTTTTGGCTCTAGTATGTATTTATCCTTCTCACATTTAGCTATTTTTTATGTGTTTAGTGTATCTTGCACTTGAGGAGTCTTTCTACTGCAACACTCTACGGAATTGCCATTCTTTGGAACTGTTTTTGTCATAAAAAGAATGGTTTTGCTGGGTTGACGGTTTTCCTAATTGTTAATGCGTGTTTTGGGAATGGAAAGTGATGTATGTCATATTTTTTAATGCTTGCATTCGCCAAAACGGGTAATTGCGTGATCGGCTTTGGAGGAATTTTTTCGCCATCTATTTTGGCGAAAGCAAGCATTAAAGAAATATGAAAAAAGTTGTATTCTTAAAATACGTATTAATAAATAGAAAAAACTTCAATTTAGTAAATACATTCTCTTTGTGACAAAAAAGGTTCCAAACAACGGTAAATTTCTACGGCATTAAGGTAGGCTCTCACTAGGCCTCTGTAAATATAAAACACTATTTCTGTATTCACAAAATAAGGAGAAGAAGTGTAAAGCAGAAATGGATTTTCAATGATGGATATGATATTCAACTAATTAATAAAGAAAATTCAAGTTACCTCCGCCGCAGTGAAGACGAACGTGTTGAAAGAGATGAAGAAGAAGGCTGCAGCTGTGCATAGCAGCAGCATGAAGGAGGATAAAGCCAAAATTGCAGCAAGAAGTCCGAAAAGTCTTGCATGACTCCAACCTGGTGTCGTAGGCGAGAAGGATAACTGTGAAATGAAAATAAAGATAGTGTTAACAAATAGAAAAAATTAATCACTATTTTTAACAATATACTATTTTTTTAAATATACCACCTGAATAGAATTACGATCACATATTCGAATGACCACATTCCCACTAATCCCTTCAAATATATTTATAAAAAAAATTAAAAAATCGAGTTACTTTGGCATTTTCGTTTTTTATATTACCATAGTTTGCATATTAATTTGTTGCGGAGGGAAAATTTTTTACTTTCCACGTAGAAATGCAAATTTTTTTAAAAAACTATTTATTGGATACTTGCAAACCATTGTGTATTAATTAACCATACGCAGGGAATTCTAAAAATCTTGAACAATTAATGTTTACAGTTTGTAGAAGAGCAGAATTTGTGCTGCCAAAGGAAGCATTTAATTCAAACATTTATTTGCATAACCTCTTTTTTCATTTCTCTATGAATTGATACACGATACTGTCTCCATGCTAGTTAGTCTGTCAAACCCCGATACTTGTTCATCGGTATCCCCTCCATTACTGGGACCTTGCCAAAGCAAGTTACCATTTACTCACATATCCCCAACTATTCTTTGAAGTCGTGAAACTTCGGGATACTCTTAACTTTCAAAATACCTATGTGTAATCTTTAAAAAGACATTAGCTGATAAAACAGAAAGTTGAACATCTCCAGTACGATTTTAGTGTATCCTATGTTTATCAATGCTTTCGTGACCATTTTTGCGAATTTATTCTCTAATTATACCTGCCTAGTTATACCTGTTACTCAATTCTCAAGCACCGTATATGATAATTTGTTCTTTTCTCCCGGTCGAAGAAGTGTTACACACGTCAGATAATCTAAGGAACATTGAAAGTTGCGTAGCTGGTATAGGAATAACCTGGTTACCTCTATTCCATTATACTAACGGGATTCACATGAATTCATTGCGTAACGGAGTCACGAGAGTCTTTGTTTTTATACTAAGGTCTTCGTCATCCGATGAAGGCTAGTTAGGAGTAACGTATCGCTTCTTTTGCGTTCCTTCGCTTTCTTCCACTGGGGGAATTCCGCGTTGAGGATCGAAAAGAAGGTTCTTCTCTACGACCTTTCTCTGAATACACCATACTTTTAATAGAATTATTCAGTATTCGGCACAGTTACTAGAAGTACGTGTTTCGAAGAATCTTTCTGAAAATTTTTATACAAAAACTGCTTTTATAGTTTCTCTGGTCCAAATGGTGTGAAAGTTTTTGAAAGAAAAAAGTACAAGTGTCAGTTTTTGAGACTTTTGTCAAAAGTATTGAGAAACGAACAAATCTGTGCGTTCTAGGACAGAGAATGTTATTGTGAATAAACCAGTCGAAAGTTTGAATTGATCGGATTAAGTAGTTTCTGAATAATACCAGGGACAAATTTAAATAAAATGTTTGAGAAAAATGGTCACCTTACGGATTAAGGATGTATCGGACGTACAATATTAGACAAAAGTATATGAAATTTGAAATACTTGAATATCTACGTCTTAGGCATAGTAAATTTAGATGTAAGGAACTCGAATGACAGTTGGAGTCTTATTTTTATTCCTAGGAAGGTATTTTTCACTTTGCAAATGCTTTCTGAAGCATTATTTGCTAAACTTTTGGCAGTGAAAGTGTCCTGAATTCACAATTTTCTCAAATTATAATTTATTTCTTTAAAATGACGTAGTGAAAACAATTGAAACTCTGCAGAAATTTTCATCTACCCATATACTACATGTAAAAAAAAAAATAAAACATTGGTACCATTTCTTCAACATTTTTTCAGTTGTTTTATCTATCAAGATCGTCTCTTTCCATAAGAGTACGTGTAAAATCAGTGAAAATTAAAATCGTTATAACTCAGCAACCGTTTTGTGGATTCGTTTAAAATTTTTGGAGCATATCAGGAAGATTGGAAAGAACAATCTTACAAATTTTTATTAACTTGGTACCATTTTGAAGATAGGTCCAATACATCCTTAATTGAGCGCGCGATCACGTTAAACAAAAACTTTGAGAATTTTGCCTGACATTCTAGGTCAGTATTCTTAGAAATTAAACTTCAAGAAAATACGAAATAAAATCGATTTTTTGAATCCATAAAAGCGTGGAAAAGTTTTAGTTACTGTATGGAAAAGTACGATTGAATATTAATTTCACTGTCCGTTCGTAGATAGCACACACGCGGCAACTTGCTTATCACTAAGCAATGATAAACTTAATTTTCGAAGGTCTGTAACTTTACTATATGATGTTATATGTACATATATCAAAGTGGTACTAAAAAAATGTGCATTTTACCGTCCTTTATAACTCACTGAATTTGTGACACAGAGTTTTGATTCAATTTGTGTATCATTGTTACTGATTTATGTTATATTCGTGTGTAATTAATGTTACCTTTGAATATTTAACTTTCTATTGATTGACACAGAAGTCACTTTACAATATAGTTCTTAAAAATAAATACTAGTGTCCTTAGAGAAGTTTCAACCAGGAGATAAACTTTTTAATTTGTTTGCTCATAAGATAGTAATTCTTTCAGGATTTCTCTTTGAGAATTTCATAACTTTGACAAACATGTAATGAAGTTAGTAATTTTTAAAAATATTAAATTTAAATACACCTCTGGTAACATTGAATTAATTCCCACTGTAATAGAATATGCTACTGGAGCACACACAGTACTAGAAATATTTATTGTATTTTACATAGTAAGCATAATTTTTACAGGAATGTGATTGATAAAATTATTCGCATACAACTTATTTTAGCCACGATAGTCAGCTACACATTCTGCAATAATATTTTCCTAGTACTAATAATAAAATAAGTATAAGTGATAACGTGTTTATTCGAGTGATGTAATAAATATTTCCAGTACTTTATCTTACAAAGGGAGTGCCCGAGGCTCGCGTCACCGATTTGACTCATATTTAACACATAATTAGTATATGCCATGTATAGCAATTCGTGTACTCAATACTTTATGAGAAAAATCAATTTCACAGTTTGATCTTTCGGTCTCGTCCAGGTTTTATATATGAATCTACATGTATTGCCGTGATTGACTTAAATAAATAGTCTTAAAAATGTATACAGTAATTCGTCGTTATTGTTCTCACTCGCGGCATCGGCCGCACGAAATAGTGTCCGCATCTCGTCGTACGCCCGCTAGGGATGTGCAAGTAATCGAATGTGTCGGGTACCGGAGCGGTCGGGTCGGGTCGGGTACAGTCGGGCGGGCCGCGTCGGGTACAGTCGGGCGGGCTCGGACGGGGGCCCGGGATAGACGGGCCTACGGGTAGTCCGACTGTGTCGTATAGCCCGATTACTTCGGGTAGCGCGATTGTGTTGGGTAGCTCGATTATTTCGGGTAATGCGGTGCTTGATAAGTTGATATACATACACAGATTTTTTAAACAACCGAGTACTTGGCAACCATGTACAAAATCCTTACCTATATGTAACTTTAGAATAAGATAATTTTCACGTGAAAAAATAATGCTTCTACCGAATTTATTCAAAATGACCTTCATTCGATACCTGCAACCTGTATATTAATTTTGTATGTAAGGTGCATAAGTTGAATTTTTACTTAAGGGGAATGAAGACCATTTTAAATAAATCCGATAGAAGCATTATTTTTTCACGTGAAAATTATCTCATTCTAAAATTTCATATAGGTAAAGATTTTGTACATGCCGAGTACTCGGTTGTTTAAAAAGCTGAATACGTATATCAACTTATCAAGTACCGCATTACCCGAAATAATCGAGCTACCCGACACAATCGCGCTACCCGAAGTAAACCCCGTCCGAGCCCGCCCAACTTTACCCGACCCGACCTGAGCCCGAAAAGCCGGGTACCCGCACACCCCTAAGGCTGGGGGCACACGAGCGTTTTTTTCGACGTCCGTCGCGACGGACGTCAATTTTGGCGGACGTGCGTATACACCGCACACTAGCGTAAGTCTAATATACTGCAATGTATTGTCGTGACGTCCGTCAAAAAAACGCTCGTGTGTCCCCAGCCTTAGTCGCCCGCCGCCAGCCTCACTCGTCGGGTTTATTACGACGAATTACTGTAAATGTGTTTATCTATGACTGTGTTTATCTATGAGTGCATATATCGGAGGACTAGAAAAGGTGAAAATATAAACCCGATTTTCTCGAAAATTATTCACTAGTGTGCTCCAAGCATTTAATACATTATTATACATGTTGTGCACTAGCTATATGCAAAATTTGCGCCAAATCGATAACCAGTGACGCAGTCAGGATTTAATCTTGGGGGAGGGGGGAGCCGAGTTGAACGGTGAAAAATATTTTTAAGAAAAATTTATTTAATGCAATTTCATTTAATGCAAATTTAATCAAATTCAGTAGGTGATTATAAAAATTGATTTAAAGAGTAAAATTTAGTTTTTTTTTAATTTTACAAAGCCCCTTTTTTGGGGGTGCCAGGGCCCCTTGGCCCCATCTGGGTGCGCCACTGCCGATAACCCAAACTACGTGCACTCCTTTCGTTAGACATCTAATACTTTCAAAAGTACATCTGCATTTAAATAATTACCTAACTATAAATTTATAGCACATATGAGTTTTCAAAATTAGTACGTACACGACAATTGTACAAATTGTTCCAAAATTATTGGACAATATGAAGTAGGAACACAATAGGTAAGCCGCCTGATATTTAAATAGCGCGCGCTGGAAATCGAACCGCTACAAGCTTGTGCTGCTTGTAACCCCCGAAAGAGGAGCATCAAGTTTGAAAATTGTAAATGACTTTTCAATTTCTTTTGCCACGAGGAATTTACATGTTTCGATTTGACCCATAATTTTGGAACTCCCTGTACATGAGAATACCTAAATTGAAAGTGGAGCAAATTATACAGGCATCAATGTAAAAATAGAAAAATGGACAATGTTACTTACATATTCGAATCGATCTTTGCAGAGCTGGCTCAAGAGACTTAGGAAGCCAAGTGCGGTAAACCAAGCCCACCAAAGAACCACTTCGTCCATGTATTGCACGTTCAATACGCCAAACACGAAGATGAATTTGTAGAACACGAAGTTCCAGAACTTGTCCTTCAGGTGTTGCCTTTCAGAGGCTCGCAGCTCTCCAAACACGAGTTTCTGGATCGTTTTTCCCAGAAGAATTAGCACGCAGTACGCCATGTTGATCAGAGTCTGCGAACAAACGTAAAATACGATTGCCATAATCTTTTAATTTCCAAATAATATTCACCCTAAATTACCCTGATTAATATTCACTTCTAAATTATTTATTCACTTTTTCAGTTTTTTCTTCTTAACAATTGTTATCTATAATATTAGTATATATATTGTTGTATTACGTTAAAGATTTGTGGCAGCAAAGGGTTCGCGTACAGGTCAGCAGTGAGGCGCTTTTTAAATCAAGAAAGTGATCAAATATGACTGGACAATAAATTAGTCTTGAGTTGTTCGTGGATCGAGTGGCGCAAAAATAAATGCGTGCAGTAAGAAAAAGAACCAACGATTATTTTTTACCAAAATCCCATGCTAGAGATTACTACTATCTTTTGTTTTCATAAAAAATATTATGTTAAATATTTGCTACTCATTTTGCTGAATTTTATTATAAGTATTTTAGGAAACATTTGCTACTCGTTTTGCTGAATTTTATTATAAATATTTTAGGAATATTTGCTACTTTGGTCCAATAATATCCGTATTTTTTTGCAATAGACCTTCGACATAGAAACTTAAAAAATGAAGTTACTTATATACTGGGAATAATCTGCAAGGACAAATTAAATGGGCCTTTACGTTCTACAATTAGATGACTTTGCGAACAGAAAAGAGACACAACGGTATACTTACTTTATGTTTAGACTGTCTCTTTAATTCTCTTGGGATTGCAAGGTTCAAGTAACCGCCGCGGTATGTACAGGGTGTTAAAAAAGTGATGGTCACTGCTTTCAGGTGTGAATCTACACCTCCGGATCGGTGGAGATTTGTAAACAAATTTGCTGTAAAATTGTTTATAACATTGAAAATTAATGTAAATTATGTTGCATGAAACCATTTCTCACGTTTTTGAGAAAACTGTGCGTTTGCAACATGTGGCTCCTTTTAAACTTTCTCTCTGTTCAGCGAGCAGAATATGTTGCTGTAAAAGAAAAATAACCTTAATTTTCAATGTTACAAACAATTTAACTGTAAGTTATGTTTACAAATCTCGGATATACTTCCGTATGGACCCAGTGGCCAATCTAAAATTGTAGCTTCGGGTATTTATTAGTTTTCGAAATATTAATAAAAAATTATTGTTAATTTTTTTTACAAATTACTTTTTTTTGTACTGCATACACGTAGCTCTAACGAGGACCCTCCCCCATCTGTTCTACGGACAGCTGGACGCGTTCCCCTTACCTCCGCGTGCGCCTCAGGCGCCTGAAAGACACTTGTATTTAGCAGAAATTCAAAGCCAATTTTCTCGAAAACGAAGCGCGATATTAAGAAATTGTATTCTATATTTTTGTCTTATTTTGGCCTGTAGAATCACATCTTGGAATATTGACTATCAATAGAGTAATAGCTATCCACCCTGTATAATAAGATGTATCGCATCCGCAAGTTTCTAATTCAAATCTCCAAACTCACATCGGTTCGCCAGCATGCTTTACGCGTCCGCAAGCGCCCTCCCCTCCCGCCCACTAATCTAGCCCCAACCAATACAGGGTTATCTATTTAAGACTAGCGGCACTCGCGGGAGTACAAATGAGAACGGCAACAGCGGCGATACATCCGCCATCTATGGGCTGTTGCCGTTCTCATTTGTACTGGGACGAGCGCCGCCAGTCTTCCAAGGGGACCTTCAGGACTGGCAAATTCGGAAATTATTTATACTTAGTGTACGTGAAGGTCATCGCTTGGGCTTCAATTTCCCAAAGCAGTAAGGCGTGCTTAACATCCAAATTCGAGAAAATCGACTTTGAAAAATGGCGAGTTCACTTATATACATTTGATAGAAAGCAATTACCAACGAATAGCGTGGGCCAGTGCGTAGCGCTCCCGACTAGTAAGCGCGAGGTCGCCAGTTCACGTCCCACGGTTGACACCAGCGTTTACAGCGATTAAGCGCAGTGAATGGAGGGGGAAAAACACCTACAGGAGTGGTGGTTATGTGTGCATGAACTGCGCCTGCGTCAATCACGCACACATAACCACCACTCCTGTAGGTGTTTTCCCCTCCATTCACTGCGCTTAATCGCTGTGAACGCTGGTTGACACTACCTTCACGTACACAAAGTATAAACAATTTCTGAATTTGCCAGTCCTGAAGGTCCCCTTGTTAAATGGATAACTCTGAACTAAAATCCAGAACAAGTTGGAAAGTGAAATGCGTTGTGTCGGAATAAGTCAACAGAAATACTAAAAGATTTTTATTAATATCTCGGAAACTAATAAATTCCCGAAGCAACAATTTTAGATTTAAGATCCACACATCCTCTCCACAAATCTCGTGTCGATCGACCACTGAGGCCATTCGGAAGTACAGCCTAAATCTTCACCGATGCAGAGGTGTGGATTCGCCCCTGAAAGCAGTGACCATCACATTTTTAACACCCTGTACATGTGTATATTTGCATATGGGCCACTCCGCGCCAATCCCGATCACTTTCGTACCTCGATGACAGGGAATTCAACGATATTGAAATATATTGTAGTCCATATGAAATTAGGGGGGGTTTAAATCATCATTTTTTTCAGTTTCGAAGTTGTTTAAAAAATACAAGAAAAAGAAGACTGTAGCTAACATACGTGACAAAGAGGACTATAGTCAAGTTTTCGAAAGTGACTTATGCATCTCGGTTTTTAGGTCGCGTGGTGACGCCGCAATCGCGTGTGTCTCGCGTTTTCAGAAATTTTTAGAACAACCACGCAACGAGATTTAGGTCGCAACGCGATTTAACAATCACGGACGTTATTTTCCACCTACGCGTTGCAACCTCGAACGCGTGGTTCCATCAACTTCTCAGCGCTCTGTGCATCTAGCACAATCTGCGTTGCGCTGTCATTGGGCGTAAGAAAAGAAAACGAAGATCTACATTGAACGTACTGTATCATTTATATAGTACATTTAATTACGACAAAAAGTATTTTGCTGATTCCCTTCTCCCATTTTCTTCTCTAATTGTTCGACCAGGTCGAAATAAACAGCGTGCAAAATGTGTTCTACTCGTTACAGATCACGTCCCCCTTCGTTCGCGGAATTTCTTCAATTTAATTGCCGCGGTGCTGAAATTCAAACGTGCAGCATGTCACATGCGGAAATCTTCTAGTCGCATTTGTTGACCATATTCATCGAACGCCTATGGGCGTTCCCTGGACAATTATAGGGTGCGGCAAAGTGCGTAGTACAACAGGGTATAGAACAGTGGCGGATTTAACAGGGCGGCTGATGAGCAGTTGCCGCCTGGATCCCTGCTCAGAAGGCCCCTCCCCAGAGCCCTAGGCCCAAAAAAAATTATGATTAGGCATAGGTATCCGAACACTACTTTTTTCATACTACTACACTTGACCCGTTTATAGTAACCTACCTCTTCATTTTCCCGAAAAGTTGGGCCCCTCAGAACGTTTGTCACTTGGGCCTTTTTTCTTAAATCCGCCACTGGCACAGAGTAATTCTCTGTGCAAAAATAAATCGAAGGTGTGTGAGTCTTGGTTTCGAGAATATCGAGTTTGAAAATTCGTCAGGCATGGGCGCGACTGATCAAAAGCAGCGTAATTTATCAGTAAATATAGTACAACTGCGAAGGAAAAGGCATTCTCGAATACAGGCACGTCGGAATTGTAGAATATTTAATTTCTGTTCTACTACGATTTCTACTCTGATCGTTGCTTGGCATTGATAGTGGCATAACTCAAAAAATGTCAACTTTGATTTTTTATGCACAAATAGATTCTATAGGTAAGATCTATTTTTGTCACGTAAAACGGAATGTTTCTAACTTCATTAGTTTCACACCAGGGAGCAGATGTGTCGTTATCAAGTTGGCCAGTTTTTGTCACAACCTGACTCATTTTCAATTGTTCCTTGCAGCTGTAAGTGGCATAAGTATTCATTCAGTGGAATAGTAGCATACATTTTTATTTTTTGTTGCATGCATTCATTATGTCTCCAACAATATTGTAATTAGTGAGATTTTCTATTAGTTTTTTTACAAAACAATACTTTGTTGCAAATAAATTGTTTTATGTTATTTCAAGAGTGGCGCACCCAGAATTTTATTTTGGGGGGGGGGGGGGCTTGAGACAGACGATGCGCGATTCGTTGATACTTTGTCTCGCTCCGTCTTTCAGGCGCTTGATACAACTCCGTTCCTTTTTCCTTGTTTCTCTTTTTGTTGGAGGGGGCCACTGTATTTCAACATGAGTTACAACTTGAAAAGTTAGAATTACAGTTTCTCGAACAACGGCACAACTCAAAAGAGAGTGCAGCGTTGATTCCAAGGCCGGATCAAGGGGGTCCGTTCTAAGTTTTCCATTTATGTAACAACATAATTGAATCGAAATTTCATGAACCGCTTCCCGTTTGAAATAATTAGAAATTGCACTAAATGTTTATTTTAAAATATCTTTCCAATGTGAATTTTGTTTGTACACTTATATTTAGAATTTCAACTTTGAAAGATTTACGTATTTCATTGTATGTTTTATCAGAAAATTTATTTACCCCCCTCCCCGCTGTTCGAACACCAAGTCCCGAGCCCCAAAAATCTTAATTCGGCCCTGGGTTTATTAGGATTTGATATTCTGTTGAATTTTTTGATGAATATGCCATCCGTTATGAACATGTAGAGTCAATTTAAACAAATTATATGATCAGTATTCAAGTATTAATCAAATGCAAATTTTAAACTGCCTTTCCTGCGAAATTTACATTTTTCCAGTTATGCCACTGTCACTGCCAAGCAGCGTGTCTGTAACGAGCACTATTGGAAGACCCTATTTACCTCAATAAGTCAAAAACCATCACCATTAAGTATTTGCAGTCGTAAATACTACTTGGTCTTTCGTTGCGCGCGTGCATTTCTTTATCAGTACCTTGAACGTATATATTGCAAATCATCGTGTTCCTCTTTGGCAAGGGAAGCAGGAAGTAAGGGGCGATGATTAGTGTCTGGTAAGTCGGGTACCAACAATGTTGACGTCTGCCAAACGTCAGGAAAAAGCAGCTAATTTTAGTCCGAGCTAACGATTACGACTTGTCTGTCCCTTAATTCAATTTCCGGATGTGCAAGTGTCCACTATTTTCTATTGTAAACGATTCATAAATGAAATATTCGCAGACACATAATGTGGATATATTCCTACTGTCTATCTGGTCCTCGTTTATCGATAACATTATTTTTATTCTTCAATTAAGCGTGCCATAATATTTTTATTACCATAAAGTTCTAGTGAAAAAAAATCTAAATTCAAAGTTTGCATGTCTGTATTTTTATTTTGTACAGCTTTGTCCATTTCCATTAACATCTCCTTTTAAATATAAAAGATATTTCGTGTGTGAGTTATTTGTTGTCAATAGAACTGTGAAAATATATAAACAAGTATAAATAGAGACACACAGATGCTTTTACTTCTTTTTAAGCCGAGATATATGTACAGTTACTCACAAAAATATCTGTCTACCCTATGTGTAACATATTATACATATTAAAATATCAACTTCGAAGTAAGAATTCGCAATTCTAATTCAGCTTAATATAAATAACTGAAAAGTTAAACACAGTCTATTAAAAAAGTATTATTATCAGTGGAACTATGTATTTAGCAAAGGGCGTGCAAAAAATATTCGCCCAAATTAAATATTTAATTTATAAAAACGTTATTACAATAAGTTAATATTCTTCTAATATTTCTGTGATTTTATTATATTCTTCGATCTATTATGCATAAGTAGATTCAACTAATATACTGTAAAATTCGATATCTTATCTTATTCCATTCTTTTAGCAAAATTTCTTTCAGCATTTCTTTGGCAGATAGCACTAACTAAATAAAAATATATTCTTCAAGATTTACACCACTGTAAATTATAATAAGCAATTCTGAATTTAACAGTGAATAAATAAGTAAATTATGTTATACGCATAGGTTGGGCGAATACTTTTGCGAGTAACTGTATATCCATTTCTGCACGTTGCGATATTTTTAAAATCAAGCAACACGTAGTACCTACGTCTTGGAAAATGTGTTCGATGTATTCGATCCAATGTACTTTTCTACATATATACGTAGTACTGTATATCTGTCCATAGATTAAAGTGACACTCTGTGTACACGTACGAAGGCCACGTATAGGTACCTTTTCCGCCTCGGTTTATTGATTACATTTATGTACACCCAAACACTTAACGCTCCTGTTTTTTTCTCTCCAATTTTCAATATGTGCGCTGGAAACTCGATTATCCGGATTAAATGATGAGCAGGCTACATTCGATCACGACTACATTTTAACACGAAGATCGTGGCACTTCATTTAACAAAAAATTATTACCTTTCATCTCGTATGTATGCTGCCATTTTTCAACCCTTTTGGGAAGTAAATTTAAATATTTAGCAATAGATAGACAATTGTTTATTAGAAACATTATATTCTACCTTGTGCTCTTCGTGTCAATTATATTTCTAATTTATTTACTGTCCTAATGTTTTACAACACAATTATTATTTCGTATTTTGGAGGGGGGTGTACCACAACTTGTTGAATATTTTTTAATGAAAAAATAGCTGGATTACCATCTGTTGATAGTTAGCAATTTATTAACCCTCCGTCTATTTACTAACCCTTATTTTTGAGTTACCATTTTTGTATTTTTGAATCTTTTAAGTTTTGAGTGATAATTGTCCATTTGTAATACTCGTACAAACATGCACTAATAGTATTTTTCTAAGAATGTAAATCCTGATACAATGTAATTTGTAGTTGAAAGAATAGTTGTGGAGAAAAGCGATTTTCTTTTGTTAAAATTCACCAAATTTTTAAATTGTAATATTAAGGTCTAAAAATTTACAAAACTATTGACCAAGAAAACAAATTACCTGGCATGCGACACACCGCGTGTGACCACGAAGGGTTAAGGAGCAAAAGAGGTTTCTGTCGTTACACTTTCAACTTTTCTCATAAATTTCGTTTCATAGAATTCAGGTAACATGCCGAGATTAAAACCCAAGGAGATTAGAGTTGAAAACTTGCACGCTGTATAGGGATGCAGGACAATAGTGAGGCGCCCAATGCGCAGACAAAAGATGGAAAAGTGGGTGGTGTTGGTCCCCTTCATTTTACAATGAAAATTCTGTGGGAATAGCGATGACTCAATAAATAGATTCGAGATTGGCAGGTGATCTGCAATAGCATCGAGGCTTTACTATTGGATGGATAACAATCAAACATCTTCCATGGACTCTTTGGTTACCGTGAATTTAAGGGAAAAGGCCCCTGTGGCAAACGTTCTGAGGGGCCGATTTTTTCGGGAAAATGAAGGTTGTTTACTAAAAATGGGATAAGTACAGAAAGAAAAAATATAGTGTTTAGATAAAATCAAATTTTTTTTTGTAAGGTAGGGGCACTTGGGGCCTTCTGGGCCCACTGCTCATTGGCCGCCCGTTAAATCCGCCACTGATTACTACCCACTTGTATTAACTTTTTCAACAAGCCTCACTATTGCTCGGAACACCTACCTATAATTTATTTCACAAAGGGAGAATCTAGGATGTCCCCCTTATTTTTATATCACATTTTCAGGGTGGTTGTATACAATTGCATCATAAAACATTAAACATAGACTCTTGATAATTTTACAGATATAAACAGTTTGATTAAAATTTATTAACTTGGAATCAAATTTTGTAACGAGTGGGAGATTTATATAATTGAGGCTCGGGGATGAAATTCCGTCGGTTGAATATTTTTTTTTCGACTGGTTCCATTTATACTTGTCATTGAATATAATTGTTCGAATAATCAGACATTCCGTTGGAGACATGTTCACATAATCAAGCTTCCATTGTAACATTATGCTGATGTGCCTTCATTACTTGTTCCATTTGATTGCGTGTCTTATTCATTCATTTACATTTGCCTATTTGCATTGAAAACAAAAAAATAGATATGATTTTGCTCCTTCCTCGACAAAATGCGTTATCTGGCGCCGAATCATTGCGTGGAACACGATTTTGAAACATGCGTTTTTGCCATCAAGCCATTCATGTCCTTTGCAATGACGATGCTAGTGTTAAATGAAAATAACGTGATGAAATTTTTTTCGATCACCTTCTTCGGTTCGTAAATTTAAAACGGACACTAAAGTAACAAAACGCGATAGAAACAGAAAATAGTGAATTGTAGAATCGGATTTAATTGATACCTAATTGATCAATGAAATTTGTAATTAACCAAAGAGTAGTGTTCGCCACACACCATTAAAACCATAAAAGAAAGGAGATAAGACTGTTTCTGCTTTATGTTGAAAAATGTTAAATAAATAAAATTAATTAAATTTATCAGATTCAAATTTGAAGCAAATTTTTTAACTGTACAAGTCGTGTTAATATATTATCTACATATTGTTAACATAACAATTATTTATACTCAATTTAATTAATAGATTTAAATTAATTTAAATTAAATTTTAATTTTAATATTATATTTTTTTCCATGGTTGAACAAAAACTTTAAATTGTGTTTCTGGAAAATTGTACATACTGACTTGCTGTGCTTTACCAGTGAACCTTTGAGGTAAATGCATCTTGAAGTGTTAAGAAAATGTTTATTATGTCAACGTCAAAAAGACTGCTCAGGCAAATTATGTGGTAATTTAAAATCAAGACTTTCAGATCGCTCAAGAGATTGATTCAACATTTACATGTACATAGACGCCGGAGCATTGATTGTAACAAGAGAAAGGAGAAAGTGCACCAAGTCACGGAACAGTCGATAGGAATTGCACCTGGCGAGGCATGGAGAGGCCACGTGTCCTTCTCAACGCAATGGAAACGAACAATGTCACTATATGTGTCCACGTGAACGATGTGGTTAACTAATGTCAAAAGGGGTATTTTTAGTTCTGTTAAAGAATGTTACAAGTTTACCATGCAGGTTTGAAATGATTTCAATCAGTCCAGGATGCAGATATGTAACACTTCTGATCTGATGGATATTGGGTCTATTTGGGCACCAGCCTATACATATGTGTAGGTTGATTCTAGAAATTGGGACAAGTTTGTTATACAAAAAATTGATAGAGGGAAACGTTGAATGTCATAATGAGAACTATCTTTTTATGAAATCAATTTCTGGGGGCTGCAATGGTGGAAGTGCAACATGCAAATTTTTTTAATCGAAATCACTGTTTTTCTTTATATAAGTCGATTCTTATTATTAACCCACTGCAAAAAGAAAGCGGTTCTCGGTTCGATGTGTGTGTATTATGTTTGTCCGCGAATTTCTCCGTAACAACTGGACCGATTTTCGTCAAACTTATTGCATTTAGTTTAGCTTCAATCAGCTTAGGTTATTGGAGAAAGAATTATCAAAATCGGTTAAGTAGTTTTGAAGTTACACCAAAAGTAAGAAATCTGTTTCATAATTATTGGAATCTTCCGTTTCTAGCAAATGATTCTTTTTTTTAAAGAGCAGCTCCTTTTGTAGGCCTGCTCATATTTTTTAAAATAAACGTAGTTATACAATTTGAATAATTAAAATGGAAAAAATAAAGAAATAAAAAAGTAAAACCGGTTTCAAAAGAAAAGATAGACATACACTGAAAGGTGAAAAATAAGTTTTTACCGTATTTAATCTATGACTCTCAATTTTCTTATGTAGGCGCCTCTATTGGCGCAATATCGTTATTTAAATAGAGCTGTGATTAAATAGGTCAATGTATTTACACGTAAAACACTTCCGTACTGATATAAAAGATTTATTATATGGTACATACAAAACGCGCACACCGGCGAAGCCGCGAGTAAGCTAGGAAGCAAAGAAGGGGGAATCACTCAGTACAGGCAACCTCGAAACAAACCACAAGGTTGGCAGTAGATTTATCGAAGGATTGAAAAGATAAGAATTACAATTCTTACAGCTTCATCATTTGCACTGTGCAAATCTGGCGCCGACATAGATTAAATAAGGAAAAAACTTATTTTTTACTTCTCAGTGCATTTTTATTTTTTTTTGAAGACGGATTTAATTTTTTCTCTCAATTTTTTATTTTGAGTATAAAAGTAGTAAGATACGACTATTGGGGACGAAATGCTTCATTATTCTTCATTATGGCATTCGACCTTTTCCTTAATCAATATTTTTTTACTTTTTCGTAGGAAACAACTATAACTTGTCCCATTTTCTTTAAATCACCCTGCATATCAAAATATCTAGATGACGTGTTTTCCCGTTTTGGAAATATCGCAATTGGTAGGAATAGCGAAGAAAATACGGATGGTCGCTTTTTCAACTTTTTTCTGAGCTTATAATGAAAATTAAAAAATCCCGTTTATAGATTTAAGTAAGTTGTATACATGCTGAAAATTTCATCAAAATCGGTTAACGTTGCTCAGAGCTACAAACGCTTAAAGATCGCAGAATAAGGTCGAAAATCGCTGCTATACCTATGCCGAAGTCAGCTTAAGAATCTTTTCGAATTTTTTGTTTCAGATAAGCCTGATGAGCCGCGTAATCACCTGCGCCACGAACATGTCTTATTTATTTAGGTACCACATTGACGCTGTAAAGAAATCATGAAGACAAATTAAAAAAATTCAATTTAATTTTTTATTTCTATAGTATGAGAGTAGCTTAATAAATTCCAAAAAGATTTGTTTCATTATATGCTGTATTTATTTAGAAAAGATCTTTCAAAATAGCTTAATTTTCCTGCCGATCAAAGTAGAGTGACCCCTTAAAACATGAAAGTACCATCTCAACAGCGATCAATTTTTATTAAAAAAAAAAAACTTGTCAGGAAGCAAAAAGTATCCTAATAAAGGGAGAATAATACTGCATTCGGCAGGCTTTCATTCGTGCAAAACGAAAACAGTAGACTCGTCCATTACACTCATTTCGTAATAAAATAACCGTGTCTCGCATTCGGGTTATTATCCTCGGAGAAACTCCCGCTGAACTCCGCAGGAGCACAACGACTGAGCATGAGGAATTGTTCTCGACTCTAATCCCCGCAGTTTGCATTTCCATGCTGCTCAATTATTCATCCTCTTTCCCTTACGCTAATGGAGACACGGGCATTTCTTAGCGCGTATCATTACCAGAGTGATGAAACGAATTCATTACCAACTGTTATTACGGCAGATTGATCTTTGAGGGGTTATACAGGATGTCTTAGAAAAACTACCTTTCCTGCCACTGTACGAATAAAGAGGAAAAACGGCCCAGCATCAATTTCGAAGAAAATATATGTAGTAGAGCCAAACAGTACCTACCATGTGCATTTGAAACATTTAAATATCATAAGTAGTTGTTGAGAAAAAAATGTTAAAGTTTAGGGTTGTTATTCCCATGTCACACTAACGAGAGGGGATAGAGATTTGAAATTTCTCTCAGTGTTTTTTTTTTGGCCCTCAGTGCCAGGGCTGTATTCCGTATGCGTACCCGACTCGACCCTTTCTGGTAGCCAAAATATGTTCATTTGATAACTTGAGCAAGTGTTAAAAAAAGTATCGTTTTAGAGATCAACAAAGGCAGAAAAGAGGATTGAAGAGAAGTGAGGGAAAGAGAATGACAAAACCGTTTCTTCACACTGAATTATCTTTGTTATTAAAAAATACACAATAATAAATGAATGATAATAAATGAATGATAATGGTAATTATGCTAATTAACCATTACATGTATGATAATTTTGTTGATAAGATGGTTTAAAAAAATGATTTAAACAATAATAATTTTCACAATGACTGCAACGAGCGAACATCATTTCTTTCATATCTTCACCAGCGATACAGTGTCCATCAGTCATTGCATTGACATGTTTAGACTGGCTCGCTGTTCAAGGTATGCAAGAAACAGTGTTCGCTTGTTGTAGTCGTGAAAATTATTATTGCTTGAATCACTTGTTTAATCACTTCTTACCAAAAAAATATTATAAATGTAATGGTTAATTAGCATAATGAAGCACTATTATGATTTCATTAGTATTATTATTCATTTAAGATAGTGTATTTTCATATAATAAAGATAATTAATTTTGAGCAGATAGTTTTGTCATTTTATTTCCCTCGATTTTCTTCTTCTCTCTCTTTCGCCTTTGTTGATCTCGCAAGCTCAGACCAGCTTTTAGTAGCATCTTTAATTTACATTTTTCTGACCTTTCTGACATATACTTTCGATCTATATAAAAAAATCTTTTTGAAAAAGCGGTAAAAAAGTAGGTAACACCTACATGTTTGAATTTAGTATCAAACTTATAAATTGTTTTTAAATCACCCATATATTTACTAAATTTTTTATAAAGCGAAAGGTTTTGTTATTTGACAAATATCTAAAAAAAAATTCACTCACCGTTCAAAATTATATTTTAAAATAATTATTTATAATGAAATATAAAGAGCGGCAGAAATCATTTTTGGCTATAGCAGTGGAAGAGCTAGATCGGGCCCTGATGCCTAACCGCAACTTTAGGTACTGTAATTTGTATAACTCAACGTTGCCCCGATGGGAGGTCCGAGAGCACGAGCATCCATCGCGTTTTCCAAAGCTCGCGTGGAAGGGGGCGCTCGAAACCAATGAAGTTGCGGGCATGTAACGGATGGGGGAAACTCTACTAGCGTGCGTGTAGGCTCGTATCCTGAAATCAGCATGTAACCGTTACATGCTGATAACATTGCGATTAAATTGATTTGATTTGATTTGTGGTTATAAGCTGATTTCAAGTCGTTTTTCCACGCGAGCTTTGGAAAACGCGATGGATGCTCGTGCTCTCGGACCGCCCAACGGGGCAACGCTGGACTGTAACCAGGGTTGCCACCTCTCCGGTTTTGGCCTGGGGACTCCAGGTTTTGAAGCAAATCTCCGGGATCCGGTTTTACTGGAAAAATCTCCGGGTTGTAGAAAAAAAATGAGATAATAAGAAATTGTGGTATTATATAACGGTATCAATTTTATATACAATAAAAGTTATTAATTAAACAAACAGATACTTTTATATCTGAATTGTTTGAGCTTAAAAGAATTGCACATCTGTTTTCCGGACATTCGAGAACAAAACTTTTTTTGCTTTTCCCATCTCCGGGTTGGAATGTCTGGCACTCCGGGATTTATATAGTGATAAGGTGGCAACCCTGACTGTAACTGCTCAAAAGGGAACCCGATTTTGCTTTTTATACTATGAACTTGGGCTTAAAAAAAATGGTGGGAACATCTTAGAGAGCATATGCTCTAGGGGGAATACGAATCCCTTCAATTGAATATCAGTTTTTCGTGAAACACGTCGACTACACCATACCATTGCAGGTGTAGAAAATGAGTGATGTGTGGAAGGTAAGATGGAAGGAAGGAAAAGGAAGTTGCGTTTCGTCCCAGGCCTGCTAGTGGACTACTCATCGGTAAGGCGTATCTAGCTGGCCTTGCCTTAGACGCTGGGATGTTAGGAGTAGGACGAAAAGGTTTGGAAGGAGTGGATGAGAAAGAACTTGCGAGAGAGCTGAGCGGCCGTGTGGCCCTCTGGTGGCGGTGATAGAGGTATCGTTACACAGGAAACGATGACCCCACCGGGTCGCGTGCATTCCGGACAACCGAAAGGGTCAAAATGTCAACAGGCAGTCTCTGAACGTAACATGGTTGTGGATATTTACGTTACAAATTAACCTAATAAAAGATCAAGAAAGTCCAATGTCCTCAATAATCCATACTTTAACATTTTTATGTGGCTATCAATAAACTATACTTATTTTTAAACAATCATATTCTTATATGCCCAGTAATGGGACCATTTACTTTACACAGAGGGGTTACAGAAAGCGGATCAAGCCTCCTTATAAAGTGAAAACAGAAAGAAATGTTACAGGAAAAATTTGTACGGTTTAATGCGGTTTATCTTTATGTGGATCTCATTTATCCACAGAAATAACATACAATGTTCACGAGTCATTGCCATACGTTACACGATGTAGTAAACATGATTTCAATACGAAGATTGAGTGTTTGGTACCCCCAAAGGAAAAGGAAATTAATGTAATTACGACTGAAGTAATTCATCCTTTTGGACAAAGAAAAATAACTGAATTTTATTCTTTGAATAAATTTTATAATCACCTAATGAATTTTACTGAATTTGCATTAAAAATATTTTTATCCGTTCAAATGGAAGAGTCCTAGCTCTAATACTCTGTAGGAATATGTAGATACTAACTTTACTACTTAGCATCGCCTGAAATTTAGATTCTGATTTTATAAAAAAAAAATTTATTTATTTATTTATTTTATTTTTGTGAAAATAGTCACATTCATCTGGATTAGCTAGGCATAATGAGCTGGGACACATTTCGCGACCCCAGAGTTTACTGTTCAAAAGTTTTTAGGCGACAGACACAAACACACGAACACTTTCTGCCTTATATGTCACATATACTAGGAAAATACCCCCGGCGCTTTGCTTCGGGTCTAAGAGAGATTGAGGACTTCATGAAAATACATTTCACCCTTCTTCACCACCCCCCTTGGGGGTTGATCAGGGCAAAATCCTGAAATTGATTTTTTGGCATTTATGTGGGTAATCTTTATGAGTAAGAACCAAGTTGCTATCTAATCAGGCCTAAGAGATATTAGAGAATGGGGAGTCTAAGAAAATAAATTTTACCCCTTTTCACCTCCTTTGGGTATTGAATTTCCAAAAATCCTTCCTCAGTGGGTGCCTACGGATCGAGCCCTCGGCCATTTAGGTCAGATTCACACTATCGGTCCGGTCACGGTCCGGTCTCGATCAAATTCACATCCCTGAGCGTCCATACTCACCCGACTTGATAGTGTGGGCGCTTACGGATGTGATTTTGATCGAGACCGAAACGTGACCGGAACGTGACCGGACCGATATAATTACTATTACTTAAAAATCATTATTTAAAATAAATGCAAACGTTAGAACTTTCCTCTCGTCAAGGCGAAGAAAGTGATGTAAAACACTTGTGGCTATACACTGCGTTCCACATTAGAGCATACTGGTATCGCGCAGGTATACACTTTTGATTGGTAATAAACCGGCGGGGAAAGTGCTACGACCAATCGCGAAAGTGCTACGACCAATCGCGTGTGTCAGATCCGTGGGAGCTGCGCAGATCGGTCGCAAATCGGTAGGGGCGTCGGTATGCTCTTATATGGAACGCAGTATAGTTCATATTTATTGAGAAACCGCATTTCAAAGTATGCAACTTCAGTTTTATATAATAAGTAAGTATATATATATATAGATTATGCATTCTATGATAACCAAATTAAATTAAGTTTATTAAAGCATAGTTATATTATTATAGCATTAATGCGCTATTTATCTGAACTTTCTACGTGCCCGAATCTTTTTGGACAGTAGTGTAACTATGTATGTAGATTCGGGGTTTATAGGTGATCTAGTATTGAGGTATTACTATTAGCTGGCTAGCAACCAAAGACCTTTCACCTGGCCCCTTTTTCCTGATTTCTTCTCCAAACCACACTATTGCTTGGTGTATTTCTATTGACATAAGGGGTCGCCCTTAAATTATGTGAGGCTTTTAAGAGAGGGGGGGAGTCGCGAATTTCTTACATTTTCTTACGAGTCAGGTAATGTATTATGTAATAATTTTTTAACCTTCACTCTGTGGACAGGGTACAAACATACCCCAAGCTAATAAAAGCGTAAATAAAAAGTTACCGAATGGAAACTGTCTCAAGTATCTTTTAGGAATGACATCTGATATTTTTCACACAGAATTTGATAAAAATTTCATTGAAATCGCTGAATTTGAATGCAGTAGTAGCCTTCAAAGGCACCTGAGCGCTTAACCGTGTACAGAGGTCCATACACACCCCGATATTCCCCATACAAACATCAATTTTTGTAAGCAGCTGCGTTAGTATTTTTCTACAATGTGTTTTGTATTTACATTCCTGTTGCCTAAAATATATGGTTTTTAGTGATTTTTTGTTCAGCGTAATGTTATTATCTCCATAATGGTTTGATGCAGTTTCAATGCAGTCTTTGCTTACGCTTCAAAGAAGTAAGATAGGTTTTTTTAATGAATAAGTGGTAAGTGTTGCGGAAATTATGTAAGATCTCGGAAAAAGAGGAAGCCTCGGACGGGGGACTCAAAACCTGTGATCTCCAGATTCGTTGCGCGCTGGCCAGCTGCCTTACAAGGGAACATCGCGAACCCGGACTCACCGATTGGAACGCAACTTTGTGGGTTTTTAGAGTGACTCAAAACAAGAACAACGGTGTGTTTCATTTGGGCCCTATCGCCCTTTAAGGGGATGATCATTAACCTCAAAGTCAAATTGGCACTTCAATGTTTCACAAAAATGTTTCAAACAAAAGTTTAATGGTACAATAAGCGTTGCAAACTTGCGTTAACAAAATTTTGAAAAAAGTTGTTTTTTCGTTCAGGTATTTTTTCTTTTAAACTATTTTCAAAATTTGGCTGTACTTCCGAAAGGGACCGGTGGCCGATCAAGATGAGGTTGGGGGAAGGGGTGGGGAGGGGATGTGAACCCTAAATCTAAAATTGCTGCTTCGGGTATTTGTTAGTTTCCGAAATATTAATAAAAAATTGTTCATTTTTTTGGAAATTTTTTTTTTGGACATTGGTGCAGACCTCCCTACCCGGGAGCCGATCCGTTCCCCTATTTTTTATTTTTCAAATTTTGTAACCACGGTCTCGTTTTTGGCATCGCCAAACTCACATCCAAAATCACCCCGCACTGGTCTAGCCCCAACCGGTGGCCGATCGAGATGAAACTTGGTGGGTATTACGAGGGGTGTGAACAGACCCCAATTATAAAATTTTAGCTTCGACATTTATTACGTTCAAAAGATACAGAGGTAATTGTGCATAAAAGGGTACACCTTACCGATTTTTTTTAATCACTTTACCACGGTCCCCCCTCTTAACAATATTTCTGTTGACTTATACCGACATAACGCATTCTACTTTCCAACTTGTCCCGGGTATTAGTATTGGTTGGGGCTAGATTAGCGCGGGGGGCATGGTAGCGAACCAATGTGAGTTTGGCGATGCTAAAAATGAGATTGTGGTTACAAAATTTCAAAAGTGGAAAATGGGGGGACGGAAGGGCTCCTGGGTAGGGAGGGCTGCACCAACGTCCAAAAAAATTTTCCAAAAAAATGAAGAACTTTTTATTAATATTTCGGAAACTAATAAATACCCGAAGCTACAATTTTAGATTTAGGGTTCACACCCCCTCCCCATCACTTCCTCCAAACCTCATCTCGATTGGCCACCGGCCCCTTTCGGAAGTATATCCCAAAATTTTGTTAACGCAAGTTTATAGCGCTTATTGCACCATTAAACTTGTGTTTGAAACATTTTTTTCTGTTGTTGGAGAGTTATACGCGAAAAAGTGGTAACTTGACTTTGAGGTTAGTTTTCACCCCCTTAAAGGGCGATTGGGCCAAATAAAACACACCGTTGTTCTTATTTTGTGTCACCCTAAAAACCCTCAAAGTTGCGTTCCAATTGGTGACTCCGGATTAGCGGTGTTCCCTTGTTAACCACCTCGGCTACCACCTCGGTCTTGGGTTATTCCGTGCCCTCTCTTATGATGGGGGTTCCTGATTCCACAATTATTGTGTTTTGTTATTGTAAAGATGATGCTAATTAGTAACATATGATATTACATATGTTGAGAGTAGAGTGTTAGTTTATTTATTTTCTTCGTTTTTAACTTATAACTTTATCCCCTCCACATTTGAAGATTCCTTGCCAATTACGAACTATTCTCTGTTGTGTTTATTGCTGTTTTTCTTTGGTAGTGTTTTTCTCTTAAGCATTAGAATTAAATGGTTTAATTTTTGTACACTTCTTAAAAATTTTAAAACTTCACAAATACTTACGCAGCTACAGATTTTTCGGTACATTTGGGACTGATAACGCGTGGGGTGTAATTGTACCCCTGTACACGGTTAACGTTAAACTATTAGTATACAGAGTGAAGGTTAACCTAATTTTCAATATAAGTAGCCCAAAAAATTATGTTTCATCGCACGCACGAAACTGAGTTAAATGAATTATATAAACCTTTAAAAGAATTTTAATAACTGAAAAAATGCAATGTAAAAAGTATTACGTAAGGGGAGCGGGTTCGAATATCAAATCTTACGAATTCTTATACATGGGGTGGGAGGGGGTAAGAAATCGCCAAAAATGACCCTTACGTAATTTAAGGCCGGTCCCTAATATACAAAATTCCTAAAAAAATGCTTAACCTTCAATACCTCATACCATGGGGGAGTTTCCTTAACGTCGAACGGCACTTAGGGCGGTATTCTCAGTCGTCGCTTAAGATCGTCTTAAGCATGCAGCATCCTCTACTACTTAGTCTACGAGGTTAGTAGAGGATGTCGCATGCTTAAGACGATCTTAAGAATAAGGAACGACTGAGAATATCGCCCTTAATATCAGACATTAGCTACATCTGTAACATTTAAAACTCTACCAAGTTGTTATTTCGCTAAAACGTAGAGGGGACAGAAGAAACAACGATTAGGTACGTTTCGACTCGTTTCAGTCGCGTGTGTTACAGCTAAGGAGATCAATAAAATTGTTTGTTGTGTTTGACGGAAATCCGGTGCCATCGTCTAAATTATACCTATTATACTATTATACCTATCTACCAATTTTCGTGGCCAAAAGGTGTTTGAGTTGCCTTATTGTACTTACACACGAGACTTGTATTGATATTCCCGAATGTTTTAACGATTATATTTTTGATCGCTGCAAATTATATTGAAACTGTTCTGAGTTACGTTGGATAACTTTTATTGTGTCCGGAATTAGGTGCCATTTACAGATCCTCAAAATCATATACCAAAGTTTTATGTTATTTTAAGTTAACTATTATGGTAATATTGACTATTTTGATTTCTAATATAGATAACTTATAAATAAGGCAGAGTAAAAAGAATAAAATATTATTTTTTCACTTTTATTTAGGAAAAACCTTACTTTTATACCCAAAATAATGAATAGAAACAATTTATGTAAAAAACCTAGCATTCAAATACTAAAAAGATAGAATTACATTTTGCAGTTACAGCAATGAGCCTATGGAAGCATTTTCCGACCTTTTTGAGTCGCGACCTCCTTTTATAATATTCAAATAACCTGCAACACACCTCCCCCATATAAGGTAAGGTAAAAAATAGATATTTCAGAATATAATTCGAACTTAATAATATTTTAAAAAATATCCTCAAAAACCGTGACGACTCCCCAGAAAACACTTCGCGATCCACCGGTTGGGAATCACTGGCCTACGGAAAAATACGCTTATCAGAGAAATAAAGCTTATTGAATTCTACAAAATTCTCTCGCGTCCCTTCTTTTACCTTGACGTTAAAAAAAATCCTTTCCCTTTCACTTCATTTTCAAGAACACCCTGTATCTTTCCAGGCTCTGCAATACTTTGTTTTCAAAGCATTCCGTGTATTTTACAATAACGTATCTATCCCAAGAACCAAATCGAAAACGAAATGTGTTAAAAAAAAGTGGAACACTTACCCAGATGCATATTGGCTCGTCAAGCATGCATGTTATTAGTTCCTTGAAATGCATCACGAGGTTCCTTGGGTCAGAGTCAATATCACCGGTGACTGTGTCCGCCCCGGTGTCCACGTACGTGTGATTGCTTTTCCAGGCAGGGTCCTTGATGATCTGAGCAGCATAGTACACCGAGCAGGAGAGCACGCCGAAACTAACTGCCGTGTAAACCCGCAGGTTTGGGACCGGCAAGCGGTCCAAGAATTCCATCGGCATCTTCGCGTTCGTTACTTTTCACTACTCCTAGAACAGAAATTATTTTTCGCTTGTTCATTTTTCATTTCTAAATGTAATTAATTAAGGCGAAATCTCGTTATATATAATAACGATTACAGTAGTGCCCGGTTAGCTGAAGCAGGCCTTGGACTTAATCGCATTAAATATCGAGGGAGGTGTTCCACGAATTGCCCGAATTATGTCTTCCCCAGCGGCAGTCAGAGTGAGACACATCGAGAGCTTAGCAAGAGAGTTACACATTGCGCATCTAACTCAAAGTTAGTCAAATACTCATAATCGCGTTTGGTATCGTTTACATCGCACGGACCCGAGTAATTCGATTACAACAATCTCATAATTATAAAGTGAAAAATATAAAACTTTGATGTTTCTTATTTCGGCGGGTCATTAGCAGGTGTGTCATCGACGATCACGGGTCTAGATAACGCGGAGGCTCGGCGAGCTCGGAGCTCCGAGCGACCAGTTCCAGGAACTGGTGGGGATTGCTCCGTGCCAGCTATGTAAGCCGGGTAAAACCTGCGTCAGCTAATCGGGCATTATTGTATAGGGATACTTATGTACCGAACGATAATGCAGTTTGTAGAAGGAATAAATGAGTGGAGGTGGAAAAGATAGGAGATTATTGCAGGCGCTCGGTTTCCAGGTAACCAAAAATATAAATAGTTGTGTTCTGATACTGGATTGTCGGGTAAACCTCGAATCTAGTTGCGCTATGCATTCACGCTGCGTGGTGGCTATGCGCATTGGACTAGTGATGGCGATCTTTTGTTGGATCGATCTAAAATCGATCTTTTTAGGGGAAATAAGATCGATCTTTCACCGATCTTTTTTAATTCCGATCAATCAAGGATCGATCCCCTTTTCTATAGGATCGGTTAAAAAAAAATTAATTTTATACTTAGTAAGTGCCAGACAGTGATGGCTACGTAAAATACGCATCGTATAATACACGTATATAAGTACACATGTATTATACACGAATATTACTGATCGTAGTCATATTGGATACGTTCAGCAGACTCAACTGTTGAGTGATCTCATTAGATTTTACACTGAAGTTGTACGTTGTATAAACTCTGTACTTATTTCCTAGTCCTTCTTGTTTTGATTAACTTATTGCCCAATTGTCCAACAGTCAGTTACATCTTAATGTTCAATATTTGATATTTTATATTTTTGTAATTATTTACAGCTGAATAAATATCTGAAGAATCTAAGGATACATTTTTTGCGATGGACATTATAAAAAGAGACTACTTGTGTATGAAAATTTATGATTAACAGTACTATATTAGTACTATATGTATAAATGTGACCAATGAGGGCGAGAACAAAGTTAATTTAAGTATCCTTTTTAGGATCGATCTTTGAAGATCGATATTTTTTTTCCACGATTGATCGATCTTATAACCAATCCTTTATAAAAGATCGATTCTTAGGATCGATCCGATCTTTGTCAAGGATCGTCATCAATACATTGGACATTTCACTATTGGGAGTTTAAAATTAAACTGCGATACTAGCGGCTGCTATCTACCAATTTTCACAGTATCGACGAACTGTATGCAGAAAAAAATGTCGTGTAGCAAATTGTTATGCTACAATGAACAACCATCTCAATTTAAGTTTTCATAAAGTGCCAAAAAGTGGAGGAAGTAAAATTGTCCACAGTATATACTTTTTCCAATATTCTGTCAAAATGTATTGTCAACATTTTTACTGAAAGAAGTAACTTTTAAATAAACTTTTATACTACTAGTTCCATATATACGTAGGTATAGTAAAGTGTATACCTGCGTCGTCTAAAGTTGTTACGTAATACGAGCGCCTTCATTTCCGCGGTGGTAGTTTTCTATGCCAATAGGTTGGTTTACTTATATGGGTTTAAGGGGGTTCAAGGGTATTAGACGCCTAAAATAAACGGTCTCTTTTGGGTTGGATCCTAGAACGACTAATAACTCATTCTGTTTGCACGGTTTACATTACTTTATTGTGGATATAACACGCATTTTAAGCCGAGGAAACCTTAAAAATATTAAAAAATGAAGGAAATACAAAGCACCTTAGTGGGCGCTGCGCAATGCGCGCGTCAAGACGGTGAACACCATAAGTCGAGAACGGATCAATATTTTTAGTTGAAATTTTAACTAAGCTTACAAAACACTTCTCTCCATAAGGAAGAGTTCGCTCATTAAGATGGCAGAACTCTGAAATTTTTTATTAAATATTCTTTGAAGAATTATATCAGGAAAAATGTACAAAGTTGATATTTGTTGAAGAACATCGCAAATTTCTGTTAAAATTTTTCAATGATGTTCCAGCTTGTAGATTTTGGACCAGAGAAAATTCAGTCACAACAGTTTTGTTTTCAGATGAGTCATTCGACTGGAACCACGGTCACCACCTTGACGCACGCATTGCGCAGCGCCACGGCCATCTCTAGTACAGGCCGGAACGTGTGATGTGGCAACACCGCATACAAAAGAAACATTAGTCCGATCGAATTACTGACTTTTATAAGATATTGTATATACAATTAATAAAGGCCTGTGATCTGTCAGCATGCCCCTCCACTAGGGAATACAATCTCAGTCATTATTAACTATCCCGGGATTGCGGGATTTTTTAAAGTCTATCCCGGGATCCCGGGATTGTATCCCCTATTCCTCACTGGTTCCCTACTGGGTTCCCAATTTTTTCTTGGTATATTTTTTATCCATTTTTTCTATAATTTTTCATCCCGAGGAAAGTGAAAAACGGGGGTATATTTTGCATCACTTAAGTACACAACACTGCGTGGCATCTGTAAAGGAATATTAAAAACATACTCTCCATAGGTAGAGTTGCCATACGTCCCGTATATACGGGACTGTCCCGTATTTCACTGTTCCCGTGAAATATTTTACAGAGTAAAATAAACCATTACCTACCCACTTTTTTCATGTTTTATTTATTTATCACTTAAACGTTCCGTATCAATGCTTGGCAATTATGGAAACCCTAAAAATAAACCACTACCTACTCACTTTTTTCATGTTTTATTTATTTAGCACTTAAACGTTCCGTACCAATGCTTGGCAATTATGGCAACCCTATCAATAGGTGGTACTGATTCATTACAGTTCCATATTTATTCATACAAATACAAAAAAATTGTCTACTGAAATGAAGGTTATGATCGTTTTATATTCGCCGTATTGTCCAATTTCTGCAATTCTAAAACTTTACACTAATATATTCTGTATAATATAAATTACACTTTAATAAGTACAGTAAATCTACATTACATCCACATATCACAATAATACCATATAACGCGAACGGCTTCAAAATTATTTTCATACTACTTATGACAGCGTTGCCAAATTTACTATGTTTCGGCCTGTACTAGAAATGGCCGTGCAAAAGCTCAATTCACTCTTCGCCCTACAAATAAAAGGTCAATAAAGGTAGGATTTCAAATTATATTATGTTTTTTGGATAGTTCGCTCTTCTTTTGCTATTGTATATATATATATATTTTTTGCAAGATTTTTTAACCAGGAATGGGTGACTAAAGTAAAGTAGAAAATAGGTGTCTTTTTTCATAAGTATCTTCTGTCGAATCTATAAGTCAGCGATTGCTGTATTCTCAGATATGCTGGACCCTTTTCGAGGTTGGCAGGCGGTTTAGTATTGAAACATTACTATTGGGTGGTTTGCAAAGAAGAAACTTTGTCTCTCAACCCTTCCTAATTCGAGTGTCGTGGGAATTATTCTACCTCAAATCTTGCTATCATTCATCAAGAAACTCAATATGAATTGTTCTGTCATCGTCAAATGCTGAATCCATCTGTGAAGTGGTTTCCTCATATTTGAATTTCACTATTGCTTGGTACATAAAGGGTGTCCCTCTACCTATGGTCAATACTCTAGGGAGTGATTATGCAGGCAAAAATGAAGCGAAAATCAAGAGTGACGAAATTGCGATAAAGGTTTCTTTTTAAGAAAATTGATTTTGAATTTTACCTAAATAGAGGTGAGCGGAACGCGTTCGTCACTCTTGATTTTCGTTTTACTTTTGCCTGTATAATTATCTCCTAGAGTATTGACCGTAGGTAGAGGGAACACCCTGTATATCTATACTTTAAGGTGGTACTTAAAATCCACCTTTTAAAATATGGCAGGGACACTCTTAAATTTTCTACTCTATACTGAAAAACGGGTCTCGTTAAAATTGTATTACATTTCATAATGTTTTGGAGGTTGCTACCATCTTATTAATATTTTAAATAAAATTGTATTTTTTGCTTAAGGCGAATTCGTACGCCAGCTCCTCTGTATACCTGAGTCGGATTGCCTGGCGTCATTATATCAAGAATTCCCCCTCCAGAATAGTACATGGCAACCCACCTTACTATACTGAATCCATCCTAAGAAAAACTTTTTCCGCGCAGGGATGATTCTGTGGAGGTGCTGATTGGTCCGACTCCCCACTTAACCGCCTTCGTTTTTCTCCGTCTTACCGCCTGTTACCTCTCTGTCAACAGTCATAGATACACTGCACTCCTGCAGTGTTTACATTGACATCGGGCACGTCTCGCTCTTGGACGGACAGGGAACCCGGCAGGTAAAGCGCTACGAGCAAAACGCCTGCGTCGGGACCGTAGGCAGTAGTGGGGGCTGCGCAGATCAGTCGCAAAACGGTATGGGCGTTCGATTTTTCTTAGGATGGATTCAGTATAGCTCTGGCTAGTACAGCGGCGCAGTCAGGATTTAATCTGGGGGGGGGGGGGGGGGGGCGAATTGAACGGATAAAACTATTTTTAATGCAAATTCAATTAAATTCATTAGGTGATTGTAAAAATTGATTTAAAGAATAAAACCCAGTTTTCTTTTCTTATTACAAAGCCCCTTCTTTGGGGGTTCCAGGGCTCCTTGGACCACTTTGCGGGCGCCACTGGGCTAGTAAGCATTACTACCAGTCTTTTATAGATATCATTTCGTTATTTGCAAAAGTCAAACAAATTTACCTTGTAATAATATTCCAGTGTCAAGTAAATGTGGTTAAAAAATTTAATACGTTATAAAGAAAATTGGGGTTTCCTCTGAAAAACACAAAATTTAATGACTGGTCCAACTTCCAATAACTAACTGAAAAAATTAAATAAATACCACATTACTTACTCATAAAGGTGAACACATTGACATGAAAAAATACAAAAAAAATTTTTTGGGGTCACATAAGCACCACCCTACTATACTCATCATGGTGCAAGGTAGGTACTGTCAGTCCTCACTGATATTTCGAAATCTCGTCATTTAGCAATCGTGTATTATACACTAATCCTGTTTTCGCCATTAAAAATGTATTTTACCACATCTATTGTTATTCTGTTAAATCCGAGTACATATATGAAGATAACCTGTATCAAGATTATTTATATCTAATTGTTTCTCTATAAAAAATTTCACCATCAAATATTCTTTTCTCGTAAACAATGCAACAAATGGGAGTGATTCATTCAGAGATGGGCAAAAAATTATTTCAGATAAAAATTTCGGACACAAATTTTTATTTCAAATAATTTTTTGCTCATCTCTGGATTCATTTTACATTTTGTGCTTGCTTTTTGGTACTGGGAGTCATCTCTTAGCCAGCTGTTCTATATAGCGACAGAAAGCCTATGTACGAGAAACTGGGTAAAACCCTGTACCGATTAGAACTTTCCTCGATTACTATAAGTCGGTCAAAAGTTACACGAACGAAAAGGATAGAACTTTCTCGCGAACTTAATATATGCGCATGGTGCGATTAAATTACACTTATAAACCAAGAGACGTTGATTGTTATATATGTCGTAGAGTAAGTTTTTGTATTCTTCTTTCACTGCACTTTCTCTTATATCATGAAGGATATCTACTTACAAGTCAAAGTCCCCAACACGGAAATTAAAAAATTATGTAACTTTGGGGATATGTAGCGGATATATAGCTATGTACAGCCCAATTTTTTTTGGCTGCCCAAATTTACTCTAAGAGGGTGAAATTGATCCCTGAAAAATCCGGCTATTTTTCGATTTTGTGTTTTAACTAGAGCATACAATCCTGGCCATTATTCACTATCCCGGGATTTTTTAAAGTCTAATCCCGGGATTGGGTAATAGAAAATTTCAACAATTGACATGATTTATTGGGTGTTAAAATCCTAAATCTTTATTTAAAGCAAACAAACCTACTTTCCATCATTAGTCACAAGCATAAATTAAAATCATTTTCAACAAAGTCTGAATAAATAGGTAATATCAGTAAACCATTATCAAGATTTTTGAAAATTCGCACTGCAGAAACAGCAAAGCATCTGAAGTATCATCGCCTAGCCGACTACTTATTTTATTTCCAATAAAGCAGGCCGCTGAAAATGCTCGCTCTGCTTCAAAGCTTGTAGAAGGAATTGACAACAAATATTCATATGCCAGTTCTAGATGATGTCCATGAGTTCCCCACCACCCGCAGAAGGACTTGTTCTTTTTTTTATGTTTGTCAATAAATAAATATAGTTCAGTCAGTTATATGCGAGTTAATATTATTGTCCTTGTTATTATGAAATGACTATGTTTATTTATTCTATTTATTTTTATATTTTTCAGTTGCTCATAAAGTAATTCACATTTTTGAAAAATTCTCGGTATTGGTTATATCAAGTCCCGGTATTTTTGGAATCCAAAAAACTTAACGGCTATTTGGGCAGCAAAATTAAAATTACCTAATACATACATATTTATATATCCTCTGTATATCCCCAAAGTTTCATAATTTTTTTACTCTTCGGGTGGGGGATCTTCCATTATTAAATAGTGTTACATCCATGGTTAGTAAGACATTGATGACCGGTCACGAGTCAAGTCGTGTTATGCAAGTATATAAAGCAGCTGCAGATTTATGCACTTTAATATTCAATTATGAAGAAAAATGTCAGCGGCACGGGTTAGTTTCGGCATAATATTGCCGGCAACAGTGTGTTAAAAGACGACTGGTAATACCTTGACACAGAAAATTTCAGGTTTGAGATCAATGCGTTCGTGTACTCTGTTACGACATTTAGGGGAGAGTAGGGTAAAATGGAACGCTTAACTTTGGAGGGCGATAACATAAAATCGAAAGGAAAAAAAGACATAGGACTGCAACAGGAGTCTTAAAAGGATCTTACACTATAATAAAATCAAAGTGTTTGTTGAGAAAAATATTTGGCGACAAAGGAAACTGAGATTTACCGGAGGTATTGAAATCTTCGCCTCGGTCAAGTGGCAGGGTAAAACGGAACACACACTTGAAGACCATGTAAACGTACAAAATCTTTATTTTTATGATTTAAAATGTATTCATTTATGTTAAAAACTATAAATATATGTTTTAGGTATAACTATTACAAATGAAATATAACAAATATATATATTATACACATAAGAAAAAGTATTTTACCAGATAACATAAAAATGACTGAAAATAATCAAATACACATGGATTTTTACATGAACAATCAATATCAACATGTGCATGGAGATTTTTTTAGTTTTTAGAGCATTTCAAATAAAATCGTTTAACTTACAAAACTTTTTTGAATATTTTTTATTATTTACTTTTTAGTGTCTAAGTTTTGATTTGTAGTTAAATGCTGATTTCATGTCGATTGAATTGCTTTGATTTGTGGTTACAGGCCGATTTCAAGTGGTTTGGATTTGTGGTTATGGGTTATATTTATTGATGACGGCGAAATTTTTTCTCCCCTCTCGGATTTTTGTTCATAATTTTGTATTGTCATCTAAACTACGCACGCCTGCAACGTTTCAAGGCAATGGGATTGGTGGGAATGGGTTAAATAGGTGTTCCGTTTTACTCCACGCACAAGTGTTCCGTTTTGCCCCACATGAGATAATTTAGTAAACATTTAATATTTACACTTCACCGTGAAGTAAAGAACTGGGTAAAACATCAAAATGTAGGGTAAGGAGTATAGAATACAACGGTGTTCTTGCCGTTATAAAATTTTGAAATCTAAGAGAAATATTGATGTTCCGTTTTACCCACCTGTTCCGCTTTACCTTACTCTTCCATCTACCAAGAAGTGTGTTTGCGAAAAATCACAAATGAATGCCACAATGAGTACAGAGAATGATATTTTTATATTTTAATTTTAATATTGTAACTCTATTTTTTTAGTGCGATTTTTACAGTGTACGTTTGTGCAGCGGGTCAGTGATGTATTCCGTGTTTAAAGTTCGATGTAATTAATCTGATCCGAAGGCTCAGCAATTCACAGAACATCATCCGTTTGAAGTACACTTTACTCAAAAACATTCTGTCAACAACAAGCATAAACTACACGGAGAAAAGGTACACCCCCTAGACATATTAAATAAAAAATATATATATATTATTAGAATTAGTTAATGCTTATTTCTTAGGTACATAGGGCTCAAATTGTAGATTTTTGTGTTCCACAAGGATTTTCAAAAATTGGGGAAATATGTATAGGTATTTATTTACTTACTTGCCACATTTCAATGGAAAAGATTTCTTTAACCCAAATATTTATTAGAAAATACGTCACGGTAGGCTGCAGGGATGATAAGCGCCATCTTTGATTTTTTTCTAGATTCTGCTTATATGAAACGAAGATATGTCAAGATTTAATTTTTTTCTAGCTACGTAGATATTTAAATAACTATTCGGTGCAGGACTTCAAAGGTTAGTTGCACCTTTATAAATGTGGGCTGCTAGAAATAAATATGTGTCAAATATTTTTATACATTCTACCCTTAGGGTAAATCCGGGAGACACGGTCGACCTAATATAAAGTGGCTATTAAAACTAATATAGAAATTACTTATATGTACAGAATTTTAGGCTGATTCAGAAAAACTGTTCGATATTTGCTGTAAGCAACCCGTTTTCAGCAACTGTTTTCAACCCGATTTACAGTAAATATTTTTTTTTAAAGAGAAATGGTTTTCGTCGTTGGCAGAAACCACTCACATAAATATTCATGGAAAATTAACAAAGGATAAAGCAAAATTATTTATGAGTGAATACAAATATAGATTCATTGATATTTAATTTATTTACGCTAAACAAGTAAATAATACATCAAAGAAAAAGTGAACTAACCACTGGCGATTAGCAAGGCAAATGAATACAAAAGTGAATAAATAAACTAAATAAACAAAAATAATAATAAAATAATAATAAAAAATAAACAAAAATAATAACAAAATCATAACTCGACTATCTCACCTTTCTGCAGCGAGAGATGGTCTTCTCGTTAGCTTTGAGAGGAAGAGTTAATATGGCCAAATACTTTGGTTGCATTGTCCCTCAATATCTCTACTATCTTATTATCCCAAACATTAAACGAAAATAAACTTAGAAGTATATTTTAAATACGATTCTATACGCCTGTGTTTGATAAAAGTGGTGAAATGTAAACTTAATTTACCCTTTATAGCCTATAAATCCAAAAAAACACAGAAGGAAGCGAAATGACGCTATTCATTAAACTGTTTGGCTTGTAGAGAAGTAATTGGTCTGCACTTTTACGCATTTTTACGTATAGAGTCTGAAATATAGCGACTCGACCAACTCTCCGGCCCGACCGCGTCTCCCGGATTTAACCTATGCCGATTTTCATGGGAATCGGCGTATCACAGGTGATGTTCCTTAAGGCGGAAGCGGACTGTTACGACGTCCCGCGAGCTCACGTGTTATCATGTTGACAAATTGAAACCGCGATACCGTGCTACAGTATTACGGTAATAATTAACGAAAAGGTAGTCCTCACCGATTTTGATGACCATGAAATCTGTTATCGGAGGCATGATTCTGAAAAACTTTTTCCTACACATGTTACCATCGTTCGGCCTCAATTCCCAAGATATGCGCAAAACAAATTGTTTACGAAGACCCATGAGGTCACCTGAGTCGGAAACGTGTGAATTTGCAGAAAATAAAACCGCACTATCACGTGCGAGGATGTTGGTGTGACGTGATACGCATGAGGAGACTTCATTGTGGTTCTGATACATTAAAATACCGTAAAAGAATAAGTACGTAAAACGATATCGCCCACTTTTTGCCCGTGACGTGAGTTTATCTAGAATTAGGAAACGGATAGCAGTCTATTTCCGCCGTTAATGCAATATGAATACCTAATAGCTAATTATACAATTCGTTGTTATTGGCATGATATTTCTTGTTCCACTATACCACAAAACTCACAAAGGACCTTGTTTGAGAAAAAATTGCTTATATTTAAAAACTAATCTTTATTAAGTTTATAGTAAAGAATTGAATATTTTAATATCTAAATTTTTCATTTAAAAAATAATTAAATTTTAGTTAAATTGGCGCTACAAAATCGGTTCAAATAAACAACCAATCGTCGCCTGTCAACTTGACTGATACTCTGCGGACACCCTTGGAACATCGGTAACCCGAGAGTTCTGATCTTTTTGAAACAAAAATTAAAAAAAAAAATCGGTTATCGATGTTCCGTTGTGAGAAAGAGATCTACTGTCCCCGTCCCTTGTTACTAGCCGGCTCAATAATGGTTTCCAGATTTGCAGGTCACATGGTCAATCAATTCAATTTGCCCGAATAATTCACGCGATGCGTCAATATGCGAACTTTTGCAATTTGCCTACGCTACGGAAGTCGGGCACGGACATTTGTGTGACTTGCCTTGAACGTTTCAGCAAGCCCCTCTGCACGAGCGTTATCTTCAAGGCTGGCATCCCCATTACGAAATTTTGCGGACTAATATTGGCACATTTCCACGCATTTCGCATACATTCCGAACCCCAGAGGCGGCAGAGTTTCCTTTTTTAAATTCATGAGGGATACGACGCCTCGGACCAGCTTTATCTGCGATCGTTCTGGCGTGTCTAGGAAGAAGTTGCGACAGGAGGAAGTAACGATTTTCATTGAAAATATTCATTCGATTTCAAATGAATTGAGCGAGCAGCGGAATGGATGTCAAGTGTCTTGGAATGGAATTTCCCGGTGTTATCCTCTAATCGGTTTAATCTGTCTAATCAATCTTGGAACCCTTCTTTCTAACAAAAAGATTATCAGTAGTATTGATTGTTCCATCATTATTTGTTGATTTTTAAAAATGTACAGTCAGCTACAAATGTAAATACACACATTCTATAAAATTGAAATATTAGGGGAGAGTCGTGCAGTACCGACCGCTCTAAGTTTTTTTGTTATACCTTGGGGTAAAGTCGATAAAAATCAGAAATTTAAAAACGTTTGTAGTATAGATGGTATTTAACCCTTTAGCGCCAAACGTATCATATATGATACATTTCTTTTTTGCCGTTTCGCCGTTTGCATTCATAACTGTTTGCAACAGTTTAAGTGATACATGTTTACCGTAGTTCTATTCACTGAAGAAAGTTGGACCTACCTGAACCCTGTTTTCTTTGGTTTTATGCGTTTTGATCTCTGAAAAAAATTAATTAAAAAAAATAAAAAATAAATTTTTTGTATAAAAATATATAAATTCAGACAATTTTTAACGATAAAAACAAAACGGGATATTTTTCCTTCAACGGGATCTAGGTGCGGGCGCTGAAGGGTTAATAAGAGGAAGGAAATTATTTTTGTGAAATTTAATAATAAAAATTAATACTTCGCAAAAGTAAAAAAGTTGTGACTTCTAGGAAACAAAAAATTGTCGTCCAGCACCTACCAACTATTAAATGAGTAGATTTGTAGGTCCAAATGAGTAACAATGTTAATAAAAAGACATTTAATTGGTACAATACAAGATTTTTCCAAATTTTATTTGTATAAACTCGCAAGTAAAATAATTAATATTCTCCTGATCTGTGCTTTCGGCGTGTGTCCAACCGTCACATCCCGTACACTGCACCCAATCTTTGTCAAATGATTCCTTGCAAACAGAGATGCGCAAAATTTTTATTTAAATAAAATTTCGAATAACGAATAAAAAAAATTAACTTTATTCGTCGAATAAACAAATTAACTTTGTTTGTCGAATAAATTCTCATCGAATAAAAAAATTAACTTTATTCGTCGAATAATCTAAAGTTAAAGCAACTTTTATGTAATCCTTATTTACATAATTTTTTATTTAGTTAATGCCCAACTTTGCTTGCAAATAACACACTGGATAACTTCTTCATTAAATCCTAGCTTCCTGTTTATTAGGTTATCATACCTATTCTTATTTACTTTATTTTTCTGCGAGAAAAGGTAGAAGGAAGGCTAAATGAACATCTTATAAATTAATCTGAGTTGCTAACAGATTGAATTTACAGATAAGAAAAATTTGGTCTCTGCTGGTTGACAGTCTGTTCGTCGGTACTGCACGACAGTTGGATGGTCGGTACTGTACGACAAACACGGGGAAACATTTTAAATCATGGTATAATTACACTCCTCACATTCATTAAAGGATCACCTCTAGGAGCCTGAAAAATAGAAGCAAGTTCACATGGTTATAACTCCGGTAAAAATAGTCGTATCGACATTTTGAACATATGGTTTGAAAGCGTGGAATCTCTACTTACAGCTGTTTTTTTTTTTTAATTTTAGATGCATTATTTTTCGGGAAAGTTATAGCAATATAAAGAGCACTTGGTCAATTTTAAAAAAATTTCTTCAACTTTGCGATGTTCCACGGGGAGTATGAATTTTTTACACAAATTCCATTTATATCAGTCGAAAGCGGCTACCTTCCTGTGTAAAAAGAGAGTAACAAATTTCTTGTGCGATTTTTCTTGGCCGAATTATTCAACTTTGAAGTAAAAACCGTTCTTTTTTACTTTAATTGCTTCTAGCAAGCGAACGAATCATCGTAGAACGTTCATGAAAAAACCAATACAAAGATCAGTCTTTTCTCTTTAAGGCGCATCTTCGACATTTTCAATTCGGTTAAAATTTCGGTCTCTGATGTCCTTTCCAAAATATGCTTAAAAATTGCACAATTTCCATTTTCTCTTCAACTCGCTGTATCTTCGCGAGGGATGATCGGAACATCAATGTCTTAAGCTCATTTTAAAGCGGAGAGTCTGCCGATTCTTTTGAGTGCGACCGGAACCCGCTGCGATAATTTTTTACCTGTGACCTTTCAGTTTGAAGTTACCGTTTCGGAAAAATAAGGCTACAAAATGTGTCGCACTGTCAATCGTCCCCGTCGAAGCGAGCGCTCATGTTCGGTTCCCTACCTACCCGTCGACGTAAGTGACGATAGCAACCGAAAGCGAGCCGAGTTACACCGACGTTACCGAAGGTTCCTGTGTGTGCACACACATATGACACATCCCTCCACGCGATATAGGTACCATCGGTGGTGCCAATGCCGGCGGTACGGCAGCCACGCGACCGCTGTAGCCACCGCGTAAGTTTTTCCGAAACGGTAACTTCAAACTGAAAGGCCACAGGTGAAAAATTATCGCAGCGGGTTCCGGTGGCACTCAAAAGAATCGGCGGACTCCCCGCTTTTAAATGAGCTTAACTTTGCTGAAAAGCAATGCATCTAAAATTTAAAACAAAAACAGCTGAAAGTAGAGATTCCGTGCTTTTAAACCATATTTTCAAAATATCGATACGACTATTTTTATCGGAGTTATGACCATGTGAACTCGCCTCTATTTTTCGGGCTCCTAGTGGTGATCCTTTAATTAATGCGAGGAGTGTATGTACAAAAAATATGGCAAAACTAGGACGTTTTATTAAATTTAATAGTCCAGAGATAGTAAAAAAGTTTTAAGCAAAACGATTTTGTTTAATCTTGGTCAATAATGCACTAAAAGGTAAAAAATAATTATTGTCACCATCGAAATTGTAGTAGAAGAAAATTATATTTTACTTTTTAGCGCATTATTGATTAAATTAAACAAAATCTTTTCACTTAAAATTTTTTTATTTACTTTTTATTTTTTACTTTTATGTGTTTGTGTTTTGCAACCAATTTTTTTCGTATGAATTCTCCACTCAAATGTTCCTTCCGAAACTTTTGAAAGAAATAGGCATGTCTGAATGTTTACAAATGAGGCAGTCAGAGCAACAACGGACTAACCCACATTCTTTTCGAAATTGAATTAGTAGCAATAACGTATTCCAATAGGCTCTACTAACCATATAAAATAGGAAAAAAAAATCTTAATGTGGGTTGGTCCGTTGTTGCTCTGACTGCCTCAAATAACAATTAAGTTTTATTTTTAACAAATTAAGTTTTATTTTTAACAAATTACAATTAGTTTTTAACAAATTACAATTAATTTTTTAAAAATTGCAATTATTTTTATCAAATTACAATTATTTTTATGAAGTTTCAACTCGATTGGACTTGTGGAAGTGAGTTAAAATTGAGTTATACGATTTAAACAAAACAAAAAACAGACAGAGGAGTGAAGTTAAATAAAATCGTTTAAAAACCGGAAAGTAGTTACAGTAATTTTTATGGGTTTATAATTATGAACATAGCCATTTGCAGATTTTTCTTTATGCAAGGCCTTTTTAAACACTTTTTCAATTAAACTTCGAAGAATAATTAAATAGTGGTTTTGGTGAGCAATGGAATACATATGACCTAGCATTTGTACCAATTGTACCAATCACAGTTGTACCAATAGTGGTACCTGCAACGCGCATGCCCGTATAAAAGATGGGAAAGTGGGCGGAATTAAAATGCATACACTCTACAGCGCAAATTCTGTACGGATAACAATGACTCGATTCGAGGCTTGGCAAACGATCTAGTATCGCGGGATTACTAATGTGTTATCCACAAGTTAAGACCATATTTTCTTACCCTTTCTCTTTAAGCCTTACTTGATTATTGCTTGGTATACCTACAATTCGTTTGACTACTACAAATCAAAGTTGTAAAAATAAAAATGTTATATTTAGCCTCAGTAAATGAAATATTTATTTCTGGCATTGTAACTCTGAGCATCTTACGCGAATAAAAATTAAACAGAACGACGTTCTTTTTCAATACCATCAAAATTTACCCTAAAAATTGCAATCTCGTAATTTTCAAAAATCTGACACCTAATTCTTCGAATACACTTTTGGTTCCTTCAAAACAGTTTCCTATGAAGGTTGTAGTATTCGTTTTATTTTATTTAAGGTAGTTCCTAAACAACTATGTTAATCAAATTAGAGTTGGATAATAAACGACAAATATAAAGTAATATGATACTATGGAAATAATAATAATAATTTTTAACATCATGTATATATATTTTAAACAGTTTAATGTTAATATAAATAATTGTATTACGAATATAGAATATTAAACTGGTTAGCGTAGTGAATTGGAGCAGCAGATCTGACAACGTCGCATTCATTCGGAGCGTCTTTTATAACCAAAATGTCAGAAAATATGTTCATATGAATCTGAATTTTCGTTCGCTATTTAAATGTCTAAACATATCGATTGTGCGATGCTGCCATGTTCACTGCTCTACGTAGTTTCTAAAAAATTTGCACGTAAACGTATTTGTTATGGGCATTTACGAAGAAACCATGTGGTCAGTTTCGCTGAAATAAATAAATTCATTTCGTGACATTTCGATGTACTTTGATGCCAATTTTGGTACACTTCTTGAATATAGTTTTCCTGTTTCAGTAGAAAAACTGAAACTATAATCCTCTTTTTTCGACTCTGCCATATGTCACTGTGTTAAAATGCATAAACTTTAATTAACAATTTCTAAATCGATTTTAAACTTTGTATACGGGTTTCTTGTATTCCAAATTAGTTTTGAACGAAATTTGAAAGAATTCTTGAATTTAGTAAATTATTCAGGGACTACCTTAACGAAATATTAAGCTATATTAAACAAAATGTGCAGGTAGACTTGGAACCCATCTTAGAAACAAGAACGTAATTTCTTTTCTGCTAGATTCTATGTGAAAAAATAGGAAATATATTTCCTTTATGATAGAATGAGTAGTTTGTACGTTATTTAAAACATTTATATTGGGACACTCTGTATATTGTAGCGCGTGAACGTTTAGAAATTTTTGGCCTCGGATTCTATTTCGTTATCAAAACGTATTAACCTCAATGGTGATGCAACAGAAGAAACATAAGCCGCGCGGATTCTCCATGTTATTTGGATCACATATTGAAGTGTTACATGAAAAACCCACAAATGTTCGCTTACAAAATGACAAGCTTAACGATACATCTCGTCTGTCAGCAGAGAATATTGCAAGTTGCCAAGAGTAATTTCGTAGCTGTTCGTCATAGGTTTGAACATTTCCAACGAAAAATACCTAGTTGAAATATTACGTATTGTTCGATTAAATGTTTGTTATAATAAGATGGAAGTTGTAAAGAAAAATAGTATTAACATTAGCAGGTTGACTCAAATAAAAAGCAATAAGTGTTATTTTCTTTATTATATGTTGATTATTAGTGAAAATTTATCTTGTAGTTATGAGTAACTTTACGAATCGTTTTTTAGTAACATTTTAAGTTAACATAGTTTTCACTAGATTTTTATATGTGTGTATATTATTACTTTTGTTCATACAATGCTTTCCTTTAAACTGCAATGTATATTTGATATTATATTATTATGTATTTTTATGTTGTCTCATTGTGTGCTATCTTGTTTATTTTACAATTTTTCACTTAACATTAGTATATTATTATTTTATCGCGTATTCTGTTTTATTGCATTTTCAAAAAACGGAAAATTCTAACAAATGAAGTTCTACGAGTATAGCGCATTTTATAAATTTCTCGCTTATGTCATCACTAATTTTATGTATATCACTACTAACTCAGAATGTAGGGAAGTAGGTTTCATTTGTGCATTGGCAGATAACAGCAATTTATTTAACAGCAACTAACAAGGGAACATTCCCAACCCGAAAATTCTGAACTTAATGAAACTACGTATGAAAGCATATTGTAGTATGGAAGGAGCAATTATTTTTTTCTACAGAAATTCACTCTGACGGGGTGATATCAGCCCTTTTTCGTCTTTTTAATATAATTTTATTTTTCTTTTGGCAATGTGATGGAGCATATCAAAATGAGCAATTCTCATATTTAGAATTCAGAGTAAATTTCCGTAGAGAAAAGAATTGCTCTTTGCATACTCCAATATGCTTTACATTCACACACAGTTTTATTAAAATCAGAATTTTCGGGTTGGAAATGTCCCCTTGGAAATTGCGAAGCAAATTCGCACTAAATAAATTTCCTCTAATTAAATTATAGTACTCCTATCACGATCACTTTCCGTAAGAATACTGCAAGAATGGATGCAGCAACTTTTGTCTCACATTGCATAAGAGAACACGAAGAATTCTGGGAACAATTGGAAAATTAAATGACTAGGTACTTAGAAAAGAAAGTTCTGCAACACATTTATAGGTATAACGATTTACTTAAACTGCATCTGTATAGATGCTCCTTTTAATACAAATTTCCAGTTTGGCAATCGATGACCGTCGACGGAGAATCGGTGTGACCTTGAGGTCCCAAGGATCACGTTTCAAAAGGGCAGATCTTGATCGCTCTGGATTTCGTGTCAATCACCCCGCGCACCGCTTGCACGCTTGTCCGCTTAATGATTTATTCCGTAAATCATTCTCGTAGCAATCGGGCCACACGAATTCAAGAAGCCATGTGTTCATTCGCTTACTGATCGTTTTGTTTACCAACTTAACCTTACGGGTCTATTAACCCAATATACACCACAATCCACGTAATTACAGTTATATATCTATTCGTTTAATCGTTCAACCGTACCTGTCCGTCACACGCACACCCGGCCACCTATTCCCTTAATCAATTACACTACGAAACTGATTCACTAAAACATGCCCGTTCTATCTTAATTTTGCAACTCTTAAGCTACCAACTTATTTAGAATCTTACAACTACCAATCGCAAATCTGTCGTTCGATAGCCCGTCGACCTTTTTATTCGCTTCCCTTTTATCCGCGTAGTCAACACTCCACGTTTTGTGTCTCCGGGAGTCTGGCGCCCCTTTTCTTTCCCCATAATTGCTCATTCGTCCGCATTACCCTACTTGTCCCCTTCAATCGTCTTCCACTTGCAAACTCGCCCCAGCGAGCCCGACCGTCGACGTCGAATTTTCTGCTCGACACCCGAATACACCGGATCACGCACGCCGAGTGACAGATCCGATGTGATCGGATGCATATAAAAAAAAGACGCTACCGTCGATACGGAACAAGTGGACTCACCTGGAAGCTGACGATTCGAGCACGTTAGTCCTTAATCCATCACCGGAACGGCGACAGATATTCCCGAAGATGAAAGAGCGGCCCGGCTTGAAATACACTTAATGCATATCCGCACTGAATCGACGAAAAAAAAAACAGAATCACTGAGCGAGTATGCCCGCACGGGACGTGACACCGGAAGCCTGTCGCAGGCGCAAGACTTTCTCGGCCGAAATTGTCCGCCAGCTAACAGCACCGCGATTCGTCGCGGTTTTACATGGCACACGTGCGAACGGACTCGCCAAGCGACCGTACGCCGACAGTTTTCCCGCTTGGCCAACAACTTTTCTCACTATCGCCCGATTAGAAGGAGCCGCGGGATATTATTGCGACAGAATATGACACAATGTGTCACAACAACTGCAGTGCCCGAAATCGCTGAGGAGACTGAGTGACACAGTCGATAAAGAAGTATCGATTGGGCTGGGTGCCGCGGAGTGGGGGACTGAGAGTGGTGCTTTGGCTCGCCGCTCGCCCTTCTTATCGATTCTGCGCGCGGAAATTTGAATCGACACTTGCTCGGTGTGATTAGGTTTATTATTTTCTGTGCTACATGTCACAAGATGGCGCTTCAAGTTATCACTTATTCAGCCCAATGAACTGTCCTCTCTCCCGGTGTGATTATCAGGCTGGTTTATATGAAATTACCTAAATGAAAATATTGTTCTGTTCCTTCATTAATCTATTTATTTTATTCTTTTGAGTTTCTGTGACATTTCTCAAGTCGTATGCCAGTGTTCGCAATTGTTATTTTATCCCCACAATAAACAAAGGAACAATTGCACCAATTTATTTTTTCTTAATTTTATATGCGATTGTAATTTTTTATGTGGTTCGTATTTGGTTTGAATATTCCAGATGCATAGGAAGAGGTATGTATTAAATTCTTTGGTTCGTTATCGTGAACGTAAATACTTTTAGAAATAGGAAAGCGGATGGAAATAAATAAGTTTAGTTTAAACGCGTTATTTTGAATAGTGAAGATTGTGATTCTGATTGGGGAATAAATCTCAATACAGTAAGAGAAATATAAGGAAGAGATAAATATTTTACAGGTAAAAAATTGTTACCATGAGTGGTGAAGAAAATAAAATGTTTCCTTTTTCATTGTATACCCGTAAATACGTAATGAATAAGTACAGCAGATATTCCATTAAGTTTATAGCTAATAAAACTCATGTACGTTTTTCAAATTGGTCATGCTACGTTTAAATGACGAAAATAAACAAATGGAAAGACGGTCTTTTTCTAATCTAAATGGACGAAAAATAAATTTCGTCCGTTCAATTGAAACAAGTTTCTCTCGTGTTTTGCATTTAGAAAGTGAAATTGATGAAAGTGAAACTAAACAAAAAAATATAATGTTTTGTTCATACTTTTCTTCAATAAAAATAAAGCTGAAAACGAAATGTTGTCTAGAAAGCGAAAGACTTTCACCAAATAGATGATCTGCAAGAAAGTGTAGAGACAGATTATAAAGAATGTATCAATTACATTTTCGTCCTTTCTAATAGTTGCAACAAAATATTGATGATTGATCACATTTTTTACAGAACAATTTTCTTTAATTGAAATAACGCCTAATATCACGAATAAAGAAATGATTATTTTGTTAAAAAACTTAAGTTTTATTGTCGACAATTCGAAGACTTGTGTCAGAAATCGGTTCTTAAAAATTAATTCAAAATTAATGCCATAATATTGACCTGTTTTGTAGTTTAACTATAAGATACGCTTTACTGAATATTCTAGTATACTACTTTGATAATTCTTACTGATGATAAATAAAGGAACATTTCGTAAGGTGTTTGTTATATCAGACAGAAGGCAAAGGCAATTTTCATGAATTTAATGCTCAAACTTTGCATTACTTTGCAATGAAGTAACATATAATAAATTCGTGTACATGTTAATTACATATATAGATAATATACTTAGATTATCACACAGTTAACGTGATTTAGTAACTAATAAATTGCATATGCAACATTTTTTAAATATATGTTACACCGCAGTATATGCGACACTTTGCATAATAATGTATTGCATACATTATATAACTCGGAGACTATTGCCCGTGACATTTTAAAATATGTTATCCACTATAGTGTTTCAATACATAAGTGTAACACAGAACACGAACAACTGAAAAGTTAGAATAAATCATTAATTTATCGCGTTCAATTACATATTTAATTTTACAAGGACAAGGAAAATGTCTGGACATACATCGGATTATTGTGTATTCACCTTAATGTTTTGCATCGACCTGTATCCAAGTCTGTGAATTGTGACAATCTATAGGGTGTATTGAAATTTCTGGTGCAGCCGAAAAGGGGGTAAACCCTCATACAAAAATAAATTGAAAATATAGAATAAACTATTTATAAGAATCTTCATTTTCGAGAAAATCGATTTAATTAAAATACACTAAAATTCACTAAATAAGAAATTTGGGTGGTTAGAAATTAAAAATTTAAATGTTTAACGTTATTGCAAGATAAATATGCTTGAAATGATTAAAGTAAATGGGATTATTTATATTTGCGGCATTATTAGAATACGTGTAAATGTTCATCAAAAAGTATGAAAGTATAGTAGAATCTTTGTTGCTATTGACACAATGCATATTAATGAAAATTTACGCGTATTTTTCGTCTGTAAGTGCATGCACGTGTCCTCTACGTGTTCGAGCACGAATTTAGAAAACGCGCGCTAGAAATCGAAATTCGAAACTTTAATTAGGTTAGATTTATTCTTTCGTATAGCTTACAAAATATAATATTTCTGCATACACTTTCCCAAAAGTGGCATTTCAAGAATAGTCTTCTTATATCGCCCAACGAACTCTAGTCCTTCCGATACTTTAGTTGCATATATATCTTGAAAATAAAGTCTTTGATCGTAGAATGGTAGAAGACTTCTATTTGTTTCTTGAAGGTATAGGAAATTTTTCAGTAATAATTTGTTCCACGATTTTGAGTGAAGATATACATACACCTGATTTCTGTGACAAGATTATGGAATAGTACGTACGTACATATAATTTATTATAGTTACAGTGAGGACCTATACATTCAACAATGACCGATAATGTAAAATAACTGTTAATTTTATTAAGATAAATGTACAGTTTTCAAGAATTGTGCGAGGTCGAAAATACCAAATGCTTTATCAAAGGAAGAATCTGAACGTGTACGCCATCTTCCAACCATTTCACGAATCCTGTTGAACTGATGGCACCAGAGGCACCACATTTCAAATTTTTTGCACATTGAGTAGGTACCTAGTAAAGAAACAATAAAAGATCTTTTCGTTTTAAAAACGAAATTCTTCTGTAAACTTCCGAAAACCTCCATGCTCCAAATTGGTTGAAATTTTGGAAACAGTTTCATTTTGCATAGAAAAAATGTTTGAGAGAAGGATTTTGGCGACTTGAAAATGTTTTTGTACCATTTTGATGTCATTCCCTACCATACCGACGCAATGTTGTATAATATCACAGACGAGGTATAGGATAGACCTATCACCTTATGGATGTTCGTATCACCACCCAAACTGTGTTACTGACCCATAATTTGAGGACTGAATGTAGTGGCATCTGCGCATGAACAGCGTCCAACTCAGCAACTACTCTGAAATGTGTCGAAATGCTGAAAGGTGCGTGCGTGCTTGTATACGTTTGACTTGTTCAAAGTGAGAGTTTACATAGAGGGCAGGCTTTTGGTACACTATGCTTTGGCTCGACTTGTCAACGATTCACGCGGATTTCTTTCCGAAAATCCATTTCGGGGATCAAGACACTATGGCGCTCAAAAATGGTATTTCTTCAAAGCCCGTGTAAGCTATAAATTGCAAGATTGGTTATTAGTACTTTGCGTGTAGTAGAACCATTTCACGTATCGTACGCCGAAAAGTATTAAAAATTCACTGTTACTGACAGTCCCGCAGGTAGTGATGGGATTCGAAGCGCTTCGAACCGCTTCGAATCTGTCTTGAATATCAGGCGAGTACATTCAAGCACTTTTAACATGTTTCGAAGCTTAAAACTCTTGAATGTCTTGAAAAGTCTAGAATCTTGATAGATCTTGAAAGTCTTGAAACTCTTGCTTCAAATTCTTGGTAGGTTTTGGACCCGTATCTACGTCCACCGCCGACTCGCGGGACTGACAGATCAACCTGGCTAATTTTTGGCAACCAGATGTTCATTTTCAAGACTTTCAAGACTTTCAACACATCCAAGACTTCCAAGACCTATCAAAACTCAAGACATATCAAGACTTTCAAGAGTTTTAAGCTTTGACTCATGTTCGAAGTGCTTCGAAGTTTTCGTCATATATGTAGATTCGAAGCACTATTCATTTACACCCAGTTCAACTAAAATGTATTTATACATTACAAATAATACTATTGTAATATGTATAAGCATTAACATTCATTTATCGAAAGATTAAACATTGAGAATAAAAGAGAATTCATTCGGCGTAGAAAATCATTTGCAAATGTTACTAATTGCGTGATATCTCGAGTTGTATCGATTATAGTTAATAATTATTTATACTGGGCGGTTAGGGTAAATGTTATTAACATGATTTTTCATAGTAATAGTCACTGGAATGAATATTTCAGTGAAAATATCAATTTTTGTCGAATAATTAACTGGCTTTCGCAAATGAAATTATCCGTCGACCTTGTTGTGATCGCGGCTGTTGTTCCCTAAAGTGCTTATTAGTACCACACGTACCTCCAAATCCTCAGTCGTCGTCGGTCCTTCGAGGCGGCAGGTATACCTCCGCTTACGCGGGAGCTCCCGGACCACCCGGACACCCCGGACACTCCGGACACCCTGGACACCCCGGACCAGGGCTTGAAAAGGTTCCGAAATAACTGTTTCAAACTGTTATATAAAGGTTCTGACTGAAAGAGTTATGAAGAACCTTTATTCTGAATAACCGTTATAAAGAACCTAAATATCAGATTATATAAGTATAAGTTACGGTTCCTATATGGCTCTATAACTTTTATTTTTTAGGTTCTATATAAGTTCCAAAACGGTTATAGAACCGATTTCATAAGTTTTATTTTTTAGGTTCAATATAAGTTCCAAAGCGGTTACAGAACCGATTCTTGTAACGATTGTACAGAATTTTATAGAAAATGAAATGACAACATATTACAACTATAGACTACTGTGTATAACCAAATTGTTTAAAAATTATTATAAATAAGTAAGTAAATATATATTATGTACACATTTGTACATACGTATACAATTCTTTTGTAATATGAAGTATTCGTCAATATAAATGTTTGGTTGTTATACCGATAATGGTCTAGCTCCCCGATTTGAATGATTTTTTAATATGTTGTCAGAATGATGATTCTAATGGTGAGGTGGCCCCTAATTGAAAAAATAAACTTAACAAGTAAAAGTTTCGATTTATGGTATTAAATATTTATTGCACTTTTTGTTATAATAATATACAGAATAGATATTATAAATTATAATTTGTCAAGTGCCTGCTTGTGGTCGCTTTGGCATATTTAGATGGATTAATAAAATGTCTTCTATAATGTTTATACTGAAATACAATGATGTCTATAATGAATATCATTGTATGATGTCTACTATGAAAATGGTCCTGTTGGTTCGACGTTCTGTATTCGACGAAATGCATGGCACAATTGTTTATACTAGTATTGTGGGAGTGCGAAGACTGTCCGATTGACAAAGTATGTTTGGAACAGAGCGATTGGGATCGAAAGCGGATGTTTATGGTAGAATATCGAATACGTCAGGGGTGTGAGGTTTGAATGGTTTCTTCTATTTTTACATGGCCGACCACTTTCGTTATCTGACGACGATGCCTTCCGCAGTATCATAGCTATGGTACCGCAAACAGAAATAATTAATGCCGAAACTGTTTGAACTGTCCGAAATAATTTTAGCAATTCTGCCAGCATAAGTAACTGTGGAATGCTTATGTTCGGCGTTAAAGTTTATCTTGTCCCTCCACCGTTCGTCAATGAAGCCGGACATTATAGAAGACATTTTATTAATCCGCCTAAATATGCCAAAGCTACCACAAGCAGGCACTTGGCAAATTATAATGAATAATATCTATTCTGTGTGGTATTATTGCAAAAAGTGCAATAAATATTTAATACCATAGATTGAAACTTTTATTTGTCAAGTTTACTTTTTCAATTAGGGGCCACCTCAACATCAGGAACATGATTCTGACAACATATTAAAATATCATTCAAATCGGGGAGCTAGACCCTTATCGGTATAACAACCAAACATTTATATTGACGAACACTTCATATTACAAAAGAATTGTATACGTATGTACAAATGTGTACATAATATATATTTACTTACTTATTTATAATAATTTTTAAACAATTTGGTTATACACAGTAGTCTATAGTTGTAATATGTTGTCATTTCATTTTCTATAAAATTCTGTACAATCGTTACAAGAATCGGTGCTGTAACCGCTTTGGAACTTATATTGAACCTAAAAAATAAAAGTTATTAAATCGGTTCTATAACCGTTTTGGAACTTATATAGAACCTAAAAAATAAAAGTTATAGAGCTATATAGGAACCGTAACTTATACTTATATAGTCTGATATTTAGGTTCTTTATAACGGTTATTCAGAATAAAGGTTCTTCTTAACTCTTTCAAGAACCTAAACCTTTATAATAACGGTTTCAAGCCCTGCCCCGGACACCCCGGGCACCCTGGACACAGTGGACCACCTGGACCTCTGGGGATTCAGCGCTGGCTAGTCCAACTGGATTTCCTGGACACGTGGACAGGCTTTCAAGCCTGGCCTTTCTTCCGCTCCCCCGGCCACTAGTCCGAGGTAGCTTATTCCGTTCGTGCAGATTTCTGAGGTTCGTTGAAAGCCATTGCAAGTTTTGTTTTGCGAAGGTTACAATTCAATTTTGGTTCCTTCCAACTGATTTCTTCGATGGCTTTTCAGAAATTGTCCTATTTCGTGCATTTCTTCGAAGGTTTTGCATGAATTGTTCTATTACGTGCGTATCTTCGATTATTTTTGCATCATTTATTCGATTTTATGTATTTCTTCGACGGTTTTTGCGCCATTTATTAGACTTTATGTATTTCTTCGATGGTTTTGCGTCATTTATTCGATTTGAAGTATTTCTTCGATGGTATTGCGTCATATATTCGATTTTATGTTTTTCTTCGATGGTTTTGCGTCATTTATTCGATGGAACTTTGTTTCCATCCATCTCTTTGGTTTAGTAGACTAAGGGTTTCATATACAGGGAGATCGATGGAACTTTGATTCCATCTCCTCGTTGTGAGACCTGGCAATCGATGAAAAGAAGGCGATAGCTGTGATTGTCAGATATTTTAGTTAGATGTAAGAATTTCTTTAACTGGCTATAGAACTTGAAATGTTTGAATAAATCCTTCCTTACCTTCCTTTTACGTATGTACCTATATGAAATAAAGATATGTGAAATTATCAAGATACGTGAAATAATCAGGTTCAATAAAGACGTTCACCAAAGTCGGAGGACGGGTCGGACGGATGAACTGTTAAAATGTCATGGTATATCTTAATGCTTTATTTCCATCGATTACTGGAATACGTGGAAGGTCGTTCATGATTCTACTGCAATACACTAACAATAAGTAAGTATCTGGGAGACTTTTTTGAAAACACTTTACTCGAGTCTGATCACATCTCCCCAGTAGTGAAAGACATATCGTCGGTGATAGGTCAAAACCGCGTATGAGCAGTTTGTAAATACCGCGGATCTGCATAAGTATCAAAATTTAAATTTCGCGCCCACGGTTGCCAAGCGCTGTTTCGCTTGTTTTAAAAGTCACACCATTGATGTTAGTATTTATTACAAGGAGTGCTCAAACTGTCCCAAAAAAATTCAGTCAATGAAATCCATTAAAATGGCTAAAATATTTTTTTTCTTCCTCCTGTAAAATCGGTAAAATGCAGATCCGCGGTAATTACAAACTGCTCATACGCGATTTTGCACTATTACCGACGATATAGGTATATATAGAAAATGCAGGGTGCATGGCTGCAGCTGCGAAAAGTACATATTTTGCAATGGACATTGCTGTACAAAATCATTTCCGGCCGCGGTCTTGAGAAATTTCAACTTGCATGGGAAACAGTTGACGTCGACGACAACCTCTACCAATGTGAGAACATTGACGAAAGGTGTGAGCTATCAGTTCGACTTTATCCGCGACAGTGATCGGATCGGTGAATATCTGTGAATGTTACAGTTTATATTATTTCCTGATTTCTGGATTTCTACATCAATTCGTTCGACTTCTGGATTAAATAGAAGACCGTTTAACAAGATTTCACTGGAACATACTGAGGGGTGAGAAGGAGATTAATACTTTTGACTCTTTCACCACACTACTTTTAATACGCGAGAAGGCGATACGCAGTGATACACAGAATTAAATTTATTGATTAAATGCGGTATAACTTCACGGCGCGAGACGTTGCCTCTACAGGCTGTTCCAAGTGAGTGAGGGCGAGCGTTTTTATATATTTTTTTTATATAAGATAACTTTAGTAGAGGGGGGTTTTTGTTTGAAGTCCCCGTCTGTGGACCGTCCCTCAGCGCTTGAGCCCTGTCACCTAGAGCTGTTCAAGTACCCGGAAAAAGCAAGCCGAGCCTAACTCGGCTTGAACGATCGAGCCGAGCCGAGTACCCGAATGAACCGAGCGGCTTGAAAGAACCGAGCGGCTTGGATAGAACCAAGTAGCTTGAATTTTTCAAGCCGCCCGAAGTAAGCGGGCGGCTCGAACAGAACCAAGCGGATTGAATTATTTCAAGCGGGCCGAAAGAACCGAGCGGGCCGAAAGAACCGAGACGGCAGACGGCCCGAATGTATGTCTGTACACTGTACGTCGAGCAGATAGGTTGGAAATAGGTTATGTAAACCTAACACAATTATAATATAGACTGCGGAAGTATATGTAAATGCATGTTTTTATTGGAATGACTTAAACAAGCGGGATTTTGACAGAAGTATGTTTCATCATTAAGAGGATGTTAAAAATATATTTCCGATTTTACACAAAATGTGGTTTGCCACGTGGGCTAGTTTTGGAAATTTCGCCGCGTTTTCCCTCCACCATTTCAGAATACATGTATTTGTCGGCTTCAGTTTTTCCTCCATATAAATGTTAATATCTTTTTCGACGGTGTCGGTTGGTTCATCCACCTCGTTTTTACCAATATCGTCGTAAAAATCCATTAACGTATCTGGCGCTGGTCCTGCCATAGAAACAAAATATATAACGGACAACATTGAAATTGCGTATTCGCAATTTCTTACTTTCCTCCCAAGGAAACCCTGGGTTACCCTCCCAAGGTTACCCTGTGGTATGAAGATGCTGTTGTTCGACTAATCGTTATCGCTTTGTTGGAAAATAAATAGTCTTATTTATTAATTTCGACAGAATAAAAAAGCAATCGAACATGCATATTTCTTTGCGAATCGCTCAGCAGGCTTTCAAAACACACCTTTCATGCAGGTGTTGAAAAAAATATTGTACGTGACAAGGGAGAGAAGAAAGCGATTCCGACGAGCGTGAAGTTTGCTCATAAAAGATACTGACAAATTTCACGAACATTGGAGAAATTAAATTATACGTACAGTTTTGACATCCTCGCTGAAACCGACAAATACATGTATTCTGAAGTGGTGGAGGGAAAACGCGGCGAAATTTCCAAAACTAGCCCACGTGGCAAACCACATTAAATTCTAATGGCGAGGTTCACCAAGCTAATTTGTAAACAAATTCCGTATCTGCAAAAAATATGAAAAATATGCAGAATGTGCAACGTATATCCAGAATATTCAAAATGTGTAAAATCGAAAATATATTTTTAACATCCTCTTAATGATGAAACATACTTCTGTCAAAATCCCGCTTGTTTAAGTCATTCCAATAAAAACATGCATTTACATATACTTCCGCAGTCTATATTATAATTGTGTTAGGTTTACATAACCTATTTCCAACCTATCTGTTCGACGTACAGTGTACAGACATACATTCGGGCCGTCTGCCGTCTCGGTTCTTTCGGCCCGCTCGGTTCTTTCGGCCCGCTTGAAATAATTAAATCCGCTTGGTTCTGTTCGAGCCGCCCGCTTACTTCGGGCCGCTTGAAAAATTCAAGCTACTTGGTTCTATCCAAGCCGCTCGGTTCTTTCAAGCCCTTCATTCGGGTACTCGGTTCGGCTCGGAAACCGGGTTTCAGCTTGGTTCGGATTTCAAGTTACCCGAATATTCAAGGACTTGAACAGCTCTACTGTCACCAATCGAATAGTGTAATGGTGTCATCAGCTTCTTGTAATAGTGGATCCAGTTGTTTTTGATGCGGGAAAAATTTTCAAAAAATCGCAAGCCAAAAAGGAAAAAAAATGGGATTAGTACACGGACAGGAATGTGGGTGAGGGTAGTAAGTTACGTGTGCGTCTGTTATGCGTGAAGAGCCCTGGGTGATAAAGTGTAGGTGAAGCAGAAGAAAGAAATACATGTAGATAGGGGCCACAGGCCGTGTGGTAGAGGGTCTTCAGATGCTGCGTTGAATGCATGCATTATTGGGCGGTGCACAGTAGTAGTTTGCTGAGTGTGGGTGAAAGTAAGGGATAGATTAAAAGCAGGGGGAGGGGGCGAGAGGGGGGACGGGGGACGGGTTTTGGGAGGGGGGAAGGGGGGTGCTGCCTTGGAGGGTCACTTAGACCCTTAAAAGGACTTATATATTGTTGCGAGCACCCTACGAATAGGAATCCATGGCCCGCTGGTGCTCGCGAGCGAGAAAAGAGGACAGCGAGAAAAAGGCGATCGGATCGATTAAAAAGCCAGACGCCATTGCAAGCAGACGGATTGAGATCACACTATTCCTGTATATTAGATATTCCTTGCTGTTCAGTGTACTTGTTTACATTGTATTCCCTTTTCCTGTATTAAACTGTTATTATGGCAAACCGGGCAAACTCCGTTACACAAAAATGTAACAATATATTTAATCGGATGTGGGTGTTAAGGGGGATCTGTGGTTGATGTGCTGGTGGAGGCAGCCGGCCACTTTGAGTTTCTTAGTAATTCTATCTTCAATGGCTAAGTTCCAGTGCATTTAGTAGTTTAATATGATGCCAAGATATTTAACATTATCCGACCAGGGCACCGCACTGCCGTCGATGGTCAGTTTGAATTTGTTTCTTGCGGTTAGGCTCTTTGTGCCTCGGGAGAAGAGTATGGCCTCTGCTTTGTCGGCGTTTATTTGGAGCTTCCACGTAGAAAAGAAGCGGAGATCCTTGAAGCCGAGAGACCAGTGCCGAGGGTTGCAAGGAGGAAGTATAGACAGCGGTATCGTCCGCGTACAGCGCGAGTTCGCAATTGGTGGACAGTGGGAGATCGTTTATAAAAAGATTAAAGAAAGTGGGGCCGAGGATCGAGCCCTGCGGCACTCCGGCACGAACCAAGTGGAGCTTGGAATGTCCGCCCCTGGTGGACACGTACATATGTCTGTTTGTCAGATAGGAAGCTATGAGCTTGACAAAGGGTGTAATTTGTACAGGAGCACGCCGTACCACACAGAATCAAACTCCTTGGACAAATCGAGCAGCGCCATTGCTACGCTGCGATTTACATTCAGCTCATGCGTGGTGTGCTGGGCTATACGCAAGACCTGCTGGATGGTTGAATGCCCCGGGCGGAAGCCGAACTGCTGGGCGACAATGATTCTGTTTCTCTCTAGGAAATCGTTTAAGGAGTCGTGGATGTAGTGCTTGAGGATTTTGCCAGGTATCGATAAAAGGCTTATTGGCCGATAGCTGGTCGGGAGCTCACGCGGCTTTCCCGGCTTGTGGATGGGGGGTGACCTTGGAGATCTTCCAAGCATCCGGGAAGTAGCTGAGCGCGATGGCGCTTACAAAGATGTAATAAAGTTGGGAAATAACCTTTCGTGACGCGTGCCCCAACATGGGTACTGTGATCCCATCTTTCCCGGGGGCCTTCCGACCTCCCATGCACTTGATGGCCTCCCCGATCCGACTGGGGGAGAGAGGAATATTCGCTGGTTGCTCATCGTGGAGAAGTCAGATACTGTGGGATCCATAGGAGAAGGAAGTTGAGCTGCTTGATCGTGAATACCGGCGAAGGTAGAGGCTAGAGCGTCGGTCTTGTCGGAATCTGAGGTACAGGTGATTAGGCCTTGGTGAAGGGGTGGGAGTGATATAGGTTTTTTAGAATTCGTAATCTTACGGTATGTTGCCCAAAAGGTGGGGTCCGGCCTTGAGAAGGACCTGAGGTTACAGTCCCATTCTCGTATTCGTAAGTAAGAGATTCTCTTACGAATTGTCGCGGTAGCGTCACGAATAGCATCAGCAGTGATATGCGCTCCGAGTCGGTACGCCTGTCGCCGGAGAGCACGTTTATACCGAATGAGAGCGAGTAGTTGTCGGTCGGACAGCAGGTGGCTGTCTTTGGTAGTCCCTGTGTCGTCTTTTTTGCGCGCCGACGGCATGCGTGGAGGAAGGAGGTAAGCTCTACAATTCTCTTGTCTATTTCCGCTTTGGAGCCCATGTGCTGCTTGATTTTTCAATTTTGTGTCAGCCCACTGTATGTCTCCCAGTCAACGATGGGGTTTAAGCTGGTTGGCCCCACCGATTGTTTAGCCTTTAATATAACCGGGCGGTGATTTGTGTCGAAGTAATCCGAGATTTCACAAGAAAAGTCTGTAGGTACTATGGTCGGTAATAAACAAGTCCAGTGTGAACGGCCTGCTTCTACCAGACTGATGCGTGAAATCCTCAGGGTGGATTATTCGGAAAGTATGGTTACTCATGTGGGTAAATAAAATATTTCCAGGTTTGTTGGACATCTAGTTGTTCCAGTCGTCTCCAATTAGGAAAGGGGAACCCATACGGATAAGCGCATCAAATACGGATGAATCTCGGATGGAAGTCAGGGGGGCAGACATAACGCCGACGATGAGTTTGGGATTTGTGAGTCTAACGAAGCACGCGTCCTGCTGTGGAGCACGCGCCGGAACGAAATTTGAGAATTTATTGGACTCGTGTATGAAAATGGCCACTACGCCGTTTTTAATGGATCGATCCGCGCGAATCACCGAGTAGCCCGGCAGGGAGAAGCTATCTTGAGGAGTTAGCCAAGTTTCGGTGACGAGTATAATGCCGACCTGCAGTCCGGCCGCCGCACGGATCAATTCATTTTGCTTACGCGAAATAGAGCACACATTCCACAGCATAAAACTGGGCAGGGGCATCGATCAGTCCAGGCACTGGAGTGTGGAGCAGAAGACCTGGAATTTTTCTGCCAGAGTACGGCAGGGGCGAATTTTTTCTATGAGGTTACGGGTAAGTGCGAGCATTTGGTGGATGTCAACGATTGAATTTAGTTCCTTGATTGCAGCTATCAGGTCGATCATTGAATTTACATTTCCAGACTGGAGGTGTGTATGTGCCGGAGTTCCGTGGAGCACGGGGGGAACAAGGTGCTGAGGGAGGGACGTCAGTCCTCGCGGATCCGCTACCGCTGCAGCGTACGTGTACCTAGGTGAAGCCGTATAAGAGGTAGAAGCGAGATGAGGGGAAGGGGCCGCTCCGGTCGTTAGGTAAGAGGGGGGATTGTGGGCCGCGCCGTTTGGAGTCTTAGCAGGATTTTTGCGCCTGTCTAAGTATTTTAAGAGAGCGGCACATTGGCCGTAGTTGGCGGTATGTTGTCCTGTGCAATTAGCTCATTTAGGGGGTGCTTCCTTCAGCTTTTGACAGTCCGACGTGTGATGAGAGCCTGCACATTTGACACTTTTCTTTTTGCAGCAGTTTGTAGCCGAGTGGCCGGAAGCTTGGCAGCGGAAACACTGTGTGTAGTTTCATTTGGAGTGAAAATTTTCCCAGTAAATCCTTGTACTAAAGATGACGCTAATTTTGGTTACTGTGTTTCGGGAGGTACCCGGGGGGAAGCTTACCCTATACATTGGGAAGTTAAATTGTTTTTTGGGCCAATTTCCCCTCAGGCTCTTGCTCTTAATTTCCTCCAGGATTTCCTCTGTGGGGGTATTTGGGAGGCCCTTGAGGACCATAGCGAGGCTACGTTCGGAGTTCAGGGAAAAGGTGAAATAAGGGATATTGCCTTCGCTCAAGGCTGATTTAAATTTTTTAAAGGATTCAACGTCTTCGAATTGAAGGCGGATCCTGCTTCCTATATACCTACTTTATGGTGAAAGTTTTTCCGAAATCTGCGGCTAGTTCACTTTCAAATTTGGCGATGTTGTAGGCGAAAATTGAAATGTACGTTCCCGCTGTACTGAGACGTTCTGTAAGCGGTTTGATAGAGCTATAGTGCGCCTTGTTTATCTGCGGCGGGGTTTTTTTTGCCGACCCAGAAGATATTGTGGGAAAGTCGTTATCGTTTGCCGGTTGAAATGCAGCTAGTACCGAGAAACGGTTTGATAATGGAATGTTAGAAGTTGACTTATGCTCCATGTTTCCGTCCTCGGAGAGCTGAATTAACGGGAGTGAGACGTTAATACGGTTCCTTGGGCCTCAAGGAGAAATACTAGGGGTTTTAGCTGTTTCTTGTGGTCTCTCTATCACGCTTTGGATTACGCTTTGATTTCTTTCTTAAGAGGATTGTTTTCGGGCTTGGGGGATAAGTCCGAGTATTCGGAGGATATGGATCCCGTAACGGTCTCCAAAGCAGCATCGGCCTTTTCCCGAGGACGTGATGGGTACAGTTTTAGGTACAGTGAATATTGATGTACTCACCATTTTGGCCGAATTTAGGGCGTCCAAGGAAGTCCCGACATCTTTTAAAGGGTCCAGGGGGACGCTGGGTTGACCCGGGTTGTTAGCTGGTTGCGAACCTCAACCACTCCATGCGTGCTCACGACCTGCTAAAGCAGGCTCGCGTGGAGTTGGGGGTCGGGCTGGCCGTCATCGCCGAGCCGTATACGCTGGGGGACCGGTGTTATCGGTCCACCAACCCGGATCGGCAAGTGGCGATGACGTGGGAGGTGGGAAGAGGCGCCCTGCCGTGTTCGGTCGCCCAACACGGTCGGGGCTGGATGGCGGCCAAGTGGGGGAACCTCCTCGTGGTCGGCTGCTACCTGGCACCTAGGTTCGGCGTCCCGGAGTTCGAGGACCGGCTGAGCGAGGTGGGGGCTTTTCTCGCCCCCCAATTAGCTCAGCCTGTGGTCCTACTGGGGGATTTCAACGCCCACGCTCGTGAGTGGGGCGCCCCCAGGACGGACTCCCGGGGCGAGGTGCTGCTCGAGTGGGCGGAGGCAATGGGGTTTGTCCTGAAGAACCCCTACGCAGTCACGACGTTCCGACGGCTCTATGTGACGGTCATCCGGTCCATGGCACTCTACGGAGCCCCAGTGTGGGCCGGCGACCTGGAGGACTGTCGCGTGGGGCGAGAACTCCTTGCTAGGGTTCATCGCCGCGCGGTCCTCCGTGCCGTGCGGGCATACCGCACGGTGTCATACGCCGATCTGTCGGCGCTGGGGGGGTCTCCTCCTTTCATTTGCTCGCGGAGATGGAGGCGGAGGTTTACTTCGCCTCCCACGATCTCCGTGGAGCGAGGAACCCCCTTGCACCGGATGGACCTGAGGTGCGGGGCCAGGCCCGGCGACGCATGGGAGCCAGGTGGATAGACTGGCTCTCTCTCCCGGAACACCGGGAGAGACGCGTCGTCGGGGCGCTCCTGCCCATTCTCGCCGAATGGGTGGGGCGTAGGTACGGCAGGCTCACCTTCCGCCTGACGCAGATGATCACCGGTGTAGGATGCTTCGGGGATTATCTGTGTCGCATAGGGCGGGAGGAGGAGTCACAGTGCCACATCTGCGGCCAGGGCGTCGAGGACTCGGCGGGTCATACACTGGCTAGTTGCCCGGAGTGGCAAGATGACCGCCGGGTCCTGGAGCGGCAGCTGGGTCCCGATCTCTCGCTACCGACTGTCGTGAGTCGGATGGCGGAGGATCAGGGCTGCTGGGAGGCCGTCTGCTCCTTCTCCGAAGTAGTCATGCTGGAGAAGGAGGAGGCTGAGAGGGACCGCATCAGGGCGGGTCTTAGGCCCCGCGCGGTCCCTCGGAGGCGGCGCGTCAGATGACCCGGGGCCGGGGGAGGTCGTGCGGCGACTTAATTCTGAAAGTTGCCCGGCTCCCCCGGTTAAATAGCCCCGGGTCGCGCCATCACTCCCCCGATGGGGAGTGGGAAGGGGGCCGCACCCCATAACGGGTGCGGCGACAGACCCCTCGTATGCCCCCCTCCCTGTGAGAAAGGGGGGGGGCGTGTAGGCGGGGGGTTGTATGGGGGAGGGGGAAAGGCGGCCCGCCATGTTTTTTTTTTATCGGGGCGGGCCGCTGTATGTCAGGGAGGGAGAGTGGGGGGGGGTCCACGAACTAGGGCCCCCCCTCCTAGGGGGAGCGGCGATGTCACGCAAGCGGCGACTTATCGCAAACAAACAGCAGTACGTAAGTTGATATATTTAACTTTTATTTTCGAATCTGAAGAATGTATAAACAAACTGATATCTCATTGTCAGCGTGGTAAAAATAGCAGAAAAAGTGAAATCTTGTAAAATGTAGTTAGTCACATACACATGTATGTTCCATACGAAATAAAACCACTGTCAATCCATTAACAATTGACGTTGTCTAAATTGATTAATTTTCTCAATTGTGTGATCCTATAGTGTGCTAAACAATAGCAAGCACAAATCTAATAAGTAAATTACTCCTTTTCAGAACTACCATATGTTTATAAACGGAAAAACAAGAATTGAACTTGCACATACTATTTTACTTTTACCAAAATGTTTCTAACTATATTTTAAGGTCTTCGCATACATTCAAACTAATTACAATAGCCAATCACGTTAAGGGCGCAGTGCGCCGCTTGCAATAGAACGTAGCGCTACAGACACCTCGTACTCGAAATGGCAATTTTGTTCACGCTAGAAGTAATATCTAGCTTACAAAAGGAAATTATATGCGTATTAGATATGTTTTGTTTAGAATTTTATCTCTAGATAACTTAAGAACTACATTTCCCTGTAGGAGGACACCTTACTATAAGTAAACTTCAATAATAATTATATTTGTTAATTTGTAGGAAATACAAATTCTGATTTATCCGTATTTTCGGTTCGGCTGTGAAGTATGAGAAAATAAATTTGCATGAATATAGATGAAGATTTACAAGAATTATTAACAAAAAAATAACAATTTTTTATGTATTATTTAAACAAATGGACTTTTTGAAAATCTGGTGAGTCAGTCATATTTCGCATTCAAAGACACAAAATTCGTCCATTGACACTATTCCCCTATCTCTAATAGTTCTCGAGATATTCCACAAAAATGATTTTTCAACCCTAACTTTGAACGCTGTTTTCACCCCCCAAATATCAAAACGGGGAAAAATAAAAAAACACGTATTTCTTATTTTTCGGTCCTCTATAACATATCCAAAAATCAAAATAATCGGAGGTGGACACCTAAAATACTCTCCTTGTAAGAGACAACGTAGTCACGAAGGATGTCACAACTGTTCCGCACACAACAACGGCTGCGCGTTGAGTGTAGTGACTGATGTGAGTGAGGGCGAGCGTTTTTTTTATTTTTAGTTTTTTTATTTATGTTTGCTCAGTAGGGGGGATGAAGGTGGCTCCTCCGCCGTCCTCCCTGTAGGCCGTCCCTCTAGGCTGTAGCCTAGTTACCGGCCCTAAGTTTGTGGAGTGGTATGACCAGCAGCAAGTAGCGGTGGGTTGAGAGCAAGTAGGTTGTTTGCGAAAAAATTTTCAAAATAATCGCTTAGCATGACAGAGCTGAAGATAAGTTTAGTGTAGAACATATTTTATAGATCAGCCATGGGAATTAAGTGAACGCAGCGGCCGATTTTCGAAGGCAACGCCTCCTTTCTCCCGCCGCGCGTCTTGGCCCCCGGGGCGGCCTAGGTTCGTGGAGCGCCTCAGGCCCGTACTATATGAACCGCGCGTGGCGCATTGGGGCGACACCGTATCAATAGGTTTCCACATCACCCATGGGGGTACTATCATCGATGCGTTTTTTTTGTCAGTGGTATCCCCTGTAGGCCTATTCCACTGTGTCGTGCGATAACAAATAGATTGGAAAAACGCGTTTTACTATCAAAATGTTTTCTGTCTTTCAACATTGTATGTAACGTCTTTTCTTCAGAACAAAAGACTGTTTCCTTCTGCTGAAACTGTAACGTAATTTCGTCAGACATCTCCATTCGTTCAGAGCGAACAGACAGTGTCAATGCATTTGATTTTCAGTGAATTCGGAATTCACGAATCTGATCTACAGAGCAGAGGTATTATCAAAATTTTGCCAAGGTATGGGAAAACTTTTTTTTCGCTAAAATTAGTAATCGTACGATGTGTCTTCTTTGCGGATTTGAGCCTGCCCTAGTAAAGAAAAATGTTATTGAACGGCACTATTCACATTATCATGTGCAAGAGTATGCATCATATGAAGGCCGCGAAAATTTTGATTTAATAGAGGGGTTCAAATTAGTATATCAAGAAGGTCGTACGTATATTCCTGAAGAATCTTCTTCGTTGGAAAAAGCTCGCACAGCTTCTTACGCTATTTCTCTTTTAATAGCAAATCGGGGTAAACCGTTCACTGAGGGCGATTTCGGAAAGAAATGTCTCATTGAAGAGGTTTAATCCTTCGGAGAGTGTATAACACTTGAAGAAGCTGCGAGCATCCCATTGAGTAAGAAAACTGTGAGCTCCCGAATTTTGAATATAGGCGCATCTACTGAACAGAAGTTAACTGCACTTTTAACCGACTGTCGTTATTTCTCTTTGTGTTTTGACGAAAGCACCGATAACCGGCATATGAGTCGATTGAGCATTTTCGATCGAATTGTACAAAATGATTTTTCGTATGTCGAGGAGCTTTTGGGCTTCGTGCCTGTGCACAACACAACGACAGGACTGGATATTTTTAACGCAGTAGAGAACACTGTTCAAAAATTCCATGTTGATTTATCGAAATACTCTGCAGTGGTAACCGATGGTGCGAAAACCATGACAGGTGCCAAAATAGGACTAAACGGGCAGTTTAAAAAACGCGGTTTCAAATTCCCAATGATGCACTGCATCATTCATCAGGAAGCGTTATGTGGGAGAGATATAAAATTATCTTCCGCCATGAAGAAGGTTACGCAACTAATCAATTCTATTAAGGGCGGAAATAAATTTCTATCTCACAGGAAATTTATAGAATTTCTTGAAACGCATAACTCTGCTTACACTGATTACTTTGCATTGTGAAGTACGCTGGCTCAGTGCAGCGAAATGTTTAAGCCAATTCTTTGCTAAAAAAAATTAGATCTTCCATTTCTTGCAAGAATATCCAAATTCAAAGGCAGAAGAATATGTCCCCTTATTAACATATACGAGTTTCCTTTGTGAACTCTCACTTTTAGTAGATATTACTAACCATTTGAACACCTTAAATTTAAAACTGCAAGAACGCGGTCAAACTATTTCGCAGTTGTGCAGCCACGTCGATTCATTTCGTAGGAGGCTGGTAGTTTATCAAAATCATCTCTTGTTAGAAGAAAAAATTTTTTTTCTTTTTTCCCTCATGTGGCTTAATTTTCGAAGAATTCGGCAATGAGTGTGATTTTGATAATCATTTGCACATTCTTCGATCGGTGTGTTACGTCGTAGCCGACGTATTGAGCATCGTGATGTTGTGGCCGGCTCCGAGGCGAGCCGCGTGGCCGAGGCCTTTAAAGCGCTCCAATCGGAGGTCAGCGCCAAGACCGGTTTTACTCCGAAACCGGAATTCCGCCCGCACCAATCAACGGCCACGGATAGGTCTGAATGAGTTACAGGACCTCTCCGTGATCCGCGATATTATAATAAGTAACCTGGCAAAACTCGCAGAAATACCTTCTTTGCCATCAATTGTTCGTCAGTTCTGCTTTGAAGTTCTGCTTTTCAGTTGTTCCTCAGTCGTTCTTGAGTTCTGCTTTGGCGCTTGTCCAAGTAGGAGCTCTCCTTAGCATATTCTTATCTTTCTATTAAGTACTTCCGGTCATTCTACTCACACTCCTCAAGTGTATTACAGTGCCGCGGTTACTCCACGCCTGTGTGGATTTTTCTCCCAGCCTACTTTCCATCGTACGCTGGTGACCCCAACTACAACCACCTGTGCAACAAAACATCATCATAACAGGTCAGCCACTCTGACCCTTCCAGGGTCTCCGAGCCCCCCACACAAGATGGGGGCTCTTTTCTAACCACCCTATCCACCGCCAAACTGGTAAGTGGCTCAGTTTTCAGTAAAATAATTCCCATAACATGCCTGGTGGCAAACGTAGAGCCGAAAATCCGCTTGAATCCCAACTAAACTCCACGTCCTCAGAAAATTCTGTACTATCTCCTAATCAAACTCTCTTATCCTCCATCCTCCCCACAACTTCTAGACAGGGCAAAAAGAACAACAGCAGCAAAAAGAAAAAGGCCCCAAAATCAAAATCCGATTCCGATAACCGCCTTCCTCCGGTTCTTAATCCTATTTCAAACGTGGCTTCTACTGCTCGTGTCATGGAAGTCGACATGACCCCAAACATTACCACGTCTAACAGATTCGCAGCCCTCGCTGCGTTTACATGCCCGGACGCTCCTGATACCAACGTCGACTATATAAAAAACAAAATTCCTTCGCCTATAGAAAGAAACCTGACATCGACAAACTCTCTGCCTGGCGATCCTGCCATAGCGGCCTCAAACCCAAAACCTAACAACATCGTCAAACCTCCTCCGCTATATATTTCCAATTTTTCGTACAATATCCCGAAATTCGAAAGTGACCTAGCCAAGGACTTCGGCAAGTCCTTTAACATCAAATACCTCGGGAGTAGGTTAAGACTCCAATTCGATAACATTACAAACTACAATAAATTCAAGCTCGCTCTAGACGAGGACAAAATTCATTACTTTACGTTCTCCCTAAACTCTGAACGCTCACTATCCATGGCTCTAAAGGGACTCCCCGACATTCCTACCACGGAGATCCTTGACGAAATCAAGACCAAAGGTTTGAACCCTTCCTCCTGTTCCCTCATCCGTTCCAAAAATGTTTCCGGTACCTCCACGTACGCTATGTACCGGATCAATTTCCCCCCTGGTACATCCCCCAACGGGATAACCAAGATCAAAGCACTCTTCAGCACCCGGGTGTACTGGGAAAAATTCCTATAAAAAAAAATCATTCACAGTGCTACAGATGTCAGGCCTTTGGCCACACTGCTTCCAACTGCCGCCTTCTTCCGCGATGCGTTAAATGCGCTGGTAACCACCACACTGCCGACTGCCAGAAGGACCTTGAAACACCCCCCAAATGCATTAACTGTGAGGGCCAACACACCGCCAATTTTGGCCAATGTCCTGCCCTAATTAAATATCTGAGCAGACGCAACCGGTCTTCTAAACCTACAACTGGGATCGCCCTCAACTCGACAACCCTCGTTGTGCCCTTTCCGCCTAACCTCCTCAATCCTCCAACGTTCACTGGTCACAACCCCCATCCTTCCGCGTTCCCCCTGACCTACGCCAACGTTGTTTCCGGCCCTCCAAACACATTACCCCGTTCTGCCCCTCAACCCTACGACTACAGCCCCCCTCCCATACTCTCTAACCATAGTTCAATCTTGAATTACATATTTGAGTTATGTAATTAATCATTTTTTGAGCATGAGTGAATGTGTTTCTTTGTTTACCACATCATTGGTATTTTAAACAGCGTGTTGTTGAGGGTTGAAATATCGTTTCCTTCAATTTTTGAATCCAGCTTTATAACGTATTACGTTCGGCCTCTAGAGTCTCCTGCTTTGTTTTTACTGTTTACCTCAGTCACGTTTCAACCGACGCGCTCAACGCACGTCTTCGGCTAACGTGTAAATTCCACCTAAAGGCAAACGCAGTTTTATTTCACTTTTGTTTCACTTTCCTTGATAAGGGTCACAATCAATGACCGAAACGTCGGAAATATAACCACTGCAAAATAGCTTTTATTATAAATTTGAAGTGACCGAACCATTGCGCCGAAACCACTTTAATTTTGAATTATTTCATATGTACGGTCGAAATTCTAATAAATTTATTTCATAGCTATTAACCTTCCACATTCCCCTAATAACCTTAATTCAATGACTGACCTGATCACTGCCATGCAAGAACTGAATTCTATCGTTAATATTGTTGCGAGCACCCTATGGATGGGATCCATGGCCCGCTGGTGCTCGCGACGAAGACAGGAGCGCAGCGAGAAGAAGGCGATCGGATCGATCGCCTGTCAAGCTGTCATTCGTGAGTCAGTCGCCATTGCAAACCGACAACGATCTCACACATATTACCGCTGTACCTTGTTGTTCTCGTTACATTACATTCCTGTTACTGTTCTTGTTACTGTGTTGATGTTCCGTTCCCTTCGTGTTACTACTGAGTTCTATTATGCCGTATACGAAACGTAACAATATCAATCAAACGCTTACTCTCACTCGTACGCTCATTGACCAGCTCCGCCCTTGCCGCACTCTTGCCGAAAAATTCCAAGTATTTTGGTCCCTCTTCCAGGGCTTTGATTAAAAATGCCTCTCCCGATTATTCTTTTATAGAACGCGAGCTCTCTTCCCACTAAACGTAACGAGCTTATCCTGACGGTGGCTAGACTCCAGGTCGGAGTTGTGCTTATAACTGAAACCTGGTTAACTCCCCAGGATAAATTTTCCCTCCCGGGTTATACCTCCATACGTGCTGACAGAAGCGTCAAAAGAGGCGGCGTGGCCATTCTTATTCACGACTCCATCAGCTTCTCCACTCTTAACATCCCCCACCTCTTCCCCTTAGAGGCGTGCTTTGTTAGACTAAACTCTCCCAAAATCACTTTGGGAGTGACTTACATCCCGTCCGGGGATCTACTCAACCTCGCCATCCTTGATATTCTAACCAACCTGGGTTCGCCATTTATCATCGGAGGCAACTGGAATGCAAAACATCGATACTGGAACAACTTCTCATCTAACAAAGCCGGCAAAATCCTATATGACCATAGCCAAAACAATCAGTACCGCATCGTGCATCCCGACGACTTCACTTTCAAGTCGGGTACTTGCAGGCCATTCACTATCGACTTTTTCCTCACCGACTATCACCTCAACTTTACGTGCACCACCACAGAAGACTTCGGAACAAACCACTGACCCGTCTTACTATGACCTGTTAACTCGGCACCCACGCATTTCCTGCACTCCTACACGGATTGGGTCCACTACAATAAATTGACACAAAAATTGAGAATCACCCATCCCATTCTCACCAGGCAAGACATAGACAGTTGCATAACAAATCTTACTGCCTTTCTACACGCTTGCCGGACACGTTCTACCATCCCGTCGACTAATCAGAGCTACGACTCAAAACACTACGACGACTCCACCTTGCAATCACTCATCAAGCACAGACGTGCTCTCCGCAAGAGAGACCAAATTCTTGGAGCCTCTCTGGTGGCTAGTCAGGTCAAGGACATTACTGCAACTATCAAGAAGCGTATTTCTCATCTCCGAGCGATGCAATGGGACCACACGTTATGTTCCTTCAAAAAGACGGACCCCACCTTTTGGGCTACTTACCGTAAACTAACAAGTACTGCTGCATCCAAGACATTACCACCAATCAAAATCAGACCAAACACACTGACGTCAGTTGCAGATAAGGTTGAAGCCTTGGCCACCCACTTCTCTTCAATTCATGAGCAAGTGACTCAACTTCCCTCTAATTTCGACCCAGTTATCTCCAATTTCTTTGCGTCCTTACAAAACTCCACCGATGTAATCCTTTCTGTCTTCCCTCTCTCTCCTCGACTAATATTCTCCTACATCAAGGACTCCGGCAACCGAAAGGCGCCTGGGAAAGACGGGATCACCTCCCTAATGCTAAAGCAGGAAGAAAAGTCATTATCCAAATCTACTATATCTTTCGCTCCTCCATCTCGCTGGGATATTTCCCCGACGCATGGAAAATTGCAAAAATCATCCCCATTCCGAAGCCCAAAAAACCACGCGAGTCACTTACCAGCTACAGGCCTATAAGCCTCCTCTCCTCCTTGGGAAAGTTTCTGGAGCGGTGTATCCACGCATACCTTGCCGAATACCTAAATAGACACAACATTCTTGCCGACCAGCAGTTTGGTTTCCGCAGGGGCCACTCCTCCATACAACAAATCTTGCGTATTTCTCAAACAATTACGCACGAACTCAACGTCAACCGCTGCATCGTCATGGTCCTGCTCGACCTCACCAAAGCCTTTGACACTGTCTGACACGTGGCCCTTATATTTAAACTACATTCCATCGGCCTCTCTGCCGGCTTTATCAAACTGGCTTCCTCATACCTGTCAAATAGACAGCTGTTCGTGCATGCCCGTGGCATACAGTCCCGGTTGGAGTCCCGCAAGGCTCTATTCTCGGACCCACATTTTTCAACATTTTAATTAACGGCTTACCAAAGGCCAACGGCTGTGAGCTTGCCCTCTACGCCGACGATACGGCCTTTTTTACTTTTTCCTGGCAGCTATCCACCCTCATTCTACGGCTACAAAATTACTTAAACGAAATCCTATCTTACTTTGACTCCTGGAAACTACAAATAAATCCTGACAAATCCGAATCCATGGTCTTCACTAGAAGAAATAATATACTCGCTGCAAGGGAAAAATTCCATATCCTAATTGCTGGCAAAAGTCTACCTTGGCAAGACCACGTCACATATCTGGGAATAAAACGGCATCATAAAATGCTTTGGAATACCGCCATCGAGGACCGTATATCCAAAACGCTCAAGGTGGCCGCCCATCTCTATCCGCATATCAGTTACAAATCCCCCTTCACCTACACTTAAGATTAAACATATATAAAGTCTGCATTAGGCCTGTCCTCACATATGGCGCGCAGGCGCACAGTGGTCAAAAATCGAAAAAACCTGCCCAAAACCTCAAGATGACCTTTGATTTGCTTAAAAATGGGTATACTAAGGTTTTCGAGGTCGCTGATTAAGAATCTGAAGTCAAAATTGCTAAAAATAAAATGGCGGATCCAATATGGCGGACGCGCGTATCAGAAAAGCATTAGATATAATCTAAACTTGGTATCCTGGGGTTTTCGAGGTCGCTGATTACGAATATGGGGTCAAAATTACAAAAAACAAAATGGCGGACCTAATATGGCAGACCGCATATAAGGAAACATCAAATTTGGTCTAAACTTGGTATTCTAGAGTTTTCGAGGTCGCTGATTACGAATTTGAGGTCAAAATTTCAAAAAAACAAAATGGCGGACCCAATATGGCCGACCGCATATCAGAAAAACATCAGATTTGGTCTAAACGTGGTATCAGCAGCCAACAGTTTGTACTTTGACGGCCTCTAAAAAAAAGTTCAGATTTGTTCCACCTTGGGACTTGTTGGAACTTGTTCACAGAAGTGTAGAGAGTCTGAAAAAATTATTTCCAGCTGCTACTTTTTTGCAACTTTGGAACGCATATCAAAAAAACATCAGATTTGGTCTAAACTTGATATCCTGGCGTTTTCGATGTCGCTGATTACGAATCTGAGGTCAAAATTGCAAAAAAACAAAATGGCGGATCCAATATGGCGGGCGCGCATATCAGAAAAACGTCAGATTTGGTTTAAGCTTGGTATCAGCAGTCGACAGCCTTCGCAAGTGGTCAAAATGGGCTATTCATCTGGACAGAACTATTTCCGCTTCATCTATGGAACCGAATGGAGTAATTCGACTAAATATACGTTTATTTTATGAAAATCGAATATAGAAAAGTGGGATTGGGATGAACGCGCGATAGAAATTAAAATCAGTTGAATTTTATAAAATATATTTATAGAAGTAATAAAGACAGTACTTCTGGTGGCAGGTCTTTCTTCGCAACCGGAGGAAGTGGCCTCAGACTTGAAATCAGAGGGTCTGAGGATACTAAGAGGCTGTTTAGGAGATCTTCATTGGTGGCCCGCCGAAAAATTTTTCGAGTGTGGTACTCGCGAAATGCTCGTAATTCTTTATGCCTTGCTTCTTGTGCATCTTCCGACATTTGTCCTATGGGTAGTATGAAGCTTTCGATCACATCAGCACCATGTATAAGCACTTTGTGGAAAGTAACTGGCATATAGTACCATGGATATAAAGATACATAAAGTTTGGCTGTATCAAGGGCATATTGACGGAAAGCTGATGTATTTATACTTTGACCACATGAAATAGCTTGTAGAACAACCGCAAAGCGAGATATTAGATTTATATCTACGCTGATAATTTCCGCAGATTTCGATGGATCTGCAAAAAAACGTCTGGCAGTATTGCCGTCATTTGTGGTCCCGAACCCCTGTTTAACAACGTCGACAAGAAGGCCCGTTTCATTTCTAAATTTAGAAATGATTTCCGATTTTCTTCGTTGAAACCTCTGCTTCTCATCTCCACTGCCCCGAATTTGCAATTTCTTGATATCCAACCGATACGACACGTGTAAAAGGCACTAAAAAAAACGGATATAAGCATGTAAAGTCGACAGACCGAAATTGAACGATTGGCGGTCACAGGAGCGTTTCAGGACATTATCTATTTTGTTCATCTGTATAGGTGAAGCTCCACATACGTAGCACGTCTGTGAAGATGTATTATCCAGCAAGGCATTACAAACTTTTGAGTCTACCATTGTCCTTAATAGCGAATAAACTGAAATCTGATTGGACGACACCAACGGGTGGACGAAGTACGAGGATTTTTCCACAGATCGACCTTCTGCCCAGAATGCTGATGTTCTGCCGTTAATTGTAGGGGTACAACAGATGTCAATAAAATGTGGGCATCCGATGTCTCTGCGTTACCATCCCCGAACTTCTGCTTGTAGAGAGCGTGTCCCGAACTACCATCCAGTCCCCATTTGTAAGTCAGCCTGAAGGAATAATTATTGTGGTCGAAATCGGAGTCCGTTATTTTTGACATGAAGCTGTGTTGTCCTGACAATACCAGTCTTTGTGCTGTATGGTCTAGTAAACCTTGTAGTTTCACCTCTCCCTTGGTTTCGGTGACAATTACTGATGATTCGGCAGGGTAACATTTCTTTTTTTTCAAGCAAGATTTGTGGGTAGGAAGGATATAAGGGAACGTCTCTTTCCTTTGCTCCTTGCTGCATAGAAACGTATTGGTGTTTCGTCAGATCGAGCGAAATCATCAAAGCTAATGCCTCCTTTGGTGTGTAAGGTGTAAAAGGTTTTGTGACTTTTTTGAGGGATTTGGAGCTCTTAGCTGCAGATTCTCCAATCACTCGGGCTAAATTTCTTTTCCCCGATTTTTTATGTGCAACTCGTGCTGCGTACTCCAACTCTTCCGGAGTGTATTCCATCAGCAAGTTTTCTATTAGTCTCCGTTTCGTTGTGTGGCTTGCTTTAGAAAACTCTTTTGTTGGTCGTCCACCCTTATCACGACATTTAAATTCAAACAACGGTTGTTCAAGCCAATCAGAACATTTCAAAAGAATGGTTGGCTTTCCATTTTTCTGACAAGTTACTACAAAATAGTTTGATTTTTTGCTTAAAAGAATCCTGTGTCTTATCGTCTGAATTGTCAAACTTATATAGTTGAGCAAAATACTCATAAATTGAATTCCGGACTTCAACACTGGTCGACATAGAGACGCTGTTCCTCTCGCAGAGGAATTCAAAAACTTTTCTTCTCTTGAGCAGGAAATTACCTGTAAGTAATCAAAACGCTTGTACACTACTCGTTCGCTATCTAAAAACTCTCGTTGCTTTAAAAACGAAATGCACGGTCTCCGTACACACATCCACTCCCACACACACTAACGCAACGTCGCGATTCGCCCGTTGCCATGTACGACCGTCAACAATCATGGCAACGCGCCCCGTCTTAGATTTTTAGTATATTTTTTATTCTAGGCAAATAAATAATGTATTCAAGTTTTAGGATCCTTGTACTTACGGTTCATGTTGGAATCCATCACAGATTGAGTAAATACCAGAAATACTGCCACTAAAAAATGCCACGATCGGCAGACACTGACGCGTAAGGACACTTTGATCGTCGATTCACGCGTACGTTTATATTTAACAAATGAACAAAGGTCATAAACAAGTACTGTCTTTATTACTTCTATAAATATATTTTATAAAATTGAACTGATTTTAATTTCTATCGCGCGTTCATCCCAATCCCACTTTTCTATATTCGATTTTCATAAAATAAACGTATATTTAGTCGAATTACTCCATTCGGTTCCATAGATGAAGCGGAAATAGTTCTGTCCAGATGAATAGCCCATTTTGACCACTTGCGAAGGCTGTCGACTGCTGATACCAAGCTTAAACCAAATCTGACGTTTTTCTGATATGCGCGCCCGCCATATTGGATCCGCCATTTTGTTTTTTTGCAATTTTGACCTCAGATTCGTAATCAGCGACATCGAAAACGCCAGGATATCAAGTTTAGACCAAATCTGATGTTTTTTTGATATGCGTTCCAAAGTTGCAAAAAAGTAGCAGCTGGAAATAATTTTTTCAGACTCTCTACACTTCTGTGAACAAGTTCCAACAAGTCCCAAGGTGGAACAAATCTGAACTTTTTTTTAGAGGCCGTCAAAGTACAAACTGTTGGCTGCTGATACCACGTTTAGACCAAATCTGATGTTTTTCTGATATGCGGTCGGCCATATTGGGTCCGCCATTTTGTTTTTTTGAAATTTTGACCTCAAATTCGTAATCAGCGACCTCGAAAACTCTAGAATACCAAGTTTAGACCAAATTTGATGTTTCCTTATATGCGGTCTGCCATATTAGGTCCGCCATTTTGTTTTTTGTAATTTTGACCCCATATTCGTAATCAGCGACCTCGAAAACCCCAGGATACCAAGTTTAGATTATATCTAATGCTTTTCTGATACGCGCGTCCGCCATATTGGATCCGCCATTTTATTTTTAGCAATTTTGACTTCAGATTCTTAATCAGCGACCTCGAAAACCTTAGTATACCCATTTTTAAGCAAATCAAAGGTCATCTTGAGGTTTTGGGCAGGTTTTTTCGATTTTTGACCACTGTGCGGCGGTCACGTTGTCCCTACGGCTGTCGCTACGCGGCTCAGCGTAACGTGACTGCCACGCGCGAGGCGATTCCGCTGAATCGCCGTCTACGAAATAAAGCGACGCGCGGACAGCAAGCACGGAAAGGGCCAGAAGGGCCTATGTAACAAGCAGATGCTCGCCCTCACCCGATCACTCATTGATCGGTTACGTCCCTGCCGCACCCTAGCCGAAATATTCCACGTCTTTTGGGCTCTCCTTCAAGCACTCGATTAAAAATGCCCATTCCAGGGATCTTACTGTGGAACGCGGGCTCCCTGCCCCCGAAGCGTAATGAATTAATCTTAGCGGTCGCCAAACTGCGGGTTGGCATCGTGCTTGTCACTGAAACCTGGCTGACCCCCCAGGACAGTTTTTATTTACCTGGCTACACCGCTGTCCGCGCGGACCGCAACGTCAAACGGGGAGGAGTAGCCATATTTATTCATGACTCCATTAGCTTACACACATTGACTATTCCTCACACTTTTTCCTTCGACGCGTGCTTTATCAACCTGCTCTCCCCCAAAATCACGGTGGGTGTGATCTACGCTCCTCCCGGGGACTTTCTAAACCTTCGCAACCTTGATATTCTTTCATCCTTGGGAACTCCTTTCATCATCGGAGGAGACTGGAACGCGAAGCACCCATACTGGAACCACTTCTCCTCAAACAAAGCAGGAAACATACTATATAATCATAGCCAGAACCACCGCTATCGAATCGTACACTCAGATAAATTCACATTCAAGTCTGGAAAATGCAGACCATCCACTATCGACCTTTTCATCACGGACTATCATCTAAACTTCACATGCACCGCCACGGACGACTTCGACACAAATCATCGTCCAGTCCTCCTAATACCAACAAACTCCGCTGCATATAAAAATCTTCACACTACGACGGACTGGGACAGATTTAACAATCTGACTCACAACTTCAAGCTCGCTCCCACCTCATAAACAAAGCAAGGGATTGACAACAGTATATCTGAATATACATCCTTTCTCCATGCCTGCCGTAAGCGAGTCACGACTCCCTCGATCAACACCAACAAGGATGCGCAGGACTTGGATGACCCCACACTGCTCTCACTCATTAGCCACAGGCGTGGTCTTCGCAAAAGGGGACAGCACCTTGGAGCCTCCTTTGTGGCCCCACAAATCAAAGACTTAACGGCTGTAATCCGAAAGAGACTCTCATGCCTCCGCGCATTGGAGTGGGACCGGACCCTCAGATCCTTTAAAAAAACACCTTCTGGGTCACATATCGCAAAATCACCAGTTCGACTTCTGCACGCACTCTTCCGCCCCTTACCAAGGGTGTAACGTTCTCGAACGAGACGTTGCCGTTCTTACAGGAGATTCACGAGTAGAGCGGTTTACCCGTGAATTTGTGGGATTGGTTCGGGTGGCGTGCGATTAAGAAATGAATTTCAAGATACGAGAGTCCTTCTTTAACAATAAAGAACAATGTTTATTCAAAAATAAATGGTTATTGACACTTGGTCACTCAGTCGATAATTAATATAATTCCTTATATGGTAATCTAGTAACGACGTATCGGTCGGTATTAAAGAATATCGCTCGGTTTTGGGTTTTCGACGCTTAGTCGGTAATTAGGAGTATTATATAGGTTTTTTAGACGCTAAGTCGGTTATAAGGAATATCGCGTTAATTATTCTAAAGATACGATTCTAAATCGTAATTGAACATAAAGTCTTAGACACGTAGTCTGTATAATGTGTAATACAAGAATTGACGCTAGGTCGATTTAGTAATGTTGAGTTGAGATATCGAGAGGATTCCTTCTCTTTGTATTGTTGTGGCTTCCAGTTGCCTATCAGCTTGCCCACGCTTTCTAGGATGGTAGCTGAGTGCTAGTGTAAGCGATCTCAGATGGTAGCCAGTTAGCCGGTAAAGGCGTCCCCAGATGGAAGTTGAATTTGGCTTCCTTCCTTCGGATTTTGGTAATGACTTCTGGTGCCTATTAGCTGGCCCACGCTTTGGAGTATGTGGTGTAGGGAACGGTAAGTATGCCCTGGATGTGTAATTGAGGAGCTAATTAAAGCTACCTCGGTTTTGAGATTGAGGAGCTAATTAAAGCTACCTCGAGAGGAAGTCTTTTAGAGTTTGGGTTTTAAAGATAACTTCTTGTGTGCTGGTTCGGTGGCAGAACCTCGTCGTCGTCTGTTCTTCGTGGTTCGGTGGCAGAACCAAGTCTCCTTCTCTGCTGCTGGCGAGCCTGTATTTATACTCGTTGTTGGTGCTGGGCCCGCGCCAATCACTAGCTGCGCGATCTCGCGCACCAATTATAATTAACGTCCGGTTCGCGCCATTCGCGTACTACGCTCGGTTTATTCGGCGTCCGGTTGATCGTGCTGTCTACGCACGCGCGCTCTATTCACTCGCGGCACTGAGTTCGCTTGTTTGAAAAGGACGGTTATGCGCGTGCGTTGCGCGTTACTGGATTCACTCGCGCGCTGTTCGAACGCGCTCTCTTAGATATAAGGTAAACATAATTAACAATTTGTGTAAAACAAAGGAAAAATTTATGGCGGTCGTAGCGGTACGTTACAAGGGACAAAACATCTTAACGTCCGAAACCGACAAGGTCGAAGCCCTGGCGTCTGCCTTCGCTTAATTACACACCAAAGCCACAACTATGCATTCAAACGAGACTCAAACCATTGAAGATTTTTCCGCCTTCCTTAACCATCATTCAAACCAAACGCACCCTGGTTTCCCACTCTCCCACCATCAAATCCATACCTACATCAAGGAAGCAGGTAACCGTAAGGCTCCCGGGAGTGACGGCGTCACCGTCTTAATGCTGAAGCGCGCGTCCAGGAAGATCATCCTCAAATTATACTATATCTTCCGTTCAGCCATTTCACTCGCATACTTCCCCGACGCCTGGAAAATCGCTAAGATCATACCCATTCCAAAACCAGGAAAACCCCGCGACCAGCTTTCCAGTTACCGGCCTATAAGCCTCCTCTCTGTCCTGGGGAAGCTCCTGGAGAGATGCATACTCGCATTTCTCAACGCCTTCCTAGCACAAAATAAAATTCTTGCCAACCAGCAGTTTGGTTTCCGCAGGGGACACTCCACCCTCCAACAGATTTTGCGAATCACTCAACAAGTCACCCACAAATTAAACGTGGGGTGCAGTGTTGCCCTGGTCTTACTAGACCTAACAAAGGCTTTCGACACGGTGTGCCACGGAGCCCTGCTGTACAAACTTCACGGTATTGGAGTTCCGTTCCTTATTTTTAATCTTGTTTCCTCTTATCTGTCTAACAGACTTCTATTTGTGCACTCCAGGGGCGCACGCTCCCGGTTGCACGCTATTTCGGCTGGGGTCCCGCAGGGATCCATCCTTGGTCCCACTTTCTGCAACGTATATATCAATGATATTCCCAGGATGGATGGCTGTGAATTCGCTCTTTACGCCGACGACACGGCACTTTTTACCTCGTCTTGGCAGTTGTCGATGCTCGTCCTGCGCCTCCAATCCTACCTTAACGCCATCATTACTTTCTTCAATACTTGGAAGCTCCAAATCAACCCTGACAAAACCGAAGCAATCCTATTCACCAGACGAAACAAAATCCTAGCAGCCAGAGATAATCACAATATTCAAATTGCCGGTAACATCGTGCCCTGACGTAATGAGGACAAATACCTCGGCATTCTCCTCCATCATAAAATGCTTTGGAACGCTACCATCGAGGATAGAATTTCTAAAACCCTCAAAGTGGCTGCCCATCTTTACCCTCATATTTGTTATTCATCACCTCTCAGTATGCACCTACGCCTTAACATTTACAAGGTCTTTTTTTTTTTACTTGGAGGAAATCCCCACGGATACCCCTCGCCCGCGGGGGCGGGCAGGGAGTTATGTGGGACTCGAACCCACTAAAACCTCCAAGGTGGTCTACCTCGTGTGCGGAGTTGCGCGCCTGAGGGGAGGGACTTGACGCGAGAGCAAACTAGCGATTCATTCGCTGCCCTCCCCCCCTGCGCTTTGAAAGCAACTCCGCACACAGCACCCCCTTCCCTGGGGCAGTATTGATACCTCCCCCAGCTATGTTCTCCTTACACGGCGGCGCGACGGACCACGCGTCCGCGCCGCCTCTTCCGGGGTCGCTGCTACTAGGGCGGGTGGTGCTCCCCGGCACCCCCGCCCCGCGACCCCGCGATCGGGCTGCTACCCGGCCGCGACGATGTTACGGTCGCGACCGGGCCGGGGCGTAGACGGCCTCACGGGCCGCCCTAGCCGCCGCGCGTCCCGAGGGGCCATTAAGGCGGTCGGGGAGTAATTCCCCGACGGCCACCTCGGGCGGGCGGTTGGCGATATGCGCCTACAGGGCGGCCCGTAATCAGCCGCCCGTTTATGCCCCGGAGCTCGATCGCATTATCGGGAGCGGCGTGACGTCGTCGCTCCCCGGGGGGGGCCCTAGTTCATGGTCCCCCCCCCCCCGCTCTCCCTCCCTGACATACAGCGGCCCGCCCTAAAACTTGGCGGGCCGCTTTCCCCTTCCCCCACAAACCCCGCCTACACGCGCCCCCCCTCTCTCACAGGGAGGGGGGCATACGAGGGGTCTGTCGCCGCACCCGTTATGGGGTGCGGCCCCCTTCCCACTCCCCTTACGGGGGGAGCCACGGCGCGACCCGGGGGTTTTAACCGGGGGAGCGGGGCGACTTTAGAACTAAGTCGCCGCACCACCTCCCCCGGCCCCGGGTCATCTCGCGCGCTGCCTCCGAGGGACCGCGCGGGGCCTAAGACCCGCCCTGATGCGGTCCCTCTCAGCCTCCTCCTTCTCCAGCATGACTACTTCGGAGAAGGAGGAGACGGCCTCCCAGCAGCCCCGATCCTCCGCCATCCGACTCACGACAGTCGGTAGCGAGAGATCGGGACCCAGCTGCCGCTCCAGGACCCGGCGGTCATCTTGCCACTCCGGGCAACTAGCCAGAGTATGACCCGCCGAGTCCTCGACGCCCCGGCCGCAGCTGTGGCACTGCGACGACTCCTCCCCCCTATGCGACACAGATAATCCCCGAAGCATCCTACACCGGTGATCATCTGCGTCAGGCGGAAGGTGAGCCTGCCGTACCTACGCCCCACCCATTCGGCGAGAATGGGCAGGAGCGCTCCGACGACGCGTCTCTCCCGGTGTTCGGGGAGAGAGAGTCAGTCTATCCACCTGGCTCCCATGCGTCGCCGGGCCTGGTCCCGCACCTCAGGTCCATCCGGCGCAAGGGGATTCCTCGCTCCACGGAGATCATGGGAGGCGAAGTAAACCTCCGCCTCCATCTACGCGAGCAGATGAAAAGGAGGAGACCCACCCAGCGCCGACAGAACGGCGTGTGACACCGTGCGGTATGCCCGCACGGCACGGAGGACCGCGCGGCGATGAACCCTAGCAAGGAGTTCTCGCCCCACGCGACAGTCCTCCAGGTCGCCAGCCCACACTGGGGCTCCGTAAAGCGCCATGAACCGGACGACCGTCACATAGAGCCGCCGAACTGCTTCGTGAGGGCCTCCCAGGTTGGGCATGATGCGTGCGAATGCACACACCTGTCGCTCCAACCGGGGGCCCAGGACCCGAAAGTGCTGCGTAAACCGCCAGTAGGTATCCAGGGTCAGGCCGAGATATTTCATCGATCGGCCGACCCTGATGCAGGCATCCCCGACCCGCAGGGACGGTCTGTTGGAAACACCGCTCCCAACCTTGTCCGCGAGCCATATCGCCTCCGTTTTCTCGAAGGCGACTCGTAGACCGAGCGTCCCTATCGCAGAGATGACGCGTCGCAGCGCCGTCTCAGCGAGGTCGATTGCTGCTCCCCATCGCTGCCCGGATGCCACCACCAGAGTGTCGTCCGCGTAACACACCAGCGAAACGTCCGGTGATGGCATTTCAACCCGCAGCACCGCGTCGTAAGCCAAGTTCCAACGCAGGGGTCCTAGAACGGACCCCTGTGGCACGCCGCGGTGCACGCGAGTCACCCCGTCCCCGTCCCGGCCGACATAGGAGACCACCCGGCCGCGGAGATAGTCCCGGATCAGGCGGCGAAGGTAGAGCGGGACGCGATGATAAACAAGCGCCCGCTCGATCGCCGCTCAGGAGACGGTGTTAAACGCGTTGGCGATGTCGAGTGACACCGCCACGCTCACACCGCCCCCCTCGGCCGCCCGGCGCGACTCCTTGCAACGCGCACCGGAGCCAAAGGGCGCCAGTAACGGGGATTTACAAGGTCTGTATCAGGCCTGTACTTACTTATGGTGCGCAGGTGTGGTGGAACACCTCCACAACTAACCGCTCCAGGCTCCAAACCACTCAGAACAAAATCCTGAAAACAATAATACACCCTCCCAATAGACATCCAACCAGGATCCTTCATCAGGACACTAATGTTCCGCTCATCCGTGATTACGTCGATGCCCTAATTAACAGGTACAATGTCACTGGCCACATCAACCCCCTTGCCCGCCAAACCGGCACCTACAATTTAAACTCTATTCCTTACCGCCCTAAAATCCCTTTCCCCTTGTCCAGATGATTTCCTCTCCTGTTCCTCTGCATAGTCCCAACCTCTCCCTACCACAACCTCCTTTTTTCCTTACCGCCTGTACGTCGCCTGCGACTCGCTTCTCACAACGTTGCTCCCACGCACTGCCACGCTGCCTTCGCTCGCGCTACCTCAACGCTTAACACGGTGTTTTGATACCTCATCTGGTGATCTATAGCTTCATCCATAAATTTTTTATTAATCTTGTGTCCTAGTAACCTTCTTCTATTTCTTTCTCTAGCTCAGCGGTTTTTTTGAAAGTTTTCCCGCTCACTACTCAAGATTTTTAAACCATCAATACTTCCTGTTGGTAATCCCACCACAGACGAGGTATAGAATAGACCTATCAACGAATGTATTTTTCTGTCACCGGTTTGGGGGGTCCTAGGACCCCCTTACCATTTTAGTGTCGCATGCAACGTTACCGGTGAAGTCTCGAAACAGATTGTAACGCTGCGCATGGTAGGAATTAGAATTCAGCACGGGTAAAACTAGGTTATGTTATGAGAGTCGAAGCCCGCGATTTACAAATGTTTCTGTCAGAGTAACAATTTAAAAATCGTTTTATGAACATATTCCGTTCAACGGAAGAGAAAGGAGGATGAAAATAAAACGATATCACATTCGCCTTTCAACCTTGCTGTCCTATTCCGGTTTATTTAACGCAAAACAAATTTCATTCGTTTGCAATAACGTAATTTGCAAAAAGAGTGCTTTAATGTTTTTTAAGAGCAGTTGTTGCTGAACCCCACCCATTCATCGTGTGTTTGCGCATACAGTAATGATGGTCTATACCAGGGGTGCACAAGGGAGCTGTTTTAGCACCTAGCTGCGAGCAACCCACCTGTCCCGTTGCTAAGGTTAAAATCGGTGAGGAGAACTGCAATAGTGTACGTGCGTGCTCGTAGGCTCGTAGCATAAGTATATATGACTGGGTTCAAGTCATACCAAATGCACGTACGCTACCGCAGTTCTCCTCACCGATTCTAACCTTAGCAACGAGACAGGTGGGTTGCTCGCAGCTAGGCGCTAAAACAGCTCCCTTGTGCACCCCTGGTCTATACGATATAATACAGACATATAATAATAACAATAATAATAATAATAATATCCTTCTGCTGTACTGTATTATTTAAAAGGAACATATCGAATCCACACACACCGATTTTGGTGCAATTTTTCAAGGCTGTAGAGTAGCCAAAAATATTCGATACATATTTTTTTAAAAAGAAATTCATTCTCCTCCATAACTATTAGAAGCATTCATTTGTTTAAACTATATACTAACTGACGTTAACTGACTAATGTTAACTGACGTTCGGATGTTTCAGTAAGTTTATACAGTATGTCCGATTTGTTCGTATATTATTTATTACACGCTATTATTTTTATAACTGTTGAAAAAGCAAAAAAAGTTTCATATCAAAGTTTTATTTGATGGAGGAAACTGAATAGTAAAGGAGGGAAAATGAGTATGCTGTTTACAATGCAAGAAGTGAATATATTTAAGGTTTGGAATACATAAAGTGTTCGACACGACCGTCCTATGCGAGCGACTGCAGGAGAGCAGAGATGGGCAAAATATTATTTGAAATAAAAATTTGTGTACGAAATTTTTATTTCAAATAATTTTTTGCCCATCTCTGCAGGAGACTGCCTTCGTCGGCCGCCGATCGTCTCGTTTTTTTGTCGATGCCGACGGGCTCGACGTCGCGGTTTCGGCCACGTCCGACAATGCGTTTGCAGACCTCAGAATCTATTGTTCTGATTGAAATTGAGACTGGTACAAGACCAGTCGACATTGTTTTCAAACCTCATTATAGTAATCTGGGGTGCGAGTGGTAAACCGACCATAAAAGCAAGGCGCGCGGCTCGCTTACCTGGGCTGGGAAATTCCCAATAGCTCTTGGCCATGTGAATTTGAAAGCGACCATCCCAAAATGTTCGAAGCTCGGGGATTACTGCTGTGATCCTATGATGGATGGCGCGCGCGGCTACGCGGGTTTTTGTTACGCGGCTACGCTGACCATAAAATTAAAGGTTTTGACGTGCAATCAGTGTTTCCAGTGCATGAATTCCGTGGTTAGTGAGGTTCTGTGGGTGTAGTGAGTGGAAGTGACGGACAAGAAACCTTCTCCGACGAGTGCTGACAGCGTATTTTTAGGGACGTCGTTTCCTAACCTCCCATCCGGCGGTCGCGGAATTCCCGCGCGCCTGGATAAACTATAAGAGGGGCTCGCGAGACGACAAGCGCACACTAGGGGATCCACATGGGAGAACTTCCACGGGACGGGAAATACGATGACGACACGGCCTCTTACAACACGGACTACGATTGGGCAACTACAGACCAGGCATCAGGTCCTGAAATGGACTCGGCGTGTGTCAAGGGCGCTTCTGCCTCTCCGAAGAAGTGCGGGACACGCCGAGAGAACGACAGCTACTCGCTGCTTAGCAGCGATGACAGCTATTTCGAAGAGAGAAGAACACGGTTCCAAGTTGAGCCCGGGACACGGGGCCTTGACGAAGAAACCTGTGAACGGGGAATCACGGCTGCGGCGAGAAGAGAACGAGGGCGCGACAGAGGGGGTTAATTCCCCCTCGTCGCGGTGGTGCCTCCCGACCGGAACTGCGGAGAGCGCAGCGAGGGGGGGGGGGGGGCGCCCCGCGCTCCGGGGACGTCCGGCGTCTCTACTACGACTTTGTCGGGACCCCCGGAGCAGACTTTGGGGGGGGGGGGGGGCCACGCCCAGAGCATGAAGGCTCCCAAGGCTAGATCCTGGAAGACCAGGACCGGGCCGAGGTTCATCAGCGATGTCCTCGTGGACGGCACCGGCGTCCTCGCTAGTCTGCGGGGCAAGCTGAAGAGATGGGGATCCGGGATCCATCTTGCGGTGAGGCGGTCACCCAAGAAATACCCAGCGGCGTCCCTCCGAACGTCGCTGGCGCCGGGTCCGCGGCGGGGGAGTTTCGGAGGAGCGGATCTCTCCGGGTCTCGGTCCGAGGTCTTGGCGGCGGGGGACGCGATACACGAGTGGCTGGGCGGCGTGGACGAGCTTCCCAGGCTCGACCTGGCGCCGACCGGGGACTCGGTGGCGCGCTCCAGCAGCCCCTTGCGGCTGGAGGATTTCGCCCATGTCGCCTCGGGCGACAGCGATGCTGCGGTGGAGGGCAGTGCTTTGGCCGCTGACGGAGAACTCCGGGCTGTCGTTGCGGAAGAGGAGGCCAGACTGGCGGAGAAACCGAGGCCGCGGCGCAGGGCGGGTCGCCCGCGGGAATCCTCCGAGGCAAACCTGCACCCTAGCGCGCGGCGGACCAGGGAGTTGAGGGAGCGGAAGAGACTCTTCGCGACCGTCTCCCGCGGCGACCTGGAGGAGAAGGCCTACCGGCTAGGTATCGAGCTAGACAGGCTGAAGCGTTCGCGGAACCCGTCGGGGGGACGGAAGACGACGCCGGCGGACGATAGCATCGCGTTGGGCGGTGGCGATGGATCCCGCGATCTGGAGATCCAACTGCTAGAGGAGAACGACCGCTACGTGAAGGAGCTACGCGAACTGCGGCAGAGGCTAGCCAGGAGCCAACCGGCGGAGCATAGCGAGGGGCTGTGGGAGGACCTCAAGTCCGAGGTGGCTCACCTCAAGAGAGAGCTCGCGGAAGAACGTGAGACGGTGGCGACCTACAAGAGGGGGGCGGCTGCCGAGGCCGAAGAGGCGCGGCTGCGCCTGGAGGCTGGGGGGAGCCCTGCCCTGGAGCCGGGGACGAGGCCGCCGAAAATCGCGAGGGTCGCGGCGCCGCCGGCGGCCTCGGGTCTCTCGTCGACCGCGCGAGGCAGCCCGCTACCAGGGCAGCTCGCGAGTGACGGTCGCGGGGTCGCGGTGGAAGGGATGTCCGACGTGATAGCCGCCGTCGCAGCGATGGTGAAGCGGATGGAGGCGTTGGAGAGAAACGTCGAGGCGAGGTTCCTTGCGCTGGGCACAGTCATCGCCCGGCCTGGTGCGCTGCCTGCTGTTTCGCCGATGCCGGCTGCTGCGGGTGGGGACAGGACAGGAGGCCCCCCTGCGCCCGGAGGGTCGACCAAAGGTAGGACAGGGAGGGGCGGGGTAGCGAGTAAGGCCGCGAAATCCACGAAACCGGCGAAATCCGCGAAAGCGAAGAAGGGCGGCCCCGGCGTGGGGGTCGTGCCCGCCGATGTCGCGGCCGCGTGGGGAGAAGCACCATCCGCGCCGGTGGCTGCGCCTCGGGGGCGTCGCGCGACGAAGTCGGCGGCGTCGTCGACCGCGCCGGCGGGGTCCGCGTTTTCAGGTGCGAAAAGGGGACTGGACGACGCGGCGCGCTCCGAAGAAGAGGCGGTCTTCGGTCCGGCCCCGCAGAGTTGGGCGCAGGCCGTGGGGCGCAAGAGCAGGCGGGGCGGGGTGTCGGGCGCGCCGTCGGGGAGCGGGAAGGCTGTCCCACAGCAGCAACAGCAGTGGCGGCGAACCGCTCCCGGAGCTGGAAACCCGACCCTGGGAGCCGGAAAGAAGGGCGGCGGCGGGGGAACGAAGGCCTCTGCTCCCACGGGGGCCTCTCTCCCGCGCCTCTCCAGATCAGCGGCGGTTGCGAACACTGCCCCCGCTGGACAGGAACAGGAGTTCGGGAGGCAAATGGCCGCGGCCATGGCCTCCGTCGAGGTGACGGCCCTGGGAATAACGGCGACGATGCCGCGCCGAGCCGTCACTGGGGGACTCGTTGTGGAACTCCCTGGAGCTGAGAACGCGGCGAAGGCCGTGGCCTTGAAGACGAAGTTAGAGGAAGCATTCGTCGGCTCCGGGGTGCGCGTGCACTGCCCCCAGCGCCGAGCGGAGCTAAGAGTCGTCGGCCTGACGGAGATGGCATCGGAGGAATGCGTGCGGGAGGCCATAGCCGCTCAAGGCGCGTGCGACGCGGTGGACGTTGCCACTGGGATGCCCCGGCGCGACGCGTCGGGACTGTTCTCGCTGTGGGTGCGATGCCCCCTGGCCGCGGTGAACCGGCTGGCGGGGACTGGTCGCATGTGCGTGAACGGCATGCAGGCCCGCGTGCGAGCTCTGGCACAGCGGCAGCTGCAATGCTATCGGTGCTTGGGGCCTGGCCATGTGCGTGCGAAGTGCGCAAGCGCAGTGGACAGGACCCAGTTGTGCTACCGATGTGGCTCGACGGGTCATAAGGCACGCGACTGTGCTGCGCCCCCCCGCTGTCCGCTCTGCGCGGACGGACCCGCTGACCACAGAGTGGGCAGCGCTGCTTGCCACCCCCCTGCGCGGGGTGGGAAACAGGCTAGCGCTGCGGGGGAGTCGCGAGGGCAGACCACGGCAGCCCCGGCCGCGACGGCCGATGCGTCTGGGCCGAGTGGAACCGGCGAGAGTGGCGCGACCGTCGAGTCTGCCTCGCCGGAAATGGAGGTGGAGGTGGTAGGAAGTGCGGAGAAGAGGCCTCTGCACAAATCCAAGACGCAGCGGCGCGAAGAAAGAAGAAAACGGAACCACGGCGGATCTCCGACCGGGTCCCCGAAGACTTCTCGCGTGAGGGGAAATGATAATGATGAATCCATCACACAGGGAACGTCGCCGAACTCGAGAAGAAAGGTCTTCTTTGTTACGTCCTGAAGCGACTTTTGTAAATCACCCCGAGCGGTTGGAATGATTTACCGGGTTCGCTGCTCTATCAAGGTGCTAAAGCACGCCTTGACTACACTTACCGGGAATTTGGAGGGTAATAAGAGGTTAAATCAAAGAGTACAAGGGATATAAGGGAAAACCAATGATGCAAGATGTATTGTTACAAGAATAATACGGAATTATCCTACCTTGAGACGGCGCTCCGTCTCAGCTGTCGCTCGCTGTATCGCACGGCACGCTCTCCGGCTCGTATGTCGGTCGCTCGCTGTGTCGCTGACCCAAACGTAGGTCGTGGTCGCTCGCTTCTGTGCTCTCGGATGGCACTCGGAAGTCGGTCACCTCGTCGCTGTCCGCGGTCTCTAATCGTCTGCTCTCTACGCGTTCCTACGTCGATCACGAGTGACGCGCAAGGGCTCTCCCGGCTGGGCCGTTCACGGTATGTCGGATGGAGGTACCCCTTGCACGAATTACTTTCGGCCGTTCGTAATTCGCGGACTTGACGCGGAGACGCGGTCGCGGTATCTGGACGGCCCTCTGGCTCGTCGTGACTGCCTACTTCGAGCTCCCGAAATTGAATGAATCGAAACTCGTCCCGCTGCTACCGTCCGTGCCTCGCGTTTTCGAAATCCCTCGGAGGAAATCGCCCCGTCGGCACCTGTCGATCGCTCCTTCTTCGGAAATATCGAGGCCCGGGCTGTCGATGGTCACGTTGTGCCTACGACCATACATTCCGCGGTTCGGCGACCTGCCTGCCGCGCGCGAGGCGATTCCGCTGAATCGCCGATTCGACGGAAAGCGACGCGAGGACAGCAAGCACGGGATGAACCGATAGGGGCATGTAACATCTTAAAGGCATTCGCGCACGGGCCCGAGGAGGAAAAGAAATTATCACCGGAGAGCTCGCTCTCCGCCTTCACTGAGGAGGTCACCGTGCCTAGGGAGGCTCCCGGTCCGAGCCAGGGCGCTAGCGAGAACGAGCCATCCGGCTCCCCGGAGGGAGCCACGACGCGGCTTTCGGGAATGGACCAGGGGGAGGTCACCGCATCGGTTCTGCAATGCCACGCGGACTAAGGATCCTCCAGGGAAACCTGAACCACTGCAACGCAGCACAGAGCCTGTTCCAGCAAACGCGCGCGGAGTGGGGAATTGGTTTAGCGGTGATCGCGGAGCCGTATTGGGTCCCTGACCGGCCGAACTGGGCCAGCGATCCGAACGGCCTTGTGGCCATCACGTGGTGGCAGGAAAGAGGTGCCCCATCGGGCCGCGTCTCCGGGCACAGACACGGGTGGGTAGCGGTGGAATGGGGGGAATATACAGTGGTTGGATGCTATGCCCCCCCCTCTTTGGACCTTCGGAATTTCGAGGTGATCTTGGACCAAGTGGCGGCATCCGTCTCCACGGCCGGGAACCGCCCGGTTCTCGTCCTGGGGGACTTTAACGCCCACGCCACTGAGTGGGGCTCCCCCAGGACGGGCCCGAGGGGCGAGGTACTGTCGGAGTGGGCGGCGAGCCTTGGGCTCTCGTTTCTTAACGAGCCCGGGATCACGACATATCGCGGCGCGCGCGGGGAATCGACGATCGACATCTCTTGGGTGAACCCCGCCGCCGCGAATCGCGTGGCCGGATGGCGGGTGGCGGAGGAGGTGGCGACGCTTTCAGACCACCTCTACATCTTTATCGAGACATCCGTCACCCCCGCTCGGCCGGCCTCCCTTGGACGCCCGGCTCCGCGTTGGAGACTTGGGAGTTTGGATCCCGACGCGGCCCAGATGGCCGCCGCCGTCGTCGCGTGGCCGGAACTTCCGGGCGATACCCTCGATGACCCGGAGGCCGGGGCGGAATGGTTCCGCAAGGTCTTGCAAAAGATCTGCGACGCCACGATGCCTCGGACCGGTGCCAGTGGTGGGGGTCGGAGGAGCGTGTATTGGTGGTGCGCCGAGGTCAACGACCTGCGTAATGCCAGCGTAAGAGCGCGTCGCCGGTACACAAATGCCCGCCGCCGGACGGGTCGGGGGCGGGTGGCGGAGGAGCAGCTCCAGGAACTGCGCACCGCGTTCTCGCATGCGCGCTTGGAGGTGCGACGGGCCATCGCGAGGGCCAAATCCAGATCCCGGGAGGAGTTCCTCGCGATCCTCGAGGAGAATCCCTGGGGGCGTCCCTACAGAGTCATCGCGTCTAGGATGGGGCCCTGGACGCCCCCGGTCACCGAGGGCCTGGATCCCCAATTCCTCGGCGAGATTATGGTAGCCCTTTTCCCGCCTCCTCCCCAGGAGGGGCGGGGGGGGGGGCAGCGGCGCCCTTACCGGAGATCCATGGTTGGGCCAGCCGACGGGCTGGTCGAGCGACTTGAAGATCGGGGACGAGGAGTTCGCCGCCGCCGTCGCGCAATGCCGCGCCAAACGAGGGGCCCCGGGGCCTGACGGGGTTCCGGGCAGGGTCTTGGTGCACGCGCTGAGCGCCCTGGGCAACGGCCTCGTCCGTTTATTTAACACCGTGCTGAGGACTGGAAGATTCCCCTCTGCATGGAAGGAGGCGAGGTTGATCCTGTTGCGCAAGCCCGGAAAACTCCCGGAGTCGCCGTCGGCCTACAGGCCGATCTGCCTCCTGGATGAGGCGGGCGAACTTCTGGAAAGAGTCATTGCCGCCCGCTTGGTTGAGCACCTGGAGTCCGGTGCCGGCCCGGACCTGTCGAGTCGCCACTACGGCTTCAGGCGACAGCGCTCCACCATAGACGCGGTCCAAAAGGTGAGGGAGCTGTCTGGGGTGGCCACGGAAAGGGGCGGTATCTGTTTATATCAACAAACGTGATATATAAACATACCTTTGGGTCGGTAACACAGTTTGGGTGGTCCCATAAGGTGATAGGTCTATTCTATACCTCGTCTGTGATCCCACGAACATCACTTAACCGGTAAATGGGCTGTTGCCCACAGGTACGGTTATCAGAGAGGGCGTTAGGGTGACCTCCCCTCCACTCATACCAAAAACCTTCTTTGCCAACAGTTCGCTCGCGACCGTCGCCGCGACCGGTAGTGTTTATAATGACCGTGCCTCGATGCGAAACAGCTACCTCATAGCCCACGTGTTCTTCTTGTTAAGTTCTTCAACACCGTCTCGTCTGGCCTTTTGGAATTTATCACCAAGAATTTCTTGGGCCTGGCCCTGACTTCGATCTACGCCTCTTCCCCCTATAGTAGGGCGAAGGGCCCTCCAAAATTGCTGCAGGCGGCGGCCAGGACCCTCTCAGGGTCGTCAATGATCCTCCACTTAACGATGGTCCAAACCTGTTCGATTTAAGCTCGGCTAAGTTGGTAAGTGCACCTACTTTCACAGTTCCATCTTCACATACAACCATGCCCTCCGGCAAACACCCAGCCGGAGACACGGTAAACACTAGGGCTGTAACGAATATTCGAATAATTTAAGTATTCGAATACCACAGAATTCGAATAATTTCTTCGAATATTCGAATATTCAAACTTCGACCCTTCGAACGTTCGAATATTCTGATCTATCGAAGTTCTGATTGTACCGAATAGGAATCTGAACATGAAATATTTGTTCACAGTTTATCGTGAAATTCTTTTCATATTGGCCTTTCTTTACAATTATTTGTTTTTCAAACGATAAATTTTTAACTTTATTAATCTTTGGCAAATGAATACATTTTGAAACGAAAACAACCATCAGTTATTAGTATTATTATTTTTATAATAATGGGTGGTCAACCCCGACAGAATCGGCCAAGGAGGCCCTCCTCTAGGCCCATCTGTGTCCCATCATAAGCGGATAACAAACAGTATAAGCAGACTTTTTTTGTACGAAGCTAAAACTCCATAAACGATTTTGAGAAACTATAATATTTTTATTTTTCCCTCGTTACTATAACGTTATTTTTCTAAATTTATAAAGTATTCTTCGCTTTATAGACACCATCTTACTCATTAATAGTAATTGTATTCTTTGTTTCTGTAACCTACCCCCACACGCGCGAATGCCTCTCCCTTCTCTCAGTGTTGTAAGGCTCGGTTAACTGTCGGCCCGGTTGTCACTCGGAAAATTAATTTTAAGTGACTGATTGAAAATATCATGACGAAAAAGAACTCATTGGCCCGACGGACGACCAGACAAGGAAAAAACGCTGCTGTCCGTATGGTGATTTTTAACGAGAAAAAGGCGTTGACGATGAACGAACACGACTGTGTTTTCGAATGATGTCTGCGTCACGAACGTTTGACGAGAAAGGGTGCTGTTGTTTACTTAAACATAAATAGTATATAAATAAATTGTATACAGATATAATGATAAAATTAGTAGTTAATTTATTAAATTTATTTTTATTTAATAAATAAATTAAAGAAACTCGCCAAATTTAATATTCACCTGTTTATCAAAAACATGTCCTTTTGTTTATAATTTAAGGTCTGCTCTGCCCAATGAATTATTTTTTAAATGGCAGCAGCATAGAATGTACAAAGGTAACATATCGTTTGGAAAACAAATAATTGTAAAGGCCAATATGAATAGAATTTCACGATAAACTGTGAACAAATATTTCATATTCAGATTATAGATCCGAATATTCGAAGAAATTATTCGTATTCGAAATTATTCGAATTATTCGAATATTCGAATAGTCGAATAATTACAGCTCTAGTAGACACCCAGCTCGCTAACACCTTGTCCGAATACTCGAACTTCTCTCCGAAGTCCAAATCCAAAGACTCTCTTAATATAACCGGTGCCGAGGGCGGCCATGGAAAGAAAACATCAAAGCGCGAAAAATCTAAGAACGGAGGAAATTCCAAATCCTCCAGTTCCACTCACTCGCATCATTCCTTAACTGCCTCCCTCCCATTAATTCCGCCCTCGGCGGGGGAAGTCACACACTCTCCTGTTATTCCAAACGTTGAGGTATCTATTCGCTTCGCCGCTTTGGAAGCCTTCAAATCAAACGCAAAGTTAAACACGCAGCCTGGATCGCCCATGACCTCCAAAATGACGGGTAACGACACTGTAAACATCAACACCAAGCTCCCTCGATACTTCTCCAATTTCGCCTATAGCATCCCAAAGTTCGAGCGCGAATTGACAAAGGACTTTGGCAGCACATTTATCATTAAGTACCTTGGTAACAAGATACGCCTGCAATTCGATAACGTTCCCTCATTCAAAAAATTCAAACAAGCGCTCAACGAGGGAAAGATCCCGTATTTTACTTTCTCGCTTAACACGGACCGCATCTTATCCATGGTCCTAAAGGGCCTCCCGGACACACCTACCGAGGAGATCCTAGATGAACTAAAGGCCAAGGGGCTAAACCCTATCTCCTGCTCCAATATGGGTGGTAAAGGACAAAATAGTACTCACTATGCGATGTACAGAATTAATTGCCCCCCGGGAACTTCCCCAAACTCGGTGTCAAAAACTAGCTTTATTTGTAGCACGCGCATTTACTGGGAAAAATTTTGTTCTAAGAAATATTTTACGCAGTGCTTCAGATGTCAGGCCTTTGGCCACTCAGCAACAAATTGTTGCCTCCCCCCAAATTGCGTCAACTGCTCCGCGGCGCACCATTCATCGGAGTGCCAAAAACCCAGGGATACCCCCCCAAAATGTGCAAACTGTTCCGGCCAGCATACCGCTAACTGCAGCCAATGTGCCGCTCTCATCACCTACTTAAGCAAACGCAAAAATACTGCCAAACCCAATAACGGAGTTGCATTTAACAACCAAGCTAATCCAGCCTTAAACTTCCCGCCCGGACGGGCGCCCCCACCCCCTCCATCCCGCCCTCTCCTACTTACTCCTTCTCCTTTTCCTTCCTACGCCGAGGCCCTCATCGGCCCTCAAACAAATTCACCCTCCCCCTTCTCCCCCGCCGGCGCCGGGACCCCTGGCCTTCAGGAAATTAACAGCCTTCCGTTAAACGGCCTACACTCATTGCTCGAATTGATTTCCTCCTTTAAAGTATTAAATTCCATAGTAAATATTGAGCAGATGCTCTCGCTTACACGCTCATTAATACATCGCCTGCGACCCTACCGCACCTTGGCCGAAAAATTTCAAATTTTCTATTCTACACTCAACAGTTTAGATTGATCAATGCCTCTACCAAAAATTATGCTCTGGAATGCTGGTTCGCTTCCCCAAAAGCGAAACGAATTGATCCTCGCGGTGACCGGGCTTCGACCCGGCATTATACTTGTCACGGAGACCTGGCTTACCCCACAGGAAAATTTTACGCTACCCAGCTACTCGGTAGTTCGCGCGGACCGCCCCGTCAAAAGCGGGGGCATCGCCATCGTTATACATAACTCCATAAATTATTCTAATTTCATCCCGACTAGTGCCCCTTTGCACGATGCCTGCTTTATCAGGCTTACCGCCCCCAAACTCATCGTGGGCGTCATGTACGTTCCCCCCGATGGGGTCCCCTTTCCTTTTCGGGGGAGATTGGAATGCTAAGCATAGGTTTTGGAATAACTACTCCGCAAACAAAACTGGCAACATCTTATACAACCACCTCTGCAAATTCCCGTACGATTGTTCACCCGGAAAATTTTACTCATCAATCTGGCAGATCCAGGCCATCCACACTCGACTTCTTTATCACTGACTACCCGCCGACTTCACCTGCGAAACTACTGAAGACTTTGACACCCCTCACCGTCCAGTTATTCTGACAGCCAAACACTCCAACGGCCCAACCGGCATTGACACTACTACAGATTGGGAAAAATTCCAAACCTTATCGACCAACCACAAAATCAGTCGTAACCTGGAATCCACCACTAAAATTGACGACTCAATCAAAGAACTCACCTCCTTCCTGCATGCATGCCGACGACGTGCAAACACTACCTGCACGTCATTAAACAAGGAAGCCCACCTGTTAACCGACGCAATCTTACTATCACTCATCCGTCGCAGACGCGCACTCCGCAAAAGGGGGCAAATGCTGGGAATCCAAATCACTGCTGACCAAACTCGTGACATCTCAGCCACGATCCGCAAGAGAATCTCGCACTTCCGGATCCTGGAATGGGACCGCACTCTCAGGTTCTTTGAAAAACCTGACCCTACTTTCTGAGGCACTTATCGGAATATAACCACTACCAAGGAAGCGAGGAAGCTATCACCTCTCTTCAACGGTCTAAATACAGTGACCCCCGACAAGGGCAAGGCGGACCTCTTGGCCACCACATTTGCAGAGATTCATTCCTCCGCTGCTAGCCGCCTCTCAAACATGGAAAACACTGTGGAAAACTTTACTGCTTAGCTGGGTACTACAGAACACGAAAACACTCAATCCATTCCTCTCTCCCCCGATCAAATAAAAAAATACATAAACCACATGGAATCCTGGAAGGCACCCGATACCGACGGGTTATCGGTGCTAATGCTAAAGCACGCATCGCGCAAAATTCTATGTCAGATTTACTACATTTTTCTTTCTGCCACAACGCTGAGTTATTTCCCAACAGCATGGAAAATTTCCAAAGTTATTCCGATTCCCAAGCCGAGCAAGCCGCGCGAGCTACCGACCAGTTATAGGCCGATTAGCCTTCTTCCCATTTTGGGAAAGCTCCTTGAGAAGTGCATTCTAGCGTTCCTAAACGACTTCCTTACAAAAAACAATATTATTGCCTGCCACCAGTTCAGCTTCTGCGGGGGTCACTCAATGATTCAGCAAACTCTTCGCATCGTCCAATATATTACACATGAGCTCAATGTCAACCGCAGCGTTGCACTGATACTGTTAGATCTGTCTAAGGCATTCGACTCAGTCTGGCACGGCGTCCTCCTGTATAAGCTTCAAGCTGCAGGACTCCCGATAAGCTTCACAAAATTGGTGGCGTCCTATTTATCCGACCGGCAGCTTGTTGTGAGTTGCAATGATGCAAAATCCAATCTTCACCGAATTTCGGCCGGGGTGCCGCAGGGCTCTATTCTGGGTCCTACACTGTTTAAGGGGGTAGACACGGGTAATGCAGCGCGCTGTATACCAACACAATCCGGCTCAAAACATGGGTTTAGTAGAATACGCTTTTCGTCCTTATATGAGCGAATTTTGGACTGGGCGAGGTCTCATTCGAACGAGAAAGGTTCAGTGCAGCACGCTCTGGTCATGGTTCGACGAGATTGTGTTGATATCTAATAATATGAGTGTTCAAAGTAGAGCAAAAATCGACAAAATACACCCGCATGAACCAACGTATTTTTAGGTCACTAAAAGAGTCTTGTGACTCAAACGATGACCAGAGCGCGCTGCACTGAACTTTCCTCTTTCGAATGAGACCTCACCCAGCTCAAAATCTGCTCATATAAGGACGAAAAGCGTATTCTCGTGATTGCATTCCCAATTACGAGTTCCGCCATATTGGCGATAATACACAGCAAGTCACGTGACAAATTTAGTTGAGCTAGTGGATACGAGATGGCGCCTACACGGGAGGACTGCCAACGTGGAATCATAGCAAAACTGAAGCGTTAGCTGGATACACGAGCCACAGTAAAAGCGTGATGCAGTCAATGCATGCATTTTCGGACGATTGTAGGTTAGGTTACAGGCATTTTAGGCACACATTGACTAGGAACTGCTGGGAATGAATACATTTACTAAAGCTTTCACCGTGACACATACATCACTTGAAATCGCTGTCGAATTTATGTTATAATTATATATAATTATATAATTATATATAGACCACATTATTTAAAATAAAAAAGCGAGATTGGAACTTTTTTACTAATACTGGAAATATTGATTTACTGATATGATTTTCCGAATGGCCCCAGTGGCCGATCGACACGAGATTTGGGGGAGGGATGTGTACCCCCCCCCCAGGGACGACCCCGTTGAGGGGACCTCGCGCAGTGCTGCACGAAGCGCAGGGGGGGAGGGTAGCGAAAGTATCGCTAGTTTGATCTCGCATACAAATCCCTCCCCCCAGGCGCGCAGTACCGCGTGCGAGGTAGATCACCTTGGTGGTTTTAGTGGGTTCGAGTCCCACATAACCGCGGGGATTTCCACCAAGTAAATAAAAATAAATAAAAAAAGGGGTGTGTACCCCAAATCTAAAATTCTATATAGCTTCCAGTATCTTGGGCTCCGAATAATTTTTCATCTTTCATTATATCTTTATCCTAAGGTCGTATTCAGATATATTGGCCGGTCGATTTGTTTTCGCCAACAGCAATCGAGGAGAAATCAGGCATCACCGATGATCGTGGATTTGTCAGTTGGAGTTGCTGGGCCCCCGAAGGGTATGGTGGGGTAACGGGAATGCTGCTCGGCTCTGTCTGAACGTAGCCGAGTGGCTGTTATTTATTCTTAGCGTAATAGTGTGTTACGAAGCTATGCGTAGACCAATACGGGATATACTTCCGAAAGGAACCGGTGGCCGAACGAGATGAGGTTTGGGGGGTGGGGTGGGAGGGGGTGTGAACCCTAAATCTAAAATTGTAGCTTCGGGTATTTATTAGTTTCCGAAATATTAATAAAAAATTGTTAATTTTTTTTTTGAATTTTTTTTTGGACGTTGGTGTATGCCCCCTACACGGGAAGCCTCCGGTCCCCATTTTTTACTTTTGAAATTTTGTAACCATAATCTTATTTTTAGCATCGCCAAACTCACATCGGTTCGCTACCACGCTTTACGCGCCCGCGGGGGGGGCGCGCGCCCCCACACTAATCTAGCCCCAACCAATACTAATACCCGGGACAAGTTGGAAAGTGGAATGTATTGTGTCGGTATAAGTCAACAGAAATATTGTTAAGAGGGGGGGGGGGGGGCGTGGTAAAGTGATTTAAAAAAATCGGTAAAGTGTACCCTTTTATGCACAATTACTTCTGTATCTTTTGAACGCATTAATTGCCGAAGGTAACATTTTATATTTGGGGTCTGTCCACACCTCTCATAATACCCACCAAGTTTCATCTCGATCGGCCACTGGTTGGGGCTAGATCAGTGTGTGGGGTGCGGAAAGCACGACAGCGAACAATGTAAGTTCGGCGATGCCAAAAACGAGACCGTAGTTACAAAATTTCAAAAATAAAAAATAGGGGAACGGAAGGGCTCCCGGATAGGGAGGCCTGCACCAACGTCCAAAACAAAATTCCAAAAAAAAATTAACAATTTTTATTTATATTTCGGAAACTAATAAATACCCGAAGCTGAAATTTTAGATTTAGGGTTCACATCCCCTCCCTCCGCCTCCCCCTAAACTTCATCTCGATCGGCCACCGGTTCCTTTCGGAAGTACAGCCCCAATACGAGATAAAGCTATCGAGAAAGAATCAATGTTCTGACCATAAAACTTCTGAATTTTTTCAGAGCTAACGCACACCTATTTTGATGTATGTATTTCTACGCTCAGAACTCGGTTGGACTACACGTCAGGAGCTTGGCGCAATCCCCACCACTTCTGACTCACTCTTGTTCTGCGAAGGCGAGAGCGAGATGGAACGAGAGCGAGTCAGAAAACGTTGAGAAAAGGAGTACCGAGGCAGGGCAGCAGTATGGTGGGAGAATACTCCTCACGAAACTCACCGGACAATATTGTATCTGAATACGACCTTAAGGCCGCCACACACGGTCCAGTCGGCCTGTCAGGTCGGCCTGCGCAGGCAGGCCTGTGCAAGTCGGCCTGACGTCCGTACACGCTCCGTCCGGCCTGACAGGTTGGCCGGATGGTGCATCCACACGCTCCGGCCGGCCTGACGGTATTTTAAATTTTTAAAATTTTGTTTCCTGCGCTTCATCTTGATAAAACAGTATCATAACGGCTGGAAAAAATGTTGTGTCCTTAAATCAAAAACTAGAAACTTGAAGCGTTAAAATGCTTTTTTAAAATATTTTTTGCGACTATTTTTCGCGGAGATACAGCCATTTTAAAATAACCAAACTTTTCGGCAAATTATAGTGTTCTTTTAATTTAGTCCACCAGTGTATTTCCATTTTCAGTTTACTTTATAATTATTCACATTATTAACAACCATTATTCACATTCCAGTAGATACGCGTTTCTTAAAATATTGGAAACATTTTCATTGCCCGAAACGTCCAAGCTTCAACCTACTCGACACATTCTGCCCGCTCGATTTTTTCGGACCGCTCGGAAAAATTCGAGCTACTCGGTTGTTTCGGACCGATCGGTTTTTACGGATACTTGGCTCGGCTCGGCTCGGCTCGCTTTTTCCGGGCACTGGAACAGCTAGGAGTGTGATGATCGTCCCGAGGCTCGAGTTCCCGGCCCTCGGGACGGGTCGGAAACTTTCAGGCGGGGTCCCGAAACTTTCGTATTGCTCGAGTATTCGGGATCCCGAGACTCGTTTCGGGCTACAAGCATGACTGCCATGAGCGGGCAATTTGATTTCAGGTCGGCTCGGCAAAACTCGGACGCGATCGGCTCGAAAGCCAGCTACTAGAGAGAACCGAGACGGAAAGAATTATGTATATCAATTTATATCAATACCAGAGTGATAAGTTTTTACCATTCTGTCTCCTGTTGAATCATAATTTGTATCTTATTATTTATTTACATATATATGTATTTTCATTGCTACCTAATACTGAATATGTCCATATACGTACTTAAATAAATACCATGTTCAGAACTTGGAAGGAACACTATTTTTATATGGACAATATTTTAAAATCATAATAAAATATAATTCAATAGGGTATTATCTTTTTCGGGATAGGTTCAGATTTAAAATAGAATCTTTATCTATTTCAAGTAAAATATATTTTAATAGGGTATTATCTTTTTCGGGATAGGTTCAGATTTAAAATAGAAAACGTACGAACAACTATAAGCATATAGAAAGGAATATTTCCTGGATGTTTCATAGTAACAACAATATACAGGAAGGCGAATATTTTAGTATTTCAAATTAACGTGTAAGAAACATAATTTTTCTATGTTCTCAGGTAATAATTTTGATCTATTACTGGTAACTGTTTGGGAATGCATTAATTCCCAAAGCCGCCACTCTGACTCTCGGCGCAGCACCTCTCGGACTCAGCTCAGCGTCACAGATCTACGGTCGATCCGCCAATCGAAGACGCTGAGCGACAGTCAATCACCAATCATCGACGCTCCGCGACCGTCGATCATCCAATCAGCGCTACGCTTGACGCTGTTCCAGTCGGTTCAAGAATATGTATCAACTAATCACTTCTCATCACATTTATCGATCACCAATCAGATTTTCCCACGTCCGTCGATCTTCGAGACTGTTCGAGACGATGCCGGTAACGGAAATTATCATCTATCTTAGAATCACTCTTGTTCTCCGTGCGTGCATAGAAGGACGTGTTGCGTGCAGTTTACTTTTCTGTGCCACACTTTGTGCTTTTCTCACCTTCGAGTATCGGTAAACTCACTCTCATTGTCTGTTCAGCGAACAGTACTCATTTCAGTGGAACACTCACGCCCTTGCAATTAAGCTAATTGCAAGGCAGCCACGTGGTGCATCCACGTGGTGGCATTACGTTGCTGAAGTACATTTCTCATTCTCACATTACTCAGTGTATACTCATACTCATCGGCTCATCGAGTCTTTTAAATAAAGTGACTTGTGATTTTCTCATAAACTGTGCCTTTTCACCGTCGGTCCTAACCTCACTCTCAACCGGCGTGCTCACCGCAGACAATCTCAAACACTAACGATATCGTCCGATCGCGTCCGAGTTTAGCCGAGCCGACCTAAAATCAAATTACCCGCTCATGGCGGCTATATTTGTATACTGAATCCATCCTAAGAATAATCCTACGCCCAGACCGTTTTGTGACCGTTCTGCGCAGCCCCCACTACCGTCTACGGGCCCAACGCAGGCGATTGACAGAGAGGTAACAGGCGGTAAGACGGAGAAAATCATAGGCGGTTAAGTGGGGGTCGGACCAACCAGCGCCTCCTCAGAATCATCCCTGCGCGGAACAGGATTATTCTTAGGATGGACTCAGTATAGCCCGAATCGAGTTTCGGGATCCCGAAACTGTCGGGATCTCGAACAATACGAAAGTATCGGGACCCTGCCCGAAAGTTTCCGGCCCGTCCCGAGCCCGAAAAGTCGGGTACCCGCGCACCCCTGGGAACAGCCCTACAGTGTTCACAGTTTTGTCAGCCGAACATGACATCGACGGACGACGCTTTAGCTGTAGTAGGCTTATTATTAGCTACAAAAAAGTATTGTAAACGGAAAATAGAACGTAGTTTGTGGTGCAAAGAATGGTTAAAAAAAAGGGGACACTATTCACACGTGAATTTATTAAAAGAATTGCATTTTGCGCCTAAAGATTGGTACAATTATTTACGGATGAATGAAGAAACATACTTAAGGCTCCTTTCTTTAGTCACTCCCTTCATTCAAAAGCAAAATACAAATATGAGAGACGCTATCTCACCGCACGAGAGATTAACTGCCACGTTGAGATTTCTTGCAACTGGAAGAAGTTATGAAGATCTCAAATTTACTACAGTAATATCACCTCAGGCTCTTTCGTATATTATACCTGAAACATGTGATGCTCTCTATAAAGTTCTACACAAGGATTATTTGAAGGTAAGGAAAATGACCATATTTTAATTTAGTCACATTTATTGCGTTACGTAATTGGGTAATTATTTACAAAAGAGTAGTCTTCACCGATTTCGATGACCTTGGAATATGTTGTCTGGTGCATGATTCTGAACAACTTTTTCCTATACATGTTGCCGTCGCTCGACCTTAGGTTTGGAGATATTTTCAAAAAACTGTGATCGATTGTTGCATTGGGTTAGATGGTTTGGCCAACTTTTCGGAGATTTAACATAAAGAAATGTGTAAATGTCCGAAAAGTTGGCCAATCCATCTAACCCAAAGCAACTACCGATCACAGTTTTTTGCAAATATCTCCAAACCTAAGGTCGAGCGACGGCAACGTGTATAGGAAAAAGTTGTTCAGAATCATGCACCAGACAACATGTTCCAAGGTTATCGAAATCGGTGAAGACTACTCTTGTGTAAATAATTACACATAATTCACATAATTATACATATGAAGTAAGAATAAAAATGCTATTTACAATAATTATTATCACTAGGATTATTATTATTATTATTATTAGGATTAGGATTATTATTATTATTATTTAAATTTAATAAAAACGAGCCTCCCGAGTTTTCCGGAATGAAAAGTTGAGGTGATGGAGAATGGCAAGGGTAAGATGGTTCATAATACTGTTGCATTGGACTGGGACTGGGATTAGGAATAGTTGGGCGAGGAGTTGGGCTATATGAATATGCTTGTTGCTGATAGTGATGATGCATTTGTGGGGGAGTAGGAGTATGAATGTGTCTATTCATTATTTGATCAGAAATTAACGGATGTGCTAGATCCAATTTTCCCATCTCGACCACAAAGAGCGTATCATTAATAATGCGTTCGGCTAGCAGCCTCTGCTCTTTGGGCAAGTCCCGCAATTTCATCCCAACGTTTCTCCCGTAAACGTCAAAACGATCCTCCTGCGCTGCTGGACGTTTAAAATGCCGTTGCGCAGACAGCAGTACATCGTGCTGTAACGCAACTTCTTCCGATCTTGCAATCCTTTTTGACGGTCTTGGTCCGTTAGTTTGGTCCGTCGATCTTGTACAGGGGGTTGGAGGTGTATCAACTGCATTTTCATCCCCTTCTGTTGAAGCAGCGACATCCGTGGTACAACCATCCGCAATGCATTCCACAGATGTTTGCCCTGTATTTTCCATTCCGTGTTCCTGAAACAATATTTTTTTCTATTTTTAGTTTCCACGAACAACGGAAGAATGGAAGAATGTAGCGAAAGTGTTTGAAGAAAGGTGGAACTTTCCACATTGTCTTGGAGCGATTGATGGAAAACATATCGAAATTATTCCTCCAAATGGAAGCGGGACGGAATTTTATAACTATAAAGGACGCCACAGTATGGTTCTACTAGCGATAATGGATGCAAAATATCAATTCCTCATGTGCGATTTTGGTACCAACGGCAGAGTTTCTGATGGAAGTGTTCTTCAAAATACCAAATTCTTTGAGAAACTTCAGGACAAGCTCTTAAAGATCCCAACTGAAGAAAATATCAGAAACACTTCTAGGAGTTTGCCCTACGTTTTTGTAGCGGATGATGCCTTTCTGTTGAGAGTGGATATGATCAAACCGTTTAGACAATCAGATCTAATTTGCCAAGAAAGAAAAATATATAATTACCGTGTATCGCGAGCGAGACGTATTGTCGAAAACGCGTTTGGCATCATGGCATCACGATTCAGAATTTTTCACACCCAAATTAATCTAGGACCGGAAAAAATTGATTCTGTTGTGATGGCAAGTTGTGTATTACACAATTTTTTAATGAAATCGGTGCCGAATTCTTACTCGCCTCCAGACTGTTTTGATCGAGAAAATACAGAAGATGGGACTACTGTGTCGGGGTTTCATACAAACAATTCTAACATGGAAAGTTTGAATCAAAGAAACCCAGGAAATACGGCTAATGATGCTAAGAAAGTTAGAGCAGATTTTATAAATTATTTTGTGAATGAGGGTGCAGTCCCGTGGCAAAATAACTTTATTAATTAAATTTAACGCATTTACTATAATCATTTGCTGTTCCATTCCACGAAAAATCGGACAGTTTGTCGGAGTAACATTTCAGATGTTGGTGAAACTTGAATATGTTGTAGTCTTTACTGATATATAATCGCATCTCGAAGGACTTTCTAAAAATTAAAAAATTGTGGATCTTACATCTCTTCGAATTATAGAGGTGACCTTTTTCCAATAAATTATAACTATTGAACCAAGAAACTGATAGAAATGAGCTTTTGGGAGGTTACAGTGGAGACATAAGAGTACTTAATAAAAATGGACACGTTTTCAAAACTAAGGACACTTTAAAATTGGGCAAATGAAAATTAATTCAATGTGACGCTGCATCGAAGCACAGCGGCTCGTCTGGCGCAGCCTTGCAGTACAAACAGTGGCCAGGCGGCTATACCTGCCATTTTTATACACAGTTGTTGCAATTGGTATTTATTTGAAAAAAAATTACAACAAAAAACTTGTACTGTTTTTTAGACCCAACATAATACGTTATGTCAATTTTTTGTGTTCGGATTATTTTGCGCGAAACGACGGTGAGCTTCATTTCTTTTTAAATAGAATGCTATATATTTTTTCACACAATATGAAAGCGACTGTCAAGACAAATTGAACCATGTGGCATACTATGACCTTCAAGGACACACAAGGTGTTTAATGAGAGATATAGATTCAAAAGATTACATATTTAAATAGTTCAATAAAAAAGTCTATATTTGAAAGAGCTGTAAGATCCACAATTTTTAATATTTGGAAACATCATTCGTGATACGTTTATATATCAATAAATATTACAACATATCCAAGTTTCACCAAGATCCGAAATGTTACTCCGAAAAATGTTCGACTTCACGTGGAATACTGTGTCTAAAATTTATACTTGTGTACTTTGTATAAAATGTATAAAATGTTCACTTTCATGAAATATAATATGCGTAAAAAAAATTATTTTATTTTACTTACCTCGATGCAGGTTTCGTCGTCATCGCTTTGAATATTCGACCGAGAGTTTCTAGGTGTCTCCTGATCGTCTAAGAAATTTAGATCGTTGAAGTACCACAGTGTCGGTTTATACACCTCGTTTGTACCCGATCCTGTCCTCATAGAGGCCTTTATTTTCTTTAATTCCTTCCGATAATTGCTCCGCATACCATTAATTCTGGTCACTACACTTTTCTTGGTGCTGGAAGGCTCAATTTCTTTCAATTTGGTCACTAATTTTAAGTAGGCTGTACTTTTAAGGTCACGATCACGATACTCTGTACTATTAATCTTCCAGAGACAAGGTTCACTTCGGTAGAGTTCTATAAATTCTTCAACGCATTTTTTATGCATAGCAGAAAGTGACGCCGTCATTTTCTTCCGTAATTTCACTACAGTCGTTGAATTGGTACAGCCACGGTTGATAGTTGTTGCGGAACTGATGCTCGACAGTCTTCCGATTTTCCGGGAAGACACCCGCGGTCGGAAACTTGCGGTGATTGGTTAATCCAACGAACGAATGCTGATCAATTAGGTAATTTACCGAACCCCAAACTAACCCCCTATTTCTTGCGCTCTTGGCGTGGTTTCCGGAAACGGGGGTGCGATTTTGGCGGGAGGTCCGGTCCGAAGCGCGTGACGTGGCGAGTTGCAGGCCGCCAGGCCTGCATCGTGGGCCCATCAGAAACTCCAGGTTTATGACACCTGCAATAGCTATTCAGGCAATAAACGAAAGACTCGAAAGGAAAACATGCGAACGGAAAGCGGCTTCCTCAACAATAGCTTCGCTGGCGTGCGTCATAAACCAAACCGAACATCAGTATTCCAAACGTTTTCTATGTACAAACCGTAGGTCGCTACAAAGGTATTAGTAAAGATCACATTTTGTACAGGCTTAATTTTGAAAATCGTTTTAATTAAGTTTAGGTTGTAGTGTTTATTATATTTAGAGTAGTGAGACGAATAAGTCAACAAACCCCGCCTGTGGGGTTAGTTGACAAATATGATGGGGTTAGTTGACTTAACATTTGCTTTTCACTTTTAACCCTTTGCCTGCGAAAGGCGTGTATATACGTTGTCGCAGTTCCATCAATATAGTATACGAATGGCGTACATATATATATTAGAGCTGTTCAAGTACCCGGAAAAAGCAAGCCAAGCCTAGCTCGGTTCGAAAAACCGAGCCAAACCAGGTACCCAAAAGAACCAAGCGGATTAGATAGAACCAAGTACTTGATTTTTTTCAAGCGGCCCGAAAGAAACCGGGCGGCTTGGAAAGAAGCGAGCGGGCCGAATGAACTTCGAGCAGATCGAAAACTATTTGTCCGATTTATTTGAAACATGATACACACATTCTTCATGGATTTATCTAAAATGTAGCATATCGTTTTATTTTATGCGACCCATTCGTATATAATAAATGTTTTAAGTTTGCCTTGTTAGGTACAAAATTAATAGTGGTATTCACCTTGCTCTCATTTGTACAATAATTTTTTTTCTTCTCAAATACGTATGCTACATTGTACATATTTTATTAATGAACACTAGAATCATGGCCTTTCTCATGTTAGATAAACCTGCGTCCGTAAAATTGTTAGCCCGTTAAAAGAAACGCGTTTCGGGTATTAGGAGAAAGGAAGTGGCAGAAATATTACGAGACAAAGGCGTAATTAGTATTGAATGTAAACAGCTCACGCCGAGGGTGAACGAACGATCTGCGTGAAAAAAGGAGCAAGTACTTACGGAAGAATTAATTTCATTAAATTTGTCTCATTTCATGTGGTGGCAATTACGACGAAAATACACGTCTCGTTTGTTTGAAATTATTCTTCCAACGGAAGGTCGTGTTTAATTACTTCGGTGAAAAAAATACAAGACACGTACAATTCAGCGGAGGTCCTTAAGAAATAAACGTGGCAAGTCATTATACTTTGCTACGGTCGGTACGAAACGTTTTATTATTTTATTGGTAGTAGCATATATTTGCATAGATAGAATCATAGGTCCTACGACGTAGGGGCGAAAGGCCGTTTTACCTGTACCTGCAGCTAAATCCGCGCGGATAAGGTGACGCGGATAGGAACAAGACAATTAGCATACGGATTTGAGAAGAAAAAAAATTATTGTACAAATGAGAGCAAGATGAAAACCACTATTAATTTTTTACCTAACAAAGCAAATTTAAAACATTTATTATATACGAATGGGTTATCGCATAAAATAAAACGATATGCTACATTTTAGATAATACCATGAAGAATATATGTACCAAGTTTCAAATAAATCGGACAAATAGTTTTCAATCTGCTCGAAGTTCATTCGGCCCGCTCGCTTCTTTCCAAGCCGGCCGGTTTCTTTCGGGCCGCTTGGAAAAATTAAATCCGCTTGGTTCTATCCAATCCGCCCGGGTTTTTCGGGCCGCTTGAAGCACCGTCGAAAAGGTGCGGAAATAGTAGGCGCGAAAAGACAGCGTACCTATACTTACTTAAAAATGGTAAATTCCGCGCGCGGAAAAACCAGACCTCAGCGAGTTTGACTACGTTTGATACGTAGCTCGGCTATGTCCCAACTCACCCAGGACCTCGGGGAAAAACCCGAAAGTAGGTATGCCGACAAGCGAAACTTCCTTTACATGCGAACGGAGGCATGATAGCGACGAAGCCGCTACACGTTATTATAGTAGGTATGTTGGAATTTAGTGATGGGACTGATACCATATTGATACATATCGATACCGTTCTACAAATTCAGATCTGGTCTTGACACATATCAAACTCGAAGGTATCAAAAGGAATCGATATTTCTTATTTTGAGAAGTTAAATTCGTTTACAATCGGGCATAACTTATTTCCGAATCATTCTTCGGGAAACATTTGTCTACCTGATGTGGAAATAGGGGGCAATCGACAACGTGCCGTTTTTTGGGGGGGACTTCGACTTTCCTCGCTTCGGGTTAAGCCGTATATTGATCTGTCGACATTTAGTAACCATCCGTACCCGCGTGTACCGTTGTCCACCACTGACTCACAGGACAATACCGTCATAAACCGCGACCCTGGCGTGACGCTCAGTCCGATCATCGTGGCTATTTTTTGGGACCAGCTGGCTGTGCTTTTCCTCCACGTCGTCAGGACGGTGAAGGTACCTGTTCCATCGACGAATTCAGAGACGGGAGACCCTCCTCTTCCTCAAAAGTGCAACGAATTAGAATTGTCAGCTCCCAAAATTATGGAGATCCCGCCTATTCCGGGTTTACCTTCTGGACTAGCTTGTGGCTAGCGATCACTCTCTTACTTAATATTAATTATGGCGGGTGATAAAGTATCGAGCAGCACGCGTACCATCACATTAATTGGGTCTTAAGGTAAAATCAGACGGCACGTGGATCGGCGAACCGAGACGGTTCGCCCAGGATCATCCAGGCTCGCGAAAAAACATAAAGGTGGAATCAGACGGCTCGTGGCTCGCGGCTCCACGAGCCAGGCTGATTCCACCTTAAGGAATCCATCGGCATCACTTTCATATCGATACGATAAAGAATAAATAATTATTTTTTTCTGAAACAGGTATGAATCCGCGGGTGAACGTAGCGAAGTGAGGTCGACCCCCGCAGTCGAGGGTGAAAATGTGAAATATTCATTTTAGCGCAGTAAGAAATTCTTCGTTCTTTATCGTATCGATATGAAAGCGGCACCAGTGGATTCCTGATGTTTTTCTGATGAAAATCATACCAAATTTCATGTAAATCGGACTACTTTTACATAAGAAATACAAATTGCTTGTGGAAAAGTAGTCCGATTTGCATGAAATTTGATATGATTTTAATCGGGAGAACGCCAGGAATCCATTGGTGCCACTTTCATATCGATACGATAAAGAATGATGAATTTTTTACTACGCTGAAATGGAGAATAGGGAGTCTCAAGTGGCGTTCGATTCAGATCTGGCCGCGGCCTCAGGCCGACCGAATCGTTTTTTGATTTTGCTCCGGCCGACCTGCACAGTCAGGATTGCGCAGGAAAAATAAACTTTCTCCTACCGAAATCTACTGAATGTATACTACAGGGTGATTCTCCAGCGACGCCTGTCAAAGGGATGCCGCCTGGTACCCCGTGGCGAGGACAGGATCCTCCATTCGCTCACCGAATTTGATGGCTCTCGATCTTCGAAAGAGTTGGAATACCATTAAAAAGTCAGAAATGTCCAGGATTTCCGCATTTCTCATCAGATCTTTGCGAAAACGACGTCTATCGAATCCAATTATACAATTTCAAGCTGAATTTGTTAAAAATAGTCCGATTTACATGAAATTTTGCATGATTTTCATCGGAAGAACATAAGGAATCCATCGGTAGCACTTCCATATCGATACAATAAAGAATAACGAATTTCTTAATACGCTGAAATGAATAAATCCGTTGAATAAATGAATAATAAATGAATACTAATGTTTAACTAAACTGTAGATTTCGTCACAATTTCTAATAGTACTATTTGGTTTTTCCTTATAATCGGAAACTAAAACTTTTCCCAACTAAATATGCAGTTTTCAAATTTTTTTTATAACAATTAAGTTGAAAAAATTGAAAAAACAACATTAAATGGACGTACAATATATTCAATTATAAATCATTAGAAAGGAATAATTTTTTCATTTTATGTTTTGTGGCGCCATTCCGATATCTTTTATAGTTTAAAAATTATACAACAATGAATGTCACTAACTATCCCTATCCCGACCACTGTGCGGCGTCAAGCCGGCCTGCATAGGTCGGCCTGCGCAGGCCGGCCGGACGGCGTAGTGCATCCACACGGTCCAGCCGACTTGCACAGGCCTGCCTGCGCAGGCCGACCTGACAGGCCGACTGGACCGTGTGTAGCGGCCTTTAGAAGCTCGAATAACAGACGAGGACCTTTGTGGCCCGAGCAGCGCGAGCCCACCGTTGCACGGCGATGTGTCATCGATTATACAGAAACAGAATTTGTTTATATTTCATCGTATCAATGTGAAAGTGATACCACTGGATTCCTGCCATTCTCCCGGTTAAATTGACAGAACATAATTAAAATCGGACTATTTTCAACAAAACGGGTTTTCACTTCTGCAAACAAATTTTTCACGTAATTTGCTTAATTATGGTCCGAATTATATCATTTTTGGGGCCAATTTGATCGAGAAAGTATGAGGAATCGATTGACGTCACTTTCGCAAAGATCTGATTAGAAATGCAGAACTGCAGATTCGTCACTGCTTAGTGCGCAACATTGTATGGCCATACTGGTTTCGAGCGCCGAAGCCCACGAAACTTATATTAGCGAGTCGCATTGTGACGTAGCGTCCCAGCGCGAGGAGTCGAGCGCACGGCGGTGCGACCGGGAGTGAGCGAGAGGCCGAGCGCGCAGGCGACCGCAGCCGAGAATCCCCGAACCGGCCCGAGGCGCGCCGGTCTCGCGACGCGTCAAATGACGCTCACTCCCCACCGCGCCGCTAGATCGCGTCGGTTTCTGGCTGCTGGAAATTTCCAAGAATTCGAACATAAGCCCCGGCGTCACGAAGCCAGTTCAGTTCGAGTGGGGCTACGGATCCCCCTCCTAGACCGCCTGCCTGGATGCTGCCCGGTGCAAGAGTACTAGAGAGAATCTCCGTGTATCCGCCGATCTGTAGCGACTGACACACACGCGAAAGATTGTTTTTCCTTTCTCTTGGGGTTGTAAGGCCCAAGAGACTCCGTGGCACGCGGTGTTGATTGCTTATCACTCGCCAAATTAATCTTGAGTGACTATTAAATCACTCAATTCCGAACGATGACTTGAGTAAGAACTGTTCGATTGATAGTCTTAGTCACGAATGTTCGACTAGATCCACGTTACGTTCCGATCGTTTTAAGTGTCGATCGAGGTCAATAGAGAGAGAATCCACGTTACGTTCCGATCGTTGACGTGTCGATCGAGGTCAAAAACGAGAGAATCCACGTTACGGATCCACGTTACGTTCCGATCGTTGAAGTGTCGATCGAGGTCAAAAACGAGAGAATCCACGTTACGGATCCACGTTACGTTCCGATCGTTGAAGTGTCGATTGAGGTCAAAAACGAGAGAATCCACGTTACGGATCCACGTTACGTTCCGATCGTTTTAAGTGTTCGCTCGAGAGATCGTTGACTTCTCTCACCTCTCGCTTTTCGGCGTCGAAGGTAGACAAGACATCAGACCTTTGGGAGGTGACAAATTGCTGATTGGCTAGTTTTTCCTCGAAGAGGAGGAAACTTCCTTCCGAGATTTCGGTGGTGTAGGAGGAAGGCCTCTCCTTCTTCGTGACGTAGCAGAGGAAAAACCCGACATCTGGCTAACAAACCTAGCTAGATTGTTCGGTCGGAGCGTTTAGTCAGGGTCACAGTTTATGACCGTATTGTTCCGTGAGTCAGCGGTGGAGGACGGTAGGTACCGGTCCGAGGTAACCGTGTACCCTCGCTGACAGAGTAATTTAACGGATTATCTCAGGACAGAAGTAGTCGAAAATACCAGAAAAAAACGGCACGATGTCGATTGCCTCTTAGTCATATGGTCGGCAAATGGTTCCCAACGAACGTTTCGAGAACGAGCAATTGCCCAACGTAAAGGACTTGAATTTTCGCCTCGCCCTGAACCCGCTTTTGTCTCGTAAGACGGAACAGATCATACGATCGTAGACTATCCTCTTTCCCGCTGCCGTACCGTACACAGACGCCTGGAAGTTGCCCGGTCTCTTTCCTACTACCGTTCTACATAAGAGACGCCTGGACGTTGCCCGGTCTCTTTCCCTCTAACGCGCTATACAGAGACGCCTGGAAGTTGCCCGGTCTCTTTCCTGCTACCGTTCCGAAACAGAGACGCCCGGACGCTGCCCGGTCTCTTTCCTGCTACCGCTCCGAAACAGAGACGCCCGCACGCTGCCCGGTCTCTTTCCTGCTACCGTTCCGAAACAGAGACGCCCGGACGCTGCCCGGTCTCTTTCCTGCTACCGCTCCGTAAAGGTCCATTTATACATATCCGTTCCGGGTCCGTTCCGTTCCGGCGTGCCAGTGGTAAGAAGAAGAGACCCTCTACGCCCCTCTTCTTCTGACCACTGGCACGCCGGAACGGAACGGACCCGAAACGGATATGTATAAATGGACCTTAAAAGAGACGCCCGGACGCTGCCCGGTCTCTTTCCTCTACCGCTACGAAACAGAGACGACTGGTCGTTTCCAGGTCTCCATCGTTTCGCACGCAACCGCTAAGCGAAACGCGATCGACACCGTGGACAGACTTGTAAATAGTGTACATAGTTAGTGACAAGGAGAATAAAGGCTATAATTAGTTAGGAGAGGATTTCAATACCCTGGCATCCCGACTGAGTGCATCCTCCACCATCCTTACCTCCGGATGGACGACCGTCACAGCATGATTGCCAGCGAAAAGGACAAGAGGGGACTTTCCATGGCGAAGGAAAATCAGCCTTCTACAGAACTCAAATCGAGGAAGACTTTGCTGACAAATTTTATATTTACATCAAATAAATACTTTAATTGTAAAATTTAGACGACGAACTATTGTTGTATTTCGCCGGTTCTTATATATGCCCTACTTGATTCGGAATTCCTGATCCCAGAGTTTCATGCATTTACCAATTGAAATGTTGCTTCAAGTCATCGGGCAATTGCATAACATCTTTTCGTACATATGTATATCTATTCGCGAGTAGGTGTCATGAATGACGCGACTTTTGTTTTTCAAATAAATTCACCCCTATCAGGGCCCTCGCCCGAACCGCTTGACAAGGAGACTGACCGATGTGAACCGAGCGCGAGTGAAACAGCGCACCAGCGGGATACCCTCGGTCGACGGCGACTTGAATCATCCAGTACTGAATACGAAAATGTTCATATTTCTCATTACACCTTGACGAGAGTGTTACCATCCATGGATTGTTGGTTAGTATATGTCAACGAAAATGAGTCGAGACACGAAGCAATTGCAGTCTATTTTTTCTTATGAATACATGATTAGGACACACTCTACGTTCACTCAAAATTAACCGAATTGCTCCATGTTTGACATCATTTTCATCGGAAAATCCTAAAAAATCCATCGGTAATACTGTAACGAGTTATTGTCGGTGGGACGACGATCTTGCCCCCCACCGCGCGCCCAACCGCGAGGACGCGTACCGCGCGCTGCCAACGGTCTTGCCCCCCAACACTCGTCCGCGGGTACCAAGAATCGGCGCAAAATGGGCACTTAGCAGGTGTCTTTCTCGCTGCCGAAATCCGCGGACGAGGACACATAAGCCGGAGGCATAGGCCTATTTGGCAGAGACCGCCTAGAGCGAGCGTACCAAGCAGTACACCTCTCCCAGAGACTTCCTGTACGATTCAACGTTCTTGTGTAAAACACCCGTTCTTGCGAAAGACAAGCGCCCGTGTTCGCACCAGTTCTCGTGCGTCGACAGACTGAGTCCCTGTGTCTTTTTGAATTCACCCCCTCCCCGGTTCCCAGAAGGACAGCGTGAGCCATCCTCTGGACGCAGGCCGTTACCACTTATCGATCTCCCGAACAGATTCATCTCCGTTCTTGAGAGCGTCCTTACAGTCTCCGATTCACCCACGGGTTGTGCCCACCGGGTGACTGGACTCAAGACTCTCCGACCAGGGTCGAACGGCAGGGCTTGCCCGCCAAGACACCGAACGGTCAAATCGTCTATCCCCTCCCCCTTCGCCGCCTCGTCACCGATTTCAATACGCGCCGCGCCTCGCGCCGCGGTACACACCGACTCTCGCGCCGCGATACACATACTCACCGAACCGTGCGTCGTGGTACCTACCGATTGTCGCGCCGCGATACACACCGAACCTTGCGCCGCGATACACACCGGGACCCGCGATAGTTTAAGCCGTACGTACTCTGTGTGCCAGCATAGACCTGGCCGGGATATACTGTATATAGAGTTAAGATTTAATAAACTGTCGTACTCCACTCTACCTAAGCGTCTAATCATTCGATCGGCGGCCCTGGACCACCGTCCTGAGCTGGCGATACGGTACCTCCACCGTCCCACCGGTAACCCCGCGTTCTACGGTTACAATACTTTCATCAACACTTATCAAAAACATGAACATTTTATTTTTCTGTAGTGGGTATTTGATCTAGCTCGTCGGTTTTATTGCTCTCGGCTGTCAACGGGCGGTCTACTAGGGCCCGGAGGTCCTCGCTCGCAGCGAGAAAGCAAAACAGTGGGGTGGGTAGGTCTTTCCCGATAATCTGAGCCCAAAGGCTTCTCAACAATTGGAAGACTGTACATATTCTTTCTGATGCTCTCGACGATACGCGCAACCATTTGCGTGCGTGGCTTCATGTTGCACGTCAAAAAGTATTCTTTTAATTACAATTAGTAATTCAGTTTGTAAGTGTTATTAAATTAGGCGTCATTAAAATCATGCACAGTTCATTAATGCAGTACTCTGGTGTTTAAGAGCGAAACGTCGAAGCTTCGAGCGGTCGCGAATTAGATTAAGTACTAGGCTTAACTTAGCGTATACTATAGTCTTTTAAGAATAGCCTGTAAGTCTAGTCGTTGGTTTAAACTAAGGTCACGGACACTTTGTATTTACAAGACGTTGCACAATAAATTACACTTAAGTCTTAGTCCTGTAACAAAGAACACTTAGCCTATTTACACTAACGCGAAAGCGCACTAGAAATAATGTCTGATCTGAGTAGATCACCCAAGCTAATTCTGGAACGTTCCAGCAATACGCAAGCACGCGAGATATAGGAGAAGAACTTGTCTAGTCGACGATTCTTATAAGAGAGCGCGATCGCGGTAATGGATCGGGCCGTTTCGCCGAATTCTGTGACGTCAGCACCCCACCCAACAGCTGTTCGGCTCGAGCGAGACGAGGCCTGTACCGGCGACACAAAGCCGGTCGCACGGTAGAGAGAGAGAGCTGTCTAATTAGCTGAGGTGCGCGTCAACAGATGGCCCGACCGATCTCATCACCGCGATCGTGCATACCGAGACTTGGTCGCGTTAGCAGGTTCGAACCGCGCGCGGAGTCGGCAGCGAATCCGCGCCGGCTTGGCCTGTGGCCGTTTGGGCCAATCCCAAACATTCCCGCCCGCCTCGTCAGTAGTGACGAAATTGCTCAATGCTTATTGGCGGAGCTTGTCATTCAGTATTGTACGTGACCGGGTGACGACATTGAGGTGTGCGAGGTTGAATGGGATCGTCCCGTAGTGTAGCTGTGAGTTCCACAAGAAGATATAGCGTCCTTAATAGCATAAGAGTGCAGGTAGTGAAGTGCAAGATTGCCGGCGAAGGTACGCGAAGACCCATCGAGTGATGTGGTGACCGACGATTGTTCGGATAACCGGGTATCCGGCGAAATTGAAGCGGAGTATGGTAAGTAACGAACGTTGCTTGTCGTAACGCGTTTCGAAGACTCTGAACGTAACGCGATCTATTGTTTGTTTGCATTGATGTCGCAGTCTTTGTTGCCGTTGCTCGAGTGGCTCTCGGAAGCGGTCTCCGAGGGATCATCGATGGGAAGAGGAATGATTTTATGGATCGGGCGAGTAAACTCGGATAGTGCAGTGTTCGGGAATCGGCAATGTAGCCCTTATACGCGTGTTGGCCACGCCCCTTACTAGTGCGTAGAAGAATAGGTCCGGCATAATCGACGCCTACGCGCGCAAACGGTCGGCCGGGGTTAACGCGAACCGCAGGGAGATTACCCATAAGCTGACTCAGGTTGTTACCCTTCCAACGCACGCAGGTGGGACAACGGTGGATGATAGCTTTTACCATCGGTCGACCTCGTAAGATCCAGCAGTGCTGGCGCAGTGTAGCCAAGGTCAGCTGAGTGCCGCCGTGCAGACAGCGTCGATGTGTTTCCTCGATCCAGAGTTTGGCCAGATGGGAGTCATCTGGCAGGATGACGGGATGCTTTCGGCTGAAGGTGAGCAGTGAATGCTGCAGCCGCCCGCCGACACGCAGTATGCCGTCTTCGTCCAGGAACGGGTTGAGCCGAAGCAGTCGACTCCTGCTCGAGATAGGACGCTTGACTCTGAGTCTGTCGATCTCCTGAGCGAAGAATTGCCGCTGAACCAGCCGCACCAGTCGATGTTGCGCCTCTAGGAGCTCGTAGCTGACTAGGTAAGGCTTCCGGTTGAGCCGGTGCTTGCGCAGCCATCGGCAGCACCAGGCAGTTACCCTGAGCAGATGTCGAAAGTTAGAGAATCTAAGCAGATACGAGCTCACCTCGCCTTCCGAGTCTGTCTGGATGTGGAAAATCTGTCGCTGCTCTTCCAGGTCCTGGTCGGGTGTCGGGAACGTCTCGCCGGTCCAGTGTTCCGTGAGTGCGAGCCACGGCGGTCCGGTCCACCACAGCGGATGATTGGGTAGCTCCGTCGGTGACAATCCCCGGGAGGCACAATCCGCTGGATTCTCCTGACTACGTACGTGATGCCACCGAGCGGCGGGAAGCGTGCGTTGGATGTCTGCCACCCTGTTCGCCACGTATGTCTGCCATCGACTTGAGTGCGACTGAATCCAACCCAGGGTGACCAGCGAGTCGGTCCACAGGTGAACGGTGTCGACCGTCAGGCTCAGCGTCTCCAGCGTGCGTGACGTCAGTCGAGTCAGCAGGTGAGCTCCGCACAACTCAAGTCTCGGTAGCGACACTCGCTTGAGAGGGGCTACCTTCGTCTTAGGGCTACCTTTGTCCACTAGTCCCGATGGTCCTAAGGTAGACCACCGCTGAGAAAGCCCGTTCGGAAGCATCCGAGAAGCCGTGTACCTCGATGATCTGCTGGGTAGAGGACAGGCCCAACCACCGTGGAATCTGGATGTCGCGCAGTGCAGGTAGGTCGTCGATGAAGTCCCTCCAAAGGCGTTCCTCACTCGTTGAAGGGGGCTCGTCCCAGTCCGTCTTAAGTAGCCAGAGAGATTGTATGAATATCTTGGCCCGGACAGTGACAGGAGCGAGCAAAGGGTCGAAGATCTGGGCTGCTTGGCTAAGCACAATGCGCTTTGTGAATCTCGCCGCAGAACAGCCCTGAAGGCAGCGAATCTGGAAAAGGTCCTCTTCTGGAACCCACTGAAGACCTAACACGCTGTGGGGAGTATCTGCGTCCCATTGGCGCGCGGTCCCAAGATCGCCGGCCGAGACAGCACGCAAGAGGTCTCACGAATTCGAAGCCCACTTCCGGAGGCGAAAGCCGCCCGCCTTGCAGAGCAGATCCAGCTCTTCTTGGAGGATGCGGGCCTCGTCGAGGGTGGGGGCACCAGCAAGGACGTCGTCCATGTATACGTCTGATAGTAGTGTTTGAGAGCCGGCAGGGAACCTTAAGGCCTCATCCTGGGCTAGCTGTCGCAGGCAGCGCAGCGCGAGGTAAGGTGCACACGCCAAACCGTACGTTACGGTACACAGCTGATACTCCTTCGTTGGTTTGCCAGGCCCCTTGTTCCAGAGTATGCGTTGGAAATCTCGGTCGTCCGGGTGTACCACAATTTGACGGTACATCTTCTCCACATCGGCGACGAAGGCAATGGGATGCCTCCTCCAGCGTAGCAGGACGTCAGCTAGTACTGGCAAAAGGTTGGCGCCGGTATGAAAGAAGTCGTTAAGCGACTTACCCGAGCTGGTTGGCATGGAGCCATTGAACACGACGCGAAGCTTCGTCGTGGTACTTGCTGTCTTCATGACCCCATGGTGAGGTAAGTAGTACCCCGAATCGCTTGGGGGCTTGTTGGTTGGCTGCATATGTCCGAGGTCCTCATACTCCTGCATGAAATCCTTGTAGGCCTTGTAGAACTTAGCGTCTCCGTGGAATCGTCGCTGCATCGACGCCAGTGTGCGCAAAGCGGCAGGCTTGGACCCACCCAGGTCCGGATGTATCCGGAAGGGGAGTCGTACGACGAACCGGCCTTCAGAAGTGCGTCGATGTGTGGTGAGGAAATGGTCCTCGCAGGTCTGCTCGTCGAGTGACAGAGTAGGTGTCACCTGGATTTCTTCCTGCTCCCAAAATCGTTCCAACAGCCTTGTCAAGTCCGCATGCACTGAACAGAATTGTACTGTAGGGCTCTGCAGGGCTGGCTGGTGACCATGGGATCCCTTAACTCCTCCCGTGAGGATCCAGCCAAAGACCGTCTCTTGGGCTAAGGGCGAGCCTGGAGGACCTTTGCGAACCTCGCCCATCAAGATCTCGTTATAGATGTCAGCCCCCAGTAGTAACTCCACGGGATCTTGATTACCCTGGAGCGGGTCGGCCCATTGCAGTCCGTGTAGGTGGGCCCAGTTGGTCAGGTCGGGTATTGAGCGAGGCTTGTAGCCCGAGAGATTGACCAAAGCAAAGGCAGGAACCCGGACGCTACTGTTTCGGGCCTAATCTGCTGCCACCTCGATCCATACCAGACCGCGGGTGCTGCGTGAGCGCACGCCGCCCGCGAAGGCCAGAGGAAGTCGGGCCCGTTGCCGACTAAGGCGAAGCTGTTTGACGAGCTGATCGAATATGAGGGAGACCTCACTGCCAGGGTCGATCAAGGCTCGGACGACGGTGTATTGCCCAGCTGGGGTATACGCACGTACGCGGGCCGTCCCCAGTATCACGGTCCGCTGAACGCCGTGGTGAGATGTCACGTGTTGTACCGTCGCGTCTAGTTCTTCGTCAAACGTCTCATGGATCGAGGTATGGTGTTTTTCTGCACACTTTTGGCAACGTTTATTAGAGGGGCAATCATCTATTTTGTGCTTACCTAAACAGTTCAGGCAGCGTTGAAGTGAAGTGAGCGTCTCCCTTCTGTCCGAGGGTGACTTTTCTTGGTAGCGCGGGCAGAAGAGAAGATAGTGCGAACCCTTGCACAGTCCGCACGCCTTGGAAGACTCGCGCCCAGCGGCGACCTGATGCACCTGGGCCGCTTTGGAACCCGTTCGCTTGTCGGTTGAGGTCTCTCCCCGCCGTTCGCCCTGGCGGTCTTCCAAGCCCTCCACGCTGTGGATGCGTGAGTCGAGGAACTTCTTTAGTGCCTCCAAGGTAGGAGGGTCCGTGGTGGCCCCGAGCGAGATCTCCCACTCACGGCGCGATTGGAGGTCCAACCGTTCCACTGTTAAATGGACGATCCAGTCGTTAGGGTCTGGTCGATCCATGTCGGCGAGCGCGTCGACAACGTCCCATGTTGCATAATAAAGTCGTTTCAACTCAGCGGACGACTCCCTTTTGACGGGCTGGAGGTCAAGGAGATTCGCTAGTTGTGCGCGTACCAAGCGGCGTTTGTTTTGAAAGCGCTCTTGGAGCACCGTCCAGGCGCGTTTGAAATTGGATTCGGTCGTTTTAAGATTTCGTATTAAATCGGCCGCCTCGCCCTTCAGACAGCCCCGGAGGTAGTGGAAGCGGTCGACATTATTGAGCGACGTGTCCTTGATCACTAGGGATACGAATGTGTCGTAGAACGGAGTCCATTCGCTGTAACGTCCGTCAAAAGTAGGAATGTTGATCCGCGGTAGTAACGATCGCTGACGGAGCTCGCCGCCCTCGGCGTGACCCGACGGAAGCGTCGTGTTCGTAGCGTGAGGCAGCGGTCCGATTATTTCCTCTCGCAGGTCTAGGAGTTGAGCCTGTTGGTCCATGAAGGCCTCCTCTGCTATGCTGTAGCAGTCTTTGGTGAAGTATTCATGCTTTTCCTGCTCAGTGGTTCGGGACGTCATCAATTCGGCGTGCTGGGTCACGAACAGCTTCCAGTGAGTCTCGAGCATATTCAGCCGCGATTGTATCATACCGTGCGTAATATTCGCCTTTCCTTTCTTCTTTAGGTTTTCATACACGCGGCATAAGTGATGGAACACTTCGATTTGCGCGTTGAACTTATCTGCCATCGTGAAGGTCGAGAGCGAGCGCAGTCACCACGTGTCGCGGTAGAAGATTCCGGAACCGATCACTCGAAAGTTCTCGCGATTTTACCGGATCCGGCTCGAAGGGCCAATGTTTAAGAGCGAAACGTCGAAGCTTCGAGCGGTCGCGAATTAGATTAAGTACTAGGCTTAACTTAGCGTATACTATAGTCTTTTAAGAATAGCCTGTAAGTCTAGTCGTTGGTTTAAACTAAGGTCACGGACACTTTGTATTTACAAGACGTTGCACAATAAATTACACTTAAGTCTTAGTCCTGTAACAAAGAACACTTAGCCTATTTACACTAACGCGAAAGCGCACTAGAAATAATGTCTGATCTGAGTAGATCACCCAAGCTAATTCTGGAACGTTCCAGCAATACGCAAGCACGCGAGATATAGGAGAAGAACTTGTCTAGTCGACGATTCTTATAAGAGAGCGCGATCGCGGTAATGGATCGGGCCGTTTCGCCGAATTCTGTGACGTCAGCACCCCACCCAACAGCTGTTCGGCTCGAGCGAGACGAGGCCTGTACCGGCGACACAAAGCCGGTCGCACGGTAGAGAGAGAGAGAGCTGTCTAATTAGCTGAGGTGCGCGTCAACAGATGGCCCGACCGATCTCATCACCGCGATCGTGCATACCGAGACTTGGTCGCGTTAGCAGGTTCGAACCGCGCGCGGAGTCGGCAGCGAATCCGCGCCGGCTTGGCCTGTGGCCGTTTGGGCCAATCCCAAACATCTGGTTAAGAATATCGTAACGCGAAGCTAATATTCTAGGCCCAAGAATCTACGGTATTATCAATGTGCAGTTGACACGCGCGTCACTTCACACTATCGTTTCTTAGCATTTGTACAAGGTGATTCTCTAGCTGGAGTCGTCAAACGCGATGCTCGCCAGCAATCATGTGTCTCGCTGAGTTTCATCGGCTTCGACGCTCGAAACCAGCGGGGCCATACAATGTTGCGCACTAAGCACTGATGAGTCTGAAGTTTTGCAATTTCTAATCAGATCTTTGCGAAAGTGGCGTCAATCGGTTCCTTATGCTTTCTCGATCAAATTGGCCCCAAAAATGATATAACTCGGATCATAATTATGGAAATTACGTAAAATATTTGTTTGCAGAATTGAAAGCCCATTTCATTAAAAATAGTCTGATTTTCTGTCAAATTAATCGGGAGAATGCCAGCAATCCATTGATATCACTTTCATATTGATGCGATGAAAAATAAACAAATTCTGTTTCTGTATAATCGATGACAACATCACAATAGCACTGGCGAGTGCATTATTAGGGCATATGAAAAGCCATCGAATAAGCAATTGCAATCTGAAGTCACTATTGCACCAACTCAATTTTATATATAATGTTTGTTCAATAACTGCTTTCTGCATGGGACGTTTAATTATCTTATAATAAGTGTATAACTTTCATGTTTTGCTTCAGCGTTTTGCTAATAAAAAAATGTCTAACCTAATATAACAAACTTCATTTTTTGGGGACATCCCCACATCTATTTTGTCTTTTCACTTATAACTCCTTACTACCAACGTAACATATTATAGCATAAGCACATTTCAAGTAATTAAAATGTACAATGAATTTTTTACGATTGCACTACTAGCAGACTTTACGTTTAAATTTTTTCAAGTACAACGCAACAGCTAAGAATTTCTTTCCACATTCAGAATAGAATATGGAAATAGCAAACAGCTCCCTCTCGCGTTCACCGGGCAGTCGTCGATCTATCGGTATTACCATTTCTGTGCAGAAAAAATCTGCTGTAATACCGACCTGCCAAATCGGCCAGACCACGTGACATGCCTACCCCCTTAATATCTTTATAAATGGCCTTCCAATTAACTCCGGATGTGAACTCACGCTTTATGCCGACGACACAGCAATTTTCACCTCCTCGTGGCAGCTGTCGACTTTGATGCTTCGCCTGCAAGGCTACCTGGACAAAGTCCTGGAGTTTTTCGCGAATTGGAAGCTCCAGATAAATCCTGAGAAAACGGAGCCCATCATCTTCTCAAAAAGAACCAAAATTCTCGCCTCCAGAACTAACTACAAAATCCATATTGATAACAACCCAATGCCCTGGAAAGATGGGGTCAAGTACCTCGACATCCTCCTACATTATAAATTATCTTGGAACTCTGCCGTCAGTGATAGAATCTCCAAAACCTTAAAAGTCGTGGGCGCTCTCCACCGGCACGTCTGCCATAGGTCCCCCCTCAATATCAACATTCGCTTAAACATCTATAAAACCTGCGTCAGGTCCGTGCTCACGTACGGGGCCCAAGTTTGGTGGATAACCTCCTAAACAAACCAGACCAGGATCCAAAGACTCCAAAATAAGATCCTCAAAATCATCACCGGTTCGCCCACATTATATTCCACTCATGCCCTACACTTCAACACCAACATTCTGCTCATCCGGGACCACATTCGCGATCTCATAGATAATTACCAAGTCTCCGAACACCCAAACCCCTTGGCCCGTCAAACGGACAGGTATGCTCTAAAGAAAATCCCCTACCGGGTCAAAGTTCCTTTCCCTATGTCCAAATAACTCCCCCCCCTCGTCTCCCCTCTCCCTCAAATCCCTCCCCCCCCTTTCCTTGCGCTAATCTATGCTTTTAATTTAAATAATCAACCTCCGAGACTACTTACCTTTATGTACGCAAGCGCATGCGCTGGCAGCCTCCTCTACACCGAAGCCCCCGACTGAGAGTCGGTAATATGCATGACACCCAGCATCACATCTCCGTCACCCGTCGGTCGCACGCACCTGGCTTTTCTTTCAAACTATTTCGCTGCTTTTCCTGCTTTGCCGGATAAACAAGGCCACGCTATCACTACTGCTAAGTATCATACCTAACTACATGTCCCCGCCTCTCGAGAGTTATACTTTGTCTTTTCTTTCAGGTTTTTCTTTTTATGCACTGCGGTTTTTTGAAAATTTTTCCGCAAACTCTTCACTCCAGGACTACGCAAAACACTTGAAGTCGGTAATCCCACGACACTAATTGGCCGGTAACTGGGAAATAGCTCGGAGGGACGGCCTACAGGAGGACGATTTTCGGGAATTCTTCCCCTCCTCCTACTGAGTGAATATATATAAAAAAAAGCAGAGATACCTTCTTTGCCAACAGTTCCCTCGTGACCATTGCTGCGACCGGTTGTGCTTACCAGTCAACTCAGTAATCGTTAGTGTATACAGTGACTTTTGCGTTCTCCTGCCTTCTATAGTGTGGCAATTCGTATCAATTCTTTTCTCCTGGAAAATTTTCATCTAACTCTGGGAGACCTGGAAGATAATTCCAATCCTTCCATAAATTGGGTTCTACCCAGGGCCCCCCCCCGGACCCATTAGAAGATGACGGGACTTCTCTAGACGCCCTTGTCTCAAAAAAGATGGTGAGTACCTCAATATTCACCAAATCTAAAAGTGCTTTTGCGTCAACCTCGTCTAAAAGACAGGCTGCTACCTCCTTAGATCAATCTATCGGTTCTGTTTCCTCTGAAAACTCCGTTCCATCCCATAATCCTGAAAATAATTCTGACAAGACCAGTGTTGAAAGACACCCTGGGAAAAAAAACACAAGAAAGAATCCAAACGGGACAGTAGGACTTCTCGTAATAACTCTAAAAAGACCCCCTCCACTTCGCCTGCAAATAAGAGTACCTCCATGAATGTATCACTCCCGCTAATTCATTTTCCTGAGGAGGGAAATTCGGGAAATATCGAGCACGAAACAATTTCAAATATTCCGTCATCTAACCGATTCTCACTGCTCGCTGCCTTCAAACCGTACAGTGACCTTCGTTTAAACTCTTCTTCCTTGGCGAAACAAGCCTCGCCGGAAGTCATCAAAACTCCTCGGAGCAATGTTATTCCACCTGTAGAATGTCCTAGCTCTCCGGGCCCCTCCGTAAATAATATTCCCACTCGCACCGTTAAACCTCCCCCTTTATACATATATTTCAAATTTTGCTTATAATATTGCAAAATTTGAACGTGAACTTGCCCCTGATTTCCAAATCAAGAACCTGGTTAACAAAATCCGACTCCAGTTCGACGAGGTAGCCGCTTTTAAAAAATTCAAACTTGCCTTAACTGAAGGCAACATTCCCTATTTTACCTTTTCACTTAACTCCGAGCGTGGGCTTGCTGTGGTCCTTAAGGGCCTTCCAGAAACTCCTCCCGAGGAAATCCTCGAAGAATTAAAAACTAAAGGTTTGAATCCCTTATCATGTGTCTCTCTCATAGGTAATGGGAACAAAAAACAATCACTCTTTCACATCTACAAGGTCAATTTTCCCCCGGGGACCTCACCGACCTCGGTTACTAAAATCAATGCAATTTTCAATACCAAAATTTATTGGGAAAAATTCTTCAAAAAAAAAAATTACACCCAGTGTTGCCAAGCTTATGGACACTCGGCTTCCAACTGTGGGCTGCCCCCAAATGTGTAAAGTGTGCTGGAATGCACCGCTCCGCGGACTGCCAAAAGGCTGAAGAGTCTCCTCCCAAGTGTGTTAACTGTCTTGGACAACATACTGCCAACTATGGCCAGTACCCTGCCCTTTTAAAATATCTAGAAAAGAGAAATAAAAACTCTAAACCCAATAACGAGGTTGCTTTTAACGTACATTCGTTCCCAGTTTTAAACCCACCTTACGGTTCAGCACCTACCTCTCTCCCCCGCCCATCCCCGCCCTTACCTTCTCCCCTCCTTCCCTACGCTGAAGCAGTAACAGCCGGTTCGCGAAGACCCTCTGTCTTCCCTCCTCTTCCAGTTGACTGCGTGGCTCCTGTCCCCCACGAATCAAACTGGCAGCCGTCAAACGAGGTAAACTTCATGGTCGAGTTATTTGGAGCTATTAAAGAATTAAACTCCATTATTGATGTCAATCAAATGCTTTCACTAACTAGAACGTTAAGGGGGCCGTCTCCTTTTTGTTTTGGTCCGAATCGATCGAAGCGTCCCTAGTAAACAGACGGACCCTAATGAAACTACTGCGGTCGATAAAAAGAAGTTGTACAGAGGTGACATCTCCAGGTACTCTATGTAGACTAATTTTTGACGCATAGTTACCACATTTTCTGTTCACTCTGTCTCTGCCGCGCTGTTGCCGCAGCTCTTTCTATCGAGAAGTCTTGAAGGAATACGGAACGACAGCTGCGTCTAGTGTTAGAGCCTCACTGAACGTAAAGGAGGATAGCAATAATGAAAAATAGAGAGGTTGGGTAGTGAAGTTAGGAAACATGTCAATGAAACAATACTAATTTGCGTATCAATAGTTTTTATTTATACGTAGAAGGATGTAATATTTTGTATAATCAATGTTCAATTTCAATGCATACAATTTGAATAAAGTACATCACCGAAGTGTAACACGCCGATCGTAATGAAATCTATTAATAGTTCTTTTAAAAACATATGACGCTTTCTTTTTTATCTAACTATACATCAAAGTATCTTTTTTATCAACAAGAATTGACTGTTGTTTAAATACAAATTTATAACGTAATCATTTTTTTAAAACATCGATTTGGAGAAAAGTATATTTCAATTTAATACTTTTGTACATGCTTTTCTTCGGAATTGTTATTCTACGATTGTAAAAATTTATCAATATAAACTAGAGATCAGTATTAACAATACGTATATTTTGGAATGTCTCATTAAATGACATAGACATTCATCTACGATCCCCTGCTTGTTTGTATGTTTGATTCAAATCTGGAAACTCAATTTTAATCAGTTCCAACCATTCAATTGTCTTTAAACTTTGCAGGGATGCGTAGTTTGGACGACAATACAAAATTATGAGAAAAAAACTCCAAGGGGTGAAAAAATTATCCAATAAAAATTATCCACAAATCCAATCGACTTAAAATCAACCACTCGCGTTCTTTACGAACTTTTAGTACTGTAGGGTTCAAGCAAATTATTAAACTGCATACAGCAATAAAAGATGTTTGTAAAGAAGTTTGAGCTGTGAAATGTAAATCCACAAACGCTAAAAACTAGAAAATAAGAGAAATATATAGAAGAAAATTTAAAATAAACGATTTTATTAAAAATGCATTAAAAACTTAAAAATAATTATTTTCTTATACTACAATTTCGATGGTGTATTTTCACTTTAAATAAAATCGTGGAGCAGGATATCTCGCAATAAATTCATTTCGACACTTGATGCTGTACTAAATGGGATTCATATTCTGTTATGAAATATCCTGCTCCACGTTTTTATTTAAAGTTAAAAAACACCATCGAAATTGTAGGACAAGAATAGAAGTATTTTTTAGTTGTTAGTGGCTTTTTGGCAAAATCGTTTAACAGATCATTTTTTTATATATTTTTTTTGTTTCTAATCATGTTGCAGTCATTAATAATAATGACTCATAAATCAATCCAACTTCATTGGAGAATTGAAATTCGAAAAACGCTTTTCGGCGTTTTTTTTTTTCGTTTCGATATTCCCTGTCCACGCTTGTATGGCGTGAGATAAAGTCCACGGCCTTCCATGGAGCGATTATGACGTAGCATTTCCTGCAACTGATGCTGCGCCGCCTTATTATCGTTTACCGTCTTGGCGATCCCCGCCGCTCCGCCAGCTAACGATCCGAGAACACCTAGCAGCGGGAGAAGTGGTAATATACCACCCCGTTTTGCCACCGGAAGAATCCGCTTTTGCGATGCTCTCTTTGGAGTCCTTTTACGGGTTTTTGTTTTCATCCCCATTCCGATTTTCGTCTTGGCCTTCATAGTTGCCCAAATAGCTGTAGCAGCACCTCTTTCGCCCAGAGTCGAGTCTCGCGCAACGATGCGTTTTCGCGCTTTGTCAGCGAGAACTTTATCTGCCGCGTGCCGTTCACCGAGGTCGTTGCTACGTGAATACGCAATATCGTGTTCGCGACACGCTGCGTCCAACGGATTGATGCCTCGATCACCTCTAGCCAATCGTTTTATCAAATGAGTTCCTGGACCGCAAAACTGGTATCTGGGGATATGTAATTCGATAGGTAGCGCGTTTATCGCCCGATTTAACAGACCACAACCTTTCTTTACTCTCGTTGGTGACATTCGCTACAGTTTTTAATCAATGGTGCCGGACCGTCGATATGCATTCGCTGCCAAGGGCGGTTATAATGTTCCAAGCACCGACGATGCTGCTGAACCTCAGAATCGGCTTTTATATGCTCCGGGAGTCGGTCCCACAACTGGTCAATGTGTCTGCCAAACTCGCGCAGTAGAATAATCTTTGGTATATATTTCAACTGCTCAGAGGTTAGGTCTCGAAAATCGCAATTATCCGACAGGATCAGAAGCATTTTGAATACTGAGCTGTCGTGTTTCGGCGCGGACCTATAAATAGGGCGCGTCGCTGCTTCGACGTATCAAAATCATTTTTCACAGTTCACGGAGAGGATGCGATTCGTGCGACAACCTGTAACGATACGCGTGGCAAATTTTGACGATAAAGCGCAAATGATGTCCCCGAAAACAAGACGCAGACATGGTAGCATGCTACCAAACACTATCCGGTGCCTAATTTGCGGTCCATAAAATTGTGGAAAGACCAACGTGCTGGTGAGCTTGTTGGAAAGTCCACACGGCGTCCGCTTTGAGAACGTGTACGTGTATTCCAAGTCGTTGCAACAGCCGAAATATCAGTATTTGGAGAATTTATTGACTCCGATAGATGAAATTGGCTACTTTACGTTTTCGAATAACAGTGACGTCATCCCACCGAGCGAATCGCTTCCGAATTCTATTTTTATCTTTGATGACGTGGCATGCGACAAGCAAGGTACGATAAGGGAGTACTTTGCAATGGGGCCCCACTCGAACGTTGACTGTTTCTATCTCTGTCAGACGTACGCAAAAATTCCCAAACATCTTATACGCGACAATGCGAATCTGCTGATTCTGTTTAAGCAGGATGGTACCAACTTGAAACATGTGTACAACGATCACGTAAACACTGACATGACTTACGAGGATTTCTGCGCTTTGTGTCGTAATTGTTGGCAACGGGAGTATGGTTTCGCGGTGATAGACAAGGATAGCGCGATGTCCAATGGACGTTATAGAAAGGGATTTAACGAGTTTGCCGTACCGTGAGATGGTCAATTGTCATCAACACGTCGGTGGGAAAGCAACATCTGCGGTACAACGATGATTGATATCGATAGTCTGGAGATTAAGGATCGCGAGAGAATAGCGAAGGAAATTGCAAAAACCAGCGAAGCCATTCGCCGGAAATATTAGGCTTTGAAGACTGGCAAGATGGAGGAAGATGTCGCGTTGGAGAGATACTTCAAACCTATCGTCGAACCCTTAAAGCATATTGCGGAAAATACCGCAGCGACAGAAGCTGACACATCACCGCTGATGAGCACAGACGTTGAAAAGAATGAAACATTAACGCCTAAAACAAAAATCACATCGAAAGGGAACACATCGCGTAAGGCAAAGAGGAAACGACACACGTTATCGGAATATTCACCCGTAACCTCCACACCGGTTCAATCGAAGCGGAAACGGCATGATGCTACATCAAACCAGTCTCCCGTTCCTCCCGCGCCAATAAATACAATTCCTCGTGTACAATCGCTCTCAACCATTGATGATGACGTTTTCGAAACTGGTCCCAACGAGCGAGCCGTTGGCGACATCTGTTAGGCAACAACTCCAAACACCCGAGGGACAAGAAACGTTTCGCAGTCATTTCGGTCCGCTGGGGTAAAAATACATGAGCGCAATTCTAAGTGGTGATAAGAATACAAAAATTGACTATGTGTACGGCGTATACTTTGACGATAGTAGACCCATGCTTGGGGATAAGGCTTTCGATATTGACAAGGATGACAATATAATCATAGATGGTGTAAAATACAGAGGAACAGTCGGCCTTTACGAACTGATTTTCAAGAGAATTCCTGACGATACTGTATGCACCGATGCCGATAAACAAAAATACAAAAGTATACTGCTGGCGACAAACGCCCACAGACGTGGTCATGTCGCTAAAAAGCCCCCATTGAGCAACAAGGGATACAAGTACAAACATGTAATTTCACCGCTACTCCCTAGCGCATCGGCTAGTAGAGCAGGGAAAGGCCTAAGGACACCGCGAGCCATGGTGGTAAACGATAACAAGATCGATTACGTGCACTGGGACGATCCCAACGAGCTGGTGGATCGGTTGCGTTTGCTGGAAGCGTCGCGTCAGGCGGGTAACAACTCTCATGATCCTGAAATTCTATCTATTCACGAGGAACTCCGCGAGATAGGCCTCATTATATAAATTAAACCGCACACCGATGATGTGCATAGTATGCATCGAGATGCCGATCAACAAATTTGGGGTATCGCTCGAGAAGAGTGGAGCAGCTAGAATGGACTATTACAAATGGAACGGTGTGCTTCGAAATTACATGCGAGATAACGCTCTTTGCGTGGTTGGTGCCGACTTTGATGCAAAATCACGCAAGATACGACGCGTAGCTCAGCCGGTGGCCGACACCGATGCCGTCAATAAACTATACGTGGAAAAGAGCATTAAATTTTTTAGAGAGCAGCAGGAAGAATTAGAGAGGAAGCTGGTCGTGTTTCAGAAAGATATGCTGGCGTTGCAAAACAGCGTTCAAAAGATATCGCAGGCGTTGAATTCTATCCCACAGCCGAACAACGAAATTCGTAATGTTAAAGAGGCTATAACTGCTTTTGCTACGGAGCAGCAACTTGTCCAGAATTTTCTGGGACCGACGGGAAGCACATAATGCACGTACACGATAATTATCGCATCATTCGTGTCCAAGACACCTCTGCGATCAAACATGCAGCCATTATCGAAATCCAAGAGTAAAGAAAACCATAGTCACAAAAAACGACAACTCGTTGAGGAATTTCACGCTCCAGCTCGAAGACATTTCCCACGGAGGCCCGTCATAATGCATGAATACGATGATCTGTGGCAAGCTGACATTGTAGAAATGCGTCCATACTCGCGATTCAACCAGGGTCACCACTACGTACTCACCGTCATCGATGTGCTGAGCAAGTATGGGTGGGCGTTACCGCTCAAGACTAAAAGTGGCGCTGAGGTGACTAAAGCGTTTGCAAAGATATTTAGAGATCGATATCCGAAAAATTTGCAAACCGATCAAGGAAAAGAATTTTACAACGCCGATGTGCAGAAACTCTTTACAAAGCACGACATTAATCATTATTCGACGTATTCGGTGATGAAGGCCTCCGTCGTGGAACGTTTCAATAGAACTTTGAAGAACAATATGTGGAAAATGTTTACGCTCAATGGAACCTACAGATGGACCGATGCACTACCGCGTCTACTTGCAGAGTATAACGCACGAAAACATAGAACCATCGGAATGCGTCCTTGCGATGTTACCCCTGCGATCGCCGATAAGCTGCTAGCCACCGTGTACAGCAGCGCTGGTCAAGGTCGCTTACGCGTAAGCTCGGGGTTCTCCCACTCTCGTCCGCGTTGTCAGGGATACCGCGCGACGCTAACACATACTTAAATACGACGTGCGTAGCGCTCGAGCCCCCCTAACCGCGAAGACGCTAGCGAAGATTGGAAGGGGAAGCTGGCGCGTGAGGGGCCCCACCGCTGGCCAGCGCTGGTGTACAGCAACATAAAGATCGCTGCTCCAGCGAGATTCAAGTTGGGCGAATTTGTGCGTGTGAGCAAATTTAAAACCATCTTCGATAAAGGCTATACGCCGAATTGGACAACGGAGGTGTTCGAGATAGCCAAAGTACGGGCAACTAATCCCGCGACGTATCTGCTGGTCGATTCCTGTGGAAAACCTGTTGCCGTAGGATTCTATGAACACGAGCTGCAACGCGTCACCGATCCTGATGTGTATCTAGTGGAAAAAGTGTTGCGTAGAAAGGGGGATAAGGTGTACGTCAAGTGGCTGGGCTTTGATAAATCACACAATTCTTGGATAAATAAAAATAATGTATTGTAAAATAATAATACATGGTTCAATAAATACAATGATATATATATGTAAATGTGCAAACAATTTTTTATTTTTTACACATTAATCCTGCTATTTATACGAATGAGTTAATAAATACAATAATAATTTCTATACAGTTGCGAACAATTTTATATTACACAATAATTCCATTATTTATATGAATGAGTTAATAAATACAATAATAATTTCTATATAGTTGCGAACAATTTCTATACAGTTGCGAACCATTTCTATACATTTGTGAACAATTTGATATTATACAATAATTCCACTATTTATAATAAATACAATAATTTCTATTTTACAACGGGATATTATAATGTCCCCAGGGCAGAGTGTCGGTCGAATCGGGTACGATATGCTGGCTTGTCGTCGTATGGACTTAGAGCGATTTTGGATTCCGAAATGGTGTACACTTTATGCAATTTAGACCGTATGCATGATTGTCTGCGAACCATTTCGATCTCCCTATGCAAACACTGCGCGTAGTCGTCGAAAGTTATCATTCTGGCTATGACGTTGGTCTTGACGCCTTTCGCCTTTTTCGTATCTTTTTTGCCGTCTACGCGAAGTGCATACATTTTCGCTCTAAGACCTACGAATTCGGTCATTATCGCACCGTTATTTTCGTCCTTCATCAGCCCTGGAACCTTCTTATTTACACGCGTGTAACGTTCTCGAACGAGACGTTGTCGTTCTTCTCAGGTGATTCACATGTAGAGTGGCTTACCTGTGAATTTGTGGGATTGGTTCGGGTGGCGTGCGATTAAGAAATGAATTTCAAGATACAAGAGTCCTTCTTTTAGTAACAAAAGGTTTATTCATTATTTAGTTTGACACTTGAAATAAAGTATATAATTCGACGCAGAGTCATGTGGATTATTACAATTAGTTATAGAACTAGTATAAATGCGTAACGACGTATCGGTTGGTTTTTATGAGAATAGACGCCAAGTCGGTAATTATGAATATAGTTCGATTTGGAATAGACCCTAAGTCGGTAAGTGTGAATATCGTTTAGATATTGGTATTGACGCTAAGTCGGTAATTGTGAATATCTATTAGATATTGGAATTGACGCTAAGTCGGTAATTAGAATTGACGCTAAGTCGGTTATAAAGAATTCGGTTTGATTTCGGAATCGACGCTAAGTCGGTGATTATTAATATAGTTCGATATTAGAGTCGACGCTGAGTTGATAATTATGAGTATCGCTTAGATTGAGACGTAATTTAAAATTAGTGTTAAAATGGTATAATAATAATTGGTATGAACATAAAATCTTCGACTCGAAGTCGGTTTGATATATAATACAGAGATTGACACTAAGTCAGTTTAGTATGTTTAAGTTTGAGAATTTGAGAGGATTCCTTCTCTCTGAGTGTATTGGCTTCCTGTTGCCTATCAGCTGCTTTAGCTTTCTAGGATGGTAGCCGAGGGGCTAGTTAAAGCGACCTCAGATGGTAGCCAGGTAGCCACTCAAGGCGTCCCCGGATGGAAGTTGAATCTCCTGGGTTGCTTCTGGTGCCTATCAGCTGGCCCACGCTTTCTTGGATGGAAGGTTGAGGGGCTAGCTAAAGCGACCTCGAATGGAAGTTGAGGGGCTAGTTAAAGCGACCTCGAATGGAAGTAGAGGGGCTAGTTAAAGCGACCTCGGATAGATGTTGAGGGGCTAGCTAAAGCGACCTCGGAATGGATATGGAAGATTTTAGGTATACTTTTGAAGATTGTAGACTGAGGGGCTAGTTAAAGCGACCTCGGTGTAGTTCGGTGGCAAAACCAAGTCTGTTCTCTGCTGCTGGCGAGCCTGTATTTATACTGGTTTCAGGTACTTGGCCCGCACCAATCACTCGCTGTGCGATCTTGCGCACCAATTATAATTAACGTCCGGTTCGCGCCACTCGCGCACTACGCTTGGATAATTCAGCGTCCGGTTGTTCGTACGATGTGCGCACGCGCGCTTGGTTCACTCGCGGCACTGAGTCTGTGGTTTGAATAGGCGGCTAAACGCATGCGTTGCGCATCACTAGTTTTATTCGCGGGCTGTTTGAACACGCTCTCGCACGCGTTGTATACACTCTTACATATAATCTAAAGGAAATTAACAATATATAAAAGAAAAATTTATGGCGGTGTAGCGGAACGTTACACGCGGCATATTATATACATTGTTGATGGGATAATCGCTTGTGTCGAATCTATCGATATTGTGTTTCATGGTCTCGTAGATATCGTCGCATCGAATGTGATAAATAAGACTGTCAGTGTCGGTGTATAGAATTTTACCATTTTGAGCGTGCAGGGGAGACATGTACTCGTGGTGAAATTCATACAAGCAAATTTTTTATGTATCCAGAATGCACATACCCACGTATATCGGTTTGTTGAATTTCACCTCGAGTTTTCGCAATTCAACAGCTATTAAATTTTCTGAAAAAACACTTCTGCTGTGGAAATTCGGTTTCGCGATCATTGCCTCCGCGCCATATCGCCCTTCCCAATGTGTCAAAAGTTTTACATCCACGTGATTTCGTACATTTTCCATAGTTTTACCGAATACCGCGTTGTTCATTAATTTGTACAAATTTTTTTCAAAATCGTTTGTCGCGGCTGTTCTAAACCGTGTATTGAGTTCGATGTAATCACGGAGCCAGGGAGATTGAATGAATTGAAGCACGCGGTATATCTTTGTAATACGAAGACCGTGACGCGTGCACTGCTGCAGGTTGCGATAATGAATAACGTAACGCTGCTTATCATATACCGTCGCGAGTAACTTGTCCTGCCTGCTGCCAGGTGGTTTGGCACGCGTCGGGCAGAACGGCAGATCGGCATGAATGTTGTGCAGACGTTGCGGATATTCCAGATCTACCTCGAGAATGTATCCCGTGGGCGAATCGGAAGCGATTGAAGACACGTCAAAATTTGGAGCATCTTCGACCCATTGAAATTTAGCGTGTGGCAGGGGCTGACACATTGCCCATCCATACAAATTGTTCACGTCAAAGTACATCAAGTACGATGACTCTTCCGATGCGTCGTAAGATGACATGTACTTGTTATTGGCATGTGCGTATCTTCCGGAACATTGACTTAAACCCCCGCGTATACCACGTTCGATAAACAAAACCATATCGACGTCTGTGAGCAATTCAAAGGTAATTTTGGTGTGTTTTAGCATTGCATCCCATGTGAAACCAGGTAGAGTATAATAATGTGCCGAATCTAATCCGTAGCTCTTGATACAACTTTCGCGAAAATTTTCAAAAATATCTGCCAATAACAAGACATCTGTTTTCAAATACAAGTCGCTGTATTCCCCCAAGGTTCTAATCCCAAAACGCTGCCAGACGGTCTCGGCGTGCGCGTAATCGGTCTCTGATACAGTTTCACCCGTTAACGAACTGTAGAATGATTCGCGCGGCGGTAAGCATGGATCCTGCAGCTTGTTCGCGCAATCAAGGTATTCATACGGAAAGACACCTTTTCGCGTCAATAAATTGAAATCCTCGGTGGATAATGTTTCAAATTTGGATCGTAATATTTTTAATTGATCTGTGCTCAGAAAAGATGCTAATTTGTCGAGACTGGTATTGAGAAATTTGTAAGAATTGATGAATCGTAATTTAATATAATTTCGCGAGTCTGATTCAGCTGCATCTTCGACATTTTTTGTGAAGGAAATATACTTTTCTTTCGTTATGGGTAATACGTCAACGTGACCTTCAAAAGCGGTAGCTATTTCCTCGATAATGAAATGCGAATCGTAGCCGGATAAATTATGGAAAACTATGGGGATGTAAAACGCGTTTTTATAATTTAAATTGCACTCCGAATGTGCTGGGCCTCTGAACCGTCCGGAGAGATGACAATGATCGCGAACTCGTACATCGCTAGCCTCGAATGGTTCTTCGCAAATATGACAGTGTGTTGCATCGCGAAATGTCGTCCACTGTTCAGGAGTTAAATCTAGCATGGGAACATTGCTTGACAAGATGGGTTTGGCAAAGTTTGCAAAATTTTTTAGTTCGTCTACGAACCATGAAACACAATTCGCGTCGCGGCGACATCGATACGTCGACAGCGATGTATCATACGAGCAATGCATATAATAGGCTATACTATGAACTTTATGGTGTTGATACATGTGTAATTTATTATCTACATCACCCATTCGGTGACTGTCATCTGTTTTCTCGATGATGCATTCGAGATCTGCATACACCACGAAGGGGAGCCGCTCCTTCCTGCAGTGGTTCTCGAAGCTGAGGAGATTGTTTCCTTCACTGGGCAGCAGGATGGCGCAATCGTTCATCTTGCCGCAGTCCACTGTATGAAGCTCCAACTTCTGGGTAGATCCGAAGTAGTGCATACATCTACAAAATCATAAATTTTTTTTATTTAATTTTGTTTCGCGAGACATTTTAACATTTCACATGTTTTCTATACGTACCGATCACAGATGAATTTCTTTTCCTTGTGTCTGCTCAGCTGCATGCTCACCAGCCTGGACAAGTTCTTGATTAGCACAAAGTGTCCTACATCGCCGTGCTCTTGATTCGGCGTGTAGAGCAGGTTGACGTGCCGATCCCTCTTTTGGCTGGTGAGACGCAGTGGAAAGACTGTCGATCCCTTCGGCTTCTCCATCTCCATCTCGAAGCTGTACACGTTGATGGAGATGTCGTTCAACCGTTCAAACTTCCCAATCTGTCCCAGAGACATCGGGAACTCAATACCCTGCAGATTTAGCACCAATGTATAAGGCGGGTATGAACTTGGGCGATCAACATTTCTTTCAGCAGGATGGAGAGCGGCGACCACTGCCCACGCGAAACACGCATTGTCCTCAGATTGCACGCTAATTGTTGCATTCTTCAGCAATAAATCCCGCGGCAACTTGAAGTGGCACCCCGCGCGCAGCGGATTGTACTTGTTGACATTGACGGTTAGGTTGAGGATTCGCGTCAATGCCCATCCGCTGTCGCGTTCCTGGAACTCTTCCAGCGATGCCAGGGTGGGTTCGATGACGCATCGCTGGTACCACTCCTGCAGATCGGATGTGCGGAAGAGTTCACAGTTCCGGGTGTTGATGCTTTTGCAAGCATGCTTGTCACCCGCCACAAATTCACCGTTGAACACCGTGTTCACTTTGAGGTTTCGTTGTTTCCTCAAAGCACCCCGCACATGCTCCAGCACGATGGTCGCCGCATCCTGGAGGAAGTTGCGCGGTTCGATGTAGTTCGAATTTAGCACTGCACCTGTTAATACGCGGTTTTCGAACGCAGCTTCTATTTCGCGCCATAAAAGTCCTGTGCTCGAATGTCCGGCACCTTCGCGCACGAAACGTCCACGCAACGAATATTTTAGTCCTTCGAGACGCGCGATTCGAGCAACTACGGATTGCCGAACACCGATCGATAATCGCGGACGTTTTACGCGGCTCTGTTCTTCCAACGATTCGATGCACTCGTTGCACCGTTCTTCCCACGCGAGGTACTCTTCCCGGGAAATCAATCGTGCAGATTGATCCAATAATTGGCGTTCTGCTTGCGCGAATTCTCCCATGGCTGTAATCTGTGAAACGTGTTACAACAAATTGAGACTTTGCACAGTATAGAGCGCATATTTATACCCACACCACGATTTTCTATCTGTGTCTTACTCTTTTAGCGTACCCCCTCCCTCGAATGCATTGCACGCAAAAAATGGCAATCCATCCTAATATGGTTCTATGCAGTTTCTGTCGATGCAGCATAATGCTTTCTATGATTCACGCGTATGACGAATTAGCGCGCGAGATCGTCCAACAAATTTTCTGCTGACACCTATTTTCTAAGAATTGATGTTTCTGCTGACACCTGTTTCTAAGAATCGTTGTTTTTTGCTGACACCTATTTCTAAGAATCGTTGCTTTTGCTGATTCCGCAGAATTTTACGATTCGACGTTCTCAGAAGTATCATGTTACATTAGCATTGCAAAAAATGACATCATCTCGCGCGATACGCTGCGACGTTAAGATTGAAAAATATTATGGAAAATTTTGGAAGTTTTAAAATAAAATGCGGTGGTGGGGGAAGCAATCGCGCCTCTATTTCGAACAAATAGTGCTCTGAAAAAAAAAATGTGCAGTACCAGTGTCGAAGGAAAAATGTGCAGTACCAGTGTCGAAGGAAACGCCAGACGCATGAATTATCACGTTCCGATCATGCAGGATGATGGTGTGGCTCAATGCGGGGAGGATACAGTCAGAGATCGGAGGACTCCGGCCGGTGTTGATGGAGGGGGAACACCTACAGGAGCGGTGGTAATGTGTGCGTGAATTGGCGCCAGCGCGAAGCCAAGCCAAGTGGTGACAACGCGAAGCGAATGTGACGTCACAGATGTACCGACGCCAGCGCCAAGCCAAGCCAAATGCGCCACGGGCGCATACAGAATGTGGGCATGAGACGCCACGATTGGAGACGAACCGACGCCAGCGCCAAGCGAGTGACGCCGCGGCCAATCAGCGTCGACAACATGTGTCCCGGTGACGCTGATTGGCCGTGGTTCGGTTCGTCTTCCATCCTGGCGTCTCACGCACACATTGCCACCGCTCCCTGTAGGTGTTTCCTTCTGACCAATAGCAGCGGTGGACTCCAGCTGCCCTTGAGATCAACACCGGCTGGAGTCCGTCGAAGCTGATTTTCAGGGTTTCGAGGAGTCCACCGTAGTGACGTGAGTATGTGACGTCACATTCGCTTCGCGTTGTCACCATTACCACCGCTCCTGTAGGTGTTCCCCCTCCATCATCACCAGCCGGAGTCCTCCGATCTCTGGATACAGTTGCCTGGTAAGGCTTAATTTTCACATATTCTCAAAAATTTTATTCCTAATACGAGCGGATAATTTCATAACTTTGATTGTTCTCTTAGTCCGCGCCGAACATCGCGTATCATGGTCAGAAGATACGCATTAACATCCATGGGTAGCAAATATTTGGAAATTGGAATCCGCGTACGGCCTACGGTTGATGTAGAACTGGTTCTCGGCGACAATCGTGGGATGTTTCTCACGTTACCATTGTATGCATGGTATGCGCTATGCAGCAATCGTGCGATCATTGAAGAACGTTCACGATTACCTGGATCACCTTCGATGCAGATGAATCAATTAATGATGGATTTTTGTGAGATCTATAATTCTCCGATTGTAAAGATGATGCTACATAATAAGCCGCTGTATTTCAAACCGGATACAGTGACATTTTTATTAAATCTTGAGCCATGTATAGACTATGCGTATCACCGGCTGCATCAAAATGTAAGAGATGTGCAGATGAAATTTGAAAGTTTTGTTAACGTGCTACAGCATAGCGATGTTGCCTGTGAAACATTAGATGCGCGTCGTGCTGCTAAAATCATACGCGATAGCGAACATTACTGTGAGGATTATCATGTGGATTGCGAACTGGTAGCATGCACCATCAATGATATTCTAGCTGATGCTCGTAGGAAAAAATGTTAAATTATATTCTTTTAATTTTAAATATATATTCTTAAACGTATATACAGGGTGTCCCATCTAAGACGAGACAGCCGGTTTTCTCCTAAACTATAGGAGATAAAAATATAAAAAAAATAGGGAATTGCATGGTTCGAGGGGGCCAATTAATTAGCGCGAACGAATTTTTTTTTATCGATTATTATTTTAAAAGTTACTATGGTCAAGTTCGGTTTTTCAAATGGAACTATTTTTTTTGAACACCTGAGTTGATAGTGCGTTCCAAGACAAATTCAATAAGCTTTAATGTATACACTTTATTTTCACTGGTTTTTAAGATATTGCGCTTGCAAATTTACTGATTTTCACTGGAAGAAAACTGTCTGGTATAGCACGGACCGGGGACGGTTTTACTGACTCCACTTGTGGCACTGCCTTTTGAAATAGATACCTACCTGCCAAAGGTCTACGCCAGGCCCAAAGGCTGGACAATTTTTTTCCGTCAGAAATGCTACTTAGGTAGGTACATCTGCGGTATCGAGAAGCGCACCGTTACTTTTATTTCGCACTTGCTTCTAGGCTCGGATGGCCGGTTCTTTTGGGAGGGATGCAAGTTCGATTGGTTAGGTTAGGAGGAGTGAAAGTTGCTAGACTAAATTTCAATCATAGGGAGCAGATTGTATCAGAACCATTCGGATTTGCATTCCTCACAAACGGCTGCTCTCTTGAAGCATTGCTCTTCACAGCAATGCCCACCTTCTCTCGCACGGAATACGTTAACGCTTGCTTTTGTTCTGATATTGAAGCTCGTGTTTATACTCGAGAGGACCACGCGTCGACAGCGGGCTACCCCTTTTCTTCCTGTGTCTCTCCACGAGCCGTGTTGACGGTGGATTGTAGGAGCGTAGATATCTGGATGCCAGTTATTGAATTCAGGAGACGATAGAAACATTTTATTACAAAACACACATGTACTATAATTAAAGTAAATCGTATTCCTCTCGGGCAGGAGTACTGATAATGATCGAACTTGCGCCCCACTTCGCGCAGACCAATTACACGGAGGGTAGTCGGGTCACACACTGCCCAAATGATACAGGGTAATTCTGGAGCAACGCCCGTCAAGGAGATGCGCTGGTACCCCGTGGCGAGGACAGACCTTCGCATTGCCTCACCCGATTTTTATGGTTTTTTTCCGGAAAAAGGTACGAATCCTAGGCTGAACGTAGCGAATTGAAGTCGACCCTCCGCAGTCGAGGGTGAATTATCCATTACAGCGTATTAAGAAACCCTTTTCTTCGTCGTATCGAAAGGGAAGTGGTGCCAATGGATTCCTTATGTTTTTCTGACGAAAATCATACCAAATGTCATGCAAATCGGACTACTTTGACACAAGCTATTTGTATTCCTATGTAAAAGTTGTCCGATTTACACGACATTTGTAATGATTTTCATCGGAAAACCCCAAGGAATCCATCGGCGACACTTCCATATCCATACGATAAAGAATAAAGAATTATTTTATTTCCTAACCAGATACAGGGTAATTATGGAGCAGCGCCCGTGAAGGAGATGCGGCGGCCTGGTACCCCGTGGCGAGGACAACCCCTCGCAGTGTCTGACCGAATTTTATGGCTTTCCACCCGCGAAGGGGTTCGAGTGCCTAATAGGGAGTGAGAAATCTTCGACTTGCGCATTTCTCATCAGATCTTTGCAAAACCGACACCTATCGATTCCTTATGTTTCGCCGATGAAGCTGACACTAAGAACGACGTAATTCGGACCATAATGAAGGAAATTCCACGGAATATTGATTTATGTCATTTCAAGCTGACTTGACTTGGTTAAAAATAGTCCGATTTACATGAAATTTCGTATGATTTTAATCGACGGAACGCCAGGAATCCATTGGCGCCACTTCCCCTTCGATACGATAAAGAAAAGAAGCAAACATTTGAAATCCTGAACATTTCTCACATCTTAATGGTATTCCAAACCCTTCGAGGGTCGAAAGCCATAAAATTCGATGGGCACTGCGGGGTGTTGTCCTCGCCACGGGGTGACGGGCGCAGCACCAGAATCAGCCTGTACCTACCTTTTTAAGAAATAAAACAATTCGTTATTCCTTATCGTATGGATATGGAAGTGTCGCCGATGGATTCCTTGGGGTTTTCCGATGAAAATCATTACAAATGTCGTGTAAATCGGACAACTTTTACATAGGAATACAAATAGCTTGTGTCAAAGTAGTCCGATTTGCATGACATTTGGTATGATTTTCGTCAGAAAAACATAAGGAATCCATTGGCACCACTTCCCTTTCGATACGACGAAGAAAAGGGTTTCTTAATACGCTGTAATGGATAATTCACCCTCGACTGCGGAGGGTCGACTTCAATTCGCTACGTTCAGCCTAGGATTCGTACCTTTTTCCGGAAAAAAACCATAAAAATCGGGTGAGGCAATGCGAAGGTCTGTCCTCGCCACGGGGTACCAGCGCATCTCCTTGACGGGCGTTGCTCCAGAATTACCCTGTATCATTTGGGCAGTGTGTGACCCGACTACCCTCCGTGTAATTGGTCTGCGCGAAGTGGGGCGCAAGTTCGATCATTATCAGTACTCCTGCCCGAGAGGAATACGATTTACTTTAATTATAGTACATGTGTGTTTTGTAATAAAATGTTTCTATCGTCTCCTGAATTCAATAACTGGCATCCAGATATCTACGCTCCTACAATCCACCGTCAACACGGCTCGTGGAGAGACACAGGAAGAAAAGGGGTAGCCCGCTGTCGACGCGTGGTCCTCTCGAGTATAAACACGAGCTTCAATATCAGAACAAAAGCAAGCGTTAACGTATTCCGTGCGAGAGAAGGTGGGCATTGCTGTGAAGAGCAATGCTTCAAGAGAGCAGCCGTTTGTGAGGAATGCAAATCCGAATGGTTCTGATACAATCTGCTCCCTATGATTGAAATTTAGTCTAGCAACTTTCACTCCTCCTAACCTAACCAATCGAACTTGCATCCCTCCCAAAAGAACCGGCCATCCGAGCCTAGAAGCAAGTGCGAGATAAAAGTACCGGTGCGCTTCTCGATACCGCAGATGTACCTACCTGTTTGAGATGAGACCAGGTGAGAAGAAAGGAGAGGAGTCTAAGACAGGTTATGTTCACTTAGCCACTTTATGCGTGAGACCACTTTGTCAGTTTATTAAAAACTCGATGAGCTGATGAGATGAGAAGAATGAGAGTCCCGATTTGGTGCCACAGTGTTTGTACTAAGCACTGTGGACTGCACCGAGAGCGTACAATGAAATGAAACCGCATGAAATGCCATGTGGCGTCCACCCGATTATACTAATCGCTGGACTACTGAGCGTTCAAATGAGATGAGAAGAGCACACACGTTACTGCACGATGCGTAGCACTGAGAATGAGGTGAGCTGAGTGAAAGAACTAAAATATTCGGAACAATTCGCGATGCGATACTCAACGAACTCGCTTAGTTCAGCGCACACAAGAGAATGAATAGAATATGGCCGCTGGCCGTTACGCTTCTTCTCCGTTCTCTTGGATCGTCGACGCGCACGCTAATTGGTCGATCGATCCGAGCTGATTGGTCATCGATTGCGGCGACAGTTGATCGATCGCCGCTGATTGGCGGCTCGCCGATCGTTCAGCGCTGCTGAATCGCGGTCCGCGAGGTGCTGCCATGAGAATGAGTGTGGCGGCGTGGGAAACTAATTTCATTCCCAAACACTACCTAAGTAGCATTTCTGACGGAAAAAAATTGTCCAGCCTTTGGGCCTGGCGTAGACCTTCGGCATGTAGGTATCTATTTCAAAAGGCAGTGCCACCCGTGGAGCCAGTAAGACCGTCCCCGGTCCGTGCTATACCAGACAGTTTTCTTCCAGTGAAAATCAGTAAATTTGCAAGCGCAATATCTTAAAAACCAGTGAAAATAAAATGTATACATTAAAGCTTATTGAATTTGTCTTGGAACGCACTATCAACTCAGATGTTCAAAAAAAATAGTTCCATTTGAAAAACCGAACTTCACCATCGTATCTTTTAAAATAATAATCGATAAAAAAATTCGTTCGCGCTAATTAATTGGCCCCCTCGAACCATGCAATTCCCTATTTTTTTTATATTTTTATCGGTAATGCTTTAGGAAAAAACCGGCTGTCCAGTCTTAGGTGGGACACCCTGTAGTGAACTAAAACACAAAACCTTATAGTAATCGATTGTTCACTTTTCTTATTATCGTCGTTTAAAAATCGTCTGCTTTCTTGGCCCGTTACTGTGTCCTAACCCCTTAAGATAGAAGGTTAAGTGCAAGTTGGAATATTTCATCGAAATACTGGAACTGATGGGTTTTTGACCATTCTTAAAGTCCTCTCTGCTTCAGCACCTTATTGAAATATATTCCTTGGCGAGGTATTCCACATTACATCATGAAAGCATGTCTTCCACAAATAATGCTGTTGTTTATATAAATTGTTATGTTCAATAAATTTGTTTTGCGTTAAATAAACTGGAATAGTACAGCAAGGTTAAAAGGCGTATGTGTTCTTGTTTTGTTGTGATCCTTCTTTCTCTGTCGGTGCACGGAATACGTTTATAATACGATCTTTAAATTGTTACTCTAACAGAATCATTTTTAAACCGCGGGTTTCAAATGATATAAGTTTCACCCGTGTTGAATTCTGATTCCTACCACGCGTAGCGTTACAATCTTATTTTAGACTGAATCGATAATGTTGGGTGTGATATGAAAAAGGTAAGGGGGCTCGCGAGACCCCGGAGCGTGTGACACGAAATTCCATTGCGTGATGGGTCTATCCTATACCTGGTCTGTGCTGGCACTACCGCGATTGTTTTTGAGTTAGATACCGGCTCGATTTGATGGCGGAGTATGCGCGTAACCTTCCCTCTGTCCCCACGCGATCGCGCGTCTCGCCGTCGCTGGTGGGGTTAACGAGTGACTCAACTGACCGATGTGATACATTTAGGAACACGTGGGTCACGAGTGAGCACGATGCACAGTTTTATCTTTTCGTGTGCTTTCTCTTCGAAAACAATTCCCTTTAGCAGCATTTATTATCGGTACATGTTCCTGTAGAATTATTCGCAGCGTCGAGAATAAAGTTCCTTGTCCCGTTCACGTGTACGCATTCAGAGCGTAGGAGAGGAATGGGTAAACGCTAACTGCTGTTAACAGCGTACGGGATATTGAAGCTTAGTTGGAAAGACATTGAAGTACGCGTTGTTAGTTTAAAATGAAAACGCATTGGGGTTAGAGAACTTTGGTTTAATTTACACGGTTTTATAAATCCTATATACCTACGTAGGAGTTTCATTCTCCTTAAAAAAAAAGGTTCGTGTCAGATTTTAACTTAGGAGATGTCACCACAGTCGCTTTTTGAACAGAACTGGGATCAGATTGGTAGGTAAAAAGTATCAACGAGCTGTAGGATATTAAATGTATAAGATTTGAATGCTAAAGTTGGAATATTAAAATTATCAGACGATGTTGATTCTTGTTCTAAGTGAAGTTGGAAGTAAAAGGAGCAGGGAAGTCTTACATGTTATCGGTCTATTATTTTGTTGATCTCGCAAGTAATTGTGGCCATGAGTGTGCAATATCATAGTGTATCATGGACATAGGAATATAGGGACGGACGAATAGTTGCGGAGGGGGGGGGGAGATGTTATCCTTGCGGGAGGGGCGACGAGGTAACATACGCCTTCTTTCTATTGGCTGCTGCTTCGCACAAGCGCACTGATGTGTAATGATAACGTTTGTCGCGTCGCAAGCAGGGATAGTTGGCAGCAATATTTGAAGCATTTCTCGTAGTGTGATATGCAGTGCGCAATGACCTCATATATTTTAATAATTATATGTAGATGCATATTTCTCTTCAATTTTCATTATTTTTACAATTTATATTCATGAATAATCACTTCGTTAGTATATACTTACAATTAGACGTCTGTATGTAGGTACTAATCTGTAGCAGACGCTTTATCATAATTAGCGGTACGGAGCATGCGTAGAATGCAACCACTCAAATCCAGGCAGATGTTGGTGACCCCTCAAATACGTATCACTCCCCTCGCCTAAAGTCGCCTAGCCACGGAAATGTATATAATTGATACGTAAATCAGCAGCGAAATTTGAAAGCAGATGTTTGCGTGTGATTGAGAAAGTATTATTAAGGATGCGCGATGCGGGTGGCATACGTGGGAAAGATCTTGGGCAGAGCTCGAAAACAGGAAGAGGACACCAATTAACAGACCCCGAAATGAATCGCGAGTTTCTTCTAAGTCACGTAATCTTTTGAGAAGGCCTTTGTTAGTCTTTAGGAGTGTCGATTAACTCCAGAAGTGTTGGCGGCGCTAAGTCATAAATTTCCTTCAAGGATTGTTTTCTCGATCCTCGGAGTAGAGCCTACTTTCTCTTCCCACGTGGGCACCCCGCTGTGTAACGGAAAAGCGCGCTTCCACCGAGTTTCCACCACCACCCGCAGACGGAGGGAAAGATGGACGCCGATTCGCGGGGGCGTATGGACATCCGAAGGACGGTCTACCGCTTGGATCTGATGCATCCTCCATCCTGATTGGACTACGAGAATCTATGGGAGGACTAGGAGGATTCGGCCGACGACTTCAGCGAGGACCTGGAGGATACTTCGAAACGCTATTCACATTCTGTCGCTAACCAGCTTTCTGAACAGTCGAATAAAGTCCAAAGTTCTACTTGTAAATAATTTCTTGTACTTTGTTTTATTTAAAACTCCCACACTCCGACGAGCAGAGCGGTTCAGCGCTCCACGGGCATCAACCAGCGTTCTTATTTTAAAATCACCGCTAAAATACGTAACATTCCTATGTCCACGTAGTGTATACATTCCTAAAAGTGCTCTTACCAAAGTTCCTTATTTAACGTATATGTTTAATTAAGAGTTTTCATCTAGCATGAACAATTAGTTATTCAAGCTACTACAGTTTGGCCATTTTTCATGTATGTTTGTTGGGCCACGTACACAATGTAGAGGGTTCAAATCCGGCAATAATCATTTTATTTAAAAAAAAAGTAGTTGCGAACAGCGGTTGTATCGTAAGCGGAAAGTTTAGGTTCGATTTTCCTCACCGCGAATTTTTTTTCCTAACCCAGACCTAAAGAAGACGTCTTTTGAAGTTCTTTAAGACGTCTTCACGATGTCTTTTGAAGTTCTTTAAGACGTCTTCACGATGTCTTTTGAAGTTCTTTAAGACGCTTTCTGGACGTCTTTAAGACGTCTTTTGGAAATAAAGCTTCAGTTGGACCTATGGAAAGAAAGCTTCAGTTAGGCCTATGGAAAGAAAGCTTCAGTTGGGGTTATGTTAAGTGACGTTGGGCCTGCGTTGGTTACAATCGTTGGCCCATTTAAAAATAGCGCGACACTTCAACAGTTGGCCAACGGATAACACGTCATTGGCTCAACAAACTCCCAACAAATAAATGCTACTAGGGGTATCTGTAAAAAAAATCGTTTAGTTTCGTGCGTCTCAGGGTGGCGTAACCCCTTAACATTTTTGAGTTTTGCAACTAAAAAAACTTGAAAAATAAATTGAACTATTTGTACATGACGGATCATTTCTTGATAAATTGTATATTTACGGAAATCGCGATGCTACTATCTAGAGACGCGGTAGCGTCTCGACGCCAAGTACATGTTTCGACACCCTGTATATGTCGACTGTCGCTGCCACGTATCTTTTACTCGAAACACGGCTAATCCAACCTTACCTGAAACTTATTTCATTAATATCTCATCACTCCTGCAATATTTTCTAAATTTAAAGGCATTTTTCTCATGTAAACCGCATATAAGCTTTCGATCCAGACTAAATTTAATAAAATCGGTCTACGCATGACAGAGATATGATAATAACGTCTCATGAATCTGTCAGAAACGGTAAGATTTTTCTTCTGATTCTTTTCTCCAAGAAATTTTTCGTCGACATAATACGTATATACGCATTACACGCACACCTTCAACCAAAAGAAACTAGTATATGTTTCGTTCGTCGGCTCTCGGTACGCGTTACACGCACACCTTTAGCCAAAAGAAACTAACACATGTTTCGTACGTCAAACGCTACCTTCACTATGCAATCTACTCCAAATTTTGACAGCTTACCGTCAAGTTATAACCAGTTTATAAACGTGTTTTTACAAATAGGTATCGTTGTACCATTGAATTGCAACCAAAATGCAGTCTCAAACACAAGGTAAGTTGCCGAAATTTGAATTGCGACACTATACATATATTATATTGTACGGCATCGACGCTAGCTCGTTCGTTGGAAGAACGGCCGATTTTACCGCAATGCGTCGGAGGCTCGGGTTTTCCCCCGTGTTGCTGGGTGAGTCAGGCGATGGCCAACGCTGCGTATCTGGCAGCCGGACTTCCTCAGGTAACGGATTTTCGGCGTGCCGACGCGCTTTTCCCGCCAAAATTGGCCGCGCGTTTTCAGCGTCGCTTGGGGAACGCGGCCCTCTGAGGGGGCTGTATAAATAGCCCTCCTGAGGTGCCGCTCGTCCTCACTCTCTTGACAGTTCGCTTGTGACTTCTGCCGCGTACGGACGTGTTCTGTTCTCGGATCCTTTACGCAGTGTCTGATTGCTATCGTAACCGATCATCGTGATTTTCGATTCCTGTTGCGGTGAAAATCCTTTAGTTGGAATTCAGTTTCTGATTAGGAGTGATAAAGCTGTTGCTTTTCACTGCCTATTATAAGGCCTTTCCAAAATTGCTGCCACTGGCAGTCTGGACGTCTACAGGGACTCTGATGACCCTGTTCAAAATAATGGAGAAGGATCAGGTATCAAACTAACCGACCTATCCACCTCCAAACTCGTAAGTAATTCTGTTTTTACTGCTCCATTCACTAACACGAACATGCACACCAGTAAGCGCCCTGCCGAGAGCGCTATTGATACTCAACTCCTAAATTCTTCTTCCGAAAAATCGGATCGTTCGCCGTCTGCTGATTTATCGAAACCAGGGGTCGGGAACCCCTTAGGAAAGAAAAAGTCCAAAAAAAAGGAGAGGCAAGAGTTCCTCTGATGGACTTAACTCCTCATCTCAGTCATTGATCAGTGCGCCTCCTCCGCCACATTCAATCCCAATCTCTCTTCCTATAATTTCATGTACGGATTCTGCTATGAACCTGGAAGTCATACCCAACATAAATGTTCAAAATCGATTTAACGCTCTGGCCGCGTTCAAATCAGATCATACGATATTGTCTACTTCAACCTCTGATTCCAAAAAAATGTCATCGGAAGTTTCCATATCTTCACCAACCAAAACAAATCAGGCTACCGGCTTGCCTGGTGTGGCTAATATAGCACCCAGCAGTCCTGTAAACAGTAATACCAACCCCCCCCCCCCCTTGTACATTTCAAACTTTTGCTATAGCATTCCGAAGTTCGAGCGAGAGCTCGCTCAAGACTTCGGTAAGACTTTTAATATTAAATACTTGGGCAACAAAATCAGATTGCAATTTGACAACATTGACTCCTTTACTAAGTTTAAAGACGATAAAGTACCTTATTTTACGTTTTCACTTAACGCTGAGCGCACACTCACTATGGTCCTTAAGGGCCTCCCCGAGATTCCTGTTGAGGAAGTTTTATCCGAGCTTAAAACTAAGGGGCTTGTTACATGGGCCCTTCTGGCCCTTTCCGTGCTAGCCGTCCGCGCGTCGCTTTATTCCGTAGACGGCGATTCAGCGGAATCGCCTCGCGCGTGGCAGTCACGTTATGCTGAGCCGCGTGGCAACAGCCGTAGGGATAACGTGACCGCCGCCGGCCCGGGCCCGGAAATTTCCGACGCGTGCGGCGAGCGACAACTGCCGACGGGGCGGTTTTCCCCATTCGCGCGGATTGATCGGGGCACGGCCCATAACGAGAATCGATTGGGAATTCATTCAATTTCGGGAGCTCGAAGTAGGAAGTCACGACGAGCCAGAGGGCCGTCCAGATACCGCGACCGCGTCTCCGCGTCAAGTCCGCGAATTACGAACGGCCGAAAGTAATTCGTGCAAGGGGTACCTCCATCCGACATACCGTGAACGGCCCAGCCGGGAGAGCCCTTGCGCGTCACTCGTGATCGACGTAGGAACGCGTTGAGAACAGACGATTAGAGACCGCGAACGCCGACGAGGTGACCGACTTCCGAGTGCCATCCGAGAGCACAGAAGCGAGCGACCACGACCTACGTATGGGTCAGCGACACAGCGCGCGAGCGACATAGGAGTCGGAGAGCGTGCCGTGCGATACGGCGAGCGACAGCTGAGACGGAGCGCCGTCTCAAGGTAGGATAATTCCGTATTATTCTTGTAACAATATATTTTGCATCATTGGTTTTCCCTTATATCCCTTGTACTCTTTGATTTAACCTCTTATCACCCTCCAAATTCCCGGTAAGTATAGTCAAGGCGTGCTTTAGCACCTTGATAGAGCAGCGAACCCGGTAAATCATTCCAACCGCTCGGGGTGATTTACAAAAGTCCCTTCAGGACGTAACAGGCTAAACCCCGCTTCATGTTCAATCTTAAGTGCTAGAGGTCGTAATGGCCCTTCTAATTATGCCCTGTACAGGGTGATATTTCCCACGGGTACTGCCCCTAACAGTGTCATGAAGATTAATTCGATCTTTAGTACTCGTATTTATTGGGAGACATTTCTCTCCAGGAAAAACTACACGCAGTGCTATAGATGTCAGGCGTTTGGCCACTCCGCCTCTAATTGCAGATTGACCGCAAAATGCGTTAAGTGTGCTGGGGCTCATCACTCCTCTGAGTGTCAGAAAACAAGGGACTCCCCCCCCCCCCCCCCACCTGTGTTAACTGCTTGAGATCTCATACAGCCAATTTTAGCCAATGTCCATCACTTCTTCAATTTTTAGACAAACGTAAGAACAAGCCCATTTCCTCTAATGGCTTGTTAATTAATAAGGCTCTTAAACTCAAAGCCGATCCCCCTCATTCTGCTATTCCTCCTCCTATTACTTCCCAACCTCATTCCTTGTTCCCTTCCCCCTTCCCTTCCTATTCCGATGCTGTCACAGGAATCCACAGATTCCCCACTGCTACCTCCCTCCCTTTCCCTGCTACCATCGGGGAATCAGCTGGTCTACGCTGCGATAGTGGGTCACCACTCGGTGTTCAACCCATGTTTGACTTGATGTCGGCTTTTAAAGAACTTAATTCTATCGTAAATGTTGAGCAAATGCTCTCACTTACTCGATCATTAATCGAGAATCTTAGACCCTGTCGCACTCTGGCCGAAAAATTCCAGGTCTTTTTTACAGTGTTGAGTAAGTTGGACACAGTCGATGTCTCTCCCTAAAATAATGCTCTGGAATGCAGGTTCGCTTCTTCGGAAGCGAAACGAGCTGATCCTCGCGTTAGCCGGGCTGAGGGCCGGCATCATCCTGGTCACGGAGACATGGCTTACGCCTACTGATGTGTTTGCCCTTCCGGGCTATTCCATGGTTCGCGCAGATCGCCCCACCAGGGGCGGTGGCGTTGCTATTTTTATTCACGAGACTATTAAATACACCAGTTTCCCGCCCGCTGGCTTCCCGTCGTGCGAGGCGTGTTTCGTTAAGCTTGCGGCCCCTCGGATTATTATAGGTGTCATATACGCACCCCCCTCTGCTATCAAGGACACAGGAGTTTTTGACTCCCTTATACGAATGGGTTCCCCATTTCTGGTCGGGGGTGACTGGAACGCCAGACATAATTCCTGGAATAACTACACTACCAACAAGGCTGGCAGGATACTGTATGATCATTATTGCAAAAATTCTTACCGCATTATTTACCCGGACTCATTTACCTGCTTTAACGGATCCACTCGTCCGTCTACTATTGATTTCTTTATCACGGATTACCACATTAACATCAACTGCAGTACTACGGACGATTTTGACACGGTTCATCGTCCCGTCATGTTAACCGCAACTCACAGTTCTGCTCTTCCTGGTATTGACACCACTACTGACTGGGAGACCTTCAACAGTTACACTCATCGTTACCGAATCCAAAATAATCTTCTAACTACTACGGATATTGACGATGCTATTAAGGAGCTCACCTCCTTCCTACATGCATGTCGCAGGAAAGCTACCGTCGTTTCTACGACAACTAATAAGGAGGCTCACCTCCTTTCTGATCCTATGCTTTTGTCTTTGATTCGGCATCGCCGAGCCTTACGTCGCAGTGGACAACGCTATGGAATGCACTTTATTGCACCGGCGATCCGTGATTTAACGGCTACCATACGTAAAAGAATATCATTTCTTCGTATACTTCACTGGGATCGCACTTTCAGATCGTTTACCAAGCCTGATCCCACCTTTTGGGCGACGTACAGGAAAATTACTAGTACTAAAAAATCCAGGACGCTGCCTCCTCTCCGTGAAGGACAGGATATTATAACCTCAGACGAAGGCAAAGCGGACCTACTGGTTTCTACTTTCCTAAGGACTCACGACGACGCGGTTCAGCAATCTTCACTTAACACTGCACTGGTTATGGGCTTCATTTCCACGCTGAACGATGCTCCAGCTGAGAGAGTGCCTGGCGTTCCACTCTCTCCTGATCAAATCCACAATTTTATTAAATGCATGGCCCTGAGAAAGGCCCCTGGGGGCGACGGCATCTCGGTGCCTATGCTGAGACATTCCTCGCGCAAAGTCATATGTCAGTTGTATTATAGCTTCAGATCTTCTGTTTCCCTGGGATACTTTCCCACTGCCTGGAAAATGTCCAAGGTTATTCCTATTCCAAAGCCCGGTAAACCGCGCGAGCTTCCTAGTAGCTATAGACCAATCAGTCTTTTGCCTATTATCGGCAAATTGTTTGAGAAATGCATTCATGCGCACTTAAATCAATTTCTTTTAAATAATAACATAATTGTTGATCAACAGTTCGGTTTTCGCGAGGGTCACTCCACTATTCAACAAATTTGGCGTATTTCACAATATATTACACATCAGCTAAACACCAACCGCAGTACAGCAATGGTACTCCTTGACTTATCCAGAGCATTCGATACGGTTTGGCACGATGCCCTTTTATACAAGCTGAGTCTGGTCGGATTCTCGACGGGCCTCATCAAACTCATAGCGTCTTATTTAACGGATCGTCAGATGTTCGTTTCATACATGGGTATCAATTCCAACACCCATCGTGTGCTGGCAGGAGTGCCACAGGGCTCCATTCTCGGCCCTACGCTTTTTAATATTTATATAAATGATTTGCCAAAGCGCGCCGACTGTGAGCTCGCTCTTTATGCGGACGATACTGCGATATTTACCTCGTCGTGGCACCTTTCTCCTATGGTCCTTCGACTCCAGATCTACCTGGATCACGTCCTCCAGTTCTTCTCGGCTTGGAAGCTACAGATCAACCCGGGTAAAACCGAGGCGATCATTTTTTCTATCCGTACTACAGTCCTATAAGCAGGTTAAATACTTGGGAATTTTATTGCATCAAAAAATGGCCTGGAATGTTGCCATCTCCGACCGAATTGACAAGGCTCTAAAAGTCTCTGGAGTTTTATATCCCCATATCAGTTACAAGTCTCCTCTTAATTTACGGTTGCGTATCAGTATTTATAAGACCTGCATCCGGCCGGTGCTCACCTATGGCGCTCAAGTTTGGTGGGATACCACCAAAACTAATCGGGTTAAACTTCAACGCTTTCAAAATAAAATTCTCAAAATAATTACTGGATCTCCTATACCAGATGCGGCCAGACCGGGCCATTTGGGAGCACGGTCTCCATAATGTTTACCATAGCCGCGTAGAAGGGGAGCTCGAAAGCCAATGGTAACGTGGGCGCGCAACGGATAGGGAAAACTGTAAGAGTGTAAGTAGTAGCGTGCGGTGTAGGCTCGTACCCCTAGCCTGAAATAACTGGCCCTCTTAGGAGCCCAAGTGGCAGCGATTGCTGGGGCCCCCAAGATTCCCAGTCATTCAATCCTATCATACGGGCATGAGGTTGCACCGCACACTACTACAGTTTTCCCTATCCGTTGCGCGCCCACGTTACCATTGGCTTTCGAGCTCCCCTTCTACGCGGCTATGGTAAACATCATGGAGACCGTGCTCCCAAATGGCCCGGTCTGGCCGCATCTGTCCTATACTCTATTCCAGTGGGGCACTGCACTCTGACACGGATGTCCTCTATATTCACGATTTTATCCAACGTACCATTGATAATTATCAGGTTACTGATCATATCAACCCACTGGCTCGCCGCACTGGCCTATATGACATAAACAAAATTCCGTACAGGGTAAAAATTCCTTTTCCCCTTTCCAGATAGCCTAACAACTCTTGTTATTCGCACCTATTTTAATTCTTTAATTCGTTTACGTTTCTTAGTTTATATTTTCCCGACGCTCACTGGGACCTATTACCTAACGCTCTCTTGCGCGTTACTTGCTGGTTTTCTCTTTTCTTGTTTTTTGTCTTGTGTTGTCTTGTGCTGTCCCCTAATTATGCTTCATTACAGGTTCTACTTCAATCCGTATGCAGGTCTTGCGGTTTTTTGCAACTTTTCCGCAACTTCTACTACCATAACGTACATTTTACTTAGGGCTTGGTAACGCCATTTACATACATTGACCGGTAACTGGGCCTTAGTTCAGAGGGACGGCCCTTATGGTGCGGGATCATTCCCCCCTACTGAAAGGAAAAAAGGAAAAAAAAGCGCTCGTCCTCACTCTCTTGTCAGAATAGGATCAGTCACCACAGGGCTCAGGACGCCGAACCTTCGTTGGGGACGCACGTGATTTTCTCGTTACTCTATTCCTCGTGTTTTACGCGGTACAGTGTTCTGAGAAAGTCTTAAAGCCGTTGTGTGAGTGATCACACTGACGTCCGGAATAGCAGTGCATCACAGTGCTGTTTTAAAAACTCTCATTTTCCTTCGTTTAATAATTTAATTTCGCGAAAAATTGATTTCCGACTGGAGACTTGGAAAAGGATTCTTCTCCATCCTCCAACTGGGTACTACCCAGGGTCCCTCCGGACCATTCAAATGAAGATGGGACATCTCTAGACGCCCTCATCACCAAAAAGCTGGTGAGTACGTCAGTTTTCTCTGAAACAAAAAACGCCTCTAACTCTGCGACGGGAAAAAAGCGGGCTGGTTCCGCCTTAGATCAGTCTATCGGGTCGGCATCCTCCGATAATTCCGACTTATCTCATCACCCCGAGGAAAATTCTGAAAGGACCGGTGTCGAGAGACCCCAGGGGAAGAAGAAATCCAAAAGAGACGCCAAACGCGATATTCGAACCTCTGGTAATACTAAAAAAATAATCCCGACTCCTACACCTGCTGGAAAGAGTCCCTCTATCAGTGTCTCTCTCCCGTTAATCCATTTTCCCGAAGAGGGAAATTTGGTTGATATGGAGTTAGAGACAAATTCCAATATTCCGGTGTTTAACCGTTTTTCGGCACTTGCTGCTTTTAAACCATCTTGTGACTCTTCGTCAACCTCTGTTTGTCCGTCGAAGAAAACCTCGCCGGAAGCAAACAAGGCCCCTCGGAACGTTATTATTCAAAACACTGATCGTCCGAGCTCACCGAGCACACCGGTAAAAAATGATCTCAACCGCTCAGTCAAACCACCGCCGTTATATATTTCAAACTTTGAGCAAAATATTGCTAAATTCGAACGTGACCTCGTCTCAGATTTTGGAAGAACGTTCCAAATCAAATATTTAGGCAACAAAGTCCGCCTCCAGTTCGACGATGTTGAAGTTTTTAAAAAATTTAAAAATGCTTTATCTCAAAGAAAATTCCGTATTTCACCTTCTCGATCAATTCCGAGCGAGGCTTAGCCATGGTCCTAAAGGGTCTCCCAGTTACTCCTCCGCAAGAAATTCTAGAGGAATTAAAATCCAAAGGCCTGTGCCCCACCTCGTGTATCTCGCTCGCCGGAAATGGGAACAAGAAGCAATCTTTCTTCCAAATCTATAAGATTAATTTTCCCCCTGGGACCTCCCCTTCTGTGGTTACTAAAAATAACGTCATTTTTAGTACAAGAATTTATTGGGAAAAATATTTTTCAAAAAAGAACTACACGCAATGTTTTTGTTGCCAAGCATACGGTCATTCGGCTTCCAATTGTGGGCTCCCGCTTAAATGCGTTAAATGTGCTGGTACGCACCGATCAGCGGACTGCCAAAAGGATAGGGAGTCCCCTCCTAAGTCGGCAAATTGTTTAGGGCAGCACACGGCAAATTACGGCCAGTGTCCTGATCTCCTTAAATACCTGGAAAAAAGAAAAAAGAATTCAAAAGTCACAAACGGGATCGCGATAAACGCCCCTGCAATCAAAATTACTAACACACCTCACGGTACACATCTTCCTGATATCCCCCTACCATCACACTCCTTATCTCCCCCCCCCCCCCCCCTCCTTTCATACGCTGACGCGGTAGCAACCGGCACGCGAAGACCTACTGTCTTCCCCCCCCCCCCCCACTCGCCGACAGAGTGACTCCTGCCCCTCCTGAGGTACACTGGGGACAGACAGATGGCGTTAGCTCCATGGTCGAGTTGATTGGAGCTATTCAGGAATTAAATTCTATTATTGACATAAAGAAAATGCTATCGCTAACGAGATCGTTAATAGAAAAACTGTGACCCTGCCGCACGGTTGCCGAAAAATTTCAAGTTTTCTGCTCAGTGCTTAGTTATTTGGATTAATTCAATGCCCCTTCCAAAAATTATGTTATGGAATGCGACCTCGCTCTTGCTTAAGCGAAATGAGCTGATTCTCGCGGTTGCCGAACTACAGCCTGGAATCATCCTTATTACAGAAACATGGTTTACGCAACAGGTAAACTTCTCTTTGCCCGGTTACACGGTAGTCCGCGCGGATCGCCCAGTCAAAAGCGGGGGTGTTGCCATCTGCATACACTCCTCAATTCATTTCGTTAATTTTATTCCCGGCAGCCCTATACGGCACGACGCGTGCTTCATCAAGCTCTCCGCACCCAAAATTATAATCGGAGTGGTTTACGCGCCCCCCGACCTTATTAAAGACTCTGGTCTGTTTGACTCCCTTACGCGACTGGGATCTCCATTCCTAATTGGGGGTGACTGGAATGCCAAGCATAAAGTATGGAAAAATTACTCCGCTAATAAAGCTGCCAAAATTCTGTACGAGCATGTCAACAAGTATCCGTACCGGATCATTCACCCGGAGGAGTTTACACATCAAAGGGGCCGATGCAGACCATCCGTCATAGACTTTTTTATCACTGATTTTCATGCCGACTTCAATTGCGTCGTGACTGATCACTTCAACACTACACACCGACCTGTTATCCTGTCGGTCAGACAACCCGGTGGCCCCACCAGCCTTGAAACTCTCACAGATTGGAGTCGATATCAAGAACTAACCTCAAATTACTCCATAAAAAGAAATCTCTCCTCTACCGACGACATAGACTTCTGCATCAAAAATCTGACGTCCTTTCTTCACGCTTGCCGCAAGCGTGCAGCTCTTCCGGACCTCAATCATATGAACAAGAATGCCCATCTGCTCACGGACTCTATACTCCAGTCCCTAATTCGCCACAGAAGAACTCTAAGGCGTAGAGGTCAGCGTATCGGTTCGCAGGTGGTGGCGGAGGAGATTTGAGACATCACGGCAACCATCAGAAAAAGAATATCCTATCTCCGAATCATGGAGTGGGACAGGATACTCAGAGCCTTTAAAAAACCTGACCCCACTTTTTGGGGGACGTACCGAAAATTAACCAGCTCAATAGCAGCTAGGAGCCTACCACCGCTCAATAATGGACAAAACGACATCACTGCTGCTGCAGATAAAGCAGAGATTCTAGCGTCCTCCTTCACGAAGATTCATTCTGAAGCCGCCAGCCTCCCCTCCGGGAAGGAGCCGACGGTAGTTGATTATGTCAGCTCCTTGGAGTCAACCACCATTGGACCTCCACTGGCCCTTCCAGTCACCCCTGGGCTTATTTTTCAAAATATTAAAAAGATAGCTTCCAAAAAAGCCCCTGGTAGTGACGGAGTGACGGTACTTATGTTGAAGCACGCGTCGCGCAAGATCATATGCCAAACCTACTATATTTTTTCCTCCGCGGCAAAGTCGGGTTATTTTCCGGACGCATGGAAAATCTCCAGGGTTGTTCCAATTCCAAAACCTGGGAAACCGCGCGGGCTACCGTCCAGTTACAGGCCTATCAGCCTGCTTTCTATGTTCGGCAAGCTCTTTGAAAGATGTATCTACGTGTTTTTGTCTGATTATCTCTCAGAACACAACATAATAATTGACCGGCAGTTCGGTTTCCGTGCGGGTCACTCAACCATCCAGCAAACACTTCGCATTGCGCAGACTATAATACATGAGCTAAATGTCAAAAGAGCAGTTTGATTCTGTGTGGCACGAGGCATTGTTATACAAACTGCATTCTATTGGACTGACTCCAGGTTTTATTAAAATTATTGCGTCATACCTAACTAATAGGAAATTATTTGTCTGCAGTTGTGGGACTAAATCCTCGCTCCATAGCGTGGAGGCAGGCGTGCCGCAGGGTTCAATTCTTGGACCTATATTATTTAATATATTTATTAACGACCTTCCTACCTTCACTGGTTGTGAACTTGTGCTCTATGCAGGCGATACAGCGCTTTATTCTTCGTCGTGGCAGCTCTCGACGCTGGTCCTTAGACTTCAATTATACCTCGATGAGGTATTATCCTTTTTTAATGCCTGGAAACTACGCATAAACCCTGAAAAAACAGAGGCCATAATATTCTCTCGTAATCCTCGCACGCTTGCAGACAGGCATACATACAACATCCGTATAAATAATTGTGCAGTGCCCTGGGCAAATGAGGTTAAATACCTGGGGGTTATCTTGCATTATAAGATGCTGTGGAACGCAGCCATTAACGACCGCATTAACAAGACCACCAAGGTTGCGGGGTGCCTGCACCGGCATATCTGCCATAAGTCTCCTCTCAGCCTTCCAATCCGGCTACACATTTACAAAACTTGTATCAGGCCTGTACTCACATACGGGGCTCAGATCTGGTGGAACACATCTAAAAAAAATAAAAGTAAAACTCAGTACACGCAAAACAAAGTATTAAAAATAGTTACTCACTCTCCATTTAGATGCCCCACCAGGGCACTGCACAACGAATCAACAGTCCCGCTCATGGGTGACTTTATTGACAAACTTATAGATAATTACATGGTCTCAGACCATCCAAATCCTCTGGTCCGCCTTACTGGCACTTATGACAGAAATAGAATACCGTACAAGGTGAAAATCCCTTTTCCTATGTCCTCCTAACATCCCATAAACCATCCTATACTGTCCTCTCTTTTCCTTTCCCTCCCCCCCCCCCCCCCCCACGCACACTAATTACACTCTGTTTCAGAATCGCATACTTCAATCTAGTTGCTTCATGCTATAAAACTCAAGTTGATTAAGGATTTTTCCCTATGAGGAAGGGCTAAACTTTCGGCTTACCTGACTGTCAGCGCCATGCACGCTACCTATGGCTTTTCTTCTGCTTGCATGTTGCTTGCCGTATCGAATGCCACTCCATCTGTCATCTGTCAGCTTTCTGCTTCTAGATCTGCATGATGTCCACACTTTAAGATAAGTTATTGGAACATTATAACATACACTTAATATTTTCTTTCAGCATTCTCCATAGGTGTGGCGGTTTTTTGAAAATTTTCCGCCAGCTACTCATTTTGCTCAGGCAGTATTACCTGATGATGGTAACTCCATTCACACGTATCGCTGGCCGGTAACTAGGCGCTCGCTTAGAGGGACGGCCCATCAGGAGAAGAAAAAGGCGAAGGGTATCTTCCCCTTCTCTCCTGTACTGAGTAGACTTATAAAAAAAAAACCGCTCATCCTCACTCTCTTGAAACAGCCTGTAGAGGCTACGTCACGTGTCGTGTTAATTTTCCGCCGAAATCCATTATTGTTGCATCAGTGTTAAACTGAGTATCGCCATAACGCGAATTAAAAGGAGTGTGGTGAAAGAGTCCTTTGTATTAATATCCTTCTCACCCCTCAAATTGGTGACCCCGACGTGATTGTGTCGCGAAGGTGATCGTGCAGTGATTTCGTGCGTTAGTGAGAAACTTTGAATTTAAAATTTAAAAAGACAGTGATAGACATTACGCACCATGTCCGTAAATGACAATACTACCGGTGGGGCGTCTTTGTTTTCCGATTCGGCAGCAAATCGGGTCGGTATACGTGTTCCGGAGTTTACACCGAATGATCCGGAGTTATGGTTTTGTATAGTTGAAAGAAATTTCCTGTCGGCCGGGATCGTCTCTGATGCGACCAAATCGAGTCTCGTTACGGGTGCATTAGGACCACGATATATGGCTGAAGTGCGGGATGTGCTAATTTATCCACCGGCGGCTGGTCTCTACGAGACGTTAAAAGCCGAATTGATCAGCCGCGTGGGGGTTTCACAGGAGCAAAAGACCCGTCAATTGTTGGAGCGGGAGGAAATGGGCGACCAAAAGTCCTCCCAATTTTTGCGCCACCTTCGGAGCTTGGCGGGTACATACGTAACGGAACCGTTACTGAGGACGCTCTGGTTGGGGCGTTTACCCGCCAATGTGCAAGCCATCTTGGCCACACAAAAGGATACGGGGCTTGATAAGGTGGCCGGGTGAGCGGACGCCATTTTCGAAACAATACCTGGACGGCCTGCGGTTGCCGAAGCCTCGCGTCCTGGACCGTCGACGCAACCGAGTTCCTTGGACATGATGTTGCAGCTACTCCTTTCTATACAGGAGGAGACTAAGGTGATGAAGACTCAAATTGACGAGCTGCGGCTTTCTCGTCGAAATGAACCGTCGCGGGGCGGCGGTCAAGGGCGTGCGCGTCGTCCGCGGAGTTCTTCGAGGCCGCGTTCGAGGTCGATGGAGCATGCTGAGAACGGTATGTGCTGGTACCACCATAAGTGGGCGAATAAGGCACACCGGTGCATTGAGCCCTGCACTTTCGGGCAGGGAAACGCGCGGGGCAAGTCGTTAATGTCGGCTAGCGACTCCAGCCCGACATTCCGCCGTCTATTTATAAATGATCGGCGTACAAATACGCGATTTCTGGTCGACACGGGTGCCGACCTTTGTGTAGTTCCTCGTAAGTTGATTCGTGGTTCTCCCCTGAAATCGGAATACGAACTCTCCGCTGCTAACGGAACAACGATCGCGACCTTCGGTACAGCGACCCTTACGCTGAATTGGGTCTTCGACGAGATTTTACCTGGAGGTTCGTCGTGGCTGATGTCACCAAGCCAATCATCGGTGCGGATTTCTTGGCGCACTTTGGACTTTTGGTGCACATCCGGAATCAGTGCCTAATCGACCAGACGACAGCTCTATCGTCCAAAGGAACCACTGTTCGACACGTGACGGCGTCGATTAGGATGGTGAAAGATGAGTCCGTTTACCATTCCCTGTTGCGGAAGTATCCCGAACTCACAAAACCAGGAGGCACGCTAGTCGAGGTAAATCATAGTACGTGTCATTATATAAAAACGACTCCGGGGCCACCCGTTTCCAGCAAGCCAAGGAGGCTTGCACCGGATAGGCTCAAAATCGCTGAGAGGGAGTTCGAGACTGTGATCCGTCTGGGAATCGCGAGGCCGTCAAAGAGTAGCTGGTCCTCCTCCCTGCACTTGGTTCCCAAAGGCTCGGACGAGGAAACTTTAAGGCCAGTAGGAGATTACCGTGGCGTAAACGCACGCTCCATACCCGACCGGTATCCCATCCGCCATATTGAGGATTTTGCGCAGGCGTTGAGAGGAAAAGGGATTTTCTCTACCGTGGATTTAATGCGCGCGTATAATCAGATTCCGGTGGCTGAAGAGGACATTCCCAAGACCGCGATAACCACACCTTTCGGGTTGTTTGAATTCCCGTTCATGTCGTTCGGTCTACGCAACGCCGCCCAGACATTCCAAAGGTTTATCGATGAGGTGTTGCGTGGTTTAGATTTCTGCTACGCGTACATAGATGACATTTTGATCGCGTCTGCTTCAGAAGCTGAACACCTTGAACACTTAAAAATTCTATTCGACATACTTAGCAAATATTATTTAGTCGTTAACCCGGGTAAGTGCGTGTTCGGGAAGTCCGAAGTGAAGTTTCTCGGATATATCGTGTCTGAAAAGGGTTCGCGTCCGGTTAGCGAGAAAGTGGACGCGATTAACAACTTTCCTGAACCGACTACAGCTAAGCAGTTACGCCGTTTCTTGGGTATGATAAACTTCTACAGACGTTTCATACCCAAGGCGGCGCAGGCTCAGGCACCTTTAAATGACATACTGGGCAATAACATCAAGGGTAACAGTCCAGTTACGTGGACTGACGAAGCTCATGACGCGTTCCGTCAGTGCAAGGAGGATCTGTCGCGGGCCACTTTATTGGCCCACCCCGAGCCCGGAGCTCCAGTCGCGCTTATCTGCGACGCTTCTAACACTATGCTGGGCGCCTCTTTGCAGCAGCGGATTGGCGATAGTTGGGAGCCATTGGCTTTCTTTTCTACTAAGCTGTCGCCGACGGAACGGAATTATTCAACGTTCGATCGGGAATTGTTGGCAATTTACAAGTCCATAAAGCATTTTAGACATCTATTAGAAGGAAGAACTTTCACGGTTTTTACGGACCATAAGCCGCTCATTTTTGCTTTCAACAGTAAATCGGATAAGCATACCCCGAAGCAGGTTAGGCATCTCAGCTACGTGAGTCAATTCACGACGGACATACGTCACGTTGCTGGTCACGATAACGTGGTAGCGGATGCGCTATCCAGACTGGACTCCGTGGAAGAGGCGATCAACTTCGAGGCGATAGTGGCGTTTCAAGCAACAGACCCGGAGCTTCAAGAATTTGTACAAAAAGATTCTGGCTTGACGCTGGTACAGGTGGCAATTCCAGGATCTTCCTCAAAAATATGGTGCGATGTTTCGACGGGCAGCGTGCGGCCTTATCTTACGGCCCCCTTCCGCCGTGCCGTCTTCAAGGTTCTACATGGTTTGTCCCAAGCTGGGATTAAGGCGACGGTCAAATTAGTAACCCAGCGTTACGTTTGGCCGTCGGTTAAGTCTGATTGTAGGGAATGGACGCGGTGTTGCATCCCTTGCCAACTCTCCAAGGTACAGAGGCATGTCACTGCACCTCTGGGCTCGTTTCCTCAACCGTCAGCGAGGTTTGAGCACGTAAACATCGACATCGTGATTCTGCCGGTGTCTGAGGGATTTCGATACTGCCTCACGTGCGTAGATCGTTTTACGCGGTGGCCAGAGGCGATTCCGCTCTGCGACCAGGAAGCAGCCACGGTTGCACGAGCTTTCTTCGAGGGTTGGATTTGCCGATTCGGGACCCCGTTGCGTGTGACCACGGATCAGGGACGGCAGTTTGAGTCATACCTTTTTAAAGAGTTGAACTCTTTATTAGGTTCGGCTCATTTTCATACTACGGCCTACCATCCTGCGGCCAATGGCATGGTGGAGCAGTTCCACCGTCAATTCAAAGCTGCTATTCGGGCTTATCAACATGTTCGATGGACGGAGGTTCTTCCGACCATTCTGCTGGGGATACGCTCAGCCTGGAAAGAAGACCTGCAGGCAACTTCGGCCGAGCTGATATATGGAAGTTCGTTGCGTTTGCCGGGCGAATTTTTATCGCCATCGACGAACTCCGACACCGCGGTATTCGCAAAACAACTGCGTGATTATTTTCGTAGCTTGGGGCCTACCGAACCATCGCGACATGGTACTCCTCGCGTGTTTATTTTTAAGGACCTTGCTGATTGTAAACATGTTTTTGTTCGACATGACGCGGCGAAAAAGATTTTACAACAGCCTTACGATGGGCCTTACGTTGTTGTAAGTCGAAATTCAAAAACTTTCACTGTAAATATTAATGATAAACATAAGGTAATTTCAATTAATCGGGTTAAGCCGGCATTTGTGATGGCCGATGATATTCCGGGTCAGCCGGATCGCACTCAAATATTGCCGTGTAATAATGTAGTACCGTGTGACGCTGCGGCACCACGAGATACGGATCCGATACCACCTGAAACTTCACCCGAAATTCCACCTGTAGTTCCACCGGTTGTTCATAATCCATTGCCAATCGTACCTGCTCCGGATTTGACTACGCCGGTAGGACGTTTTGTTACTCGCTATGGGAGAAGAGTCAAATTCCCGGACAGATTACAGGTTGGTTTTTCGTAATTAGTGCTAATTACTACCGGGGGGGGGGGGGGGTGATGTAGCGGCATCGACGCTAGCTCGTTCGTTGGAAGAACGGCCGATTTTACCGCAATGCGTCGGAGGCTCGGGTTTTCCCCCGTGTTGCTGGGTGAGTCAGGCGATGGCCAACGCTGCGTATCTGGCAGCCGGACTTCCTCAGGTAACGGATTTTCGGCGTGCCGACGCGCTTTTCCCGCCAAAATTGGCCGCGCGTTTTCAGCGTCGCTTGGGGAACGCGGCCCTCTGAGGGGGCTGTATAAATAGCCCTCCTGAGGTGCCGCTCGTCCTCACTCTCGTCAGTTTCAACCAGAGTCAGTCGTTCTCGTCATCAGTCACCAGGACTTCGCTTCTGAGCTCCGACTCGTGCGGACGTGTGTGCTCAGTCCCCGGAGTTATAGCGCACAGTGTTCAAATAGTACCTGGCATAGATTACTAGTTTCCTCGACTTCCACCGCGGAAATAATCCCACTACGGGAATTCGACGTTGTGATCAGGAGTGGAAAACAGCCGTTACTACTGCTCATCGCAAGGTCTTTTCCAAAATTGCTGCCCCGTGCAGCCGGGACGGCCACAGGGACGTAGAGGACCCTGTCAGTAACAATGGAGAGGTATCAGGCTTAAACCTTATTGAATTATCAACCTCCAAACTGGTAAGTAATTCAGTTTTTACTACTCCAATTACCACAAATATGAACGCTCAAGTCGGTAAGCGACCCGCTGAGAGCGCTATCGAAGCGCAACTACTAAATTCATCCTCCGAGATTTCGGACCGTTCCCAATCGGCCGAAATATCCATGCCAGGGGCCGTTAATATTCCCGGTAAAAAAAAGATGAAAAAAAGGAAAGGCAAGAGCTCTTCCGACGGTCTCATCTCCCTAACTCAAACCTCGGCCAGTGTGCCTCCCCCGCCACTGTCTATTCCCATTTCGCTTCCTTTAATCGCATGCGCCGATTCCGCTAAGAACCTGGAAGTAATACCTAATATCAACGTCCATAATCGTTTTAGCGCACTCGCTGCGTTCAAATCGGACCACACGTTAGTTACCGCTTTAACCTCCGAACCAAAAAAAAACAAAACAGACCCCTCTCTCTCCTGGTGAGGCTAGCACGCTCGGCGGCTCTGTAAGCAACAATAAAAAACCCCCCCTTTGTACATTTCAAATTTTAGTTACAGTATCCCGAAGTTTGAGAGTGAACTCGCTCTAGACTTCGGGAAAACATTTAACATCAAATATCTTGGCAACAAAATCCGATTACAGTTCGATAATGTTGACTCCTACATGAAATTTAAAGAGGCCCTGAACAATGACAAGGTCCCTTATTACACTTTCTCAGTTAACGCTGAACGCGTACTCTCTATGGTCCTCAAGGGCCTCCCAGAGATTCCGGTGGACGAAGTCCTAACTGAACTTAAAGCTAAAGGGCTAAACCCCACCTCTTGCGCAAACATAAGTACCAAAAGTCGCAATGGCCCTTCTAATTACGCCCTGTACAGGGTCACATTCCCCTCGGGTACTGCCCCTAACAGTGTCATAAAGGTCGGTGCGGTCTTCAGTACAAGAATCTACTGGGAAAAATTTCTCTCCAGGAAAAACTATACCCAATGTTACAGATGTCAGGCGTTTGGCCACTCCGCCTCTAACTGCAGGCTAACTGCAAATTGCGTTAAATGTGCAGGGGCCCACCACTCCTCGGAGTGCCAAAAAACGAGGGACTCCCCCCCGACGTGTGTTAATTGCTCGGGAACTCACACTGCCAACTACAGCCAGTGCCCAAAGCTACTCAAATTCCTAGAGAACCGCAAAAACAAGCCCAAGGTACCTAAAGGCATTCTAATCAACACGACTCCTAAGCTACAAGCCGATCCCCCTTTCACATCCATTCCCCCTCCTACTACTTCCCTCCCTCATTCCTTGTTCCCTTCCCCTTCCCTCTCTTACGCCGATGCCGTTACAGGTACGCTTAAACTACCTACCGTTACTCCCCTCCATTACCCAGCCTCTACCGGGACATCAGCTGGCTTGCGCCTCGACAACGGGTCCCTTCCTGGAGTACAGCACATCTCCGGTCTGATGTCGGCTCTTAAGGAACTGAACGCAATCATTAATGTCGAGCAAATGCTCTCTCTTACGCGCTCGCTCATAGACAATCTCAGACCCTGCCGTACACTGGCCGAAAAATTTCAAGTCTTCTTTACAATGATGAGCAGATTGGACTCTCTTGATGCCACTCCCTAAAATAATGCTGTGGAATGCTGGTTCGCTTCCTCGGAAGCGTAATGAGTTGATCCTTGCCTTGGCTGGGCTGAGGGCAGGCATTATCCTGGTCACTGAAACATGGCTTTCGCCCGCTGATACCTTTTCTCTTCCGGGCTACTCGATCGTTCGCGCAGATCGCCCCTCCAGGGGTGGAGGCGTAGCGATCCTTATACACGAAACCATTAAATACGTCAGTCTCCAACACGCCGGCTTTCCTTCGTGCGAGGCGTGTTTCATCAGGCTTGCGGCCCCTCGTATCAACATAGGTGTCGTATATGCTCCCCCCTCCGCTATCAAGGACCCGAGAGTTTTTGATTCACTCATACGAATGGGCTCCCCATTTTTGGTCGGGGGTGACTGGAACGCCAGACACAACTCCTGGAACAATTACTCCACTAACCTAGCTGGTAGATTGTTGTACGACCATTTCTGCAAAAATCCCTACCGCATCATTTATCCAGATTCTTTCACCTGCTATCACGGATCCGCACGTCCGTCCACTATTGACCTCTTTATCACGGATTATCATACTAACTTTAATTGCTGCACTACGGACGACTTTGATACTATGCATCGTCCCGTCATTCTAACCGTAACGCCCGGTCCTGCCTTTCCTGGCATCGACTCCACCACTGACTGGGTGACTTACAACAGCAACACTCAACGATGTCGAATTAAAAGTAATCTCCCTTCTGTCATGGACATTGATGGTGCAATTAAGGAGCTTACATCCTGTTTGCAAGCGTGTCGCCGTAATGCTACCGTCGTCTCCACGACGACTAACAAGGAGGCCCACCTCCTTACCGACCTCACGCTTTTATCGTATATTCGACATCGCCGTGCTTTACGTCGTAGTGGACAGCGTCTCGGGATGCATGTTGTTGCACCAGCGATCCGTGATATAACAGCTACTATTCGAAAGAGAATCTCTTATCTTCGTATACAGCAATGGGACCGTAACCTCAGATCTTTCACTAAACCGGATCCCACCTTTTGGGCGACGTATAAGAAAATCACCAGCACTAAAGCGTCCAGAACGCTGCCCCCTCTCCGTGAAGGATCGGATATTATTACTTTGGACATCGGCAAGGTGGACCTACTGGTCTCCACCTTCCGTCGGACCCACGATGACGCGGTACGGTTACCCTCACCTAACCAAGCAGTGGTCGCTGGTTTCGTTTCCACGTTGTTCGACGCACCAACCACCGGAGCGCTTGTCGTTCCACTCTCCCCCGAACAAATCTTTAAATTTATTAAACGCATGGCCTTGAGGAAAGCCCCCGGAAGCGACGGCATCTCTGTACCAATGCTGAAGCACTCCTCGCGCAAAGTCATCTGTCAACTGTATTACATCTTCCGAGCATCTGTTGCGCTGGGTTACTTCCCCACTGCATGGAAAATATCAAAAGTTATACCCATTCCTAAGCCCGGAAAACCTCGCGAGCTCCCCAGTAGCTACAGACCAATCAGCCTTCTGCCCATCCTGGGTAAGCTGTTTGAGAAATGTATTCATGCGCACTTAAATCAATTCCTATCAAATAACAACATAATTATCGATCAGCAGTTTGGCTTCCGCGAGGGTCACTCTACCATTCAACAGATTATACGCATATCCCAGCTTATCATACATCAGCTGAACACCAACCGCAGCACAGCGATGGTCCTTCTTGACCTTTCTAAGGCGTTTGACACGGTCTGGCACGACGCCCTTTTGTACAAGATGAGTCTGATCGGACTCTCGACAGACTTTATTAAATTTGTGGCATCCTATCTAACGGACCGTCAGATGTATGTGTCCTATATGGGTGTAAAATCCGGCACTCATCCAGTGCTAGCTGGTGTGCCACAGGGATCCATTCTTGGTCCCATACTATTTAACATTTTTATTAACGATTTGCCCAAACGCCCCGACTGTGAGCTTGCCCTGTATGCGGACGATACTGCCATATTTACGTCGTCATGACAACTATCCACCATGGTTCCTAGACTTCAGACCTACCTAGATCAGGTCCTGCAGTTCTTTGCGACTTGGAAGATGCAGATCAACCCAGGAAAAACTGAGGCGATTGTTTTTTCCACCCGTACTAAGGTCCTGGCTGCCATTGACAACCACCAGCTGACCATCTGCAATAGCGCCGTGCCCTGGTCTAGGCAGGTCAAATACCTTGGAATCTTATTACACCACAAAATGGCGTGGAATGCCGCTATTTCCGATCGAATTGATAAGACCTTAAAAGTCGTCGCCGTTTTATACCCCCACCTCAGCCGTAAATCATCACTTAACATTCGATTGCGTATCGGTATCTACAGGACATGCATCAGACCGGTGCTTACATATGGCGCTCAGGTTTGGTGGAACACCACCAAAACAAACAGGGTTAAACTTCAACGCGTGCAAAACAAAATCCTAAAAATAATCACAGGATCTCCCACACTTTATGCCACTGAGACTCTTCACAACAACACGGACGTCCCCTACATACGTGACTTTATCCAACGTCTTATCGAAAACTACAAGGTCTCTGACCACATCAACCCACTGGCCCGCTGCACTGGCCTTTATGACATTAATAGAATCCCTTACAGGGTTAAAATATCATTTCCCCTCTCCAGTTAGACCAACAACTATGGTTATCCTCTTTTCCTAAATTTTAATCTCCTTGATTCACTAATCTTTCTTAACACTAACCGCTAGTATCCGGTGCTCTCTGCGAGTTACTACCGGCTTCTGTTTCGTGTTTCTCGTCTTGTGTTGTCCTGTGACGTCCCTAACTATTCTTTTTCCAGGTTCTGCCTCTATTCCTGTATTGCGGTTTTTTGCAATTTTTCCGCAACGACTAAAATCTTACTACAAAAGTCACTTTAATTTCGGTAATACCATTAACTCCCGTCGGCCGGTAACTGAGCCACCCGTTCAAAGGGACGGCCTATAGGGCGTGGTATCAATCACCCCTACTGATAGGATAATAAAAAATAAATAAATAAAAAAAAACCGCTCGTCCTCACTCTTGTGAAACAGCCTGTAGAGGCTACCTCTCGTGTCGTGTAATTTTCCGCCGAAATCCATTATTGTTGCATCAGTGTTAAACTGAGTATCGCCATAACGCGAATTAAAAGGAGTGTGATGAAAGAGTCCTTTGTATTAATACCCACACAGCACACTTCGTTGCGGCAAAGTTGCAGAATGGTTGCTGCGACGTTGCTGTGCAACATTGCACGGAGCGGACATAGAATTGTTGCTGTATAGTTGCTGCATAGTTGCGTTGCAAAGTTGCACTGCAACTTTGCCGCAACTATGCCGCAACTATGCCGCAAGTATGCCGCATCTATGCGGCAACATTGCTGCAACTTTGCCGCAAATTTGCTGCAACTTTGCCACAGCTTTTGCGGCAACTTTGCCGCAAATTTGCTGCAACTTTGCCACAGCTTTTGCGGCAACTTTGCCACAGCTTTTGCCGCAACTTTGCCACAGCTTTTGCCGCAGCTTTTGCCGCAGCTTTGCCGCATCTATGCCGCAACTATACCGCAACTTTGTCAGAAATTGTTTATACTTAGTGTACGCGAAGGTCTTCACTCGGACTTTAATTTTCCAAAGTAGTAAGAATTCAGCCAAATTCGAGAAAATCGACTTTGAAAAATGTGGAGTGTACATATATAAATTTGATTGAAAGTAATCACCAACGAATAGCGTGGGCTTGTGCCTAGCGCTCCCGACTAGTAACCATGAGGTCGTCAGTTCGCATCTCACTGTTGGCATTATTTTTTTTTTTTATTCATTTGAATACCTATTGCTTCAAAGTTACTGTGCGAAGTTGCCTCAAAGTTGCCGTGCAAAGTTGCCTCAAAGTTGCCGTGCAACTTTGCAGTAGGCGGACATAGAATTATTGCTGCATAGTTGCGGCATCCTTGCGTGGCTCGTTGCCATCTTGCGCCGCAACTATCCTGCAAAGATGCTGCAACGAGAGTGTGCTGTATGGGTATCCTTCTCACCCCTCAATATAATACATACATACTTTGTAAAAAGAAGTGAGATCCCCATAAAAAACTTCAAAAAAGTAAAAAAATTACGCCAAGTACATGATAAAAAAGTCGAGGACGAAAAAGAGTATCACAAAAAAATAGAAGGTAATAATAATTACTATATAAAAAAAGATGTAAAATCAAAATGAGCTGCAAGTACATAAAGGTGCTTTCCAACTGCGCTTAAGATGACACAACTACATATACACAGCTAAAATGCTGTGTTCATACATTCCATTACTCATATCGCGGACATTTTAGTGCGCCAATTATCACAATGGCTATTTATACAAAGAAAAAATCACAATGGTACAATGAAAAAATGTATTAAATAATATTAAGCATATATATTTTTATACAAATAAATATTTTAATACGAATAAATATTTTATTCAAAATTCTTGGCGCTGCGCTCCGAATTGGTGTTGCTAAACTGAATAAATATGTATAATTTGCATTAATCTTTTTCTCTCTTTCTTGTGCGTGCGTTCGTGAATGTGTGTATGTGTGCGTGTGCATATGCTTCGTATGATATTAGAATTAAATATATGTAGAATAAATCTGACAGCGTTTCTAGTATGTATATGTAGATTTTGTATTTTAGATTGTAAGGGAGTTATTGTAAATTATTAATACTAAGCCAATTAAATGCGGACACAGATGACTACGGTTCTGATGTCAGATTCTGCTGCCCAGATCTGGCTATCAGGGTTATCATTTTTTCGGTTTCGCAGCGCCAAGTATTTTGAATAAAATATTTATTCGTATTAAAAAATTTATTTGTATAAAAATATATCTGCTTAATATTAATTAATACATTTTTTCATTGTACCATTGTGATTTTTTCTTTGTATAAATAGCCATTGTGATAACTGGCGCATTAAAATGTCCGCGATATGAGTAATGGAATGTATGAACACAGCATTTTAGCTGTGTATATGTAGTTGTGTCATCTTAAGGGGGTAGACACGGGTAATGCAGCGCGCTGTATACCGACACAATCTGGCCCGAAACATGGGTTTGGGAAATTACGTTGTTTGTCCTTATATGAGCAGATTTTGGGCTGGGCGAGGCCTCATTCGAAAGAGGAAGGTTCAGTGCAGCGCGCTCTGGTCATGGTTCGACGAGATTGTGTTTATATCTAATAATATGAGTGTTCAAAGTAGAGCAAAAGTCGACAAAATACACCCGCAAGAATCCAAGTATTTTTAGGTCACTAAAAGAGTTTTGTGACTCAAACGATGACCAGAGCGCGCTGCATTGAACCTTCCTCTTTCGAATGAGACCTCACCCAGCCCAAAATCTGGTCATATAAGGACAAACAACGTAATTTCGTGATTGCATTCCCAAATACGAATTCCGCCATATTGGTGATAATGCAGAGCAAGTCACGTGACAAATTTAGTTCAGGTAGTTGATACGAGATGGCGCCTACTCGGGAGGACTGCCAACGTGGAATCATAGCAAAACTGAAGCGTTAGCTGGATACATGTGCCACAGTAAAAGCGTACTGCTGTCAATGTATGAATTTTCGGACGATTGTAGGTTAGGTTATATGCATTTTAGGCATATAACTGCTAGGAACTGTGTACATTTACTAAATTAACGCATTTATTGTAACACATACATCACTTGAAACCGCTGTCGAATTTGTGTTATAATTATATGGCCACATTATTTCAAATAAAAAAAGAGATTGGAACTTTTTTACTAATACTGGAAATATTGATTTACTGATATCATATTTTCAGAATGTGGAAGTTACAGCAATTATTTGAAAATTATTGCACTTATTATTATTCTTCCGACTATTGTATATAACATATAACAAGGAAAAGTCTTAAAATCGGTCAACAGTTGACTCCCTGATTTTTTTTTTGTAATTCATTACGGTCCTATGCAGAGATGGGCATTATTTAAATAAAAGAATATACTTCCGAATGGCTCCAATGGCCGATCGATACGAGGTTTGGGGGAGGGTGTGTGTACCCTAAATCTAAAATTCTATTTAGCTTCGGGTATTTATTAGTTTCCTTTGTTTATTCGAAGGCCTTTCATCTTGGGCTTCGAATAATTTTTCATCTTTCATTATATCTTTATCCTAAGGTCGTATTCAGATATATTGGCCAGTCGATTCGTTTTCGCGAACAGCGATCGAGGAGAAATCAGCCACCATCTGACGATCGTGGATTTGTCAGTTGGAGTTACGCGGCCACCCAAGGGTATGGTGGGGTGACGGGAATGCTATTCGGCTCTGTCTGAATGTAGCCGTGTGGCTGTTATTTATTCTTATTGTTAGCGTAGCAATTGTGTGCATTACGAAGTTATGCGTAGACCAATACGAGATGAAGCAATCGAGAAAGAATCAATTTTCTGACCAATAAAGATCCTGAATGTTTTCGGAGCTAAGGCACACCTATTCTGATGTGTGTATTTCTACGCTGCAGCTCGGTTTGGCCTATACACACCAGAAGCTTGGCGCTATCCCCACCACTTCTGGCTCACTCGGGTTCTGCGATGACGAGAGAATACGCGTTACGAATAGGAGTGTGCGGATCGTCCCGCGGCTCGGATTCTCGGCCCTCGGGACGGGTCGGAAAATTTCGGGCGGGATCGGGCGGGGTTCCGATACTTTCGTATTCCTAGAGATCCCGACGGTTTCGGGATCCCGAGACTCGATTCGGGCTACAAGCATGACCGCCATGAGCGGGCAATTTGATTTCAGGTCGGCTTGGCAAAACTCGGACGCGATCGGCTCGAAAGCCAGCTATTACGAGACCGAGGCGGAAAGAATTATGTATATCATTTATATCGATACCAGAGTGATAAGTTTTTACCTTTCTGTCTCCTGTTGAATCATAATTTGTATCTTATTATTTATTTACATATATATGTATTTTCATTGCTACCAAATAGTCTGTGAATACTGAATACGTCCATATACGTACTTAAATAAATACCATGTTCAGAACTTGGGAAGAAGACTATTTTTATATCGACAATATTTTAAAATCTGAATAAAATATACTTCATACTTTACACTTTATGTAAAGGGAATATATAGGGTATTATCTTTTTCCGGATAGGTTCAGATTTAAAATAGAAAACGTACGAACTATAAGCATACAAAAAGGAATATTTTCTGGATGTTTCATAATAACAACAATATACAGGAGGTGAATATTTTATTATTTCAAATTAACGTGTAAGAAGCATAATTTTTCTATGTTCTCAGGTAATAATTTTAATCTATTACTGGTAACGATATCGTCCGATCGCGTCCGAGTTTTGCCGAGCCGACCTGAAATCAAATTGTCCGCTCATGGCGGCTATGCTTGTAGCCCGAATCGAGTCTTGGGGTCCCGAAACTGTCGGGAACTCGAGTAATACGAAAGTATCGGGACCCCGCCCGATCCCGCCCGAAAGTTGCCGGCCCGTCCCGAGCCCGAAAAATCGGGTAACCGCACACCCCTAGTTACGAAACTCACCGGCCAATAAATCTGAATACGATCTTAGAAGTTCGAATAACCGACGAGAACCTTTGTGTCCCGAGCCGCGCGAGATCGCCGTGCTCGATGTGTCATCGATTATAAAGAAACAGAATTTGTTTATTTTTCATCGTATCAATATGAAAGTGACACCATTGGATTCTTGGCATTCTCCCAGTTATATTGGCAGAAAATAATTTAAATCGGACTATTTTTAACAAAACGGGCTTTCACTTCTACAAACAAATTTTTCACGTAATTTCCTTAATTTTTGTCCGAATTATATCATTTTTGGGGCCAATTTGATCGAGAAAACATGAGGAATCGATTGACGTCACTTTCGCAAAAATCTGATTAGAAATGCAGAACTGCAGATTTGTCACTGCTTAGCGCGCAACATTGTATGGCCCCGAGCTGGTTTCGAGCGCCGATGCCCACGAAACTCAGCGAGTCGCATGATTGCCAGCGAGAAGGACAAGAGGGGACTTTCCATGGCGAAGGAAAATCAGCCTTCTACAGAACTCAAATCGAGAAAGACTTTGCTAACAAACTTTATATTCACGTGAAATAAATACTTTAATTGTAAAATTTAGACGACGAACTATTGTTGAATTTCGCCAGTTCTTACATATGCCCCACTAGGTTCGGAATTCCTGATCCCAGAGTTTCATGCATTTACCTATTGAAATGTTGCTTCAAGTCATCGGGCAATTGCATTGTTTCTTCTCGTACATATGTATATCTGTTCGCGAGTAGGTGTCATGAATGACGCGACTTTTGTTTCCCAAATAAATTCACCCCTATCAGGGCCCTCGCTCGAACCGCTTGACAAGGAGACCGAACGATGTGAACCGAGTGCGAGTGAAATAGCGCACCAGCGGTACACCCTCGGTCGACGGCGACTTGAGTCATCCAGTACTCAATACGAAAAACCAGTACTGAATACGAAATGTTCAAAATTTCTCATTACACCTTGATGAGAGTGTTACCATTCATGGATTGTTGGTGAGTCAAGACACGAAGCAATTCAGTCTATTTTTTCTTATGAATACATGATTAGAACACACTCTACGTTCAATGAAAATTGATCGAATTGCTCCATGTTTGATATCATTTTCATCGGGAAATCCTAAAAAATTCATCGGTAATACTTTCATCAATACTTATCAAAAACACGAACATTTTATTTTTCTGTACAGGGTATTTTATCTAGCTCGTCGGTTTTATTGTTCTCGGCTGTCAACGGGTGGTCTACTAGGACCCGAAGGTCCACGCTCGCAACGAGAAACCAAACAGTGGGGTGGGTAGGTCTTTCCCGATAAACTGAGCCCAAAGGCTTCTCAACAATTGAAACATTGGAAGACTGTACATATTCTTTCTGGTGCTTTCGGCGATATGCGCAACCATTTGTATGCCCGGTTTCATGTCTAACAAGTCAGGCGATTTTGTTTGTGAGAGCCATATATAAAGACAGTCCTGTAACGTTCACTACATCTTCAATTATAAAACTGCAAATATGTTATTTTACACATGTGTCTCGCTGAGTTTCGTCGGCTTCGACGCTTGAAACCAGCGGGGCCATACAATGTTGCGCACTAAGCACTGATGAATCTGAAGTTTTGCAATTTCTAATCAGATCTTTGCGATCGTGGCGTCAATCGATTCCTTATACTTTCTCAATCAAATTGGCCCCAAAAATGATACAACTCAAACCATAATTAAGGAAATTACGTGAAAATTTTGTTTGTAGAATTGAAAGCCCGTTTCGTTAAAAATAGTCCGATTTAAATAATTTCTTCATAAAAAAAATGCGCAGGCTGGATGCGCGTGATTATTACGTGGCCCCCTCCATAGACATATATAGACGGATCAGAAGATGGGACTATCGGCGTGGGGAAGGAAGGCTTGGAGGGGTAAAGGCATAGGTTCAGATACAGGCACGTCGGATAGCTTCGGATGCATTCGGCATGCATAACCACAGCGTTATCCGATTTACTCGTATCGCTCCCCTAACCGCGAACCTTGCCAGCCCCCTCAGCTTACGCTCCGCCGTCTATATATGTCTATGGTCCCCTCCTCGAAGTGACAGAAAATATAACCTATGTATACGCTATATGACAATAAATGTTGAGCGGCTATTTCGTTCTTTTGCGCTACATTTGTGAACTTTTTATCATCCTTCCGAAACATTATTATTACGTCGCAACAGTATCTTTAGGAAATCGGGTCTAGCATATAGGTTATATTTTCTGTCACTTCGAGGACAGAAAATCCGGTCCTCCAAGTGACAGAGAATATAACTTATATGCTATACCCGATTTCCTAAAGATACTGTTGCGGCGTAATAATAATGTTTCGGAAGGATGATGAAAAGTTCACAAATGTAGCGTAATACAACGAAATAGCCGCTAAATATTTATTGTCTTATAGCATATACATAGGTTATATTTTCTGTCACTTCGAGGAGGGACCACATAATAATCACGCGTTGGATTCAACATCAAACACAATTTTATATATGTTTGTTCATAACTGCTTTCTGCATAAGATGTGTATTTCATGTTCTATTTCAGTGTTTTGCTAATTAAAAAATGTCTATCCTAACAAACTTCATTTTCTGGGGACATGCCCTCATCTATTTTTCCTTTTCACTTATAATTCCTTACTGCCAACGTAGAATATTGTAGCATAAGCACATTTCAAGTAAATGTACAATGAATTTTCTACGTTTGCAGTACCAGCAGACTTTCTGTTTAAAAAGTACAACGCAACAGCTGAGAATTTCTTTCCACATTCAAAATAACATATGGAAATAGCAAACAGCTCCCTCTCGCGTGTACAGGCAGCCGCGTATCTATGGGTAATACCATTTCAGTGCAGAAAAAACCTGCTGTAATACCGACCTGCCGAATCGGCCAGACCACGTGACGTGTCTACCCCCTTAAGCGCAGTTGGAAAGCACCTTTATGTACTTGCAGCTCATTTTGATTTCACATCTTTTTTTATATTGTAATTATTATTACCTTCTATTTTTTTGTGATACTCTTTTTCGTCCTCGACTTTTTTTTACTTTTTCGAAGTTTTTTATGGAGATTAGGCAATACAGCGACTTTTCGTCGTTTTCGAGAAGAACGCGCGAGGCTAATTTCAAGTCGATTGGATTTGTGGAAGTGGGTTAGAATTGAGTTACAAGATTTGAACCAAATAAACAAACGGACAAGGGAATGAAGCTATATAAATTCGTTTAAAAATGTTAACAAATGTATAAAATATGAAGGAAACTTGCTATCTATACATAAAGTCCAACGCATCCAACGTGTCCAACGCATGGCGCGAAATTCAATTTTGTAAGACGTCTCTTCGATTGCCGTTGCTCCGAAAAGTACATATTGTGCTTTTTAATACATCGAATAAAACTGTGCGCTTAACTATCCATTTAATTGTTATAATAATTATGAATCTGGTCTACATGCAAGATAACGTTCAATAAAAATATCTTCACTGATTTCTTCGTTGTTACACTTCACTAGGAAGTGTATTTTCATAAGATAATTATGTCACCCCGGTTTCACAGTTACTGGTTTCATTTGTAACTAGTTTCTTTCCAATGTAAATAGATGGAATTTTTTGTGCACGTAATTACATCGCATTATCATAATGTGCGCGCATGACTGAGATAACAATTATTCGCATGAAATATTCAAATCTGTTTGAGCGCCGAAAGAAAAAGAGAAAATTGTTTCGTCTAGAATAATGCTGGACGATACGACAGAGAGATCGAGGAGGGGAATCCGGTTCAAGAGAACATGTATCGAAACTTTTTTTGGCCGATTAATTCGATTGAGATTTGTAGCCAGTGTTCCGATTCCTCCGTAACATTGACCCGATCAGTGGCACAAAATTTTCTTCGCACATTTTATACACTTCCCGTGTAGAATATTCACGATAATTTTGATAAATCGTTATGTACAATTTGTTTCCTTCAAAATGAAATCGCTCTGATTTGAGCTGTAGAAAAATTTAATTCGGTACAAATTTTATTTATACAGATTATTCTTACGCCCGTGGATTGTGTTTCGAATATTCTGAGGGCATTCGATTGAATTTTGAACGATGTTAGAATTATAGAAGAAATTTCCCCTTTCTGAAATTGGGATATATTACTTGTTATATTAAATAATATAATATTTACTTTAGTGATGTTCGCTGTTCTACAGGGTGTCCCACCTAAGACTGGACAGCCGGTTTTCTCCTAAACTATTCGAGACAAAAATATAAAAAAAATAGGGAATTGCATGGTTCGAGGGAGCCAATTAATTAGCGCGAACGAATTTTTTTATCGATTATTATTTTAAGAGATACGATGGTCAAGTTCGGTTTTTCAAATGGAACTATTTTTTTTGAACACCTGAGTTGATAGTGCGTTCCAAGACAAATTCAATGAGCTTTAATGTATACACTTTATTTTCACTGGTTTTTAAGATATTGCGCTTGCAAATTTACTGATTTTCACTGGAAGAAAACTGTCTGGTATAGCACGGACCGGGGACGGTCTTACTGGCTCCACGGGTGGCACTGCCTTTTGAAATAGATACCTACCTGCCAAAAGTCTACGCCAGGCCCAAAGGCTGGACAATTTTTTTCCGTCAGAAATGCTACTTAGGTAGGTACATCTGCGGTATCGAGAAGCGCACCGGTACTTTTATTTCGCACTTGCTTCTAGGCTCGGATGGCCGGTTCTTTTGGGAGGGATGCAAGTTCGATTGGTTAGGTTAGGAGGAGTGAAAGTTGCTAGACTAAATTTCAATCATAGGGAGCAGATTGTATCAGAACCATTCGGATTTGCATTCCTCACAAACGGCTGCTCTCTTGAAGAGGCCCTCTTCACAGCAATGCCCACCTTCTCTCGCACGGAATACGTTAACGCTTGCTTTTGTTCTGATATTGAAGCTCGTGTTTATACTCGAGAGGACCACGCGTCGACAGCGGGCTACCCCTTTTCTTCCTGTGTCTCTCCACGAGCCGTGTTGACGGTGGATTGTAGGAGCGTAGATATCTGGATGCCAGTTATTGAATTCAGGAGACGATAGAAACATTTTATTACAAAACACACATGTACTATAATTAAAGTAAATCGTATTCCTCTCGGGCAGGAGTACTGATAATGATCGAACTTGCGCCCCACTTCGCGCAGACCAATTACACGGAGGGTAGTCGGGTCACACACTGCCCAAATGATACAGGGTAATTCTGGAGCAACGCCCGTCAAGGAGATGCGCTGGTACCCCGTGGCGAGGACAGACCTTCGCATTGCCTCACCCGATTTTTATGGTTTTTTTCCGGAAAAAGGTACGAATCCTGGGCCGAACGTAGCGAATTGAAGTCGACCCTCCGCAGTCGAGGGTGAAATATCCATTACATCGTATTAAGAGACCCTTTTCTTCATCGAATCGAAAGGGAAGTGACGCCAATGGATTCCTTATGTTTTTCTGACGAAAATCATACCAAATGTCATGGAAATCGGACTACTTTGACACAAGCTATTTGTATTCCCTATGTAAAAGTTGTCCGATTTACACGATATTTGTAATGATTTTCATCGGAAAACCCCAAGGAATCCATCGGCGACACTTCCATATCCATACGATAGGGAATAACGAAGTGTTTTATTTCTTAAAAAGGTAGGTACAGGCTGATTCTGGTGCTGCGCCCGTCACCCCGTGGCGAGGACAACAACCCCGCAGTGACCATAGAATTTTATGGCTTTTTTCGGAAAAAGGTACGAATCCTGGGTCGAACGTAGCGAATTGAAGTCGACCCTCCGCAGTCGAGGGTGAATTATCCATTACAGCGTATTAAGAAACCCTTTTCTTCATCGTATCGAAAGGGAAGTGACGCCAATGGATTCCTTATGTTTTTCTGATGAAAATCATACCAAATGTCATACAAATCGCACTACTTTGACACAAGCAATTTGTATTCCTTATGTAAGAGTTGTCCGATTTCCACGACACTTGGCATGATTTTCATCGGAAAACCCCAAGGAATCCATCGGCGACACTTCCATATCCATACGATAAAGAATAAAGAATTATTTTATTTCCTAACCAGATTTGAAATTTCAACGCCTGTTTATACTTGAGAGATAAGGATTTATACTCGAGAGATAAGGAATCCGTCTTTAATTTGAAAGGAGGACGATGCAGGCGGAACCACGCGCACTCAACGGTGTACCCCTTTTCTTACTGTGTCTCTCCACGAGGCGTATTGACGGTGGATAATACTTTCCAATTCCTATATTTGTGGCATCTTTCTCGCGTGCGCCGGGACAAAAGCGAACTCAGAGCCAGACGAATATTCATTCGCTCTTTACGATCGATAATTTATTATTTCTCCAAGAACGTTTCGACAATACGTTTGCCAAATTTGTAAAGGCCAATAAAAAACGTGGTGACATTGTCCAGTCTGAGTTAATCCGTATATTGCTCTGTCGGTGGGTAGTGCGTACGATGACTTCGGACCCGTACTATGTACCGTTGCCTACCGCCGACGCGCGGAAAATCCGCTCATAAACCGCGACTCTGGCAAGACACCGCGGCCGATCAGTCCGGTTAGTTTTTGGTAACCAGATGTGGCATACTCCACCTCTATTTCATCAGGGTAATTCTGGAGGTACGCCCCTCACCCCCTGGCAAGGACAACACCCCGCAGTGCCCATCGAATTTTATGGCTTTCGACCCTCGAAGGGTTTGGAATACCATTAAGAAGTGAGAAATGTTCAGGATTTCAAATGTTTGCTTCTTTTCTTCATCGTATCGAAGGAGAAGTGACGCCAATGGATTCCTGGCGTTCCGTCGATTAAAATCATACCAAATTTCATGTAAATCGGACTATTTTTAACCAAGACAAGTCAGCTTGAAATGATATAAATCGATATTCCATGGAATTTCCTTCATTATGGTCCGAATTACGTCGTTCTTAGTGTCAGCTTCATCGGCGAAACATAAGGAATCGATAGGTGTCGTTTTTGCAAAGATCTGATGAGAAATGCGCAAGTCGAAGGTTTCTCACTTCTTATTAGGCATTCGAACCCCTTCGCGGGTGGAAAGCCATAAAATTCGGTCAGCCACTGCGAGGGGTTGTCCTCGCCACGGGGTACCAGGCCGCCGCATCTCCTTGACGGGCGTTGCTCCATAATTACCCTGTATCAGGTTAGGAAATAAAATAATTCTTTATTCTTTATCGTATGGATATGGAAGTGTCGCCGATGGATTCCTTGGGGTTTTCCGATGAAAATCATGCCAAGTGTCGTGGAAATCGGACAACTCTTACATAAGGAATACAAATTGCTTGTGTCAAAGTAGTGCGATTTGTATGACATTTGGTATGATTTTCATCAGAAAAACATAAGGAATCCATTGGCGTCACTTCCCTTTCGATACGATGAAGAAAAGGGTTTCTTAATACGCTGTAATGGATAATTCACCCTCGACTGCGGAGGGTCGACTTCAATTCGCTACGTTCGACCCAGGATTCGTACCTTTTTCCGAAAAAAGCCATAAAATTCTATGGTCACTGCGGGGTTGTTGTCCTCGCCACGGGGTGACGGGCGCAGCACCAGAATCAGCCTGTACCTACCTTTTTAAGAAATAAAACACTTCGTTATTCCCTATCGTATGGATATGGAAGTGTCGCCGATGGATTCCTTGGGGTTTTCCGATGAAAATCATTACAAATGTCGTGTAAATCGGACAACTTTTACATAGGGAATACAAATAGCTTGTGTCAAAGTAGTCCGATTTCCATGACATTTGGTATGATTTTCGTCAGAAAAACATAAGGAATCCATTGGCGTCACTTCCCTTTCAATTCGATGAAGAAAAGGGTCTCTTAATACGATGTAATGGATATTTCACCCTCGACTGCGGAGGGTCGACTTCAATTCGCTACGTTCGGCCCAGGATTCGTACCTTTTTCCGGAAAAAAACCATAAAAATCGGGTGAGGCAATGCGAAGGTCTGTCCTCGCCACGGGGTACCAGCGCATCTCCTTGACGGGCGTTGCTCCAGAATTACCCTGCATCATTTGGGCAGTGTGTGACCCGACTACCCTCCGTGTAATTGGTCTGCGCGAAGTGGGGCGCAAGTTCGATCATTATCAGTACTCCTGCCCGAGAGGAATACGATTTACTTTAATTATAGTACATGTGTGTTTTGTAATAAAATGTTTCTATCGTCTCCTGAATTCAATAACTGGCATCCAGATATCTACGCTCCTACAATCCACCGTCAACACGGCTCGTGGAGAGACACAGGAAGAAAAGGGGTAGCCCGCTGTCGACGCGTGGTCCTCTCGAGTATAAACACGAGCTTCAATATCAGAACAAAAGCAAGCGTTAACGTATTCCGTGCGAGAGAAGGTGGGCATTGCTGTGAAGAGGGCCTCTTCAAGAGAGCAGCCGTTTGTGAGGAATGCAAATCCGAATGGTTCTGATACAATCTGCTCCCTATGATTGAAATTTAGTCTAGCAACTTTCACTCCTCCTAACCTAACCAATCGAACTTGCATCCCTCCCAAAAGAACTGGCCATCCGAGCCTAGAAGCAAGTGCGAAATAAAAGTAACGGTGCGCTTCTCGATACCGCAGATGTACCTACCTAAGTAGCATTTCTGACGGAAAAAAATTGTCCAGCCTTTGGGCCTGGCGTAGACCTTTGGCAGGTAGGTATCTATTTCAAAAGGCAGTGCCACCCGTGGAGCCAGTAAGACCGTCCCCGGTCCGTGCTATACCAGACAGTTTTCTTCCAGTGAAAATCAGTAAATTTGCAAGCGCAATATCTTAAAAACCAGTGAAAATAAAGTGTATACATTAAAGCTTATTGAATTTGTCTTGGAACGCACTATCAACTCAGGTGTTCAAAAAAAATAGTTCCATTTGAAAAACCGAACTTGACCATCGTATCTTTTAAAATAATAATCGATAAAAAAATTCGTTCGCGCTAATTAATTGGCTCCCTCGAACCATGCAATTCCCTATTTTTTTTATATTTTTATCGGCAATACTTTAGGAGAAAACCGGCTGTCCAGTCTTTAGGTGGGACACCCTGTATATTGTAGTAAAAATAACAGCGTAAGTGACATTATCAAGAATGAAAAATAGCGTAAAAAAATTATTTTCCTTAAATTTTTGGAAGTCCCTTGTAATTATTTATTGGAATTATCTGCAATCGATGCAATTCCACGAGAAAATTGTTTCATTTTGACCACCCGTTCGACCGTTCTGTGCCAGATAACGAACTCTCCCCCACACGCTGGTCAAGATGGTGGTTGCCTAATCTATACCGAAAAGAGAGAGAAAGAAAATCAATGCGTCGTTTAGCGATAACGCCAGCAAAAAAGAATCCGTTGTGGCGGCCATATTTCCAAAATATGTGTGGCCCGAATGGGTAAAGACCTCCATGGTAAATCGCATTTCGCCTGAATCTTCTTTTGGGTATTCCCCTAGCACGCAGGCGCGTTGGCTTAAGCTTAAGGTATCACTGGTGACCTTGAGATGCAGGAATGGATGAAGAACACTGAAGGACTACCGATATATTCTTCTTCATCTTTGGCGGATGGTGAGTAGCATTATAACTAGAAGTTTTTTTTCGCTAATTATAATATTTAACGTTGAGTAGTTTAAGGTTCTATGCAATTTACGCTGTATTATATGTTGTGCAATTTATAACCAGGTTTATTCAAATAGTAATACGAATATGTGGAAGATTATTGCAAATACATTGCTGGACAAAATTATAAACTCACTATAATTTCTCAAAAATTTTGGACATTTTCAAATGGCTGTATCTCCACGAAAAATGCTGCAAAAATATTTAATAAAAAGCATTTTAACGCTTGATGTTTCTAGTTTTTAAATCAAAGACTCATCATTCTTTTTTCATCTATTACGATACTGTTTTATCAAGTTGAAGCGCAGAAAACGAAGTTTTAGAAATTTTTGTCTAATTTGTACGTATGTATGTACAGACCAATAGTTTTTTTTTCAGGTTAATCCAATGGAGGGCTCTTGTAGAGCAAACATTTCTCTGTAATTTTGTTTTTCTTGGTTTGTTCTATGAGCTTTATTGACGGAGTTATTCGCGATCAAAGCAAAACTGATACTTTTCACCTTGAACGCCCTTAACTTGCGAACGTATGATGGTAGACAAATTTGCGCCAGTGTTTTGGAAAACTTATAAATTTTCCTTTCGGAGCATTCATTTGCCAATTTAATCAGATTTTTGTCAACGTATAAAATCCATTTTTAAATGACCCCGAAAATTGCATATTACCATTTTTTGATTTGTTGTGATTTCACAGAAAATCATGGAATCATTCAAGTGTCCACGTTTGTTTCGAGTTAAAGGTACTCGTAAATACTGTGCAAAACCTGTGTATGTTGTTGACGATGAAACATGCGATATAGTTTGGAAAATTGAAGAATCACTTGTTTTACGTTATATTTCTCTTCAAAAGGCTTTTTTTGTTCGTGGAGCTTTTTAACGATTGTTACCGTGTTTTTTGTGTTATTACAACGTCATTTTAGTAAAAAGAAAAGATTTAAAATGATTTAGGGGAAACGGAAAAAAGAATTTTATAAATCTTTTCTTTTTATTAAAATTAAAAAAACACACAACAATCATTAAAAAGCAGAGGGGTGATTTTCCATCTTTCACTTGTACTCTAACTGAACAAACAAATTTTTCATTTTTCTTTTGTTAAGGTGAAGTTTAAAGTCAACTTTAAATTTTTTCTCTGTTGTTGATATTTCGTTGGATAAAAGCTAGTTCAACCGTTTTTAGGGAATTACAAATTGAAGAGTTAGAATTTTTGAAAATTATATTATTTTAGTTTCTTGTAGGTGAATTCTGATATTGAAAGAACTGAGACGCATTCTAGAAATTGAACAGCAGTTAAATTTTTATTTACTGTCCCATTGAAATATGTAATTAAAAGCAAACACGAAATATATTAATAAAAAGAAATGTTCTCGTAAAATTATTGCGATCAACAGTATAAAAAAGTTAAATTTGTTTCCATTCATTTTGAGTTTGGCAGATTTTGTATGCACGATTAAGTGTGGTAATTATATGTAAACATGAAACGAAGGAAGGTGGATGGGGAAAGTGTAAAAATAGTATTATACACATACCTGCAATAGAAAAATTCAACTTCCTGTTTGAAAGCGTATTATACCCGTAAGCATATCTAAGATTTGAACTGTAAATATTATGAAAGAGATGAACTTAAACGCGTAAAATTCCCCGCAAAATTAGATTATACACTATCTCACATATGGATACGTGTCGTTAATCACAAAGCACATTGCTACATACTTTTCAAGATATCCATACTTCAGAACTACGTACCATTGTTCAGAGTTTAGTATGTCGTGTAACAGTGGTTTGTGAAGTGTTCAAGGAAATATAATATGAGGTGTATATGCGTGATGACAGTTAAAAGCCTGAAAACTTTTGATTTCGAATTTATCGTTATTAAATTACCTATATCATATATTTTCATAACAGTTTCTGAAATAACTTTTTAAACACATAGACAGATACGTCTTGCTGTGAATGAGATTTTTAATATACATTAGTGTGTATACCTGAAACACTTCTATCAGAATTTTATAGTTTTAGTATCATCTTCATAGAAATTTATAACCCTGTATAAGGATATTAATGTAGTACGAATGTAGAGTATTTATGAAAATTGAAAGTATTTTTTACTTGCCCAAATATTGATACTTTTGAGTTTTTGGTAAATAGTAGATATAAAAAAATAATATCGTGATAGTTGTACTGGCTGTGTTTCAATTCACGCATTATGCGCATAGACTGCAGAGAAAACCGTTCCGTTTCAGTCTATACGTGCATTGGTTGCGTTGGTGGCGCATAGGATCCTCTAGATATCTCCCACTTTTAGCGCATGAAGCGTGCAGTTCATGCGCGCATGCGTATTTGTCTCTTTACGTACGCTTTGAAAAACATATACCAAATCGACACGCGTTACGAAAAGTAGCATGTTTCATTTCTTCTACATGCAGATGTCCGTAAGAAAAAATGAAACGTGCTACTCTTCGTAACGCGCGTCGAAATTATGTGGTCCCCTCCTCGAAAGGACAGAAAATATAACCTATAAATATGCTACATGACAATAAATGTTTATTGGATATTTCGTTCTTTTACGCTACATTTGTCAATTTTTTATAACTTAACATCATTCCAAAATATTATTGTTACGCTGGAACGGTATCTTTATGAAATCGAGAAATGTAATTATGCGTGGTTAGGAAATCAAAATTTCCATTGGGACGAGAACTGGTGATTTACAAACGCTTGTTTATTTCTTTGTAGGCTGTTTATTTGGGGCATGTGTCCTTACAATTTTAACAAATAAACAATTACTCTTTTTAACGAGTTTGTGTAGACTTATTTTGTCCAGCCATAACCTTCCCATACAGCACACTTCGTTGCATCTGTATTGCAGGAACGTTGCTGCAATATTGCGTTGTTGCAGGTTGCATTGCAATATTGTAGAAACGTTCCTGCAATATTGCCGTGCATATAGGAAACGTCCTACAATATTGCAGCAATATTGCAAGAACGATGCCGTGCAATGTTCCATTGGCAACGATCCTACAATATTTCGGCAATATTGCGCGCATATCGATGTGCAATGTTTCAGTGGCAACGACCCAGCAAAATATTGTAGAAACAGTACAGCAATATTCTGAAGCAACTATGACTTTGACGAAATTTGAAATATGACGTCGAGTAGATTCTACAACATGTTTCCTTTAACTGGATATGCTAGAATTTCTCGTTGGTCGCTGAAGATATGAAAAAAGTGTTATTGTGAGAGTTGTTTGTACATGAATTTAAATTATAGAAGAGATTTGAAAATGAATTTAATTTGTTTAGATAGAGTAGATACTATATATTTTAATGTGTGAAATTATTATTATTATTATTATTAAACGTCTTTATTGCACAAACACGTATATATAATCAAGCAAGAGAAAAAAGAGATGAAAAGACAAATGCAAAGGTTTAGTCTAAAGACTACTTTCCAACCTAACCTAAAATGACACCGGGTTAAAATTAGAGTCCGCACCTACAGTGTTAAAAATCCCTAATAGTTTTGTCAAATGAGCCTTCGTTTTTGAATAATTTGAGTTTAAAGTTTTGCACGGTAGGAGTATAACTTCGAATACGTAAACAATCTTATCAATCAGCGGTTGTAGCTGCGGTGTCTACGATTCTACAGGTCCTCGGTTCGAATCCCCCTGGGGGAAAAATATTTTCTATGAGAAAAAGACACACGGGCGTTATACTACTACGATTCTGCACACATTGATGTCGTCGCGTCCCTCACTGCCCGAAACGTTGCGGTGGGACCATTGCTGTAAAATTTCCGAAACGTTGCGGGAATGTACTCCTGCAATATTGCTAAGGCGGACATAGGAGTGAACCTGCAACTTCCCTGCAATGATACGGTGCAACATTGCAATCTCGCACCGCAATATTTCTGAAGAGTTGCAGAATCATTGCCACAATTTTGTCGTTTCGTTGCAGAATCATTGCCGGAACGTTGCAGGACTACATGTTTGCAATGCTGCCGCAACATTGCAAAAATACACACCCGTAATATTGCGAAGGCAGACATAGGACTGAACCTGCAACGCAATATTGCAGAGACGTTGCTGCAATGGTATGGTGCTGTGTGAGTTATGTAGTGCATAGATCTGTAAATCTGAAAAATGAAGCCAAAATGAATTAGAATCTGATAAAGTGCACAGACATTTCAATTTGAGAATAGATGCTATAGTTACTTACAACCACCAACGATTCCATGCCACTGAAAACGCGAAAATTGATACCAGAACCAACCATAACCCTATCAAGCATTAAAATCTGTAAACCTGAAAATTGAAGCTAAAATCAATTAGAATGTAATAAAATTAAGCTAAAACTTACTATTTCGATGAAATGTACTCAGAAAATGACGTTATGAATGGAAATTTTGATTTCTTAATCACGAATAATTACACTCCACAACTTCGTAATCTGCTCCCCGAAATGACAGAAAATATAACCTATATGCTATACCCGATTTCATAAAGATACCGTTGCGGCGTAACAATAATATTTTGGAAGGATGTTAAGTCATAAAAAGTTGACAAATGTAGCGTAAAAGAACAAAATTTCCAATAAACATTTATTGTCATGTAATTAGCATATATGTAGGTTATATTTTCTTGCTTATATAGCCGGAATTACCCTGCTTTCCCCTGTTTGCTGTAATCGAATTCGAAATACAGAAGCACACGTAAAGCGACAAATACGCATGCGCGTAATATGCGCATTGGCTGCCCATACTTTTATTTTCTGCACTTGCTACCCGTATAATGAGCTAGAAGTTGGAGGATTCTAGGGAATTCTACGAATTAGGTACTGCCGTCTTTGCACTCGCTACATGAATCGCAACCAACGTAACGGACTCAATTTCGAAGCGAACAACACATCCCTAGAAGGTTTTAGGCAGGGTCGAAACGGAAGATGAGGAAGGAAGCAAATACGTGGCGCGCATTGTTATTTCTTAAAGGCTTTTATTGCTAAGTTTTTCGAACGTGTTCTTATAATGCTAACTTTACAGCTATACTCTAATCTAGAAGACGTACGAAAGCCTGCGATTGTATTCAATAGCCTTCAAAACCTTCAATTTATACCGGGCGCGGATAATAAATAACTTCATTTTTCCTCTACACATCTGCTTACCAAATTACGCTGGGTAAGCAGCAGTTCGTCCTATAAAACTCATAAAATATGATCTTCGCTTTCAATAATATGGAATCGCTGTTCAAGAAGAATAGAAAAACTCGGGTTGAGAAAATCCAGGAACCAATAAAGCCATCAAATTTCGTTAGAAGTCGGTCCCCGATCCTTAGGACGAAGTAACCGATGTAGTTAGGAAGCGTGCTTCGACCACCGTCCAAAAGTCTCGAATTAAATTAACCGTAATCCATCCAACTGCATAGCTATTTGTCAGTAAGTTTGAACATTCCCGCGTAACCTCACGAGCATCAAACGCATCGAAAACCGTTCCGTTTCGTTAGTGCGGTTCATGCGCTGCTGGACACGGAACGCTATGCATGCACGCAGCGTCTGCGCTGCGGTCTATGCGCATAATGCGTGAATTGAAACACAACCAATGCTTGGTGTTGGAGGACATCAGCAGGATACTAATTTCCCTGCTAGTAGCGCATGCGCAAAAGCGTTTGTCAAACTCGAGACGGTATTTTAAATAATTTACTATATAGCGCGTGTTACAGAGTTATGATTACATTGTATCATGTTAGTCATTAAATCCCGCTCTAGAATAAAATTCCTTATAGTGTACCTCCGAGTCTAAGCGTGGTCTTCAGCTTCTCTTAGTTACTTCCGCTCTTTACGTGGCTTCTTCGCTGGAAGTCAGCTAACTCCATCTTGCAAGGCTGAAATGCTACTATAGATGAAAATCTGAGGCGCAGCGAGTCTTTTGGACCTCTTCTGCCGACACTATACGTATCATGTTGGTATCACTGATCTATTCTCAGAAATCCTTCCACTCCATGTCCCAGATAGCACAACGTCTGGTAAAGTCTTAAAGACGTCCAAAAGGCGTCTTAAAGACGTCTTAAAGACGTCTTGTTACAAATCAAGACGTTCAGACCTAAAATGGACATAAATTTGACGTCTCTAAGACGAGGTGTGCTATCTGGGATAAGGATCGGCGATGTTGAGAAAGTATCGATGTTGGCATCGATGTTGACATCGACAGCAAAATATCGATAACCGATAATCATCGAACTGAAACCATCGATTTTCGACAACATCGACGATTTTACAGAAAAGCATAAAATGAACAAAACAGAACAATAAATTAACAACATTCATATTTAAAAATGGTATATTAAGGAACAAACTACTTAAACATATCTAGAGACGCGGCAGCGTCTCGACGCCAAGTACATATTTCGACACCCTGTACATGTCCACTGTCGCTACTGCTATCATTTACTCGTCGCCCGGCTAATCCAACCTAACCTGAAATTTATTTCATTAATATCTCATCACGCCTGCAATATTTTCTAAATTTAACTGCATTTTTCTTATGTAAACCGCATATAAGCTTTCGAATAAGACCAAATTCAATCAAATCGGTTCACGCATGATAGAGATATCGTAATATCGTCTCATGGATCAGTCGGAAACGGTAAGATTTTTCTTCTTCTTCAAGCCAATTTTTTGTCGATATAATACGTATACGTGTTACACGCACACCTTCAGCCAAAAAGAAACTAACACATGTTTCGTTCGTCAATCGCTATCTTCACTATGCAATCCACTCCAAATTTTGACAGCTTACCGTCAAGTTATAACCAAATTATAAACGTGTTTTTACAAATATGTATCGTTGTACCATTGAATTGCAACCAAAATGCAGACTGAAACACAAGGTAAGTTGCCGAAATTTGAATTGCGACATGTTTGTATACAGGGCCGGCGGAAACCATTATGCAAGTAATGCGTTGCATAAGGGCGCCAGCCGAAGGGGGCGCTAAAAAATATATTGCAGACTTAATCATAAAGGAATCCAACTCCTATATAAATTAATTTCTTATGGAATCCAACTCCTATATAAATTAATTTCTTATGGTATTTGTTTCATTATAAACCAGGGCTCTCCAGCGTAGGGGCCCCACACGCGCCTGCTTCCCCTTCCAATCTTCCTCTGGCGCAACGTGCCTTCCGTTGTCAAGGAGACTGCGCGACGCTACGAAGGCTTCCATGACGGGCTAGCCGGGCTAGCGTCTTCGCGGTTAGTGTCACGCGGTATCCCTGACAACGCGGACGAGAGTGGGAGAACCCCGAGTGTACGCGTACGCACAAATCGGAGGGCTCCGGCGGTGTTGATGGAAGGGGAAACATATACAGGAGCGGTGGGAATGTGTGCATGAACTGCGCCTTCGTCAGGCACACATAACCACCGCTCCTGTAGATGTTTCCCTCTCCATCAACACTGGCCGGAGCCCTCCGATCTCTGCGCGTACGGCACCTTGGAGAGCCCTGTTATAAAACTAAGACCCTCGACTTACATACATTTTGCTCAGCGGTGTAACTCTTTCACGAATAAATGAAAATCTATTTTCACCAACGACCATACTGCGTCTGCAAAACACCAGTTCCCGTCTGATCACTGCAGTTAAGTGACACTAGGCGCGGTTAGTACTTGGATGGGTGACCGCTTGGGAATACCGCGTGTTGTTGGTAAATTTTTTTTGTTGACAGCCTGTTTTGTATTCACCAACGTTCCAAACTTTTTGGGGCCGATGAAAAAACCTTAGCTGTCGCCGTCTATACATATATCTTAATATATGCAGCCATATGTCTTAATATATACATAAAGCAGAAAGCTTCTATATGTTTATGTGTTTGTCTGTCGCCTAAAAACTTTGGATCGATAAACCCTGGGACCACGAAATGTGCCTCAGCTCGTTATGCCTGACTAATGAGATGAATGTGCCCATTTTCACAAAAAAAATTTTTTTGGCTGTACTTCCGAATGGCCCCGTGGCCGATCGACACGAGGTTTGTGGGGAAGGGTGGGGAGGGGGTGTGGACTCTAAATCTAAAATTGTTTCTTCGGGTATTTATTAGTTTCCGAAATATTAATAAAAAATTGTTAATTTTTTTGGAAAATTTTATTGGACGTTGGTGCAGGCCTCCATATCCGGGAGCCCTTCCGTCCCCCTATTTTTCATTTTTGAAATTTTGTAACCACGGTCTCGTTTTTGGCATCGCCGAACTCACATCGGTTTGCTGTCGTGCTTTCCACGCCCCACGCACTGGTCTAGCTCCAACCGGGGCCGATCGAGATGAAACTTAGTGGGTAATATGAGGGGTGTGGACCGACCCCAAATATAAAATTTTACCTTCAGCAATTAATGCGTTCAAAAGATACAGAAGTAATTGTGCATAAAAGGGTACACCTTACCGATTTTTTTTAATCACTTTACCACAGTCCCCCCTCTTAACAATATTTCTGTTGACTTCTACCGACATAACACATTCCACTTTCCAACTTGTTCCGGGTTTTAGTATTGGTTTGGGTTAGATTGGCGCAGGGGGCGCGCGCCCGCTCGCGTAGCAAACCGATGTGAGTTTGGCGATGCTAAAAATGAGACAGTGGTTACAAAATTTAAAAAGTTGAAAATGGGGGACGGAAGGGCTTCCGGGTAGGGAGGCCTGCACCAACGTCAAAAAAAAATTCCCAAAATAAATTAACAATTTTTTATTAATATTTCGGAAACTAATAAATACCCGAAGCTACAATTTTAGATTTAGGGTTCACACCCCCTCCCCATCCCTCCCCACAAACCTCATCTCGATCGGCCACTGGGGCCATTCGGAAGAATATCCAATTTATGCTTTTTTTCTTAAAAATTGAGGAATCAAAAGATACTCGTCTGCAGACTTTTACATGTCACTATCTAAATCACACGTGACTCACGAGCAGGGCCGGCGGAACCCATTATGCAAGTAATGCGTTGCATAAGGACGCCAGCCGAAGGGGGCGCTAAAAAATATATCGCAGACTTAATAATAAAGGAATCCAACTGCCATATAAACAAAATGTAAATGTAATTCTTTTTTTTTTTATTGTACCTCGTAAAGGCAAAATATATTAAATAGAAACCAGGTGCAAAAATTTGGGGGCGCCAAAAATTTTCTTGCATAAGGGCGCCAACCATCCTCGCGCCGGCCCTGTTTGTATATCATCAAACTGTTTTTTATTTGTAACTAAACTGAGGATTTTATGTATATGTAGATAATCGAAGCGTAAAATGATGCTGTGACCTGTATGTATGTATTAGGGGAGACTGGGGCTAGTTGACTAATTTTTAACATTTCTAATTTTTATAAATAGGCCATTGGTATTTTGTTGACTTGCTGCATACCAAAAGTTTACAAATTTCATTAGGTATACAGGCTTAATTTTGAAAATCGTTTTAATTATGTCTGGGTTGTAGTTTTTATTGTATTTACAGTAGTGAGACAAATAAGTCAACAAACCCCGGCTGTGGGGTTACTTGTATACAGCGTGCGGACCAATTATGCTCAACAATGAAGGGGGGAAAAACACCTTCAGAGTGGTGGTAATGGTGTGCGTGAACTGACGCTGTTCAGTCACGCACACCATTACCACCACTCTGAAGGTGTTTTTCCCTCCTTCATTGTTGAGCATAATTGGTCCGCACGCTGCTTGTATATGTATACTACGATCAATAATTTTTTTTTCTTCACTCCCTCACACTGTTATTTTTTTTTATTAATTATCATGGTGCTAGATACTCTAATTATTTTGTACTTGTTTATTATGGTCCATTTGGAAGGCCTGAGAGTTTGAACGGAGGATAGGATATAAAACTGGTAGGGATGAGTTTGGAAGGATTTTATGGTGGGGGAAGTGGACTTGAGCAGCTAAACTCTTTGCCTCGACTGTATCTTGACGATAAAAAATTCAATTTTTAGTGGTATTCCTATTCTTAGTCAAGTAACCTCGTCCGACATTGTTAATATGTTAAGGGCCGTACGTACAAAACCTCCGCGCACCAGATAAAATAAAATACCGTAAATTGTAGTCAATGTATCACGCTTCCACAAAATATACATGAAAAAACATCAAGCAGTACTCAGTGGACAAAAATTCATAAATAGTCGAAACAAAAATATTTACGGCCCACCGACCTTTTTAGACTTTTCATTCTCACTGGTAGAACATGCAAGTTTTTTTCACGACGACACATTAAATCGCAAGCTGGTCATTCATATGCTCTAATATCGCGAATTGCAGCATAATTTATTCCATAATACAAGAATTAAAGGGAATTAGTCAAGTAACCTCGTTAGTCAACTAGCCCCAGTCTCTCCTACGCATAAATTTGTAGAAAGGATTTCGTATACATACATACTTATACAGTTATTTTGATACATGGACACCTTCAATAATGCATGAATTTAATCAGTGTTTCTCGTACTATACATATAATAAATATACATGGATCGGCAATGCGGTGCACACAGTTTGTTTTCGTAGTTGTTAAAGTTGTTGCGTAGAATTTAACCTTAATTCTGTCCCGTGATAAGTCTGTTCAGTGCTGTTGATGATGAACCTTTATAATTTATAATATTAAAACTTATCTCAAGTCATTCCGTATGCAAATTATCTTTGTAAAAGGAAGTGAGATCTCCATACAAAAACTTCAAAAAAGTAAAAAAATTAAGCCAAGTACATGAAAAAGTTGAGGATGGAAAAGAGTAAATCACAAAAAAAATAGAAGAAAATATACAATATAAAAAAATATGTGAAATCAAAATGAGCTGCAAGTACATAAAGGTGCTTTCCAACTGCGCTTAAGGGGGTAGACACGTCACGTGATCTGACCGATTCGGCAGGTCGGTATTGCAGCAGGTTTTTTCTGCACTGAAATGGTATTACCCATAGATACGCGACTGCCTGTGCACGCGAGAGGGAGCTGTTTGCTATTTCCATATGTTATTTGGAGAAATTCTCAGCTGTTGCGTTGTACTTTTTAAACAGAAAGTCTGCTGGTACTGCAAACGTAGAAAATTCATTGTACATTTACTTGAAATGTGCTTATGCTACAATATTCTACGTTGGCAGTAAGGAATTATAAGTGAAAAGGAAAAATAGATGAGGGCATGTCCCCAGAAAATGAAGTTTGTTAGGATAGACATTTTTTAATTAGCAAAACACTGAAACAGAACATGAAATACACATCCTATGCAGAAAGCAGTTATGAACAAACATATATAAAATTGTGTTTGATGTTGAATCCAACGCGTGATTATTATGTGGTCCCTCCTCGAAGTGACAGAAAATATAACCTATGTATATGCTATAAGACAATAAATATTTAGCGGCTATTTCGTTGCAGCACGCAACATTTGTGAACTTTTCATCATCGTTCCGAAACATTATTATTACGCCGCAACAGTATCTTTAGGCAATCGGGTATAGCATATAGGTTATATTTTCTGTCACTTGGAGGACCGGATTTTCTGTCCTCGAAGTGGCAGAAAATATAACCTATATGCTAGACCCGATTTCTTAAAGATACTGTTGCGACGTAATAATAATGTTTCGGAAGGATGATAAAAAGTTCACAAATGTAGCGCAAAAGAACGAAATAGCCGCTCAACATTTATTGTCATATAGCGTATACATAGGTTATATTTTCTGTCACTTCGAGGAGGGGACCATAGACATATATAGACGGCGGAGCGTAAGCTGAGGGGGGTGGCAAGGTTCGCGGTAAGGGGAGCGATACGAGTAAATCGGATAACGCTCTGGTTATGCATGCCGAATGCATCCGAAGCTAACCGACGCGCCTGTATCTGAACCTATGCCTTTACCCCTCCAAGCCTTCCTTCCCCACGCCGATAGTCCCATCTTCTGATCCGTCTATATATGTCTATGGAGGGGGCCACGTAATAATCACGCGTATCCAGCCTGCGCATTTTTTTTATGAAAAAATTATTTAAATCAGACAATTTTTAACGAAACGGGCTTTCAATTCTGCAAACAAATTTTTCACGTAATTTCCTTAATTATGGTTTGAGTTGTATCATTTTTGGGGCTAATTTGATTGAGAAAGTATAAGGAATCGATTGACGCCACGATCGCAAAGATCTGATTAGAAATTGCAAAACTTCAGATTCATCAGTGCTTAGTGCGCAACATTGTATGGCCCCGCTGGTTTCAAGCGTCGAAGCCGACGAAGACACATGTGTAAAATAACATATTTGCAGTTTTATAATTGAAGATGTAGTGAACGTTACAGGACTGTCTTTATATATGGCTCTCACAAACAAAATCGCCTGACTTGTTAGACATGAAACCGGGCATACAAATGGTTGCGCATATCGCCGAAAGCATCAGAAAGAATATGTACAGTCTTCCAATGTTTCAATTGTTGAGAAGCCTTTGGGCTCAGTTTATCGGGAAAGACCTACCCACCCCCTGTTTTGCTTTCTCGTTGCGAGCGTGGACCTTCGGGTCCTAGTAGACCGCTCGTTGACAGCCGAGAACAATAAAACCGACGGCTAGATAAAATACCCAGTACAGAAAAATAAAATGGGATATTCTTCCGAATGGCCCCAGTGGCCGATCGAGACGAGGTTTGTGGGGAGGGGGTGTGAACTCTAAATCTAAAATTGTAGCTTCGGGTATTTATTAGTTTCCGAAATATTAATAAAAAATTGTTAATTTATTTTGGAATTTTTTTTTTGACGTTGGTGCAGGCCTCCCTACCCGGGAGCCCTTCCTCTCCCATTTTCAACTTTTGAAATTTTGTAACCACTGTCTCATTTTTAGCATCGCCAAACTCACATCGATTCGCTACCATGCTTTACGCGCGCGCGAGCGGACGCACGCCCCCCGCGCCAATCTAACCCAAACCAATACTAAAACCCGGAACAAGTTGGAAAGTGGAATGTATTATGTCGGTATAAGTCAACAGAAATATTGTTAAGAGGGGAGACCGTAGTAAAGTGATTGAAAAAAATCGGTAAAGTGTACCCTTTTATGCACAATTACTTCTGTATCTTTTGAACGCATTAATTACTGAAGGTAAAATTTTATATTTGGGGTCGGTCCACACCCCTCGTATTACCCACTAAGTTTCATCTCGATCGGCCCCGGTTGGGGCTAGACCAGTGCGTGGGGCGCGTAAAGCACGACAGCGAACCGATGTGAGTTCGGCGATGCCAAAAACAAGACCGTGGTTACGAAATTTCAAAAATGAAAAACAGGGGGATGGAAGGGCTCCCGGTTAGGGAGGCCAGCACCAACGTCCAGAAAAATTTTCCAAAAAAATCAACAATTTTTTATTAATATTTCGGAAACTAATAAATACCCGAAGAAACAATTTTAGATTTAGGGTCCACACCCCCTCCCCACCCTTCCCCCCAAACCCTGTGTCGATCGGCCACTGGGGCCATTCGGAAGTACAGCCCAATTCCCCACATCCCCTACCCTTACATGTACCTTACATCTAACTTAACCTATTCTTACAGCTAAGTTACGCTTATCCGCACGCCCGCTCGCTCGCTCGCCTCTCCCCTCTCTCCCTCTCGGACCCCCGCTTCCGCTCGACTCCTCATTCTCTCCCATCTCCTCACTCATCCCTCCACTCTCTCCTCCTCCCGCCATCTCCCCTCTCGCCTATCCTCTATTTTTCTCAGCCACCCCTTTCCCTCCCCCCCTCACCTAACACGTCACTTGCCATCTCCTGCCATACATTCCTCCCATACGTGCTCCCACGTCTCCTCCCCCCACCCACATCCCCTACACTTCCTTTATTCCTCTTCCTCCCAGTATCTTCCCCCTCTCGTCCCGTTACCCAGCCTAAATCTCGCCACCCTCTGCCATCTGCTTTCCCCCCACCCTTTCACTAAATACTCCGGCACCCCCACCCCCTTAATCCTCCCATACCAACTATTGTATCTTGACTCTCTAATTTTCTTCCACCTCTCTTCCTCCTGCAACCTTTTCTCCCTATTGATGAAAGTATTACCCATGAATTTTTTAGGATTTCCCGATGAAAATGATATCAAACATGGAGCAATTCGATCAATTTTTATTGAACGTAGAGTGTGTTCTAATCATGTATTCATAAGAAAAAATAGACTGAATTGCTTCGTGTCTTGACTCACCAACAATCCATGAATGGTAACACTCTCATCAAGGTGTAATGAGAAATTTTGAACATTTCGTATTCAGTACTGGATGACTCAAGTCGCCGTCGACCGAGGGTGTACCGCTGGTGCGCTATTTCACTCGCACTCGGTTCACATCGTTCGGTCTCGTTGTCAAGCGGTTCGAGCGAGGGCCCTGATAGGGGTGAATTTATTTGGGAAACAAAAGTCGCGTCATTCATGACACCTACTCGCGAACAGATATACATATGTACGAGAAGAAACAATGCAATTGCCCGATGACTTGAAGCAACATTTCAATAGGTAAATGCATGAAACTCTGGAATCAGGAATTCCGAACCCAGTGGGGCATATGTAAGAACTGGCGAAATTCAACAATAGTTCGTCGTCTAAATTTTACAATTAAAGTATTTATTTGACGTGAATATAAAGTTTGTTAGCAAAGTCTTTCTCGATTTGAGTTCTGTAGAAGGCTGATTTTCCTTCGCCATGGAAAGTCCCCTCTTGTCCTTCTCGCTGGCAATCATGCGACTCGCTGAGTTTCGTGGGCTTCCGCGCTCGAAACCAGCGGGGCCATACAATGTTGCGCGCTAAGCGGTGACAAATCTGCAGTTCTGCATTTCTAATCAGATTTTTGCGAAAGTGACGTCAATCGATTCCTCATGTTTTCTCGATCAAATTGGCCCCAAAAATGATACAATTCGGACCAAAATTAAGGAAATTACGTGAAAAATTTGTTTGTAGAAGTGAAAGCCCGTTTTGTTAAAAATAGTCCGATTTAAATTATTTTCTGCCAATATAACTGGGAGAATGCCAAGAATCCAATGGTGTCACTTTCATATTGATACGATGAAAAATAAACAAATTCTGTTTCTTTATAATCGATGACACATCGCCAAGCACGGCGATGTGGCGCGGTTCGGGACACAAAGGTTCTCGTCGGTTATTCGAACTTCTAAGATCGTATTCAGATTTATTGGCCGGTGAGTTTCGTAACTAGGGGTGTGCGGTTACCCGATTTTTCGGGCTCGGGACGGGCCGGCAACTTTCGGGCGAAAGACTCGATTCGGGCTACAAGTATAGCCGCCATGAGCGGACAATTTGATTTCAGGTCGGCTCGGCAAAACTCGGACGCGATCGGACGATATCGTTACCAGTAATAGATTAAAATTATTACCTGAGAACATAGAAAAATTATGTTTCTTAAACGTTAATTTGAAATAATAAAATATTCGCCTCCTGTATATTGTTGTTATTATGAAACATCCAGGAAATATTCCTTTTTGTATGCTTACAGTTCGTACGTTTTCTATTTTAAATCTGAACCTATCCGGAAAAAGATAATATATTCCCTTTACATAAAGTACTAAGTATGAAGTATATTTTATTCAGATTTTAAAATATTGTCGATATAAAAATAGTCTTCTTCCCAAGTTCTGAACATGGTATTTATTTAAGTACGTATATGGACGTATTCAGTATTCACAGACTATTGCTATTTGGTAGCAATGAAAATACATATATATGTAAATAAATAATAAGATACAAATTATGATTCAACAGGAGACAGAAAGGTAAAAACTTATCACTCTGGTATCGATATAAATGATATACATAATTCTTTCCGTCTCGGTCCCCTCGTAATAGCTGGCTTTCGAGCCGATCGCGTCCGAGTTTTGCCAAGCCGACTTGAAATCAAATTGCCCGCTCATGGCGGTCATGCTTGTAGCCCGAATCGAGTCTCGGGATCCCGAAACCGTCTGGATCTCGAGCAATACGAAAGTATCGGGACCCCGCCCGATCCCACCCGAAATTTTCCGACCCGTCCCGAGGGCCGAGAATCCGAGCCGCGGGACGATCCGCACACTCCTATTCGTAACCAGTCATGCCAGATTCGGGACGGGAGCGCTCGAGAATTTCCCCCACCTCGCATGCACACTACGCCGTAGCTGCGTGTCCGCGAGCTCGGCGCATGCACACACGCAGCTCCGGCCTAGTGTGCATGCAAGGTGGGGGAAATTCTCGAGCGCTCCCGTCCCGAATCTGGCATCACTGTTCGTAACGCGTATTCTCTCGTCATCGCAGAACACGAGTGAGCCAGAAGTGGTGGGGATAGCGCCAAGCTTCTGTCATGTATAGGCCAAACAGAGCTGCAGCGTAGAAATACACGCATCAGAATAGGTGTGCCTTAGGCCTTAGCTCCGAAAAAATTCAGGAGCTTTATTGGTCAGAACATTGATTCTTTCTCGATAGCTTCAACTCATATTGGTCTACGCATAACTTCGTGACGCACACAACTACATATGTACTACACTGACAATAAGAATAAATAACAGCCACACGGCTACGTTCAGACGGGGACGAGCAGCATTCCCGTTACCCCACCATACCCTTCGGTGGCTAGGGAACTCCAACTGACAAATCCACGATCGTGAGATGGTGATGCCTGATTTCTCATCGATCGCTGTTCGCGAAAACGAATCAACCGGCCAATATATTTGAATACGACCTTAGGATAAAGATATAATGAAAGATGAAAAATTATTCGAAGCCAAAGATGAAAGCCCTTCGAATAAACAAAGGAAACTAATAAATACCCGAAGCTAAATAGAATTTTAGATTTAGGGTACACACACCCTCCCCCCAAACCTCGTGTCGATCGGCCACTGGGGCCATTCGGAAGTATATTCTTTTAATCAAATAATGCCCATCTCTGCATAGGAGCGTAAAGAATTACAAAAAAAATCAAGGAGTCAACTGTTGACCGGATTGGAGACTTTTCCTTGTTATATGTTATATACAATAGTCGGAAGAATAATAATAAAAGCAATAATTGCAAATAATTGCTGTAACTTCCACATTCTGAAAATATGATATCAGTAAATCACTACTTCCAGTGTTATTAAAAAATTCCAATCTCTTTTTTTATTTGAAATAATGTGGCCATATAATTATAACATATATTCGGCAGCGGTGATGTATGTGTTACAGTAAAAGCGTGAATTTAATAAATGTACACAGTTTCCAGCAGTTTCTAGTCAATGTATGCCTAAAATGCATAAAATCTAACCTTCAATCGTCCAAAAATACATACATTGACTGTATCACGCTTTTGCTGTCGCTCGTGTATTCAGCTAACGCTTCAGTTTTGCTATGATTCCACGTTGGCAGTCCTCCCGAGTAGGCGCCATCTCCTATCCACTAGCTCAACTAAATTTGTCGCGTGACTTGCTCTGTATTATCGCCAATATGGCGGAACTCGTATTTGGGAATGCAATCACGGGCTGACGCTTTTCGTCGTTATATGAGCAGATTTTGAGCTGAGTGAGGTCTCATTCGAAAGAGGAAGGTTCAGTGCAGGGCGCTCTGGTCATCGTTTGAGTCACAAAACTCTTTTAGTGACCTAAAAATACTTGGATTCATGTGGGTGTATTTTGTCGACTTTTGCTCTACTTTGAACACTCGTATTATTAGATATCAACACAATTTCGTCGAACCATGACCAGAGCGTCCTTTTTTTTTATTTTTTTTTTATTTACTTGGTGGAAATCCCCGCGGATTATGTGGGACTCGAACCCACTAAAACCACCAAGGTGATCCACCTCGCGCGCGGTACTGCGCGCCTGGGGGGAGGGATTTGTATGCGAGATCAAACTAGCGATACTTTCGCTACCCTCCCCCCCTGCGCTTCGTGCAGCACCGCGCGAGGTCCCCTCAATGGGGTCGTCCCTGGGGGAGTATCACTACCTCCCCCAGCTATGGTCTCCGAGACCGGCGACGCGCGGCGGATCACACGCCCGCGTCGCCTCTTCCGGGGTCGCTGCTGCTAGGGCGGGTGGTGTCCCCCGACACCCCCGCCCCACGACCCCGCGATCGAGCTCCTACCCGGCCGCTTCGTAACTTACGATCGCGGCCGGGTCGGGGCGATGACGGCCTTCAGGGCCGCCCAAGCGAGAGGGCGGCCCGCTATCGGCCGCCCGTCCTGCTCCAGTGAGCTCGATCGCTCTGCAGGGGAGCGGTTTCAGTAACCGCTCCCCAGGGGGGGGGGGGCCCTTATCATGGACCCACCCCCCGTCTACCCCTCCCTGCGACGCCGCCGCGGCCTTGGCTTCTCCGGTGCCACAACGCACCGGCCGCGGCGGCCTATCGACGGCCTGTCAACGAGGGCCGCCGCACCTCCACCCCAACGCCCGCTGGCACGCGCCCCCCTCTCCCACAGAGGGGGGCGCACCGGGCATAACGGCCGCGCCCGTTGCGCGGCGCGGCCCCTTCCCACTCCCCAATATCGGGGGGAGCGACTCGACGCGACCCGGGGCCTCGTAACGACAACCGGGGGAGCGGGGCGACTTTCGCAACTAAGTCGCCGCACGACCTCCCCCGGCCCCGGGTCATCTTCTTCGCGCCCGCCTCCGCGGAGGCCCGATGCGACCGGGATGCCCCTGCCGCACCCGGTCCCGCTCCGCCTCCTCCTTCTCGAGCATAATTTGCTCGGCGAAGAAGGAGACGGCCTCCCAGCAGCCCCGATCCTCCGCCATGCGACGCACGACCGTCGCCAGCGAGAGGTCGGGGCCCAGCTGCAACCGCAGGACTCGGCGATCGTCTTGCCACTCTGGGCAGTTCACGAGCGTGTGATCCGCCGAGTCCTGGACGCCCCGGTCGCAGCTGTGGCACTGCGACGTAGCCTCCCGCCCTATTCGGCACAGGTAATCCCCGAAGCATCCTACCCCGGTGATCACCTGCGTCAGGCGGAAGGTGAGCCTGCCGTACCTGCGCCCCACCCATTCAGCGAGAACGGGCAGGAGCGCCCCGACGACGCGCCGCTCCCGATGTTTGGGGAGGGAGAGCCAGTCGATCCATCTGGCTCCCATGCGTCGCCGGGCCTGGCCCCGCGCGTCCGGTCCCACAGGCGCCTGGGGGTCCCTCGCTCCGCTGAGGTCGTGGGAGGCGAAGTAAACTTCCGCCTCCATCTCAGCGAGCAGATGGAATGGAGGGGACCCAGCCAGCGCCGACAGTTCGGCGTACGCTACCGTGCGGTACGCCCGCACGGCGCGGCGGACCGCGCGGCGATGGACCTTCGCGAGCAGGTCCCGCCCAACGCGACAGCCCTCCAGGTCGCCGGCCCAGACCGGCGCTCCGTAGAGCGCCATGGACCGGACGACCGTCACGTACAGACGCCGAACTGCTTCGTGCGGCCCTCCCAGGTTGGGCATGATGCGCCCGAAGGCGAATACTTGACGCTCCAACCTGGGGCCCAGGTCCCGAAAATGACGCGCGAACCGCCAGTAGGTGTCCAGAGTCAGGCCGAGATACTTCATCGATCGGCCGACCCTGATGCAGGCCTCCCCGACTCTGAGAGACGCTCTGTAGGGGACACCAGTCCCAACTCTGTCCGCGAGCCATATTGCCTCCGTTTTGTCGGAGGCGACTCGCAGACCGAGCGTCTCTATCGCGGGGATACTGCGCCGCAGTGCCCTCTCCGCGAGGTCCAGTGCTGCCCGCCACTTCTGCCCGGAAGCCACCACCAGCGTGTCGTCGGCGTAATACACGAGCGACACGTCTGGTGACGGCATCTCCGCCCGCAGCACCGCGTCGTATGCCAGGTTCCATAGCAGGGGCCCTAAGATGGACCCCTGTGGCACGCCGCGGTGCACGTGAGCCACCCCGTCCCCGTCTCGGCCGACGTACGAGACCACCCGGTCGCGAAGGTAATCCCGGATCAGGCGGCGAAGGTAGAGCGGGACGCTGTGAAACGCCAGCGCCCGCTCGATCGCCGCCCAGGAGACGGTGTTGAACGCGTTGGCGATGTCGAGAGACACCGCCACGCTGACACCGCCCCCCTCGGCCGCCCGGCGCGACAGCGATCTTACCAGTAGAATGGCGTCTACCGTCGATCGCTGCCGCCTAAAGCCGAATTGGCGGTCGGACAGATCCGGGAACTCCGCGGCTCCGAGGTGGTCCAAGAGGCGGGCAGCCATAACGCGCTCTAGGAGCTTGCCAGCCTCGTCTAGGAGACAGATCGGCCGATAGGCCGAGGGTGACTCTGCGGGCTTTCCGGGCTTCCGCAGCAACACCAGCCTCGCTTCTTTCCACGCGTGGGGAAACCTCCCGGTCCTCAGGGCCGCGTCGAACACGCGCCTGAGGCCGCTCCCAAGGGCGCTCACAGCGCAGGCCCAGACTCGCCCGGGCACCCCGTCCGGTCCGGGTGCAGCGTTCTTCGAACACATTCGTTGCACCGCGGACGCGAGCTCCTCGTCCGTGACCCTTGGGGCATCCGCTATGTCGGTGCCCCATGACAACCCCGGGTCTCCTGACTCGTCGACGCCACCCTCCCCAGGAACCGGGGGAGGGGGAAACAGCGTCGACAGAACCTCCAGGAGAAACCGGGGTTCGAGGCCCTCTGTGACAGGGGGCGCCCAAGGTCCGAGTTTTATGGACACGGTCCTGTACGGGCGCCCCCAAGGGTCCTCGTTGAGGGTCGCGAGGAACTCTTCGTGCGAACGGGTCTTGGCCCGGGCTACGGCTCCACGGAGCTCCCTGCGCGCCGCAGAATACGCGGTGCGCAGCTCCTGGAGCATGTCCCCCGTCACCCGCCGCGGATCTCGGCGGCGAGCGTTGGTGTACCGGCGTCGCGCGATGACACTCGCGGCGCGAAGATCGGCGATCTCCGCGCACCACCAGTACACCGACCTCCGACCCCCGGCCGGCGGCCCGGCTCGCGGCATTGTGGCGTCGCAGATTTTCTGCAACGCTCGCCGGAGCCATAGGGCGCCGTTAGAGGGGTCGTCGAGGACGTCGCCCGGCAAAGAGGGCCAGGCGACGACGGAGGACGTCATCCGGGCCGCGCCAGCGTCGAGCTTCTTGAGCGCCCAGCGCGGCGGCTGTCTACCGGCTCGAGGGCGATGACGTACATGTGGTCGGAGCCTGTCTCCGACTCCTCCGCCACCCAGCAGTCAGACGTCATCGCTGCGGCCGCGGGGTTTACCCAGACGAGGTCGATGACCGACTCGCCCCGCGACCCGCGGAACGTCGTGACCGCGTAGGGGTTCTTCAGGACGAACCCCCTTGCCTCAGTCCACTCGAGCAGCACCTCGCCCCGGGAGACCAGAGCGCCCTGCACTGAACCTTCCTCTTTCGAATGAGACCTCGCGCAGCCCAAAATTTGCTCATATAAGGACGAAAAGCGTCAGCCCGCAAACCCATGTTTCGGGCCAAATTATGTCGGTATACAGAGCGCTGCATTACCCGTGTCTACCCCTTAAGATGACACAACTACATATACACATATCGCGGACATTTTTATAATGTGAAGATAAAATGTAACATCTAGACATTTGCTTAGATGTCCGCGGCCAGGAAGTCAAATACTTGGCGTGGCCAGGCAAGGTCAAGGTGTCGATGAATAAGAATTATTTTAAATCGCAATATAATGAAAATGAACTCATATTGTCAGAGGTTTAAATTGACAAATTATTTGAAAGCCTGCGAGAGGGAAGGTATGGGTATTGATGGTCTGAGAATACCTTGCCTGGCCAAGGTATTCCTTGCCTGACCAAAAAACGTCTTGGCATGGGCGTCTTAGTGACGTCCTAAACACTTACTCGGACAGACGTCTTAGAAACATCTCAGGACAGACGTCTTAAAGGCGTCTGAACACCGTCGTCTAAAAGACGTCTTTGCACAGACGTCTCAAAGACGACTTAAAGACGTCTGTAGACAGTCGTCTTAAGGCTCGTATAGACTGGGCGATAATCGCCGGCAACTTTGTCGCCAGCGACTCCAGCGGGTCGCCTGGCGACTCGCTGGGATGCATCGGCTTGTCTCCAGCGACTTTTACCGAGCGGCTGGTATCCAGCGACTTGTGTCCGGCGACTCGGCAACTTGTGTCCCCCACCTTATGACCAAGACCCTTCGGCGTCCATTCCAAACTCTATTTAGTAGCCATGGATCCGTCAATAGCTTTGGGTATTGGCGCCGCGTTCATTGTAATAGCATCGACCAAAAGAAAAAGAAAAAGGCGTTGGTGGAAAAAGGCGTTTTTGAGAAATGGAGAACATTACGGTGATGATTTAATGTCACAGTTTCTATTAAACGACGGAAGTAGTTTTATTGATTTTGTGCGAATGACAAAATCTGATTTTGAAGAGCTCCTGACTTTAGTGGCTCGAAAAATTGCAAAGGCTGGACAATTATTACCGTCACAAATGCTACGTACATCAGCGGTATCGAGAAGCGTACTGTTAAGGTAAAAGTACCAATAACTGGACACTTAAGGATATCAAAGTTGTATATCTTAAAAATGGACTAGAAATAAATGTCCTTTTTAATAAAAGTGTCGATATTCAGATAAATGTTACTTCTTTCTATCAAATGAGCTACTAAAAACTTGTTTTCAGTGCGTTATTTTAATTAAATTGAGTAAAAACGCAAATAGTTATGTGTACCAGTACATGGACAATAGAATTCTGATTTGTCCCAGCGTCCCACTTTTGATGTCCCAATACCTGGCCAATGGGGAAGATAACGCAATGCTTGGCGCAGAGGGCGCCACTAGTGTTTGTGTTGTGGGGACAAACGACAGATCGTCCGTCTTCTTTGCCCTGGCAGGCCCACTCCTGCCAAATACTTGATACGCACGGATAGGATATTGAGACTAGGATTTTGATAACTATAACAACTCTTTATTCAGTCCTGTCTAGTCGAGAGTCTCAGACACAATGGCCTATCCTCTCTTCGACGATACGCCATCCCATCAGGCGCCGGGAGCGCCTCTTGCGGCGGCTCCCCACATACTCCCCCCCGAGTGACAACGTATCTAATCTGTTACATTTCTATGACGTTGCATATCGTGTGCTTTTGCACTTACACTGAGTATTACACTTTTTGTTTCGGTATTCTTACATCGAGTATCACATTTTTTTATTTGCGCAGTCTTTGGTTTGCTCTAATTTTACTTATTTGTACTTTTATCATCGGTCACAAATGCCACCTTCTTCTTTCGTTCATACGTTCTTACCGCTTGATGCCCGACACCCGTTGCGCTCGCAGATTCAGACCGCCCCGCGATCGCCTCGCCGAGATCCTCCGGCACGAAATATGCCGGTTTCACATTCTCAATCGATACGCTCCGCGGAGATCCGTTTACTTCGATCTCGTATACGCGTTCCGATATCCGCTCGATCACCTTGTGAGGCCCGGTGTATGGCTGCTCCAAAGCCCTCTTTATGCCCCCGACACGCAAAAACACGTGCGTGCACGAGTCTAGGTTCTTGTATACGAACGCACGCCTCTTATGACGGTGTTCGACCGGCACGGGCCTGACTCGTCTCATGTACTCACGGAACTCATCTAAGAACATCTGCGGACCGGGGCTGAAGTCGTCTGGCAAGACGATTTCACCGGGAATCCGAAGCGTTGTACCGAACAGATACTCCGCCGGAGACGCACCAGTATCGAGACGGACGTGAGTGCGTAGTCCTAACATTACTGTCGATAGCACCCCTGTCCATTCCTTATCCGAATGACACATGATCGCGGCTTTGAGGCTTCTGTGCCACCGCTCGATTAATCCGTTCGCGGCTGGATGGTAGGCCGTCGTTCGAATACGCTCGCAACCGATTAGTTTCAATAATGCTGAGAAGAGTCGTGACTCGAACTGACTCCCTTGGTCGGTTGTCAATACCTTTGGAGATCCGTAACGCGATATCCAACCGTCCACAAACGCTCGCGCTACCGTTAACGCCTCGATATCCCGCAATGGGATTGCCTCCGGCCATCGCGAAAATCTGTCCACCAAGGTCAGACAGTATCTGTACCCGTTACATTCGGGAAGTGGACCAATTAAGTCCATATGTACATGCTCAAAACGCCCATCCGGCGCGACAAACTTCGCAGGCACCATCGTCACGTGACGTGACACCTTCGACCGCTGGCAGTGTAGACAGTCCCTACACCACCGAGCAATATCTCGGTGCATGTTTTGCCACACATATCGCTGTCGTATAACCCTATCGGTCACTCTCGCGCTCGAGTGTGCGGGCTGATGGAACATGTTAAACACGCGTTCTCGCAGTGTCCTCGGAATGAACGGACGTATCGCTTCGCCCGTCATCTCACAATATAACGTCGTATTACTCGGACCCCACTGTATACGCTTCATCGTCAGCGGGAAGTCCGTTGCGTCGCGAATTTTTTTTAGCTCCGCGTCGGCCTCCTGTTGCTCAGCCAGCTCGTTCAATTCGAACTCTACTGGAAGTCGCGACGCCTCGATTCGAGACAGCGAGTCCGCCACTATATTGTCCGCACCCGAGATGTGCTTGATATTTGTCGTAAATTGCGAGATGTACGATAGTTGACGCGTCTGCCGAGGTGATGCCTTATCGGCGCGTTGCCTGAATGCGTACATTAAGGGCTTGTGGTCTGTTACAACCCTAAACTCGAGACCCTCTAGGTAATGTCTAAAGTATTTTATCGCTTCGAATATTGCAGTTAGTTCGCGATCGTACGCGCTGTATCTCGTCTGCGCCGGACTAAACTTTTGTGAAAAGAATGCGAGTGGCCTCCAAGAGTCTTTTTCGCGCTGCTCGATTACCGCACCCATCGCGACATCCGACGCGTCGCAAACCACGCGCGTCTCCGCGCTGAGCGACGGATGGGCCAACAGGGCCGCGCCCGCCAGGCCATCCTTCACCTTAGCGAACGCCTCCTCCGCCTCGGGCGTCCAACGCACCTCGCGCTTATCGTTCTTCCTCGAGTCGCGAAGAAATTCGTTTAAAGGAGCCTGGGTCATGGCGGCGTGAGGCAAATTACGACGATAAAAATTCACCATGCCCAGGAAGCGTCGAAGCTCTATGATCGTTCGCGGCCTGGGAAAACTCGACACGGCCAGGACTTTCTCTGGAAGAGGTCTGCACCCGTCGGTATTTACTAAGTGCCCCAGGAATTCTAATTCTGTTTTGCCGAACTCGCACTTCTCCAGGTTGATGCGAAGGTGAAATTCTTTCAATCGCTGGAACACCACGCGCATATGGCTTTCGTGCTCCTCAATAGTTGTCGACGCGATCAAAATGTCGTCGATGTATGCGAACACGAAATCGAGATCCCCCAACGCGCGATATATGTATCTCTGAAACGTCCGCCCCGCGTTCGACAAACCGAACGGCATTCGTATAAACTCGAACAACCCGAACGGTGTTGTAACTGCAGTCTTTTGCACGTCTTCGGGAGCGACAGGCAGTTGCTGATATGCCCGGTGGAGATCGATTTTCGTGAAGATCTTTTTACCGTGTAAATTCGCGGAAAAATCGTGAAGATGAGGCGTCGGGAAATTGTCCGGCGTCGTCATCGCGTTCACGCCGCGAAAATCTCCACATATTCTCCATTTCCCATCCTTTTTACGCGTCATGTGAATGGGACTCGGCCACGGACTGGACGATGGTCTGCATATCCCGAGCTCGACTAACCGCTTGAATTCGGCTTTTGCCGCCTTCAATTTCTCCGGCGACAACCGTCTGGGACGACCCGCGACTGGGGGACCGCTCGTAAGTATATGATGGAACACCCCCAATGATCCTGTGGAATCGGTTGCTCCAACCCGACAATCTCCGGGAAGTCAGCGATAATCTTCGCGTACTCTCGCGATGGATTCACCGGGCTTATGGATTGCACCGAAGCCTGTTTGACAGTTCCCCGAGTAAATGCGTTCATCCCCGGATCAACGAGTCTCCGACCCCGCACGTCGACCAATAAACCATAATGATTTAGCAGATCGGCCCCGATAATTGGGTACGGAACTGCGGCTACACAAAAGTTCCATGTAAGTGGGCGTAAGCCGACGTGCAAGGTGCAAAGCGATTCTCCGTACGTCTCGATTGGCGTTTCGTTCGCCGCGAACAGCTTCAGACTTCCGGGCCGTCTATTAGACGTATCGCCCACCGGAGTCAAAGAAATTTCCGCGCCCGAGTCGACTAAGTAGGTCTTCCCGGTTTCGTGGTCACGTACATGGAGACGGACGGATTTTTTACCCTCCATTCCCGCCTCTGAAATAGAAGGTCGTTCTAGCCCCCCGAACCCGTACTTTCAGGCCAGGAGCCTGGCGACTCCTTCGAACCTTTGCAAAATCTTGCCTTCGCGCCGAATGTTTTGTGCGGCCAGCACAACCCCGACCGGTCCTTGCTTTTGGAACGCCCACCGGCCCCCTTCGACCGGGAACGACCGGGTTTCGCGAGGCGTTCGACCTTAGCGCTAAGCGCCGTGATTTCCGCGGCTAACTTATCGATTTTAGTATCGCACTCGCACGGTTTCGCGCTCACGGCCGTAATGTATTGCGGGGATAGGTTCGTGGTTTCCACTATCTGGTCCGCCATTTCGGCTACTTTTTGAAGATCTTTTATATCCGCGGAGACTAGGATCGCTCGACACTGACTGGGAAGGTGTTCTAAAAATATTGTTTTGATAATCGCATCGTCGCATCGACCGTCGTTTAAATTGCGTAACCGGCACAAAATTTGCGACGGTTTGCCGTCTGTTATCACTTGCCCTTTTAGCAGTTTTCGCAAACGGCTCTCGGAAGAAGCAGAATAAGTCGCGATTATCCTTTCTCTTATCTTCTCGTAAATGTCGGCGATCGGCGGTGAGGCCGTAATTAAGTCTTTAACGCATGCCATCACTTCGTAATCTAACGCTGCTAGCACCGTGTCCGCCTTTGTTTCGTCAGCCGTGATCCGTGCGTTTCGCAGTGATGCTTCAACCTGCACGAATCACAACGCCGGGTCGTCGCGAAAAAATGTCGGAATCTTTGGTACACGGTATGCGTCCACCCGAGCTTTTGTCACCGCTTCTAATTGAATTAACGCTGTCGCGAGCGCGGCTTCTGCCGTGTCGGCACGTTCCGCGTCATCGGCCATTTTGTTACGTTCGGAAGTCTAACCAATATTCGCGCGCGTTTTTCCTCGCTAACTATAGCTGTCTATGTATATCTCTACACTCCTTTGTCCCGCGCGACAAATGAAAGATGGCGGTTTTTCCTACGCAAATGCGCGCCTTTATCACGCGACGAATGCAAGATGGCGGATTTTCCCACGTAATTGCACGTTCTTATTCGCCAGTACCTTATCACTCTAGAAACTGCTGCGTCGCCACACCGCTGAAGTCCGGTCGATCCGTCTTCTAGGCCGCCGATGTACAGCTCTTGCCGGTGCCGTTGATACGATATGTGCCGATGGTTCATGCACGTTGACCACGCGCTGCCAGCGCTGCTGCCGTTGAGATCCAAGGCTCCGGTGACGTTGGTTTCACGCACGTTTCCTCCTGTTTGAATGTCTCCTGATCCTGCTGCTGTAGACGTGTTGTCCGCCAGGAACTGTACGACGCGTAACGCGTTTTGCCACGTGGCTATGTTCCTGGTTGGCAGTCTGGTTTCCAGTTCCCTGGGTGTTGTGGGTCTTTCCACCCCCGTGTCGTAATCGCTCCTAGGACCCGCTGGTTGTTGCGGTCGCTTCCCCGGATCCCTTGGAATTCGGTTGAACGTGTGCGAAACGTTCCGTTTCACCACGTGGTCAATGCGCACTAAGGCGTGTACCAGACTATTCGGGGTCACCAATGTGGGGACGAACGACAGATTGTCCGTCTTCTTTGCCCTGGCAGGCCCACTCCTGCCAAATACTTGATACGCACGGATAGGATATTGAGACTAGGATTTTGATAACTATAACAACTCTTTATTCAGTCCTGTCTAGTCGAGAGTCTCAGACACAATGGCCTATTCTCTCTTCGACGGCTCCCCCCAGTGTGAATGGTTTGCGCGCGAATTTTTCATTTTTCAATTTTGGTTATGTTGAAAATGTAGCATGCAATTGACTAAAAATATGAATTGAAAATAAAAAACTGTTAATTTATGTACACTATACTTGTACTTACACTTTTGATATACAAAAATTTGAGAAAACATAGACACTTTACCGGTTCGACAATGCGGTCAGGTATTGAAACTTCACCTAAGCGTTCAAAATGCTGACAAGCCGACCAACTGGACGGCTGGTCAGTTATTGGGACAGCGTGCAGAGGACAAGATTATTATGTACCGGTACATGAACACGTATATGTTTAATTAAAATCAACATTAACTGATCAATGTTTTGTTTTGTATGTAACAAGAAACTTCTTAAGATTCTGTTCATACGTTTTTTTCTCAGAAAAACGTTACATAACGATTATTATCACCTTAACAACTAACTGTATTTTTCTTAAGAATTACTTAAGAAATCTACGCAGAATTCGAGTGCATGCACCTCCGATATTTAAAGACTGTTTTATATATTAAACTTTACATCTAGGGCTTTCTTAATTTTTTATATAAGAGATCAAGTTACAAAATAACATATGTTCCCAACAATATTGTTCTAAAGTTTCTATGAAGCTTAGTAAAAATATAAATGTCATTGGTGTCCAGGTATTGGGACGTGTCCAGTTATTGGTACTTTTACCTTAATGTTTCAAAACGTCATGAAATTTACTTAGAGTTTATACGCAAGGAGAAGTACGAAAAGATGAGTCAATTTTCACTTCTAAATAGTATTTTATTTCGCATTCCCTTCTACGCTCGGATGGGCAGTTCGTTCGGGAGGTATGCAAGTCCGAGTGATTAGGTTACGAGGTATGAAAGTTGCCAGACCAAATGTCAACCATGGGGAGCATATTATATTAGGACCAATCTGCCCTGCATTCCTCCCAAACGACCACTCTCTTGAAGAGGCCCTCTTCACAGCAATATCTCCTCTCCGAGGCCCACCATCTTTCGCACGGAATAGGTCAACGCGTGCTTCTGTTTTGGAATTGAAGCGCGAGTTTTTACTCTAAAGATAAGGGATCCGTCTCGAATTTGCAGGAAAGACGGTGCAGGCGGGACCACGCGCAGTCAGCGGGCTACCATTTTTTCTTCTTGTGTCTCTCTCTCTCTCCACAAGGCGTATTGATGTTGGATAATACTTTTTAACTGCTATACCTGGCACATTTAGATAAAAACTGAAGGGGCTGACTTGTATACCACATCTGGTTCTCAAAAATTAATCAAGCTGATCGGCCAGAGTGTTTCGACAGGGTCCCGGTTTATGACCGTATTGTCCCGTGAGTCAGCGGTTGACAACGCTACCTGCGCGTCCGAATTCAGTTATCTTTTACAGCTGGCAATTTAGTATTTTTGAAGCGAAATTTCTTCATTTCTTTACGACTAGGCAATAGCTTGTTCTCGAAGTATTCGTTGGGAAACATTTGTCTACCAGATGTCGATAATGGGTGGTAGATATACATGGTGTTGAATGAAGTTTGATATTGTAGCAAAAATAATATGGAAAGAACAATTCAGAATCAAATCTATTTATTATCATTACTATAACAGTATTTTATTTAAATGTCCCAGTGTTCCTTTTGTAGGCGTAGTAAAAGTAATAGTTTGTTGAATCGTTTACCGTTCAATCCATTTCTTTGCTGCAGGTTAAACGATTGAGCAAACTATTACTTTTACTATGCCTACAGAAGGAACCCTGGGACATTTAAATAAAATACTGTTATTGTAATGATAATAAATGGGTATGAATATATGTTATCGGCGCGTGGCTCGGTCAATTGACTAAAAGTTGTTTTGCAAATTTTATGATATAATTTCCAACGTTTCGGTCAATATTGAGACCATTATCAAGGAATTAATATTATCAAGAGAAAACTGCGTTCACTTTTAAAACAAAATTTTTCCGCAACGTATTTGACGTCCGGACCACAGGTCGGTTGGAGAGTGACTAAGGTAAACATTACACCATAGGCAAAAGCAACCAGAGGGTAAGTCAAATATGGTCTAAACAGGCGACATATCACGGGAACCGTTAACTGTTATGCAAGATTAAACTGCAAAATTTGAACCCACCTCTCAAACAAACCGCCGAAACAAATCAAATCCTCGTCATAATAACAAAAATCCTCTCCCACAGTGCCAAAGTCAAAATACATACTACACATGTATATGATTATGACTTTGTATATTGTCCACAAAACCATAGAACTATGGAAACAAAAAGAGGAAACTCTAATAGAGAGATGGCATCATTAGACCTTACTTCTTCAATAAGGTTGCGTAATAGTCTTGTATTTTAGGTGTTTCATACCTAAGATTTACGCTAGGTTGTTTAATCATGTGCAACGTCTCTAATAGAATCCTCTGATTCAATTTTGTCTCTGTATCGACTACCTTGACACTGTCAAAGTCAAATCTATGATCGAATTCGATCGAATGCTTTGTTAAAGCAGTGTGTTGGAGGGGGGGGGGGGGGGGTAAAAAATGTTTCTTTTGTGTTCGTAAATACGTCTTTCTAAAAGTCTGGATGTTTGCCCGATGTAGATCTGATTACAACCCATCTACATCGGGCAAACATCCAGACTTTTAGAAAGACGTATTTACGAACACAAAAGAAACATTTTTTACCCCCCCCCCCCCCCCCCCCCCTCCAACACACTGCTTTAACAAAGCATTCGATCGAATTCGATCATAGATTTGACTTTGACAGTGTCAAGGTAGTCGATAGAGAGACAAAATTGAATCAGAGGATTCTATTAGAGACGTTGCACATGATTAAACAACCTAGCGTAAATCTTAGGTATGAAACACCTAAAATACAAGACTATTACGCAACCTTATTGAAGAAGTAAGGTCTAATGATGCCATCTCTCTATTAGAGTTTCCTCTTTTTGTTTTCATAGTTCTATGGTTTTGTGGACAATATTACATATACATGTGTAGTATGTATTTTGACTTTGGCACTGTGGGAGAGGATTTTTGTTATTATGACGAGGATTTGATTTGTTTCGGCGGTTTGTTTGAGAGGTGGGTTCAAATTTTGCAGTTTAATCTTGCATAACAGTTAACCGTTCCCGTGATATGTCGCCTGTTTAGACCATATTTGACTTACCCTCTGGTTGCTTTTGCCTATGGTGTAATGTTTACCTTAGTCACTCTCCAACCGACCTGTGGTCCGGACGTCAAATACGTTGCGGAAAAATTTTGTTTTAAAAGTGAACGCAGTTTTCTCTTGATAATATTAATTCCTTGATAATGGTCTCAATATTGACCGAAACGTTGGAAATTATATCATAAAATTTGCAAAACAACTTTTAGTCAATTGACCGAGCCACGTGCCGATAACATATATTCTTTTAATTAAAAATTATTTCGGTCGAAATTTTATAACATTTTAATTATAAATGGGTATGATTCTGAATTGTTCTTTTCGGTTTTTTATTTTATTTCACTAGTTATGGCCTGTTAATTAATTCAAAACGCAGAAGTATTCGATGTTAAAGAAAACATCGATGCGTAGTTGCGATGCATTACATCGAGAAAAAAGTTAGTGAGATTGTACAGATTAAGAACAATACAGGGCGTGTTGATGAAAAAAAAAGAAGAAATTGATAATTAACTGTAAAGTATTGAAGTACATCCTATAGTAAATTTTTAACGTATACATCTACTATATGATGTATATATACTTGAGCTCATTTTAGAAGGAACCCATTTCGCGCATGTAGAATGAGCTCATTGGCTCCGAGGGAGCGTTTGTTTGGGGTATAGCCAATAGTAGCATGTTTTGGCACCAATGAGCGCCAACATGCGCAGAACAGGTCTGAACTTGGCTGCCAGTGGGTTCCTTCTGAAATGAGCTCAAGTATACACACACATGCATATTTATATATATTTAAATATATAGAAATTTATTTTTAACATATATAAATATGTATGTATATATGTATATACATCATATAGTAGATGTATACGTTAAAAATTAACATATACATATATATGTGTGGTGTGTTGCCACAGAGTCGGCGATGTTTCCCATTCGGAACGGGAAACAGAATACAGGCACTAGACACTCGGGCGATGTTGCTCACCGACCACTTGAATACAGTTTTTCGGGAACATGTGGCCAACAGTCATTTCTCGACGGCTGTTTGAGGCAAGGGTCGAGTTGCTGTATCCCACAGAGATTGTTGCAAGTCGCCGGCGACTTTTATCCGGCGACTGCGCCAGGTCTATTCGTATCTCTTAACCTGTAAAGGACGAGTCGCCAGACACAAGTTGCCAGACACAAGTCGCCGGATAAAAGTCGCCGGCTACAAGTCGCTGGAGACAAGTCGGTTATCCCACCGACTCGCCAGCGACTCCAGCGACAAAGTTGCCGGCGATTATCGCCCAGTCTATACGAGTCTTTAGAAACGTCTTGCCACCGACGTCTTAAATATGTCTTAAAAAAGTCGTAAAAAAGACGTCTTGGCACAAACGTCTTAAAGACGTCTTAAAGACGCCTAAGTCCGACGTCTTAGAAACGTCTCGATACCGACGTCTTGAAGACGTTTTAATAAGGCCGTCAGACGTTCAGACCAAAAACAGACGTAAAATGGACGTCTTTAAGACGTCGTGAGCTATCTGGGGTAAAATACCGCCATGAACGTAAGCGTTGTTAAGAGTGGTTAAGAGTGAATTGGTATATATTTCTTTCTCTCTCGTAGGATTTAGCCCAAACATGGCGGACAGTGGCTCGTGTCCAGACTCTTATTATTGTGTCTCTAATAAGAAACTTCTTGAAGCGCCATCTTTTGGAATATATGAAAGTACATGTAATCCATAGAGAAAGAACCTAACCTAGCCTATGATCCAGTTTATGTTGCATTTATTACAGTGTATTAATAGCTATTAACAAATTCTGTTAATTACGAAAGTGTATGCGGTGCCAATTGATACGGTGACGCAATTAAGACAGAGAGCTTCGAGTCCGCGCGTGCGCGCCTGTGCAGCGTCTCGCAAAAATTGAGGACGAAACGGAGCGAGTCTCGGAGACGATAAAGCTCTGTCGTCTCGCTCCGCCCGGCGAAGATAACCCGAGGACCCTCGGCTGCGCAGCAGCAATTCTCAATTCACTCGCGGCCATCTTCACCCTGTCCTGGATGAGCATCACACGGAAGCTACTACCGGCGGCAGATTTGCGGCAGACATCGAATTTCATTGGCACAATAATTGCGGCAGCACAATTGAAGAGTTGAAATGGTAAATGATGTGCCACATCTGTGAATTTTCAGTACTTTCTTTTTCGACCATAGCGACTACTGGTATTTATGATCTCAGCTCTATCTTGCGACAGCCCTAGAAACTAAAATATATTATTCTAGCACTTACTGTGTTTACCACCGTATTCGGTATGGAATTTAGTTTTTGATATGGTATTCAATAATCATCCTATGCCACTAAAAGAATAATTTTTTACTTCTTTCACACTTACACCATTTACCTTTTCAACTCTTCAATTGACTCAGGCAGATAGACTTGATCTTGCACTAACCTGAAACTGAAACTGCGAGTTGGAACTGAATTAAGGGGGTAAGTTACCCTCAACAGCCCAAAATCAGGCCCTTCTTCAAACGCATATTCTGAAGTAATAAATGAATATAGAGATAATTTTTGTTTTAATTTTTAAGCGTCATTTCGTTGACTTTAATGCGCAAGAAGAAAATTTTAAATATGTTTATAGGAAAAAAGTTATAAATATAAATGTGAGAGCGTGTATGCGATGCACCGTTTGATGGTGAACACGTTTCCGGACAAGTGAATTACCTAAAACATAAAGTAAAGGCATTTTTATAATCTGTAAGACAGTCTCCATCTTGTGCAGGAAGCAAAATTTTGATAAATCAATACAATTTTTATGTTGATGTTTCTGATTGTATTCTTTTTTTTGTAGGAAAAATAATTTTTATCTTTTTTATAAGAATTTATATTGAAAATATGCTCCCAATACATGGAAGGGGGTAGTTTCCTGTAGCTCGCTGTAAATTTTCATTCAAATCGTTGGAGCGGTTTTCGAGATTTTATGTTCACCGTTTTGGAAAACGTAGTTTCTGGGAAATCGCGTTTAAAGTTGGACATCGTTATACGATCACATGTGCAGGCTCCTACATTTTTTACTGTGATGCCTTCAATTTTTGGAATTTTGGGGCCCGGTTGCGCTTAAAATACGTAGAAAAGATGTAGCTAAGGTCGGTATCAGATATATTGGCCGGTAAGTTTTGTGAGGGGTATTCTCCCATCACACAGTTTGCCTTCCTCGATACTCCTTTTCTCAACATTTTCTGACTCGCTCTCCTTCCATCTCGCTCTCGCCTTCGCAAAACAAGAGCGAGCCAGAAGTGGTGGAAATGGTGCCAAGCTTCTGGCGTGTAGGCCAAACCAAGCTGTGAGCGTAGAAATACACACATCAGAATTGGTGTGCGTCAGTTCCGAAAAAATTCTGGAGCTTTATTGGTCAGAACATTGTTTCTTTCTCGATAGCTTCATCACGTATTGGTCTACGCATAGCTTCGTAACGCTCACAACTATTACGCTAAGAATAAATAACAGCCAAACGGCTAGGTTCAGGCGGAGCCGAGCAGCGTTCCCGTTACCCCACCATACCCTGCGAGGGCCACGCAACTCCAATTGACAAATCCATGATCGTCAGATGGTGGTGGCTGATATCCCCTCTATCGCTGTTCGCGAAAACAAACTCACCGGCCAATATGTATATCTGATACCGACCTTAGCAGAATATGCAAACATCCTAAAAACCAATTTTCGAAAATTTTGAAGGTAACCTACTCCCTTAAATAATAAAAGTTGGAGCTGTATTTAGAATGAGACATAGACTGAGCTTTGGTCGGAGTAACTCGCCAAGTTTTAAGGGGTTTTGGTGTAATAAATGTGATAGTGTAGGGAAAGGGTGTGGAACATTGTTTAGTGGATGAATCTGGTTCACTTGATTTTGTAACTAGACTGATACAGGAAAGGATGTCCTTAGCAAGGGCCAGTGGGACTTTGTCCATGCCTTCGTGGCTTGAAAAATACAGGGTGTCTCAAAACTCTGCGATATAAGATGAGGGTGTTATACATATAGGATGATAAAATAAATATTTTTTCTTAGTACAAGTTTTCTATATATGACATCATGTAAGGAAGTTCCAGGCCATTGAAAATTGAAAGCTAGATAATAGGCCGTCCCGAAAAAATGAAAATGATTGTAGCGTTATGCCTTAGTGCGGGAAAATTATGTCATGGGATGAATAACAACTGTGGAAAATTTCAGTTCTGTGAGTTAATATCTTCTGTTCCGGCAAGAGCCTTGAAATTTCGAAATTTGAGTAAAAAGTATAAAAATGGTCTTGCAGCCTTTCGCCCACCCTATGACAACAGAATGACTCAGAAGAACTCACCACGTGACGGTGGCTGCATGTGGAGTTCTTCCCTAGCCCACCGTAACCATTCAACTTTGTGGTCTAGAAGGAGAAATTTCATACAAATATCCTAATCGCGAAAGGAGACTAGAAGATGGGTTTATAGACTTGATGAAGTGTAAACATGAGATTTGTACTGAAAGGCGGGCATATGACTGCGCGAGACAAGGGTGGGCCGAATGAAGCCATCCCTTGCGTCGACTCCAATTACTTTGCTGGATGCGTCTGTTACGAGCTTTACCATACGCTCCATAGTCTAAATGTGGCAAGGGGATGCCTCGAAGTTCCATGATTTGGGGAGTCTGGTTTCGCGATTAGAATATTTTTATTAAATTTCGCCTCTAGTCACCAAAATAAGACGAAAATGAAGAATAACGATATTGCGGTTGAGGCTTTGCTTGTTAGTTATAAGCGTTTAAAGATTGCGTGTATTCTGCCCAAAATCAGGTAATCCGCGTGCAGCGGTGCACACGGGATAACTCAGGCAAGGGCTCGACCAGTTGTAGCTAAAGCCACTGTCGCACGCGGTCACTTATCTCAGAGAAGCTGCGACGAAATTTACGACGATCGGCATGGCCACACGATTTTCCGCATAAATCATACCTTCCCAAAAATAATAATTTATCAAATCTCCTGCACTAAAACGTGTAAAAAATTGAAAAAAGGACACAAATTTATCTGCACTGAAACACGCAGAAATTTTTTTAATAAAATGCATCAAATATACCCACATCAAAACTCGCCACGAAAATAAGTAGGTTCATATGCACTCGGACAATTAAAACTAATAACTCTTAATAAATAAACTTAAAGTAAGTTTTTCGCCGTAAATTGGCGGTTTGACTGAATGTGCAGATAACATAAATTTTCTCCCAGCAGTAGTCGGACACCCTGTAAGTGAAGGCAGAAGGGGAGTCAATGCAGCGTACGTCCGTAGGTAGCAGATGAACTGCAGGTTGTCTTTCGCCAGGCGAATCCAATTTTCAGAGGTCTGTAACTTCATTCTATGACGTCATATGATAAAGGGTTACTAAGAAAAAGTTTTATTGGTCTCTACAATATCCTAAACTTACAATACGCAGTACTGTAATGTAATGTATCAAAATATTATAATGTTACACTTATAAGTAATTTTGTAACATTTTCATTTTTTATTGAACATTTTTATATTATATTTTTTTATCTCCCTGTGAACGTAGGGGTACATCAATAAGCATTCCTTCCAGACGTCGCACATGCTACGGGCGTCCCTAAAAAAAAGGTTAGGGTTTGAGTAGTGTTTCCGCGAAGAGCGGAGCGAATTCTCGGCGCTGACGCGACTCGGTGGGAAGGCGAGCAGGTGGAAAGAACGACATGTTCGTTGGACGAAACACCTTTTAATCGACTGGTCGTCGGTTCGTAACAGACGTCGTACACATATAAACTTCACAAACAGAGATGGACGGGGCACTAAGAACGTGGATGCACGCGCGTGGGCGCAGGGTGGAAGATCGCCAGTCTGAAAAATACTGGGCGCAACACTGGGCGCGAAATGTAATACAACGTAATGTAATGCAAAGGTGCGTGTCACGGATCGTGTCTCGGCGATGTTGTTCCGAGAACTATAACTGTTGCCGGGCGAGCGCAGCTTGAGCGCGTTAGCGGTCAAAAAACAATTCAAACGCGCCGCAACGGCTCAACAGCTGTGTTGATGCCGCCGCGGGCGCGCGTTCAAATCCGACCGGTGCGACGCGTTGCGCGCGGCCGCAATAAGTAGGCATATTTTCTTTACAGAAAATATTTAGTTATAGCTAGGTTATTGCTAGTCGAATTTATCCTTTATTAACTATTTTTTAGAATTGATAGTTTGATTCTTTCCTTTCTGCACCTAGAACAGTTCATGTAAATATTTTATCAAATATACAAAGTTGTACATGATGTTCAGTGATAAGCGTATCGCACGTAATGTTGCAAAGTGATCTTCGAGTGAAAAATAAAACGATTTTTTTAAGAGTCATGGCCCCTGATTATTAATATTCTGCATTATCGATGAACACGAATTGGTTCGGCGTGTCATAAATCCAAGCATTGTAGTAGATACATTGTTTACTTGTTCCGACTGTATTTTCCTTCACATGTGGGATGTTCTGAACAGTGATGGGATTTGGGACGGGTTTTCTCGCGCATGCGCGGCGTTTGCAGTAACGTATCTATGTTGGGGCGCAACTAATAGGTGTAGTGTTATTGGCTGGAAAGCAGCAGGGTGATCAAGGTACCCCATTTTAGCGAAACTTGTACTATACTGATGGTAAAATCGCCGCGCATGCGCGAGAGAACCGTCCCAAATCCCATCACTGGTTCTGGGAAGCATCAATTGGTAGATTGTCCATAATCATAAAATTTATTTATAATTTGGTGTAATGTGTTTACTTGAATGCAACTCAAGTATTTATAATTTGGTGTAATATGTTTACTTGAATTTATTTCGAATAAAATAAAACACTATTTCATCATTCTGCTTATTTCACACGAAGCAACCTGCAATTTATGGTGTAGTGAAAACATCTTATAAAAAATATTCTGGTTTTCACATTGTAATATACAACTACATTACGAATCTTGCAGTAATGTGTTTATTTATTACTTTATAATTTCTTATTCTCGTATGTAAGACTACTGGCGAACTCAATTATTGATACTGATCTGGACACTACAAAAACAATTCGTCGACGAGATATAGTAGCACAGTGGTGGCGAGCTTTTTACCCTGCGCGTGCCAAAAATTTATAAATAATATTTATCGAATTGCTGACGTGCCGGGCAGTTTTTAATCTGGAAAAAAAATAATAGAAAATTAATCATTGCAGAATTTTATTCAGGCAATTTTAAAAATTACCATAGAATTTCATAAGAATGAACTCATAACTTGACATACACATTGTCGTAGAGTAAAAGCTGACCAAAAATATTTTATTATATCTACCCATATAATAATTATTTTAGATTAATGTACAAATATTGATGATATAATAATAATAATAAAACGTATTTATTACACCATTTATAATAAAAACAAAAAACAATAGAAATATAAATAGCGGAATAGGTGAGGCTCAGCGTAGCTGCTATTAGGCTTGACCTGATTCACCTGTAAATCATTGACATGCCAGCAAAATTTTGCTGTAGTAGCATATAGGTATACAAAGTAATAGTAAGGTTCTCAATGCGCATGTGCAAAATGATAGTGGGAGAGTAGGTGGAGCCGTCGGGCCTCTCTACTCTTCAATGACAATTCTGTGGCAATATCAATGAAGTATGTTGAAAATTTATGATTATCAGCTGACTGTCATTCGAAAATAACTGGAAGATATCAGAGCAAATACATTTCTCAAGTATTTTTCGTAACTTATGAACATTGTTTCATCTCATAGATTCAAGTTTTACAACTAATTGATATGATCTTACAGATCCTTGGTATGGGAACAATTTATCGCGTGCGACACGATTAGAATGCTTAAATAAACAAAATCTCGTCTAATTTCATATGCTAATTCGTTAAGTTTTTCTATTGTCGTCCTTGGCGTAACAAGATTAGTTTCCACTTGGTAGCCGGTGCTGGATGGTTTTTCTACTAATTTACATGCGTCTCTGCAACTCGTTTGCGTTATACAGGGTGTCTCGTAACCGATGATGCAAGCGGAAGGGCGATAATTCCGCGCAACAAAATAAGTCGAAAATACAAAATAAAATTTCTTTGTAACTGCGCGAGTACCTGGCTGAAATTCAAACTCAATTTTCTCAAAAAAAAACGAAGCGAATTACGAAATTTGTTTTTCTTTATTTCCGACCCATTTTGTCAGGTAGAATCACTATCAGTTACAAGAAATCCTATATTTATAAAAAGATCGATATACCACAAAATTTAAAAAGCTATAGTGATCAAATTTTTTAATAAAAATCATCAACCAGTAACTTACAATCATTCCCGAGCTTGTCATTTTGCCCATTCGTTTACTTTTATTGTATCCTGTCTGCTTTATTTTATACAAAACAACGGTAGACACCGTTTCCTTTCAGCGGTCACATGAAGTCTTCCAGGTAAGATTCAATCTTGCATCTTTCGCCAAATCATCGATAATAATATTTATGTAATGAGAAGATCCCAGCTCTGATAAAGATGGCGGCTACTATCGTTTGCCATGTTCATTTTTCGTTACGTAATTTTCGTATCTGCCGTTTAAATCCATCGACACTTGAAAATCCTTATGTATCTCGCTTCGCTTAGCGACGTAAAAAGTCTACGACGGTGAACTGTCGACGCCTCTGAAGCGATTCGCAACAGTCTTGGTAAACACTTTCCAATGTACATGACCATCGATTATGAAACGTTCATGTAAGTAGGTTTCTGTAGAATCACCTCGAGGACACCTCGAACATTTGCCTTTACAGTTTGGGACGGGGATATTTCTCTCCATTCGCCGAGCTGACGTGCGTGGAAAGTCGTCGTTCGAGGAGCTCTTACAAATCGTTCCAGGCGTGAAATGAACCTTCCTTTCTCGCCTGGATACATAAACAGTGAACCCAATACCTGTATTAAATTATATTTCTCTGTATACAGGGGAACACCCCAAACCCGTAGTCGCTGATTGGAATGTAACATTGAGGGTTTATAGAGTGACTCAAGACAAAAAGAACGATATTTTTCATTCCTGCTCAATCGCTTTTTAAGGCTGTGAAAACTAACCTCAAAGTCAAATGGCACTCCCACTTTCTCACGTATAACTCCTAAAGTACAAGAGACAGATGAAAAAGTTTTAAACCAAATTTCAATGGTATAATAAGCGCTGCAAACTTGCGTTAACAAAATTTTGAAAAGCTTTTAAAAAAAAATCTGACGAAAAAACTTTTTTCAAAATTTTGTTAACGCAAGTTGGCAGCGTTTATTGTACCATTAAACTTTTATTTGAAATATTTTTTTCTGTCTCTTGTACTTTAGTAGTTACACGATAAAAATTGGAAGTGCCTATTTGATTTTGAGGTTAGTTTTTATAACCTTAAAGGGCGATTACCCGTATTTGGTATTCGTTAAAGTCACAGTGCGATTAAAAGGGCATTTAGGTAACGTAGGGCAAAGGATAAACCGAAATAAAATATTGACGTTTGTGCTTTCCTTTCTTCTTTAGCAATTGGTGTAATATTATAAATATTATTATCAATTGTATTTAAGTCGAAGTATTATCAATAATTTTGATTGTGATGATAATATTATATTATTATAAGGTGCAACAGTGTTTATCTTTTCAGTAGAAGATGGTTGATAAATGAGGGTCTGGAGATTTTTAGTGTAAAAATAAAAGGGCACTTAAGAACAGCTTTTTTGTAGACATCAAAATAAAAATATGATAAGCTAATCAGTTGTTAACACGTTGCACGTGATAAACAGTGCGGTAAATCATTTGAATTGTTAAAACTCAAAATTGTATGTTTGATAGGGTTAATTGTTCGGGTTAATTACATTTTTTAGGGTTAATTACATACGAAATGTTATTCGAAGAGTTTAAGCGCCGTTGATATAACATTTACCGGTTGTGAATTCAACAACTGTGCTCCTATCAGCTTTCGTTGCTCGAATTATAACAACCACGTCGATTTCCTGGATTTGTGTGTGAGAGTACTCATTATCCAATTACTGTACAACTACAGGTACTTATCTATAAGTAGATATGTTGGCAACGTATTTCCAGAAAATTTATGATTTTGTAAAGTGCACGTTTAAGAACGAGGCAGTGACAAAACAAATAATAAGGCCCACCGAAATATTAAGTGAGAACAATATTGGGAAGTGCTCCAAAGCACCTGTCACCTCAACCGCAAGAAAAAAACAAATATCCGTGAACAAGATCCCATTCCATCCTCCTCCAGAGAAAACGTAGACGCCAACTCCGAAGAAAATTGGTTTCGCAAATTATTCGGAACTGAATTCAAAATTGATATGCGTCAGTGTGTGGTGTGGTTCACCAGGGTGCGTGGGGATTGCGTTGAGCTCACACCTGAGGATGAGCGTACGCCCGAATATTAGATAACACGAGATAATATTAGATAACGTTAGATAATATTAGATAATATTAGATAATATTAAATATAATATTTGAATATAATATTTGAATATAATATTTATTTTAAAAGAATTATGCATCCTTAAGTGGGCCTTATTATCCGCACTTCCCTTACAAATTTCACTATTGATCCGTATACTTATAACTCGATTAAATAAATAATATCGATTTGAATAAACATGAATGATGAATATTATATTAAACACAAATAATAGTGAGTAGGGCTGAAATTATGCCAAAACGCCAGCTACAGTTCGATTGAAAGAAAGATAAGATTTTTGTAATTAGCCAATTATGCATAATGTGGAGGTCGCTATCTGAAAAATTCTATTAATTATCCGTAAAAGATTAATTTTCTAATTGTAATACTTGTCATTAATAAATTTAGGTTTAGGAAACTTTCAATAATCACTGGTTTAAACAATTATTGTTTGTATAAGAAGGTTATAATTAAATCATAATTTAAATATGATAAAAAATATATTTAAAAATTATATTTAAAAATTATATTTACTTATCATAAAACTGTTTCTGACTGGAAAAAAATCAGAATGTTTCAGTTTCTTGTGTCTCGAAACATGAAAGCTATTAATATATTTTATTAAACGTAAAGAACATTTTTACAGCTAGTGTACATGTATTGCATTTAGTCCGTTCACCTTGTATACAGGATGTTAAAAAAAGTTAAACATTTATACAGAGTCTACACGTCAGAATAATAAAAAAAATTTAACACTCAATTTTTGCATTACAAATTTACCATTTTTTCACAGCTGTGTGTTTAGAAAAACTTAACCTTTGAACGTTGTTTCTAAAAAGTTAGCCACTGCAGTTACTCATTTCTAAGCGTACGCATTGCTCACGGTTTCTTTTCAATTCATTTCAATGCTAAACTAAAGTCGAAGCCAGATATATTGGCCGGTGAGTTTCGTGAGGGGTATTCTCCCACCACACAGTTTGCTTGCCTCGGTGCTCCTTTTCTCAACGTTTTCTGAGTCGCTCTCGTTCCATCTCGCTCTCGCCTTCGCAGAACAAGAGTGAGCCAGAAGTGGTGGGGATAGTGCCAAGCTTCTCACCATACCCTTCGGAGGCCAGGCAACTTCAACTGACAAATTCACGATCGTCAGGTGGTGGTGGTTGATTTCTCCTCGATCGCTGCTCGCGAAAACGAATTCATCGGCCAATATATCTGGCTTCGACCTTAATTTCTTCGTTACTGTTACTGTACATATTTCTGCCTCGAAATAAGATTCTCGAAGATGATGGCTATTTCCTTCTGAAATTGATTAGGATTTTATCGATGCTAATCCTTCTTATCGCCAGTTATCAACAGCTACACAAGAAATTCTCTGCACTTCAATGCTGTTAGTTGCTCCAATGAATTGACTTATACAAATAAAGTAAGTATTATATTGCTCAAACTGACAAGGCTGTGATAAAAAAATATTAAATTCGCACTATCTTAACCCTGCCACGGCAGTCAGTTCAACTATAATATAATCTGTAGGAACGAGAAACACGCATAGTAGTCACAACTGTCTTATATTTGTCACGAAGTTAGAAGAGATTTGAAAAAAAAATTAAAACGGGCGGGGTCAAAAAAAAGCGGCAGACTGCTGTGAGGTTAAAGAAATGAGAACACAATTGAAGAGTCCTTGTAGAAAACACTGTAAGTGCCAAAATTAAAAATTTGGTTCTTTCGTCGGAAAATATTCTATGTGCCAATGGTAATACTATAGTATAAAATTTTATTTTTGGCACTTACAGTGCTTTCTACAAGGACTCTTCAATTGGGCAAAAAAAGCCCCGGGGTAATGTTAATGAAAAAACCTAACTAATAAATCAACGAAGAAACTAATAAATGAATAAATAGTGATAGGAAAAAACTGAACAGAAATCGCAGTCAAATAACTAAATACATATACCTATTCTTCCTTTCAGTAGGGATGAATATTTAAGAGCCACTTCTCTACGCCAATTTATCTCCTCATTCATAAACTAGACATCTATATAATTTTGTGCTTCTTAAACTTCGGCTTTTAAGAATAAATTTAGAAATCCTTTTCAGGTGACGGACGCGAGTCACGTTCACGGTTTCGTAATCCACGTATACCTTATTTTCCGCTTTAGGATGAACATGCATTCAAGGTTTAACTATTAATCTCCTCCCGAAGGTTAAGAAATGCGATTAAAATGAAACATGTGTTGGAATTAAACGCAAAAATGGATACGTTAGTTGCATAATCTGTATGTATAGGTAACTGTAATTTACAACGTGTCTTTGTTATTTGCAATTAGTTTATTGTAATAGTGTTGTGCTATGTAGTATTAATCAGACAGATATAAATAAGATTTTGCTTGCAATTCTAGTAAATAAATATTGACAATATTGTTTATGTATGTACTTATAAAATATTTATAGCTTCATTTATATAATAAGAAATATTATACTTAATAGTATTTGTATAAAAGTGTAAGTAACTTAAAATTGGATTAGATAAATTAATATAACGAGAAAAATATTAGATGGTGCATATCGAAAAGTAAAGGAATAAGAAAAAAATTGTGTTGTATATATTATTATGTTTGAATTGACTATTTTATTATCAGAGTTTAATTGTCGCAATATAATCGCAATTAATTCTGTCATCAAGCATCAGACAATATTTTAGGACGAATCATAATACCTACCTACGTGTGGTGTTGAAATGTTTATTATGGGAATAATATGATAATATATTGTTGTCATTATACAGGACAGTATAATAATAATAAGAAAAAAATATAAATTAAAAATGGGAATAACATATTTTTAAGAATTGCAAAACTAGGATCTCAAGGAAATTCTTATTACTTATGAATATGAGAAAGTAAAACGAATTTTATAAAAACGTTACAAAATATTTCAAAGCTTGGACATAATATTATTCATATTAAGAGCGACAATTAAAAATGAATTCTGTATTAATTATGTTTAATGTTGGAGACATCTTAATGGCGTTAAAAAGTAAATACTATCAAAGCACCATGATTGGGACAAATTTTAGGCTGCTACTAACATAGATTTCAACAAACTGGCGGAAAATCAAATTTTACCAAAGTCGAAGACTGTTATACAATTAATAAAGGATAGATATTTCCCTAATCCTCGTTAGTGAATAAAATAAAAATATTTTTTTCCACTTTCGGAAAAATTATTTTTTCAAAAATTCTTACCATGACATATATGGGTCTTCAAAAACAGTGTAAGATTTAGTAAAAAAGGGCGCATAAGGATAAGGGGCGACTCGGTTAAAAGGGGTGGTTTCCCCTTTAAAGGGCGTTCCCAGTATGACAGCCGAAAAAACTTCATTTTTCGAGTATTAAATAAAACAAGTATTTCACGTATCATTTTGCGCATTTGTAGGTTTATTCTGTCACTTTTTAAGACTATACAAAAATTATAAGTAAAAATATCCATTTATAGCGGAATAGGAGCATCGCGAAGAAACTAATATCCTTTCTTAAGGCTTGCTTAAGGGTACTAAGGTAGGGTGGGGCTAAAAGTCCCGTTTTTCCTATAAACCTATGTAAAATTTAGTACGAACAATCTCGAGATATCTGATGTTATTTTATATAAACTATAACTATTATGCTTTACGTTCACGAAGTTCGTTTGTTGATACTGTTATTTTCTGTTGAGTTATACCACAAAATGTTTGTCAATGCAAAATAGACTTCTTGCCCCACGCAGGGGGCAAATAATCCATTGCATAGGGTAGAAAGTCTCTAATGTCTTTTCGTGTAATATTAAACTAAATAAGTAAAAAAACTTTTTTCAAATCAACAAATATTTATTAAACCAATTCTTTTTGGAATACAATATTGAAAGGAAAGCACGACATCTTTACCAAAAAAATAAAAATATAAGTCTGAAGCACACTTTGAACTAAAAACTAAAAAAAAATCGCTCAACTAAAACAAAGACACTATTTGCAGACTTTGGCATCATTTCTTTATAGTTTGGCCATCCTATTATGAAAACAAATGATATAATCTAGATATAATATCGATAACCGATAATCATCGAACTGAAACCATCGATTTTCGACAACATCGACGATTTTACAGAAAAGCATAAAATGAACAAAACAGAACAATAAATTAACAACATTCATATTTAAAAATTATATATTAAGAAACAAACTACTTAAACATATCTAGAGACGCGGCAGCGTCTCGGCGCCAAGTACATGTTTCGACACCCTGTACATGTCGACTGTCGCTACCGCTATCATTTACTCGTCGCCCGGCTAATCCAACCTTACCTGAAACTTATTTCATTAATATCTCATCACGCCTGCAATATTTTCTAAATTTAAATGCATTTTTCTCATGTAAACCGCATATCAGCTTTCGAATAAGACCAAATTCAATAAAATCGGTCCACGCATGACAGAGATATCGTAATATCGTCTCATGGATTTGACGGAAACGGTGAAATTTTCTTCTTCTCCTTCTTCTCCAAGAAAATTTTCGTCAACATAATACGTATACTACGCGTTACACGCACACCTTCAGCCAAAAGGAACTAATACATGTTTCGTTCGTCAATCGCTATCTTCACTATGCAATCGACTCCAAATTTTGACAGCTTACACAGTCAGGTTATAACCTGGCGAGTGTAAAATAAGGTAAGTTGTCCAAATTTGGGATGCCACGTGTTTTTACAAATATGTATCGTTGTACCATTGAATTGCAACCAAAATGCAGTCTCAAACACAAGGTAAGTTGCCGAAATTTGAATTGCGACATGTTTGTATATCATCAAACTGTTTTTTATTTGTAACTAAACTGAGGATTTTATGTACATGTAGACCCATAAAAAACTTCAAAAAAATAAAAAAAAATACGTCAAGTACATGAAAAAGTCGAGGACGGAAAAGAGTATTATCGAATCAATCACAAAAAATAGAAGATAATAATATAATATTAAAAATTATCTACAGTCATTCCCTATGCAACTTATCTTAAAATGTCCACGATATGAGTAATTGAATGTATGAACACAGCATTTTTGCTGTGTGAATGTAGTTGGGTCATCTTAAGGGTAGTTGGAAAGTACCATTATGTACTTTCAGCTTATTTTGATTACACATCTTTTTTTTATTTTGTAATTATTATTATCTTCTATTTTTTGTGATTTATTTGATTTCATGTACTTGGCGTAATTTTTTTACTTTTTTGAAGTCTTTTATGGGGATATATATTTTCAGTCTGAGGGACTTTTTGCCCCAATGGTACCTCTATAGTTTCTGCGATATACTTATACGGTAGAAAATATTATCATTCAGCAATAAACAATATCATGCACACATTACTAAAGGAGCATATAATCATAACGTACCCAGTAAACAAACTGACTGCAGTATGACAGCAGATTGGTGTCAGATTCGGCGTCAGATTAGGGTCCTACTATGTCCGCATTTAACTATGGTTTTGTGGTCAGAGCCTGACATCAGGATCTGACCGCAGATTGACATCAGATTTCGATCAAATCTTGCAGCTTATCTGCCGTCAGATCGCGCTGCGCAGGGTCTGCTCGATTTCTGACATTAAATTGTATCAGCAGACCCTGCCGCCAATCTGCTTGCAGGTTAAGGCAGCACAGTCTGTCGGCTTTCTGCTGTCAGTCTGCTTTCATCATCGAATATAACAAATCCTGTATCAAATCTGTAGTCTTTCTGTCCCAAACATTTGTATTCAGGCGCTTTTAAACTGTGGATTACTTCATATAAAACAATAAAGACGACGGATTTCTTTTAGTTTTCGATACATAAAATAACGAAGGCGTCGTGTAATTCGCACGAACGTCCAGGAGCGACTGGTGACTCTGTGGTCACCTCCGTTCCTTCTCTCCTTTTACTTACAAGGAGAGTATTTTAGGTGTTCGCCTCCGATCATTTTGATTTTTGGATATGTTATAGAGGACCGAAAAATAAGAAATACGTGTTTTTTATTTTTCCCCGTTTTCATATTTGGGGGGTGAAAACTGCGTTCAAAGTTAGGGTTGAAAAATCATTTTTGTGGAATATCTCGAGAACTATTAGAGATAGGGGAATAGTGTCAATGGACGAATTTTGTGTCTTTGAATGCGAAATATGACTGACTCACCAGATTTTCAAAAAGTCCATTTGTTTAAATAATACATAAAAATTGTTATTTTTTTGTTTATAATTCTTGTAAATCTTCATCTATATTCATGCAAATTTATTTTCTTATACTTCACAGCCGAACCGAAAATACGGATAAATCAGAATTTGTATTTCCTACAAATTAACAAATATAATTATTATTGAAGTTTACTTATAGTAAGGTGTCCTCCTACAGGGAAATGTAGTTCTCAAGTTATCTAGAAATAAAATTCTAAACAAAACATATCTAATACGCATATAATTTCCTTTTGTATACTAGATATTACTTCTAGCGCGAACAAAATTGCCATTTCGAGTACGAGGTGTCTGTAGCGCTACGTCCTCAAATGAATGTGTTTATATTATCGCAGACCTTATGGTTCATATTGATCACAAAAATGGTATTCATGAAAGAAGTGTTTTAAACAAAATGATTTCTGACACCACGAGCATCTAATTACAGCTGTCTCATCGCATAGTGCACATTTCGTTTGTGTATCCTGGTCAAAAGCGAAGTACACAGGGTTCTCAAAATCTCCTGCTTTCTCGTCTATATACCCACTTTTATACCAGGAATACTGAAATAAATGTGCGTATCTCGGTGAAGACAGTTGGTTGTGCACAAGCGACTGTAATTTAATAATATTAATCCTTAAATGTAGATTAATATCGGAATTGTATAACAATACATCGTCAGAAAAGCGTCTAACGTAATTTTTCCACACTCTAAATCCGTACACATCCAGAGGCTGGATTTGTCCCGTGGTACCTTGTGGTATTTTCTTAATTATGATTTCTTTACCAGCTGGTTTCGCACTATGCACATCTTGTTCGCAGTGTCCACTCCAAGAGTCTAGTAACAACACACTTGTTTGTTTGGTTTTAGGAAAAAAGACTTCTTCCAACCAGGTTTCGAAATGAGCTGCAATATTAAATTAAAATCCATCGTAACTACACATATATGTATAGTTCAATTTCAATTATCAATAAAAGATTGTTTAATTAAGATAATTTCAAAATATACATTATCAGATGTGAGTTTCCCAGATTTTGATGCCGTCACGTACACGTTCGTTGGCTTAAATAATGTTTTTCTAACTATTGGTCCAAATTCTCCATCTGCTTCTTTCAAGACCATAAAGAGGGGTGACAACAATCTTCCATCCGCAGTTATTGTTGGTTGTATTGTATAACTATGTGTCGTTGACGCTACAGATTGTACAACACATTCTACTTTTTTTTGGCCTTCCGCTGATAAGGTCCGTCCAGTATATATTTCTAATTGAAATCCACTTTGATCTGAATTATATATATTTTGAAATCCATACGTTGCAATCAAGGGCTTCACTTCCTTAACAAAATCTGCAGCTTTAACTTTCAAAACTTCATCGTCTTCTATTGCCGATCTTGTAACAAATTTGGTTATTTTTCGTGAAACAATGCGATGGGCTTTTTTAAAATTATTTACCCACGTTGTAGAAGCTTTAAAAGCGTTGTCGTTATTACCCTGCTCTTTGTATGCGTTCAGAGCCCATTGCCGAATGTGTCTGTCATGCAAAATATAGCCAGCGCCAATAGCTTTTCTCATAGGTTCTACTACAGACTCGGAAACTTTTGTTAACTTTTCGTTTTTAGTTCCTCCTGCTTCAATTTGATGAGCCCATCGTCGTAATTGACGTTCAGAAGAAACAAGTTGAAAATTATGTTGAACTGTAGTAAGCTTCCGTCTTTTCTCTGCTCCTTTCCAAAATTCAACTGCGCGCCGCTTATATTTAATGTCAACATCTTTATCACGCTGCGAACAAACTCCTGTATATGATTCTTCAGTCCAGTCTTCATCTGTATCGTCTACAACCACAGGTTCCGCTTCACACTCTTTAAACTGATCTAGAAAGTCTAATGAAGCTACTTCCGATATTTCGATATCATTAAATTCAAATATACTCTCGTTATTGGAGTTTCCATCAAATACATACTTTGAAATGATACTAACAACAAGTTGATCACATTCAATGGATTAACAATCATTTTCTATTACGAAAATCGTACTTACAAAGTCACTTCTGTGGATTCGTCACACACTCGGATACAACTGAAGAAGTAGCCAGAAACCGAGAGAATATATACCGACTTATCGCAAACAAACAGCAGTACGTAAGTTGATATATTTAACTTTTATTTTCGAATCTGAAGAATATATAAACAAACTGATATCTCATTGTCAGCGTGGTAAAAATAGCAGAAAAAGTGAAATCTTGTAAAATGTAGTTAGCCACATACACATGTATGTTCCATACGAAATAAAAGCACTGTCAATCCATTAACAATTGACGTCGTCTAAATTGATTAATTTTCTCAATTGTGTGATCCTATAGTGTGCTAAACAATAGCAAGCACAAATCTAATAAGTAAATTACTCCTTTTCAGAACTACCATATGTTTCTAAACGGAAAAACAAGAATTGAACTTGCACATACTATTTTACTTTTACCAAAATGTTTCTAACTATATTTTAAGGTCTTCGCATACATTCAAACTAATTACGATAGCCAATCGCGTTCAAGGCGCAGTGCGCCGCTTGCAATAGAACGTAGCGCTACAGACACCTCGTACTCGAAATGGCAATTTTGTTCACGCTAGAAGTAATATCTAGTATACAAAAGGAAATTATATGCGTATTAGATATGTTTTGTTTAGAATTTTATTTCTAGATAACTTGAGAACTATATTTCCCTGTAGGAGGACACCTTACTATAAGTAAACTTCAATAATAATTATATTTGTTAATTTGTAGGAAATACAAATTCTGATTTATCCGTATTTTCGGTTCGGCTGTGAAGTATGAGAAAATAAATTTGCATGAATATAGATGAAGATTTACAAAAATTATAAACAAAAAAATAACAATTTTTATGTATTATTTAAACAAATGGACTTTTTGAAAATCTGGCGAGTCAGTCATATTTCGCATTCAAAGACACAAAATTCGTCCATTGACACTATTCCCCTATCTCTAATAGTTCTCGAGATATTCCACAAAAATGATTTTTCAACCCTAACTTTGAACGCAGTTTTCACCCCCCAAATATGAAAACGGGGAAAAATAAAAAAACACGTATTTCTTATTTTTCGGTCCTCTATAACATATCCAAAAATCAAAATGATCGGAGGCGAACACCTAAAATACTCTCCTTGTTAGTATACTGCGAAACTCAATACAATGTTTAGGAATAGAGATTTTGAATGCGGGAGTTTTTACCCGCCGGATATTTATCCTCGCCCTACCCTACTTACAAGGGAACACCGTGAACCCGGACTCACCGATTGGAACGTAACTTTGTGGGTTTTTAGAGTGACTCAAAACAAGAACAACGGTGTGTTTGGGTCCTATCGCCCTTTAAGGGGGTAAAAACTAACCTCAAAGTCAAATTGGCACTTCCACTTTTTCGCATATAACTCTCAAAGTATAGCAGACAGAAAAAATGTTTCAAACAAAAGTTGAATGGTGCAATGAGCGCTGCAAACTTGCGTTAATATAATTTTGAAAAAAGTTTTTTTCGTTCAGTTATTTTTTGTTTAAACTCTTTTTCAAAAATTCGTAACCCAAGTTTGCAGTGCTCATTGCACCATTAAACTTTTGTTTGAAACATTTTTTTCTGTCTGTTGTAGTTTGAGAATTATACGCGAAAAAGTGGAAGTGCCAATTTGACTTTGAGGTTAGTTTTCATCCCCTTAAAGGGCGATAGGGCCCAAATGAAACACATCGTTGTTATTGTTTTGAGGGACTCTAAAAACTACAATGTTGCGTTCCAATCGGCGAGTCCGGGTTCGCGGTGTTCCCTTGTTGGGCAGTCATTTTTGTCAGAAATTTCTTTTCCAATTAATTACAAAGAAATGAATTGAAGCTGAAACTTGTTCTGTGACACAATATTTATCAACACCATGAGCTTAAAAAAACATATTTCTTTTGCCAAAAATATGCATTATAGATGACGCTACAGATGGATCATTAAAGAGACTTTTTAAAAAAGTTTCTTTTGTTTTGCAGCGATTTTCATGAAACGAAACGAAATTCAGCGACCTGCTTGTAAATTCTACTTAAGAATACATCTGATTTTTGCTCTGAACCTATAAAAGAAGCAAAATTATGAAAATGATAGCTACGAAATGGTGATTTTTCAAAAAGTGCGTTTTTCGGTAGACAAAGATGAGGTTTCAGTTTCCTTTTATAAAGAAGAAGAATTTTTATTACCTTCAATTTAGGTTCAGGCCGAAACTACACGTTTTATGAACATGCTTGAAGTTTATTTCAATCGATTGGGACTTCCGCTTTTGAGTTATCACTGCAAAACAAAAAAAAACTTTTTTAAAAACCCCCTTTAATGCCCCACCTGTAGCCTCATATATAATGCTTATTTTTGACTAAACAAACATGTTTTTTTTAAAGCTTATGGTGTTAATAAACCTTGTGTCAAAGAACAAGTCATAATTTTGCAATTAATTGAAAAATAAATGCTTCATCTTTGACAAAATCGACTGTCTAGTCGCCTCAAAGTGTAAAAATAACACCAACTGAAAACGTAAAGTTATTACGTTGGTCCAACAAACAATCGAGCAAAGTTGCATCAAAATCGGCGTGCGTCACTCGCCCATCTTCCCCTTTTAGTCCTCTATTTTCAAACTTTTCGTATCGCCTGTCACTAAACTCACTAAATAGGTAACTGTTTCGATTACACAAGTACTCTCGCAAAAACAGATATGAAGTGAAGAGTTTAGTGAAGTAGCTTTTCCCTTTACATCAGCGTTTAATCACATTATCTTAAGAAATTTTGCTACGATATCACGTCAAGCTCGAAGGAACGCGGAATTGTTACATTGAAAGCAGATTTACATAGGCCTGAAGGGGGAAGAGTGTATCTATTCGGTCGACAGTATTTTTCTCCAGCGATTATCATTTACATAATCTTCTTATCGGGCACTGATATGTGTCATCAATGCTTGAGATAAGGCTGGTTGGAAATAGAGTCAACTTTGACTCAATCTTTACAGAAAATGTTGCTTTCCCAGCCGAAACCGACAATGGCTTGTAAACAGGCAATAAATGATTGTTTACTGTGGCCTCTTACCAACAGTAACGCCAGCGGTATTGGAGTAAGCTAATCTCAGTGAGTCATTGGAGATTCTACGTTAAATGATACTTTAAGTAGTTATCGTTTATGGATAGTTCATATGTCCCATTTGTAAATTAACTAGAATTTCTTTGATTTGTGTAGAGAAACGTATGCAAATATTTTTTCGATGAAAGAAGCATATAAATGAAGGGTAAGGGGGAAAACAGGGAATGTCACAAAACAGCTTTATCGAGAAAATTAAGTCAGTAAAAAAACAAGGTTCAATGAATTTAATTTTCTAATATAAATTTCTGCTGAAATAATTTCTTATTTTACCTTGACGACAGAAGCTTGTAATTACTTATACACTGAGTGGGGACATTCTGTATTTTGTTCCAGAGCAGAGTGGATATTTCCTGTTTTTAAACAGGTACACCAAATCTTTAACCTTATCGTACGAGGGTATTAGAATTTTATAACCCTTTGTGATTCGACAGTTCTGTATTCCCAGTTGCCACCAGCAAAATATGCTATTATTCGCGAAATCACGAAAAATGGGCATACTCAGTTTTACCCCTTACCCTTAAAATATTGTTCATTGACACTATTTTTTTGGTGCTTGTTATGGAATATTCTTTTACGTTAATTATAAAGACTTACAAATACCTTGGAGGTCGATTCTAATCAATTTTAATGCGGTACGATAGGAAATTTATTCGTTTCTTATAGTTTATGTATATTTCGAAAATGTTAATCAACCTAAGAATAATTGATTAAATGTGTGATTAATAAATATGAACGAATAACGAAAGTAATTATTTAAGTGAAACGGTGGAATTGATGAATGAGCATTATTTGCTGGATTTACGCTTATCGTAAGTTTTTATACAGGTGAGCTTAGATAAATAATACACGTCAATAATAATTACATCATAAGTGTGGATAGTAGTTTATGGGACGATAGGAGAAGTCAGTTTGTTGTTAAAAAATAGATGAAAGTTGTTTAAGACATACAACCTGTATTATAAAATCTCATCTAAAATTATAATCTTTGTAATAAACATTACTGTTAAAGTATGGCCTTTGCCATAAATGTTGACATAGAAGTATGAATTTCATTACTAAAGGTACACTTAAATGTTACGAGAGAATTCATATTCAAAAAAAAAGTAAAGCCAAGTAATTTTACTTTACAAAGTTTTGTCGAATGAATGTTTTAACTACCCATTTAGTGCAGGTTCTTAATCTCCACATATATTAATTTTAGAAAAAATTGTAGCCTCAACATTTTCACAGTAATTTACGACATTTACCATTTCAATTCTTCTCATCTACAATTTATACGATGTTAATGGTCCAAAAGAAAATGCAATAAAAATCGAGTTATGTAACATGTAAATAATCTGTCAAGATGTTTGGTAGCATCTACTTTCTTCATTTTTACTAACACATTGCATTACTATGATTCAGGCAGTAAATTATTAATTTATAAAATGATATTCTTTTGTATAAATTGTGAAGTACACGCGTAATCAGTGCAGCAAGATACGATAGCAATTTTCTCGTGTATTTTAATTTATGTACGTGTTGATAATGCTAATCGAAGGAAGAATAATTGATTAAATGAATTACTGATAACACGTGCGAATAACAGAAATTACAGATTAATTAAAAAAATTGAAATATCCTTGTTTATTTCATTTAATAATTTCTGAAATTCATACTTTTCACGAATCGCTGTGAAAAAAAGTTTCATAATAAATAGTGCAATGAATGAAAACAATTGAAAAGCCTTATACTGTAATAAAATCGCGACCCTGTATGAAAACAGGTTGAAATTACAAACCGTTTTATCTGCACAAAATGTGTTGTTGTTTGAGAAATTTGAATTTACCACGACTATTAAATTAATTTAACGCTCTTTTATATGCAAATGACAGATTTTTTTTTCAATTGCTTCATTATTCAATACATTCTCCTTGTTAACCTGTGCAAGCTTGAAACTTAATACTAAGTAATTTTTTATTTATTTGTACAAGGTGAAACGTGTACATATAAGAAGAAACGATAATTCACTGAAAAATGTCACAAAATAAATGGTAAACTACAAATACAATAATAGATGTAATCTATGCATACAAATCTATGGACAGCTATGTATTAGGACGTTTTTTCAAATAGGTGCACACTTAAATATACTCGGAGCCAACTTTTTGTAAAAACAATGGTTTCGACAAGTCGAAAACAGTGTACCCCAGATTTTGATTTATTTCTGGACAAGAAATCACTTGCCCCTCGTGTCAGTTATGTAGCTATACTACATCCTGTATAATTATAGTCAATTAGCAGCAGATTCGATGACAAGTGGACCTGTTACAGACTTTATAAGCATCTAATTATGTTTTCGTCGATGATTAAGTTTTATTATTTGATAATTAAAAACGGTTACGCGGTTTGAAAGCGTGATCGATTGTTTGTAATCCTGATAGATATGTATCGAGTAATTACCGATAAGGCTTATCGAGAGGTTTTATCATTTTGCTTTCAGAGATTCGAGAAAAATAACGATGCAATGCGACAGGTGCGTTAATTAAACCTTTTGTGAGGACACATTAATCTGTAGGAAATACCGTTTCATTTCTTGGGTGTGAGATAAATGTTGGCAAGGAAATACTATTTATGTCTGTGCTCATATATCGAGTATGTAATTATGTATTAATATTAAATTGTGACGATAGCTGTAAAAATAATAATAATAAGATGACGAAGAAGAAGTAGGAGGAAAACGAATGGGATAAGAAGAAGAAAAAGAGAAAGAAACGACGAAGAAAGGGAGGAAGCAAAGAAGAAGCAAAAGAGGAAGAAACGATGAAGAAGGGTGAAAGAAAAGAGGAAGAAAAGAAGAAGAAAAAGAGGAAGAAACGAACAAGATAGAGGGGAAGAAAAGTGGAAGAAAAGAAGAAGAGAAAGAGGAAGAAAAGAAGAAGAAAACGAGGAAGAAAAGAAGAAGAAAACGAGGAAGAAAAGAAGAAGAAAACGAGAAAGAAAAGATGCAGAGAAAGAGGAATAAAAGAAGACGAAAAAGAAGAAGAGAATGAGGAAGAAAAGAAGCAGAGAAAGAGGAAGAAAAGAAGAAGAAAAAGAAGAAGAGAAGGAGGAAGGAAAGAAGCAGAGAAAGAGGAAGAAAAGAAGAAGGAGAAAATGAGCAATCAGCAAGAAGTAGGGGAGGGCGAGGGGTGGAAGCAAATATGAGTAATGGGAAACAGAAGAAATAGAAGAACAGAGAAAAATAGGTAAAGAAGAACGAAAATGAGATGAAGGAGACCATTGAAAATATGAATCACTTAATTATCAAATTAAGTGTTAGAATGCCTCCCAACTGACAATATTAAAGTGGAAAATTCAAGTTCTTGTTTAATATGTGGTACCTTCCCTAGTTTGTAAACAAATAAATTCATAAGGGATTAAAGCATTGCAGCACAATTACTGATAACTTAAAATATTGATAATAATTATTGCAATTAATAATAACACTTATAAAAATAATTTAGAGAAACAGATTTCTGAACCTATTTTCGCCTAATACTATTCTTGTAATATAATTTTTGCAATTATTCGTGTATATTAACACATTACAGCTGTGAACAGAAATTATCTATTGAGTCTATTGGCACTCATCGCAATGATAATAAGTGTTTTAAAATCTGCACTCACTACAACTTTCCTTCTTTACAATATACGGAGACAATGTACCTTTCTTTTTTATAATGTACCTATTCGTTGTGTTTTGTAAATTCGTAACGATAATTATTATTCATATTTGTACAAGGTGATACACAAATTTATGTTAATAAATTTCTTAAAACTACTTCTTGGTAGGCCTACGCATTAAAATATACAAAAATACGTAATAGATTTTTAATGCTCTTAAAAATAAAAATCGAAGGAGTCAAGCTATTATCGGTGCAGGCTGACCATTTCCTTTACCATCCTATAACTCAGAAACTATGGTGCATACAATCTTTGTCCATATAATAATTTTTTTGTACTTCATGAATTCGCTTCCAGCAATATTAACATGCTTTTATAAATCACTATATAACACAACAGATGATTTCTCATTAAAAACAGGTCAAGACTATGGAATAATATTTTTTTTTTTAATATGAGCTTTGTTATCTAGAATATTTTAATTTTATCATGTTTTGTATTATGTTCCATATTCTATTTCAATATTCTATATTTTACCCTCTTTTTTACTGTAGTAACGACAATAAAAATATCTACGTTCGTTTTTAAGTAATTTAAAGGAAGGTCTCAAAAAATGTTTTTTAAGGAGTCTCGTACAAAAATTCTTACGTTATTTATTATTTATATTAAGATAAAAGGTGCACGCGAGTCTAATTCGGCGTAGTGTTGGAGAACGTTTGGACAATCGATACGATGGGCATTCTTCGGGGTTATCAACTGACCTCTTCGTTTATAAACTTTATTATAAGCAACCTTCAGTTCGCCATGCGCTTAAAACGTGTCACGATTTGTCAATTGACGGCTGCTTTTACACTTTTTACGAGCTTTTGTATTTCTCTTTCTTTAAGAAGATTTCTTTAAGAATACACGTATTGGGGTTTTTCGAACTACGAATAGATTGAAAATAATTATTTTTAATGGAACGATTTAATCTACATTTCTTAATTTCGCATATTTTTCTTGAAAGTTCTGTTTGAGTATAGATTACGCAAATTTTGTTTTATTCATCGCATGCTAACGTTAGAGTACTAGCTTTCTTTCTCCCTTCTAATATTTTCGAAATTTTTAAATGTTGTCAAAATTTGTAATATGAGTACCTGAAGGTGCTTAGCTTAATATGTAGTAAATTATAAGAGAAATTGAATGTTTTAGTACTGATCTTCGGGTGAACAATATTGTGATATAAATAAAATAAAAATTCATATAACAATTTATAATACAAATCAACATCAGAATTTTATTTGTGCACACTCACTGCTCGGTGTACAAATACTCATCTATTTATGTTGCATAAGATAATATTTAAGAACTTTATCAGTCTTACGCAACTTGAAACAATATTATGACGTTTCTACAACTTTCTGAGCCGTAAAGTTTCTATCAATAATTTTCTACGTTCTACTTGTCACATTTCTGTAACTGACTTTAGTTTATCTTCTACAATAATATTTTGTTTCTACTCAGGCGTTTCTATGCTTAATAATGTTTCAGGAAAAACCATCGAATCATCTTCTAATGGAAAAGTTGCCGCAGATCGCATGTACAGATGAATGATGTGATGACGAATCATATGTGTGTTACGCATAAACATTTTCAATGAATTTAAATCATTACATGACTATATACGATATAAGACTATGGAATTTTAATCTGGTGTGTATCTACCACTACAGCAACTTTTTCATTCATAAGGAAACGTGTTGCATACTATAGTCAGTATAGTCAAAGGATAAATATCGTTGAACACTTTTATAATTTTTTATTAATCCTATATTAATACGTCCATGAAAGGTCGAATGCTTCAATAATTAAAGAATGTTTAATGTTATTTGTAGTGTAACTTCAGAATTGTTAATAAAATAAAATATAATGAAAAACAAAGCAGAGGTAAGAAATTAAGGACTTAATAGGTGTAAGTTCAGTATATTGTGAAAATTAACAACAGTAATATGACACATTTGGTAACCATTTTTAAATAATGTGTTTTATAAGTGGCACATCTGGCATAGGTTAAAAAAAGGAATGATATATTCTGGTTTTAAGTGGAGACACATATTCTTAATGTATTTATTAAAGTTTATATAAAATAAAAATATCTATATTTGGTCACGAATGGGGTAAAGATTAGAAGACACTAGGGGAGAGTCATACAGTACCGGGCAGCATACAGTACCGGCCAAAGCTAGATCTCGCTTTTAATGTTAGTTAACTGTACTATTGATGGAGAAATAAGTAAATACTAGAGTCCGTAGCAATATATTCCGGCGACGTTCTTTTTCTTTCAGTATTACCAGAGTTCTAAGCATTTATCGTTTACGCTAGTGTTTCGGACGACAAAAGTTATTTTTGTTCGCTGCGAATTACAACTTTTTTAATCCAGGGAATTATTAATCTATATGATAAAATTCAATAAAAACAATTTATCTTCTTTTATTAAGCACAATTTGTACTGCAAATTACTTTTTTGAAATTTGATTTTTACCAACAACAGCCCAAGTTATAGTACAAAAAACTTAGAGTGGCCGGTACTGGATGACAATTTTGCGTTGGCTGCGAATTACAACTTTTTTATTCCTGCGAATTATTAATCTTTACGATCTAATTTGTGAAAAACGATTCGTCTCCTCTTATTAAGCACTATTTGCAGTACAAATTACTTCTTTGAAACTTGATTTTTATCAACAGTAGCCCAAGTTACAGTACAAAAACTGAAAACGGCCGGTACTGTATGACTCTCCCCTATACATGTTACATACGGTGTCTTTTCACAGTTTTGAAAAACCCTGTATAATTCGTTCGAGCCCGCTCTTAAACAAGATACAATCTGGAGCTGCCCCTGACTTGCAGCAGGGTAATGAGTACAGGTTCAAAATTTGTAATAAATCGCTCATTTTTTTCACGTATATTACACGCCATAACTCAAGAACTGTAAAAAATGGAGCTGCACCCCTCTTGCTGCAAGATCCTCAATTTGTATAATGCGACGTTCAAATTTTATCTAACTCTATTATCACTTATAAAATATCAAAATGCAATAAAAAGAGTTATAAAAATCAATCAAGGTTACTCTGTGCCGCGTTTTATAATCCAATTGATTTTATCGAGGAAATATTATCGAGAATTTGATATGACAGTCTTACATGTAGGTACATTATTACATTTTATATATATACTGTTAAGATACTGACAAGGTCATACATCTATATTTTCAGAATGATATACTTATTCAAATTTTATCTTCAGATCGAAATGATATCTTTCTGCAGTCAGATATTTTTCAATTTTATTCAACTTCAATGTATAATAACATTAATCAAGAACATATTTCTGTATTACTGAATATATAAAGTTTATGCATAAAAATACTTACGTGAATATTAGGGTTTGTCGGTTTTTATTTATAAATTTGTACAATTCGAAAACCGGCTTTTAAATTTAAAAAACCGATTTTGTATACTAGAATTAATATGCAGAAATGAATTAATTATTTAATTAAAAACGATAACATTTTGACTTGAAATCGCCTCGGATACAAGCATATTGTAGTAGGTAACAGTTTACTGTAAAATTAATCTTCACGAGTTCATAATTTAAAAAAAAAAAAAGTAATAAATGGAACAAAGATTTATAATTTGGTATCACCTTTTAAAAGATTTATATCTTGTACACATTTTAGTTTTTTAGTTCTTTTTTCATTTGGTTTTGTATGCAGTATATTTTATTGTGTTATATTTTTGTAAATATAAAATGAACTAAAAAATTATACCTATTTGTACGGATTTTAGTTATTTTAATTTTGTTTTATTTATTTGGTTTTGTATAGGTAGAGTATATTTTCCAAAGGAAACTGAATTTTTTTTAAATAACTAGGTCCAAATATTTATTAACTATTTTAATTATATTTTGTTTTTGTGAAAATTCGAAAACCAGTCTGACCGGTTCTTTGAAAATAGTGAAATTCGGTAACCGGATTTTTCAAAAGTCGGTTTTTGTATAAACTCTAGTGAATATGTATCGTCAAGAATGGTCCTTTTAGCTTTTTAACTTAACATTCTAACAACAAACGGGAAACATAATTTTCTAGTAGGTTTTTAGTTGTCTAAATAGTAACATATGAGATGTGAACGAACCGATAACGAGGTTCCCCTTATTGTTAGTATGACGTAGAGTAGGAATAGGTCATTGATGTTTATGCATCTGTTGATTCAAGTTGTGTTTACTATTTTACAATCATTCAGTACGATAGTAAATTAAGAAAAATTCAAATGAACGGATACAATAAAGTGGCTGTGTGGCCGGTACAAATTTCACGACTATATAGCAAGAAACTGGTAGAACACAACCCCCCAAATTTGGATTGATCGATGAAAGCCAGTTTTTTGGTTCCCTATGTCACAAAATCCTACAGTTTTAGTTTCTCAATATTTAGCAATATAATATACAGTCCGCACTGTGCAAATGTACATGCAATGAATTATTAATGGGAAATTAAATTGGCAGAAAATTCAAGTCGCGATAAATTCAATATTACTTGGATGTCAGAATTGTGTCGATAAGAGGCGCGCGATACTTTGAAATGCAAGTAATATAGGCAGTTTCCATTATATTTCATATTTTTATTATAAAATTTTGGCGATGTCTTCATTCCCGTTAAAACCTATTAAGCACTCTATATAAGCTAACCAAACAAACCTACGTACTACTATCGCAAAATTTCAAATTGCATATCGATGGCCTAGTGCACAAATATTGTATGTCCACTTTTAGCGTTTTCGAGGAAAACAGGTTTACAAATGCAACGGTACATAAGATTCAGACGCAATCAAGGAGCACAAAGATTATTTCGGACAAATTTATAAAGTAGATATAAATGTGATTTCTATACACCGTAAAGAAACAAGGAATAACTATTTTTTGCATATAAAACCTCAAATCTCACAAAAAGTGGACATACAATATTTCTGCACTCAGCAAACGATATAATCTGTGATAAGAAATGTTCCCAAACTTGACTGTACCATATTTTCTTTTATATGCGACACTGTTGTAATTCCAACCAAGGACTGTTCTTTCAAATATTTTATCTCAAATAAAATCCGTTTAGCCTTTATCAAAATTCGCCAAGATTTTTATCTATCTCGGTTTGAAATGTACAGTCGCTAATCCCGCGGTTGGAGGGCGTTGCGCGCGTCGCTTTACCCCCACCACCCACTCCTACTGCTCTCGCTATCAGCACGCGTTACCCCTTCCAGCCGGGCGAGTAGCAAGCCAGGAGACTGGTGTGGTGTTTTGGTGTTCAGTCGTTCAGCGACCTACGACGCGGGATGGTCGGAGTAGGTAATTTGTTAAATGTTATCGTTCGCAACGATCAGTCGTGCCACGGTGACAGAAACATGACAGCCGCGTGAAGGGTATTGTCTGTGACTGTGTTGTTCCTGTGCACACGCCAGCACCGTTGCGCGCCGAGTCACCGTCAACGAATTAGATTCGACCAGAGGCAGCGAGATGCGGTTCGACGATCAACTCTTCGAGGTTCTCGGTGAGTCCCGATTTTATTCTTTTACTTCCACGGAATAATTAGGATAACTCTGATCATGATAGTGATCACCGGTGATTCCTTGTTTACTTATTGTAATTTATGAGTGGTTGTACAAATAATTTATATCGAATTTGAAATAAAATTAAAAGAATTCTTTCTTGCCGATACTGATTATGGTAATGCGTTAATTATTCTCTACGTGGCGCAGATTACTCAAATCATTTCTGTCGGAGTTTGAATTTTAAAAATTCTTCTCCTCTGTTGGTAATACAGATTTATTCTACCTTGTATAGCTTGTTTAAATTTTTTTGGGGATTTTTTTAGATTCTTGTTTTGGGGCACGGATTTGGGTTGTCTGGCAGAATTGGTCGTATTATTATTAAACAGTTATTAATCTTGGCAATAGTGGCATCTATATTAGGGTGGCGCTTAAAATCCAACTTTTAAAATATTGTTTAAATTTTTTCTCTATACTGAAAGACGGGCCTGGTTAATAAATACCACATTATTTACTGATAAGGGTGAACACATTGAAACGGTGCCCCGTGAAAAATACAATTTTTTGGGGGGTAAAATAAGCACCACCCTAATCTATATATTCTTTTCAATTTTCTTCTATTACTTCTTTGCGATTAGAACCTCTAACATATTGGGGGACAGTATGTAAACCACACAAACTGCTTTTGCAAACTGTAAAAAGTATAAATTTTAGCACGCCGAAATACAGAGAAAAATATTTTTTGATTTGCAAATATACATCGACATTATATTCGAATTTGAACGAAGAAAAACATGTTTGATTAAAAATTATTTTATTCTGTCCTTGAAAGCACTTTTTGCATCAGGCCAGATTAATTATGCAACTTGTGTCAAATCTTATCTGTGTATTTTAGATAATACAACATTAATTTCTGCATAAATGGTAGAAGATTCAAGTTAGAAATTTTTTTATTATAAACTGTACATAGAAGTTTTTAATGACACCATGGGAAGCTGTATAACCAACAGTGAGCTACTAAATGACCGGTTTGGAGTTTTAAATTTTGCGTCACCCCTCGAAAATTTTTCTAATTTCCTCGAAAAGCGTATACAGTTACAAAAATGACAGTGAAAATTTTCGTAGTAGGAAAAAAAGGAGTTAGTGGGTGGTTCTTTCTGGTAGCCAGCAAATACTAATGCCTCGACAAAGAAAACTGGAGTTTATTCATTAAATAAATTTTTATAATCGCATAACGAATCGTATCGAATTTGCATTAAAAATGTTCTTATCTGTTCAACTCGGCTCTTCCCAAGATGAAATTCTGAGGGCGCCACAGGATTCGACAATAGATCACTTGCTTAGGAATTACACAAAAAGGTTTGGGAGCAGAACGTGTTTCATAAAAACAGCAGAAACAACGAAAACGAAACGATCACTTTAATTTGTATTTTTACGAAAAGAGGGATGTGAGAAATTTAAAAAAACGAATTTATCGTAGCCTGAAACAGAAAACACTGTAGATAACGAGGATAATGCTATTAACGCTATGTATAAGGATGATGTAAATTTCGCTGTGCGATAAAATATCAGTATTGAAGTAAAAGCATGCGGTGCTGAAATATAAATTGAGCCCAGGAATGAGAATCGTTTCCAAGAATTTGAATATGCACATTTTCTAACGAACGTCCTAAAAAATTCCGGCTGATAAGAAAGAATGACTTTTACGAGAAATTTTATTTTGAAATTTTGAGGACGGTATCTTGAGACTGAAATATTCAAAAATAGAATTTAACCGTTTCTGCCGAAAGATTGTTATTGCTTAATAAATTTCAAATTATTGCAATTAACAGATTAGTAGTGCACAAGAAATAGTGCACAAGAAAATTAAATGTAATGTTTTAAATAATTCATGCAGAAAGATAAGCCTAATTGAAATGCAAATGCAGATGAATACACCTACATTCTTCAGTTATTAAGATGCTTCAACCATATTATTATTGCTAACGTTACGTAATGTGCAGCTTAAAATTGGCTGTTGTGATTATTACGGAAGTTGTTTATGTCAATGTACTATCGAGAACAAAAGTGGCAATTATTTAATTTGTATCTGAGAATTGTTTAAAGAAAGAGCGAATTCAAAGAACCATTCAAGTGTAAACTAAATAATCTAGCACGTCGTGTAAATAACAAACTGGTTACGAGTTGTTAAGCTATTTGGTGCAATTAATTATATTAGTCATTCATTACTTGGAAAGCAGTGGTAATACCTCGTTAATATAATTTAATAATTCTTATACATAAAGGTTTAAAATTCAACATGTGTAAGAAACAATAGAAGACATAAGAATCTAATTACTTTTTTCAAATTGTAATTTCTCATTTAATTTTATTAATAGAGAACTCAGTATGTGACGTTTATGCGAATTTACAAAGCAAAAATTGAAAAATAAAATGTAATTTAAAACGAAAGTTGTATAATAATAATTGTTTAATAAAAAGTGCATCACTGAGTAAAAAGGTAATAAATACATAGAAACAGTATAAAAGCAATGAAAACAGTATTATAGTGGCATTACCACTTTCCTACATACTTTTTTTTATTTCTTTTTAAAATTGTGAATAAAATTCAGATAGGAACCGAAACAATGGCATGGCTTTCGTTACTATTACTGATAAAACTGTTAAAGTGGGTCGTACAATAAATAATATGAGACCTATAAAAAATTATTAAACTAAAAGTGTAAGTAGCTTGTACAACCCATCATGTAAATTGTTGCTTTACTAAAGGTCTGAAGTAACTTCGAAATTAATTAGAGCTAAATCCGTATTATCTACGCGAGTTTTGTAAGAACAGTGATTAAGCACGATCGTACCATGGAAAATAACATTTTTGCTTGAAAACACAGTCATGACTTTATTGTGAAATTTTTACGTCCTAGAAACGATTTCAATAATAATTCCAAGGAAAAATTTTCTGATAACAATACACTATTAATCTTTTCAGTTATTTCTGTAAAAGTATTTATTCCAGAAACTTCATTTATTCTCCGTACTAGGTATTTTGAAAAATATGTTCAATGATAAAAACTTTCCTCGATTTAAAGTTTAAATGGAAATTTTCTCGTAAAATAAGGGTTTCCAAATTCTTAGTTACATTGTAGGTAATTGAATTTGATTGTAAATTTTAAAACTCTAAATTGAAAGTAAAATTCAATAAAAAATGTTTTTTAATGTGGCTTACAATTTACAATATTTTTCCATATCTTTTATTTGCTGAAATTTTTAGCAACGTACATGGTGTGTGGGATGTTAATAATTGCTATAGTATTACGAAGCTGTACATCGCTAGTACAATCTTTTTAAGTGACAGTAATAATTTTTGCCATTTCAAACAACTTCCTTTATACAGTGATTTGAAGTAACTATTATTTTTAGGTAATAATAGTGAATTTTATAGTCCTTTTTACTCTTTGTACGGTACTATCGACGTCGAGAAATCAGCAGTAGTTTCATTTTAAATATAAAGTACGATTCTGTAGTGGAATACGAAACAAGAGAGACGTATTAAATTTCAAAACGTATCAAAATATTTGAGAACACTTCGATTAACTTGTATGACACTTGTGTACCTGGGAAAACTAGCAAACTTACCTCGAGAAAAAAACAACTTGTAAATATTGCACAATGGAGTGTGTAGAATCAACAACATACCAAATGGCTTGTCAGAATCAATAAAAGGGCCAATTTTTACTCCAAAGTTTTTAAAATGTGGGAGGAAGTGATATATTTTTTGACCACGATACAAAAGGAAACTATTCTGCCTTTAACGCGAATGAACCCTTCGTTGACACTCTGGGTGTGAGCCACACATAAACTGATTCTGATGCTCTGTACCTTCTACATTCAACTTTACAAAATAAATACCTTTTTTCCAAAGCCCAAGCACAAACTAGTTTTGTTCTCAAAATATTATATCTGAGCAACAACTCTGCAGATTTTTAGCTTCTAATACTGAAATTTGTAAAAGTCACAATTTTTTGAAGATTTTCTTCGTGTTTTCTCGACATATGGTAATCTAAAAAATTGTGATAAAATTTCAATAAAAAAAACTATTGGAATGCATTCTAGAAACTTTGAAATTGACCTATGATTTTTTTCATAACGATTGGATTCTTTAGATGAGAATGGCAGTCGTTCAAATATTGTTCTGGGTGTGAGCTACCCAGGTATGTCAATGTTGATCGAAAAAAGAAGTATGTCAACGAAGGGTTGATGCCTATTCGTGTATTCTCCGTTATGATGTCCTCTTTGTTGCATCCACCATTTGCAAATCTTGTTCTACAAGGTGTAATAATACGTGGGGTCCACATGAGGGATGAATTCAGTGCTTAAAAATAATGAAATACGTTTACGTAAAAACTGGTCCGATCTCGCACTATTTGTAAGTTACAGCGAGTTTTGTGTTACATATCGAGTTTTTGTTATTGTCAAAAAACTTATAGGCGCATTTTGCATGTTAAATCTGACCAGAAACTATTTGTTTTGGAGATAAACCTAAGTTTCAGTTTGAATCCTAAAGACCTAAAATCCTCTGTTTGTGACATGACTAGTACTTTGAAAATATTTCTATTTTCTATTCGGCTGTATCGTTTGCAAAACAGCACTGCCTCTACCAAGCGAATATATTGGACATACTAAAAGTTTCTTACAATTTCAGAAATTTAAACGCGGCTGTACAAGTGGTTGTAATTAAAAAAAAAAACTGGAAAGAAAATCTACTTCTCTTACTTCCATGCCACGAAACGATTATGTACAAGGGCGTCCGTAGATTTTTTCCCAGGAGGGGGCAACTTTGGGGTGATGAAAAATATAGTAATGAAAAAAAGGGGAGCCCGCTTGCTTTTTCAAACTCATTTTGTAGTGCCAATTTAATTAAAAATTTAAATCAGAAATTTAGAAATATTCACTTTTTAGTATGAACTTAATAAAGATCAGTTTTTAAAAATAAGCGATTTTTTCTCAAAAGCGAGGGGGGGGGGACAACTGCTCCTTTTGCACCCCGTCCGAACGCCCATGACTATGTATATCTCTTTTTTTTTTCTCTTCCTTTATATAGATTAATTATTGTAGAGTCTCTTATTTACTTTGTTATAACTAAAGGGTACACCCCGTTAAATAAATAAATAAATAATATAAAATGTAGGGATCGATGAGAATAAACAAATCCTTTATCATTTATTTAAAAATATCTTTTATAAAAACAAAATACTTAGTCGATGTATAAACGTCATTTAACTACCAGATGAGAGACTAAGTAGTTTTCCAATCCAGCAGCAGGACAATTTTTACAATTTTTTTTAACGTCTGTTATTATCCTTCACCAAGTGCATCGTTTCCAATATAATTGTTAATTAAAAAATTTCTAAGCGCTGCAATCATCCCTGAAATGTGCCCCACAGGGTATGTATGTTATACCTCGCACATAATTGAATACGCAGAGTTTTTCTGTGCATTGAAACGCAGGTTTGCATTGAAATTCTTATTCAAGCATAATTATCGTCCTGTGAGTAGATACCCGGCCAGCACATAAAGTGATTCATTTACGGCCGTCTCATTGTCTCTCTCGCCGGCAGAAACGACTTGGTTCCTTTCTGTTTATCGCAAACTGACTCATTTGCCAGCCTACTGGCTTTGTTACACTTTTCTTTACCCCTCCCCCTCCCCCTCTTCTTCTCTCTTTTCACTCTCGTGCTCCTTCTCCCCTCTAGCTCTGATGTCCCTTAGATGGAAATATGCCTTGTCGCAGCGTGACACAAAATTAATTGAAATCCTTTGTCGCTCGGACTGATCAATCCGGCAAGAATGTCTCCTCGAAAATTGTACTCCTTTTCACCTGCGTGGCTGCGATTGCCTCATTAGCTTGATTGTTGCCGAGACTTGTCCATAGTAAAAAATTAAACGCGAATGGCCATTTCAAACCCGACGATGGAAAGTTTCCGTGCGTCAGGACGTTTGTGATTTTTAGGTAAACAAGGGAAAAGTTTGTAATATCGATGGGAGAGTAACTTACGTTCAGTCTGCGAGATTATTTAAGAGGCTGTTGAGTATCTATTTATTCAGTTATATGCAATTCAAATGGTCCATTCCATGTGCAGTGCTGTTTGCTTGTTGGTACTTAAATAATTACACTGTTCCAAATAATTGTTCAAGAATTATTTGTTCTTTTAATCGAGAATTGTGCGTTTACAAAGTTGCCTCTCATTGCTAAAAAACTCACTAAATTGTTGTCACTTGACCTAATTTTTTTTTAGGAGTAGCAAAGAATACACCTCAAAGTGGGTACTTTTCAAACTATCGGCCAATATCTGTAATTTCAGTTACGACTCATTTAAAACTTGTTTCCATTTTTAACTCCCTTGAAAGTGAAGTATTTTAATAAATTGTGAAAGTTTCAACATGCTGCATAGGAAGTGATGTAACTTGGGGTACAACGGAAATGGTGGGTGGTCCCCATCCTCATCTAGGATTAGTGACAATATCATTTCAAGTTTTCGTGTACACTATTTACAAAATTGGCTTTAGCAGCACCCTGGATTTAGTTCAGCACTTTATCAGTTTCGAATATGTTACAAATTAAATAACTACTTACGTAATGTTATATTTAAATACATTTGAAGATTGCATATATTATTATTCGTAAGTGTGCAGTAGCATTCATGAGGTATAAACGTGCACTCTCTGCCAAAAAATTAAAGAAAATTTTTCCGAATTGTACAGATATGGCCATCCCCATTAATTTTACGAAATCATACAGTATTGTACTTCAAGATTTCTTGCTTTACGTATTAATAAATTTATTTTCTTACGTTAAGTCGTTTATTCTAGTTTGTGAAACCAGATATAAAAAATTAACTGGATGTGACAGCTAAGGAATTTATATTTATACGCAACAAATTTTCGGTAAAATCGAAAGGGAGGTGTTTTTCTGTATTGACTTCGCTTACACCCCTCGGTTTTCGTTGAAGTCCCTACCCTGGAACTAGATGGGTTTTTACTACCGGTTTCTTTTCTTCAAAACCGTAAAATCACGAATTTTGAGGCCATTTTTTCAGGTGACCCCGTCTGATTTCGAAATTAATAAAAATGGTATTAATCGATTCGTGGGGCAGTGAACACTGAACCTGTAGAGATTTAAAATTGTCCTTTTTTGGTGGAAACTAAGACTGGGCTGGAGGTGGGGAGGTGCGGGGGGGGGGGTGGTAATTTCAACGTTTCTTAAATTAATGTAAACGTAGATTATTAGGATCGTTATCAGGATTTATCGTGGCATTGTCATTGTTTATATAATGAACACGAGCACAGTAGCAGCAGCGAGACCTGTTGAGTCGATAGTTGAGTGCAAGCGTACCCAGATAATTCTTGAACTTAATTTAGTATGCAGAATCACGAAAATATGTTACTCAAGTGAATTCTGTATATGTAGTAGACTGAAAATAGAAATTACATTCTCAATAACAAGTCTGTTAGATTGCGATCATGAAGGTCGTAACTTAATAACCACCTGAATTTTTTACATGGGTAAGTGTAACAAAACAAAGTATCCAGAACATGTTTATTTTGCTTGGGAAATACCCTAAGGGAAAATGAATGGTTATCTAACGATGCCTTTTTCAATTTCGAAATATTTCACTCTCATTGTCCTTTCAATTACATATCATTTTTGTTTGTAAAACTCGATTTAAATACTTTTTAAAATAAAAAAGGCACCTGACGTAAAAAAATTACAAATTTTCCTAAGAAAAATGATTACGAAAGAATAACCTCGGATTAAATGTTTTTTTTATTTGCTACATACAACATTTTTAAAACAAATCTGTTAATCGCAGCTATGAAATGGAATTTTTATATTCCTTGACCTGGATTATCTTCAATCGGCATTCAACTACAGAAGCTGGAATTTTTTCATGATAAAATGTCAACTTGAACAAAAAATTATATTATCAACACTAAATTGGTCTAGGAATGTAGTTTTTTACTACCAGAACGTAAATTAAGTTATAAATAATTTATTTACTTGACAGTTACGCGGAATGACGGGATAATGTTAAAGCGTTAGTATTTTTCTGCACAGAAGCATGCGCTTCTTATTACGATATGAATCACATCACTGTTTCATGTCCAATCTCAGGTTTCTTTGGTCTTGACGCAAATCGGTTGATGCAAAGATGCCACTGAACGATTCGAAATGTCATTCGAGAGCGCTCTGACGTAATATCCTGCGATTTTCGTTGCCCGCAATCTCGCGACGGGTTTCAGTTTATTCTTATTACAATGCAACCGAGCAAAGCTTTTCAATTATTGTATGATTTGATATAATTTTAATCCTACTTTGACATAAACTGGATTGAACTGCGAATCGAAGAAATGGTTTAAATAGTTAAAAAGTCTAAGAAACTATAATTACGCTGGAAAATGTGTGAAAAATAGACAGTTTTTATGAATTCTTTTACTTCCAAATTAAACGTTCTACGTAGTTCTGGTTCTGTACGTATGTTTACTAATATTTCACTAACACTTTCAAGCCGTTACATTGAAAAGTGACAAATATTTACTATGTCAGAGGTACTCATGCGCGATCACTTTTAAAAATTTCTTCGTCACGGATCAGAAATAAAATAAAATTACTTTCATTCTATTGAGTAAACTTGCTTTTATCGCCCCCACCGCAACCGTTCATTAATATTGAAAATAAAAAAAGTGGCCACCCATTGAAGGAGAAAATTTCATTTTAAACCAAATTTTTTTACTTTGATCTGGTATAAAACATGGAACTATGGCGGATATTTTTATAATTCCTGTGGGGACACAGTGGGGATCAGTGGCGCACTCAGAATTTTATCTTGGGGGGAAGCGAGTTAAGCAGATAAAAATATTTTTAATCCAAATTCAATAAAACTCATTAGGCGACTATATAAATTCATTTAAGGAATAAAATCCAGTTTTCGTTCCTATTTGCAAAGCCCCTTCTTTGAGGGCTGCCAGGGCTCCTTGCGCCCCCTTCTCCCCGTGGGCGCGCCATTGGGGACGATAAAAGCAAGTTTACAGTTTTCAATATTGTAATCTTTACCCGACTTTTGCGTTTAGTTACTCCACTTCTGAGACTTATGAGTTCGAGAGGGTTGGTAATAAGGTTGCCACCTTTATTGGGGCGGGGGAGGGGGGGTTATAGAATTTTTGTGAAATCTTGAAAAAAATATAGTATTTTCAGAGAAATTTAAGAAAATAAAATGTACAGATTCATTGTTTTATTTTATTTGTTTTTCCAAGTCCATTTGTTGTTAGATTGTGCCTTTAATATCAAGGAATTATTTTTCACAAAGAAGCTATAAGAGCCTCGGCATTCTATGTTCGTATTAATATAAATTAATAACTCATTTCTTATTAATCTAATTGTAGCTTGATTTCCTTCTTGGCGCTATTTAATATTCATATAAGAACAACTTATTATTAGACATCGACAACTAACCTAAGCTGGCCATACATGGTGTCGCGTGACGTTAATAGCTAAGGGTGCGTCCTGAGCACTGAGACTCGCTGCAATTAGGTTAGTTTAGTTACGTTGATAATTACATTTTTTTAAATAACTATGAAGTGAAAATATATTATATTGCGTATCTACTATATATTGTTTCAACAGTATATAGGGTAAATTCGGGGGTGTCGGTACACCTAACATAAAATGGCTATTAAAACTAATACTAATATTACTTATTTTATCAGAATAAACCTAATATGTTCAGAATTTTATGCTGATCCAGACAAACTGGTTGATATTCGCTTTAAGACTATATTCGCTGAGAATCCGGTTGACAACAGAAGTCATGACACCTGATCATCCCTCCCCAGGTGCCGGGAGAAATGGTCCCCGTCGTTGGTCCTCTCGTTACCTTTGAAACGAAGGGTTAATGTGGCCAAATACTTTTGCTGCTACATCTACTACCTTATTATCCAAAACATGAAACGAAAATGAACTCAGAAGTATATTTTAAACACAATTCTGTACACTACAATTTTATAAAAAAGGTTAAACCATGTCATAACCTCAACTTACCTTATATAACCTACAAATCCAGAAAAGCACGGAAGGAAGCAAAATCACTTATTCATTCAACTGTTTGGCTCCTATACTGAATTCCACTTATCCCTGATCCGTTCCTCATTTCACGACCTGAATTTGTCTCTCGGTGTCAAATTGACACAGTGGTAAAAGAACAATGAAATGACAAGGTAAACAGTTATTTATCGATATTATTTTATTCAAATTGATGAGTTAACATTTACATGCTGCTTGTTTACAAGAATCACAAATAACAGAACAGTGTAACTTAACACGGGAAAACTGTCAAATTGACACGAGGGACGGATGACGGTTAAGAGTAGTTCCGCGCAACGATGACTCTGAGGAGGCTGTTGATTGGTAGGAAACCCGCAGAGAAGGCGCTACGACCAATCGCATGCGTCAGATCCGTGGGAACTGCGCAGATCAGTCGCAAATCGGTGAGGACGTAGGTCTACTCTTATATGGAATGGTATATACAGAAGCAAATTGTTCTGCACCTTAACGCGCTCTTGCGTATAGAATCTGAAATACAGCAACTGCGCCAACTCTCCTGCCGTACCGACACACCCCGCTTTACCCTAGTACAATTTACCAAAATATAGTACACTACTATGTAATATAGTACCGGTGGCAACCCCAGTTGACAAACGGAGTCAAACGATAGAATCAACCCCTCAACTCCGTGGAGTCTCCGGCCTCCCACTCCGAGTCTTTCCGATGACTTGAGTTATACCCTCTCTCAGGGTTCACGTAGACTCAAGCCATCCCCACTCCCGGCTCGCGAGCCGAGCGCAAAACGCGTCAGCTGCTCGCCAGTCGTCTCCGCGACGTTGGTAAGGAGGTAGTACTGTACTTGTATATTTTCTTCTCGGACGACGGTGCTTTCAGACCTAACCACCATCCCTCGTCTATGCGCTCCCATTCGCCCCCTCGGTCCTTGCTATCCGCGCACCCGTGTCTCGTGATCGTCGGACAACAGTGCGCCACTGACGCTCCGCGTAATTACGCAATTAATCCCGCGACGCGTTGCAGCGTAATTCACCGCGCACTGTCCTGGTGATAAGAACGATAATGGAGGCTACCTGCGAGGAGCTCTTTTTGCGAGCGATCGGGAGGAACGGTGGACAGCGGGCGATCGCGGACCAGTGATGCCAGAATGAGGACGGGAGCGCTCGAGAATTTCCCCCACCACGCATGCACACTACGCCGGAGCTGCGTGTCCGTGAGCTCGGCGCTTCGGACAACGTCGGGAAGACGAGAGAGAAAACGAATGTGTGTCTTTCTCTCTCGCTCTTGAAACGCTGTGATCCAAGGTGGGGTGCAAGCGACACGCGGCCGTGCGCGATCTTCCTGAGTGCCTCGAGGCTCGAGATACACTTTTAACTTTCTGACATGTGTATAATACTCTTGTAATGAAAAAAAATTTGGAAAAAATTTTGTTAGGGAAATCACGTTTTAAGACCTCCTGATCACGTTGTGAATATTTAGAAAAGAGCTTTTTTTTTAAATATCTCATGTATTTGTTAACACGATTACGTTTAAACGGCAAAATGGATTTCAATGAAAATTTATATTAAAATTTTATATTCGTGTCTTCAGATCCATTAGATCACGAAAAATGATAATTACCCGTTATGATTCTTCGATTTTTCAAATATACGAACTAAATTCTACATAAAAAAAAGTTAAATAAAGTCCTTCTGTAACTTGTTTAACAAAGAAAAATGTACATTCATAATTGAGGCATTTGATGGAAAAAGGGCACATACACCAAAATGCCATTTCAAGAAAATCGATTTCAAAGTTTTCATTATAGTATAACTTAATAAAAAGTAATGCAATTAAATCAAATTTTTTTAAGGATGTAGTTACCGTGTCGTTCAAGCGTTCTGAATACAGAACTCATGATTTAAAAATGATATGTGTCTTTCTTTATAAGTTTTAAACAAGTGGTTTATGTGCCCTTTTTTCATCAAATGCCTCAATTTCTTGTGTTTGTTTTAAATTTCCGTACTTTTTATTTGAGCTATTTCTATTTTTCAAACCTTACAATGAATTTTTTTATTAAAAGACGAATATTTTGATACTGTACATTGGTGAACTTTGTTAAAATTAGAATCCACTCTTGGCCAGTACTATGCACGCTGTAGAAGCCTTCGATAAAAAATATTTTTTCAGAGTATGATCTAAAATCTAAAATCTAAACGTAATCACATCAAACGTAATTATATCAAGTTGCGACAAAGAATCACGCACTATTTACAAATTAATTACGCGCAGCGTGCACGTTACCGCTCGATGGAAACTACGGGAAAGTGGTGGTCTCTTCCATCGAGAGGGAAATGTAAACAATTGGTTATGCAAAGCTAACATCGCGATACATGTTGTACACTAAAATGTGTAAATTGGTATAAAGGTGTTATTGTACAAGAATAGGAGAGAAAGGTAACTGGTAAATGCATCTGTGGCAGTTCGGTACTGTCACCATTACCTTGCTGTTATTTCTTTTAGCCTTTTCTTCGATTTTTCTCCTTTCTGAATTTTTCTTACTATTTTACGATTTCCTATCTATTCTTTTTGTTTCCCGTTTCGAGGGTTCGCTCGGGCCTGGTTTTCGTCAAGTACATTTGACGGTCGCGTACATTGTATATCCGCGATCTGTGGTCGCGTATACTTTGTTTATGTTTACGTGTCGATGCGTTTCGTGGGGGTCGCGCAGTCGGCGCAACAAATGTGCGCTTCGCGACATTTAACCGTCATTTCAGTAGAATTGGAGATCAGGTGAGTACTCTTTCTTTCGCATTGTCTGCATGTTTTTCGGGAATTCGGATCTGCTTGTTGGAAGTATATGTGCAATTAGTAGCCCCCTATATCTCCCCTTTTCTATACGCTAGCATTTGCTTGTTGCTTTGTAGATAATATTTTTCCTGCATATTTCAATTTTTTTGTGGTAAATACGATGGAAACGTTTGAGAAAACAGGTGAAAAGGCTACTCCTGTTTATCGGTCGTTGTGGGAAACGAATGAGAAGTTCCGATCATGGATTCGCGAAGTACCTGATGATAAAAGCCTTTTCTACTGTACTTCTTGCGAGAAAACTTTTTCTTGCCACTCGTGGAGCGTTAAAAGGCATGCGGAATCAGCGAGACATAAATATTTGTCTTCTAAAAAAATTCCGCGAATACCTGTACATGGTACTAAGGTCTTGAGAAAGACTTTTATGCCTCAATGGCTTGAGGATTTCAAGCCATGGTTGAATAAGGTCGCCAATGATCCTTTTTCGTGTTTCTGTTCGGTTTGTAAAAAATCATTTGCTTGCGGAATGTCGCAAATCGAACGTCACGCGGATTCCAAGTGCCACATCAAAAACTGCAAAAAAAATGGAATAGATGTGAGGAAATCGAACGATTTCGGATCGCAAGGCGAGGAATCGCATTTGTCATTTGATGAACGAAAAAAAATCGCGGAAATTCGTTTTGCTGCATTAGTTGCCGAGAAAAATATTTCGCATCAATCCGCAGAGGCGATTCTTCAATTTTTCCAAGACGTTGGGAAAGATCCTGATGTTTTGGAACGTATGACGTGTGGTCGAACAAAGTGTTCTAATATTATATCGAACGTTCTGTGTCCTCGGGAAACAGAGCGTCTTAGTCTGGTTTTACAGAATTCTAAGTTTTCAGTATTTATTGACGAAACATCCGACATTACCAATGAGAAATGGATGTCGTTTATTGTTCGGTATGTCGCACCCGAGACTTTGGATGTTCGAACGGAATTAGTAGAATTAATTAATCTTGACGCGCGAGAATGTACTGCGGATAAAATATTTACCTCCTTTAAGAACTCCATGTGGAAAAAGCAAATTCCGTTCGGAAATATTCTTGCTTTGTCGTGTGATAACGCTTCTGTCATGACAGGGTGTCACTCGTCATTCAAGACCAAACTTGCAGAAATTCGCGGTGAAAATTTTTTCACGATGCCGTGTCCATGTCACTCCTCTGCATTGGTAATGCATAAAGCATGCGCTACCATTCCCGAGGTCTGCGAGGAATTATTACGGAAAGTCACTACATTCATTTATAGCAGTCCCAAACGCTCGGCCATTTTTCGCGATTTCCAACAATGTTATCAATTTACTGACCGCAAAATTTTAAAATTCTGTACTACGCGATGGTTATCGCGTTATTCATCCGTAGTTACACTTTTAGAAAATTGGGACAGTGTGTTGCAATTTCTGCAAGAATTGGTCGTAAGTGAGAAGACTAAGTCTGGGGAAGATCTGCTTATCATTATGCAAAATCCAGAAGCGAAAGCATATCTTCTGTTTTTGGAATACGTTCTATTGTATTTCAATAACTTTAGTTTATTCTTTCAGTCACAAGAAACAAGAATCCATTTGCTTCAAACTACTGCCAAAACTCTTTTGCATAATATTTTAAGTAATTTTTTGAAACCGCAGCTTTTGAAGCACATGGATTTAGTAAGATTAATAGATTTTTCAATAGGCGATAACCAAATCGCATTTAATAGTATTCATTTAGGTCCGGCTTGTGACATTTTTCTTTCTAAGTTAGTTGCAGAAGGCAAACCCGATGTTGTCAAAACCGTTCGAGAAAATTGTATTAAGTTTTACATAACGGCTGCAAACGAAATTCGTAATCGATTGCCAATCGATGACGAATTTCTGAGCAAGTTATGTGTTTTTGAGCCTCATTTGGCATTAATAGATAATGACAGAGACACTTCCTTTAAAAGTGTTCTCTTTATTGCTCAGAAATTGGGCGGTTTCGACGAAGACGGTTTGCAAAAAGAATGGTCGACATTGCACCTGAATTTTGCATATAAAGACAAGCAGATGCTTTGTACATTAGCATTTGATGATGTTTGGAAAACGGTGTTGTTAACGCGAAACGATCAAGGCTCATTTAAATTTCCATGTTTGCAGAAATTATTAAATTCCATTAGAAGTCTTCCAAATTCAAACGCCGATGCTGAAAGATCGTTTTCCATGCTTCCCGACATAAAGAACAAGAAACGAAACCGACTTTGTTCGACCCTCGTCAATGCCATTTGCGTAACGAAATCGGCATTAAAGGCGTACGGGGACACAGCTCAGACCATGGAGGTAGATGACATACATCTATCTCTCATGTCATCTGAGCATTTATATCCAATTCTTGCGAAGAAGCAAAAGAGTAGGTTACGTTTACATGCCGTTGATGGCCTCGCGGATGTTCCTTCTACGTCGGGTAATGCAAATTAGTGATGTCCAGAATATTATCAATTTCATCCATTTTTTATTTCATTCGATTTTTGGACATCGCGAATATGTAAATAGTTGTTCGATTTACCTCACGCAATTCTTGTTCTATCCTTGCAATAAATTCGCTTGCTTGCTGTACATATGATTCATAGAGAGAACTTCGAGATAATTGTACAAATAAATGTATATTCTTAATTATATTCATTTTATATGTAACAATTATATCGAAATTCTGTCGCATGTATTATAGTAAATTCCTTTGCTTGCTTTCTATCCTTTGGAAATGTAAACAATTGTAGCATTATTTCAGTCTTACATCTCGTCAATATATCGACCCCAATTGATATATTTACGTGCTGCCTTTCTTTTCTATTTTTGTAATGTTTTTGTACATTTTAGTGTACAACATGTATCGCGATGTTAGCTTTGCATAACCAATTGTTTACATTTCCCTCCCGATGGAAGAGACCACCACTTTCCCGTAGTTTCCATCGAGCGGTAACGTGCACGCTGCGCGTAATTAATTTGTAAATAGTGCGTGATTCTTTGTCGCAACTTGATATAATTACGTTTGATGTGATTACGTTTAGATTTTAGATTTTAGATCATACTCTGAAAAAATATTTTTTATCGAAGGCTTCTACAGCGTGCATGGTACTGGCCAAGAGTGTATTCTAATTTTAACAAACTTCACCAATGTACAGTATCAAAATATTCGTCTTTTAATAAAAAAATTCATTTTAAGGTTTGAAAAATAGAAATAGCTCAAATAAAAAGTACGGAAATTTAAAATGAACACAAGAAATTGAGGAATTTGATGGAAAAAGGGCACATAAACCACTTGTTTAAAACTTATAAATAAAGACACATATCATTTTTAAATCATGACTTCTGTATTCAGAACGCTTGAACGACACGGTAACTACATCCTTAAAAAAATTTGATTTAATTGCATTACTTTTTATTAAGTTATACTATAATGAAAACTTTGAAATCGATTTTCTTGAAATGGCATTTTAGCGTATGTGCCCTTTTTCCATCAAATGCCTCAATTATGAATGTACATTTTTCTTTGTTAAACAAGTTACAGAAGAACTTTATTTAACTTTTTTTTATTTAGAATTTAGTTCGTATATCTGAAAAATCGAAGAATCATAACGGGTAATTATCATTTTTCGTGATCTAATGGATCTTAAGACATAATATTTTAATATAAAATTTCATTGAAATCCATTTTGCCGTTTAAACGTAATCGTGTTAACAAATACATGAGATATTTAAAAAAAAAAGCTCTTTTCTAAATATTCACAACGTGATCAGGAGGTCTTAAAACGTGATTTCCCTAACAAAATTTTTCCAATTTTTTTTTCATTACAAGAGTATTATACATATGTCAGAAAGTGAAAAGTGTATCTCGAGGCACTCAAGAAGATCGCGCACGGCCGCGTGTCGCTTGCACGTAACCTTGGATCGCAGCGTTTCAAGAGCGAGAGAGAAAGACACACGTTCGTTTTCTCTCTCGTCTTCCCGACGTTGTCCGAAGCGCTGAGCTCACGGACACGCAGCTCCGGCGTAGTGTGCATGCGTGGTGGGGGAAATTCTCGAGCGCTCCCGTCCTCATTCTGGCATCACTGTCGCGGACCAGCACGCCTGATCCACGGCTACCCATCGTGTCCGTTGCCGAAATGGGACTGGCAGGTAAATGTGTTTACCCGACGACGGCAGCGCTGTTTCCTCTTGTTTTTCTTCCTCGACCCTCTCCTATGGTCCCGTGGGTATTCGCTGGCCGCTGTGTAGATCACCACACGTAACAATAATAAAGCGGCGATAGATAAGCTTGTTATCGTTCTCTCTTCTTCGAGCATTATCGAGGAACGCCCGATCGTTCGTTAGAACGTGCTCGCCTCCGTCTCGATGTCATCGCGAGCTACGAGACGTTGATTTTCGAACGTTTCGTTTTGGTCGTCGCTTGTTTTTTCTGCGTTGTTTTGCTCAAATTCCGGGAGATTTTCCGTCGATCTCGAGACCGGGATAGATACGGACTGTTGATGCGGATAGACGTGAGTTTCCATCGTTTTTTTATTTCCACGTTATCTCCGACTCTCCCCTCTCCTTGTTGTTGCCCCCCCCCCCCCCCCTACTCTGACCGGCCAGCGAGTTAGCGGGATGGTTTAAATTGCTTCGAAATTAAATGGAGCTTCGACAGTGGTTTACTGGATAGTGACTTTCAGTTGGATGTTTTTTTTCTTTCATTGAAATCCAAGTGGAACTGATATGCGGGATCTATTTATGAGACTCGACACGTTCGATTTGTAGAATGAGACGACTGGACTGATCCGACTTTGCTTGTGGAATCTTTCCGCAATATAGTGCTCGTAATGATAATTAAATATTGTGTAGTTTTGTTAATGCTAGAACTACCGACAATAATTAATGCATACGTATTTGTACCAAACTAGTCAATGTGACTGGTTATTTATAAAATATGTTGTGCAAGGAAACTAAACCTTTATTCATATTTTTTTTACATGTTTATATTGTTAAAAAATATATACATATTTATACTAGTTAGAGATACAGTTTTTTATATTTAAAAATGGTAAATCTATTATTAGTGAAGAGGGGTCTTGCAAATGGAGGTACACCTTTTTGCATGTACATTTCCCGCAAATACATTTCTTGCATCTATCGCAAGATATATTAGTCTTATTATTTTTGTAATATCCAATTTGACACCACTTACGCTTATTCGAATTTCGTGTCGTATTTGTCGACATTTTATCTAACGAATACAAAATGTCACAATAACTGGTTGCGGTATAGTATATAGATATATGTAACATTGAAAACGGTGGGGGAGAGGGGTAGACAAATTGATAAATTTAATTCTTTAGCTATTGTAATAAAAATCATGAAAAAAATTGTGAAATGGAAAGTCATAGAGTAATTTTTTAAAATGAAAATTTGAAACCAGTCATTTTGACTCATGATGGTAGTAGTAGTAACTGAGTCTGGTGTTTGACTACAATTTATTATTATCCTCTTTGTGTAAATATTATTATCATTATAACAGATTATTATTATTATATAATGTCTGTTTTATTTGACATACAAAAAGAAGGAAACCTCGCAAAAACCATTTAGTAAGCATGTTAGTTCCCTAAGGTTACCATAACCAAATAAACAGCGTATTTCCAAACCGTTTTAAATATATATTTTTTTAAAAAAGTGAAGATTAAAGGTTTCTGTGGTAACCTGCAATATATAATCTTCATTTCATAATATATATATATCAGATTACGCTATTAATAATGACAGAGTCCACTAATTGCTGGATCATAACATTTAGATAAAAATTAACAAGAGAATACGTGTATGTACGTGTACATATCTTTTCCATAGTTTCGTCAGCTGTTTATTAGTTTCTAAGATATTTTTGCAAAGGGAATCTTAAAATTAATATGTTGTATTATATCAGTGACCAATAATATATTTTTAATGTTTATTATCCCCCCCTTTTTATAGTCAAAATATCTTTATATCAATTTTTTGCTTGAGTATGATTTTATGATTTCAAGGGCGGTGTTTTCTAATACTAAGATACTTCACAGAAAAAGTATGTATGTCCGTACATGTGTCACAAGTATTTAAAACAAATGGCAGCTTTCTTAAGTTTATTTTTGTTAAATTGGAAACCCTTTGAAAATGAGCTCATCCACTACCGGATATTTGGTAATTTATTTCGAGCATTCTTTCATATTACAGTACCTATTATGAAAGAATGTGACTCATATTATAATCAACATTGCGATAGATCGGATTTCAACAAAAAGTAATAAATATAACTTTCACTTTTAAAAAATTATCAAAATTGTATGATAGTATCCAAATTGAATAACACAATCATGAGCTCTGTTGTTAAAATCCTTATGCAAGATTAGTCACTATTGCCTGCTAACAAAAAATTGTATAAAAAAAATGAAAATATTTGTCAATCAGCTGTGGATTATTTTTCCAATGTTTTCTTCCTGATTATTTTCGAGGCCAAGAATCGCAATTCTGCATTTACATAAAGTCACACAGAAACAAGAAAAATACGAAAAAATATATATATGTATCACTTGTTTTGCTGGATTCAACGCGTTTACTTTTTAAACCGCGTCGTTCCTGGGTAAATCCCAATCTTATGTAATCGACCCAGTTTGGGTGGAATTAATGCATCGCAATAAAGATTTAGCGAAACAGCAGTAACAAAGTTATAACGATGTCTGCATTTTAATAATTCTTGAACAATGTAGAAAGCTGTGAAACAATATAACGGTGTAAAAATAATGGAACAATTCGATGTAATGGAAAATAATTTATGGGTGTGAATATGGCCAATAAATATGCGAAAAGAGTCGTTTTATTTTTAGCTTGAGTCTCTCTTATATTTTATGGGACACAATGTGAACGTTGAGTGTTATGCTTATTTATTGGGGTATTGTAACATTTTCTGGCCTGCAATAGTTTTAAATTTTTCTTTGTCGAATTTCACGATTGCTTGAGTATAAATTGGCTTCTTGGGTAACTGTGGGAATGCTATTATGCATTTTTTTATAATTCTCATAAGTGTATATTCATTTACTTATTTAGTTTGAAACCATGCGTAAACAATGTACACACGGTAGTCGTTAATTATTCTTAAGTAAATGTAGTGTATATCGAATAACAAAATCTATCAAGAAAAATTAGAGGAAGTTCTATTATTCATTCAATTTTTTTTAGCAAGATGTCTAAAAATGCATTTCTACAATTTGGAGATGGGATGTTGGAGATTTTCAAATCCTATATGTACATTAATCCATAATTCTGATTTAGTAAAAATGTGAAATCATAGTTTTTTATTTTTTTGAAACCAGCACAAAACAGTGTTACAGCCACATTGTTAGAAAAATGGTAATGTCACCTAAAATAATTGTATCATTGGCCATGGCAAGTGTGAGGGATTTGAAATTAATCTAACGCAAATTTTTAGCAAAAATAAAAATAGGTCCACGTATTTCAGTAGTTCAATATTCAACACGAAGGTATATATTTTATAATAAAATGATTATAAGCAACCAAATATCTTGATAATGAAATTTGATGAAAGTGAAATTACGAAATCACTGAAAAATGGAATTACGAAATCACTTAACCATTTAAAATTACCATAATGAAATCTTATATGATTGTCAATATTATATTACTATCATTGAATGAACAAAGTTCTTCAAATTAGAAAGAAAAAACAAATTGTTTGAATATGCGACGGGAAAAATATCACTATTGGGTATTTAAAAACGTAAAATTACAAATTAATATCTGGAAATAACATAATTTTATATTTGACAAATCGTTGTGATAACGTTTTGCTTATTGGGGACTATCTTCGAGCGTTTCTGTGTTTGCGTATGCTAATGCGTTTCTCAGAGGACAAACGGAAAGGAAGCCGCGAATTAACAAGTAAAAGAAGCTTTTAGCTAGAAGAGCTCAGCATTAATTATTAATACTGTTAGCCCGTCGTGCAAACGTGTGTCTGAAAAACATACAAGGAACACTCGTTCCCGCCTCACTTCTGCTTTCATTTTATTTTTCGTCTCTGCTTTTCGACGGAATTTACACGACAGTCAGAATTTAAAAGAAAAAAGAAACAATTCTAAATGAATTATTTTCCTATTTTGTCGTACTTAAAAAGATATTAGAATTGTGAAGATTCATACATAGATTTTCAAAACATTGCATTAAAATGATTTTTAACATCGTAATTCGAATATTTAAAATGGTCCTTTCTTTGGTTTTAATGAAGCGGATGCCGTGTGCGGGAAGTTATCACTCGCTTTTGTTAACCATACAAGTCAAACGCCCATGGGCGTTCTACGCGCAGACTGCATGCATTGATTCAACACATGTGTTTAAAGTATTTGAAGAATTCAAAGAGGACCAAGGTTTTTATTTATACAAGAATTAGGGATAAATTAATCGTATAAACCTGGTGAAGCCATTTAAAATTTAATATACTTCTCATACAGGTTTTATGATATTTAAAAGTAAATAATTATAGTAAACATAAAGAGCAGATGATATTACTAATTTTTTAAACTTTAATTCTTCACAGCCCAAAAATGCATGATAATATGTCATTACCCTTCCTAAATGCATTTTATTATAGTATACCTAGTGCGGGGAACTATTGTCGTATTATTAAAAAAAAAATATATTCCACTCGTTAAAATATTATACAGTTTCCAAGTCGAAAATATAGAATATCACTTACTTACTAATTCAATTAGGTCACAAAAACTAAATATAGAAATTTTATTTTTCTTGAAGTTCAGGTTTCATGAAAACTCATGAGAACTCTTTCATGACAATTTTAAACCACAATTATCTGATGTCATTTAAATTACAGTCAGGCACCAAATCTATATAATTCCGCTTTCAATGAGTCCTAATATTTTGCACAGCCAAAACTAATTTTTTCTTGCATGTTAAGTAGAAGAGGAGTACAAAGGACAGACCTTCGTTATTATTCATAATCATTGCTTTATGATCCCTACTTATGTTTATTATTAACCCAGCAAAGTATCTCGAATGTTTCTTTACATTCGAAAATTTTTTGTAAGAAGCTGTCAAGATTTCGTGCGTTGCTATGTAATAGCCTGACTCATTTACCAGCATTATCCTTGCTTTCACTTTTCGGCGTAGATCTCTTACATTTGGAAGCAACTTCTTATTAGCAATTAGGCAACATTCGAAATATCACGGGAACGGAGGCGCGCAGTTTATTCTGTAAAAAAAAACTGTATTCACTCCCCATGAGGTGTTCCAGGAAGAATCACTGTAGGATGCACTCAAAAAATTTGAAATAGGTAATCTTAACGTGTTCTGAATTGTTAATTGTTTAAAGTTTTCTATGCAATTCTTTATTGAATACAGAAGATTTACACCAAGTTCAGTGTAAATTGTTTCTATAATGTTACTTGATAAACAAAAATTCAGTAAAATGAGGTTTCGTGATATTAAGAGTCAAAATATTCCATTTAGTGAATTTCTAAATTCTAACTATAGAGTTATTTTAAATGGCACTGTATAAATGACGTTAAAAAATTAATTCCGTATCAACGAAAAGAGATAAATTTTAATTCACACAGAAATCCACTATAGTAGTTTTTCATAAAATTTGAAAATGTATATTTTTATGCAACTTTCTGCCACCTAAAAAAATTGTTTAAGAAGTAATAATCTGACTAAAATTCATGCCTTTATTTGTTCAATATTACCAGAACAATGTATAACACAAATTTAAGGCCAACAACTTTATTTTTGCGTAAACAAATGAATATCAAATTTACTTTCATAATATTTAATTTGACGCCGTAAATGAAATAAAAATATATATTTTCAAATTTTGTGAAACTACTATACAGTAGTGTATCCTCGAATGAGTCATAATGTATATCTTGTTCCAATCTGTCTCCAATCTCCCATTTTTTTTAAATGGAACAGAGGAGAATCGAAAAAACCCAGTTTGTGGGTGTATGTTATGGCAGCATGACGCAATGTTTACATGTGATTCGTTGAATTTAAGGAATGGAGAGTGTATCATTCAGGACTTACAAGATGAAGGCATGATCTCTTTGTCCAGTGGTGAAATTGATATGAAGAAAGAAAAAGTTATATAAAAATTGAGTCTCGTATAATATTCCTTAATACATCTTTTATTCTTAATATTTTTTTTTATATAAGCCCTTGTTATCGAGAAAATTGATTTGAATTTGGTATCTTTTTTTAGTTTAGTGCACGTTTATTCGATGGATTTTCAAACTCAATTCTTTCAATATAAAGCCACTTTTGGATTTTTTTAAATATTTAATATTTCGAGTTGTTCCTGCACGAGGATTTTTTTTTCAAAACGAAGCCCCAAATTTAAAATAATGTTCTGCATTTTTTAGCACATTTTGGCGCCAATATTCATTTCATGTGGAATTATGCCATGTTTATTGATAAATGGTAACTTTTGATATATTGTGAAACTGAAGGCCCGTACCAACAAATTTAATTCTATATTTTGTATCTATTTCTGCACAGGGAATTTTTCTGCATCCTGTTGAATCATCGTTGCTCACCCAGTCTGTACATAATTCAGTGAAGAAATGAGTTTTTTTATTATCCGAAAAATTCGCTTGTCCGAATTGTTACCATTTTCCTGTTAGAGAGAATAATGAAGATTCATATGCAATTTCAAATCTTATTTCCGTATCGAGTCATTTATGAACTCCCATGGGCAAAGTAACAAATAAAATCTAATTACCGGTTCCATGTCCATATTTCGTGATATTAAAATGAGATTAAAATTCACTTTCTTAACAATACATAATATTTACAATATTGTTTTGTAATTCGCATCTTACCATTAAACTGATACTTTCCTAATTTTTTTTTTTAATATTTAATAATTAATCTTTATATAAGGGTAAATAAAAATAATATAATAATTACTACAGAACCTAATATTTTAAAGTTTCTTCTTTGAATCTGCCAAGTCTTTGGAGATCGAAATGTCCAAAAAATTTGGTTCCTCTTCGTCGTTAAATGGTGGAAGAAATTTCGAAAAGGCGCGTGAAACCTCGTTAAGGAATTCTAGCGGTTCCATTAAAAACTGCTTATACGAGCTCGCTTTGGAGATTACGTTGTCTGATTCATCAATAAGAATTTATATAAAAAGTTGTTCTTTTCAGTTGAAGGACACCGGACAGTGCAGCTATCAAATTTTGTTGACGTCGAATTCTATGAAAATCTATGCTCTTATTCAAAATAAGCCAAAACAGACGCGTCCTTTCAAAACATGCTGTATAAAGCTATCTTGGGATTATTTTCTCGGAACACATAGTTTTCTCTACTTTAGGAGTGGCATATGTATTCTTCTCTGATAATACTTAAAAATATTAAAGTGTTCAATCATTACTTGTAGAAGAAATTGTTCGTTATTTTCGGAGCTACATTATTTGTTTCTTCATTTAAATAAATGAGAAATATTTTGGGTTATATTTTATGAACACCATACTATTTTAACAGTGTACAATTCTATATTCAAGCTACTATTGCTAATATGTTGTTACTGTTTGTATTTGACGTTAAGAGTTACAGTTATGAGATCTAATTAAGGAAAGAAGATCAATATGAAATCAATTATCATTGAAAAGGTTGATCCCGCAAAATAAAATGATTGAGTATATTTAGATACAAAGTGGAATAAATAGTATTGCTGATCAGCATACAAGATCTGATAAAAAATTATCACTGAAACAAATTGACGTAACTACAATAAGAATTATTTATACTATGGTATACGTCAATGAAATAGAATTAAATATTAACACAGTCATAAATACTGCCGTTTATGTACAAAGTGCGACATGGACAAATAAAACTGTCTCCAAAGAAAATTATTCAATAATCTCAAATTATAGGAAAAACTACTAATTAATCCCAAGTTTTAGGATAAATCTGCATTAAAGCACACTTCTGTGTAATACGTTAAGGAGAATATGCAAATAAATTTTGTTGAAATTATATTCTATTGTAATTGAATACTTTCAAATTTATTGTGACAAAAATAGTGGTGACAAATAATTGTTTTGATATACAGTATTCCCTCGTTATAAATTCGATTGACCCACTACGTTATAAGCAACACTATCACCGCCATTTCTGGCATTTATCAGAAACTGGTACTTATATTAAAATACGAAAAAAAACGCGAGAACTTTAAGGGCTGCTTTCACCTCTCCAAAGTGAATTTCCCCAGAAAAAAAAATTGCTCCTTGCATACTTCAATATGCTCCACATTCACACGAAGTCTCATTAAAATTAGAATTTACGGGTTGGGGACGTTTCCTTGTAAGTTGCAACACCTTGTATATAGAACATGGAACATTATCATGGATACATTGAAAAGAATAACGACATTTTGTATATGAAACAACCCTTTCTTTAATAATCAATCCTTTAATAATTAAGATTTACGATTCATCTTAAAAAAGCATTGAGTCCATTCGAAATAAAGAGTTGCCTTTGAAGCCTCAATAGGCAGAAAGTGTTCGATTTTTTATTGTCTGTTTTCGGTGCCTTAAAAAGTAGTCCAGGGCTCTTTTTTCCATTTTCACTCACCATTATGCGGAGTTGTTTTTATTTTTATTTTTCTTTTTGGGTCAATAGATTACGGCGTCCGGGTCCTGGTGTTCTGTTCTTTTGTCTGATGCAGAGTGCCATTTAGTGTCGTTATTATTTTTGTCTTCTTCTTCAGCTAAATAATGGTCGCTACGTGTTTGTCGCATACGAGTCAACTTTGTAAACCTAAATACCTATATATACCTTTCGTGGTTTTCAAACTACAAATGTCATCATATGAATAATTAGATTTCTAGAAAAAGACTGATTTTATGAACATTGCGAATATACAATTATCACTCAAAAGTTAAAGGATTGAGAAATATGAAAATGGTAACTCAAAAATGATGCCGGGTTGCAGTGAACCCCATGTGACAAATTTGTGATTATAAGAAGCTGTGGCCATGTAGGGTGAAATAGTTTTATGTTACGTAAGAAATCAGTGTATGATTCTGACGTTTCAAGAACCCCTATTGTGCACTTGGCAGTCATTTTCTACTTATTGAAACAGAGAACTATCAGTCCTCACATTTCACAAAACTGTAACCCCGTAGCACCCATAAATTTTAATACTATTTGAAGCCATAACCATTAACTATATTTATTTATCTTGCAATATTACAAAATTAGTTGCTATCCAAAAACGAACAAATTACTACCAATACCAGAAGTCCTAATTTTCACAAAGTTAACTTTCAATCCACATTAATTAAAAATTGTTAACATGTATTTTCACTTCAATTTTTCAAAAAGGAATTAAACCTATTTTGTATTCCTGTTTGAAAAATCGCACCTCATTTAATGAGTTTCTGAAAAATTGAAGTGAAAATACATGTTTCATACAAAAGGTCTTACCTCCAAGTTTGTCTGAAGACATACTGAAATATTTTTTTAATCTGAAACAAAACGAACATATTTCCTGTACTCGTCTAGGAAATTGTAATAATTTAAATTGCATTAAAATTATTTTGCGAAAATCCTAATCTTTCTATTCACTCGACTTATCAAGTGTTTGAAACCTTTCACCTTTATTTGTTTCCACTTTTTTACAGTCATGCAAAGTAATAAGTATATTACAAAAGCACTTATTTCCAAATGGTTTCATATAAAGGGGCTTATTTCCAAACGACTTTTTTAAAGAACTATTGAAACAATGTCGCTGAATTTAAAACATTACCGTTATCAGATGGAACAATAAAATGTGTACTAATAAAATTTTTTTTTTGGAAATGTGCCATTTTGAAAAATCACTCCGCAAATATCAAGCCCCCCGCCCCAAAAGTAATAAAGACACTAATATAATCGAATTCTTTTAACATGGAAATCAAAGTTACCCTCTCGTCTTCTTTTAAGGGAGGAGGCCTACCTAGAAATTTTCGAAAAACAGATTTTTCGATTTTTATATTTTCTTTGAAGTACAACATCTTGAAAATATTCCCCGAAGATGTCAAGTTAATCCTACCGAAATTGATAAAGTTATACGCATGTAAGTAGGTACGTGTTGCTCGGTGTAGCGCTCAGACCCAAAACTTTAAACGCGTTTTCCTCAATATCATGTTTTCAAAGTCGACGACAAATATAATTAAAAAATTAATGAACCGATTTACTCGAGACTTTGCAGGCTTATCCAGGGTTAAAAATTAAGGCTGGGACTATTCGAATAATTTAATATTCGAATATTTCACAAGTATTCGAATGCTATGAATAAACTTCGAATATTTGAGTATTTGAATGTTATTATTCGAATATTTAAGTATTCGGATACTATTCGAATATTTCAGTATTCGAGTAGTATGGTGTGAATTATAAATAAAGTTCTTTAGGTTCATTTTTTCACAAGCTTTTAATTAGTTTCAGTTATGAGTTCGTTAGTTTGTCAGGGTGAAATCTTGTAAGTTAATTTGGACCCACTTCAACATATCCCATCGACTTGAAACTTTGCACACATATGTAATTCCAATGCTAATATAATATTTTCACGTGTTTATTTTTAGTCATATGAGGGAATTCTTCTCAGGCAGTCATTTGGGCCGGTATCAGAATTATTGGTTCCTTTTTAGTACATTTTAATAAAGGCTTGTTTTTAAAAAACAAATTTTACTATAAAGTATTTCAAGCTTTTTAGTGAAAATATTGTATTGTCATTGGAACTGTGTATGTGTGCAAAGTTTCAAGTCAATCGGATATGTTGAAGTGGGTTCAAATTAACTTACAAGATTTCACCCTGACAAACTAACTAAAAACTTGTGAAAAAATGAACCTAAAGAATTTGACTTACAATTCACACCATAATATTCGAATACGTCGGTATTCGAATACTGATACGATTCGAATACATCAGTATTCGAATACCGAAAAATTCGACAAATAGTCCCAGCTCTGTTAAAAATCTGAGCGCTATCGGGAGCTTTTCCATTTTTTGCCGAGATTTTTGATTACACTCGAAAAACGAGCGATTTTTTGCCAAATATCGATACTTCAACTTTTCCCAGCCGCCATTTTGTCTCAAAATAATTTTTTCATAATCGGGCCCGATAGCGCCTAGATAATTTCATATATTATTTTTAAAAAAATCGAATTTTCAATTTTGGATGATCCTACACCGAGCTACGGTTGTCACCGCAAAGTGCCAAGAAAAGGGACGTCTCGGGCATCGCCTATAACTCACCAACCCTTCAATACTTTTTACCACAAAATGACACTGAAATATCCGCAAGATGTACTCTTTCCAATAGACTAATGTTTAATAATAAAAGTTTGTACGGTTTTCCTAGAAAAAAATTCCAAAGAAGCGTGTTGTCTTGACCGTTGTAGGTGAGAAAAAATTATAAAAATATTGAAAATTTATATTTTTTAAAGGCGTTGATAGGACGAAAAACATAGGGAAAAAGTGATTTCAAACTTCGTGTCGTTATTTTCTAAAGAAATGTAATTTTTGTATTTTTTCTGCCCCCCCCCCCCCCCACCTAGCCAGAAGTATATTCTTCAAAATAAAATAAAAAAGTTTCGGTCGAATCGGATAATAACTTTTGGGAATACAGGACCCACCGATTTGGATTAATATTTTGACGCCTCGAATTTAACGACTCCCCAGTACCGTCTGCAATGATTAATTATAAAACAAAAAATATATTTGTATAATTTAAGACATCCTTAATACAATGCAAAAAGTCCTATTAAATTATATATAGTAGTTTTCCTTTAATTAATTCCTAAAGATCACGTACTTGTATGGGCTCTAGAGCGGAACCCCCCCTTAATCGGTAGCAAAGGGCTGCCCTCCGTCGTCAAACAATTTCCCCCCAGGTTTCCCTGGTCGAAAGCAGTGTTTGGAGGTTTTTAGAACATCAGCGAATCTCGTTACGTTCGATTAGGTGAATTTCGTGGGATTTGAACGGAAATGGTATCCGGTTGGCAAGCCCGGAATCCACTGGTTCAGTCGGTTGCGTAATATAATGGGCCACGCACACGACGTCTCTCTATTTCTCTCTCTTGGTTACTCCTCAAATGCAATTTCCTCCCTTTCTCTCTCTGCCCGGCGCTGCCCCCGTCTCTGTCCCTCCGCGGCTTTCGCAATTCATATTTAACACCGTAGATGAATGAATTGGTCACCTGAGTCCTCGGGGTGATAGCACCGAGCGCGGACGAACCGGGGAGTCGGGAACGGCGGACGGTCGAAGTGGAAAGTCGGGAGAGGCGTGTTACTTAATAGGAAATAATTGAGAAATAAAACGAGAAGTGATCGGTCGATTATTTCGTAACGACAGGCTATTTCCAGGCCGCTTATCGAAACCGGCCGATCTGATCGTGGAAATCGGCGATCAGCTTTGGGACTTCTTTTTCGTCGTTTCTTATCTATTTCGCGAACCCGATCGCGAGAGTAGGGTTCAGGCCTGACTTCAGTGGGCCACTGCAGTTGAGGATTGTGACGAAAGGAACGCACACGTTATTAAGCAGTTACTATTTCGAAAATATTTTTTGTTCCTCGCACGACACATGATTGCCGAAATTACGTAGGTGTTAGGTGCTGGAGTAACCAATAAGTAAAATAAGGGGGTGTCCATAGAAATTTTCTGAATTTTAAAATCTAACTTTGTTTAGAAACATTTCTTAGTGAAATTATCGGAAATGCTTAAGAAATCGCACATGGCGTTGAAGTCATCACCCTGTACAAGTGTGCCTCAAAATCTTTTAAGCTCTTGAGGCCTTTAAAGGACGTAATCGAGGCCTGGTTAGGAGAAAAGGATTCAAGATGAGAAGAGTGTTTAGATAGTAAAAGGTAAATTGAATTTAGACTTGCAAGGGAAGTTGAAAAATTAAAAAAAATCCAAAACTCTGCAGAAATGTTGTTCAAGTGATGCTAATAACATAACTATTTCTCGATTCGGCAATAAAATGGCCCGAAGAGTGCGAACACCCGCTCGAGAAAATGCTAACTTTTCAGATTATCGTGAATATCTGCGAAACTGTAAAAGATATAAAAAGTAAATTAAATCCAAAGTTCTTATGGTTTCTTATGGTCTATAAAGCGGCGATAAAGGATTTTGCGAAAAATATTATTTTTATCAAAATTTATCCCTACCACCTCTTTTTTCGACAATCTTTTAGCACCATATTGCAGGATATCCAAAGCCATAAATAAAGTTAAAGAAATAATTATAACTAACATAATTATGGTTATAATTATTTAATATATTTAAATTATCAGCGAATGGTGAATTTGGGTCTTGAATTATGAGTATATTTCATGTAGCAATTTTTAATAAAAATTTTAATTTTATACATAGGGTTTAAATCCATTGCACTATTTTATCATATTAAATATTTTGTTAATATAATAGGGATTTCATTAAAGGAGTGATTTATTGGTAGGTAATTTTGTATTCACATGCTGCATGTGACGAACAAAATAGTCAGTAGAAATAATATAAAATGAAACTTCCTATTCGTAAATGACCTTATCCAGCTTGATCGTAATTATTTCATGTCAACTGAATTATTGCGCATACTGTGATATAATATATAGCACTGTGAATTGAGAGTTTCTATTACCTGGTAATGTGACAAATTAGATTTTGAAATGTGTGTACCTACTTCATTTTCTGGCGCATGTTATACAATGTAAAAATATATATTTTATGTTAACATATCGATTAACTCGAAGACGCTCGGCACGTCTTTGTGAATATTAGTTTACTAGCCTTGATCTAATTCTAATCTCCAGTCTGATAGGAAGACTGAGTCAATGATGTTTAATATTTATACAAACTGTACCGCGAAATCCATTCAAACATTCTATGATATGAAATTATCGAGAAATGCAATGCAAAAGAAAGGAAATGAACCAAAAGGTAAATCGCTTCTGAAGAATTTGAACCTTAAGAATTGTTATATAGGGCCATTCCGCGAAAAATCGATCACTATTTACGGTCAATATCAGAGACTTTGATGAAGTTGGAATATAATGTAGTCCGCGTGAAATTAGGGGGTGTTTAAGTCATCATTTTTTTGTTTTTGAATTCGTTTGAAAAATACAGATAGTCAAAGTTTGAAATTTTGGCCCATTTTTGCGAAGATAGGCTTTACAATTGAATTTTTATTTCCGAAACTCTCAATCGCGCAGAGTTCCTTCTTTTATTTTAACGGAGAAGAATTTACCTTTATAAACAAATTTATTTTATTCGCTTAAAAAGCTTTTATCGTGGTAAGTAACATGCTACCCAAAATTTCGGTGAACATCTAATTTTTTGTGTTACTTACTTTGACCATATTATGTACCTATATCTTATTAACAAAGCCCCATTCAGTTTATTTATTTCTGTTACAGAATATTTTCTCCAGGCAATATAAACAAAGCAACAGAAAAATCTTTTATGGTTAACCTTGCACAATGCGGGTATTTTTTATTCGTGAAAAATAGGAAAATATTGCTTCTTATAATACTGTAAAATTATAATACCATAGCTATAAGAATAATAGTTCCATTTTTATGGAGGTTTACTGTCGCGTCAACTGATGATAGTGGTTATTAGCGTTATGACACACTTAGGTCAGTTTTAGTTTATCTGTTAAGTCGGTTTCTTTTCGAAAACTTATTACATTATAGTATCTCTCGGTGTTGTTGCAATTGTTTATTAAACATAGTTAGTCCTAACTAATTAATCTGGCGGGTTGTCAAAAATTCAAGGCCGTCAAAGATGGCGGGCTTAAATTACGATTTAAACTCAAGCAGCAATAGCTTCAATTATTGATCTGCTCCAGTATTCTACAAATGAAATTCAAATTAAGGGGGGCACTAAATACTGTGCCAAAACATAATACAGAATTTATTATTATTATTATGATTAGAGAGAACAGGTAGAATAAAGTAGGAACAGGATTTTTATTAACAAAAGAAGATGAAAACTCAAGTAAAAAATTATATGATTCAATTTGAGTTGTTGCCATTTTTCAAAAAATAGATTTTTTCAAAATCGGCTTCGGCAAGTACTAGATTATAGTTCTAAGAATATTCGTGCAAATTTTTATATAAATCGGTCTATTAATCTCTGAGATATTTTTGCCAAAATATTTGTGTACCGCAAATGAAGAGGCCTTTAGAGACGGGGCTGCTCTGGCATCATTTCTTAAGATATCAAATTTCTTTTTTACGTGAATACAGCTTAATCTATACACGAGAGGTGAATGTCTTGATTTTTCAATATAAGGTTTTTCATATGAAAAAAAAATTATAAAAATAACTCTGTTATCCGAACTGTCAAAGGTCTCCAACCCCTTAATTTTAAGTTGTCTCTTCAAGAAGTTGGCGTTAGCGTCGCGCTTTTCGTAAATTGGTTTCTGTTTTCTGAGGTGTTTTCTCTCACGTTGAATTCTTTTGAGATATCGAGGGTATGTGTTAAAAGTTTCTGATAAATTCGAGTCGATTTCTATTGACTAATAAAAAAAAAATCCTTAATCGAGTAATTAGAGTCCAATTCTTCAATTACCTTTATTTGAAGAATATTTCAGCAGAAGAGTCATTACAGCTTCCGTTGTTTGATATTAAACTTCCTAGTTCAAACTCATTGTCAGTTCAAGATCATAGTATGGTATATATGCAGACGACCTTGATGTCAGCTATAATATGCACAGAATAAAAGTACATATTTCCACGAAAAAAAGAAACAAATTTAATGATTTTGATAACTCAAGAAAGAATGACCTTGAGTTCTCTACATTATTTTCTTATCTCCAAATCTAATGATGATATAAATACCATCATCGCAATGTGTTCTGTTACTCGTGACCCACCCTGTATAATAATCCATTACAATTTATTTAAATTTATCGTCAAATATTTTCTTGCAATAAAGTTCGACGAAGTTGATATCAAATAGTGATTTTATAGTTTTGTAATTAGGTGTTAGGAAAACCTGGAAACTCACGTTTAACTTAAAAATATTGAGCCTCCTATGATGTTGGAATGGAAAGTTATATAATATATTAGGTCATGTTCCCAAAGCCGCCTGTCTTCGCTAGATGCAATCCTGTATACTTTCTAAAATTAAGCGACTTAATTATTTAGTTTCTATAAAAAATCCATTGGTGCTGCATTATTATACCATTACTAACTTTTTCTTACGTGATTGTGTACAGCGAACACTACAGCAATTAACGTGCCGTTTCTAAATGCTGGGTATTTAATATGCTTTAATGATAAATGTATCAAAATATGAACTCGAATCCATAATTTTTTGATTGCAGGTAGTAAACAGGCCTGTTCTTTTCATTTTTCCAATTCATTGTTTGTATTCAACATCTTAATTTTGTACGTCAGTAATTTTGTACTGTTTACCTATTATTTAAATTAGTTTTTGAAAAACTCATTTTACGTTTTTGATCACTCCTTAATACTAACCCTGAAATTGAAAGAATTTTAAGAAACTATAAAATAATTACTTTTGACAGTCATCGTTACATTTTTCTTTTAAATTCGAAGATTTCAATTTTCAATAATTTTACTACAATTTGAGTCAATTTGAACAAAATATAGTCAAATTAAATCGAACTCTACTCGAGTTAACACATTCACCTTGTGTATAGTGATGGTGAAAAGGAAATTTGGAAAATATATTTATATACAGTAATGGTAAAACAAGTATTTAAAATGATATTAATAGTGAAACTATTGTAGTTTACCAAAAGGGAACCTCATAATACCGTTATAAGCGAAGGGATCCACTATTGTATGTCAGAGATACCAGTGTAATCCATAAGGTCTAATATCTCAAATATATTTAAATAATTTAAATATATAATAAAAATATCAATATATTATACAATATATATTATATAAATAATATGTATAATATATATTTATAGAAATATGTAATTAAATATAATTCTATAATTTTAAATTATAGTTCGTCCTTGCCTGATTATGAAATTTTTAAACCTTTCCTTAACCACCATCTTTAAAGCAGGTGGAGCAAATTTTGAAATACGAAACCTCCTATGGAAAAAATTTCATTTCATATTTTCGATATATTTTTATTTAAAGAATTATCCCACTTTTTTATTCTACCTGCAAATTTTACCGCACCTGGAATATTCCACAAGAGTATTCACTGAAAACTCGGTGTCTAGTAATATTTAAACAATATTTTTGAACATTCATACCGTCATTGTTGTACATATACGTAAAGTTGAATCTTCATTTCAAAAAGCACACTTTAAATTTGCATCTCTTGAAGCACGATGCTAGTATAACGACCTACAAATTAATTTAATAATAACGGGAACTTATTCACGACACATGAGCCCTAAAAAAATAACGACCGATCCAATAACATAAAAATGGTGGAGAAGTGTTTCTCTTTCGTTGACATTCCCACTGCATTGTTTCGCTTTATCGTAGCGTAGTATCGCCATAATAGAGGCGCAAGAGGCATTTAATAAACAATTAATCTCGAGTCGATGGAAAAACATGCGCGAACGATTTCATCCTTTGCGCGTGGAAAACTTTCCACGTTTCTTGCTCGTAAACGAAGTCGATGGCTTTTATCGCCCCACCAAAGATTTCTTTCGCTGACGAACAAAAAACGCCATTCCTTTTTTCCTCACACCCCCCTCCCTCTGCGCGGCGTTGCCGTAGTTGATTTTCATAATTAGTTTCTCAAGAAAGGTCGCGTTTGAAGCGTTTCGTAATCTCTCTTTCTCTCCTTCTCTCTCTCTCTCTCTCTCTCTCTCTCTCTCTCTCTCTCTCTCTCTCTCTCTCTCTCTCTCTCTCTCCTCCCTCTCCCTCTCTCTCTGTTGCTTTCATTTTTTTCCTGCTGTATTTATAGCCTATATGGTAATTTAGTGCCATAAATTCTGCAAGTTCTAAGCCATAAATCTTAAATACGAATCCTAGGTAACAATAAACTATTGTAATTGATACTGGCATCGTTGACGTGTACAAAGAATCTCGATTATACGAACATACGATTGTTGATTGACTATGTTCATGATAAATTTGTGTCGTATAAACATTAGGGCTGGGACTATTCGAATAATTTAATATTCGAATATTTTGCAAGTATTCGAATGCTATGAATAAACTTCGAATATTTGAGTATTTGAATAATTGAGTATTGGAATATTTAAGTATTCGAATACTATTCGAGTATTAAGTATTCGAATACTATTCGAGTATTAAGTATTTGTATACTAAATATTTAAATATTTTCACGCCATTATTTTTAGTCATATGAGGGAATTCTTCTCAGGCAGTCATTTGGGCCGATACCAAAATTATTGGTTCCTCTTTAGTACATTTTAATGTAAATGTAAATTCGACAAATAGTCCCAGCCCTAATATATATGATGATGTGTTGTTTAAATTCTACTACTGTCAATGTGAACACTGCTCTCTTTATTTAAAATGTCCTATCTAGCATTTCGGAAGCTCCAAGAAAACTGAAGTTTTATCATTTTCTTTGTGGCGTCCTGGTGAAAAAATAAATTAAACTCCTTCTAGATATCTGCAAAGCACGTACGTAGGATTTTCTAATTTTAGTTAAAAGGTAAAACACGTGTGGAACTTCAAATATTTCACCATTTTTTGTAAAATTGAAAATTGCTAGTTGGGGCATTTTAATTAAGGAGAACATACATATATCAATGCTCAAGAAAGAGTAATAAATAAAAGATATTAAATTATCCATATTAATTATTAATATTCTAATCATTTACGTCATTATTTATTTTATTAACTTGATCGGGAGGGAAACATATTAATTACCCTTAAAAAGAATTAAGACAAATTTTTGCCATTTTATATTTGTCCTATTTCTTAGTTAATCCAAAACTAAATAATTGCTGACATAACCTAATGTATAAAAATTACTTACTGAATCTAATAAGACCTATATTTTGAAAATATACAATAGAATTAATATTTTTTATTAACATTGAATAATTATTTGAAAATATAATTTTAAACGAAAGACAAAAATAAAATTAAATAAATCGAAGCACAAGAAATAATTTTTTTCCAACATATACATATATATTAATTCATCGTACCGAATTCGAGACATTACACCCCGAATTCAAATGATCAAATAATTATGAATTTAAATGCAGTTAACAGAAACATCACAAATATTAATGACATTAAAAATCTTATAAAAATAATTCTGAAATATTCAACATATAAAAATTGAAGTAAACGCCCCAGTAAAATATTCAGTGATAAACCTCGAAACTAACTCTAATTCCGGGAAAATTTTGTTGCATGTTTTCGACTCATCTTTCTACGAAGAGTTGCACCTTTTTTTGGTTACATCATGGGGAATACTCCATTCTGTATTTTTCGCTGTTTCCTCGTTCTGTGTATGTATGGCTAATTTGGCACCCGCAGTGAGACTAGAGGAACTTGACAATTTGAAATTAGTTATATAAATAGTAATACAGTTATTGTTAGTTTAACGTTTCGACTCTTAGTGTAAATTTTTTTCAAAAGATACTTTTTTTATAGTCAAATCAATTTTTTAAATAAATTACCAGTGACTTGATTGTAATCCACATTTCAATCTTATAGTTTTTGGGGAAATTTAGTCTTCAGAAGATTCTACAACAGTGGAAAGCAATAAGAGTATCTGACAAGATTGAATTGGATTAGAGCAAATTGAACATTAGTGATTGTGAAAGTGGTGCGGAAGTCATATTCAGTCGGAAGTACTTTCTTCCTGAACTTGATAATGGCGAAATGTGAAATGAGGGAAATAATTTTTTTTTTAATATTGATATCTGCGATTTTGTAATTTTCTTGGATCTTCGCCTCGTTGTCAAAAAATTGTCTGAACATTTTCCACACTCTATATTTACTAAAAACACAATTACTTCAAAATCCCCCAAAAAGCAGCAGGCTTAAACCACTAAAAAATAAAAAAATATAAAATGTAGGTATCGCGAAGAAATCATATTAAGAATGGCACTCAAAAATAGAAAATGCGAGACGGAAGACACAAATCATATGAGAGAATAAAAATATACAGGGTGCATTCGAAATCGTGGTAAAAAAGTATAAAATATATTTTTTTCTGCTCGAGCTCTCGTTTTCAAGACAAACGATTTCGAAAACTTATTTCGTATACATACACATGGCTAAAACTTGGTAGCATCGTAGAACACCCTTTTTCGAATGTGGAATTGTTTTAAAAAATATAGATTTAATTATGAAACCAGTGTCAAATCCGTTGCACGTGTAACCGACAGATTTTCAAAATCGATTTTCTCAAAATCAAAGCCTCGTTCGAAAAAAAGTTATTCGAACTATTTTTGCACGAGGGTTCATTTAATTTGCAGTTGCACCACATTTATTAACCAATTCTACCAATTTTTAGGCAGTTGCGAATTTCGCAAGTTGATTTCCTCGTAAATGCAGCTTTCTAGAAAAAATTTCATTCTACATTTTTTGCTTATTTTTGCACGAGGAATCACCTTGATTAATTTAACCCTTTTGTGCATTTGACTCGATTCCTTTTTAAACGTCAAAAACCAGAAAGATTTATGGAGCAACCTGTTGCGTACTTACAAGAAGAATTTGTTTGCTTGGAGCGCAGACATTGGGGGGTAATAGCGAGTGACAGTAGCGAGATCAAGTGGCACGCGGAGATATGAATTAGAGATTCAATGTAAATAGGCTAATTACATCACCTCGTGTTTACAATGACGCAGAACGGACGCGCAAAGAACGGGAAGATTTTTAACGAAACGAGTTTGCTTCGATCCACTGACCTACCATCCCAGCACCTGTCATTGAATGTCCGGTAAGAATGTCACATTCAACAGAGCCGTCCAGAAAGCAAACACACGTTTCTTGGCGTGCAAATAATTACTTAGGGCCACGGCCATGATTCTTCGCGGAAATATTGCAACTAGGATAGTCTGGCCATTTATTTCATAATCGTCATCGAAATATTTTTCCATTATAGGATGTTATTACAATATTATTATTATGATCTGTTTATTATAAAATAAAAAGGATTGGGTAAAAGGCAAAGTGCAGACGAAAGACTGCTGTAATACCTAACCTAAACACTATGATTAAAATTAAAATTCGAATTAAAAACTAGGCTCAAGGGCGTCCAGAGACTTTTTTCCGGGGGGGGGGGGAGGCAACTTTGGGATGATGGTAAAGAAAATTATACCCCTCTTGCTTTTTGTAACCCATTTTTTAGTGCCAATTTAATTAAAAATTTAAAACCGAAAATTAAAAATATTACCTTTTTTAATATAAACTTAATAAAGATCAGTTTGGGGGGGGGGGGCAACTGCCCCTTTTGCACCTCCTCCCCCCTCCGGACGGAAAAATTATAAGTTAGTAAACAGTTCTTTGGAATTGGCAAAACTGCAATCTCAATTGCAAAGTCAGCGTGGATAGATGTTGGATTGTTATGTTTTTCAATCCTTTTGAGTTTCTAACGACTTCAGTAAAGCATTTGGTAGCACTAGTTATAACGATAGTTAATTTGCACATGCTGATTCTTATTTAGTACGTATTATTCGTAGTTAGTGCAATTTCTACAGGAATACATTTAGGGAAGTGTAATCACTTCCATTAATTTTTACGCATCACCAGGGGCGGATTTGGAGATTTTGCGGCCCTTGGCTAACAAGCGTCTGCCGCCTTTTTCCATGAAATATTACCAAATATTTTAATCTAAATGATTTGAGACAATTTTAAAATGAATTGAATATGAATTGCTTCATGCCTCTGTGTTTAAAGATCATACAGTCAAAGCAGTAAAAATAAAAAAATGGTCCTATCTATTAAATTGAGTTTAGTATTTTATTCGCGTATTAAACAAACAGGCATACAGGTTGTCGCCCTATTTAGCCTATAAGAAAATTCGACCCTGCATATCACGATACTTTTGAATTTGTTGCTGTGTAACAGAAAAAAAAGAATTACTAAAACGCTAAATGAGGCAGTGAGAGCGACAACGGACCAACACACATTCAATTTTTGTTTTTCTATTTTATATGATTAGTAGAGCCTATTGGAATACGTTATTGCTACTTACTTAATTTCCAAACAAATGTAGGTTAGTCCGTTGTTGCTCTCACTGCCTCAAATAATAATTAAATAAATAATTAGTGTCTTTCTATCAATTTCTCCAAGTTTATTAACCGATGCATAACTTCCGTTGAAGTGAAATTTTGTAAATGAAAAAAAATTTTCGTGTCAAACAATATTATAAAGAAAAGTTAAAAAAACGATGATTAAATCGAAAAGTACATTCCATAAAGCATTAAGTCAGCTTTCGGCTCAGGAATAATGTGAGGAATATAAATACAAAAATATTTTACAAAAAGTTTATACAAATATCAATTTCGAAATTTGTGAAATGTTTGAATATCCCTGTCATACGGAAGTTATGAAATAATCTATTTATACTACAATTAAGGATAATTTTCATATGGTCATAGAGATACAAAAAAATTAATTTGTCTTGTTTGTAGAAATACAGTAAGGTGTAAATATTAATAAAATGAATCCGGAGTCCACAATAAAAAATTATGTTGATAGTCCAGTAAATAAGAAAGTGTTTTAACTATTGAATAGAAAATGCTGCATAATAGCGAGATCCAAATTGTATATTGGATAATATTCTGTCATAGCTGAAAGAATCGAGGAAAATGAATCTCACTAATTACGACAAAATAGAAACATAAGTAAGACTCGCGCAAGCATCACGCGACGTTAAGAGTCCACGCTTCGTGCTACTTAAATTGGGATTCATTCAATCTTTGATATTCCCCTGATTAGGGTCTGCTTAATGCACTGCATCAAGCTATTGGAGTGTAACCTTGAACGGAGCTTTGCGTGATACGACGTAAAGTTTCGAGTAAGATGCGCGGATGGGAATCCACAGTGGAATTCATATTTGAGTTTAATGTTAGACAGTTGGTGCTAGAGAATTGCGTTTAATATGAGTGTGAGAATCGATGAAGAGATTTTGTAAAAATATTCCCCTTCTGCATGACGTTGTGAAGATGACACCATCGTCAAATGTGTGCAAAATGTAGTCGCTTAAAAGTGGAGAGACTTGTGGAAAAACGATAAAACTTGCTACTTAGGATTCGTTGTTGTTTAACTTTTTCTTATAGAGCTGTCAAAATGGTTGAACGTGATAAAAATAATAAGAATTAACAAGAAGCGTCCTACTTGTTAAACGAGGTCGGTTCTGCATTTAGAAAAATGAATGTCAATTTTCCAACTGAAATATGCTAAATTTGAAGTATGTTTCCAATAGGTGATAACAATTTCAGTTCAAAAATGGAAATACAAAATGTGTTCTACAAGATATATACATATATATATATATTTATACATATATATATATATGTAATGTGTTCTATAAGATATACATAATCGTAGTGAAATATATAATCATTTACATAAAGATAATCATAAACTTCTTCTTGAGGTTTCAAATATTTAATAAAAAAAATACTTGTGGTTTTAAATTCACTGAATTTACGTACTGAATATCTTCGAATAAACGGTGCATAGTTTTTCCTTCACCTTCTGAAGGATATTTTATTGCACCATGGGAAAATAGTAAAATAAAATACACATTAAATTTTAGGAAAAAATGTTATTAAGGAGGCATAGTACTTTTTTCCCCCGAAAATTAATCATTCTTTATGATTTTTTTTTCTTTGAAAATGAAATGCTAGAAGGGTGGGGTTTGTTGCAAATGAAAGATCACTGTTTGAAAGTATTAACAGAATTTTTATTAAAAAAAAGCACGCTAATCTAAAACATTAAAACAAATTAAGACATTAAAATTCATTAAATTTTGGTGTCGTTCAACGATCCGATTCTTAAATCGACTGCCAAAGTGCCAAAAATGAATACCTACAGTTTAATTATTCGATCTGGAAAAAATCAGAAAGCGTTTGAATAAATAATTATGCACGGATATTGCGTGCGTCTGTGCCACTGCGTACTTGACAGTTTGGTATTTAAATTTTAAATAGCGCGCGCTCGGAAGTCAAGCTTGGCCATTGTATTTGCTGCATAGTAACTTGGAAACTGAGCGTCGGATTTCAAAACAGTAAAGGACTTTTCGATTCCTTTTCATATTAAGAATTATATGCTTCGATTTATCCAAAAATATTGGCTCACATTACAACGATTTATTATAAAATTCTTTTTTTTGTTTTGTCTTTAAAACACACGTGGAATTATAAAGCATCTGTTCGTGTTTGCTTCTTGTCCACTCAGTTAGTACATCAAACTCGACATTAAGCACCGCACCGTGAAACTACTTGTTTATTGTGCTCGATCAACTTCACTCGTCTGTGATACTAATTTTAGCAGTTGTATTACCTCGCGTCAGTATTACGTAAAATTTATCTAATGCCTCAGGTGTGTAAATATTTCTGATGTAGGCTCACGTTGGATTTCTGCAAATTAGGACAGCAGCAAATTATCAAATAATGATTGTTTACATTCGAAGTGCGTGTATATGCTTACGAGTTACTTAATTGTGAGCCGCTAAATTTTAACTACCTTCGTGTTCTTTTGTTTCAAAATATTCGATATTTTAATGGACGCTCGTGGACATCATTTTTTAATTTGAAAGATATAATTTTTAACAATATTCGGGCTATTTCTTATTCCAGATTAACATTTTTTATTTAGTACTATTCTATTTAGTATGAAAGGAAATGCAACCGTACAATGTAATTACTACTTTAGTTCTCATTTATAAAATTAAATTATGAAAATTATTGAATACGTACCTATATTTTGTCCAGTCACATTTGGCATCAGAAAATATTATTTGAAAATATTAACTATTTACTGCTTTAGACTTGGAACATAACTACCCCATTCATCTAATAGAAGAATTACCATTCGTTATATTAAGAATGGTGTCTAACAATGGGATTAAAAATATAATGGAATAAAAAAATTTTGTTTTGATACAATTCAAACACAAAACGCCTGTAATTGGTTCGTCGTGCAGGTATTTAATACAGTCGTAACCTCGATAACTCGAACCTCGATGACTCGAACCTCGATGACTCGAACCTCTATAAATCAACCAGCGGTGGCTAATCTCTTCGCGTCTTACTTTGGATCCGTGTATACTTCTCCGTCCGGTCGGTCACCTGCCTTGGACTTAAATTGTAATCTTTCCAAGGGCTTAAGCCTTAATTCACTTACCATCTCTATAGGTGACATATTTAAAAAACTGAATTCGCTGGATGTAAGCAGAGGACCGGGTGTGAATGGCATTCCTCCTCTGCTCCTCAAGCAGTGCAGTTTCATTCTTTCGAGGCCCCTCTGGAACATCTTTAATTTATCGCTGGCTGGGGGTGTTTTTCCGGTGAAGTGGAAAACCAGCCTTATTACGCCTGTTTTCAAGGCTGGGGACCGGTCGGATTTGGGGAATTACTGGCCAATTAGTAAGTTATTGGTAATGCCCAAGCTGTTTGAGGAGATTGTCACGGAATCCTTATCGCCTTTGATCGCTTTCTCCCTCTGCGATGAGCAGCATGTGTTTGTACCGAAACGCTCTACCTCAACTTGGCAGTTTATCATAGCTTCGTGACCAGGGCCCTTGATGATGGCTTGCAGGTGGACGCGGTATATACGGACTTCCAAAAGGCCTTTGATACTGTAGACCACTCTATTTTGCACCGTAAATTGTTTTCTTGGGGTTTTTGTGGGCCTTTCTAGCGTGGCTTAGAAGCTATCTCTCCTCTCAGGAGCAGATAGTTAAGGTCTCGAATAGTCTCTCCTTGCCGATAAGTGTCCCCTCGGGCGTTCCTCAGGGGTCTCATCTTGGTCCGTTGCTGTTTAATATATTCATAAATGATCTCGTCGAAGTATTTGAAGGATCTAACTTTCTGTTGTACGTGGATGACCTTAAGGTATTTAGAACAATCCACTGCCGTCTGGATGCGGATAATATCCAGGGAGATCTGGATAGGTTCGGGCAATGGTGCTTACATAATAAACTAAGGCTCCACACCTCTAAGTGTGTGGTGCTCAGGGCCGTGCGTCGGCGGCATTGCGAGAAATTTCCGTATGAATTGGCAGGGGATACTCTCTGTGAGGTGTCGGAGGTTATAGATCTTGGGGTTTCGATGAAGCCGTGCTGTGATTTTAGAAATGCACTATATGCGATGTACGGGGAAGGCGATGAGAGCCTTTGGATTCATTTCCAGATTCGCAAGACACTTTAGGAATGTTGAGGTACTTAAGCTTTTGTACGTTGTACTTGTGAGACCACATCTTGAATATGCGTCAGTTATCTGGAGTGCGATGCACAGCAAATATATTAACATGATCGAGAGGATTCAACACAAATTTTTTAGATTTGCTGCTCGTACTTTAGGGAGTCCTATGGATCGTGTTGACCATGATTATGGCCCTATAATGGCATCATTGAACATGGCTACTCTCGCGGATCGTAGACTGAGTACGGATATGTTGTTCTTGTTTAAGGTCTTAAATGGTCACTTTGATTGTCCGGATCTGGTAGCATCCGTTTCCTTCATTGCGCCGCGGAGGGAATTTCGTCCTAGGCCTCTGTTCGACTCGAGGCCACCCCGTTATCGCCATTACTCCGTTGACTCCATGAATCGCGCTATGGCGGTTGCCAATCGGCATTTTAATGGTATTGATCTGTTTTGTGGGTCATTAGATTCGTTCCGTGCACTGGTCTATAGGCACTCTGGTCACTTACGGGGTCAGGATTTAGTATAAGTTAATATAATTGAGTAGACTGTAAGTTTGAATGGTTATACATTACTGTAAACTATGGGATCCCGTTTATAACACCAACAACAACAACAACAACAACAACAACAACAACAACAACAACAACAACAACAACAACAACAACAACAACAACAACAACAACAACAACAACAACGCTAACAATAATAACAATGCTAACAATAATAATAATAGTAATAATAATAATAATAACTCGAACCCCGATAACTCGAATCTCGATAACTTGAACCTCGATAACTCAAACCTCCATAACTCGAACCTCGATAACTCGAACCTCGATGACTCGAACCTCGATGACTCGAACCTCGATGACCCGAACCTCGATAACGCGAACCTCGATAACTCGAAAACCTCTATAAGTCAGATAGTCACCAGACATTTAGAATTTGTCAGTATAACATAGCTTGTTAGAACATGATGTGAATTCATATTTAAATATCTAAGTTTGGAGCAAGTAGGATATAAGAATAACAATATGTAGACATTGAAGTGAGTCGTATTTAAATTAGAAGTGGCACGGTTACACACTTTTGTAGAAGTGATAGCAAGGATCATGCTTTCATATAAATCGATGATAATTTCCACTAGCTGGAGAGGGATTGGTGTTGCAAACTAAGCTTACAAGGTCACTACTCAAAATTAGAAAGATACTGAACAGATGAAGGTACAGAATGGAGGTCAAAAGAAAGTATAAGAGTGATTTTTTGCATTCGCATATAAGTAAATTATTGTTTAATTGCTTGTATCAGTCCTTGACTTCATGGTACAGAGTCGTTCTTAATTTTGTCCTCACAATGTAATATTGATATTATACTTCCATACTGCTTGCATTTTTCGATCAATAATTGTAGACAATAGGAAATATTCTTTTCATCAAAATATTATTATATTATTTTTTTATATTACTTTACATAGTTTTAATATTTGCATTACTCGTTTATGTAGCTTTTGTTTATATTGTCTATGAAAATATTAATATATTGTATATGAAAAGATAAATCGTAAAGTCAAAATTATGACGAGTTGTAAATAATTATCCTTATCCTTACTAATATATAAAAGTGAAACATTGTCTGTTTGTTTGTCCTTCTTGCACGCCAGAACAGCTGAACAGATTTCAATGAAATTTTGAATATACATTACATACGTCCTAGATTAGATTATTGGGTATTTATTTTTTTTGTTTAGCCCTCGTCAGGCGGCATAGGTACAATTGTAACTTTCGCATTTTTAAATTTGCGATAACTTTTATTCGAGAAGCCGTGGAGGGCTGAAGTTTTGCGACATCTCTAAGTTTTTGGTCGAGATTATATAGACCAAATTTCAGAAAAATATTTCTACCCCCTTCCAAGATAGGGGGTCGAGTCGAGGTTTGCAACCATAACAGCGTCATCGGCACAATTGCGCCCTCATATATTTTGTATGAATATAATGCAAGAAAAAAGGAATACGATTTTTTTTAATGATAAAATTATTTTATTATTAAAAAAGTAAAGAATATATAATTTACATTATAAAAGAAAATTTAGGAATACATATTTTTTTATTGATTTTCATTGAAACTAAATGTTGCCCATTTATCGTACAAATTATACCGACAGTGAGAATATTCATATAAAACATGTGAGGGTGGAATTGTGTCTCTGCCGCCTGTTAACGTTGTAAAATTGTGCCGCCTGACGAGGGTTAAGCTTTTTTATTTTGTAAACATCATAAATAATTCCCGGGCGAAACTGGGTAATGGGTAAGCTAATAATGTCATAAAATGCTAATTAAATCAGTAAATTAAATGCACCTATGGTACAAAAATATTCAAAGAATTTGTAAGGATTAAAGTATGGTCACCTAAGTAGATGTTAGACTCTCCCATTTTATATTCAAATGCACAACATAGCAGGTGTGGTAGTGGTAGTGTAGTCCCTTATTAAATTATATCTACTATTTTCTGTATCATTCATCTTTAATCACGAATGTATGGCATTCTAAATTCCCTCAACTGACGAATAGTCATCTCAAAAGAAACAAACACACAAATTAGCTCTTAACAGTGTCTTCTCATCCCTCTTGTACCAACCCTGAATGGAGCTTGCTAATCTTCCTGTACGATTGACTTCCCTTGGAAATCTTTTGATAGCAATCAGTACTTCAGTATATTTTCCATTTTAGTATATAAAGCGGGAACTTTATGTTTGTGTATTTGTCTGTTGCCTAAAAACATTCGAACGATAAACTCTGAGGTCACGAAATGTGCCTCAGCTGATTATCCCTGGCTAATCCAGATGAACGTGACCATTTTTTATGAAGTCACAAAAAAATAATTTTGTTTATAAAGTCAGAAACTAAATTCCCTAAAGCTAGTAAACAATAAAAAGGAGAGTCCTTGAAGTCACCAAAAAATCAGCAGCATTATATATTTCGTCTATCAGTTCTCCAGGAAGTAAACCATTCCTCTCCATAATCGATTCTATTTTGCGCCGAACCTTTTTTTGTCGCGACGAACTGAAACATTACAATTGCAAAATTCGATTTTAGTGAGGTACGCGTGTTAGTAACAAAAAAGCCAGCGATGCCTGTACCAATCATGTCGTCTGGGAGATCAAGGCCCGGTCAGCGCTCAGTCATTCTTGTTTTTTGCTTTCCTCTTGATATGCCTGGCCACGAGCTGCTGCTTCACTAGCACTGTGTCAAGGTGTTGCTCAATAAATCCTATCGGTTGCTGGTCGACAGGTGTGTTTGCACCAGCAACGTTTCATTTGTCCCTGCGTGCTTTTTCACTTTGTTTTCTTTCTCTGGGCGTATGCGTGGCAGCCGTCTCTTACTGCGCGGAATCGCGTGTCATTGCAGGATCATTGCTAAACCAGGGAACAAAGAAATCTGTATACCTATTCAGTTTCTGAAGAAACGTCAATTTTAATTGACCTTTGTGGCTGTCTAGTAATTGTTTAATGTATATTTATAGATTATAAATCTTAATATATAAAGCAGAAAGCTTATATATGTTTGTGTGTTTGTCTGTCGCCCAAAAAACTTTTGAACGATAAACTCTGGGATCACGAAATGTGCCTCAGCTCATTATGCATAACTAATCCAGATGAATGTGACCATTTTCACAAAAAAAACTAAAAAAATTTTTTTTTTATAAAATCGGAATCTAAATTTCGGGCGAAGCCGAGTAGTAAAGCTAGTATTCCATAAGGGGGGTACTCTTATTTGCCGAGTCAAACAAATCAAGTTTTTACTTTGCGCTTTTTTTATAGGCTCGAGTATTAAGAGGTCTCCCTAGTGTGGTGGCTTGACAATATAGTTTTCTCGGAATGTGTTTCTAAAAAATTACTTTGTTTATCGATTTAAAACTTTGTTCATTGCTTGTGCTGTATCACCTTTTTTTAAGTTAAAATAACGATTTTATTAAAAGTTATACATGAATGAAATGAATGGCTTCTCAAAATTGGCTGCCATGATATCAGCTGTTCAGGTTATCTGAAGTAAAAAATTCAAAGCGATTCTTAATCTGTATGAATATGATTATAGCCAGTACTAGAATAAATGAAAAATATTTAGAAATAACAAAATGTCGGGGTCTCAAAGAAAAATTTCTAGTTTTAGCAAGGAACAAAGTTTTTGGTTGATAAATAAATAATTTTTTTAGAAATGAGTTCCGAAAAAACCTATATTTTTAAGCCGCCACACTAGGGAGCCTCTTAAGAAGATATTCGTAAAAGGACGTTTTGAAAGCCGAACATTTGCTAAAAAATAGCGATCTCAATGAAAATTATTTCGAACTCTAAATGCGACTTTTTCAAAACAACATTTCCCGAGTTGGCGAAAGTCATATTTCTCAAACAAATGAAGATATTGACTTGAATTTTTAACAGCTCTCGGCCTACAGCTTATGCCTCTCGACTCTCGTATTAGTAACGTTGAAAATCAAAATGCTCAGACGATTGGTGTTTGCCTCTTGCTCGAGTTGAAACTTGAACACAGTTCATCGATGTCGACTCCGAATATTAATGAAGTACCTATGTATACGCGGGGGGGGGGGGGGGGGGTATTGAAAGCAGAGGCCAATTTTTATTTTTTAAATGTCGTTGAAAAGACAAATTACTTGAAAATGATTCCACTTATGTAGACAGTTCTAAAATTAGCAGAATATTCAAATATAGACATATTTGGGAAGCAGTTCCAGTCACAGTTAAAATACCTATCCTTGCTTAGATAGATATTTAAATAGTATACTTTCATGCCAGCTGGCCAATTAATTCTCCACAACCAACACCGTCCAATCGTCTCTATGCAAATTTTAATTTAATCCTTCTGTTATATTCAGCTCTGATTCCGACAGTGCTGCCCACTCCAATCATGATTTCTCATAGATTACGAAGGTGGCGACTCCAGCCACCTGGCCCATCTAACTCAAACTTCTTTTCTCAAATCTCTTCGCTTCCCTGCCCATCAGCATTTAATTACTGAACAGAAGCGTCTCATATCGCTGTCATCGACTTTCGTAGACACTGTGTATTAGAATATTTCTACGAACAGTCACTTGCAGAGATGCTTTCTCTTTATCGCTCGAAAATGTCGAATCTCTTTCCATCGCACGCACTCGTATTTATGGACACGTACGCCAAGTGGAAGACGCAATGGAGGGGGAAGAGGAGGGGAACGGAGGAGAGTGAAAGTCCCCCCTCCTGAGTTAGAAGAAGCTATTGCCAAATTTCCTTCCGCCGTCCTCGACCATTAATTACTTGTCTACTTCGAAGCTACGCTGTCGCGTTGAACAGTGCATCGTAAATTTTTTGGGAGACCAGAAGAATAATTTTTTAAAAATTCTTGGCATTGCTGGTGGTCACGCTGTGCCCCATGGTAACCGTCACGTAGGCGCATTGTAGAAAACCAGGCAGAGGAGGCAGAGAGAACGAGCTGGTAGTGAATTGCGACGATTACGTCACGAGGGTCAGTTCTGCTTGTCATCGCGCGTCAGCAAAATCAACCGTCGCCGGAGGATTCTCCCAGAAGTGCATATTACCGCGCGAATCTTATCGAGTACGAGGTGAAAAAGAAGGATTTCTAGTTAGTCCCTCTCTCTGGTCAAGATATCGTTTATTTTTCGTAATTGAGCAATTATAACTCGGAGTACCACAAACACCTGTTCAACCTGTGCGGGGAACGCCGATGGGCGTTCAACGAGTATGGATAGGAGATACGATTGGTGGATTTCCGCACATGGTATACGGTTTAAAACGTGAAAATGGTCCTTTTCTATAAAAAGTAACGAATGAAGAATGAAGGATGAGGTAATGATATAATCTCCTTAAGTGGTGCAGGGCGGGTCATGTACACGGTGGGAAGATTAAAATGTATTAAAATGTATGTATAGGTAAACAGGGCGAGTTGTAGGTTAGGTGAAGCGCAAAAGACGGATTGGAGAGAAATAAATGCTTGAATATGTTTGGTTGACAGCTATCCAATTCGATTTCGTTGCCCTTCTCCACCCCGCGAAAACGAAAGCGTTTTTCACACTGGCGGAAACAATGAGACTTTCATCTATTTACCTACAAGCTCGCGAGTACCTGAGACATTCTATTTTAAATCACACAAATTTTTACACCATAGTCATTGATTTCTTTCAAATTTAGTATATTTATTAGAAGTTGGAGAAACTGATTTGTGTACAATTTTAACCAACTAGCAGGAACGATTGAAAAATTATTCGATGTGGATCGATGTACCATTATTTCACCCGCGATAGTTACGCTCTATTTCCAACTTGGAAGCTCCAAGTAACACTTTGTACTTATGTACAGTGGTGTGCAAAAGTTTCTGGCCTGATGATTTTTTCCACGTTTCTTCTAAAAGCTTTTCTTCTAAAGATTTTGCTTTTGAAAGAAAAATTGAAAAAAACTATCTGGCCGGAAACTTTTGCACGCCACACTATATTTATTTCGAGGCTAAGAGAATTCCCTATGCAAATTCTGAATGCACCTTTAGATTGTACCACACCACGGCCAGAAGTAGTGAAGAGTGAAGGTCCATAGGTCTGGGCTTCCCCACTTCTCTCTTTGGACATGCGTGTAGAAGTCTACGACACGCTCTGTTTACCTATACTCAAACGTGGACATTGGGTTTGAAATTTGTGAAAAAGTAACGAAAACGAAAGGTATCTACTTGATTCTAAGGAAATAAATATTTCTTTGAAGGATCGTGGTTCTCGAGATTTTTGAAGCTACTAAACTTATTTAAACGGAACTATATATTTTGTCAGCTATGCGTTTTACAGTACCTAGTGTATACTTGTGTACACTGTGAGATATTTGATGAGAAAGATCGTTTAATGCATGTCTCTTTGTTATAACATTTTTCTTATACAGAAAATTTTTCTTTTCTTAGACAAAGAGTTATTAAAAATTATAAATGAATGCAGAAATGGCTTTTCAAAAATGTTCATCCTTGGCGTCCAGATTGTCTGAAATCAGAAATTCAAAAAGATTCTTAATCTGTATGAGTGTGGTTATAGCCGGTACTAGAATAAATGAAAAATATTTGCAAATAACAAAATGGCGGTGTTTCAATGAAACTTAGTTTGTCAGCCAAGGATTTTTGAAAAACTATTCCTTTCATTCATTTATAACTTTTACTAAAATCATTATTTTTACTTAAAAAAAAAATAGGCGATATTTTACAAATATAGTACAAGCAATGAACAAGATTTTAAGTTGATTAACAAAGTAATTTTTTAGAAATAAATTCCGAAAAATCTTAAACCTCGGCTATCACCGTCTTCCCTCTATTAACATGATATCAAAAGCATATGCACCTTACTAGATAAATTCATAGAAAGTTTGAAGATACTACTGTTAATAAGTTGCAAATCCCGAAATGGTGCCATCATTCGTTGCAACTATACTGCATTCTACGAATTCAAAACATGACGGAATATAGCAGTAAATATAGTAAAACTACGAATAAAATGTATTCTTGTGCAAAATTGTGTTAAAATGGTAGAATAACTTTTTCTCGAACGAGACTTTTTCTTCGAGAAAATCAGTTTGAAAAATGGATCCGATATACAGTGTGTTTATAAAAATGTGACAACTTTTCAGCGTATTTTCAAAATCAATTTTCTCAGAAACAGGATCCCGTTTAAAAACAAAATCGTACTACAATTTCGATTTATTTTTAGACGGTGCGAGTATTGATTATAAATTCAGATTCGACAATAAATAATTCTGCATTAAATATTTTCATGGTACAAAAACTTCTTAACAAGTATGGAAGGATTAAATCACAATCAAATATCAAACTCTATCTTTTTGCATTCGAATACAGAATACAAAGTTTTTAGCAGTAGTGTGTATCATATTGTACAATAGTAAGCAGCACTGCATTCAAATATAAGCAGTCCCCATTATTCCGGATCTTCTAATCGTTCAGGCGATTTCAGCGAAGAAAAGAGCAAATAAATGTGGCACGAAAGTGGTGGAAGTGTTGTGTCTGTCACGGTGAAACTTACAGCGGCCGGTTGTGTGGCGGGACGCATATAATCAGGGACCATAATCGTCAAAAGATACAATGAATAGGGTCAGGAACTAGACTTTGGCTCGAGTTAAGGCAGGTCTAGTCCACTTTGGTATGCGCCGCAAAATAGAATCGGCACAAGCATTCAACGTCTCACGTTGTCCAGCCTTCATTTCATTACAAAGGAGTTAACCGCAGCTTTCACAGGAAAATTAAAAAAAAAATTAAAACCGACTTCAAAAAAATAAAATTGCACTGAAAAGTAAAAAATAATTTTTTCCCTTATTTAATCTATGACTCTCATATTTTTTAAGTCGGCGCCAGATTTACACAGTGCAAATGATGAGGAACTGACTTACATAATATGAGAGTTGTAGATTAAATAAGGGAAAAAATTATTTTTTACTTTTTAGTGCAATTTTATTTTTTTGAAGTCGGTTTTAATTTTTAAATTTTTTTTTATTTTTAACTTTTTAGTTTTATATATATTGACACAACATGCTGAGGAGATATGCGCGTACATGCATAAAATAATAATAATTAGGTGACAATAGTCTTTATTATTAACCAGAACTGGCAAAATATTGGGCCAATGTTGATGCAGTGTAGGATGGGAGCACCGGGGCATCGCCCTCTTTCGAATAAAAAAAGATCATCAAAATCGGTCCATATGCTGAGGAGTTATGCGGAGACAAACCTAAAAAATATACAAACGGGTCGAATCTATAACCTCCTCCTTTTTGAAATCGTTTAAAAATACCATGTCACGGCTTCCTGACTCGAGAAATCGAAATAGTTAACTTGGAATCGATGCATTTAATCTGTTTCATTAACTCGAGGATGTGGACATACGTTATCTTCTCATCTGTGAAACTGTTCCTTTTGTTTTTTAATTTGAACTTTCGTAATAGTATGTAACATAATTTAAACCGAAATCTTCTGGATCGAGTGCGGCATAAATTTTGTTTCAACTAAAAGTAATGCGAAAGTGTATTTTAGTTCTTGAAAAAGAATTAAAATTGTTAATAGTCATTTTTGCAAATACAGAATTTGGAGTTTCTTCGAATTTTCGTATGCTTCTTGTGGTCATATATTTTTGCCATAAAGGTTTATCAGCGAAATAGATGATGCCAAAATGTCTCATGCAAAAGAAACATCTCATGATATTTTCTTTTTAAACCAACACCGATGAATGGTAATAATGAAACATTATAGTTTTTGTTAAAATGATTCAAATATAGAAGCCATGTAAATCTGACTCGAACCTAGTGTGCAGTGGTTGTTTAAATATGGAACAACACAAATTGAACGCAGATGCAACCGAAAAGTGATGTACAGCAGGATGCATAATTATTTGAATGATCGTGTATTCTGATTCTATTCAATTCTTATAATTATTATTTAACATGTTTAAGTCACAGGAATGTAAAATGAAGGAAGATATATTCAAAGATTTTTTAATTCATGTTGAATTTCAAAACGTACGTATCATTCACTCGAAATTAAAATTAAAAAATTGTTGTTCTTCTGAACATTTATTTCTCTAAAAGCACACTTTGTAACAGCAGATAGGTATGGTTATTACAAATAACGAAAGTCGATTTTTCAAACTGCTATTACGTAAAAAGTAAATTTTTGTTTTTTCATTTTTGAAGTCAGAAATTTTGTAATAGGAAATACACTCTCTAAGGCGATATAAATATTTCGGAATATTATTTGCAGTATATACACGTCGTAAAAATTTGAATCATTTTATTTTACAGAAAATTTATTATCTTGGCAGAAAATTTCAAACAAAAAACATTTGCCCTTGAATTCTTGCTGCTCTCTTTTTATAATACAAATTATAAATAAATACATTCTAAGTTATAACAGCCACTTGACTCAGATTATAATAAAACCCAATCAATTATCGTGTTCACTACACCGTTGTTTTTTAAATATTTATGATTGGAAAATAAATAGAAGAATTTTAATTTCCAGTAAAATTCAATTTGAATAAGAATTCGGGAGCTGGATGTCACGTTGAAGGTTGAAGCAAAACGGCTACTATAGGTACTTTCTCTATTTCATAAAAACCATACACAGCTTCCTAAGCACAGCATATTATTTAAAAATATGTTTCAAACTAAAAGGTACAAAGTTTTAGTACAAAACAATCAAGACACTTGAAAAAAAGACCCTCTAAAAAGTCCCTCCAAAATCGAAAACATTATTTTAAAGCGCACAAAATGTCACCCCTTCCTTAAATAACAGTTCTGTTCCTAAAATATCACTTACAATTTTAATAAATTTTTCGTGAATATTCTCGTCATTCAAAAGTCATGTCTCTTATCCCCCCCCCCCCCGAATCACATTAAATTAAAAAGAAAACGGTTGTGCATGGTTTTGCAAAATAGAAGAAACACCTTAACGCAACATGCAGAAGCTAATCTATTACTTCAATCAGTTCTTAACGGTGAAATCAACAAGTGTACAACATAATAAACATTTACGATCGTTGAATGCTAATAGGAACGACTGCACATTATTTTGTTACGTTTCACATTTGCTTGACGCAACAAGCCATTTCGTTTAAGCTAGTCCATGTGAAAAACAGCATTTTAGAATTGACTACATATTGTGTTTACGATCGATACGGTGCTCGACTTGACGTAAGCGAACATAATGCAACTGAAACTCGCTATGAATTTCAAATATATATCTGTAACGCGTTTGATAAATCGTCTACTTTTTCCTTCGCTGTGCGCATATAGTTGCTTCTTAATTACTTAATCGATTAATTCCACCGGAACGTTCGATCGTTAATTGTCACCTGCCGGGAAATGCGTCGCTATTGTTTCCAGTTATCGCTGCAAATTCGAGGTTCAAAGGAAACAATTCAGTGGACGGTGGTCCGCTTTTTATCACCAAGGTCGAGCATTATTCCATCAGTTTATTTTCAGACACAACCGAAACTCGTCGATGCCTTTTCATTCTGGCTTCTGTCTCCGGTCTTTAGGATCTTCACGTGCGCACCAGTTTCGATTCGGTGCGCCGATGTCAGTAACGTTTCGGTGGGAATTGGTTTTTCTTCTTTTTCTTCTTGGTTTAGGGCGCTCGCGTAATAGGGGAAATTTTGATTACGCAATTTGATGATGAATAAATCGCACAGATTGAATAAGCAGATGTTGATCGAATAAGATTTTTTTTAGTAGAATAGGAAGGCTAACTATTTTTATTTGGGAGATTATTTATTCTGTTATTTGCTTAATAGAATACTTACCATTCACTTGACATTTGATGAATGATTTTGGAATAGTTATTCGAATGAATTATTGGATTAAATAACTGTAACGAGTAACTTATCTGAATGAAATATTCGATTAAAGAAAATTTATTTGGGTAATTAGCTTCGTAATAATTTGGAGAATGCTCAGCTCTGATTACTTGTGGGAAGGAGGACATAAATTTAAATTATTTATTACAAAATCAGTTTTCATTCTACCTTTTCATATTAAATTTTATTGAATGAATTGGAATAAATATTGAAACAGGAATACGTGTAAAACAGGACACTTGTATTATTTAGCGAAGAATTGACATCTAAACTGTTTTTATTTTGAATTGTGGGGAAGTGTAATGTAGTATTGAATTTACAGTTCAGGGATATTTAAACAAATCCTTGATTTTGTTAACTACGTGGTCATATATAAATTATATACAAATATATTAAATTATTCTAAGCACGCACATTAAAGTCATTAATTTAATATATTTACTTTTAATTCCAATTTCAAAATTATATTAAAATAATTTATAAAAATTTAAATTCTCATTATTATTATTATTACGACTTTATTACTCATTACATGGAAGGTATAATGCATAAAGACATAGTAAAATTATAGGCCTAACCATAACTATAAAACCATGACAATAATTATAAATCTATATACCTATATTATACAAAATTTTGTAAACTAATTCCTTCCGTCATTTTTACTACTGCATTGCTTTGGCACTCAATAAATTTCATACTATAATTAACAAAACTTGAAGGACAAATAATGCATTGAAACTGAATTAATTCATAAGGAGATTGTGCAGATTTAAAGCATGAAATTGCAAGAAACAACGTTCCAAACTTTGTGTCCGGTTTTTGCAATTTTCATTATACACTCTATAGTATTTCAAGCATGGAAGTGTTTCTCTGTATACTATAATTACTTAGATACCTCTTAACAACAGAGATAAGAGGTCTTATTATTACTAAGTAACAATAAGTATCTCTAAAAATTGTACACAACATTTAGAATGTTTTTCAAAAAATGACAGTTTAAAAGAGTAAATCTTACATTGCGTATATTAGGTACAGTATTTAGGGCCAATGAAATCTGTTAAATTAAAAAGAGGAAGTACACAGTGGAAATCGGGACTAAATTTTTATAGAGAATAAAAAGCATGTACATAACATATGTTAAATAAATGGAGGGGATTTATCAACTATTTTGGATTTTAAATCATGTTAAACTAAAAAATACATACGGGTCGAATCTATAACCTCCTCCCTTTTGAAGTTGGTTAAAAATCATTTCGTGTCAATTCGAGTATTATGCTTTATATTTGGTTACATTCTGTTCTTGTAGAAATAACCAAACAATTCATAGTTATAATATTATAATTTTATTAAACATTATTCTATGTGACACATGTTTATAGAAGGAGGGTCTGCGAAAACGAGCGTACCTACACTGCATTCCACTTTAGAGCGAACTCGTTTCGCGCAGGGATAGAGTAAATCCGGGAGACGCGGTCGACCTAATATAAAATAGCTATTAAAACTAATATAGAAATTACTTATTTTATCAGAACAAACCTATATGTTCAGAATTTTATGCTGATTCAGAAAAACTGGTCGATATTTGCTTCATGACAATATTTACTGTAAATCGGGTTGAAAACTGAAGTTATAACATCTAACCACCTCTCCCGAGGTGCCGGGGGAAATGGTTTTCGTCCTTGGCAGAGACCACTCACATAATTATTCATGGAAAATTAACAAAGGATAAAGCAAAATTATTTATGAGTGAATACAACTACAGGTTCATTTATATTTCATTGAAATTCATTTAATTTGTTTACGCTAAACAAGTAAAGAACATGTCAAGGATAAAGTGAACCACCTACTGGCGATTAGCAAAACAAATGAATACGAAAGTGAATAAATAAACTAAATAAACAAAAATAATAATAAAATAATAATAAAAAATAAAAAATAAACAAAAATAATAAAAAAAATCGTCTTCTCGTTAGCTTTGAGAGGAAGAGTTAATATGGCCAAATACTTTGGCTGCATTGTCTCTACTATCTTATTATCCCAAACATTAAACAAAAATAAACTTAGAAGTATATTTTAAATACGATTCTGTACACCGCATTTTGACAAAAGAGGATAAATGGAACTTCAATTTACCTTTTAAAGCCTATACATCCAGAAAAACGCAGAAGGTAGCGAAATGACGCTATTCGTTCAACTATTTGGCTTCTAGAGAAGTAATCGCTCTGCACTTTAACGCATTTTTACGTACGGAGTTTGAAATATAGCGACTCGACTAATTCTCCGGCCTGACCGCGTCTCCCGGATTTACCCTACACTGTTGATTGGTAGTAAGCCGTCAGGGAAAGTGCTACGACCAATCGCGTGTGTCAGATCCGTGGGAGCTGCGCAGATCGGTCGCAAATCGGTAGGGGTGTTGGTCCACTCTTATATGGAACGCAGTGTATATGGTGTGATCTTTTAAAATGGTCACCTTAAAGTCGCGTTACCACTTGCGAAATGCAGAAAATAAGTGACGCGATGTTTGGATCAGAATGATGCTTGCAAAGTGATATTGCCGGTTCTTTATAAGCATTTCAACTGATATTCTGGGATGTGCGTTGTACACGTGGAAACACGGTTTAAGCATTCATATTCTTCCTTTTTTATAGATCCACGTGTGTTGGAAAGACGAAGGCCACCGTCACTTTTTTTAATGGAATAATTCGTTCTTTATCGTGTTTCGTAATAGGCACTCTCTACTTGGACAAAAATATGTAAACTTGCAAAGAGGATTATTATTTAACCTGTCAACTGGGGAGGTCGACTGAACTCGTCATTCGAAAATGCCTTTACATCGAGCAAGACGTTCTAATTCATCACGCAGATTTACGAATTGCACTGCTTGAAAAGGAGTAAATATACAGGGTGTCCGGTTATTCACTGATCTCCTTAAAGGATGTAATAATATAAGTGTAGGAGGTAATAAGAAGGTAGGGGAAGGTGGGGTAAAACGGAACGCTTAACTTTGGAGGGTGATAACTTAAAATCGGGAGGAGAAAAAGACACGAGACTTCAACAGGAGTCTTCAGTGGACCTTAGACAATAAGAAAATCAAGGTCATTGTTAAGAAAAATCTTTGGGAACGACGGAAAATGAAATTTACCGGAGGTATTGAAATCTTCGTCTCGCTGAAATGGTGGGGTAAAACGGAACACCCACTCGAAGACCGTGTAAACGTACAAAATCTTTATTTTTATGATTTAAAATGTATTAATTTATGTTAAAATCTATAAATATATGTTTTAGGTGTTTTATATGTTTTATTGCAAATAAAATATAACAAAAATATATATTATACATATAAGAGTAAATATTTTATTAGATAACATGAAAATTACGGAAAATAATCAAATATAAATGTAATATCGTAAAAGAAGGATAAATGAATACAGTTTGTTTATTATTTTATGAACAATAAGCGGGCCGGAATCACCCGCTGGCTGGAATTATACCCCGCTTTCCCCTACACGCGGATTTTTACATGAATATCAATACTTGCACGGAGAACACTTCTGCATTAAATGATTGTAATTTATTACAACTTAAACGAACAGTTTGATCGAATGAAAGATGTATTTCATACATCATAATTTTCTATAAAAAATCAATTTTTATAGAAACAAGGATAGTAATTAAAAGTTTAATCTACAATCTAATAATTAAAAGAGATAATAAACACGTACTAAGAGACGTTTCCATTCTTCCCCATGTATAATAGGCGTTTCGTTTTTCCCCGCGAAAAGTGTTCCGTTTTGCCCCACGTGCAGTCATTTAGTAAACATTTAATATTTAAATTTCAGCGTGAGGTAAAGAACTTTTTATATACGTCAAAATGTAGCGTAAGGACTATAGAATCTAACGATGTACTTGCCGTTATTAATTTTCGAAATCCAAGTACCGAAAAGTGGTCGAAAGTCCAACGCAATATTGAAACGTCGAAACCGGAAATCTTTCCAACTCTCTTAATGAAAAAGTAACTTGTGCAGGGGTCTACGGTCTATCACAAAATGCTATGAGGACCCTTTAGTTCCATGTCACGCAATACCAACTCATTCGCTGCTCTTATCTAACAGAAACATTGGTTTTCCGTTTTACCCACCCGTTCCGTTTTACCCCACTTTCCCCTATAATAATTTTACCGTAAAATGAAGAAAAAAATGTTCTATAAACACGGCGCCAAAAGTGAACACTTAATGAGATATGCGCTTTCAAAGATTAGCACTACTTACGTCGCAAAGTTATAATTAATGTTCAAAATGGCCACCGCCTTCTTCTACGCAAAGGTCAATGCGGCTTAACAATAACTGACGAATTCGTCGAAAAGTATTCAACTTGATAGTTTCACCTGCAGTTAATTTTGTATTCCATAGTTCGACACGCTTTTCAAACTCATGGGGGTAAAGCGTTTGTTTTAGTGCTGCCCAAAAGTAGAAATCTAACGCTGCGAATTTACATGAGGCTTTCCTAACATGAGACAAAAATCTCACCAACAACTAAATGTAGGCAAATAATGGAAATAGTCGCGAGTGATGAGATTCTTGAAAATATATCATGAAACTTGTTTAATTTCGTGAAACTAATGATAAAATAATTAAAAAATAATTAAATAATTGTCTCTGAGATTAAAGTCTCATGTGAGACGATATTTTTGTTTCATCGTGGATTTGCACCTTAATCGTGACATATCTGGTGACCTAGATGGTAATTTTGTTGGAACATCTATCTCTGGTTACTTCTGCGAAGATTTATACCTCATCAAGTATCGGCTTTTGACACCACATTTCTAGAATATTTTTTTCTCGACTTAACATCTTTTAAGGGGGGCAGTGAATAACCGGACACGCCGTAGTGCTGGGTAATGTGTGGCATTTACTGTAGAAAAAATGAGTTAATTCGTTTTTAATCATTATTAAGTACACAGTTTTAAATGCACTGGAAGCGTGCCCGACCGACAAATAACCTCATTAAAAGATTAATTTAAAACAAAAAAACACAACTTTTTTTAATATTTATGTTTGACTGAGAGGAATAATATTTTCTGATACCACCAATTATCCATCGTAATCTCATTATTTCATATTAAGAGTATTTTAAAAAATTTCAATGAACATAATTTTTAATACTAATAATAATTTCAGATCTTTTGGTGCCACATATCCGTACCAATTTTAAAAATCTCCTACCACATTACAATTTTGAATTTTGATTGAAAATTATTCAGAAAACGAAAGTTTGGATAGTAGAGATCCTACTTACTTAATTAAATGTAATCACTTATTATTCAATAGAATACTATCATACCGTAAAATGGGGGAACATTGGCAGGTTTTTGATACATTTTGTTATATAATGTAAAAATTAAAATGTTTACAGTTGCTTTAAGTATCCTATCATAACATTGCATGTTTCGTGCTTGTACTACAAGTGTTAAAATGCATAAAATTTTTGTCATTTTCTTCTTTAATACATGTTAAAAACGTTAGTGTACCGGGGTAACGTTGGCACATCATGTAGATAACATTAACGGGTTAAGTTTTACTAATCTGAGGTCAGTAAACTTAAATTTGTTTATTTTATTTTATTTTTTACATCTTAACTAAAATCAATTCGTAACGTAGGCACATCATATAAATAGCATTAACAGGTTAAGTTTTACTAATCTGACGTAAAACAACGTAATTTCGGTGTATGCCAATGTTGTCCCTGTCTGCCCATGTTCCCCCATTTTACGGTACCTCGGCCAAAAAGTAAATAATTCGGTAGAGCTACCAAAACCAAAAGGTTCAACTAACTTTGACAAGGATAATGTTTTGATCAGAATCTTTGGTATTTTTACTTATTTTAGAAAGTACCTGCTAAATGCTTTCTAAGATGAGAAGCGCCAGTGGCGGGAAAGAAAAAGGCCCAGGTGGCGAACCTTCTAGGACACCCTGTATACATAGCAGAATTACAAAGACATTTACGCGCGTGTAATATGAAAATTATAGAAAACAAAAAAAATAATTTTTGGATAAAATTTCTTTTGGAAGATGGGGCCTTGTGGGCCTTCTGAGCAGGGGCCCAGGCGACATTTGCTCATCGGCCGTTCGTTAACTCCGCCACTGGGAAGTGCAGGAAATTGGGGTCACCGATTCGATTTAAATTTCGCATATAGTTAGTACACAGCCCGTAGAATAATGTACTGAACACATCAGGCGTATCGCTGAAAAGTTTTCGAGAAGATCGTGTTCAAACTTTTACCTTTTCCAGACCCTCGATATATGCTCTTGCATATGACTTCGCAACCGCACTCTGAATTGGTTTCATTTTCACATGTAAATAGATTCAGATAAAGCTGGAAGAAGATAAAATATTGAAGTTTATTTCCATAGAAAATGTTAAATAATAGCGCAGCCCAAAGCTGCGGGGCCTAAGCTCGTGTCATTAAGGGGGGTGCATGAGACAGCGCATGTGGTGGTGGACGATCGGTGATTGGTTGATGAATGTGACATATCATCGGTAAGAGGCATTGCCTCTTTTATATTTTTTTATGGTTAGGTTTGTTGTTGAGTTTAAAACGTTAATACGTAATTCCAACATTACATTTCGGTTTCTTAAGACTTGGTAAAACTTATGCCACTCGTCAATTGAGGGGCTCATATGTAAGTACATACATATAAGTAATATATAAGTATATATGTATGGCATATGTATAAATAGCTTTATAAATATAAGCATATTTTAATACACCCTATATGAGCATTTCGTTTCAAATAAAGCGCGATGTATGCGTACTACTCCGCCTATCACAAGCCATCCACCACGACTTTTCTCCTCCCGATCGACTGGCTCGACCCCCTCGTCTATGTTGAGATTTTGTGCTCCGTCCATTTAATTCTTAGGTTCATGATCTGACGTGCATGCATTTAACATGTCCACTGTCACGCGATTCTTCCACGTTTTCCATTTACTCACGATCATTCAAATTCGAAGTCCGAAGTAAGTGGAAGTAAGATTATTTCATACCTCAACGATGCACTTACTATTGGGAGTAAAACATCAGTATGCGACACTAGCGATCGGTACGCAAACTAATAGTAATGGCCGACGCAAGTATACCATTTATTGCGGTCTACCAATTTTCACAGTATCGACGAATTGTATGCAGAAAAAATGTTGTATAACAAATTGTAACGCTACAATGAACAATGATCTCAATTTCAATTTTCATAAAACTTCCAAAAACTGGAGCAACTAAAATTGTCCACATTACATACTTTTACATATTCCAAAATTGTGTCTAAATGTATTGTCAACATTTTTACTGTAAGAAATACCTTTGAAATAAACTTTTATACTACTGGATCCATATAAACATATAGGGCGGTATTCATAGTCGTTGCTTAAGTCTAAGATCGTCTTAAGCATTCGGCATCCTTTACTAGTCTACTAGGTTAGTAAAGGATGCCGCATGCTTAAGACGATCTTAAGAATAAGTAGCGATTATGAATGCCGGCAATAGTAAAAGGTATACTTGCGTCGTCCATATTTGTTATGTCACACTAGCGCCACCATTCCCGCGGTGGTAGATTCCTTTGCCAGTTGGAAGTTTAAAATTAATCTGCGACACTAGCGGCCAGTACGCGAACCAATAGTAATGGATGACGCAGGTATACAAATTTATTGCTATCTACCAATTTTCATAGTATCGACGAACTGTATGCAGAAAAAAATGTTGTGTAGCAAATTGCAACGCTACAATGAACAATCATCTCAATTTAAGTTTTTATAAAGTGCCAAAGAGTGGAGCAAATAAAATTGTCCACATTACATACTTTTACATATTCCAATATTGTGTCTAAATGTATTGTCAACATCTTTACTGCAAGAAATAACTTTTACATAAACTTTTATACTACTGGTTCCATATAAACATATAGTAAAGTGTATACCGGTGTTTAACCCACGTCTTCTGTATTTGTTACGCAACACGAGCGCCATCATTCCGGCGGTGGTAGTTTTCTTTGCCAATTCTACATCATCCCTAAAGGTGCGATTCCACTGAGGCAACCCAAGGCAACTTGTGGCATGCGACCTGTGGTTATACGGACGACGTGTTGCATACGAAAAAAGGATGGGACGATGTTGCATGTTGCTCGTTGTCGAAAAAAGGCTCCAGTGGAAGTCCACCTTAACTCGGTGTTGGTCAGGTGGGGTCTCACAGACCCCAGATTTTAAATTGTGTATAACTTTTTAACAACGCCTGGCAGTGTTATTTAGTTTGTTCATTATATAAGCTATTTAGGAAGTAGGGGAAGTCGGGGTATTGTGAGCCACTTTTTTTTATTGCTAACAAACTGCTATAAAATCAAGTTTTTCTTCAAATTTCAAAGCTGGATGTTGTAGTATGAAGATTTGCCTTTCTTTTAGTCACAATAGTGGAATCGAATATTTGCAAATTAGATGATTTTCAGACTATTACAACAAATTTGTATTTTCTTGAATCTGAAAAATCTCGGGGAATCGTGAGCCACTTTATAAATTGAATAAAAATGACAATGCTTGTTAGAAAATGTTTATTCACACACACACACACACACACACACACACACACACACACACACACACACACACACACACACACACACACACACACACACACACACACACAAAAGCTTTTTTGTACCCCTTTTTTTACTTTTTAGAGTCAGTGGGTCATGAAACGTCGAGAATTGCAAAAAAACCGGGGGGTCATTTTTGACACGATCTACAAGTAAAATATATATTGTGCTCAAATATTACATAAACAATCATAAAGAAACATCAAACACGTGAGGTTAGCTCTTTAAATGTCAAGAATCGAGTGGCTCACAATTCCCCGAACCATTATTTTTACAACATGGCCACAAATAAATAACACAATGCTAACTTAATGCCAAATTTCTTTATTATTTCGAAAGCTTGAAGTCACACGAGTATTATAAAAATAGTTACCAGCGTGGATTCACAGTAAAGTGTCACAATAATAGACCACACACGAAGTGAAAATAATACTTCGAGTTCAGCCAATTTTTATCTGTTAACAGAGCAAAGTAACGATGCGGGTGCGTACGTTCACTGATCGTGGAAATATTAGCTTATCATAAGACAAATAAATAACAGTTGTTGGCAGCTGTCATTATTCACTAGGGAAAAAAATATGGCGCTGGCTCACGATTCCCCGTAGCTCACAATACCCCGACTTCCCCTATATTTTTGTTGGAAATTAAATATGTTTAATTAGTCAAGTATTTTTGGGCAATAAAAATTTAATTAAAGATGTGGATTTCTATAATACACTAAATTAATTGCGGGGTCTGGGGAACTCCACCTTACTACTCTTGGCAAAGTCAATTTTCTTAAAAACGAAGTGCGATATTAAAAAATTGTATTGTATATTTTCGTCTTATTTTAGTCTGTAGAATCATCCCTTAGAGTATTGAACATCTGCAGTTAAACACCCTGTACATGCTTGAGTATAGCCAAATCGGTGACTCAAACCGTGCGCACCCCTCTCGTAAGTTTTCAATCCTTTTCATCTCTACTGGTAGCAATAGTTAACAAACTGTGGCGAACTACATATGTACCTTTAGAAACTCAGAATCCTTTGGTGACATCCTGCGCGAGTATTTAACTGTACACGGGATTTCGTTGAAACGATATCCTATTCACGGTTCACCGTCATTCAGCGAGGCCCCATTCGCGATTCATTATTCAGCCGTTTTCTTTAGTCAGCTCTGCCAGAAACTATGCAAAACGCAGAGGTCAGTCGGTCGCGCTCGCGAAGAAAAACGTAAACTGCCTTTTCACCTGGTCGACAATGTGCAGTCAGGTATAATGGTATGCGCTGCGTCGACGGCGATACTATGGGCACAAAAAAGCTCGGGGAATGAAAAAACACTGGTGGGGTCCTTGGAATAATTTAAAATGACCGATTCATTACGACTTCATTACACTGCCACTATTTTCCACCGCGTTCAATATTCATCCTTTTTCCTATCTCGCTCCGGTTACGAAACGCTTTTACAACGATCCCCGTGGGTTTTTTTCTGTTGTTTCGCAATTGCGTGATCTATCCAATTGATACCGATCGATAAATAGAGGAGGATTACTTAGAATTAGGACAGGATGCAAGGTTACCTAGTTTAATAAGTGGCGCTTTAATTAAGTGATTAAATGACTGTGGCGGTTAAATGAGGATTTGTTGAGTTATAGTTGCAATGAATCTACGGGGTTATGGACGAACATGATAGCGTTGTTTTCGGGGTGGTATTAGTTAATAGTAAATTCGAACCCATATAAAATTGTGATGAGAGGTGCAATTATTATATACCTAATTATATTGGATTATTCTAGGTCACAGAATTAAATGTACAGTGCATGGGGTGTTGGGAGTATATTGTTAATATTTAAAGTGAAATTGCAGGACAATATTGCATTTGAAATTTCTTTCGTCTTTATTACGCAAAAAATGTAATGTAAATAGCAATGGCGCACTCAGAGGGGCGGGGAAAGGGCCCCTGGCATCCCCAAAGAAGAGGCTTCGTAAAAAGAAAAGAGAACTGGATTTTATTCTTTGAATACATTTTTATAATAAATTTTACGAATGAATTTTATGGAGTTTGCAATACAAATATTTGTTATCTGTTCAACTCCCCCCACCCCACCCCGCCCCCAGGATTAAATCCTGAGCAAAGAGGAGGTATAATAAGAGGTGTCACTCGACAAGGACAGAAATAAACTAGGGAAATCACTAGACAACCAATTTAAATGCCCATTCGGCAATGATCGGTAAACTTCGGCAATAATCAGCAAACTGCGGTAAAGTTAAAATATTTCGTATATTTTCTGTTTGCAGTAATTCATTCGTAATGTATACTTTTATTGTTCATTTGTAATACATTTTTATATATTTGTGGTGCAGTGTTTAAAAATTGAACATTTTTTTATACGTATGTCATTTCAACCTTAATCTTTTCAAATCTAGAAAGTATTAATATACAGTGTGTCCGCGGGAAAGCTAAACAGCCGGCTTCCTCCTAAACTATTGGAGATAAAAATATAAAAAAAATAGGGAATTGCATGGTTCGAGGGGGCCAATTAATTAGCGCGAACGAATTTTTCTATCGATTATTATTTTAAAAGATACGATGGTCAAGTTCGGTTTTTCAAATGGAACTATTTTTTTTGAACACCTGAGTTGATAGTGCGTTCCAAGACAAATTCAATAAGCTTTAATGTATACACTTTATTTTCACTGGTTTTTAAGATATTGCGCTTGCAAATTTACTGATTTTCACTGGAAGGAAACTGTCTGGTATAGCACGGACCGGGGACGGTCTTACTGGTTCCACGGGTGACACTGCCTTTTGAAATAGATACCTACCTGCCAAAGGTCTACGCCAGGCCCAAAGGCTGGACAATTTTTTTCCGTCAGAAATGCTACTTAGGTAGGTACATCTGCGGTATATTTATTTCGCACTTGCTTCTACGCTCGGATGGCCGGTTCTTTTGGGAGGGATGCAAGTTCGATTGGTTAGGTTAGGAGGAGTGAAAGTTGCTAGACTAAATTTCAATCATAGGGAGCAGATTGTATCAGAACCATTCGGATTTGCATTCCTCACAAACGGCTGCTCTCTTGAAGAGGCCCTCTTCACAGCAATGCCCACCTTCTCTCGCACGGAATACGTTAACGCTTGCTTTTCTTCTGATATTGAAGCTCGTGTTTATACTCGAGAGGACCACGCGTCGACAGCGGGCTACCCCTTTTCTTCCTGTGTCTCTCCACGAGCCGTGCTGACGGTGGATTGTAGGAGCGTAGATATCTGGATGCCAGTTATTGAATTCAGGAGACGATGGAAACATTTTATTACAAAACACACATGTACTATAATTAAAGTAAATCGTATTCCTCTCGGGCAGGAGTACTGATAATGATCGAACTTGCGCCCCACTTCGCGCAGACCAATTACACGGAGGGTAGTCGGGTCACACACTGCCCAAATGATACAGGGTAATTCTGGAGCAACGCCCGTCAAGGAGATGCGCTGGCACCCCGTGGCGAGGACAGACCTTCGCTGTGCCTCACCCGATTTTTATGGCTTTTTTTCCGGAAAAAGGTACGAATCCTGGGTCGAACGTAGCGAATTGAAGTCGACCCTCCGCAGTCGAGGGTGAATTATCCATTACAGCGTATTAAGAAACCCTTTTCTTCATCGTATCGAAAGGGAAGTGACGCCAATGGATTCCTTATGTTTTTCTGACGAAAATCGTACCAAATGTCATGCAAATCGGACTACTTTGACACAAGCTATTTGTATTCCCTATGTAAAAGTTGTCCGATTTACACGACATTTGTAATGATTTTCATCGGAAAACCCCAAGGAATCCATCGGCGACACTTCCATATCCATACGATGAAGAAAAGAGTTTCATAATACGCTCAAATGGATATTTCACCCTCGACAGCGGAGGGTCGACTTCAATTCGTTACGTTCGGCCCAGGATTCGTACCTTTTTCCGAAAAGAGCCATAAAATTCTATGGTCACTGCGGGGTGTTGTCCTCGCCACGGGGTGACGGGCGCAGCACCAGAATCAGCCTGTACCTACCTTTTTAAGAAATAAAACAATTCGTTATTCCCTATCGTATGGATATGGAAGTGTCGCCGATGGATTCCTTGGGGTTTTCCGATGAAAATCATTACAAATGTCGTGTAAATCGGACAACTTTTACATAGGGAATACAAATAGCTTGTGTCAAAGTAGTCCGATTTGCATGACATTTGGTACGATTTTCGTCAGAAAAACATAAGGAATCCATTGGCGTCACTTCCCTTTCGATACGATGAAGAAAAGGGTTTCTTAATACGCTGTAATGGATAATTCACCCTCGACTGCGGAGGGTCGACTTCAATTCGCTACGTTCGACCCAGGATTCGTACCTTTTTCCGGAAAAAAAGCCATAAAAATCGGGTGAGGCACAGCGAAGGTCTGTCCTCGCCACGGGGTGCCAGCGCATCTCCTTGACGGGCGTTGCTCCAGAATTACCCTGTATCATTTGGGCAGTGTGTGACCCGACTACCCTCCGTGTAATTGGTCTGCGCGAAGTGGGGCGCAAGTTCGATCATTATCAGTACTCCTGCCCGAGAGGAATACGATTTACTTTAATTATAGTACATGTGTGTTTTGTAATAAAATGTTTCCATCGTCTCCTGAATTCAATAACTGGCATCCAGATATCTACGCTCCTACAATCCACCGTCAGCACGGCTCGTGGAGAGACACAGGAAGAAAAGGGGTAGCCCGCTGTCGACGCGTGGTTCTCTCGAGTATAAACACGAGCTTCAATATCAGAAGAAAAGCAAGCGTTAACGTATTCCGTGCGAGAGAAGGTGGGCATTGCTGTGAAGAGGGCCTCTTCAAGAGAGCAGCCGTTTGTGAGGAATGCAAATCCGAATGGTTCTGATACAATCTGCTCCCTATGATTGAAATTTAGTCTAGCAACTTTCACTCCTCCTAACCTAACCAATCGAACTTGCATCCCTCCCAAAAGAACCGGCCATCCGAGCGTAGAAGCAAGTGCGAAATAAATATACCGCAGATGTACCTACCTAAGTAGCATTTCTGACGGAAAAAATTTGTCCAGCCTTTGGGCCTGGCGTAGACCTTTGGCAGGTAGGTATCTATTTCAAAAGGCAGTGTCACCCGTGGAACCAGTAAGACCGTCCCCGGTCCGTGCTATACCAGACAGTTTTCTTCCAGTGAAAATCAGTAAATTTGCAAGCGCAATATCTTAAAAACCAGTGAAAATAAAGTGTATACATTAAAGCTTATTGAATTTGTCTTGGAACGCACTATCAACTCAGGTGTTCAAAAAAAATAGTTCCATTTGAAAAACCGAACTTGACCATCGTATCTTTTAAAATAATAATCGATAGAAAAATTCGTTCGCGCTAATTAATTGGCCCCCTCGAACCATGCAATTCCCTATTTTTTTTATATTTTTATCTCCAATAGTTTAGGAGGAAGCCGGCTGTTTAGCTTTCCCGCGGACACACTGTATATATTCACCAAAAATAGTACTGATAATATACAGAAAGTTTATAACATAAAATTGTAATAAATAGAAGTGAAGGAAAAACCGTATTACATTTAGTCGATTTGAATATCCCGCTCGAATAGACAACCAATTTAAATGCCAAGGTCAAGTAAGGACTTCAAAGGTTCCCCCCGGAGTGGCGCCTCTTATTATGGCTGTGTTCCAATTCACGCATACTGCGCATGAAATTGGTGGCACCGTATTGGTGGCATCGTACGATTCCCTAGAATTTCTCTCACTTGCCACCAATACGATGCCACTTCCGGTGCAGCAATCGCAGAAATTCAAAGGAGAAGCAGTCACTGCACCGCTCGCTGCACCGGAAGTGGCATCGTATTGGTGGCAAGTGAGAGAAATTCTAGGGAATCGTACGATGCCACCAATACGGTGCCACCAATTTCATGCGCAGTATGCGTGAATTGGAACACAGCCATTATCTCCTCTTTGTCCTGAGTGCGCCACTGGTACATAGTAGTTGCAAAATCGAAAAGATGGCGTAAGTGGCGAGGTGCAGTTGAGACACTATTATAAAACCTAACCTTAAATATAATATGAGGTGTTGTAATGAAGTAGATTTTCTTATGTAAAAGGATCTTTTATTAGTCATTAAGAATTCTATGATCTAGTTTCACATTTCTTCCAAAGAAGTTCTATAATACTTTAAGCTACATTTCCACATATGCAAAGGTTCACCTGCAGTGTTCACTATCTCTGAGGAGCGAGTCTGTTTGAATGGTTTGCATTGCACGCGTGGGAACGCGGCTTAAGCTGACGGAACTTCTTTGAAAATGTATCAGATTATACGACTGCAAATATGTGAGTTTACACGATATCTGACTTACCGGGTCAGAAATCTATTTCATTACAACAAGTTTAATATTTGAAAGGTTGTTTTAATATAATGGATTTTTTAAAATAAAGTACGAGATATCTTACCAACCTTCAGTGTCAACACCCAGCTCTATATATGCAAAGTGACAAGGCAAATTAATTTATCATTACATATTTTCATTACGCTTTTTCCATACACGTACAACAAAATATGAATTACATTTAAATAAAAACAGAATGCTTGAATGACGTTGAAATCTTGGAAAGCGTGACCTTGAGGGAAATCAATTTTTTATCATCTGTAGGGCCCTTTCAAATACGATATTTCCATTTTTCGAATTCTCTTTTTATATTAGCATATACATATAACAAAGCATATACACATCACTTACGTCTATATCGTTACACCTTATCTGTTATCGTGTCATTATATGCAATGATGGTGAAGAGGAAGCATAGATTAATATTTTTATATTCGTGTATACTAACTGTAATACAGACCCCGAAACATTGCTGGGTTAAGCAAGACAAGCACGTGCCTAGGGCATCAGGAGAAAGGGGGGCACCATAGAAATTTTCTGAACTTTAAAATCTAGCTTTTGTTAGAAACACTTTTCGGTCAAATTATTGGAAATGCTTAAGAAATGTCGTTGAAGTGATCACCCTGTATAAAGGGGCCTGAAAATCTTCTAAGTGCTTAGGGCCTCTAAAGGTCTTAGTTCGACCCTGCACTGAACAAGAGTGAAGTTTCAAGGTGGAGTTAAGGGCATCCGCCGGTCAAAAAGTCGAAAATTTTTTGTTTGCATATTTTCATTCAACAACACCTCAAAAATGTTCAGATAAAATTTTAGATCGAAATTCCTAACGGTACAGATTTTATAGGCAGTTCAGGGGAATCACCAGTGTGACGGCCTTTAAATACCTAGGTGTTTTTTGAAGATGGATTGTGAAGCAGGTATAATAGACAAAAATGTAATTTTTCTTTTAATTAATAATACATTTATTGATTAAAAAAAAGAATCCATTTTTTTAATCGAATACATAATTGCATGGAAAATAGAGCGCTCACCGGCAAGGCCCCGTCACTATAGACGAACGCATTCGGTGTCAAACTTTAAGGACGTTTTTTTCGAAACAATTTTTCACGCACTGTCGCCACGATAAAAAATGTAATTCTTGATCGAGTCTAAAAATTCAAACGGGATTCTATTCGTAATTACACTGGTTTCCGCGCTACGCTCTATTGTGAATTTTCATACACTCAATTTTTTTTACGAAACATTTTTAAACAAACAAAAACATTTTTCGGGGACCCTATCGTTTAAACATTTGGCAATCATCGGCCAATTGTTTCTTAACACTGCCTGAGGGTAGCGCGATAACGACACATGTGTAATTAAGGAATATCTTTGGTTTTTTGATTTTGGATGAGCCTGTCTAAAGTTATTCTGGCGCCAGTGCAGGCCAGTTTTTTTACACAATGCATATCAGAGGCAGAGGTGGGCCAAAATGAATTAAAAAATTGTTTTATACTCTACATTTGTAGCAGAATAAAGTGCAAAATGTTTTAGACCCATACATAGTATACTTTTTTCTAGAAAACATCATAAATATCATCTATCTTTTCGCGCGATTTGACCGGCGGATGCCCTTAAGGTGCGTTTTGACGTGACACTAAAGTCATGACATTCGCTGTCGTGACACTTTATTACAGCGTGCATCAAATGTTACAACATCGTCACGGTTTATAGATATCCAGTGGGGGATTTAATGGCCCCCCAGGGCTCCATTTTCCAAAAAATTATGATTTTATCCAAACACTATATTTTTTTTAATTCCCATAATTGTCATACGGGAATTATTTATGTGTGTTATGAATCATATGTGTTTTATTTGTAATTCTGTTATGTTTACTGGGTATCCCAGAACGTTTACCGCCGGGGTCTTTTCTTTAAATCCGCCACTGCCTATATCTGCAGTTTTAGAACACCCAGTATATGTAATACCCTATAGCAGGGCTCTCCAAGGTCGCTTACGCGTAAGCTCGGGATTCTCCCACTCTCGTCCGCGTTGTCAGGGATACCGCGCGACGCTAACCGCAAAGACACTAGCCCGGCTAGCCCGCCATGGCAGCCTTTGTAGCGTTGCGCGGTTTCCTTGACAACGGAAGGCACGCTGCGCGAAAGAAGATTGGAAGGGGAAGCTGGCGCGTGAGGGGCCATAGACATATATAGACGAAGTGTAACTGAGGGGGGTTGCAAGTTTCGTGGTAAGGGGAGCGATACAGGCAAATCGGGTAACGCAGTGGTTATGCATGCCGAATGCTTCCGAAGCTAACCGACGTGCCTGTATAACAGGCTGTATCCGAACCTCTGCCTTTTTCCCTCCAAGCTTACCTTCCCCTCACCAATAGTCCCAGCTTCTGCTCCGTGTATATATGTCTATGTGAGGGGCCCTTATACGGAGAGCCCTGGCCTATAGTGAACTCTTCTTGGATACTTAAAAACAGAAGATTGATAGTATACTTTTTCTATAGGTTGTACAATAATTGCACGCGTTGTAAGTGTAACCTTCAGCGTAATTGTTGATTATAATTACTACTATTACATCTTTGTGGTGTAATAAGAACGAGAAGAATATAAGAAGAAGTAACCAACTAACGTACACAAAAGGCGTGGTGCAGTAATCAGGCTGTTACGAAACCTAACCTATGTAACTTCTGTTTTTGCGTTCTACTACTTATTACATAATAGTGTAATAATAATAAACACAGTATTAAAACAATTATCCTCGTATCAGAAGTGTTAACTGATAGACAACAGCTTATATGTATACATGGCTCTTATGCATGGTGTGTCTTAAAATTGTGGGACAAAAATACGTCGAAGCTTCGTGATAAGAGAAATCGCTAATTTCTTCTCCATTTTATAAAATGAGGCTGTCTTCGTCAAATTGTAGACACTTATTAAGCATTAGTTTAATTAAATTTATTGCAAAATTTAATTATTGCCCGCATACTTATATTTATTGTATTTACAATATAGACACTTTTCTCGTATGCACGTATATTATTTAAATATCCCGCGCTGGAAGAATATTCAAATAGCCCGCGTTAGAAGAATATTTAAATAGCCCGCGCTGGAAGAATATTTACATAGCCCGCGTTGGAAGTAGGAAGTTCTAAAGACATAATTGCTTATTTCTCGAAAACAAAGCTTCAGATGGGAAAACGCTATGAGGCTTTTTGAAAAAATGATACATTTCAACTTATCGTTCGACTAAAGCTTATCACTGGGAAGATATTCCTGTTTTCAATTAATTTACAATTTTTTAATATTCTTCGTCAATTTCAATGAAATTTTATTTTTCAGAAAATACGTCTGTCACGAGATTTGTAAACAATTGGTTCCTTCTTCCTAATCTCGTGGACCAAAATATTTATTCTGAAATTCTCAAAGTTTCTGCACGTTATTGACATTGCTCGTGGTGCATTCAAAAACAGTATCTAAGTAGTTATATAATGATTGGACTACTTATTGCTGCAAGATAATGTTGGTTAGCCTTCTATCCATGTGCATCAATTTTAATTGCAACTCCACTCCTACATTTTTTATTATGTAGGTTTTTACTTTAGATAGTTTTTATTATGATATTTACATGGTAGAATTAATTTACATACATTTTTATTTGCATTTTGTGTTTTAAATTTCATTTCCAAGTCTATTTTCCCAGTTCCAATTATCAACACTTAGGTATTCCTTTTTCATTAATATAAAAAATGTACACGACTGTTTTATGACTGAATTAAAGGATTATAACAATTTACGGTTTACATTTAATTTACTTCTTTGTTTGTTGCAAAATAAGTCGTTTCTCTTCTTTCCTTAGTAAATAAATCACTATTATTAATATAAGTTATTAACTTGTATCGTTTAAAATAAATAAATTAGTTTATAACTAAATTGAACTTATAATAATTCAATGGATTGTCGCGCGAATTAATTCGAAAATGTCGTTTCAGTCGAAATGATTTAGTGGTTCTTTTGAATAATGAATAATAATAAAATCAAGATTTAACGTTATCAACGTTTCGGAGCGAGCACGAGGAGTTTTTGCAATAGTTTATCACGGATATTTAAATATTGTCTCAAGGCCCTTGAAAGTTTGCATACTTAACCCCGATGCCGACCTAATTTGATATTTCCACCTTGCAAAAAGGAAGCCAACATTTCTATAAGGGGACACTTTGCCAACAGATAATTATACTCACAATAAATTAAAACTTATCCACAATTATCCAGCTCCGAATAAATTATAGCTAATCGGAATGAGATTTTTCGTATTTTCGTTTAATATCCAAGAACATGATAAAAAATCTTCCAAAAGAAACAAAGAAAAAATTAGATAAAAAATAAGAAAACTAATTGTTTCTTCTCTTCTTCTTTTGTCACCATTGAAGGTCTTATAGATTTCTAAGATCGAGCGTAGATACCAACGAATCAAAAATAAATTTCCTCAGCCTGTGTAGAGGAAAGTTTTGTTTGTTGTTTCAAGTGGTAGCATCGTATCGATGATCACTCGAAACACGACCAGATGTTTAAATATTTATCCATCTTACTTTCGCGTTATTTTTAAATGTGCTAGTGATAGTTGTTAAGAACGTAAAAATAGGAGAAACAACGTGCGTGAAAATAGCTGGCAGTTACATTTAACATTGAGAAAATACGAGGTTAAAATCTTTAGTGCTTATGAAAGCAGCTATAATAATTTTAAGTAATTATTATTATATGCAAAATTGGGAGATCGTTGTAATAAAATGATAATTAAGTAGATAACATTTGTAGCCCGCGCGAAATTATCGAATGAAGATTTTAATTTTTCGACGGTTACAAAAAACATACGGCTCCAAATAATAAAAATATCACATTTTTGAGGATTAAATATATAAAATAATGAAATTTTAAGAAAATAGAAACAGTTTGCTTTGAGACTAATACATGAGAAAAATATTGAAAATATATTACAATAGTTACATTGAACATTTCAGGGCGTTTAAATAGCCCGAGCAGGAAATGCATGGTCGGAACCTCCAATTATTTAAATACTTATATGCAGAAAACGCAGCCTCTTTAATATCTGTTTTATATCTTTTGGCACACTTCACATATCTCGACATGTCTGGTATTTTTCAAAGTCTGGAACAATTTATCTTCTTCAGCTAAGATTAAAATTACATTTGAACAGTTTTGGAGTTCTTTAAATTGAAAATAGAATTTTTTTAAAACCAAAGCGAAGGGAATATTAACTGTGTACAGTGAAAATAATACACTTAGCCACCTCGATATATTTCTAACGCGTTCGTAACACTGGATGACGATTTCAAAAAGAATTTTTGCAGTGGAAAGAATTTTCATAATGCAAGTGTTAAGGTTCGAAAAACTTTCCGGGCTATCAATATTTTTTGTCTAAAACTCAATTTCAGGTATGATCTGATATTTTTTAAAACATCTCGAAGGTGGAAGTTGTAATCTGTATCAAATTCGAGATAAACAGATTGTCTTATGAATACTATTACCTGCATTGAAAGCAAACAATATGTTTTAGAATATGTTGAAGGTATGTAGTTTCAGTTTCAGAGTCGCAATGTATTTCAAGTTAGTATGTGGAACTAGAGCGCAGATACCAAACGAGAAATGCTGATTCATCTGCCCACATTGTCCGATTTCTATGACCTTATCGTTTATTAAATTAAAAACGCTTCGGACTTAGCGGAATATGTTTCTAAAATTTGGCAAAAATTACTTAATTTGGCGAAAAATACTTAAAAGATAAAGAATTGTCCCTTCACTAGAATTTCAGGAGGAATGACTCGAAGAAATATGAACATGAAATTTTTTTTAATTCTGAATCTCCAAATTTTCAATAATGTTAAAAGTTATTTTAAAGTTTAATAACAAAAAGTATGATACCTACATTAAATTAAAGCAAAAAACATGTAATAACTTCGAGAGAACGTGCGCGCGCGCGCGTTTTAAAGAGATCTATATTGTAGACTTATTCAGAGTTCTAAATAATTCGAAGTGGTTTGAGTCCCACTTACATCGTATTAGTGGGCCTCAATTGTGTTCAGAATTGTTTAAAAGCAATGAAATACAATTACAACAACTTACGACCAAATACTATTTGTAATTAAAATCAACTCTGAGTACTCACATTTTATGTTTTAATCGGCTTCATCAGTCTGTCACTTCACTAATTTTAGTAATTTGATACATATGACGTAGATAAAGAGACAATAAGGGTGGATATCGTGGTTGATATGATTTCCAATAACTTTCAAGCATGTAACTTTAAACATCTTAGTTTCCACTGTAAAGTATGTTTCTTTGAAAATGTCATTCTGGAATTTTAATAATATTTATGTAACTCGGTTGATGATTTGATAGGTCAACTGATTAGCTGATCAATGAAAACTCTACGAATAATTCTACTGATGATTCGTGATATTAACATGTTAAATAGGTGATAAAGATATAGTGCATGCAAGAATTAATTATTAATAATTCATGGGGCACCTGATAAGGTAGATTAATCTGTATCGTTGTGTCTTTAGTGAAGTTTTTATATTACAGTGAAATAGGTATCTATACCTTCTTTATTGGACACCTGGTGAAGCTACTATTACTACCTTTTTTAACCTCTAATGAAGCTACTATTGGAACTTTTTCGATTGCTAAGTAGTGAATTAAATGAAGGTACTATCAGTAATTTTCTAGTGAATTTAGTGAGGGAACCATCAGTAATTTTCTAGACCCCCAGTGAAGCTATTAGTATCAGTGGGTTCTTAAACCTCTGATGTAAGTATCAATGCATTTTTAAATTTGTAACACAGGTAGTGTCAATGTTTTTTTGAACCAGTTATAAGAGTAATCACAAGGTATCCTTCAGCCTCTGCTGAAGCTAGAATCATGAAATCCCGATACTTCTACTGAAACTAGTATCCTAGAACTCTAAGGTCGGTATCAAATATATTGGCCGGTGAATTCGTTTTCGGGAACAGCGATCGAGGAGAAATCCGCCACCACCATCTGACGATCGTGGATTTGTCAGTTGGAGTTGCGGGGTCCTCGCAGGGTATGGTGGGGTAACGGGAACGCTGCTCGGCTCCGCCTGAACCTAGCCGTTTGGCTGTTATTTATTCTTAGCGTAATAGTTGTGTGCGTTACGAAGCTATGCGTAGACCAATACGAGATGAAGCTATCGAGAAAGTATCAATGTTCTAATCAATAAAGCTCCTGAATTTTTTCGTAGCTAAAGGTGGAATCAGACGGCTCGTGGCTCCGCGAGCCGGCTCGCCTCGTCTGGCTCCTCAAGTCGGCTTGGCGAGCCCTACTCGACAAGCCATGACCGATCAGACGGCTCGTGGCTCGGCTCGTGGCTCGGCTCGTGGCTCCTCAAGTCGGCTTGGCGAGCCCGACTCGACAAGCCATGACCGATCAGACGGCTCGTGGCTCCGCAAACTGGCTCGGCTCGTCTAGCTCGTCAAGTCGGCTTGGCGAGTCCGGGCGAGCGGAGCCATGACCGTGGATCGCTCCGCGAGCCACGAGCCGTCTGATTCCACCTTAATGCACACCTATTCTGATGTGTGTATTTCCACGCTGACAGCTCGGTTTGGTCTACACCCCAGAAGCTTGGCACTATCCCCACCATTTCTGGCTCACTCTTGTTCTGCGAAGGCGAGAGCGAGATGGAACGAGAGCGAGTGAGAAAACGTTGAGAAAGGAGCACCGAGGCAGGCAAACTGTGTGGTGGGAGAATACCCCTCACGAAACTCACCATATATGATACCGACCTTAGTTCTAAAGCTCTCTTCTAATAGGTATGTTAACAGAGATACATAGGACCTCTGACAAAACTATTATCAATACACCTTTGAATCCCGAATGAAGGTGGTATATGTCCTCAGACCTGTGATGCATCTGCTAGTCATACAACCTTGAAACTCTTAGTAAATGATTATATAACAATACATCTTTAGGACTCTTCTGAAACTGGTATCAAAGAATCCATAAAATTCTAATGCAATTAGTAGCAGTGCACCCTTAGACCTCAGAGTTGCTAGCAGTGCACCTTTCGATTTTTAATGAGGCTTGTAGGAATAGGTACATTCATGAACTTATTTGTCTACCAGAAACGCTAGTAAAATGTCAAAATAGATTTCCAAAAGGCCTCAGCTTGCATTTGAAAGCTATCGACACATCCATTCGCAGGTTATGGATTAATTACAAATGCATAGATTCTGGAGATATTGCACACTATACAATACAGTGCCTACAATTGTAATTATTCGTCTGCAGTTGAATTAAAAGTTTGAGTAACTTTGGAACAATTACTACAAAGTACTATTACTTGCAAGGAAAGATCCCGAGTCCGGAAATTCAAAAAATTCTGAGACTTTGTGATAATGTAGGGGATTACCTCCTAATTACAACGCAGTTTTTGTTTGCTGCTCAATTTCACTCTAAGAGGGTAAAATTTACCCCTTAAATTCCGGTTATTTTCCGATTTTGTGTTATAACTCGCGAACTGTAAGAACTTTAAGTAACCAAACCATAGTCCTAATTAAAAGAAGTAACTTTTGTCTTGAAACTTTTTTTTATCTCTTACAGATTGCGAGTTACAAAATAAAATCGGAAAATAGCCGAATTTTCAGGGGTTAATTAACTTTCACCCACTTATTGTGAATTTGGGCAGCAAACAAAAATTGTGTTGTAGTCCGGAGGAAATCCCCTACAAATTCACAGTCTCAGAATTTTTTGAATTCCCAGGTTCGGGATCTTCCCTTGTCAGAGCAGTGATTCCTAACCTTTGTATCGTGACCCCCAAGTGGGTGGCCAAGTATTTTCTGAGGCGCCACTTTTTTGGAGTTATTTTTGTTTAATATTATTAAGTTGGAATTATATTCTGAAATACCTATTTTGAATGTTTTTTTTTTATTATTATTATTATTATTAATCCACGAGTAAAGACCCTTTAGTTAACAATAAACAATTCATCAAGTTAATAAAGAGACAGTGTGAAAGAGAAGAGAAGAGAAGAAGAGCTAGTACAAAAATAAACAAACAATAAAACAACAAAATAATAGAACTAATGAACTAAGAAAATTAAAATGGTCTTTATCTTATTAAATTTACCTTACATTATATATTGGGTGGGGGGGGCAGGTTATTTGAATATTATAAAAAGAGATCGCGGCTCAAAAAAATTTGGAAAACACTGACACACAGGACCACATCCTCAAAATTTTGCCTTCTGCTCTGTGCTCTCCAAGAATACGTATAATTATATTCCTGAACCACCTAGTATATGTATAAAGAAGAATCGTTCAAACAGGAGGAACAGACATTTATTTTTCTTTAAAAACTTGCACAGATTTTGTACATACAAGTAATACATCTGCACGATCATAAGATTTGAAGAATGCAATTATTTGCTCGATCTCCTGAAAATCACAACAAAGATCCTCGCACGCTAGTGTGCGTGAGTGTGTGGATGATAAAGAAGGATGTTATCAGCGGGCTTGTTACGAACAGAAGTTTCGTAAAGAAACGTGCTGGGAAGGAGAGCGACGTATCGGCATTATTTATCATTGGAATATCGTTATTTATACATCTCGCAGCGATAAGGGAAACGAGATTTTGGATGTCGCTCGGTTTACATTGAATTTCGTTTACACTCTGCCAATACTGGAAATGTGGTTTGGCTCCGGTCGACGTATGTACATGCTGACCTTATCTGAACGTGGGTTAAGTCAGAGGTAAATTGTTGTTAAATATAGGCTATCGTTCAGTTACATCGAAATCTCCCGCGGCTCCGATAAAAATAATCTATTAACGTACACATTTTTAGCTTCGGAGGTTCCTGTACAGTTCAAGTTGAAGCGACATTAAAATTAGTTTCGGGTTATCGAATAGCAAACGTACCGAGCTCTTTGAAAAGTGGCTCGGGCTGTATTTGAACGTGCACGCTTCGATTTCAGATTAGCAGAATGAATAATTTATTAGGAGAATGTTGGCATTCAACTGTGTACAATGTTTGTTGTTTTTTATATGAATTTAATTAAATTTTTGGGCACGTTTAAGCGTGATAAAATTATATTTTCAATTTTGGTGCATTCAAAGTTCATGCAAGAATTAATTTGAATTTTCTGCAGATAAGTGAAAAAAATATAGTAGCGTTTTGTTTCATACTTCGCATTACAAATTCTACATAATTTTACACGAAAACGAAATTTGTTACAGAAGAAAGATTTATCGATACATGTATGATGCAATTTTTACAAACGATATTTCTACAAAACTAACTTTTACCAGTTAAGTTGGGTTTAATTTTCTCGATAAAGTTGTTGCGTGACATTTCCTTTTTTTTCCGTTACCCTTCAAATATAACTTGGTAACAGAATTCGTAAAAAATAAGCAAAAATGTTTTAGTAAACGTAGATATACATACTACTCGTCTTCAGAATATTCAGTTCTTTTTAATAATTATTTTGTTCATATTAATGGTCACATTGAATAAACTAATAATATTATTACACAAGTAGAAATCTGATACATATATAAATTTTACAAATAATGAATATAGGATTATTGACGTTCATAAAATTAGCGCTTTAAGTGAATAATTATAAAAAAATGAATACCAGAAGGTTCAACAATGAATCAACAAGGTAATTAATTAAGCTAATTTCTCTAATTGTAAGTAAAATGTCGACAAGTAATTTTTTAACAGCAATCAAGCTTGTGACAGTAACAATTAACTAGTGAAAAAGTTGAAATCAAGCAACTAAATTTGACAGTGTGCGATAAGTTTCTGCACTGACTAACTCACCGAGCATCAAATTATTCATCCTTTGCGTAATTTTTCTATTTAAGATGTTCTGAAGGGTCCTAAATGGAAGGTAATTGAATGGTGTGATATGAAAAGAATATGGTAATGGCCAAGCAACTTCTAAATAACTCTGTCCCTGTAATTTTCACATCAATTATGTCATTTTACCCTGAGTGAATGCAGCACAGACCCAGTAATATGTATCTATTAGTGTCTTACGAGTGTAACTCATAGAGTCGAATTAAGCCCTTCTCGTGAAGTGTAAGGAATAATGAGGGGTTAAAATCACTTATACGGGGCGTTTCAGAACTATGTCGTAAATGAAGGGTAAGGAGAAGAACGGGGAATATCCATTTTTCGTGATTTTGCGATTTATAGCATATTTTGTTGGTGGCAACTGGGACTACCGAACTGTCGAATCACAAAGGGTTATAAAGTTCAAATACCCCCATAAAATAACGTTGAAGTTTTGCTATACTGGTTAAAAGCAGGAAATGTCCACTCTGCACTGCAACAAAATAAGAAATTCACTCTTTACCTAAGCACAAGCTTCTGTCGTCAAGGTAAAACAAGAAATTATTTAAGAAGAAAATTATATAAGAAAATTAATTTCATTGAACCTTGTTTTTTACTGATTTAATTTTCACGATAAAGCTGTTTTGTGACATTCCCCCCTTTTCCCGTTACCCTTGAAATATAATTTGGTAACAGAATTTATAAAAAATAAGCAAATCAATTTTAGTAACCGTAGATATACATACCTACGATAAGCTACTCGTCTTCAGGATTTTCCAGGGATCGAAAAAGTTCTGGAACTCTCATTTAAAAAAAAAAAAACTGTTAGAACTTATATGTATCGTTTAAGAAAATATCTGTCCCTGTGGAATTTTTATTGAAAAAAATGTTAAGAACTTCTTTAGAAAGTGTTCTCATGGAACAGATATTTTAGAACCTATATAATAAAAGTTCCATGGAAACATTTATTAAAAAAGGTTCCATAAGATAAAGAAAAGTACTAAACTATTAGGTACTAGTTTTATTTAACAGTATAATATCACATTCTTCGTGTTTATTTAATAAAAGGTATGAAAATCATAACATAAGTAAGTAATAGTTTCGTAAGAAGTATTGAACAGAAAAGAGAACTTGTCAAGAGTAATACCGAAATAACATTTTTTTATAACTTACATGAAGCAAAATACACAAAATTTCTATAATATCTGCGTAGAAATGATTTCCGCAGGTAAATATTACCAATAAATAACACATTCAGAATATCAATTTAACTGTAATAATTATTTATTATTTTTGTAGTACTATTCATTGAATAGTATTCAGTATTTGTTACAACGATCGAGAACTTTTTTAGTATTGATGAACAAAATATCCTGTTCCTGTTATAGAAAAAAATTTATTTTTATATTTTATAAGTTCCATTCCAATTAGAACTTTTATTTTCAAGAACTTTTACTTTATCAGTTCTCATGGGAACTTATAATGTGAGAACATTTTTAAAAAAACGTTCCACGGCCCCATGTTTCAAATAGAACCTATTGAAAAATTCCAGAACTCTTTCTAACCCTGGAATATTAAGTTCTTTTTAATAATTCTCTTTAGAAATTCCAATATACAATTGATCTATCAATTTCACTTTAGCTATTTTACATTCACGCGTAAAATAAATGGTATTTTAAAGTAACGTAAAAATGAAAGAAAATACAAGGGAAATAGTAAGAACCATGGATTCACGATTATTTAGAGAAGCCACGACTGCTCCGAATAAACGTTGGTATTACTGAGCGTACCTACAAACAAACACTAATCCATAACAGGATCCAGTTATTGACAGACTGGTTTCCTCAAAACGTCATCCTACAAGGAATTATTATCTTCTGACCTAGAAAATAATACAATCCCTACACCTATTTAATTGTTTTGCTTCTTTCCGTGAGTTCCGTTACCGAGTTAACTGCTTACCGGAAGTTCTAAAACATCCTACATATTGCACGTCTCGTAGGAAACATGGGAGAAGTCAATAACAGCTTTTTAAATGTTTTCGTATTCCTATTTTGGGAAATATAAATTTCTTAGAAATCTGACAGAACTCTTAAAGTTAGTTCTGCAACCTTGTCACCCTCTTCGTTTTCGAACACGAGCGAAAGTTAATGACAAAACAGTAGTAAACAGAAAAAGTGGCACGAAACTTTTCGAATTTTAGTTTGAAACTTCTTCTAAAATTGGAACTTCGTTTATTCCCAAATCAATAGCCTGTATTCCAACGATTCTTCCGCCCTAAAATTATTATGTTACATATGCAATTAAGCCATGCTAAATGTTACAAAGAGATACGCACGGGAAATAAGCAATCAGAAAAAGTTAGATAAAATGATGATCAATTGGATAGATATGTGCCAAAGATATGGCATACAAAGTGATACGTAGATAGATAGACAGGTACATATGTACATGGAGAGGGATGATTAACGTTATCTGGTGAAATTCCTACTATGTACTATCGCGTAAACGAAATTGCTCGGAAACAGGAGATTAACAACCATTGTCATCTACACGAAATGTTCGGGGGACAGTAGTTCGAGTAACAAGGTTTGTACACTGTGTGACCGTCACGTTTCTACTGTGAGTGGCGTCGGTGTTTTCACGTTCCCGTTTTCTGGGAAGCATCAAAAGTACATGTACCTACCATTGTTAACCTAAATAGTTATACCTTACACGGCGGATAAGTTGACCACATGGGCGTGCGGAGGAGGTCCGAAAGGGGCAGTGGCCCCTCCCCCTGGCTTTGAAAAAAACGCTTATTTTTTAAAACTAATCTTTATTAAGTTTAGGTATACTAAAAAAGGAGGATATTCTTCCGAATGGCCCCAGTGGCCGATCGAGATGAGGTTTGGGGGAGGGGTGGGGAGGGGTGTGAACCCTAAATCTAAAAATGTAGCTTCGGGTATTTATTAGTTTCCGAAAGATTAATAAAAAATTGTTAATTTATTTTGGAATTTTTTTTTTACGTTGGTTCAGGCCCCCCTATCCGGGAGCCCTTCCGTCCCCCATTTTCAACTTTTGAAATTTTGTAACCACTGTCTCATTTTTAGCATCGCCAAACTCACATCAGTTCGCTACCATGTTTTACGCGCCCGCGAGCGGCCCCCCCCCCCCCCCCGCGCCAATCTAACCCAAACCAATACTAAAACCCGGAACAAGTTGGAAAGTGGAATGTGTTATGTCGGTATAAGTCAACAGAAATATTGTTAAGAGGGGGGACCGTGGTAAAGTGATTAAAAAAAATCGGTAAGGTGTACCCTTGTATGCACAATTATTTCTGTATCTTTTGAACGCATTAATTGCTGAAGGTAAAATTTTATATTTGGGATCGGTTCACACCCCTCGTATTACCCACTAACTTTCATCTCGATCGGCCCCGGTTGGGGCTAGACCAGTGCGTGGGGCGCGGAAAGCACGGCAGCGAACCGATGTGAGTTCGGCGATGCCAAAAACGAGACCGTGGTTACAAAATTTCAAAAATAAAAAATAGGGGGACGGAAGGGCTCCCGGATAGGGAGGCCTACACCAACGTCCAAAAAAAAATTCCAAAAAAATGAACAATTTTTTATTAACATTTCGGAAACTAATAAATACCCGAAGAAACAATTTTAGATTTAGGGTCCACACCCCCTCCCCACCCTTCCCCCAAAGCTCGTGTCGATCGGCCACTGGGGCCATTCGGAAGTACAAGCAAAAAGGAAATATTTTTAAATTTCGATTTTAAATTTTTAATTAAATTGGCACTATAAACTGGGTTAAAAAAAGCAAGAGGGGTATATTCATCTTTGGCATCATCCCAAAAATGACCCTCCCCCCCCCCGCGCTGGAAAAAGTCTAATGCAGTTTAATGCAGAGTCCATTTTGCCCTATTATTTAATTGATACATATATGTCGCAGTACAATTGTAAAATCAGCATTTGTGTAAAAATGGATGGAGACATCCAACCTTAATGTAATGGAAACACTTGACACCAAAAAGGTATTAATATATTTAAAATTAAGTAAAATCAAATATACCGCTCTAACACGCGAGGTGAATAAGTATTAAAAAAATTAAATAACTAAGATTAAACGTGGGGCCAATTACACGAAAAACGGCCTCATTTTAAAATTTAAATTTGGTGTATGCGTTATTTTCTTTCCGCCACAGTTGGAGAGCCCATCTCCAATTTTTTTGTAGCTTTTACAACTCTTTTTCTTTAATTTTCCAATTTTTCGGGGCACTGAGCCGGTTGCCTCTTTCGCCTCCAAGTTAAGACGGCACTGGCACCTATATATATATATATATAAAGTATCTATTATAGAAAGGCTACGATTCCTCAGCCTAATTGATGTAAAAACACATTTTCGCAAAAAGGCGGCGTTTTGTAAAAAGACTACTTAGGCTTTCTAGAGGACGAATGAGTCGATGCGACGTTACCGTCTGCTACGAAAGAGAGAAAGTATGGTATTTTGTATCGCTTTGTCTTCCTCGTGCCTACGCTCTGTCTCTCTCGCGCCATCGGCGCCTCGGAATCGTCGACGCTATTCGTTAAGCGTTCGCCGTCAGCCCCAAGCACGAGCCTGTAGCGGGAGTTCACTATTGGGCAGCGCTGTCCAAGGTCGTGTACGCATACACTTGGGGTTCTCCCACTCTCGTCCGGGTTGTCATGGAAACCGCGCGACGCTAAAGCCTGCCCTACACGATGAGATTTGTCTTGAGGCACGCCTCGAGACGAGGTCTCATGTCTCGTGCTGGCAAGGCGAAGAGAAAAAGACTGAGGAACCTGTCTGGAGGCAAATCTCATCGTGTAGGGGCCGTTTAAAGAGGCGACCATGACAAACCAGCCGCTAGCCCGACACGGCAGCCTTCGTAGCATCGCGCGGTCTCCTTGACAACGGAAGCACGCCGCGCGAAATAAATATTGGAAGGGGAAGTAGGCGCGTGAGGGGCCCCTACGCTGGACAGCGCTGCTGTGGGCGGATATTTCCAGGGGATATATGAAGCATAAAAGGTTGAGAAACACTACCTTAGGAGATATAGTGCCTGTTGTACGCATAGGCATAGAGTCAATCCATAGATCCACCGAACTCTCATTAAATACAGGATGTGCGCATAAGGTATACTACAGTAGAACAGTTTGAACACTAATAATTATAATTCGTTCAGCCATAGCAGCTACAAATTCTTCTATGTATACAGGGTTTAAGGAAATGATCACATAACGTTAAGTTAAACTTCGATATGCTTGGGTGGTGCATCATGCATACACCTGAAGTGGAAAGAATATAATAACCACTTCATCATTATTACGAGAATACAACTTTTGTTGAATCTAGTGATACTCATGAGTCGATATTTGCTTGTTATAGACGCCGATCTGAGCATGGGCGCAGGCGCAGCGGGGGGCTCGGTGCTTGGCCTCCCAGGATCGGGCGTCGGGGGTGTGCTATCACAGCACTGCGCAATCTGCGGAGATCGTGCCACTGGAAAGCACTATGGCGCTGCCTCCTGCGACGGCTGCAAAGGATTCTTCCGGCGGTCGGTCAGGAAGAACCATCTCTATACCTGCAGGTTGGTAAAATAGCTTTTTTGCACGCAGCGCTTGCTGAAGGACATTATTGATCAAATACAGTAGTCCTTGAATAATTTGATAATTTTTGCCTCGGTTCAGCTGCTTCAAAATGGTCCCCACTACCACCTGTTATGTACTTAGGACGAGGGATCCAAATACCATGTAAATCGGACTTAACGAATATTCTGCATATTATTTTTTTATGTGATCTCGTTACTTATGGTCTGAATTATGTCATATTTGGTATCATTTTCATCGGGAAAACACAAGGAATCGATCGGTGGCACTTTCGTGAAGATCCGATGAGAAATTCGGAATTTGACGGTTTTTTTTCCTTTTTAATGGCTAGTGTTATCCTTGTCTTCTCGGACCCTTATTCTCGAGCGCCGCAACTCACAATCAGTGGAGGGTGAAATCGGAGATATGACACTCGCCTCCCATTTCGGATAAGAGATACTATCCGGAACCGGAAATTATCAGCTTATTCGGGGACCACTGTGGGGTACTGCAATTACTACACATCTTTGAAAAGCTGTTACCAATATGCATTCAATACAAGTAGTAGAGACTGAAGGCAGTAGCATTCTTGAGCATTAAACGTCAGGAGCTCAGATACGTATACAACAAAGTTTTTACGTTTCATTAATATTCCCCTTAAAACTTTATGATTACCAATGGGTGGTTTTGAGTCTTTAGGGCCGAATAACGAAACATGAAAAGTACATTTGGTGGTTTTTATCTCCAAGGATTCGCTTCATTGTTCGCCTCATTCGTTATTGTTGGCGTATGTTGGAAATATATTGGAAAGACTGCGCAATTCCAAAGTTCTGGGGTAAGTGCCGCGTGGTTCATCATCAGAGATGCCAGAAGGAGGGGAAACAGGGCCGTGGCATTGAGCTATAGAATATCTGGAATGCGAACACGGTACGTAAAACCCTAGACGGGTCGGGCCGAGGGAGAAACTTGCATTGGGGGGTTGTCTATCCTTTATTATACTACTATCCTGTTGTAAATTTGGGTATAGGCAGGTATAGATGCGTGTGTAAGAGTGAAACAGCATGATCCACAATGCAACTATCTCTGTCCGGCTCCTAATACCCACAGTTCGCATTCCAGATATTCTGTAGTTCAATGAGCCGCGGCGGGAGTTCAGTGGCGTAGTAGGGAGTACTAGAGGGCGAACAGCGATGGGAAGTTGGAACTGTTAGAACACAATGACGTAATAGGGAATAATGGAGGGGGAATCCTCGCATGATGGGCACGTCATATCAGTGTATACAGGTCTATGTGACGTCACCTAACCCAGACCTTGTCCCGCCGAGAGGGAATTCTTCTAGCAACCCTGCTCATCATCCTCTTACCAGAAAATATCCTCGCCTTCGCCACTCCGTGGCCAGATCCTTGAGGAACAGAATCCCTATTCTTTAGCAATACGGTATCGGGCCACTTGTCATCTCAAAACTCTCTCTCTCTCTTCGATGCCACGTGCACAACAGCGCTTAGTTCATGCTCTACTATGTGTACGCGTATCATATAAGCAAAAAATGAAGTGTAGTGGAGGCACAAAAAAGGATAAGGGACACTACCCGTGGGCAGCACTGGCATAGGTAGCGTGAAAGGAACATAGTGGGGTTATAAAAGCTGTACACGTGAAGATGATAGCGCATTGGAGAGTAGAGAGTCAACAGCTCAAGGACACACTTTGTATAGTGGTTGAGCACTATACTTGACGCAAAGTGAAGTGGCACTTCAAGGCCATTTGTCCAACTATGAATGACATCAGAAGTGACCCCCTCCTATACATATAGTTTCGCTATCCGTTCTTGCTCTTTTGAAATACGAGAATTTCTCTGTTCCCTTTCTTTTATATGAGGTCACCATCTCGTGAAAATTAATATAACTGTATCTTACAGATTCGAGTCTTGCAGACCTACATTAAATATAATTATTTCATCTCTATTGCATTTATCGTGGCACGATTTTGTATCAGGTTCATGAATATTTGCCATTTTTCGGTTAACCCTAGAGTGAATTTTAAGTCACCATAGAAAATATTTCTTTGTGTGCTTTGATCAATGGTGAGGACAATCCATGTGCTGAACAGTATCTGACTTCCACAAACTAGTGAACCCAATATTTGCTTCGTTCGCTTGATATCGCTGTTTCTTTCCTGCTGTTTGCACTTTCAGGTTAAAAAAACAATGAAGTAGATTAAATATTGGCAGAGGGTGTTATAGGATGGTGGGGTGAATGGCCTTGATGGGCCAATTTATTTTGCGTTAATTATAGCGCATTAAGGGTCTGTGCACACGAAGGTGAACAGTATTGTTGGATCTGTGCAACCTGGTAATAATTGGGGAGAAATACATGTGGTAATCTTACTGCACGAACACCTTACTAGATTCCCTTTAGCTGTTACACCATCCGTGTCGCGCAAATCAGGCGAGAACAGTTTAACAAATAAACTTAGAATTCGTAATTGGAATGCTTGTTTATAAAGGCATCGATTTGAAACTCGTTTCTGAAGGGAAGAATTTAGGTCAACCACTTTACACACTCAAAAGAAAACGTTACCTGAAAGTTGGATGACTGAAGTTATTCAATAAACTGAAGTACCAAAAATCAAGGTGATGAATGATAGAAGTGGTAATGGCAACGTTATGGCATCGTATTTGTGACGACCTTCGTGAATAACACCGGTCTTACATAACACATGACTATAACATTTCGTATCTTTGAATGCTTCCAATAACGATAGAAATGACAACAAAATTTGTATATTGAATATTCTTAGAATTAGTTACGAGACAAATACATAATGTTATTTTAAATCACTTGGTAAGTATTATTTCCTTGCGAGAGTACCAGATTTTGCATTGTTATTTTGTTTATTTATTGATCAGTTAATTCATAAATTTTTTCACAAGTTTATAATTGTGTATATTGTCGCTGTTGCAGGTTCAGTAGGAACTGTGTAGTGGATAAGGACAAGAGGAACCAGTGTAGGTATTGCAGATTAAGAAAATGTTTCAAGGCTGGAATGAAGAAAGAAGGTGAGGGAAACCGGAGTGTTTATATTTTGTTTCCTTATTATTTTCCCCTGCCTTTTTTGTAAGGAATCTATATATCTTCAGTGTCCAATTTTTGAATGCATTGTAATTTAAGAAGCCATATATAAATTTATACTGTGTAAAAAATTCCAAAAGGATACGTGAAATTTCATCAAATTTAAAAATTACAACGTATTATATTTTGCAACTTACTGCAAATTACTCTACTTTCTGGTTTGCCAAGTTGTTGTTAATACAATTGAATAATCAGTAACCACAATGAACTTCACATTATTTCACAAAATTTTAAAAATTTATGTGGAATTGAAAAAAGAAAAATCCTATTTGTTCGAATAACTGATACATCTAACTATAACAATTTCCTTCATAGATTCCTTCCTTCAATTTATCTTGCATGAAAATGTTTGAAGGATTTATAAAATCCGATACATAGTGAAATCATGTGAAAGGAAATTGAAAAGTCCTTTACCATTTTGTAGTTTGTCATTTCTTGGTCGAGAAACAGCATGTGGAAATACGCCCCCAAGCGGCAGACGTTTGAACTGCCCGCGCTAGTCATTACACCTCGAAACTTTAATTGTTCATATTTCGAAAACGCAGGCTCGAATTGCAAAATGGTGAAGGACTTTTCGGTTCCTCTTGACGGAGAGAATTTATGTATTTCCCCTTGTCGCAAAATTTTCTAACAATATTCAACTAGTGAACGAACTCATACAAAGAATAGAGTATTGAGGGATTGATTTGATTGCGATAACAAACAATAAAAGCTGACATTTCTTGAAAATCAATAATCAAAGCTTTTCGTTTCATAAGTCAAATATCACGAAGACGTGTTTTTGCAACTGATGATTACCCTTTGAGTTGTTTTTGTTTCTGCATGTAGCCGTACAAAACGAAAGGGACCGAATAAGCTGTAGAAGGCCAAGCTACGAGGAGCAGAGTAGCAACGCAAGCGGACTTTCCGTCGTTTCTCTTCTTCAGGCCGAAATGCTTAGCAGACAAGTCGGCGCAGCCCTTGAGGTTAGTTTACATCAATTATCATGAATTAAAATGTCAAAATTTCCAAGAAGATCTTGTGGCAGTAGCAGGGTCACCTGTTTTAGTCGAACTATCTTTTGTGAGCGTAAAACGCGAACGAATCACATGTCAATATTTTCACCTATACGAATATTTTGCAAAAACATTTATTATGAGAGATTTGGTAATATGAGGGTACATTCCCGATTACTTGAAAATAGAAGGCAATATAGTAATTGTAAGTAGGTTCGACATACTTTATTTTATATTAAATATCATTGTTAAAGTCAATTATTACCAGGTACAGTGATGATCAGAAGAAAGTTAAAAAGTTAGCCTTATATCTTTGCTGCATTTGATCAAATGGTTCAACCTATAATATTTTTTATTTCTTTACTTCTTTTTTATAATCTTCGGATTCAGAAGTCAACACTCTACGCGCACTGCCACCGTATTATACGGACAAATATTAATTCCGAGCGTCGACTACTATAACCGATTTATGAAACGCAAATATCTCGAAAACAAACGACCAGTTGCACCCAAAAGGTGGGCGTTTCTTGAACGGCTCGTCAAACCCACAATTTAATATATGTATGACCCATTACAAAAACGCGTTTCCACTTCGGGTCCTCTCCTCGCCGGTGCTTTCCTGAATAAACTCGAGCTTGTTGAACTGAATCGACATGAATATGCAAATTCAAGGTACGATATTTTGTTTATACGTTCGGTGAAACGCATTTAATGTGCCAGTGTTAATGAGTATGGAAGGAAAGGGAATTAATGAAGACGGTCCCCTCAATGTTCATTTATGTAAATGCCACGAGACGGGCAGACATCCGGCCATTTTCTGTACAAAGAATTCAAGAGCTTATTTCCAAAGCGTCAGGAATTCGATAAATACAGGGCTAAGAAACTCGTGTTTCCTTTTCAACCATTTATTTTTATCATGAAGTATGTATGTTGTTACTATTGTTCAGAAATTTAGCTCACATTACGCCATACTTAATTTAAAAGGAGGAAAGATTATGGTCACAACGCAATGCAAAATACAGTTGTGTGTACAAGATGTTTTGAGCATTACAGGAGGATATAGGACGGATTGAAAATAACTTACCGTATACTAAATAATCAAAACGTGATACAATATATTTATCTTATTTTAAAATTCTTTTTGTAACATAATCCTGCAACGAACAGTGGTAGAAACTGGCCAGTTTAATAGCTCGTGTGGAACTTAAATTTCTACTGAATATGGATGTACAGTAATAGTCCCGACGAACGGGGCTGGCGGCGGGACAATAACGCGATGCGGACACTATTCCCTTAGAGTAGTATATGCTCTAAGACTATTCCGTGCGGCCGATGCCGCGAGTGAGAAAACCCAAGAGTTGGCACGAAGTTGCTGTCGTCTCTTTCGTTCTCTCACTTTCGACCGAAGGATTTCAAGAAATGGTGGGGATAGTGAGCGGGACTATTACGCATGGTAAAAACGGGACAATAACGACGAATTACTGTAGATACATATGCATCTTAAATAATTAGAAAATAATAGTTATGTAGGGAACAAGTGATCAGTGAGTTATAAAAAGTATATTTAAACGCCGGACTATAACTGTATAGCTGTTCTATTAGGTAATAGTGAAGTCTCTAATGCGCATGATCAAACAGAATCTCGTAACCCAAGGTTCGTTTCAACTTCGTCCACATGGTCCAATATTGCTTGGTACAACTATTTGCGTGTCATCCCCGTTTTGAACGATAATATGCTCTCCAACTGCAATTCTTAGCCTTAAAGTAAAGCATACTTAAATTCACGTATACATAGAATGACAAAGTAAACAATGAAGTCTTACCAAAATGACAGGTTCCATTTTGCTCACAGTTGATTTGTTTTGTAATTAGAATTTCGTCCAAAATATACATAATGAACTACCTCAAAATTTGAAATTGGGTGTGAGTAAAAATAGATTTTTTAGAATCTCAAGCTCGAATATTAATATTATTTTATATATTTTTATATTAATATCAGCGATTCATATGTTAGCCTTAAACTGGTTTGAATGGAATCGAGGGCGGTTAGCCTCATGCTGTTCTACCTTCGAGGGTGGCAAGGCGATTCCTTACGCTTGGGGAAAGATTCCACATAAATTACTAACTAATAAGAAGGACCAAAATGAAAAAAAAAATATGTAAGTTTCAAGATACTTCCTTATATCCCAAAAGAGTTTAATCAAGTATCAGCAATAGTTTTTTCGAAAAAAAATCATAAATATCAGTTACTTTTGGGGCTGTTACACGAGAATCCCCCCTTAATTCTCTACGTATGGTAACTCTGGTGAAGAACTACACCGCACTTACCCCCAAAACTCAAAAACCTTGATATTGAGCAGCCTTCCTAAAGTTTTGTAACATATGAATATCAAACCTACTATAAAGATATTAGTTATAAACACCGAATAATTATAAATACACATAAGACTAATTGAAGTTCCTTATATTATAACTTGTGATATATGCAGAGCGTCTCAAAATTATGGGTACAAGGTTATCTCCTTAAGGGGGAACACCACTGTGACGGCCGGAAAAGTAAGCCATTTTTAAGAATTTTTTTTCAGAAATAATTTACAGTTTTCATCGAAAATTTGTATTACCTACCTATAGTACGCTGTCTTAAGGGGTTACGCCACCCTGAGGCGCTCGAAACAGCACTAAACTAGACCAATTTTTTTTACTGATGCTATGAGGTTGAAAATTATTTATTTTCTTCTTATGTGTAGAGCATGTATTAGTGCATATATTGTATAAATACTGTACAAAAATATTAAAAAATGACCGAGTTATTTGTTCTCCCGCGAAGCTCGTTCGCCGTTACACGCGTGACTAACCTAATAAATTGTAACGCCCAGGTTCGTCTGAAATCAAATACATGATGATTTTCGTGTTCCTTAATAAAATACCTACGATGTAGCATACGGATTTGAGAAAGAAAAAAATTATTGCACAAATGAGAGCAAAGTGAAGAAAATTATACGTTTTTCACGTGAAGAAAACGAATTTAAACCATTAATTATATACGAATGGGGTATCGGATGGAAAAACTGATATGCTACATCGTAGATAATACCATTAAGAATATGCGTACCAAGTTTGAAATCAATCGGACAAATAGTTTTGGAAATATTTGATAGGTCACCTTTGAAAATGTAGTTTCGAGAAAAACGCAAAAGAAGTAAAGTAGAATGGTCGCTACCTGCTGCGGAATATCGACATGCGCGCCTCGTTTAAAGTCTATAACTCGGCTATTTTGGAGAATCTTTGCGTCTACCATGGCTTAAATTATTCTTAAAACTTCACGTAATAAGAAAATGCAAGAAAAAAAAATCGATTTTTTAAAACATTCAGGGTGGCGTAACCCCTTAAGAGACTATAAAAAAAAAAATAGAAAAACATCCATAAATTTTGATATATTAATTAATCTTCTAGACCCCCTCATGCGAGGTGGCAGAATGTGTAACTATGGAACAGCAGGTCCGAAATCAAATTTTATTTTTTTTTTATAAACTATATGAGTGTAGTTTCCGTTGTGCGTACCGATTTCTTAAACAAATTATTTTTGTAAAAATGGTGCGCTTTAGAAGAAAAGTTTCGAAAATCCGCGAATAAGATGGACAGTTTTTCGAGCGTATTTCAAAAAGTTTGTTTTCTATCAAAAAATCCGTGCGCACAACGGAAACTTCTTAAAAATGGCTTACTTTTCCGGCCGTCACAGTGGTGTTCCCCCTTAATGGAATTCATAAAAGGGAATGAAATACTTTGACAAACATTACCGACGCAAACTAAACGTCCCTGAAATTTTCTGTTGTTAGTAAAATGAGTTTTTTAAAGAAACCATTTCTTCTGTCCATTTTGTCTGTATAAAAAAGCAACGAGAATCTCCAGAAATATAAGAAGCAGTGAGAAACGTAGATTTACAATCTTCTAGACAAACTACGACTACGTGAAACAAATCGGTGTATAACTGAATATTTAAGCAAAATTAATTTATGCGGAGACTCGGTATTTATTCAAAAATGTTTAAATACTCATTCTGTGACTTGAGAGGTACCGATCATTTTACACCATCTGTGGTCATTCGTACCATTAGTTTACAATATAAAAAGTAATTAGTTGCTTCATTTCTCGAGTTCCACTAAGGAGTTGACTTTCTAACTATACTTTTGAAACACCTTGTATATCACAAGTACACCGTATGTAATTTCAATTATTGCAATCTCCAAAATTATAGAGCGTCTTCGCCTAATATTTTACAGATAATATCAACGATTTACAATCGTCCTGCAAAACTACATAAAATCAAAGATGGACATCTTGGACCCTTCCCTTGTTAGGTGATGTCCTTGGAAGAACTCTCTTATTTAAGTAACGCTTCCACGTGTCTCGAGTATTCCTTGGACATCATTAGAAGATACTATCTATGATGTCAATTAATTCAGAGCCTCTCAAACATCCATGATATTTATGCTAATGTGGGTAAATAAAGGCTGGCGATGCACATAGAGGACATATTGGTCACAGCAGTATTAAGTATTCATGAAATCGGTTGCGATTTTGAATTAATGTCAGGCATACGACGATTCTCGCTGCATTTTTTTCATAGTACATTGATTTGCAAAGTAAGTTGCATTTAATTGCAAATTTTGAATATGAGTTAAAAGATATTGTTTGATCCACATTCAGTCAATTATAGGGTTTATAATGAGAATCTTTTTTTTTTGCTTCATGAAGGACACAGTCACTGAATACTTAAATGGGAAATAATTCAGTTATGGTACTCGCAAATATTTTTATGAAACTGCTCACTGAGACTGTAGTGCAATTCGAGATCATAAAAACAGTTTATTTAAATTAAAAAAAAAAGAAAAACAATAATAACTATACATAATTATAGCACAAAAATAGTATACAAAGTGATCTGATAGTAATTCAAATACTAACAAGAGAAGGTCCCGAACCCGGAAACTCAAAGAAATCTGAAACTTTGTGAATATGTAGGGGGTTTCCTCCTGATTACAACGCTTTTTTCGCTGACCAAATTCACAACAAGGGGGTGAAATTAACCCCTAAAAGTTCGGTTATTTTCCGATTTAATTTTGTAACTCGTAATCTGTAAGAGCTACAAAAAAGTTTTCAAGACAAAAGTTACTTATTTTTGTTAGGACTATCATTTGGTAACTTACAGTTCTTACAGTTCGCGAGTCATAACACAAAATCGGAAAATAGCCGGAATTTAAGGGGTCAATTTCATCCCCTTAGAGTGAATTCGGTCTGCAAACAAAAATTGCGTTCCGGATTCAGGATCTTTCCTTGTAAGACATGATATAGGCATTAAAATAAATACGCTACGCTGCAACTGGCGATGTACAGCTAAATGCTACCATTAACCAAGCCCCGTAATTAACAAATTGTCTTCAGTTAACTCTTTCGACGTTGAGATTAAAACAGCGCACGCAGTGTGTAGAAGTCCTTCATTCGCATTTACTCGTCATACTTACCGAACGCCTATAGGCGTTTCCCGCGAAGTACGCGCACTGCAATGCCACCCACAGGGTTAATATTATTCTTCATAAGTGTGTAAGGACTTACCGTAGATAAGAAATTGAAAAGTTTTGGACTATTTCTTGGAGGATAATCCCAGATTATCTGTCAACAGCTAGGCGGCCCGGACAGTGATATCGACTTAAGCACAAAACAGATCGCCAACATAAACGACGTCTGCGACAGCATGAAACAGCAGCTTCTGATCCTGGTCGAATGGGCCAAGTACATACCCGCTTTCAGCGAGCTGACCCTCGATGATCAGGTCGCACTCCTGAGGGCACACGCCGGCGAGCATCTCCTTCTGGGCGTTGCCAGGCGCAGCATGCAGCTGAAGGATGTCCTTCTCCTCGGTAACAACTGCATCATCACGAAGAACTGTCCTGGTACGTTGGGCTGTTGGCCTTGTTTTGGCTGTCTTTTATTGTCTCTGTGTTTTGGGGGTATTGGCTAGATGTTTGTTTGGTTTGATGGGGAAAAATGTAGACTGTATGCTGGGGACAATGTTGACTCTGCAGAGCGGTTTGTAACAATAAGGTTGTGATGGTTGAAATGGATCGTTGGGAAGATCAAGGGAAATCGAATGACCCCATTTTTGTCCTCGAAGTCATTGTCAGATGGAAACGCATAAAAAAGGGAATTCAATGTTCTTAATTTCGAATTTGGTGGCAAAGAAAATGATAGCAAATATCTCAAACATGATATCTTTAAGAACATGTGTCACCAAGTACTTTGCCTGGCACTTATTAAAGGAACATAGTAATGAGGAACATATTTGGCAGCTTGAGTTTCAAGAATATCGTTTTCACACCTTCTGAGGGTACTTATAGCATAGTTATACTTACAGGGGAACACCGCGAACCCTTACTCACCGATTGGAATGCAACTTTGTGGGAGTGTAGAGTGACTCAAGACAAGAATCGCCTTTAAGGGTGGGAAAACTAACCTCAGAGTCAAATAGGCACGTCCACTTTTTCGCGTATAACTCCTAAAGTACAAGAGACAGAAATAAATGTTTCAGACAAAAATTTAACTGTGCAATAAGCGCTGCAAACTCGCGTTAACAAAATTTAAAAATAAGTTTTTTCGACAGGTATTTAGTTTTTTTAAACTCTTTTCAAAATTTTGTTAGCGCAAATTTGCAGCGCTTATTGTACCATTAAACTTTTGTTTGGAAACCTTTTTTCTTTCTCTTGTACTTTAGGAGTTATACACAAAAAAGTGGGAGTGCCTATTTGACTGTAAGGTTAGTTTTCACGCCCTTAAAGGGTGATTCGGCACAAATGAAACATACCGTTATTCTTGTTCTGTGTCACTATAAATCTACAAAGTTTCGTTCCAATCGGTGAGTAAGGCCTAGCGGTCCCTTCTTAGCCATAGTGAGGTCTCCGATGCGCTTGTCCAAACAGAAGAAGGGCAGGCAAGTGGGTGGAGCCATCAGTGCCATCTATTCCATACCGCAAACTAAGGTAGATGTCCCAAATACCGTGCTTTGACGCCGACTTGCTCACGAAGGTATTAATTACTGACTTCAATTACTTTCATTTTGCCTGGTGGAAATTTATACTGGTGTTTTAAACTTTTCTCTTTATTAAGGCATTTTTTTCGGGTTGAAAATGTTAATTTTTCATATTTTTTTAAATTGAAATAAAAATACATGTTTTCGTTCCAATTACCGTGCCCTGAAAAATGCATTGTTCCTATTCCGGTGCCCCCAATTACCGTGCCCTTTTTTGAATACCGTTTCCGCGGTTAGGTTATGTCTTTCAACTTTGAACTGTTCAAAACATTTTTTTGCTCTACAAGAGGTGTTTTTATGTAATTTTAATATGACCTTTTCATTACAAAAGCAAAATATGCAAATATAAATTTATATTCACCCGTTCTGAGAAAGGAAAGTAAGGTTAGGTTTAACAGTTACAGAGCTAGTGGGCACCGAGGGGCACTGTAATAGGGACAAGCGTTAAATTCCTGTCCCTATTACCGTATTCACTTTAAAAATACGAAAATGTTTCAAAAGTGCTCATTTTGCTATTTTTTTCACAAAATTTGAACCTTTTATAATATAATAAACACTTTACATAAGTGCGAATCATGATAATTATAAATTTATTCACTTCTGTAAAGTGCGCGTTCCTTACCGTTTCCGGTAAGGATTTAGGTAAATCCATCGAAATCTTCATATGCATTTTTGAAATTTTTTTTACTATGCTTTAATTGTTTAAAAATGCAACCTTCTCATTTGTAACACATACATTAATAGTTTAACTTAATTTTAAAAAATTCTCTCCTTGTTTATTTATGCGAGTTTTTTGTAAGGCTTCTTTAAGCATAAAGGCACGGTAATAGGGGCAGGACACGGTAATTGGAACATCTACCCTATATCGGGAAAATTAGTGTTAATAAAATTAATCCTGAACAGAGTTGCCAGACAATTCCCTACGCATAAGAGAACGCCAAGACATGACGTCACATCGACCTATATACACTAATACGACTTGCGCACGCCATGCGTGAATTGTAGTATGTCACCGCGTCACCACACGGAAAGATCTCAGCACCGTTCCCAACGGTGCTCGAAAAGTGAGCACCATAAAATCCGGTGCTGAGGTCCATTCAATGCGGTGCTTAAAACCAAACGCATTCACAATCTGTGATTGGTGCAAATATCGGTGCCGGGCACCGTTCACAACGGTGTTCCTGATGAACGCGCACTGAAATCATCGATGCATTGCTATCTTCCATCTTTGTTTTCCATATTCGCCATTCGTCGTTGTTTTCGATGGTATACCATGTGCATTGCTTTTGGACCACGTTTCTTTTGTGTAATATTCTAAGTAAATATATACTTTTATAAAGTAACAAAACACTGTAAAAGTTTCTTCTCATTAATTAGATTCGAGATTGTATAGCGAGTCATCTAGTGCTGACAATCATACACCGCTGAAAGACTTCTTTATTTCCCACAAACCTCGACAGATGTCGCTGTCGCGCATGCTCAAACACAATATAAGGCACTGGCAAAGTCGACCGCCAAATTTTTAATACCATCATCTCTATTCTCAAAGAATTTACGCTTTCCACCCACTTCTCCATTTTTCCTTTGCGCATGCGTATTGAAGGCTTCACTACGGCATGATATACCTAAACGTACAGATCCAAGTTCTTTTATCAAGAATTTACTATAGTTTCCTTCCTTAGTGTGGTTGAAATTACGAACTTTGAGTTTGTTTTTTAAGTTGTTCCTATCTGATCTTTTGGAGAAGACTGATACTTATAATGGTGTCTAGCAATTGCAACATGTTCTTTCATTCAAAAGGACTTTATATACATAATATTATCCGTTACTTAAGGATACACATTGGTAGACAAGATTGTGTGAATTAACTCAGCATCGTTCGCAATGATACTAACTCTATTGTCAAATTTATTGTTTAAATGGTTTTACTGGACATTAAGCTTCAGGGGTTTTGTGAACTCAGTAGAAAATCAATTAGACCTTTACAATTAGACTCACTTCTTCCATTGTGAATCATTCATACTAGGCAAAACCCTTCGCTTTACATGCATACAGGGTGTTCCAAAAGTTTTTACATATTTTGGTAAAACAGTGTGAAATTTAAACAAATTTCCTGATGACACTTTTATACGTATTTCCTTCCATCGGGATTGTAATCCTGAATAGGATTTATTTCGTACATTTGTTGCTAACATTACGGAAAAAAAACGGAATTTATGTTCCCTTCTCTGGATTAAATTTTTTGAGTTAGAATTGTGTAAGTATTATGAAAAAATAAATATTTAAAGTACAGCTGCAGTTATTCTTCGAAAATAGCGGTTTATAGAGAAATTTGTCCAAGGCAAATAATTATTTTGCACACCGGTGTTATCGGGCGTACCTAATTATCACGACAAAATATTTTTTAAAAGAAATCTTGATAGAACATGAAGCAGCTGAAAATATTTTCGATCGTAATATAGATTATACCACAGTATTATTTCATCCTTCGACGGCACTGATAGATAAGATTTTAGAAGATTAAAAATAATAAAATGTAAGTACATAGGCACGAAATGACTACGTTTATATAAAGAATGTTAATAAAATTGTTTCACCATCTGTGTTCCTAAATTTGACAGCATAAAAATAATTTTCAAAAGATTTTAAAAAGATTTAAATTCTTAAATCATTTTCGATCCAAGTTTAACGTTTCGAATTTAAACAAATAGCTCGAGAAGTTAATCACATTGATTTTTAATATAATTCCAACCGTTTTACAACCATATTTTCAAGATTTTGTGATGTCATGTATCCTAGTTATTTATGAAATTCTTTAAAACAATTCTTAATATTTTGTATGTTTTAAATTTGTAGTATTGTACATTAACTAGTCACTGTATATAAAATTTTCTATAAATTGAAAAATTTAGGTAATATTCCTTGAACAAAAATGTTAAATTTCTTACTTACAATTTTGCACTTAACGAAAGTGTACAAAGTCTTAATTTAAATCTGCATACAGTACTTTTTATATATTTTTTAAATCACCCCTATATATAAATAACGATAAAATTAGTAGAAATAAATACAATTTTGTCAGATCGTGATATAATAAAAAATTGTGTCTACTTTCTAGTAAACACCTTAAACTGACGATAACTTCTTAATCCCAGCAAAAGTAACTTTATCATAAAAGATTACATAGTCGATAATTTATTTCCAACCATTTGATTGTTGTGCATAAAATGCGTTTTATCCGTTAAATATCAAATACATATCACTTCTTTAAAATATTATGTACTCAATCAAACTAATTTCTATAAGACTTTTTATAATTTTGCTAATGATTAAGTATCGTTGTTGTTCTGATTTGATAAAAATAGAACATTTCGAAGGGTAATAGCTTTTCAAACGTTTTTATCGCAGATTCTTCGTTTTGGAATAATTTGTCATATTTTGTAAATAATAATCCGAATGCGTATAAAAATGAAAATATATTAACGGAAGATCAAGGGTGTATTCGATAACTATTCAGTTATTTATTTCCTATTCAAAAGATTTTTTATGTTACTTTTTATTTGTATGATTTTCCTTCTAAATAAAATTGTAAATAATGTCTTAAATTTTGAATCGGACTACCTTAAAAAAAGCTGCCTTTCTCACGATTATTCCGAATTGTCTTTTATTGTTAATTTGAATTATATATTGAATTCCTTGTAGAATTATTATTTACTTCATATTTCCTGTTTATCTTCCACGGAATCTTCCACCGAAATGATAAATGGCTCAATCCCGAAAACATTTATCAATAAATCTAATATCAACAGTAACCTCGAGATTGAAAAACAGCTTTTCAGTTGTCGTTCTTCGAAATCAAATTTTTAGTACAAAATGAATAACATTATTCAAAACTGAAAATCCCCCAAAGTTGAAGCAATCGAAAAAAATTTCAATAGTAAATACTATCGAGCAGAAAATATTAATGCAAATTACGATTAAATTTTCTGTAATATATTCCCTACAATTGCATGCCAAGATAAAGCTCATTGGTAGACATGTAATTACACTTTACGTTGTAAATAAGGACGTTATTTTTGTCGCGATAAAAATTTATAGTTACTTCAACATAACTGTCAGCTAAATTATTTAACATTTGAATGCTAGCTCATTCAAAGAGGAAAAAAATTTGTAATTCGAAGTTCCCTTCTTAAATTGCAAATTTACGTAAACAGGTATGGCATACTTATGAGGAACAATATGGGTGAGTGATTAACAGTGTGCATGCGTAAAACGTTTAAAACTGGCTAACATTCTTTTTCATTTATTTCGGTTTAAACCACAAAAGTATGGCTACCTATTTTTATTAATCATGACTTTTTCCATTTGGACTTATACATGCGTAGGACTTTGCTTAGTGCATAATAGAAGCAGGTTGGGCATTATACTTTCGTTGAATTTTTGTGGAGGACGTTTGTGTTTATAATGTTCAGGGTGAAGCACTGTAAAACGAGACAATCGATCAATGGAAAGTAATTTTATAATGGCAATGTGAAAGATAAGTTTTGTTAGCGACCTTAATAAGTCGCCGTTGTCAGACATTTTATTAAATCTATCTTAACTGAAGTATTAATATCAATATTTTATATTATAAGGTTCCAAATGTTTTTTGAGTACTTACAGAAAATCCAGTATTAAATCTTTGGAAATTATTCTCTGTAGTATATATTATTACATTGCATTGTAGGTATATTCCCACCAGAATATAATTATTATAAGTATATTAATATTAATAGTCACAAATAAATTTTTATATACATTACGTTATGAATATATACACGGTGATTCACGTAACCTTGCACAGTTAATATCTTGAGAACCACTGGATCAATTTTTAACATTATGGCCTTAAATTTCATGTTTTCCGTGAGAGTCTTTAAATATACGGCATGAGTGATTCTGAAGCACCCCTTTAGAGTGTGAAAATGGGAACTTCAAAAATATTAGTATTTCAACATTTTAATCGTACTATTTACCACTTTAAATGAAATTCCCCGAACTCTGAGATGAGATTCGCGTTACAACACAACACGAAGATCGACGAGCGTGTCACATGACAGCAAGAAACTTATCACGTTCTGATAAATGGTAGTGGGGAGAAAGGGAGTATTGACCTTGAAAACGATAATATATATATATTACTTAAAATAGTGCTATATCCCAACAGGTCACGTAAATAAAAGAATCTATCTCTTAAAGTATCGCTAAGAAAATCCCCCAAGTAAATTCCAAAACTGAAAAAAAACATTAATTCTTCACGTTTACCCACATGAGCAGTTTTCATTAGTAAATATAATCGACGAACTCAAAAGCATTTACCTACTAGAATTATTTTCCGCAATAAGAAATTGATTTTGTCAGAGAAATTCAATGATTTCTAGTGTTAAAAAGATCGATAGTCTCGTTGAATAAGTTGCACGAACGTATTGGGGAGTAGCTAGTAGACTGAGTCCGGCCTTCACGTTGCGATTGCAGTAGCATGGCTGCAATAGTGGGTTTATTCAACTGGTTATTGGTTTCAGCGGCTTTTAATACCACGTATCTCATCCGGGCTCAGTCGATTGGTAGTAAGGCTCGATGGGAACGGTTTAACCGCCGTTATCAGTCATATCTTTGTCCGCAGAGGGTCGCAACCAGGATCTGGACATCAGCAAGGTCGGTGTCAGGGTGATGGACGAGCTGGTGAAGCCTCTGAACGAGGTGCAAATTGACGACACCGAATTCGCTTGCCTCAAAGCCATCGTCTTTTTTGATCCCAGTAAGTTTCCTCACCTGTATCTCAGTTTATCGCGACCGTTATTGGGCCAAAGGGAGAATCAACGGGGGCGGTGGTGGAAATTTGACAAGACAGTATTAAATAAATATAAAATGATTTACAGCTTTGTTATGAAATAAATAAACGTACCAATAGATTAACTACAATATTAATTATTAGAATACAATATTATTTTATTTCCAACATCGTTGTTCAAAAGAGCTAATAAATGTGACGAGTAATAAGTATCTGAAATGAAAGATGATAGAGAATATTTTATTTCAATGATTATTTATATAATATTTTGCTTACCCTTGTAATAGAATTCCAAATGTAGGTAATCGTGCTCTAGTAGAAGTTTTGTGTTAGTGTTAGAATCGAGTAATTGCTATCAAACAAAAATACTCGCGGTGTGTTCCAACCCATCACTACTTCTATTGAACAACACTAATTTTTGAGCATCCAAAGTGTCACGCAGGGAAATAAGTGCAAGGAGAGCTTTCTTGGTGGGTCGTCTCTCACGTAGATTCTTCCTTCGGCCTTATGATAGATTTTTAAATTTTAAAAATAAGCATTATTAAAATTAATTACGAAAGTAAGATATAATATATTTGTGGCTTTCACCGACTGGATCCTTGCAGTTGATACTATTTGTAGATATCGAATGTGAACCATGATTTTTTAAAAAAAAAAGTGGTCTTGTCCTGAGGTTTCGCCAACATTAAAGTTACCTTCTAATTAGAATACGTATTGGTTACGTAAGCTTTACCTATCGTGACGTTTCCAATTCTAAAACTTTTATGGAAAAAAATTTCGTATTCTTGTATTATTTTTCGAAATTTCAAATTGTCTTGAATATCAAATATTCTATGCTGTTTATTTGGGTGATGTAATATTTATTTAATTAAAATACTTGTGGGTCGAGGTATATTAAGCTATAGTGGGATATAATAGACGAAGTTAAGATCAGTTTTGAGCTCGAATGGGTTATATGGAAGTTTTCTCTTAAATTGAAGAAATGCAATGGACATTATCGAAAAAATAAACAAAATATTTTCATTCGATAATATTGTTACTATTTATTGCAACGAATAATAACTACTATTAACGATTGAGTGATATTATAAGCAAGTAAACGAGCACTGAAACATTTAGAAGTAAAAATGACATGCAAAAGTGAGGTAGCGAATTAAACAATCAAGCGAGTAATTAAATTGGGCTTTCGTTTGTGGAGATTCGTGTCCGGGGATCGATTATCTTAGACGATCTGGTTTCGCGATCTGCAGCCGAAGGGGACGAAGAATTTGCGTGTCATTCGACGAAGATTTGCCAGGCACGCGAGAACGATTGCCTCAATGAGATTTAATTGATCATCGGCGCGGTCATCGCCGCCACGTCGAAGAAAATTACAAACGATCGAGGATTCGCGGTTTTTTTTATTTTACTCCTGCTCTTTCCTCTAATTTCAAAATTGTCAAATTTTAAGAAGCATAAAATACCACAGTTCGAAACTGAAGGAAAAAGTCCTAAAGTACGCGTTGTGTTTGATTAAAAATAAGAATACAGGCTGGCCAAAAAGATTGGGGCCATGCACCATACGAAATAACTCTGATCAAGCGAAGCTCGGATTATCAAGACACCACTGTAATACTGTGAAAACGTAGTAACTACTCCCCAGACTATTTGTAATTCTAAAAAAAATTTAACTTTTCAAATACATTATTTTGACTTTTTACAATTCACAGAGGAAGTTCGGCAAATCGAAAATTCCAAAAAATCTTAAACTTTGGAGCGATGTAGCTCAAGTGATGTTAATAACGGAACTATTTTTTGATTCGGCAATAAAACGGTCCATAAGGGTGAAATCACGCCCTCAAAGAAATTGTGAGTTTTCATATTATCCTGAATATCTGCGAAACCGTAAAAGATATCGAAAACAAGTTAAATCCAACGTTTTGAATCGAATATTTAATTATACACTACCTTTAATTATACACAATCTGCGATTGTCTTACCAAGTTGGACCGTGATTCAAATTGCATACAATTAAAAGTAGACTAAATGAGGTCGTGTTCAGTTATCATTGAGGAAACTTCGCCAATCTATTAATAGTACCCCTATGAATATTTAATGCAAAATGTGCACATATAAACTTTTACTGATCATGAGTAGATGACTCACCCTGTGTGCCGAGCTTATCGCTCTTGATTGCGCGTGTGCGAGAGGTTCCCGCTTGATGTACGCGAAGAAAATGCCATGGGGGATTTATCCCGTGCATATATCAAAGGTGAACATGATTCTTATAGCGAGGGTGAAAATCGTCCCTATAGCGAAGGTGAAAATTATTTCTATAGCAATAGAAATAACTCTTATCTATAGCAAGAGTGAAAATTATTCTTAGCAACTGTGAAAATTGTCTTATACCGAGGGTGAAAATAATTCCTATAGCGATAGTGATACTCTTTTCTATAGCGAGGGTGAAAATCGTTATTATATCGAGAGCGAAAACCTCTCTTATATCAAGGGTATTCTATATCACCTACGACTTACAATCGTCCACGTCCTTTCTGTCAACAGATGCAAAAGGCCTGAGCGAGCCGCAGCGAATCAAGCAACTCCGTTACCAGATCCAAATCAACCTGGAGGATTACATTAGCGACCGGCAGTACGACAGCCGCGGTCGATTCGGCGAGATCCTCCTGACCCTACCAGCTCTGCAGTCAATTTCCTGGCAGATGATCGAGCAGATCCAGTTCGTCAGACTCTTTGGTGTCGCGCACATCGACAACCTGCTACAAGAGATGCTCCTAGGCGGCGCCACGGCGGAAGTAAACGGCACTGTAACGCCGATACCGATCTCAAACGCTCCTGGCAGTTACGTGAGCAGCAACGAAAGTCCAAGTAGTCCTTTGACGCCAGCCAACGCACCCCCACTGAGTCCCCAGGATCACATGCTAGCTGGCGGGAGTCCTGTTATGATCCTGAGGGATCTCACGCCGATTCAGAGCCAAGAAGACGTGACCACCGTGGCTGGATTTAGGATGTTCAAGCAGGAGCCCAGTCTCGAGAGTGAATCCACCTTTTAAGAATTCGTTTAAGGAATCTTCATGGACAGTCGGAGGATCTTCCGGTTAGACTGCCACTTGCTGTTCACCTAGACGATTGTTGACAAGTAGAGTCTGCGATTTTAACGTACTTACGACGGAAATTTGAAGGTGTGAAAGGATCTTGGGGGATTCAGGAAGTACGAGAGAAGTCAGGGGGCTCCTGGCACGGATCGAAGAGTCTGTAAAGTTTTCGGGGGACAATAGTGGAATCTTAAAGGAGTTTTGTAGTTTGTTTGAAGATGAAGTGCCATAGAATCTGCTCAACGAAGTTGCTCCACCTCTGCCTTAAGAATTTTACATCCTAGGGGAGATTGTCATCTTAAATTGTTCCTAAGGAGAAATTATTTCATTAGAAACGGAAGGAGTGCACATGATCCTTAAGAGACTTGCAGATGACTTCGACGACTTCCACAGGAAAAAATAGAAAACACTGAAAGTCTATGGAAATAAAGTACGTGTCACAACTGATTGTGAGCCAGGATCTTTCCAGATTTTGAACCTGGATCCTTCAAACTACGTTGGACTAAGTTTGAAATTTTGAAAGGAAGGAAGACTTTGAAAGGTTTTTAAAAATCTCCAAGAAGGGTGGAACGTCGTAATAGTGTTAATTTTGTCTTGTTAAAGTTTAATAACGTGGATTGAAGAAATTTACATTATTTTGAAAGTGATTGGTGCTACGCTAGACGAAGCGGAGGTACTGCAAGGAATCGTGCAGAACTTAAATTCACAAACATTAAGAAATATTAAAAAGTTTTGAAGATATTAAAAGAATCCTGTGTGAGTTTTATGGAATGTATAAGATTCTTCAAAGTGACATTATTCGTTGATAACTAATTCTTCAATAATTCTTGAATAATTTCAAGAAGTCATAAAGATAAGATGGAATTATAGAAGGTACTGAAGAGTTGGTGATTTCCGTGACTTAAGTAAATCAAAGAATTTCTTGAAGATATTTAAAGGTAATCGATGATCTTGAGAACTGTCTTCAAATATTATCAGAGATCTTCAATTATATCACGAGATTTTCGATTTTTTTCACATCACGCAGTAGAGGTTTTTTCTGAATTTACTTCAACTTTATAACGAAAAATTTTGTGATTTTTAGTGATCTTTCTAAATAATTCTGCGGCACAGGTACAAGTGACTCGAACATTTGTAACATGCTGTAATAATTGGTTTTTTTAATATTGCAACTTTGGGAACAGTTTTTAAGAACAGAGTCCACCTGGTTTGCATGTTAAAAGTAATGTTTCAAATGGTTTTGTTGTATCTCATGGCAATATTCGCTGAAAATATAGCTATAGTAGTTGCAACGAAATCAACTGGCCGCTTGAAGCCACGCCCACTTTTAAGCCAGTAATAGACAGAGTGGGGAGCGTGCGGTATGGTGGGGATAGCTCCTCCCCAGTGGTCTCGAGCGTTCAGTTGATTTTGTGCGAGCTATAGCCATCACAGAAGTGCTGTACTCGATTTCTGATTTCAGAGTGAAAGTCGTGCTCAATCGATTGCTCAATTAATCCTTAATTACCTTAATCATAAGGTCAAATCAAAATCGGTCGATCAACAAAAGCGTTTTATCACCGCGAAGTTAGTTTACAATTAAATAAAGTCATTAATTTTCAACTTTCTCTTTTCTTTGCATAATGTTCAGCGACTGTAATGTTAGTAGAGGGATTGAACAATTAGTGTGTAGAATAGTCTACGATTCTTAAAAAATAAATATAAAAAAATAAAGCCTTGTGATTGTTCAAGTTCGTTTAATTAAGAAATATTCAATGATTTTTCGTTATTTTTTTAAGAAATTTATCATTTTCAAATAAACTATAATATTATAGTAATTTCGTATTTAATCAAATGTAATTTTTTGTAATTCAAAAGTTGGACCTTTGTCAGTAATAATTCGTCATTTAATTTGCATCGTATACGCTCATAAACGACCGACCTCTGAACACACCAATAATAATTAGCGTTAGTTGTTACATACGTAGGAAGTAAGTGCATTGTTATTTATACAAAGGGTTAATTAATTATATTATTTATAATATATTCCTACAGAGAATATTTTTGTTACCGCAATAAACAACTTGTTACACCTGTTATACAAAATATACATTGTATTATACAGACACAGTGACTAACGATTGTAATAATAATCGAATATTTTTATAACTGATGCATTATATTTTTCGTAATAATATTAGACAACGTGCAATATCGAGTGCTTTTCAATCGTTTCAACACATGTTCACTTGAGAGGAGCAGATTATCTTAAGGGAACACTGCATGTCAACTTTTTAAACACATATTATGCCATTCGGCATATTAAAACATGGTGGATGAAATGAAAAACATATTTTTATATTCAATGTGCAGAAAATGTCACTGCAAAAACTCAGGACATACTGCTTGGTACCTTTTAGAAGGAAAAATATTTTATCTTCTTTGGAAAAAAAATTTATCCACAAATTTTCTGAAAAAAATCCAAAAACTTTAAAACCTGTTATGTCAGATGAAACATTTCTTCTCATTTTGTTCACTCCTTAAGTGCATGTACATTTTATTCTTACATAGGAGATTTATTATTCCTAAAGACTATTTTTTTTTCATATGCAAAATTAGTCACAAGGGAACTTTGGAAACCCGAAAATTCCGATTTTTGAGCAACATTGCAGGTCGTCTGTTGGGCACCACAATAGAAGCATCGGGCAATCTTTTTTCTTTGCTACTTTTCAATGTGAAAACACCCCTTAAATTTCACTGTGTGTTTTTCTATTTTCCTATATATCTTGTATATACTCCTGTATATACAAAAATTGTTAGAATGAAAATTTAATGGCTTTTTATGCTGTTTAAAATGGTGCAATGAAAATTGTTTAAATTATAAAACATCCTCCACTGCCTTTTTCAGGCTAAAAAATATGCAGAATTTCATTATAAATACAGATATGTGTATTAAACTTATCCGACAGTACAGTATTTCGACGCATTATCAAGTATTTCTATTTTTAACCGACTTTAAAAAGGAAGAGGTTGTAGATTCGACCAGTATGTATTTTATTTTTATGTTTGTCCCCGCATAACTCCTCGACATATGGACCGACTTTGATCATCATTTTTTTATTCGAAAGAGGGCGATGCCCCGGTGGTCCCATCATTATCATTTTAGAGTATTTCCGCGCGTTGAGTTGTAGACTCCGTACCTATACCGAATTTGACACTTCCTTATTCTCACTTTTTCAACTCTAGGAAACAGTACTTTTTTTAGGAGCAGCTCTTCGTGTAGGGCTACTCATATTTTTTAAATAAATGTAGTTATAAAACTTAACTAAAAAGTAAAAAATAAAAACAATTTTAAGAATTAAACGAGACTTCAAAAAAATAAAAATGCGCTAAAAAGTACAAAATAATTTTTTTCATTATTTAATCTACGACTCTCAATTTGTTTAAGACGACGCCAGATTTACATAGCGCAAATGATGAGGCGCTGACATAAAAAAATTGAGAGTCATAAATTAAATAAGGAAGACAATTTTAGTGCATTTTTTTTTAAGTCGATTCCAATTTTTTTCTTAAATGCATATTTCAGTCGAACGATGTGAAATAAAACCGTAAATAATCGCATGGACAAATATGTTGATTTCCGAAGTTCCCTTGTTAATTTGGTAGAACAAAATATTCTGTAAACAATTTATAACGCATCACACGAAACATGTTCTACGTCATAGCTAACGCACAGTATACTCAAATCTATTTATAGCTCGCAATCTGTTCAATGATAAAAGTTAATTTTGGATCATCGAATAAAAGTATAGCCCTTTTTGTTTCTTTGTAGATGTATACAACATACAGAATGTCTGATACTTCATAGGACAATCCAGAAGGCGGCAAATCATCGTTTGAAATATAAATCAGAAACAACAAAATACAAGTTATTTATAAATTATCTTTTATTACGCTTCTTTCGCAGCATTTAAAAACAAAGAAATTGAGAATTGATAAGATATACCATGCGTTGGACACACTCCAGGAACATATAAATTTCTTACAGAATATTTTAGATGCTACAGTCAGAACAAAATGTGGTGGCCGGTTAAAGCCACAAGTTTCATTTGTACATTAAATCAGTATTTTTCTCTGTAATTCTCTGACATTTTTTATATTAAGTAGAAAAAGAATAGTGCGCGTAACCAAATGAACTTAAGCGACCACTTACATGCCAATATTTTCCATACGTGGAATCCTACGTTTTAGTAAATATTAACGAACACCTACATGCACATTCATAAAATAAATTTCAAGACTATCAGAGATAGATATCATTAGATATACGTTTGATATATATTTTTAACAAAACTGATTTTCGGGACTGCCCACAAATTTCGAAATAACATAGCTGGAAAACTTTTCACAAACTACTGTAAATTAGTTAGAATAAAGAGTGCAGGCTAACCATAATTTAAAATTGTATAAATTTTAGTCGATAAGCATCCTGTTAAAAACTCATTCAATCATTACAATCGTTAAAGCTAAATCGAGATATTAATATTCCATGATGATTGTTAACATTGACGAGACGCCACTGATTGGGTACGTGTTCACAGTTAAACAAGCGTAATATTTGTACAAATCGTTGTCAAGAAACAAACAATGTTATTAAGAATATCGTCGACATGACATACGAATTTGTAGATTTTTCGAGGTACCACGCCGCACTTTCTGGAATGATCCTGTACCCTGTTTATACTAAATGACATTCCATATGTAAGAAAAAATTTTAAAAAATTAGCGAGTAGTTACCGCCCCTCTCGACGAAGGAAGGAGCACACGCCATTGCAATGCAATTTTTTCTTAGCGAAGGAGTACGCGTGCTTTTATAAATGCCCTGTATAGTTGGAACCCGATTCGTTTCTTAGATTTAACTTTCAGTAAAACATGTTTCATTGGCGATGATCTTTGTTCATGATAATAATTTGGAGGTTAATGTTTTAGACAGCAGCATCAGATACTTTTTTATGCAATAAGAATTCCATGAAATACAGTTAGATCAACTCTAATGGACACTTCCAGGCTATTAGGGCGGAGCTATCCCCCACCGTACTGTTTAGCCACACCCACAACCATACTTGTCAAAATGAAATTAATGTCGATAGAAAATTGAGTTTATTACTTTACAAACTTCGTATCGTTAATTTGTGTATTGTATTCACACTGATTCAATCAATTTCCTCTTAAGGTTTTTAGGAGTAAATGTCTGGTTACGTTTTGAAATTGGAGATATGGATAAACATGGCCGCTTTATTTTTTTGCATTGTAAAGCCACGTTCCTACATATGAAACATACAGCTAATTCATTGTAGTTATGAATTAGATGATAAGTTAACATTAGTGGTAAGGAACCTGGTGTGATACGCATACAGGCATTTAAAAAATTGTAAACAGTTAGCTATTAATGATAGAAACGTAAACCACTATGTACTCTGATCGGTGTATCGTTCCTTGTCAAACTCAAATTTGAATGATTCCAATAAATTCAGCGTGTTCTCCGCCACGCATGGCATGCGTGGGAACGTGGCTTAAATCAAGTCAACCTGGATTTACAGGATTGCGCGAAGAACCTGGTGGGGATAGCCCCACCTCAGTGGTCTGGGAGGGGGAGGGGGGGGGGGGGCACACGATTTTATCCCACCACTAATATTAGTATTTGGAATTTTGGGGCGAAGTATTGGAAGGTTGTGAAAAAAAATCATGTACATCAGATTTTATTCTTTAATTAAAGTTTCTTCAATATTTTTGTGGCACGATATTTTAGAAAAGGATATTCCTGCTGAAATCTGGATTAGACAAACAAAACAATAGAATCACATAACTAATACAATATAGTAAATACAAAATAAAACAAAATAAATGTATGAAGAGAAAATAAACTTAAATTTTAAGACATCATTAATTATGTAAAAATCAAGTGTTTGTATAAAATTAGACTTATTGTTAGTAGAATTAAACTTTGCAATGAAAGTTTGATGTGTTAGATGTAATTGTGAAATTAATATAGTCAAATTATTCCAAACATATAATTAGTCACAAAATTCAGTAAATCGAAAAAGCATAATAATTTGAAGAAACAAATCGTTGATTCCAAGTGTTCAGCGTGACTTCTCTTAGATTTCGTATTTATGGCCGGATAGGAAGCAATAATATAATTAATTTAGCAATATTTTTTTAACGTGTAACACTACTATGAAATACAAAATATAATATATAAATATAGTTTTCTATGTGATATGCGTGCACGTGCGCGTGTATACTGTAAATTAGTGGAAGTGATAATATTGTTGTTAGTAAACAAGGAAACTGATTAAACGAAACTATAACTTATAACAAGTTTCTGCATAATCTTTTTCTTTGTATTTATTTTTTACCTACCACTATTGTTAAAACGCTGTTTTACTAAAGCATAATAATATTTGTTATTAACAGTTGGAACGAATGGAAAGATACGATTTCTTAAACTTCTTACGAAACTTATAAATATACAAACTGTACACATAAAAAAAATTACATTAAAAAATACGCATACTCCTCTTAATTTTCGATTTTTGACGCATTATTATATAAGTCATGTTTCATCATCGATATCATCATTTTCAAAATTGTGGAAAGTCAACAATTGTTTAAACAGTGAAAAAACAGTTGTCGATTAAACATTATTTATCTAATTATTAAGCTTCTTAAGCGTTCATTTTTTAGAATAAGCACTATTATTAAAGTAAAAATCATTTAATATGGGTTGTGAGCTATTTGTTACCAAGATAAACAATTCATAGATAAGCTGTTTCCCAATACGCCATTAAAAGCGCGCAAATATCACTCCAATTGTAAATAAATTTTCTTTTTTACCAATTGTTATTTAATTATTGTAAAAAGAATTGTACCGTGTAATAAAAGAGGTAAGCGCCCAATTAATTATCTTAATCGAGCAATAGTCTTCTCTTTGACTCGTTTTGTTTATGTTTCCATTTAATGTTTTAACTGTATCTTACAATAAATGTTCGTAATTATTTACTGAATTCATTTTTATTCCGTTTCACGTACAAATTAATTTTATAAATATAAGCGTAACACTTATCAAGAATATAATTCATATTTAAAAATGAACTTATCATATGTAGAAAGAATAAATATTTCTATAAATAAAGAAATTAAACTTGTGAGAAGTTATAAACAAAACATGAATCCAATTTCCTCGAAATAATTTACTACTCTAGTGTTAAAATTTTTTTAACTACCAAGGGATTACAGAATTGTGTTTTGAATACTCAAAATGGTAATGCAGAAATTGCAAGTTAGAGACCTTAAAATATTGCGTGGATTTATATTCACGAATAAATAATACATTTTTCAATATTCTTTATTCTCCGTTTGCTGTAAAATCAAATGATTTAATTTTTCCTCGTCTAATGTTTATTCTAAATAGTAATGTAGACAAATTCCAATTAAACATCTTTAAACTTTGTAAAAAGTATCTGATAAAACATACATAAATATCATTTTTAATTTGTACTCAATAATGTCACTATTTAAAGCTCAAATATTCTTTATAGTATAAAACCTATCCCCATAAGAAACTTCCAAAAAGTAAAAAAATTACGCCAAGTACATGAAATCAAATAAATCACAAAAAATAGAAGATAATAATAATTACAAAATAAAAAAAAGATGGGAAATCAAAATGAGCTGCAAGTACATAATGGTGCTTTCCAACTACCCTTAAGGGGGTAGACACGGGTAATGCAGCGCGCTGTATACCGACACAATCTGGCCCGAAACAGGGGGTTGGGATTTTTCATCATTCGTCCTTATATGAGCAGATTTTGGGCTGGGTTAGGACTCATTCGAAAGAGGAAGGTTCAATGCGGAGCGCTCTTCTCATGGTTCAACGAGATTGTGTTGATATCTAATAATATGAGTGTCCAAAGTAGAGCAAAAGTCGACAAAATACACCCGCAGAATCCAAGTATTTTTAGGTCACTAAAAGAGCTTTGTGACTGAAACGGTGAGAAGAGCGCTCTGCATTGAACCTTCCTCTTTCGAATGAGTCCTAACCCAGCCCCAAATTTGCTCATATAAGGACGAATAATGAAAAATCGTGACTTCAGTCCCAAATACGAGTTCCGCCATATTGGCGATAATACAGAGCAAGTCACGTGACAAATTTAGTTCAGCTAGTGGACACGAGATGGCGCCTACTCGGGAGGACTGCCGACGTGGATTCATAGCAAAACTGAAGCGTTAGCTGGATACACAAGCCACAGTAAAAGCGTGATGCAGTCAATGTATGAATTTTCGGACGATTGTAGGTTAGGTTATATGCATTTCAGGCATATAACTGTTGGGAACTGTGTACATTTACTAAATTAACGCTTTTATTGTAACACATACATCACTTGAAATCGCTGTCGAATTTATGTTATAATTATATGGCCACATTATTTAAAATAAAAAAAGAGATTGGAACTTTTTTTACTAATACTGGAAATATTGATTTACTGATATCATATTTTCAGAATGTGGAAGTTACAGCAATTATTTGCAATTATTGCTCTTATTATTATTCTTCCGACTATTGTATATAACATACAACAAGGAAAAGTCTCCAAATCAGTCAACAGTTGACTCCCTGATTTTTTTTTGTAATTCTTTATGGTCCTATGCAGAGATGGGCATTATTTAAATAAAAGAATATACTTCCGAATGGCCCCAGTGGCTGATCGACACGAGGTTTGGGGTAGGGTGTGTGTACCCTAAATCTAAAATTCTATTTAGCTTCGGGTATTTATTAGTTTCCTTTGTTTATTCGAAGGCCTTTCATCTTGGGCTTCGAATAATTTTTCATCTTTCATTATATCTTTATCTTAAGGTCGTATTCAGATATATTGGCCGGTCAATTCGTTTTCGCGAACAGCGATCGAGGAGTATGGTGGGGTAACGGGAATGCTGCTCGGCTCCGTCTGAACGTAGCCGTGTGGCTGTTATGACCAATACGAGATGAAGCTATCGAGAAAGAATCAATGTTCAGACCAATAAAGCTCCTGAATTTTTTCGGAGCTAAGGCACACCTATTCTGATGTGTGTATTTCTATGCTGACAGCTCGGTTTGGCCTATACACACCAGAAGCTTGGCGCTAACCCCATCACTTCTGGCTCACTCTTGTTCTGCGAAGGCGAGAGTGAGATGGAACGAGAGCGAGTCAGAAAACGTTGCAAACAGGAGCACCGAGGCAGGCAAGCGGTACCTATGGTGGGAGAATACGCGTTACGAAACGCACCGGCCAATATATTTGAATGTAAAGTCTCGTTAACCGCTCGCTGGTCGGGACCGGCGTTGAGCCCGTATCATGAACGGAGCCCTAATTCCGAGGCTGAGTTTCTCGCTTCTTTCTGGCCGAAGGGGGCAGCGGGATGAAACGCTTTGCGTGCGCGACGGGCGCGAGCGCTCAGATGGAATCGTGACTGTTCGACGCATGCGCGCTACGGTCAGGTAGCCAGGCACGGCACGAGTCTTTTTTGCGCCATAACCGAGCTTGCCAAATTCCGCCATTTATTATAAAACATTTAATTGAGCTTCTTCATGACCTTACTCTAAACTTTTACTCGTAGTTTAAAACCGTTGTAATATAATTTGTAGTATTTCATTTAAAAATTTATTTTCAACAATGCCAACAATGAAAAGGCCATTTTGCGCCTCTTGTCAACCTTACGCCCTAGCAGTTGCCTAATTTTACAGAGTAAAGTCATAAATAATCTCAAATAAATGTAATATAATAAAGGGCGCAATTTGACAAGTTCGTCTGGGGCGCAAAAAAGACTTATGCCCGGCCTGCGTCAAGATTTTGCAAAGCGGGTCCCGACTCCCGTGCTCACCGGTAGCGCTTGCGACCATCGCGCACGCCCGTCGCGCACACAAAGGACGGAGTGTCAGGCGTCCGAAAGACGGAGCGAGACAAAATATCAACGCGTCGCCTATCTCTTACTGTCCTCGCTCGCTTTCAGTGCCTTCGCTCGCTCTCTTTCCATCTCGCGCTCGCCTTCGGCGGACAAGAGTGAGACAGAAGTGGTGGGGATAGCGAAAAGTCCGTATCGTGTACACCAAACCGAGCCCGTAACGATCTTAGATGCTCGAATAACCGACGAGAACCTTTATTGCCCGAGCCGCACGAGATCGCCGTTGCTCGGCGATGTGTCATCGATTATATAGAAACAGAATTTGTTTTTTTTTTCATCGTATCAATATGAAAGTGACACAAATGGATTCCTGGCATTCTCCCGATTAAATTGACAGAAAATAATTTAAATCAGACTATTTTTAACGAAACGGGCTTCCAATTCTGCAAACAAATTTTCACGTAATTTCCTTAATTATGGTCCGAATAATATCATTTTTGGGGCCAATTTGATCGAGAAAACATGACGAATCGATTCACGTCACTTTCGCAAAGATCTGATTAGAAATGCAGAACTGACGATTTGTCACTGTTTAGTGCGTAACATTGTATGGCCCCGCTGGATTCGAGCGTCGAAACCCACGAAACTGAGCGAGTTGCATGATTGCCAGTGTGAAGGACAAGAGAGGACTTTGCATGGCGAAGGAAAGTCAGCCTTCCATAGAACTCAAATCGAGAAAGACTTTGCTGACAAACTTTACATATGTATATTCGCGTCAAATAAATACTTTAATTGTAAAATTTAGACGACAAACTATTGTTGAATTTCGCCAGTTCTTACATATGCATCACTTGGTTGGGAATTCCTGATCCCAGAGTTTCATGCATTTACCTATTGAAATGTTGCTTCAAGTCATCGGGAAATTGCATTGCTTCTTCTCGTACATACATACATATATCTGTTCGCGAGTAGGTGTCACGAGTGACGCGGCTTTGGTTTCCCAAATAAATGCACATTTATTAGAGCCCTCGGTCGACGGCGACTTGAGTCATCCAGTACTGAATATGAATATGTTCATATTTCTCATTACACCTTGATAAGAGTGTTACCACCGATAGATTGGTGAGTTTATGTCCACGAAAATGAGTCGAGTTGCGAAACAATTCGGTCTATTTTTTCTTATGAATACATGATTAGGACACACACACACTACGTTCACTAAAAATAGGCCGAATTTCTCCATGTTTGGCATCATTTTCATCAGTAATGCAGTGCTCTGGTGAAGAACATCGTATTACGGAGATAATATTCTAGGCCCTGGAATCTACGATATTGTCAATGTGCAGTTGAAACGCACGCCGCTTCACACTATCGTTTCTTAGCATTTATACGGGGTGATTCTCTAGCTATCAAACGCGATGCTCGCCAACAATCATGTGTCTCGCTGAGTTTCGTGGGCTTCGACGCTCGAAACAAGCGGGACTATACAATGTTGCACGCTAAGCAGTGACGAATCTGAAGTTCTGCAATTTCTAATCAGATCTTTGCAAAAGTGACGTCAATCGATTCCTTACAATTTTATATATAATGTTTGTTCATAACTGCTTTCTGCATAGGACGTATAATAAGTGTATTTCATGTTCTGTTTCGGTGCTTTGCTAGTAAAAAAATGTCTAACCTAACAATCTTAATTTTCTGGGGACATCCCCTCATCTATTTTCCCTTTTCACTTATAATTCCTTACTGCTAACGTAGAATATTGTAGCATAAACACATTTCAAGTAATTAAAATGTACAATGAATTTTCTACGTTTGTAGTACCAGCCGACTTTCCGTTTAAATTTTTATAAGTACAACGCAACAGCTGAGAATTTCTTTCCTTATTCAGAATAAAATACGGAAATAGCAAACAGCTCCCTCTCGCGTTTACCGGGCAATCGGCGATCTATCGGTATTACCATTTCTGTGCAGAAAAAACCTGCTGTAATACCGACCTGCCGATTCGGCCAGGTCACGTGACGTGTCTACCCCCTTAAGATGACCCAACTACATATACACAGCAAAAATGCTGTGTTCATACATTCAATTACTCATATCGTGGACATTTTAATAATATGCAGATAAAATGTAACATCTAGACATTCGCCTAGATGTCCGCGGCCTGGAAATCAAATACTTGGCGTGGCCAAGCAAGATATTCTCAGATCGTCAATACTAAGGTCGGTATCATATATATTGGCCTGTGAGTTTCGTGAGGGGTCCCACCACACAGTTTGCCTGCCTCGGTGCTCCTTTTCTCAACGTTTTCTCACTCGCTCTCGTTCCATCTCGCTCTCGCCTTCGTAGAACAAGAGTGAGCCAGAAATGGTGGGGATAGTGCCAAGCTTCTGGGGTGTAGGCCAAACCGAGCTGTCAGCGTAGAAATACACACATCAGAATAGGTGTGTGTTAGCTACGAAAAAATTCAGGAGCTTTATTGGTTAGGACATTGATACTTTCTCGATAGCTTCATCTCGTATTGGTCTACGCATAGCTTCGTAACGCACACAACTATTACGCTAAGAATAAATAACAGCCAAACGGCTAGGTTCAGGCGGAGCCGAGCAGCGTTCCCGTTACCCCACCATACCCTGCGCGAGGACCGCGCAACTCCAACTGACAAATCCACGATCGTCAGATGGTGGTGGCTGATTTCTCCTCGATCGCTGTTCCCGAAAACGAATTCACCGGCCAATATATTTAATACCGACCTTAGTGTTCCTTCTTTCTCGATATTTTTCGCATGTCGAGAAATGAAAAATCAGATTATATTTCTCGAGAATCCTCGAGAATTCTCAAGAAATTAAATAAATATTGCAAAATTTATAATATTGGAATAATGTTGATAATATTTATCTAAATTTTTATTCGTCTCTAACTTACAAGGGAACACCGCGAACCCGGACTTACCGATTGGAACGCAACTTTGTGGGTTTTTAGAGTGACTCAAAATAAGAACAACGGTGTGTTTCATTTCGGCCCTATCCCCCTTTAAGGGGCTGAAAACTAACCTCAAAGTCAAATTGGCACTTCCACTTTTTCGCGTATTACTCTCAAAGTACAACAGATAGAAAAAAATGTTTCAAACAAAAGTTTAATGGTGCAATAAGCGCTGTAAACTTGCGTTAACAAAATTTTGAAAAAAGTTTTTTTTCGTTTAGATATTTTTTTTTAAACTCTTTTCAAAATTTTGTTAACGCAAGTTTGTAGCGCTCATTGTACGATTAAACTTTTGTTTAAAACATTTTGTTCTGTCTGTTATACTTTGAGAGCTATACGCGAAAAAGTGGAAGTGCCAATTTGACTTTGAGATTAGTTTTCACCCGCTTAAAGGGCGATAGGGCCGAAATGAAACTCACCGTTGTTCTTGTTTTGAGTCACTTTAAAAATCCACAAAGTTGCGTTCCAATCGGTGAGTCCGGGTTCGCAGTGTTCCCTTGTTGAACAAAACTTGTGAAAATTAAAAAAACAGATATTAAATTTAATTGATAAATTTATTTATTTAATACAAAATGTGAACGAGGCGAAACACTACTTTTTGTTATAAAATAGTTCTTTAAAAAGTCGCGTCAGCGAATCTTCTTCTTTTTTGTGACAAAATCTGCGGCAGTTGAAAAATTTCTTTCATTTTGAGTGGATGTTGGTTTAATTGTATATAGAGCATCAGTGATACGAAGAGAAAAGTTTATAAAAAGTCGCGCAATTCTTCGTATGTATTGCTAACCTTAATTAGTAACACACATTAATTAACTAGTAACTAGTAACACACAATTTGAACTAACTGAACATTCATTTCTGAAAACAAATGGGATTTATAATAATTTTCATACACTTAAGTTTCTCGAGAAATACTGTATTTTATCGAGAAATGAGAAATAAGAAATTATGAAATTTCTCGAGAAATTCTCGAGAAAGAATTCTCGAGAAGGAACACTAGTCAATACTCATACCCTCCCTCTCGCAGACTTTCAGATAATTTGTTAATTTAATAAATTTAAAACTCTATCAATATGAGTACATTTTCATTATATTGCGTTTTAAAATAATTTTAAGATCATTCATCGACACCGATACCTTTTCTCTCACAAGCTTTCATCAGATAATTTGTCAATTTAAAACTCTGACAATATGAGTACACTTACCCCAAATAGCACAAAGACATCTTATGTACGTCCCAAGAACGTCCGTTCCGGACGTACTGTACGTTCGAAGGATGTCCCGAGAAGGTCCATATGTCCCTTGTACGTCCTCGTTAAGTTCTTTAAATGTCCTAGGAAGGTCCTATTTACAAAGTGGAACGTCCTGAGGACGGGCTGTGCCGATATTCTCAGAACGTTTTCTGAATGTCCGAAAGTAAAATTAAATACGTCCAAAAGGCATCTTAAAAACATTTTGCAGATGTCGTAAAAACGTCTTAAAGATGTCTTCATCAGGTCTGGGTTAGGACATTAAGAAAAAAAAAGGGAAAAAAAATTGCCGGTGACGAGAACCGAACCCCAGGACTCCCAAGTTACGAAACAACCGGTTTTCGCAACTACCCAATACACTTCTTTGGAACTACTCCTAATTTCTAGGTATATACCGGGATTTAATTGTTTTTAGAAAATGCGCATTGACGCGAAATATTCTACAGAATATCATCATTCGACCTCTTGACTCATTGTTTAAAATTTCACATCCGTTTCAAGACAGATGTTTTAACGACATCTTAAGAGACAGACGTCTTTAAGACGTCGTGTGTGTAAGAATTAAAGATGTCTGTCTTGAGACGTCGTGTGCTATCTGGGAACATTTCAACATTTCAGCGACTGCATTGCACAAAAAAATAACGCAAAGGCGAGATTCAATCATAAGACTGTTTTGCAATCTAACCTTAATTATCTGTAAAACCTACAAGACGGTTGTTCTTCTAACATCTGAAATTCAGTTCTTCTAAACATTCACAAGACTTACGAGACGAAGGTTCTCGCAACATTCGAAATGTAGTCGTGCAAAACAATTACGTGACTTACAAGATTGTTTGATGTTTCTAGAACATCTGAAATTTAAATCCTAAGAACATTCGTAAGACTTAAGAAAAGGACGTTCCTAGAACATATGTGTACGAAATTTAGGTCTTGGGAACATCTGTAGGACTTAAGAAATGAACGTTCCAAGAACATACCAAATGTAAGTCTTGGGAACATTCGTAGGACATAAGAAATGGACGTTCCTAGAACATACGAAATTAAAGTCCTAAGAACATTCGTAGGACTAAAGAAACGGACGTTCCTAGAACATCCGAAATTTAAGTCCGAAGAACGTCCGTAGGACTTAAGAAACGGACGTACCTGGAACATCCGAAATTTAAGTCCTAAGAACGTCCGTAGGACTTAAGAAACGGACTTACCTAGAACATCCGAAATTTAAGTCCTAAGAACATCCTAGGTATGTTCAAAATGGACGTAGGGCGTTCGGATATAAACTGGACATGAAACGGACGTCCTTGGGATGTACGATGTTATCTGGGACATTATTTTGTGTTTTTAAATAATACTTATTTATCGACACCTCGACCTTTCCTGGCCACGCCAAGTATTTGACTTCCAGGCCGCGGACATCTAGGCAAATGTCTAGATGTTACATTTTATCTGCATATTATTAAAAGGTCCACGATATGAGTAATTGAATGTATGAACACAGCATTTTTGCTGTGTATATGTAGCTGGGTCATCTTAAGGGTAGTTGGAAAGCACCATTATGTACTTGCAGCTCATTTTGATTTCTCATCTTTTTCTTATTTTGTAATTATTATTATCTTCTATTTTTTGTGATTTGTTTGATTTCATGTACTTGGCGTAATTTTTTTACTTTTTTTGAAGTTTTTTATGGGGATCTCACTTCTTTTTACAAAGATAAGTTGCATCGGGAATGCCCAGAGGCGGATTTAACGGCGGGCGCACCGAGCGCGCGTCCAGTGAGGGGCCCCACAAAAACCAAGTTTCCACTTTTTTTTAATGACACCAAATTTGATTTCATATTGTAAGCGGATCGTAAAATTGTAAGCGAGAAAAGTATAAGACTGTGCAACGCTGCGCAATTTTGAAGTAACTGTTGCTAAGGAGGGCGACGGAACACCGTCTCCGAAATAGCTTTTCCAAGAAGTGGTTGCTAGGGGGCGATCATTTGCGAGATAACCCGGGTAACAGCGATCGAGAGTGGCCGGCCGATGCTGCGACGACAGTTCGGTAATCTGTTTATGTGTTTAAAAATATGGTTAACGTGATTTTATTTATCCTGTCTTTCCCTTTTTTGTAAGGGGCCTAATATTTTCTTTTGCGCCCGGGGCCTCAACCGACCTTAATCCGCCTCTGGGAATGACTTCAGATAATTTTTAATATTATATTATTATCTTCTATTTTTTGTGATTGATTCGATAATACTTTTCTTCGTCCTCGACTTTTTCATGTACTTGGCGTATTTTTTTTACTTTTTTGAAGTTTTTTATGGGTCTACATATACATAAAATCCTCAGTTTAATTACAAATAAAAAACAGTTTGATGATATACAAACATGTCGCAATTCAAATTTCGGCAACTTACCTTGTGTCTGAGACCGCATTTTGGTTGCAATTCAATAGTACAACGATACATATTTGTAAAAACACGTGGCATCTAAAATTTTAAAAACTTACCTTATTTAACGCTCGCCAGGTTATAACCTGACTGTAAGCTGTCAAAATTTGGAGTAGATTGCATAGTGAAGGTAGCGTTTGACGAACGAAACATGTTTTAGTTTCTGATGGCTGAAGGTGTGCGTGTAACGCGTATCGAGAGTCGACGAACGAAACATGTGTTAGTTTCTTTTTGGCTGAAGGTGTGCGTGTAACGCGTATACGTATTATGTTGACGAAAATTTTGACTGGAGAATCAGAAGAAGAAGAAGAAGAAAAATATTACCGTTTCCGACTGATCCATGAGACGATATTACGATATCTCTGTTATGCGTGGACCGATTTTATTGAAATTGGTTTTATTCGAAAGCTTATATGAGCTTTACATAAGAAAAATGCCTTTAAATTTAGAAAATATTGCAGGCGTGATGATATTAATGAAATAAGTTTCAGGTTAGGTTGGATTAGTCGGGCGACGGGTAAATGATAGCGGTAGCGACAGTCGACGTATACGGGGTGTCGAAACATGTACTTGGCGTCGAGACGCTGCCGCGTCTCTAGATATCAATTACGAAATATTTAATCTGGTACCAAATGTGTGAACATGTCTGTACTTATCTTGTAAAATACTTACAATCACATATTTACGTCATAATCCACTAGAAAAAGTTATTTTACAATTTATCTAATTATAGTATAAAATAGGTAATTCTTTGTTTTATTTTATCGCCTCATGCAATTTTTTCTGTGCTACGTTCCTATATACAATTTTTTATACGAAAAATCAATTTACTTAATGTATGGCTACAAATATTATCATATACTTAAGCCATTAATGTCAGTTTAGTTAATTTTTGTAAAATAAAAATGTTAGTCAACATCATAGTCTGTACGTTTTCGCTTTTTCAAATTCGTTGTAACCTCGGATAGAACGATGCTATGAGTACCCAGTCTCAACCATTCTAACAAACGAACTTTGGCTTGCCTTCCCGGTAGAAAAAGATGTCGTTCAAGTCGGGGAAGTTGGTGATCCATTGTTAGATCAGATACTGAATTTTCAGCCCAGTCCATAACTAATCGGAAACGAGATTTATATGCCTAAAAATAAAAGAAGTTAACTATAAAATTACTAATGTCCTTAGGGAGATGCAGTATTCAATTCTGAAAAGTCTCCTATTAACTATAAATCTATTTAATTACCGAAAATCGTACTTTTTAACCAAACTTTGTAAATATAAACGGAATTGTAATCGTCTTGCCGGTAATACGATTTTTATTTGTCTCTTTTTGAAAGTAAAAACAATATAGAATCTACATTCGTTAAAGTGCACCGCTTTTCATTTATTAAAATGCTATTCAAACATTTGCACGCATAATAATAAATGTTATATTTTATAAAATCTTGCAACAACTGTCGTGTTGAAATTAATGACTTCGTAAATTATTCACCTGTAATAAACTTCTTGCTATTTGTTCCAAATCTCTGTCACCGAATTTCTTTACGTGCATTCCTAATTCGTAATAATAAGGATTCCATTTGCTTAAAACAATAACATCTGCGTCTGCTTCCAAAATTTCCCTAATAAAATATAATAAATGAATAATTAAATGTACACATACACGGGGAAACAACTATTATTCTCGGAGAATTGTATAATTTATGGACACGAGAAAGGAGAGTTTTAAATATTTTGAATCGAAAAAAAAGTAAATCATCGAACCTATATCCTTCCTTATATATTTTCGGTATGTCGACACTAACTACAGGATTCTGCAGGCTTTTTAACGGCTTTGCTAACCATAGTGGAAATTCCACCTTCGTTCCTACTTTCAAATTTTCGGATTGGGACGACGAATCCAAAAAACCTTTAAAAGATGTTTTCTTATTTCAACGAAATTATTCATTATTAACACAAATTTCAATGTCGGTATTGTAAGATTATTTAACTCATAGCTTAAGTAGCTATAAATCCTGAAATTTTCCAAATATATTTTATAAGAATAAATTTTTAAATAAACTTCATTCTGTTACTATTTCGAATTTGATAAGGATAGTATTAATAGTGTCAGTGGTGCACCTAGAGGGAGAAGGGGGGGGGAGTGGCCCTGGCACCCCTCAAGGAAGGTGCTTTATAAAAACAAAAGAAAACTGGTTTAAAAAAAGAATTATAATCACCTAAAGAATTTTATTCAATTTGCATTAAAAATATTTTTATCCGTTCAACTGGGCTCCGCTCAAGATTAAATCCCGAGTGCGCCACTGAATAAGGGAATGCCGCGCGACGCTAAACAGGCGACCATGCAAGCTACCCTGCTGCAACAGCCTGTTAGATCCGAACTGAATTTTGAACTGGATCTATATGGTTCAATGTGGCTCTATCTGGATTATCAAGCCCAGTTTTGTGACAGTTAAAAAAAGGATCCGGTTCAATGCGAATATTCGGATCGACAGATAAAACAGGATCTGCAGGTCCAAAATATGTCGGTTTCTATCAGGGATATAAAACCAGTTATATAAAACCGAAAGGTTGGTATCTGGAACTGCAGACCAAAAACCTTACGGTTTCAATCTGGGTATCCAAAAACTCTGTCGAGTCCGTCGCGATCCGGACTTTTTATTGCATCTTTTATTTAAAATAATAATTTGCAACTTTCATTTATGATGTGCAAAACTGGGTAAAACCAGGTAGAAAAATAGCTTGAAAGGATCAATAGATTCCGGAATGGTTGGGACCTGGGTTTCCAAATTCAACAAGCTTATAAAATGAATGTGTAAATCCGACTAGAACCAACGAGAAATTTTGCTAGGAAATACAGATAGATACCATCGAGGTTTTACATGCATATCCGGATTGAAACTGATAGAAAATATTTTTCGTCCGGTTCAATCCGTATTTTACGGGGAAAAAACCGACCTAAACCGGGTTGAAAAATAAAGTCGCATTGGATGCTTATGTGCCTGGATCCTCAATTAGTGAGGTAAAGATCCGGCTCGAAGGACCAAAATATGTTATGGCAGAGCGTCGCTTTGAGTTGAAGGTTGTAAATCTTCACGATTCTCTGACCACTTCTCCTGCACTATGAGATCGTGCAAGAGCCCAAAAAAAACTTGAACTGATGTTTCAATGCGGTTCTAACTGGCAGTTGCAGCAGGAATGTGCACACTGGGCAGTCGCCAGGGGCCCCATGGCAGTAGGGGCCCCCAAGTCTGATTTTAAGTCCTATTCCCGTGGGTGGGCAGAGCCCCCCCCCCCCCCCGGGGCCCCAGTGCATTGTTTTTCCCAGGGCCTACAATACTGTTAAGACGGCTCTGAAACAGGCACGCAAAGGCACGGTGTAATAGACAGGTGTTCCGACTCCTGTTCAGAATGTGTGATTTTTTCGTCCTAGTTCTTCTGGCGGCCGGCAGATTTCGTCAATGTCGTAAAGGCATTTACATATATACGATTTTTCTGGCAAGCCCAGTAAGCCCACTAAAATCTCTACTACTACAATCTCATTAATACATATGTATATGTCTTCAAAGTCACGACGCCTCTCGCGACGGACAGGGGAACTAAACAGAAATCGCTGGGGTAATAGGTACAGAGTCGGAACACCTGTCTATTAGGTACACCGTGCGCGAAGGGTCCCACCATGTCTGCCCTAAGCCATGTTCATGAAATATTGTAGAAATGATGGCCGAAAAAAAAGGCCAAGCATGTGAAGTCAACCACTAATCGATGGCAGCGGCCACAACCGAATGAGCTTTGTTTACATACGTATATTAAATTAAGCTTCATGTGCGGAAATTTGTGCGAATGATTAGAACGAAACAAATAAAAGTTATGGGAAATGAAAATTGTGCTAGTATAGCGTCTACGGTCAGTTAGGGTTTGGATTAAGTTTAGGTTAGAATACGTTAAGGTAAGAAAACCTGCTAGTTTTTAAACTTAGGGTTAGACAAGTTAGGTTAAATATCTGAAAAATTAGGGTAATCGACAATCAAGAGAGGATAAGTACCAATAATGAGTATTGAATGAAAGAAACTTTCAAAAAGAGTAATTACAATTTGAAACATAATAAGTTAAGCTCAGTATTAACAAGGCACGTAATGATTTAAATAAAAACTTCAAATACCTTGTCCAGGTAACTCCACTGTAATTTTGCAAGATATTCGTTCCTCGGAGCACAAAATATCATTTATAGAAAAATAATTGAACATATAACTTCGAGAGCATGCCATTTTTCATGAACATAGTTAAACGAAGAACAGGGGAATGACGCTCAATGTATTTTTCTGTAAACATTGTACACAGTGCCATCTGTGTGAAGTGGTGAAGTAAATAACCGAAGGCGGCAAATTGGAAACTTGGGTTAGGTTTCCCTCAGATAAATTAATTGATCTCAAAATATGACTGATTTTGAGATAGAATTTCTGTGTGACTATTCACACACCATTATAATAAATGCATTGTGTATAAAATTTAAAAGTGTGCATTGTTATACAAAAACTGTATCTCAGTCAATTGTTTTAAAATTTTAGGTAGTGGAAATTATACTGCACTGTATATGATGGCCCAAAACGATTTATCTGGACGTTGTGTACATACAATGGGAGACATAACACTTTTACTGACTTTATCAGCCTCCGTAACTGATTCGACTATTGTTCTCAAAAATACCGTTGTTTAACGTAAAATGCGTGATAAAATCGTTCCATTTCCACGATGTCAACATTTCAGTCCGCGTAATTCAAATTCCCATACGATGTTAGGTTTATACTGCATCTCCTATGTGGCTACACTATAATTCAATCTCTACTTCCGTTATCCAGAACTAGTGTTCCTGATTTCTCGATATTTTCCGCATCTCGAGAAATGAGAAATCAGATTATATTTCTCGAGAATTCTCAAGAAATTAAAAAAATATTGCAAAATTTATATTTTTGTAATAATTTTGATAATATTTATCTAAATTTGTATTCCTGTCCAACTTAGACAAAACTTGTGTAAATGTAAAAAACAGATATTAAATATAATTATATTTAATTTATTTTTATTTATTTTATTTTTGAAAAAACTATTTTAAAACAAAAAAGTAATGTTTCGCCTTGCTCACATTTTATATTAAATAAATAAATTTATCAATTGAAACATTACTTTTTTGTTTTAAAATAGTTTTTACAAAAGCACAATGCGTCTAATGTCGCGTCAGTCAATCCACTTCTTTTTTTTTGTGACCAAATCTGCGGCTGTAAAAAATTTCTTTCATTTTGAGTGGATGTTGGTTTAATTGTATATAGAGCATCGGTGATACGAAGAGAAAAGTTTAAAAAGTTTACAAACTATCGCGCAATTCTTCGTATATATTTCTAACATTTATTACTGATTGTAGATGGGTTTATATATTCACGATTAACACACAATTTGAAGTAACCGAAAATTCATTTCTGAAAACAAATGGAATTTATAATAATTTTCCTACACTGAAGATTCTCGAGAAACACTGTAATTTCTCGAGAAATGAGAAATAAGAAATTACAAAATTTCTCGAGAAATTCTCGAGAAAGAATTCTCAAGAAGGAACACTATCCAGAACAACAAATTTTTTACTATATTTATCACATGCACAGGATGGTCCAAAAGTAGTGGACTAATTAAAGATTGATTAATAAATAACGCTGCTGCTGCTAAATGATAAATTATAAAGCATCAATACATACAACAATGATTGTTCCTTAACAATAACTTCTCTTGACAAGTTGGCATGACAATAAAAAACACTCGTCTTTCTTTGTTCGTTTATTCGACATTTCAAGATGTATGGACAATTATTACATAATAATTATATATATTTATATATGTATAATGAGAGAGCATCTTCCTCTCGCAATGTTTCCGTTCTCATCCTTCAAAAATCCCCACGCTTTTTATCGTTCTCACTCACTCTCTCCCTTTCTCTCTTTCACCCATGCTTTCACCCTCTCTCTCTCTCTCTCTCTCTCTCTCTCTCTCTCTCTCTCTCTCTCTCTCTCTCTCTCTCTCTCTCTCTCTCTCTCTCTCTCTCTCTCTCTCTCTCTCTCTCTCTCTCTCTCTCTCTCTCCGTTCATTCTCGCTCTGACTCTCTCTCTATCTCTTTCTTACACAGTTTCTCACTCTCTCACTTTCACTCTCTCTGTTTGCTTCTTCACGATAAAAGAATGAAAAGGTAAAAGTAAGAAAGAAACGGCGTCGATTCGTCGAGTCTATGAATGAATTTACGAAACGATTTTGTTGGGCGCATTGTTTATCGTCAATCACAAAGGACTGTGATATTCTCCCCCACTTTTTTTTCTTCATCATCCACGTCCCTTATTATCATTTAGCGTTTATCAATAAGATTATGATCGTTACCATTAATCGTTACAATTACGATAATAACACTAGTGTTGGTTACTCGCGCACTTGCCCCGCCCACCCGTCAGCCCCCACCACGCGGCCACCTGCCCCCTTCACGAAGGAACCCTGGCGTCAAGTTCAAATCGCGAGTTACGGTCAATTTTGTCGTGGCAACGGAGAGTTTTCGATTATTCGTTCTACATCCCCCATTTTAACGACATATTTTACGGATCGATAGCAATTTCTCTGTCATTCATCAGTACTCGAGTTCCTTACGACACGCTACATTTTCATTCTTCGTTCTTTTGCTAAAAACTTCGCTTTCTTTTGCCATACATTTTGCAGCTATTCGTCTCTCTCTCTCTCTCTCTCGCTCTCTCTCGCTCTCTTTCGCGCATACAACATACGTTTCGTGCTCTAGACTTCCTCGTATAAGAATTTAGTCCCTGTGAAAAATATTTTCCATTCGATATTCACTTCCTCTTTTCTTCTATTAACAATGTTTCTTTCGTCTCGCTTTCTTATCGATTTCTTTTTTATTACGCTTGATTACAACCGTTTAATTTATTGTTAATTCTTCTTGCGATTTATTCTGTCGTTTCGTGCATTTCTCTTTCTTTGTTCATCCATTGCAACTTACAAATCGCGATTTGTTTGGTCTCGATGATTACGAGCAACGCGATTTACGATATGCAATTTAAATTTAAGATCCAAAATTTTCACTTTTCTCGAATGTACTTAGCGCGACGGTTGGATTTACAATGAATTGCAAATCGAAAAATCGCTGGTTGATAATACGATAAATATCGATGGAAACGTGTACGTATTGCAAAATAGTTTCGTAGGGTCTATTTGCGAAGTAACGATTTATCTTGCGAAACGAACATGCTTAGGAAAGCGAAAAATATATTATGCAACATTCATTCGGTAAAAATCCCTGAATTTCACATTTCGAGGAAGGCAAATGAAAGAAGAAAAATTCGTGAACAAAATCGAAAACGAAAGTGGCCGAGAAAGAAAAGTGTAGAAATAATAATAATAATAATACAAAAATTCGAAATAGGAAAAATTTTATGCAAATGACGAATCTTAAGTAGAAAAATTGAAGACAGACATATACATATATTGAAGTGGGATTATTAAAAAAAGATTAATAAAAAAAGCTTGGTCGTGAAAATGGCTCTGGATGAAACTTTTCTCCTTCTAGTAATCCTAGAAGCACCTTAAACAAAATCTTTTGGCGAAATTCAAGTGAAGGTGCGAACCACATTGGGTTGATAAACCTGATCGGGGAAAAACCGATTCGACACAGTTACAATAAAGATTAATATTTTCAATAGAGTTACATACTAAACCCAGAAAAATTGAAATACAGTTTAAACCGTAAACTGGAAATTCGTAAAATTACAGTTCAATTCGTAGAGTAGATTCGTAAAATCGAAAAATAACATTTTTCACTCAAAATTCGATATTCTTTAGTGCTACAATTTCATTTGGTGTGATTCGCAATTTGTTTACCCTTAAATTGTTAGCAATGTCCAAATGTATGTATTCAACGTTGCGGTGCAATTTTTAATTACTCATCTACATTCATCTACTAAATTAATAAAAATCTCCAACACAAAATTAAATATGCTATATCTTAAAAATTTAATCCAAATAAAAATCAAATATAATCTTTTATTTAGAACAGTATAGATAGAAAACTCTTCCGCTTTTTCAATTTTACCATGTACTATAAGTGTAAATCATTTGGTATGACTTGATTAGAATTTCAATAAATGATCAGATCGTAAATTAGTTACTAATTTCTCGTTAAAAATCAAACCAATCTCTTCCCCGATCGTATTCGTACGAGCTAGTACGTTCTCTATTTGACTAGAAATTCTATATACGTACTTATTTATACATAATTATGGCTACTACATATAAGAATACTTAATTAATTAATTAATCCATACTCCTAGAATTTATATATTAATTTTATAGTAATATGGCAACGGCGGTGACAGTAATACTATTTTTTTTTATCCCTAGATCCGATTAACGATACAAAAATAATTCGAAAAATCGGCACACAAAAACGGAAAAAGGAAATTCAAATCGAAATGAAAGAAAATTTTTTGGTATTCGTAGTTGAGAGAAAAGGAAGAATTATTTGGCTTCTCAGGAGGAACTTCTATCTTTTGTATATAAAGTGGTTCTCAATTTTATTACGTGCCAATATTCCAAAGGGTAAATTATCATTATGAAATAAGAAAAAAAATGTTGTATGAAAACATTGTTTGTAAGCTTTTTTTTTACTGTTATGTTGGCATAAAGTAGAATGAATATACAATAATTTACTATTTCTTAGTATTAAAATTTTTTGTTTACGATGCACAAAACAAATTTTTTTGCACCCGATTTGAAACAGCCAGAGGGCGAATATTTGTCAGTTGTATTTAAGCTTAAATGGCAGTAATGCATCGGATGCATTAGACACATAAGATATTTTACTTCGTTTTTATTTAGTGAATAAAGCTTGGACGATCTATTTTCATATAATATTTTGTTCTTATTTTGCGACATAGATTTATCCGATCAAAGATTGACAAACAATAATTAATCACTTTATATATAATTCGGATAACCATAAACTCGAGAATATTCCTTTACATTTTAATTATTGTTCTACATGATTCTTTGGTTCTTTTTGGTCAAACACCCTTCCTGGTGTTATGTTACAATTAAATAACGTGGAATTGCAAGTGCAACACTTTTGACAAATTTTACGATTTTAAATTTCAATATACTATCGAACCATTATCAAAGGATTCTGAAAAAGTATTTGCCCAATATTACAGATCAGTATTTAAAAGAAAAATACAGTGGTTACTCGAGAAATTAAATAAAACACTTTTGGTAAGATAATTTTTAAAATGAAATATTTTCAATAGAAGGTAATTTTGTCAATAGAAAGATTTACGAAACATACTCTTCTATCACAATTGCAATCCCCCCAAGAAAAGAACAAATTAGTCGAAACAAATAATTTTCGGAAAGATTTTCTGAATAAAAATTAGGTGGCTAAAGATTTATGCATATCAGTAAAACAGAAATAAATAAAAAAATAGAGAAAAACTGCATACGATTGTACGTGGAATGTTTCGATCGTAGTTGTTCGACTGTACTGATGTTCTTTTAGAGCCAAAGAAAAAGCTTTAAAAGTTATTTAATCAACTAAAAACGCAGTTCCTTAACACAAAATAAACAGCAGTTTATTTTATGGAAAAGCTTTCGGAACGTCTAGAATATTCGAGAACGTAAATCTAATCGGTAAGAGAAATTAAATCGTTCCAATTTTGGAAATTCAAGGATCCGCAACTATTCCCTAGTTCATTCAGTGGAACATTTCTTTCCTTCGTGATATAAAGACTTTGTATGCGATCTGAAAGTATATTCTATATATGTGCGTGTAGGTGTACGCGTGTAATTGTGCGAAAATGTAAATTTGTGCAATTATGCGTACCGATGAAATGAGGTAACATTTAATTAAAATTCACAAAATGTCAAAACGTCGAGTGCGTGTTAAATCTTTCAAGTCGCAGGTGACAACAACTGTTCCCCATTTTCCGACATGATTTTATACTCGACATTTTTACCTGATGGAATATTTTCAATTGAAGAATTTCTCGACTAGCTCATTTCGATAATTTGAAGCGTAAAAGTCGATCAAAAGAATCGAAGGTTTTGGAGATATTCATTTGCTTTTGTAATATTTTTCCTTAAATTTAAAATAAAGTCAATTTTTAGCACACAATTTTGTTCGTTCTGTTACATTAAAAATTCTTAAGTTTCCCATTTTGAGGAGCTCCGATTTTTTGGTAAAATCTTTCCTAATTCTAAATCTGTAAATTATTTCACGTTTAGCCTTCATACTCTATCGTTACTCCAATTTAAGAAATCTTGAAATTTCCTCGTCGACAAATTTCAGATTTCTTACAATTAATTATTCAAACTAATTTTCCATTTCAGTCTTCCAATTAAAAACAATGTGGAGTAAGGACTTAACATTTAAAAAAAATTCAAAATACGACGTGTCATTTTGCGCCGATTTCTTGTGCGCCTATTGTGCGATCGGCAATAAACGTAACATATTCACAGAAGTAAAGCTGACGCGTTGAATAATAATGGTTCAGTGCGCGAGACAAAAAAGCAAATGTGTAATTTATGCTTTACAAATCGTTCTGGTTCCTCTAGGTAGAGGATCGTTGATAAAACTTTAACGAAAAGGAAATTTCTCGCAAAATTGTATTTTCTTCGCAGCAAACCGCACTATAAGCAAGTGTCTCACTCCATAAGCTTCAAGATTATGTAAATCTTACAATTGGCCGTCGTCGAAGGTATACAAGGCGATTCAAAACAAGTGGTCAAAGCGATCCTTCTCAAAGAACGAGGGCATATTAAAAACCTGCTCATAGAAAAACTTACTTTATGTGATGGTGTTAATAAAATTTTCAAGGTCGATTGAATTATTTTTTTGCATTGGAAGCTAAATTTCTTCAGTACAGATGGAAAGTGCGAAGTGGAATGAATTTAACTGCATTATATATTGGACCATTTGAAAAGCAAAGTGCACATCATTTGCAGATGGCGCCCTCTGTCCCTCGAATGCAACCGAAGTACACATTTTACTTCCAAATTTTTTAGTAGAATCGTAGAATATACAACACGATCGTATTCATCTCTTTATTCCTTCTCCATCTCTACTTGCTTTTGAATAGTTAGGTTCCACATGAAAACAATTCCAATGAACTTGAACATCCTCGATGTTTTAGCCTCAAAATAATCGTTGCCACTTTTACGTGTAACATCTTTCTTCCAAATGGAATACTTTTCACAGTAGCAATTTTTGAATATACCAAACTTTAGAGACAGTCGTATTATCGACCACTTCGTTTGAATCGCCCTGTACTTGTAACTAATCTGATCTACATACTCAAGTGTTGTAGATTATTTTTATACCTTTAAGAAGGGTCACTACCCAGATAAGATTATGAAGGTGTTTAATGAAGGTGAGAAATAATTATTTTAATGAAAATGGCATTGAAATTTCCTTTCAAACGACTTTTTGAAGTTCAACGATCCTCTCTAGGTAAAGAGCTGCTTGTTCCACGTTTCAGTAACTCCGTCAATTTACAATATAACCAAGGTGGAAGATCTCCGAGATCCAAGTGTGCTTCGTGATTGGTCTTTGTGCGATTCTTCGTGAAATTCATGAAAAACCTTGATCCATGATTGCCCCCTTTCGATTTTCTTCTCCCTCAGGCGGATTAAATTTTTCTTTTCGATTTCTGTAGGATTGCTCTTGTTAGCTTGATTCAAGAGGTTCGTCAGAAGTTGAAGAAAAATCAATAATTCAAAGTGACAAACAACTGCTAATAGTGGTACTGAATTTTTCGATTTTAGAAAAGAGCATCGATTTTGTATCAGATTGATCAGCTCAAATAGCCACTTCTACGTATCGAATGGCAAAGCATCGCAAAGTCGTTCCTTTTACCGATAATTGACGCCTTTAATCGATTACGACATCGATTCTCCAGATTGAGATCGATTATTCTGTAACACCCAACGCGTTCAATCGATAACGAGATCGATTCCTCAGATGACGGTCGATTATTCACAATCTAAAGAGATCGTAAGAAATGAATTCGACATTCGATTCTTCGAAATAGAGTGTTTTTTAATCGGAAAACACACTATAGGAATGCATTCAATGGTTGAAAAAACAGAACATACGATCTATTTGATCTCGTTTCGAGGTTATGATCGCTGTTGTGCTCTGATATCATTCTCCAACTTCGGCATATTGAATTAGTACAACTGATACTTCTAAAGTGTTCCCATCTGATGCTTAAATTCCTCCAATTCTATTTAGGTTTATTTAACTTTGCAATTCGAGGTTAATGTAACGTTCTTAACCAAGCGTTTCGGCATGCGTTATTGAAAGCCAAGAAAAGGACATTTACTCGAACCAATGCTAAATAAACTTAAGTAAATTAAATAAATATAAACGTTGCTTGTTAACAGTTCATTGGGATTAGTTGTACTACAGGCCAAGTAAAATCAAGTGGACGTTCGAGGCGGGGCCATCCCCACTTGTGGCCTGACTGTGCCCCTCATGTGACTAGGCTGTCCCCACTACTCTACCTCGCGCTTGTTCAAGTAAAGCTATCGACGTGAACTCTCTATCCCTCAAACAAGGAAACAAGTTGGCATTTTGTAAAAGTGATAACCATGCTTGGCGTCCTCAAAGGATGGAGTACTAATCTTGAACATCCAACTTACTTTACACCAATTTTAGTCCAATTTCACAAGAAATGAATATCGGAACACAACATTCTCGACTCAAATCTTGAAGCACTGAATTCAATCCTAGAACGGATCCCAATCAACGAGCCACCTTGTCAATCCTCCTCAATCAGGCGTCCTGGGCGGGGGGGAAAAATCGAAAGGGGTGGCAAGAAGGGGGTATTTGATAAAAAAAGTCGAGAAGGTATCCGCAGGTGGTCGGTAGTAGTAGCGGTGGTAAATAGGTGCATACCTCTCTCATTCTCTCCTCTCACTTTCTTGCTCCCTTTCTCTCCCGCTCTGTCACTCCCTCTCTCTCGCACGCTAGCTCGTCAGTCTCGCACTCTCTCATTCTCACACGCTCCCTCGTTCTCGCAATATATGTCTGTCGTGTTTACGTGTGTGAGTGTCGTGAGTGTGTGTCGGTCGATCGGCTCCGCGACGGGAATATTTATCCTAATAGAGACCGCAGCCACGCAGATTATTGGCGATAATGACATCTGTGACTGCGTCGAACACGAATTGAATGTTGTTTGTATCAGTAGCGCAAGTCGTGTGGCAGTAGATCTCCTTGGCGGTCGACTTGTTCATCGCCTCGAATTGCGCCTGGATGTACGCGGCGGCCTCGCCGTACTCTTGCGCCCCTGTTGGCAATAAGCACGTTTATTACTTTTCGAAGTGAGGCGAGCCCTCCTTACACTCGTCTTCAGGGGTTATACATGGAGGTACCGAGCAATAGTGAGGTTATGAGTATAATCAGTTGAGAGAAAGGCAGAGGAAAAAGAAGTTCGTGGGAGGTCTGTGGTTGCCACCCAACCAAGAGTAACGCTTCGTCCTCACAGAATTCACACTGGGGGGCTCTCCTTTGTTTGGGCATGCGTATTGGAAACATCCTTACTGCTTGATAATTGATATACCCGAACATACACAATGGGCGGTATTCATAAACGTGTCTTAAGATTAAGCAAATGCTTAAGCATTCGGCATCCTTTACTAGCTACTAGGGTTAGTAAAGGATACCGAATGCTTAAGCATTTGCTTAATCTTAAGACACGTTTATAAATATCGGTCAATGTGTCCAATAATGTGTTACATACACCTAGGACCCTAAAAACAGGGGACCTTTTATGATTTTTTTTTTACTTATAAGTAATTTAGTTAAACAAAAATCGTAATATACACTTGAAAGCTTGGGTTTTAAAGAATATTTTCAAAAAAAAAATTATGATTGTTCATCTTGTTTGAACAAAACTATTGAACAAAGCAAGGTCGTCACGAAAGGGGTTTTGCGATGCCAAAAGAAAAAATGAAAAATGTCTCTTAAAGTACATAGAAGAAACTAAGGTCGGTATCAAATATATTGGCCGGTAAATTCGTTTTCGGGAACAGCGATCGAGGAGAAATCAGCCACCACCATCTGACGTTCGTGGGTTTGTCGGTTGGAGTTGCGCGGTCCTCGCAGGGTATGGTGGGGTAACGGGAACGCTGCTCGGCTCCGCCTGAACCTAGCCGTTTGGCTGTTATTTATTCTTAGCGTAATAGTTGTGAGCGTTACGAAGCTATGCGTAGACCAATACGAGATGAAGCTATCGCGAAAGTATCAATGTTCTAACCAATAAAGCTCCTGAATTTTTTCGTAGCTAACGCACACCTATTCTGATGTGTGTATTTCTACGCTGACAGCTCGGTTTGGCCTACACCCCAGAAGCTTGGCACTATCCCCACCATTTCTGGCTCACTCTTGTTCTGCGAAGGCGAGAGCGAGATGGAACGAGAGCGAGTGAGAAAACGTTGAGAAAAGGAGCACCGAGGCAGGCAAACTGTGTGGTGGGAGAATACCCCTCGCGAAACTCACCGGCCAATATATATGATACCGACCTTAGTGATACTAGGGAAACTTTGTCATACCGATCTTTTTAAATTTTTATTTTTATAAAAAATATGAATGTTTGAACGTAAATTCAACCCCACAATGTAATTTCTGAGACTACATTTCATCAGTTCTGTGATGATTAAAACCAAACTGTGGCTGTTACAAAAAAACGGATATGACAAAGACTAGTTTCATTTCTGTACTTCATTTTTCCTTTTATTCTTATAGATGACACCCGAAGGAGATATTTTTGGCAGCGCAAAATCCCCTTCGTGATGACCTTGCATTGTTCAACAGCAGCTACACGGCGAGCAAGATGAACTATAATAACTTCTTTTTTGGAAAACATTCTTCAAAGTGCAAGCTTTCAAGTGTATATTACGATTTATATTTAACTAAATTACGTATAGGTAGAAAAAATCATAAAAAGTCTCCTGTATTCACGGTCCTAGGTGTATGCAACCCCTTAAAATTAAGTACTAAAATTGCATTTATTGTCAAAAAATTCATGAAATTGTTGGAAAGTTGAATAGTTAAAATTTTATCTGAAATTATACAACACTGTGATTGTTTAAACAGGTCCTCGAAAATATAAAACCCGTTATATATATGTACATATACAAACGTGTGATAGTGAAACCGAGCAATAGTGATAGCTGAGTGTTTTGAGTTAAATTTCGTAATGTTTGAGAAAAATGAAGATCTGACTGTTTGTATTAATACACTCCTCACATTAATTAGAGGATCACCTCCAGGAGCCCGAAAAATAGGGGCAAGTTCACATGGTCATAACTCCGATAAAAATAGTCGTATCGATATTTTGAAAATATGGTTTGAAAGCGTGGAATCTCTACTTTCAGCCGCCTTTTTTTTTAAATTTTAGATGCATTGCTTTTCGGTAAAGTTATAGCAATATAAATAGCATTTGATAAATTTTAAAAAAATTTCTTTAACTTTGCGATATTCTACGGCGTGCATGAATTTTTTTACACACATTCCATTTACACCACTCGAAAGCGACCACTTTCGTGTGTAAAAAGAGAGTAATAAATTTCTTGTGCGATTTTTGTTGGCCAAGTTATTCAACTTTGAAGTAAAAACCGTTTTTTTTGTTACTTTAGTTGCTTCTAGCAAACGAACGAATCATCGTAGAACGTTCATGAAGAAAGCAATAGAAAGATCGGTTAAAATTTTTCGATTCGGTTAAAATTTCGGTCTCTGAAGTCCTTTCCAAAATATGCTTAAAAATAGAACAAATTCCGTTTTCTCTTCAACTCGCTGTATCTCCACGAGGAATAACCAGAACATCAATGTCTTAAGCTCTTTTTAAAGCGGAGAATCTGCCGATTCTTTTGAGAGTTTGCCGATTCTATTTTTTTTCTGAAAAACCTATTTTTAATGTGTTTTGATTACATTATCTTATATGCATGAGGGGGGGGGGCAGGTTATTTGAATATTATAAAAGGGGGTCGCGACTCAAAAAAGGTAGAGAAACATTGACTTCGAATCTTTAAAATGCTATGTAAGATCAGTTAAGTTTTCGACGTGAAAGTTGATAACCTAAATATATGTGAAAAGAAATTTTTATTTTTAACTTCGTTTCACAAAAAAGATCAAAAAGGAAACTGTTTCAGCTTAAGGAAATTTTTTACTTATACTCGTTTGCTCGCCCACTAGAAAAGTATCTCCTATTTTAATGATCAACTAATGATCGACACAATGTTATGTTCCTTAGAACATCAATTTTTTATTCTATTTTTCCTTATCTAGTTATGGTATATTCCACTGTATATAATATACCATAGCTTTTGCAATTCCGTAAAATGGATTAAAGTTTGAATAATAATTTATCATATTTAATGTAGGTATACTCTACGCTCTGATAAAACGCTAAATTATGCCTTACTAATTAGTGATTGAAGGGTGATTTCTAGCTGACGAGAAGATAATTAGGTATTAAAATGGACTCGTGTAGCGTGAACGATTCAGATGAACCTACATTGCCGCTGCACCCATTTAATTTTAAACAGAGCATTAATTTTAAGTAACATTTAATTTGAAATGTAAACGATGGCATAACAGTTACAGATTCCCTAAAATATTTCGAACATTATCATTTATTACTTCAACTATTGTAACAAAGATTGTATTGAGAGGAACAAACATTTATTAACTTTCACTTCTATGTGTTACTACTGTATCCACATAATTCATTGGATATATTTCTTACTTAACGGAAATATAGAATTTCTCTTTAGACCTTACTAATTAGATAGTAATTAGTATTAGATAGTAATTAGGTAAAAATTAGAAGGTAGTAATTAGTATTTTTTACAAAGTGATTAACAATCCACTGGTGAAAGAAAATGTTGAATCCGAATTAAAAAAATTCAATCCTTTTTTCTACTTTGAGTCATTTAAAAAATTCGTAGAAATATGTAAGTGCTCATTTAAATAAAAAATTAATAAACTGTACTAACAAATCGCGCTTCAGGGAAAAAGAAACATTAATGGACTTGAAGTTATAAACTTTTATAAATTTATACATTTAAGGTATTTTTCAGTTATCTTATACTTCTTAGTAATGTTTAAGAAATTTCTCCATGAACAAATACAGCATATAATGTTTATAATTTAATAAAATGAAAAGTATCCAGCTCTATTATTTTTTGCCCTTTTTAATAAATATTTGAAAGTAAATAATAAGAGTGGCAGCATAAGTAGTAATGATATAAAATCAAAAAGACCAATTTGAATTGAAAGCAACGATGGAGTTTTGTAGCATTAATTTTTTTTATTTAATTTTATATTTATCTGAAAATTCTGTAAAAAGCATTAATAAAAAAAGTAGAGTCTTACCAGCATACTCGTGGAAGCAAATGGTGAGCGGGGACTTGCGAATTTTCTCCTCGAAGAGATCCTTCTTGTTCAGGAAAAGGATAATCGAGGTGTCGGTGAACCATTTGTTATTGCAAATTGAGTCGAACAGCTTCAAGCTTTCTTGCATTCGATTCTGCAGACAAAATGATGATCACCGATCAATCAGCATATAAATAATACATGTAATTCTCATGAGATAAATGAATTATTATTAGAAAGTAACTTAGAAGCACAAATTAATTACTATTATTTATTATTTACCCGTTATTATTATAATGATCTGCAGTCATATAAATAAGAAACAGCAACATGTTTATATTTTAAAAGAATGTAGATGTAATAAGAATCGTATTATTCCAATAAGTCACAATGTTGAATTGAAAATAGAAAATAATTGAATTTAGGAAATATTGAATTTAATATATGATAAATTTTAATAATATAAGATTCTAAATTATGTAGATCTTTCATTTGTTTAAATTGTAGTACCTATTTATCAATTTGTTATTGTAAATTAGTTATTACAAAATTACAACAAGATTACTGCAGAGAGTGTTAAAAAGTACAACCTATCAAGATGTTCGAGTTGTTCAAGATTATTCCTACGAATCCGGGTCGAGTTTTGTTAATCATTTCTGAGAGACTGACGATTTACTTTATCCGCGTGCTATGATACTGAAAGAAAGTTACGTGATATTTATATAGATGCCATAATATCTAAAAACGAATTGTAATATCCCAATATTATAGTAAAAAAATAGTCGTAATTAATTGTGTTGAAATGTTTAAAAAGTGATCGAAAGAAGTGCCACCTTTTTGGAAAAATATTCATAATATATCATTACTTATGAAGTGTTTGAATATTTCTTGAACAGTCCCACCCCATATCAAATTATCCTTTTATAATTGGTGGATGAAGCATATTTAGACTGAGGTCCGCCTAAATTCGCCTGCACATATTCCTTGAACACCTTGTATATTAGGGTGTTACGTACGCAGATTTATCTTTGACTTTCTAACCCTTTCGGGTGTCCGGAATGCACGTGACCCGACGGGGTCACCGTTTCCTGCAGTGGTGTGATGCAACCAAGTTTTCCCCGAAAACCTTATATTCAATGGAGGCACTCATGTCCCCACTACTTTCTAAGCCGAATTTCACTGTATAAAAAGGGCCACGAATTCACACTCGGGGGCTCATTTGAAATCTAGTACGCATAGACGAAAGAGGCTTATTTACTTCAACTTAAACCAGACAGTACGTAGAGTTGCTGATAGGTGTTGTTACTATTAAACTCTTTGAGACCCCCGAATTTCTCAGTGCGTCAAAACCGAGAGGTGGACTTAGGTACCGCGACAATTAAACACTGAAACAATTGTAAAAGACTGAGCTTATAGAATATAATTAGTTATTTCTAATTCAGAGTTCTTTTATTTAAATCAATCATCATCTGAATTTCCTCTTGGAGATAAACCCACATAGATACTCCTTTACCGCTCAAGGTGTATCACATTATAAAGTTACGAGGCTAAACTAACATTCCTAGTGGCTCCCGGGGATACCAGACCCCGGTTCGTCCACGACTTCCACATTCCTAGTGGCTCCCGGGGATACCAGACCCCGGTTCGTCCACGATTTCCACCTTCCTAACGGCTCCCGGGGATACCAGACCCCGGTTCGTCCGTGAAGCTTACCTTCCTAGTGGCTCCCGGGAATACCAGACCCCGGTTCGTCCGCTACTAACAAACTCAAACAACCAAATTCAATCCTCGGCCTCGCAGCCGCCATTCTTATTGCCCTCAGCCTTGGCTCGTAACAAGGAAAAGAAGAAAATGAATAATAAATCGTGCTCGTGGATTCAAGAATAAGAGGGGTTAATGGGCCGGGTCGTTCCACGAGAAGAACCTGTTAATTTCCGACAATTGCATACTGTCACGTTTTCTTCCCACGTTGGACTGCCAATTGGCTGCCCATATATATGCAAGTAAGTGCCAGCATCTACATACAGCATGACGATCGAAATAATTTATTTGTTATATGTTACATTTCTTACAGAAGGACACTACTTTTGGATCTTACAGCGAATGTATCGATGCTTTTTTAAAAAGTTACTGATAAAAGACTTTGCCTGTTATTAACCACAATCAGATATTTTTTTAAGATCCACCTTGTTTCATCAAAATATACGACGATTTTTAAAACAACAAACATTAAAGAACTACTATCGAGTCAGAGAAAAAATCGACATGGGCAATGGAGTTATTTTCAGGAGACACCAGCATCCCAGCCACACCCTAATCCAACATCTTGGACATATCAGCAAAGTGTTAGAAAGATTTCACGATTTCCATGGGCAGTTGTAATACTCGTTCAAACAAAAATGCTCGCGATGCGTTCGAACCCATCGCTACTGTCGTCAAATAGTGCCCAACTCAGAGCACAAATGAAACCAGCGAAGAAAGAGGTTTCCTCGGCGGGACGAAGTCTCGAAAGCCGATTCTTGTTCCGATCCCAGAATAATTGTAAACGGACATTTCATATGCCACACACCTAATATGGGGGGTTTGAATTTCTGGTTTCTTGAATTTCTTCATTGTTGCGAGCTCGGGAACCGTGACGGATCGCGTATCCTTCCACATGTATGGGGATACGTTATGACCTTATGTTACCGTACCTAATTCAGATACAAGCTGGGCACATTTTATGCCTTTCACGCTTTAATTTTACACTAGCGTTGTTCACTAATTACTACTTGCTGTATTTATTATCATGTAATGGGCGAGAATCAGAGGACGATTGCCCTTGTACTACGAACGCCAATATTGTAGGTCCTGTCAAATAAAAAACTTTTACCAGTTGAAATGTGGTCAACGCCATGATTACTAATTCTTCACGTTATTCTTTATCAGTATTTTTTGTAATGAAATTGAATTTTCATCGCAAGAATTTTCAGATGGAGGAAAATTGACTCCGCATATAAAAAATTATGAAGGGACCATAGAGGAAATACTGATATGATATGATATTTGGTGACAAGTGTCACGGATATGACTCTGCTTCTCTTGGATACAGAAGAAAAATATGTAGTAAATGACATTTATCCTACTTAACGGGACTTAACTGTTCGGTTACCCGAACACTCTGATTTTTTTTAAACTCTGCACGTTTATAGAGGAGCTCAATAGAATTATCAGATGCTTTTTCGTTTGTGCCAGTTTTCGGTTCTTCAGGGTAAAAATACCCCTTAGAGGTTAATGTTTGATTTCCTACTTTCCCGTGTATCTTCAAAACTATAGTAGATATAAAAAAATTATTACAATGGAAACGTAATGGTTTTTATGTTCTATAAAACTGAGTAATCAAATTGTTTAAAATTTGTAATTTAAACAAGAAAATGTTTCCCACCACAAATTTGAAACAATTCGATTACATAGTTTTATACTGCATAAAAAGCCATTAAATTTTCTTTGTAACAATTTTTTTATATTCACTATGGTATTCAAGATATACTGGAAAGTAGGAAAACACTTATTAATTTTTAATAAGAGGTATTTTCACTCTGAAGAACCAAAAAACGGGCACAAACAAAAAATTGACCGATACTTCTATCCAGGTCCTCTACAACCCTGCACAGTTTCAAAAAGATCGAAATGTTCGGATAATCGAACTTCCCTCAATTCAATAAATGTTTTTATTTTGCACAAAATGAGAGAATAGCGTTGGAAGTTACCGTTATATTTAAGACATTCCACACAAGGTTGAAACATATGCCGCTTAATTTCTTACTTTTACGTTAGCTATTTTGCATAAATAGATGAAGGGATTGCTTACCGTCGTTTCGTCTTCGTGCAGGACTTGATCATATTCGGACATCGCGACGCAAAATATGATCGCAGTAACGTCTTCGAAGCAATGAATCCACTTCTTACGTTCGCTTCTTTGGCCACCCACATCGAACAATCTGTAAAATATCATTAGCATGAAGGTGACTAAGAATTCAGCGGTGAATAATTTATTCTTAACTGCAAGACCATGCGTGTACCAAGCAATAGTGAGGTTGGAGTCAGAGATGTGTAAAAACATTTATTTGAAATAAAAATTTCGTACACGTATTTATGTGCAAGTTATACACAAAACAGGGATACCTTGTATATTGTGTAACTTGAATACGTACTAACTCTTTTAAGGTGCGAATTTTTTTTCATCGAAACCTGTTACTTTAAGAGAGTAACCTTAACGTAACCTTATAAAATACTTGTTGGCCACAACAAGATTGCCATTTTTTTCTAGAAAATTATTTTATTAGTGTATTCATTTAAAAGTGTAATACGGAAAGTAAGATTTATAATAGGTAAATGGATACTTGAAGGTGCAAGGCAATCAAGAAAATCCATTGAGATATGTTATATATATGATCGTAAACAAATTACAATTTTTTTCATTCAAATTCAAATTTTCCATACATATGTAGGATGTTTTGTAATTCCTACGTATGTATTAAGAGAGCGACGAAATATATTTTTTTCTCGCCCCTGGGGCAATGGGATTCGAACCCACGATCTTCGGATTCTCTGTGTACTGGCCAGCCGCTTAACCACCTCTACCAACGCCCAGTCGACTCTTCGAGGTCTCTATATTCCGGGCTCCCTCTTATAGGAGTTTCCGATCCCACATATATTTTTGACAGAGTTCCTTCAACCTTTTCGTTTTTAATCAAATTACAGAATGAATCTTATCGAAGCTGATGAACAAAATGAATTAAATTGGTGGCTCGTGCACACAATAATGCGTAACACCAAAACATTTCTGTGAGCTTTCTCTCTGAATAACATGAAATATGATTCACTAAAAGAAAAGCATTGCACACAAAATAAAATAATATAATTTAAATCCAGCTTTGACAACATTTTAATTAAACTTACAATTAGTAACGCTATCCAATTTACAAAATTGTCTTGCATTAAGTAGGCAAGTGAAAAATTTTCTAGCAGATCTGTCATAATTTTAATTACAGATGATATATGTACCTATCTGTGTATAAATAAGTAGCTTTAATATTAGACTTCATATTTTTGTATCACTGATCTATTTTAAGAAATCCCCTTTTTTGTGTGATGTAGTCTGTCGGATATGTTTTCTTTCCTGTTAAAGCATGGTTGTTTTGTCATTATTTGCCTTTTTACCGTTTTCCTGGTCATCACTGTATATTTCTTGCACGTGTTTTGCTTTTTAATCACCCAATATTTGAGCCTTTCGGAAACCAAACTGATCCAACCCCATTTTCGAGAAATCCTCAATTTTAGTGCTCAAGCACATAATAATTAATTATGATAATAATTCTCTCTGCTTTTTATTTGCTGGACTTGGTCAACTTGGTTTCGGAGATATTCATTTATTTATTTGTATTATTATAATGTTTAATAATGCACTATGTGTGGTTATTAAATTAATTTTTGAGAAGAAAATATTTCCCAGCGCGAACGTAACTTAAAGGAAGAATGTTCGCTCTCACGATCAGCTTCTTAAATTATCAGGCCAATGATTCATGCTCAATCATTCACGAGGCATTGCTCTCTTCGCTTTTCTCCCCCTTCTCAGATTTCCACTTCTTCGCGTGCTTTATTCAAATTCTTCCTTTCGCAAGAGAAATGGACGAACTGAATTAGAGATTTATAATAAATAAATTATAATTTATATTATACGCAGAACTTCGGGTATCCTGATGTGAAAGTTGACGTCCTATTTTGATTCGTACAACATTTCATATTTAAACTAAAATATTAAGCTACACGTGTTAATTGTTAGAAACTACAAGTAGGAAATATTCCGCCTCATTTCCAGTGCAGAATATTTTACTTCTTCTCCAGCATTATTTTAACCTTTTTCCACCACAAAAGAAGATTTTATTTATCTCAACATTATTTCATGCTTTTTCCACCACTATTTATACTTCTTTCCAACATTTGATACTTCACCGTTTCTAAGCGCAACATATTTTCTCACATTTTCGTACTGATACCGATTTCCTAAACCAAGACACAAGTTTGACACTTTAGCGGTATCTACATCGTACAGGATGTTAACATGAACAAACTAAACTGTGCTATCACGTGTGTACAAGATAGGAAAAACCGTTCGATTATATATACATAGAATGGAAAACAGTTTCCCATTTGTTGGGATACCTACCCTAACGTTTCTAAAAAGATAACATTCCTTGCTATCAGCATATATTGATAAAGGTACACCTGCATTCAGTTTTCAACCGAAGCGTCAGGTTGCAGCGCAAAATTGCGTCTTTACCCTTATTTTTCCTATTCACTTTTACACTCAAAATGGTCAAATTTCGAAACCTTATAAATGAACGAAATTTAGTATGACTATTTTAATCACTATCATGATTTCGAATAATCAACAATAATCATAAAATATTAAATTAATTGCAAAAGGCCTATCATGTAGGTATACCTATATCACAATGTTCCGAGGAAAGTGAGGAAAATAAATATGGTGGATGATTTTAAATTTTAAGTGCGATATATGGGCATCCGGGGGGAGGAAGGGGAACAGCTAACCCCCTGGCTGGAGAAAAAGTCGCTCATTCTTAAAAACTTTCTACTACAAAAGTGAATATTTGTAAAATTCAATTTTAAAATTTTAATTAAATTGGCACTGCAAATGCAATAAAAAGAGTTTGATTTAGTTTTTGAGTTACTATATTTTTTCGTCACCGTCACTGTTTCTCAAAGTTGCCCCTTCCCTCTTGGAAAAATGTCTGTGAATGTCCTTGGTGTGATGCACCATTGACAATGTATGACAGTATTAGATCACGTAGTATTCCATTAAAAAAAACGAGTGAAACGTCCGTAATGCTTCCATCTGAAGATTTTAAAATTGTGATATATTTATTTTAAAATTTCTTCAATCCAACACACGCCCCAAGCCCATTTATATGCTAAAATTGGCTACCCGGTATATTATTAGCTGGAATTATGCATTAAGCACCATGCGAAGATGAAGTTTATCGAAGGAAATATTAAAACTTGTTTGTATTCAAACCAACAATAAGAACGACACGATCAGAATTTGCGTTTCAAGTTGTTCAACTATGGAAATTAAAACTTTTAAACTCGTAACTTCATTTTCAGATTTACTGATGCTTCCATGCTTATTTACAGTGTTTCGGCTATCGTTCCTATAAATGTGAAAAATGTATCAGTTGTGCAACGACTTACTTGAAATTAAGATTCTTGAAAGAAAAGTGAACTTCGACTATACCCGTTGTTTTCACACGGGTCCTTAAAATATCTTGCTCCGTAGGCTGATAATCCCTTGCTCCTAATCGGTCTAGGTCGTCAAGGAAACTGGAATTTCAAACAAAACACACATTAGTCACATTATTATTTAAACGGCCCTTTCTTATCTGTGCTCTACTTAATGTTCAAAGGAGACCACAGTAGAATCTTTAAAGGGTCATTCTGGTTAGACGGTTTGAAAAATCGATTTTTTTAAATACTTTCCGAAAGTACATAACTTCAAGAATGTACTGTCAAGTTTTCATGGAAAAATTCCAATTAGTTTGTATTTTTAGTTTCAGATAAGTCCAACAGGTGAAATCGCCTGCACGAGCGAGCCATGAATTTTTAACCATGCCATCAAAATCGCCTTCAAAAACATTTTACAAGCAATAATTTTATTACTTTTATATTTTTTATTTCCTGTAGAAGTGTTATTTAATCAATAGAAAAATGTTTTATTCCATTACTATAATTCGTTTCTTCGCAAGAAATTCCTGAAAATCGCTGAATTCATCGGCGCGCTAACCAGGATGACCCCTTAAACGAAAAGTCCTTGTAGAAAACACTGTAAGTGCACAAAATTAAATGCTAAATTATAGTATTACCATTGGCACGTAGAACATTTTCCGATATAATTTTTTTTCAATTTTGCAACCTACAGTGTTTTCTACAAGAACTCTTCAAATGTCAGTTTTGTCGGAAACAGTCTATGAACGCTTTTGTGATTACAAAATGGGCAATCTCAGATTGTTTGTTATTCAACCATATCGACTCAATGAAACAAATCGAAAATTCATATCATTTTCTGCATCTGCGAATCATTCGACAGAAATTTTTAACATAGGTAATTTTGCCAGCAATACCTACTGTCAGGTAAAAGAAAAAATAATAATGTTATTAGAAACAGTAAACAATTTCATTCTTTACTGCCATTTATGGTAAGAAAAACCTTCTATCTATAATTCCTCCAGGTTACTTCGTGTCTTTTAAACGATTCCGTAATAATTCTGGTTCAGTTTCATAAATATACAAAAAAAGGAAGAAAAGCATGTTTAACAGTCGCTCTAAAGAAAAACAATTAGGTATACACTAAATATGAATTATACAAACTCTTCTTACAAAACAAATAATCAATTGTATCATTACAGATTACAAGTTAAAATTAAGTGCGCAGAATTCAAACTTTCGATTATTTTAAACGAACATATATAATTTTCCATCATATCATTCTACGTCATATTGGTAAATATTATTTTACAATTATATCCTATATCTATATGACGTGAAGTTATTACGATGGGACGTCTTTTAATGTTTCATCGCGACCCCCCACCATTTAGCAGCTCTTTTAATGCTGCAAATTATTTAGAAACAACCTGTATATAATATGAATACGTGGATGTATTGTACGTCTGGAAAAGTTTTAACACGGCCTGGATAAAGCACTTCTAGAGGTAAATGACATTCTGAATCGAGGTTGCAATCCAGGTCGAGATCGATCGATTTTCTCAGTGCGCCGTGCAACAGTTACGATATGTCAGTCGTTCATTGCCAAAGTTGGATGCACCTGTAGCAGGCAGTACTAGGTAAGTATGTGCTTTCATCTTATCGTAGTTCGTTGGTTTTAGGACTGCTTTTTGTGGCTTACACGTATAGATATCGAACGAGCTGATAAATACCGGGTGTTCAGAAAAAAATGGCACTTTATATAAATAAGAGAGTAAAAATTGTTGCGATGTAATGGTATTTTCCTTTTTTATTTCTACTAAGACTTTAAAATCTACTGATATCCAGATACTTAATATGGTGTCTTTTAAATATTGTTTTTTATCAGTATAAAATAATTTTGTGCGTCTAGACACGATTTTACGCACTTCAAAAATTGTATTTAGCTTATGCGCTGATGTGATCTTTCGTGCGAAAAATTGCGTTTTTTTCGTTCCTCTTTCTCAAAATGGCAAATATGCGACGGAGAACGGCCAGAATATTTACTATAAAAATTATTTCAGCTAGTACTAATTGAGAAATTAAACGTTTACTTAGGTATATACGTTTATCCAACACTTCTCTTACGTATTACAATGTAAATAGCAGCCTTAAAATTGGACTGCTTACTTTAGGAACACCCTATATAAGACATGGATTACTATGAAGATATCTATAAATCGTAAAATACTGGGAATTCTTTTACTATCAGGACATTTCTAATATTAGAGATATTCGTTCAAATTCCGTTGAATTCTGTTCACACTGTATATAGGGTGAGCCTAATATAAGAAGGAGGCATGTTGTCGCGATGTTGAAAATTAAAAAGAATGCTTTGTAGGTTTTACTCTTACACTCTGAAAGCGGTACAATTTTCGAAAGAAAATTAACCATTTTGTGTTTATAAATATCGCTATGAAATAGTTGATAATATGCTAGGTACTCTAAGCTATGTATCATGATAATTATGAATAAGTATATGAAAGTTTAAATTTCATTAGAAATTCTAGTGCATAGATTAGTAGATGTACAGACACCCAGTATAATTCCTTCGCATTGCTCGACAGTTGCTGAATAAATAATTAGTTAATCTGGTTGGCGAATTAACCGAAAGGAATCGATTCTGTGACCTACTGTCTCCAGTGATTTTGACGCTCTGTACCTTCTATATGCAAAATAAATACCTTTTTTCCAAAGCCAACTTACAATTATATTTTCTCTGAAAATATTATATCCAAATATCAACTCTGTAGATTTTTAGTTTCTAATATTGAAATTTGTAAAAGTTACAATTTTTTAAAGATTTTCTTCGTTTTTCCTCGACATTTGGTAATCTAATTTTTTTTTTACAAAAACTGTGATAAAATTTCAATCAAAAAACTATTGGAATACATTTTAGAGATCGTGAAATTGATCCATGACTTTTTTCATAATAATTGGACTCTTTAGATGAGACTGGCAGTCGTTCAAAAATTGCTCTGGGTGTGAGCCACCCCGGTATGTCAAAGTTCATCGAAAAAGGAAGTGTGTCAACGAAGGGTTAAATTTCCCGGCCTTTTATTTATAAAGCGAATTGCAGCAACTTTGTCCAGCAACTTCTTTAAAACAATAAAAATTCAAGAAATTTCTGTTATCGCAAAATTATGTATATTGCAAGACGGCTGCACTCCGTTTCTTCTCGTGATAGAATTCTCTTTGATTTTAAGGGCGAGTGGTTTAAATTCTATTAAAAATTCTAAAATTCTCACTTAAATACATGTGTGTCTTTTCAAAACTGCTTCAAGCATTTCATAGTTATTGAAATTGAATTGAAAGTATGTACAGTGTGTCTGATTGAAATATTATTCTTCAAACTGTTGAAGCTCAATAGGAATAAGTGATTCATATAAAAATTCATTTGGAAATAAAGGAATAACATAATAAGATTTTATGCATATAAAATTGTGAACCTCTTTCTCGAACACCCGATATATGGAACCAATAACAAACTTCATTGTTCACCTAACTTACGACAAATTATGCAAAAAGAAAACCAATAAAAGAGCAACACAATGATACATATACAATTATGAACATCTTTTTAGAACACCCGGTATATAGACATAACATCGAGGTAATATGCACGTAACTCGCAACAAATTGTGCAGGAAACAGCCTGCAGGATATAACCTTCCTTACAAGGATCATTTTGCGCCATCAATATTTCAAAATGGCCATAACCAATAGCTATACGCGAAATAAGCTTACGTTTCATAGAAATCATTTATTTACACAGTTGCACACCCTATATTGCGAACTGTAGTGTACCTTATCACCAGTAGCTTTGTGAAAACATCATATATCATTTGCACGTTAGTCGTTGATGTTTACAATTATTCCTTGCATTGGGTGTTACATACCGGGTGGTCCAAAATATTTAACTCTCACTCTCGGTGCCAACTGTTTGCATACTTATCTTTGTAATTTAACTGTTCATTTTCACTCGTGCACTAACATTTATATTGTTTGAAAAGTAATTCGGGCAATCATGAATTCTTTTTCAAATCTAACGTAAAAATTGTTCCAGCGAAGTCCTGCATAGTGCATAATTGCATATAGGGCCTTTAAGAATCTGCCTTTTTCTGTGGAAATCTTCCCTTTTAAAGTAACAAAACAGAAATATTTTTTCACTGAAATTTTGATCACTCCTATTTTTTCTAACAATACACTAAAACACTTTCAAATTTGTGGAATGAACCATCTATATTAATTTTTATTCAATAACTGTTAAATGTTTCACTAGAAACAAGTAGTTAAATTTTTTATAATTTGGATCTTGGATTAAAAAAATCGATGAAATAAATATGCAAATTTCCTGATTCAGATAAAATTGTCGTTGTGACTACACAGTTCTCAGAAACGAAGTTTCTTCAGCAACAGTAAAGCATTACTGTCCTTGTACTAAATCCACGACTCCCTTCCCCTTGCCCCTAAAATCCTGCTTTCTCTTTCATCCCTTTTGGTAATTATTAAGTGCCCAATTATTACGAATTTCCCAACACAAGTGGTGCTTTTCTCCCATTGCCTTCTCCTTCCGTTCTTCGCCCTTTCCTTCCTGCCCCGCTATATTTTCTTGCTCTTGCTGGCATAAAGAAGCGGTAGTAGAAGGAAAAGAGAAATAGTCGGGGGTGGGAAACGAGCAAACGTGCACCATGAGGGAGGAATAGAGGGGATGGTGTCGGCGGCCATTTTGGGCCACGTGACACGGGCGTGGCGTGACGTCATCGCCGATCAATACGCCGCTGAGCCTAAATAAAAGAGAAGGAAAAAAACTGGAAGAAGGAGAATGATCAAATCCTCGGGATTGCTCATTTTTTTCTGTTTTCTGATCACCCACGTGTTCAGGCTAGAATAGATTCTCAGAAAAGATTGTCTAGTTAAACCTGGACCTTGCACCCCGTGGGGAACGAATCAGCTTTTTTAATCTGAATTTTTGAAGCTGCACAATTTTATGTACTTTTTGTCAAAAATAAAATTTGTATGTCAATCTATTTCCTATAGCTGCACTATTTTTGCGCGCGGTAGCCTAAATCAGGGGCTCAAGCCTAAGTGTCACGCCGAGGTCTGGGAATTATCAAACTCACAAAATTGAATGACATTTTGAAATTAAAAAACAATATTTTATACAATTTTACTGTTTTAAACAATATTCGATTTGAACTTTTTTTTTCGTATTTTTGCACTGAAATAAAACGCACAAAAATCACCGACAGCCTCTGATAAGCTTCGCGTATCACAGGATTTGGATCGGGATTTTATATTGGTTCTAAATACGACAGGTTTAATTAAGAGCTTAAATTGACAATGAGTGTAAATGGAGGTTGGATACGTATCAAATGAAACACGAGAGTGTCCAAAGATTTGCCTGTGGTCTGTGTGAGTTAAGTCTGAACGGTTTCTGGATTATTTAAATCGTGAATAAAACATTTCTGTTGGAGGTACGATCAACGAGCACTTCGCGTGTCCTCTAATTTGCACGCTTCTGTTGGGTTTCGCGTAATTTAATGCTTTTAATTAATTGACTGCCAACAAAGAATTATTAATTTAACGAAAGAAGTGTCTACGTCTGAGTTCTTTAAATATCATTTAGATAGCACGTGGAGAGGAATACAGCAATAGATTGTGACCCTTTTATTCTTGCTTGTTGCTACGCTGCTAGTAATCGGGGCACAATGCCTCTTCATTAGATGATTTGCTCAGATATCAGAGATTTCACCAGATTACAAGAAAACAACTAGTTAATTTCATTGGGTACATAAAATGTTCGTAATACTTAGATAAATACAACTTAATATAAAATATTTTAATACTTCGTCTGGCACCTTACATTTATTAATACTAATTTATATAAATTTCTCAACACTCTTTTAATAATTTTAGTATTTTCTTTAATAATTTTTATACATTCCTAAGTAATTTTTTTTAATAATTTCCATAATTTTCACAATAATCTTATTCTAATATTTATCATTTCCGCAATAATTTTTTTTACGAGATTATCTTGTGCATTTCAATTCCATTTCCTCAATATTTTTTTAATAATTCTTATAATTTCGTAAATAATTCTGTACTTATTTATATCATTTCGTCCATAATTTTCGTAATAATTTTTCAATAGTTTTTATAATTTCCTCAATATTTATTAAATAATTTTTATAGTTTTCTCAATAATTTTTTAATAATTTTTATAATTTCCTCAATATTTTTTTCATAACTTGAATAATTTATAATTCTAAGTTATCCTTTTAAGGGAGAGATAAAGAAGAAAATATGCCTGCTAAAGCATTTTCAAAATGTAGTATCACTAAGTAAGTAGTAGTATCATGCTTTCTGAATGCATTAGTCACAACTTCACCCTCGGGAAACTATTATTACTGCTATTATATTCACCTACTCTATTCTTCTCCCATCTTCGTTCATACATTTTACACTTTCCATCGCCAAATATATTTCTTTGTAATTTATTCATATTTTGTAATGTGTCTTGCTTGTTTTTTATTTAGTATTTTAATTTTTGAAAATATACAATTGGATACTTTGTTGCCTAAACTTTCGTTAGAAAAATGTTTTTCTACAGGAGTAGTTTATTCCCTTGGGATATTCTCTCTTCCATCGAACGGCTTTTTTATAACGATGAACGCTAATTCTTATTGTAAAGAATTTAGTGTTAAATTGATATTACGCGCGCTCACATAAAATGATGATGTCGAATTTTAAAGAAATGACACAGGTGCCATAATAGGAAAAATAGGAAAATTGTGAAACTAAATTGTGTATTATTTTACTTAATAAAATATGAACACAATTTGAAGCGATCAATGACAGAAAATTGAATATTTCATTGCCAAAAAATTCTCTTACTCTATTTTTCGATTATTCAAACAGTTGTGTACCTCTATTATTTCAGTTAGTGAAAATTGAACTATACTTTATAGTTTTTATGGAGACTTGGTTGCGGTGTGAATAAATGAATAAAAATAGGTACATAGACATGGAAGTTATAAATCAAGATAGCTGAATTAAGAAGACCTCTGATTTAATTTTACTCGTGGATAATATGTCAATAGAGGTTGACAAACCCTAATCCTGAGAATGAATGGAAGCACAGAAGGTTCAATGTCTGTTGGATCTGAGGCAAGATCAGAATTGGACCTATTCCAAATTAGGTGGTGAAAAAGCCAAGGGCTCTGGCAACCTACCTCTAGGTTAAGTTTATTTGTAAATATTCTCTACATAGTAAATTGTGTCACCGATTGAATCACCTTAGCTCCCAGCGATTTTCGAATTAAAGCTCTTTTCAGTTTAAAAATACAAATTTGCCACTATTCCGGGAATTGTCGTATTACGTTATAGTAATTTATAGTATCACCATATTATATTTGTTTACCAATTGCATAAATATGAAACAAATACTCGATTTACTCGAGAAATTAATTCTATAGAGACTAAATATGAGGAATATTAAAATATCATTTTGATTACTTTGTGAACAATTATGACAATTTAATCAGAGACCGTAACCACTATAACCTAAATATTAAAAGTTATGGCATAAGAATTAATAGTTTTCTTTAAATAATATTGGTTGTGAATAACCATTATAAATGACCAAAAAAATTTTGGTTAATGGCACTTGTCATCGATAATGGTTATTCATAACTGAAACAGATAAACTTTAATATTTTTTAGTCATTTTTCGAAAAATTTCTGCAAAATTTAATGAAGGCTTCCATTTGAATGAATAACTGTCTCCCAATGTTTTCTCCGAGAAAATTTTATAAATAATTATTATTTCTGGTCTGTGAATACCTATAAGCGTAATTTAAAAAAAAAATCTGTGGCAAATATTTGTAAGAAATGTATGCTGAACACATAATATTTAACAGGAACAAGAATTCTGTTTCTACTTTTTAAAACAGCCGAATGACAGAAATAATTGGAATTCAAACAATTTTTATGTATATATTCATAACAATTTTTTGCAAAAATTTTCCAGGCAAAATGAATGTTTTCTTCGCAGACACAGTTTCATAGAACAGGAGAAGTACATGTTTGGGTCTTGGCGTGCGAGATGACGGATCGATTTCTTTGGAAGTTTAATGCGACATTCTTGATGGCTGCGCTACCTTCGAGGAAGGAATACTTTGGATACATTTCATATACCTTGCGTCTTGAACAGGGAAACATCAGTTGCTCACCGCAACACTACGTTTGTTTCTACTTATCCTGCTACAATTAAAAAATTGTAGAACATTTTTTGAACAAATATTTTATCAAATTCTAAAGTGACAGAGTTTTTGTGTCATGGATTTTAGAAAACAAAATCATATAATATAATATGGTAAGAAAAACTTGTTTTTCATATGAAACATTTTTTGGTATCCCTGATGATTTCGACGATAAAAATGGGACACCCTGTGTAGCAGAATTATAATATTTATTAGTGAACGCCCTCTGTCGGATTTTATCAAGAAACAGTAGATGTGATAACTTACGGACGAGAATAAATAAAGTATAAAGCGATAGTAGAAGAAGAAACGGAGATTTCAGTCTTAAAACTTTGAGTGGTGCCAAGGGCGTCCGTCGACTCTTTCCCCGGGGGAGGGGGACTTTGAGAAACAGTCAAGTTTGGAAACAGGCGACGATTGATTGCTTGTTTGAACCTATTTTGAAGCGCCAATTTCATTAAAAATTTAAAATTGAAATTTAGAAATATTCATTTTTTTAGTATGAACGTAATAAAGATTAGTTTCTAAAAATAAACTATTTTTCTCAAGCCAGGAGGTGGGGCACTGACCCCCTCGCCTACAGACGCCCATGAGTGGCGCAAGATTTTTAGTAATGCTCTTTTGAGTTTTGGAGCGATCAGTTCTGCTGAGAAAGTTACTTCGCCTACTTACTTAACTCGCTCAGAACTAGAGCTCTTACTTTTGACCCGTCGGGTACCCGGGTAGCCGGAAATTACCCGAAACAACTTCAAGCCATTGAATGTGGTATTGTTCAGTCATATTTGGCTAACATCAGACTATACCACAGACAATACTACATTCAATGGCTTGAAGTTGTTTCGGGTAATTTCCGGCTACCCGGGTACCCGACGGGTCAAAAGTAAGAGCTCTACTCAGAACACGTATTAGTACATTAGTAGACATTCAAAATTTTCCAAAACATATCGACGTGAAACCATCTCAAGACAATGATACACAGGATGCAAATACCTCGGTGTGGAAACACTCAAAATGTTAATGTGTTAGTTGCCTCAATAACCGCATGCATTATAGGTTACGGTAGAGATTCCGCTGTATTATCTACAGTGACGGATTTAACGGGTCCCCATCCAAAAGACCCCCCTCCCCTCCAGAGGCCTATTTTCCCCCAAAAATATGATTTTACCCAAACACTAAGTTTCCCATAATTTTCAGAACACTCACGCGTAATTTGTAATTCTGTTATGTACACAGGGTGCCCCAGACAGTGGCGCACTCTGGATTTAATAATGGGGGATGTTGAGTTGAACCGATAAAAATATTTTTAATACAAATTTATTTAATGCAATTTCATTTAAAGCATATTCAATAAAATTCATTAGGGGATTATAAAAATTTATTTAAAGAATGAAATCCAGTTTTCTTTTCTTTTTACAAAGTCCCTTCTTTGGGGCGGCAGAGTCCCTTGCTCCTCCCCCGTCCCCCCCCCCCCCGCCCTGTCGCTCCTTCTGGGTGCGCCACTGGTCTCAAAACGTTTGCCACCTAGGCCTTTTTCCCTAAATCCACCACTGTTTATCTACCTTTGTCTGTCTTTCTGAAACTACTTACAAGGGAGCACCGCGAACCCGCACTCACCGATTCAAACGACAACTTTGTCGGTTTATAGAGTGACTCAAGACAAGAACAACGGTGTGTTTCATTCGGGCCCTATCGCCCTTTAGGGGATGAAAACTAACCTCAAAGTCAAATTGGCACTTCCACCTTTTCAAACAAAAGTTTAATGGTGCAATAAGCGCTGCAAACTTGCGTTAACAAAATTTTGAAAAAAGTTTTTTTTCGTTCAGGTATTTTTTTTTAAACTGTTCAAAATTTTGTTAACGCAAGTTTGCAGCTCTTATTGTACGATTAAACTTCTGTTTGAAACATTTTTTTCTGTCTCTTGTTCTTTGAAGTTATACGCAAAAACGTGGAAGTACCTATTTGACTTTGAGGTTAATTTGCACCCGTTTAAAGGGCCATAGGGCCCGGAATGAAACACACCGTTGTTCTTGTCTTGAATCACTCCATAAACCCACAAAGTTGCGTTCCAATCGGTGAGTGGGGGTTCGCGGTGTTTCCTTGTTAGTATGGTTTCTGCCAAGTAACAAAGTGCAAAGAAATGTATATCCAAAATGCCAGCAATGAGCCATAGCAGTGTCTCGCTGGAAAGGTTTTTAATGATGGGCACTCACTATTTCGCGGAGTCGTTGAGCTGGTACTCGTTGCTCCTGCCGAAGCATTCCTGAACCCCGTTGTCGGTCCAGAGCCTCTTCATCGCGGCCAGAAGCTCCTCGCTGAACGGCTCCGTGTCTTCCATTCTCTGGATCACATCGAACACCATTTTCGCGTCCGTCTGGAAAAGAATTTGCAAGCCTGATTAGCTTGCGCGTGCGCAGAATATATTGGCAGACGAGCCTATTTTTCAAGCCCTTCCAAAAACGTAGTTTTCAGTAGACTTAAAGAGCATTCTTTTCGACGAATAAAACTTAACTTAATAAACAGAGTATAGGGAAGAGGTATATTCAGCAATGATGTGGTTTGTGGCAGAAGCTACCAAAAGCAAGTGGAAATGGAAGGGACTTGGGAGATTTGAGATTGCTAATCACGCGACATCTATACCCCGATACTAGATCACATGCCAAACCTCGAATCTAGTCATCGTCACCCCTAGGGAATTCACGCTGCCAGATGAAGGGAGTTGTCTGCTTCATCCACTTTCTATATTTCATTTGAACATGCGCATTAGAGGATTCGCTATTGCTCGACACACCTGTGTAGGTATAGATGTGACCTATACTGATATAATTTATACAGGTATATCGAGCATTCGTGACGTTTCTAGGAGTTAAGAAAAGAGCCAACAGTAATTCTTCAAGACTAGATAGAGCAGTGATTCTCAACCTGTAGGTTGCGAAGTGTTTCCTGGGGAGTCGCCACGGTTATTTTTAGTTTACGATTTTTAGCACATATTTATTTTAATATGGTTACATTGTCATATTCTATTAATGATGTAACACTAATTTTTCATAAATCAAAGGAAGGAAATATTTCCTTTAAAAATTATTTAATATTTCCTTAAAAAACCTTACCTTTAAAAATTAACCATTTTGTGATTTGCCTAAGCCTTTTGATAGTTCTAAGGGTAAAAACAACCCCTCAAAGAAATTGAGAGTTTTCATATTATAGCAAATATCTGCGAAACCGTAAAAATTGTATGGCCTCTGATATCCTACAATATGGTGATAAGGAATTGTTAAAAAAAGGTGGTGGGTATAAATTTTGAACAAAATAATCTTTATCGCCGCTTTGAAGGATATAAAAAACCATAGAACTTTGAATTTTAACTTCTTCTTGATATCTTTTACAGTTTCGTAAATATTCGCGATAATCTGAAAACTCACCATTGTTTAGAGGGGGTGTTTTCATCCTTAGGACCATTTTATTGCCGAATCAAAGAATAGTTACGTTATTAGGGTCACTTGAGCTACATTTCTCCAGTTTCAGATTTTTTTGAATTTTCGAGTTGCCGAACTTCTTTCAAGTATGCTATAGGTATACTTCCACCTATATTTTAAAAAAATTTAAACGATTTTATGGCGATATTCATGTCACTGCTTATGAATTTATTGTTTTTTAATAGACCAAGGTAAAAATCAAATAAATCAGCCAACTACTTAATGTTTGGGCTAAAGAAAATATGTAGGTACCTACCTATATAATTGTGTTTTAACTTTTAAACATAATATTGTGTTAGATAAAAATGACCGTGGAGAGGAATAATGAAAATCGCGGAATATATTCCCTGGAAATGGCTTTCAAATCCAGTAAGTTAAGCGTGACGGTGAAAATGGCGTTTCAGAATTATAATTCGCTTACAAGCTATAGAAATTTACATAGCGGGCAGCAACACGTAACCTGAATCTTCAATATCCGTCAGTCGTACAGAGTGGAAAGTTGAAAATCGCGTCATAGTTGATGGTTTAGCAAGTATGTATACCGAGGCTACTGAAGCAATGAATTTAGTTCATGGGAGCGTTATAATCGCCAGAATATGTCAACGGTGGCTTAGGAAGATCGAGGAGTTATTTTTATCTCCCACATAAACATCAAAACACAACATTTTGGGATTTAGAGGAGAAATAATGTGGAACTGTATTTACCTAATCAATGCAAAACGAAGTATTTCAAAAGACAACATCAAACAACGTTTAAATTATACGTTGCAAAACAAATGTTGTATATAAAAATGGTAAGCTGTTTAATAGGATCGTTGTTCTAATCGTATCCTCGTCGTTTCGTGTTGCTAGTCAAATTTCAACGCCCCTTTCAATTATTTAAGCACAATGATAAACTTAAAAAAAATTGCAAGTACAAAAATATTAGAAATGTATCTTCAACGTAATAATTCAGGAGATACAATTATATTCAATACTAATGGCTGTTTTCATCAATGCTGCAATGATGCTGTAATTTATTTATTATTGATCTTTCGGTTTCGAAATATAAAGTAAACCATGCAAGAACTGCATATAAATAAATTACCTTGGTAATTATAAGTAAATTACTATTTGAATATTTACTGGAACATTTTGAAGTAAAATCGACAATACCACTGTTAGAAAAGTATTCAGTATTTTCTGCCTGTATCCATCGGTCCAAATATACAATAACCACTGACCATTGTGGTTTGCTGAAGCATGCACGTTAGTTTTCTTAATCAAACCCTCAACAAAAACACATGTGGAGATCAATAACTACGATCTCAAACACAGCCATTGTATTTTAACGAAAAACTTCCCAAATTTTTTTTTCGTAGCATATTAACTCCAATATTATCTATACTTTGAAAATTTTTCCTACCTTCGAAGTTCTGAGAAATTTTTTACACAAATTATATTTGAAAGTACTCCGTTACATACACCACCCGATAATTTTTTAGAAAAATAAGTAACAAATTTTAGTTAGAAAATCAAACATTTACTTGCTATAATTTCAAAAGAGGGATAAGTACAATGCTGAACGAAAATACTTTGCTATACATATGTAATTTTATACGAACACTAATGCGATCACAAAAATTCAATTCACCCCTAGAAAAAAGATTCCACAATTGGTCCCTCAATTTAATCCCAAAAAAATCACCAACAACTAATTACTTTCGACTTCAACTAGAAAGGAAATAAAATCTTATCCTATTATAACTATCCCTAGTGGTAATTTTATTAGGATACCCATTTATTACAATTCGAAAAACAGAATGGAAAACGATGTTGCACATGAAGTCGAGGAATATGGATTCTAATAAAATAATTTGGTTCAAATTAGAATTGTCGATTCGACTGTTTATTTATCGAAGATAAAATAAATGTTAGACGAAAGGTCAGATTGACAAGCACTGGTTTGAAAAGCCGGATCAATCGGTACTCGAGGCAGCCCCTCGTGCTCGTTGTTTTCGAGGCAGGGTCTCGTTATTGGCTCTAAGGTAAACGACGTAGCCACGACGCTGCACGATCGGTAAATATGCCGAAGAGGGTGCTTCAGAACCGCCTCGAGATGCACATCGATCGCTCAAGTGCTCAGCCCATCGGTAATTTTTGACTCACTTCAGACAGTGGCCTTTAGCCACTAGTTGCAATCATGGGGCACAGGGGGACACTTGAGAATTTTTGTATAAAATGTTTCATTAGCAATTCATGTCCCAATTGCCCATGGACTGATAACTTTAATTAGAAATTGCTCTGACAATTATTTATAAGATGCAACAGGAGCACTTACGGAATTTTGAAAATGTTCCAATTTATAAATTAAATAATGTACCCAATCTTCATCTGAGAGTTTTAATGTACAGAGTGTCTAATTTATACCAGACCCAATTATCTTGTGTAGTTGTAACGATACAAGAAATATGTGAAAAGTATTTTGAATGGTTTCAGAAAGTAAATATACTGCAAGAAATTTTTTCCTGCAATGCTATCACCCCCCCCCCCCCCGTCCCAGAATTTTTGAGGTCACTCGTATCTTTTTCCATGGAAGTATACATCTCCTTTTTCGAGATTGGTGAGCGATCTTTTACTGAAGCATTACTGCTGGATGGATCACAGGCAAACACTTGGATAGCTCCCATGGATAGCTTCGTTTCCACCCCCTTCTCTTAACTCCTCCTGCAAACCTCACTAATCTTGGTATACCTACAGTGCCGCATAAAAATTTCGTACCACTTTATGGATTAACCCTTATTGAATATATCATATATTTCCAAAAAACGAGCATACAAGAATAAACCTCAGTTTATTTAATTATTACGATTCAATATTTTAAGAACTTATACAATAGCTGCAATAAAAAAACAACTAAAACTAAGAAATTAAAAAAATAAAATTGAAGAAATATTATTATTTGTTATTGACGGTTATTAGTAATTTAAAATTACAAAGGCGTTTCAGTGGAAATAATAGATTGGTAGAGGAATGAGGATTCGAGACTCAATTTTGGGTCAAAATGACCCAACTTCCGTATAAGGGTTGAGAAGTTTGCAATTTCTCGGTAAGCAAAGAAATTCACGTAACCTTTTCGCGTGATGAAATATTCAAATTTATTGTACTGACGAATATTACCATGATTACTGAAAGTGTTAACTTCGAATCAGGAGAAAATTGGAAGAATAATATTTTGCACGTTCACAGGACCTACCAAGCGGTCGCGTCTGCCTACAAAGTTTTGTCCAACTCTCCTTGTATTCTGAACGTATGATTCACACTAATGAAAATTTAAATTTCCATACTTTCTATTCTTCGTGACAGTAGGTACTACTAATAGATATCTAAATACAATATAATTATACGTAATTCGAACCACTTCTAACAAGGGAACACCGCGAATCTGCAGGAAAAGAACAACGGTATGTTTAATTCGTGCCCATTCCACCTTTAAGGTTGTGAAAACTAACCTCAAAGTCAAATAGGCACTTCCACTTTTTCGCGTATAACTCCTACAGCACAAGAGACAGAAGAAAAAAATTCAAACAAAAGTTTAATGATACAATAAACGCTGCAAACATGCGTTAACAAATTTTGGAAAGAGATTAAAAAAAATACCTGACGAAAAAAAAGTTTTTTCAAAATTTTGTTAACGCAAGTTTGCAGCGCTTATTGCACGATTAAACTTTTGATTCAAACATTTTTTTCTATCTCTTGTCCTTGAGGAGTTATATGCGAAAAAGTAGGAGTGCTATTTGACTTTGAGGTTAGTTTTCACAACCTTAAAGGGCGATTGGGCACGAATGAAATATACCGTTGTCCCTGTCTTGAGTCCCACTATAAACCCACAAAGTTGCGTTCCAATCGGTGTGTGCCGACTCACGGAGTTCCCTTGTATGTTCTATAGACCAATTCCATTACATGCACATCACATACAGGGTTGCCACTTCTCCGGTTTTCGCCCGGAGACTTCGGGTTTTGAAGCAAATCTCCGGGCGCCAGTTTTACTGGAAAAATCTCCGAGTTGTAGGAAAAAATGAGATAATAAGAAATTGTGGTATTATATAATGGTACCAATTTTATATACAATAAAAGTTATTAATTAAAATAACAGATACTTATGATACTTTTAAATTCTGAATAGTTTAAATTTAAAAGAATTGCACATTTGTTTTCCGGATATTCGAGAACTAATCTTTTTTTTTGCTTTTTCCATCTCCGGGTTGGAATGTGTTGCACTCCGGGATGGTGATAAGGTGACAAACCTGGTCACATATGGTCACAAATAATCCGAATAAGGTCGAATTAGTACTCATTTTCATCGCGAGAATCTAACCAACTCACTGGTAATACTTTCATGAACATCTAATAGAAAATATAGAAATTTATTTATTTATCATTAAATGAGGAACTGAGGGGACGTAGAACAAAGCGAGTTCCAAACTCACGCTGCTTTCAAAAGAAACATTCGTGGGATGTCGGACAATACATGCTTTGAATGCTTTCTAAAAAATACCTATCGACGTGAAAACACGCGAAAGGTAGGCAGCGTATAGAAATCCCTCGGCGTGAAAACACGCCGACGCCACTCAAAGTGTTAATGAAATTGGCAAGTGATTCCAAACTTTTGGCTACATATAATGGATTTGGTACGATGAATGTGGTTGAACGAAAGCTCTGACAGCAAAGTTAACTCACCTCCCGTTCATTGGTCGAAAAGTTGATGCGTAGAGTCGGCATCGCTCTGAGAATAGCGACTAGAGATTGTATCGTGTTGCTGTACACTACGGGTTTGTACTGCTTGAAGTCTTCAGGTGTAAATCCGCTTTCATGGATAATTCTGCAAAAATAAATAACAAAATGTTTGTAGGCACCAATAACTTTTCGCGCTACACCTTTGGTAATGGGTAAAATTAATTTTTAGTAATATTGCTTGCACTAATGGTGACATTTTTCTACTTCGATTGATCGAAGATCTGATATTCGATTATCGACTAATCGTACGTATTTTTTTATAACAAATTTTATTATTACTTGTGATAGAATAGACTTTAATGCAAATATGTTTTCTTTCTACGAGTGTATAAAATGGTAATTTCGTATTATTGTAATGTATCCTGCTTAGACAAACTGTAAATCAAATGAAACGCTGAGAAACATTAAAAAAATAACTGAATTTGTAGTACAATATTTGAAGAATTCTTTTTGCGTAACTGTTAAAAAATGTAGTAAAAAACGGTTTCATTCGGAGCATAAAGTAGCGAACTGTAATTTTAATTATTTTGAACTTTATACTTAAAATGCCAATAAGAAAATTTGAACAAACACATTAGTCATACACCTAGTACTGAAAACTTGATCTATTTAAAATACACCGCACAACATTAAGTGCTTTATGTAATTAAAAAAACAGTAATAGTAATTGAAATGGTTCAGCAAGAAATTATAATGTTTCATTTAAACAATAAATTGTTACTTCAGAATTAATATTCTTCTGGTGTGCGACTGAACACGCGAGGCTTTGTTTATGGGGCACCATGAATGAATCCATTGACCATTGCTGAGAGAACAAGATTACAAACACGTTTTACTGGCAACCGTTCTTTCAAGCATGGCAAATATTGATTTTTTGAGGTAAATGCCCTGTATTGTGCATCCTTAACGAAGTCGAGATGTAAGGGAGTGACTTCTTATTGTTACCAGCAATGCAAAACAGTCTCAGTGGTTTAATAAAAAAAATATACGTATTACACGAATTTATGAATACTTTCAAATATGTATTTCATGATTGTGAACCACAGTCTTTTCATAAACTTCATTAGTTCCCTAATTTTCCACTTAAAAAAATACTCAATTATTTAATTACAGTCTTTTGGACTCAGTTTACTAATCACTAAATTTAAATTATTTAAATGCGAGAATCCTCTCTAAATTATATATTCATAAGATATGTACCCCTAAATAGACATACATATATAGGGTGTCCTAAAATAAAATCCACTTGACATAACTCATGAAGTATTCATTTTTTTTTTCTAATAAGAGCGAAAAGGAGATTTTACTTTTTTATTGATATTTTGTTCAGTAACGAAAAGAATTGTATCTTTCACTATTGTTTCATGAAATCAGTAGTCACGTTTTACTTCAAACGTCATTTATGTTGTGACACCCGTTATATATGAGCAGGATATTAAATGTACGGATATATCTGACGATTAAATTAATTTATGTATCTTGAAATGCAGAATGGTTCCAGTATGAAACTTTGACCCATTGTACAGGGTGTGAAAAAAATACGTGTCATAAAATTTGTGTTAACTAATAACACTAATTTTTTGACAGCCAACAAAACTACTTTGTTCATATAATCGGTAAAACTTAGTGCTCACTTCATTTGTTTTACGATGGTACTCTTCCCAGACTCGCCAGCACCTGGAAAAAGAAGAATAATTTGGAGTAAATAAGAAATCAAAAAACTTGAATTTTTATTCAGAGAGTTTTTAATAAAATAATATTGTAATTGTAGTTATCGTATGCGTTATAATCGTCTGCATATATCCTTCTATTTATAACAAACAAACACAGTGGAATATGTTGCAAATGATAATTCGGATGATATTGCAAATGGTGATAACGGTAGATACAAATTTATATCGAAATAGTAATGTTATTTACGCTAATAATTATAATTATATTCACAGTGAATGTCAAAGTAGCGCGATATTCGTTACAATAATGATGATGGTAATATCATACTCATGACCATAATTCCTAATATTATACTGTGTGACATTAGTCAACCTATCTTCGACATTAGCAGCAATAATACCGATTCATGAATAATTCATAAATCAATTAATTTATAATTACGTAATTTGTGGTATTAATTTTGTTCAAAGCAATGTATCTGTGTTATATACAGGGTGTCCAGTAATTTATGGCGCAACTAGGTAAGAAGTAAAATGTCGTCAGAAAGCATGTGAAAAAAAATATGTTATTTATTATTTAAGTGGCTTGTATGAATGTCTCACTGAGCGAATACTCACTCAGCGAGTTTGTATAATCGCTAGTTTCCCGTACAGGCTGTTACAAATGTGATGGTCACTGCTTTCAGGGTGAATGTACACCTCACGGTCGGTGGCCATTTATTAAAAAAAAATTGCGTACGAAAATTGTTTATAATATTGAAAATTAGAGTTAATTTTTTTAGATCAAAGTTATTCTACTCGTTGAAAGGAGAAAAAGTTTAGAAGGAATTAAAAAAAAAAATCATAAGATTTTCGCATGGATGAAGTGATCCATATATATTGATTGCATTCACATCTTTCAATGTTATCAACAATTTTAGGGCAATTTTATTTTTCACAAAGGTCCACCGATCCAGAGTTGTACATTCACTCCTGAAAGCAGTGACCACCAATGTTTTAACACCCTGTACAACAGATAATAACAAACAGAATAGAGTTGACTGCCAAAAAATAAAAACGTACAATAATAAATTTGTGCGCTTCTTGTAGATTACTAATAAACATTTCTTTACAAAAAAAATCGCAGCATCATTATTTTCAAAGAGGAACGACTGATGACAACGAAAACAACATTCACGAACTCTTATTGTATAAAGTGAGGTTAGGTTTTATAGAAGCTTGACGCATTCATGCATTTTTCATTTGGTTGCAATGTTGGCTGTATTTTCAGTGAAGTGTTCAATAAAGCGACAGTAATAATAATAAATTGTATTTCGCGCGGGAAATCATTGGTGACTTCGTTTAACGCAAACAAATAAGAAGACGCGCGAAACGGAAAAAGCGGCGCTTGGGACAGCGGAAGCAGCAGAACCGGAAATGACGCGGTGGCACAGTGTGCCAGCGGAACTTGTTTTCCTGCTTATGGGTGGCAGGTCTCCCCCTCTTTTAAAAAGCTCTTTCATCCCGAACCGTGCGCCCAGATCGCTCTCAGTTCCATCGATCGACTGTAACGCTCGAATTCTACTTCATCGAATTGGCTGCGTTCCTCTGCTTCCGTTATGTTTTTCTCATGCCACTTACGTTAACACGTGTAATTAAATACATCGCACTGATCGATAAATGCTGTTTGGCTATGGTGCTCACAGAGCTGGACTACTTTTCAAATATATGTTTTATTTCAAAATAACACTTTTTATTATAGCAAGTAGGGTGTCTTGTAAAATTGATGGCGCACCCCAATTCAGAAAGTAGTGATTCTATGTGGAATAATAAGTGAAAGATGTGGAATAACTTTTTTCCAAGAACAGACTGGACTGTGTGTGAGTTTCATGCTCAACACTGGTGTTATCGAAACCAGGCCCTTATTCAGAAAACAATTATTTTACAATTTAATGTCTACCGAGTTTGGATCAGGTGCATGTGTTTTTAACGGATGTTCAGTCATTTTTCCCTTTCGAAAAAAATCCCAAATCAGAAAATGTTATTCTACATTAGGGTGTTATTTTTTAATATAAAATCACCACCTATAGGGTTGTACCACCAATTACAGGACACCCTATATATTGTTTAAATGATATGTATTGACAATTTTTTAAGTCATACTTCAAATTAAAGCATTGTTTGGTTTCTTAAGTACAACCGTTGCTGTTTAATTACAAGAAATAACATTGAGAATAATAACTGTGTTTCTGACATATTAGAGAAAGAAAATAATCAAACAATAGTTCAGTACAGATACTACACAAAGTAGTAATACTACTCTGCCAAATTGGGTAAAATTTGAAATAACAATTTGAAAATAAAGATTATGAATCACACCAAGCTAATGTACTTATCATGTTCTTTGATTGGTATTTATGATTGAGCAAATATCAACTTAAGAAATGCTTTATTGAAAGGAATAATGATTATAATATAATTGAATCGATTGTTCTGAAATAACATTCGAAATAGTGATAGCGTTCCTACATTTTTAACTATCCTTTTTAAAAATCGGAAGTAACAAAATTGGGTAGATCTTTCGTTTTCAATAATTACTTTTTCAAACAATCTTGTCTGACTGAACCGATGCTCAAGTGAATTAAGGATACATTCTCTTGTAATCCCTTAAAAAATTTAAAATTTGTTTTCAAGAAATCTGCAACACATAGAGTGAAAAGTCTTTTTGGTATTCATTACCGTGTACGCTGTGTTTATATCACCGCCAGAGTTATAGCTATTTGTTCAAGACTACATTAAAAAAAATAACAATGCCATTTTTTTCATCACCTTAAGAGGGTATTCTACTTTGAACGGTCAAAAACTGAAGCTATTTTTAAAGATTTTTTTCTCTGTAAATACAACATATAAAGAAATAAATCTTTTTGGTATTTATTAAGCTACTCTTATATTATTCCACAACAATTAAAAAGAAAATTTTAAATTTGTGTTACTTGTTTTTTACACAGTTTATAACTATAGGAATTACACCTAAAATTACTTATTAAATACAAGAGTACTACTGCGTTAATTTATATTACGCAAAAGTCAATTAATCAATCGGTACCGCTGCACTGGTTCGAAGAAGTGGTGGGGATAGCAATGATGCAGCACTGGTTCGGATAATTGACGCTCTACTGTAAAATCGAGGTTCGGATAATTGACGCTCTACTGTAAAACAAATTAAAAATATTCTTTTTAAATTTTTTGATATTAATATAAGAATAGCTCAATAAATACCAAAGAGATTTATTTCATTATATGTTGTAATTACTGAGAAAAAAATCTTTAAAAATAGCTTAATTTTTCGACCGTTCAAAGTGGAATACCCCCTTAAAATATGTATCCATACCAAAAAGACTGTTCGGTCTTACAGTTTTCTTTTAAAAAATCCTAAATTTTTTAAGGGGTTGCACGAGAATGTGCATACCCTTAATTTGCAAAACAACAAGTGGATTTCTGCGAAATCATTATTTGAAGGGCGTATATCAGCAAGGACGTCTCCGATGCGCATGCTCAAACAGAAGATGGAAAAGTGGGGGAAGCCGATAACCCTCTCCGCTTCACTGTTTGAAGTCTGTGTTCATATCAATGATCATATAGATTCGAACAGTAGGAAACGATCTCGCCACTTATTTATTTTCTTTTAGTGATTTCTATTAACATCCCCAAAAATTCCTTTGCACTGTGGATACTCCATACTTCTATTTACAAAAAACTGAGTTTCCCTTTGTCCCGACATAAAATAATTAAGTTACTCTAAACCTGAAACATTTAATATTCCAGTCGCACCAGAAGTAGAAAATGTAACTCAAAAACTGTTATCTATTGTATGCGTTATCTTAATTATGAGTTACATTTAAATTAAATCACAACAGCATTAGGTCAGTAATGTCTGCGTGGTAGATGTCACTTGCAGCATGAATTTAAAACGAACAAGAATTAAATTGTAAATATTATTTATCATTGACATTATATATTATTCGCATCTTATCAGTAATATCAGTATCACTCTTATTGACCATTGCAGCTAGCGTTATGGCCATTCTCGTTATTACTTTCTCGGTTATCGCTACATTCGTTGTTACCAGTGTTATCACGAATGACACAGGTTCTACGATCTGAACTAACATTGTGATCACGACTATCATCGAGTAAATAATTAATTCGTCGTCTTATAATCCTAACGTCAATAAAAAAAACAATATTTAGATGCGAAGCATTTAGAAATTTCATTTTTTCGAACAAGGAGGAGGATGAATCTTATTTTATTCCTTACGTCGTGTATTTATAACAAAAAATTCTGTTGCTGATAACGTGATTATCCAATACTAGATTTACTACTCGGCTTCGCCGGAAATTTAAATTCTGATTTTATAAAGAAAAAATTATTTATTCTTTATATTTTTTTGTGAAAATAGACACATTCATCTGGAATAGCTAAACATAATAAGCTGGACCACATTTCGTGGCCCCAGAACCCACACAAACACTTTCTGCTTTATATATTAAGATAGTATATTCATCAGAAGCTATACTTTGGCAGTTGAAATTTACATTTTGATTCCAACGAAGCATACATAATAGTTAGAAACGTTCTTTGAATTCTCATCAATTTACAATCATCCGAATTTGACTACAAATATGTAAACTCAGCAGGTATAACTTGTAATTCAGTAATAGCAAATTTTTGTGTTTGTTATTTTGGTAAGCTTGAAATACGAATTGCCCCAAAAACAGTTGTACTAACAATTAACCGTTTCTCAGTGGTTAATATTCAATAATGGCAGTGCGAAAATTGTTATCTATGTAGATAGAGAATTCTTAATTTTCTCTCAACTAATTTCGAGCATTACACCTGATTTTGAGATTTTAATTTGGCTCGAATTTTTCTAGTATAATATTTGTGATTTTTTAAAAATTATAGTCGTCAAAGGAAGAGTAAAGGAAATCAAAAAGACTCTGAGAATTTAGTTTTTAAGTAGATACACCCAGGTTGAACTGAATTTTTATCAAGCAGTGGAGAACATTACGGACAATGTTTTATATTGTAACTAAAAATATTACAGTGTAATTTTAAACTTCACCTAATCTTAGAAGATTTCAAATAATAAACATTACTTTATTATTTGCTTTGCTTATTACTGTCACTTTCATTTAGGTATGTAGATTTATTTTGCAACCATTCTTAATCAATATGTGATTCTTATTTATCCCCATAAAGGTACTTGATCACTAAATCAAAATTTCTTTAAAGAATAAATAATTTTTAACTATATCCATATAGAACTGAATGCCGATCAAATTTAAAAAATCATTACACACAATACCTTGCCCTCGCTACTTTTCTTATAAAATTCAGAATTTGGGATATTATAAACTAAACTTTTACAAAATTTTAACAGATTTCAAGCAATAAACATTACCCTTAATTTTATCCATTAATTCAATTTGCAACCGTTCATAACCAAGATTTTTACTTTTCCCTATAATGTTACTTAAAAATTAAATACAAATTGCTTTAGAAACATCGCAAAGTTGTATAACTAATTTTCCGCCACATCCACCTAGATCTCCCTTTTTTTTTTATCAAAATTACCATATATTTACCATTATTCTATTCACTCGTAGTAATAAATTCAATCGTACCAATTTAAAGATTTTTTATTACAATTACTGTTTCCATTAATTATCGTCGTATATGTCGTTAATGTCGCTGGTCCTAGTACTGAAGCTATTTCACCACTGACCAAAAATTTCACGGGCATTCGAATTAGCGAATGATATACGGGTCAAAGAGAGAACGAATCCCGCGCGTTTCCTGCAGCATAAATGGGATGAAAATACTCGTTGAAGACGCAAGCAAAAGGGATGACGTCATTGGTAACACCAATAAACAGGACCCAGATTTCCCTCGAATGATCTCGGTTTGAATGTCGACCACAAAACCAGGGATTCTTTATTCACGTTCCAATACAAATGGCGAGGATTTTGGAAAAAAATTGTTCTACACGGTTGCCCTCCAGTTTTCAATATTCTTCATGCAACTATTCTAAGATACTTTAGTTATCACTTATGAATCGAGAGTTATGATATTTTTATAGGAATTGATTAAATTGATTTACTTGGAAATATGAATTTTTCGTGACTTTTCTATACAGGTTATTTACTGACAAATAGGATTAATATGAAATAAGGGATAGGGGTATTGGACTATTAAATATCATACCTAATTAAAATTGCACTCTTAATAGAAATATGTCATTTTTATTTCCTTATTATGACTTGAATATTTTGGATCAGTCAGTCACTGATTATTATTTTACTGCTATTTTTAATCAACTATATTTAATATTGCTATAAATTGTTTCCAGCATTACTGTTATTTCTGAAATTCGATAACAAATTAACTGACATTACATATATTCATATATTTGAGAAAAAATAGTGTAATGTGCTGTTTGAAAAAAAAATAGGAAACAATTTAGAAATGAACTTAGTTCATTGTCCAGCGTAACATTGTTTCCTTAAAAAAAGAAATGTTTTCTCGAAACTCGAGCGAATAAGTCGAATTTAAAAAAAAAATGTTATAGACGTAAATAAATGCTGTTCTTTTTAGTTCCGATTATGTACATATACATATGTACACAAATTCGAGGGAATATCATCCATATATATTATCATAACCATTAAGAAAAAAAACATGCTAGACCAAAAATTTAATTTATGGTTGCAAAATTTATTAATAGAGATGTTTATTTCATTTTTCCACAAATGAATTTTTTTGTGATACTGAAACAATGTGGTGGAAGCATAAGAATGAATTTGCGAGGGCACGTTTGCGATAATAATTAATCAGGCGGTAATTAAAACGCAGTTCATTAATTTGAAGTCACGATCGCCGGGTTATTCAAATGAGTAATTAAAAACAAACAGACCTGGACAGAAAACGAATTTAAAAGAGTTGAACAACTTAATGAACTGCGTAAATCACGATGCCCCTTTGGCTTTTTCCCAGGTCCGTCGTTAAAGACATTTCTCATGCAATAGATTGTAATATAAAAACGTGACTGATTTCTAATCAATTAATTCCTGTCCCGTGTTAGATAAATTCTTTTTAACATATCTTTATAATCAATTAGAATTATTAAACAATGTTCAATTTCATTTTATGCAAATGAGGCATTGTTTATTAATTATTGAGTTTATCGCGTGTTTACAATTATTTGTATTATGTGTTGTATTTGTTCGGTTAAGTTCAATGATTTTTAGAAATCCTAAGAATTGTAAAAATTGAAAAGTTACACTGAGTTACATTAATGCAAAGAAGAAAGATTTACTCTCAACTTATAACATTCTTATACAATTTGAAAACTATCGTACAACCTGAAAGGAATTTTTTTTAATTTATAAGTAATGAGTCGAATTATTGACACCTGGGAAAGGAAAATTTTGAAAAAGAAAAGGATTAATTTTCTGTTTTATCTACCATTCACAATCTATAAAAACTTTTACATATTTCAAGATTTTAGTTTTCTGATTAAGGCTCAAATTTGAAATGAAAGCTAAAAATCATTCTTAATACGATATTGCAAATATATTTGTATATAAATTTCACTAGCCAACAGTAAACAACATAAAGTGGCCTCTATTTTACAAAATTTTCGATTTATGTATGTAGCTTAAAAAATTCGGATCTCTATTAGAATAAAATCTTTTTTATTGATACGAAACCTTGAATTTTCTCAATATAGCCCTCGAAAAACAATGTATTTGGTAGTTCATGCGAAAAAAAAAAAAAAAAAGAAAACGAAGGTCACCCGCTACTCTCGATAAAGAAACAGAATCATCGTAGCTATACTTACATATCAAAATTCTATTACAATTCAACGAACTAAGTACATTCAATTTTTCGAACAATCTAATGGAATTCCAAGGAAAAATAAACGGAGACTACAGTTACCAAAACCAAACTTCTCCAACACATATTGTAGTAGTAATTATTTAGTAAATTTTTAGATGTAGGATAAGGAATTTATAGCATTTAATCAACACTATAATTCAGACGCAAGACGTGTAACTCAGAGTCAGAGAAAAGTTTGTTTTATTTAAATGTCAAAATTTTCTATCTAATTACAACAATTATATATTTCAATACTAAATAATAATTAAGAGGAAATACAATAATTAATAGCTGATAGGCATTGGTTTTTGTCCAAACCTGTGTATATGTTATAAATTTTTTTTTTATTACTCTGATATATTTACATTATTTACAACGAGAAATCAGAAGTACTGAATAATAAACTGATTGTTGGTCCATTTTTTTCTGAACACGGTGTCTTTATTATTTTTTGGTTCATTAATTTTGATTTATTAATGTGATATGGTATTATTCTCCCATTCCACTGTTACCAATTTTTTTAAAAAGTAGGTATCAAATTCTTACAAAACAATAGAAATTTGTTAAACAAACTTTATATCACGATCTGAATGATTTTTAGCTTTAATAATCGCAAAGTTTGAACAATACAATATTTCAATAAAGCTGTTGAAACTAAACAACTTTCTCTCTAAAAAGTGAAATTTTAAGAAGGGATTACATATTATCACAAGAGTGAAAGGATTTACAAATATCTTTATTGTAGTTAGATATGAAGAATACAGAACCGTTTCGAAAGAGATAAGTAAGTGTAAAAGAAAAAATAAAAAGTCTATCTTTATGCTTAATTGTTGTTACAACTAAAATTAAAAAAAAAAACAACTTGAATTCAGAACATAAATGGGGGAATAATGTACTTGATCGTGAAAATGTATATATGTTACGTAAGTAGAACGTTGAGCGTGAATGGGTTAAATTAATCATACTATAAACAATGAATATAAAATCATTAAGCATGCTAAAATGTTTATTACATAATGAAGAGCTAAGTTGTAATTTGTAATCACAATTGCAAAGAAATTAATGTTAGCAGTGGTACAGTCCAGATACTGTTCCATACAACAATACAGCGTTTTGTTATTACAAATAAATGCAATATTTCAATCATGGAAAAAAGATTGTTTATTAAATAGATACATATATCAGTGTATTATGTAATGCCAGTCAAGTTAATTAGAATATTTATGCAATAAAAATAACTGAATTTTCCATATAATATCATAAATATGTAATTGGCAATTAACGCCACATTATAAAAAAGTTCCTCAGAGTACACTATATTTCGAAGAAGAATACATTTTACCATTTTATTTCTTATTACAAATTCAAAATGTATACCAATACTACGAAAACAATAAATAAATCTTACTGACAAACCATACAGAAATTCATCATTTAGAGAAGATTCAGTTACCAACATAAAAAGTGTCGAAGGCAGATTTTTAAAACACGAAGTTACTGGTCAAAAGTAAGTATAAAAAAATTTTCCGTATAACTTTACTTCCAGATTATATTTATTCTGTTGGTATCACTTAGTTATTCTGGACTGAGGGGGCTTCACTTACTGCTACATATATTTGAAATTTTCCTTGCTAAATTATAGTATGTTTTAATTATTTATTCGCCTTCTAAACATTATTTTAACCGCTACTGCACGCCATTGAATGTCGAAGTAAGAGAAAGATCGAAGAAAATCATGAATGGTGAAGTTTCAGAAGAGATCGTTGATAATACTCTGTGTCAAAGTATACAAGAGGTTACCTCGCAAATACATATATGTATGTTAGTCACTTCACGATCGTTCGTCACTTGGCAAAGATAGGTGAATCAAGTGGGACAGATAAGTGGGATCCTCGTGAATTGACCCGCCGTTCGAATGCTCATGGAATGGGGACATCCGTTCCCTCGTTCCAAGGGAACAAATAAAATCCAATTTTGAAACAGACTATCAGCTCGCGATGAAGAACGTATTGTAGATGATAATTGAAAGCGAGATTGTTGCAACATAACACAGAATTCAGGGGTTCTGAAATGTGAGGTTAAGACCAGGGTTGCCACCTTATCACCATATGAGTCCCGAAGTGCCACACATTCCAACCCGGAGATTTGAATTTAAAGCCGGAGATGAAAAAAGTAAAAAAGTTTCGTTCTCAAATATCCGGAAAACAAATGTGCAATTCTTTTAAGCTCAAACAATTCAGAATTTAGAAGTATCTGTTTTTTTAATTAATAACTTTTATTGTATATAAAATTGATACTATTGTATAATATCACAATTTCTCATTATCTCATTTTTTCTACAATCCGGAAATTTTTCCAGTAAAACCGGATCCCGGAGATGATTTGCTTCAAAACCCGAAGTCTCCGAGCGAAAACCGGAGAGGTGGCAACTCTGGTGAGGACCAAGTGGTCCGTGCATTAGCTTCTGGGGACCCCTGAACTGATATAGGTTAGGTTGCAAAACAGATTTAAGACTGACCCTCGTCTTTGCGCTATATTTTTTATTTCTCTTTCATTATTCACCATTTTTGTACCTTATGCAATAATAATAATAGAAAAATTAAGATGCCATAACAGTGTGGCAATAATTTTAATAACTGAAACTGATCAAATTTTTGAGTTGCTTAAACGGATAATTGGATGTTAAAGAGAGATTATATGGAAAAAGTCGATGTACATATAAGCTCTTTAATTGATGAGTTAAGTAAATTCAGTTTCATGTAATGGTTTATAAAAAAATCATTTTAAGGGAAGGAAGGGAAAGAATAGTGTTTATGATAAATTGTATTAATACGAATAGTTGACTAATGGTGACGTAACGAATGACAAAGTGTCACTATTGCACTAAATTGTGGTAATTACGGTTGTAATTTACATTCCATTGACGGGTAGATATGATATTCAGGCAATTTAATGAAGTAATATGAAATTCTTCAATCCGACTAGACTCTCATATAATTTATCGTTGTTATTACCCATATTCGTTATCGATGCTCATAATCGTCTTATCGTTATTTCTAATCAACATTTATTAGCCCTCGATCGGTGATCATCAGTAATACCGCTATTACAACATCATTAACTGGTAAATGATTCATCAGTCTTTTACCGCTGATATTAGCATAAAAAATCCTTATTTTGAATTGTATCATATGATTTACTAGCCTTTCGTATTATTATCTGCCAATTTATAGTTATATATTTATTCCACTTATTCAAAATGCTAATAGGTTATCAATGTGTTGTTTCGATTATTATCATCCAAAAGTATTAATATTTTTATTTTTAATTGGTATAATTTATCGATTTATTCATTAGTATCGCCTATAACAGGGTTGACTAACTGGTGGCACGCGAGCCACCGGGGGCCCCTCCGCCTTGCTGCCACGTTAAACCGCCCCTTCCATACCTACCAGCCTCTGATGATCGTAGTTGAAAAGAGAAGGAAAGAAGCAGGAATCGACTGCGATCGTCACAGTCTGGTCGGTATGGAGGGGGGACCGTTCAGCGTGGCAGCAAGGCGGAGGGGCCTCCGGTGGCTCGCGAGCCATCAGTTAGTCAACCCTGGCCTATAAGACCAGTTCAGTAATATCTCGAAATAGGGAACAGAGATTCTTTTCTGTATAAGAGAATGTTTATCCCCTCCAAGTAGGAAGATCCCTCGGCGTCGATTTCGGAAAAATTAATTTTTTTAAAAACAGCAGCTACTCAAGCATGTGATTTTCGACCTAAGTTTCTATCTTCTTTTGTTAATAAAAATAAAGCAGCACGCGAATCGAAAAATCCTTCCCTCAAGTATTAGATTATAGTGTTAAGAATATTCATGTAAAATTTTATTCAAATCGGTCCACTAATCTCTGAGATATTTACGGTACCACAAATGATGTAACTATGAAAAGGTCTTGGAAGAAGTGTGTGCTATGATACCATTTCTTAAGATATCAAATTTCATTTTGATGAGAATACAGCTTAATTTATACACAACAATGTGTATATCTTGATTTTTAAATATGACGTTTGTTTATATGAAGATAAAAATCATAAAAATGACTCTATTTTCCGACCTGTCAAGGGTATGTAATATCCTAAGTAGTAATAGGGTGTGTAGCTTATTGTCAGTTTCGACTAATGACGGCCCATAAAGTGCAGCACATGTGTAGCTCGTTATTCCAACGCAAGTGTCTTTCCAGACAGGGCACTTTTATTGCTTGCCATTGGTATTTCAAACGCATATGCCCGGTGAATGTAGTATTGATTAAAGAGCAAAATATAATACAATGAAAAATATGAAAACATGTCTGAAACCCCAGTCGTAGACCACAAAAGTGTCCTACTTGAAGGGGACCTAAACCTGTTGTGTCTGATTGTGAGTCACTAAAAAGCAAAATTCGTCGAGTGGAACGACATTCCATAACTCTATCTAAATGTCCCCATCGATTGCAATACAGATTCAATGGCAAGCCACTTAAATCCAAAGTAGACTGCTGTATCTCATCAATGGCTTTTTCCTTCCAGTGCTCGAGACGGTGGCAACTATGCGCCCTCCACTCGCCTTGCACGCCAGAATGGCGAATTATGAAACGCAAACAAAGCACGAGAGATGGAAAATGTGTGAATATGAATATGAGCAGTCGCGAGCGACCGAAGTGTCTCGTCTGAAGAGGCCCTAAGTCACGAGGGGAACTCGAATGACCTAAGGGATCCAATTTAGCAGAGCCCCGCACTTAGCAGGCACTCGTGTTTCCAAGTCTTTACTACCAGCCAGGTAACTGTCGCTTCCTACCTGACCCAACGAAATCTGTTTCTCGCTCTTCTGCGCTCCCGTTAGTTCTTTCCTAATTACTCTTTTCTCTCACAAAGGAACACCGCAAACCCGGACTCACCGATTGGAACGCAATTTTGTGGGTTTTTAGAGTGACTGAAAACAGGAACAACGGTGTGCTTCATTTCGGCCCTATCGCCCTTTAAGGGGGTGAAAACTAACCTCAAAGTCAAATTGGCACTTCCACTTTTTCGATTATGACTCTCATAGTACAACAGACAGAAAAAAATGTTTCAAACAAAAGTTTAATGGTACAATAAGCGCTACAAACTTGCGTTAACAAAATTTTGAACAGTTTAAAAAAAAATACCTGAACGAAAAAAAACTTTTTTCAAAATTTTGTTAACGCAAGTTTGCAGCGCTTATTGCACCATTAAACTTTTGTTTGAAAAGGTGGAAGTGCCAATTTGACTTTGAGGTTAGTTTTCACCCCCTTAAAGGGCGATAGGGCCCAAATGAAACACACCGGTGATCTTGTTTTGAGTCACTCTAAAAATCCACAAAGTTGCGTTCCCATTGGTGAGTCCGGGTTCGCGGTGTTCCCTTGTCAGTGAAGTAAGTAAATTCAGTAACTAGGAAGCTAAAGTTCCCAGGTTATTAGAGCTCTGGTTTGGTAATATCTGGTATTACAGTTCTGCTCCTGCGAGCTTTCAGCTAATAAGGGAAGACCCCGAACCCGGCAATTCAAAAAAATCTGAAACTTTGTGGATATATAGGGGATTACCTCTTGATTACAACGTATTTTTTGTTTGCTGCCAAAATTCATCCTGAAGGGATGAAATTAACCCCAGACAATTCGGCTATTTTCCGATTTTATTTTGTAACTCACAATCTGTAAGAGATAGAAACAAAGTTTCAAGGCAAGTTTCTTCTTTTAATTAGGACTACCATTTGGTAGCTTACAGTTTTTACAGTTCGCGAGTTATAACACAAAATCGGAAAGTAGCCGAAATTTAAGGGACCAATTTCCCGCCCTTAGAGTGAATTTTGGCAGCGAACAAAAATTGCGTTGTAATCAGGAGGAAATCCCCTACCTATTCACAAAATTTTTTAAACTTCCGGATTCGGGATCTTTCCTTGTAAGATCGAATATCCAACGTGAAGTTCCTGCATAGGCAACAAATAAAGCATTTTTCTCAAACGACTAACAGAAGGATAGAGAAAAGCATAAAAATAACGAAAAATAAAGTTCAGCGGCTAAGTAGGAAGCTAGCAGGCTGAGTAGCGGTTACCAAGCTGGTAAAAAATGATGTATAAAGGAATTTGGAAAAATTTGCACGCATGCCTTATTTTGGTATGTAAGAATTAAAGGAAGAAGGAGGGGGGGGGGGGGAGTGAGTATTTGAGACACCGATTTGGTTCTTCGAATTTTGCACAACAGTTACTACACAACATGTGTAATAATATATGAAATATTAAACGCACAAGTGAAAGTATTAAAAAATATTCGAGAAAATCGAGCTTAAAATTTTGACTTTTCTAAACCGAAATTCATAGTGGTTAAGTCACTTGCATGGTGTTTCTTGTAAAATAATGTTTTGCGTTTTTTGTTATAAAGAACTCTACATAGTATACATATGTTGCAGTTCTGAGAACATATCTAAAGGCTGAAACTACTACCATGACAAATATGTATATGTACAGTTAAAAATTTTAAAAACGTTTAATTTTAAATATTTTTCTTTATCTTTCTGTTTGTCAGCATGATCAGCATGCAATCAGCACCAGCACATTCGTTATATTAATTTATACTGTTCATGCGTTGTGCTGATAAGAGCGACCACACTTATAATTAGTCGGACTTACACCATTATGTTTTGAAACGCTCTGCTTTTGTTAGTTAAGAACGATTTTTTGGGAATATATTTCTGAAAGTTCACATGCATATTTTTATGCAAAGGTTTTTGTATTCAGATAAGGGGTGCTTTAACAGGTTATTAAAAAATTGTGTTGGTGTAAAAGTATTTATTTCTTGCAAAATTACAACTGATTTCCCGAAATGGGTTTTTCGATTGCGGTGACCACGATTTCTCAAAAACCGCTTCACCAATCTTGCTGAAACTTTGTAGGTTTCTTTTAGACATTCATATCTAGCCTTTAATCGAAGCATTTGTTTTTCCAATCCATAATTTTTATTTTATGGATGAAAAATGAGTGCTTTTTTCTACGAAAATCGATCGAATTAATATTTTATATGACGGAACGATTAAAGACTAGATAAGCTATTGCACTAACTAAATCTTCTCCTTTTTTTTTATTTTAGATAACCCAGTTCCGAATAATGTTGGTCACCGCGAAACGTATTTGTAAAAACAGCTTCCGGAAAATCAGTTGTAATTTTGTAATAACTAAATACTTTTATACCAAAACATCATATAATAACCTGTTAAAGTGCCCCACATCTGGACACAAAAACCTTTGCATAAAAGTATGCATCTACTTTCTGAAATAATTTCCCAAAGAATCGTTCTTTTTCTACCTTCTGACTGCGAGTAGGCCCTTAAGTGCTAAAGAGAAATCTTATTTCTCAGTTAAGAATGAAGTTATAACTTAATTCACGATGAAAGTAAACAAATGGAATCATTAAGACTTAAAAACTGTTATTAACTCAAATTTTCCAAATTTGGATTTACACCACTATGATTCTCAGCTCTCCATATGCACTAATAGGTAAAAATGAAATAAAAATATAATTAAGTTGCAGTGGCAATTCAACTGTAATCCATACAACAATTCCATACTTTATTTAAATCAGTTTCATTTTTACATATAGATTTTACGTATACATAGGATTGGAAGAAGAGAGAACTCTATATTTGAAGTGACTAAACTTGATTGGGTCAAACAGGAAGGGACTGTTACCAAGTTGATAGAAATATCAATAGAAAAGGCAACCTGAAGAAGGCTGTATCGGTTAAATAAGTAATAATTTCGTATTGATTTTCTGGTATGCCGAGAAACCTGCTTGATACAGAGCTCTGTTCGGTAGGTAGCATTATTCTACAGGGCAAAAGTGGCAGGGTTTAGCAACGGAAAAATGGAAAATCAAGCGGATTCGATTGAATACTTATCAACCATCGGTGTCTTCTTCCTTCTACATTAATTTCTACCCCCGGTACCCTACCTAACGTAAACGGATACAGAGTGGAACCACTCTGCCGGTGCAAAGCACGCAAGCAAAGGGTCACATACCTTGAGGAGTTTTCTACAATGGGGATAATAGAAGCTAAATGGTGGGCTGAGAATCATAGTGGTGTAAGTCCAATTTTTGATAATTTGAGATAATAACAATTTTTAGGTCTTAAAGGCTCCATCCGTTTACTTTCATAGTGAATTAAGTTATAACTTCATTCTTAACTGAGAAATAAGAGCATGTCTCTTTAGTACTTAACTAACAAGAGCAGAGTGCTTCGAATCATACTGATGTACATAAGTCCGACTAACAAGGAGACGTTTTTGGATATGTTTTAGAGAGCCGAAACATAAGATATACGTGTTTTTTTATATTGTCCCATTTTCATATTTACGGGGTTAAACCATCCCTCAAAGTTATAAGACTTTTTAGATATCTCCCTCTGATTGCTTTGGATTTTTTATATGTTTTAGAGGATCGAAAAATAAGAAATACGTATCTTTTTATTTTTGCCCATTTGCACGTTTAGGGGGTAAAACGACCATTCAATGTTCATAAGATGAAGTACAAAAGTTCCTATTGTTTTGTATTTATTTTTAAGTGAATACATATTTATTATGGTAGTATTTTAAGCCTTTATATGTTTTCCTACAACTGCATATAGGTATATACGTAGAGTTTTTTGTAACACTAAACGCGAAACATTACTGTACGCGAAACATCATGCGAGTGACTTATACCACTATGAATCTCGGCCCCCCAAATATCATCAGATAGCTAGCAACTAGGGCTGGGACTATTTGTCGAATTTTTCGGTATTCGAATATTCGAATACTTCAGTTGCTCAATTATTTGGCGAATATAATTCGAATATCCAAGTATCCAAATACTATTCGAGTTTTTAAGTATTCGAATACTGAAATATTCGAATAGTATGGTGTGAATTATAAATCAAGTACTTTAGGTTCATTTTTTTACAAGCTGTTATTTGGTTTCAGTTGTGGGTACGTTAGTTTGTCAGAATGAAATCTTGTAAGTAAATTTTGGGTCAAAATTAGCTTACAAGATTTCACCCTGACAAACTAACGAAGTCACAACTGAAACTAAATAAAAGCTTGTAAAAAAATGAACTTAAAGAACTTGATTTATAATTCACACCATACTATTCGAACACATCAGTATTCAAATAGTATTATGAATAGTATTATGAAATATTCGAATAGTATTCGAATACTTAAATATTCGCACAATAACATTAGAATGCTCAAATATTCGAAGTTTATTCGTAGCATTCGAATACTTGTAAAACATTCGAATATTAAATTATTCGAATAGTCCCAGCCCTACCTAGCAACCACAAACACTTCACTGATCTTTTTCTGTTTCTCTTTTATTTTGCTCGAGAGAACTGCACCAAAGATGTGGTGTCGTGTAATCAGCTCATTCGATTATCGCCACGTGCCTTCGATTAGTGGACCATTTGACATGGTTGAAATTTTTTTCACGGACATCTCTACACTTTCGTTTTCTAGACGGGAACCCATCACGCGGCATGTCTCTAAACCATGTTCACAAAATATTGTAGGAATGTTCGCGAAAAAAGCCATCCATCTGAAGTGGACCGCTAATCGAAGGCATGCGGCCACAATCAAATGAGCCGATTGTACAAGCAACGGAGAGGAGTGTCAATAGGTGCTGTTAATAGGGGCCTTGAGTGCCTTGCTGACGAGTTCAGAACTCAGGGAAGCATTCAGAATACTTTTTGAACATTAGTACCTACTTGTATTGAGTACTAATATAGTATTGATTGAAAAAAGAAAGGCAGTGGCCAAGGTAGTCAGATTTGATGAAAATGTAATTTTTAGTGGGAATTAATTACAACAAATGTGTTGGAGGTAGAGCAACATGCGCTCGCTGCTATTTGGCAGCATTGCGGACGTGTCGCAAGTCATGGGAACGCTGCCTTGCTGTCTCGTGATTCCCCCGATAGCGCCCACTGGGTCGCTCCACTCTCGCACGACATCGCGACACGCGTGTACTGTACGCTCCAACGTTTTGCCTTGAAATTACTTGCAATCTTTGTGTCTCGTTCATAATATAATATTAGAAGCTACACCGTGTTTTTTCTTCTTACCCGACCTGCAAACTCTAATAGAAATAAATACGAATTGTGACTAGTACTTTTGGGCAATCTTTACTAATACGGCGCTACAGTCGTCTGATATATAAGCGCTTTTTCTGTGGTTTTGCAGTGATTGTAAAAAGACGGAGGTTCGAGTCGACTTGAAATTTTTACAGCATGTTCAAAATTCAGTCCTTTCTACACTGAAACTCGACATTAAAGTGTAAAAACTCTAGTTTCCGAGATAAAAAACCAGATATCTGTGCACCCCGAACGTCGACATTTATCGTAAAAAACCCAAAGTTCAGATCGAGATTGCAGGTTCTAGGAGAAACATATTCCAAGGAAAATGTCGCATATTTATTTTTAAGCTCAATATCAGGGCAACACCAAAGACACTTGCTTTCATCTCCTTGTAATTGAGGGGTCTCCCTAGTGTGACGGCCTGAAAAGGAGCGCGATATTCGGCATTTTTTTAAAGACAAACCCTCAAATTATATTAATTGGAAACTGTATGCTTATAGTTGTAAATATTTAGACATTTAAAAAATAATAATTAAAAAACGGTACCTAAACCTTTAAACGCGTTTTTCTCAAAACGATGTTTTTTTATTTGGTTGGCATGAAATCTCAAAAACCAAACACCCGATTTACTTTAAACTTTGTACATATATTCAATAGATGCCCATTCTCATTGTTTCTAAAACTAAGTCAGTTTTTGCAAAATTAGATTTTTGCAACTTAAAAAACCAGCGAATTTTTGCAGAAATCGAAATTTCCTGTTTTAGGCGCTACCATTTTTTTAACTTTTCAGTATTTCTCATTTAATATAGTTCAGACGATAAACACACTCATGCAGATTACACCATTTTTTAACTTTTCCATATCAGACAACTACAACGGCTGATTTTATGTCAACCATGCGCATATGATTTTTGTAAGGCGCTCTATTTGAAGCACCATAACTCTGGATATAACCACTGATTTTTGCATAAATTTTTTTTTTTCATATTCTCTAAAGATTGATAAATAAAGCCACAAAGCTGGAAATAAATATATTTAATTTGTTTTAAAAAATTTCCACAGTTCGCATCATTTTTCGCCCGTCAAAGTAGGGAGACCATTTAATTCCCCAGAAACACTTGATTTTTTTAGCTATCTGACTACCTAGTTCCCTTAATGGGGGAACTTTGTTTAGGACGCTGAAGAACAGTGATTTTTAAGAATTATTTTCTCAACAAATATAAAGCGAAAAAATGTTACGACATTGACGGAAAAATTTTGACGTTTGTATACCAAAAAATGGTTTAATGCAATTAAATTTAATATAATTTTTTTGCATGGAAACGTCGAAATGTTTCCGTCAAATTCGTAACTGTTTTTTTAAAGTCTTGTAACTTTGTCAATTTTAAACTTTTTCCATATTGTTTTAGTCCATCGATGATATAAATACATGCAAATTAAAAAAAGTTTCTTTGTTATTTAAGGCAAAAATTGGATCCATGGCCGCCCGCTGAGATGCACACAATTTGACAACTCCGGCGGTGCGACGCTATGGAGATCAACCAACAAAATAATGTTAAATGAAATATTCTTGAATAAAAAAATTTTCTTGTTGTCTGAATATAGAGTAAAACACCCTCAAAGTTTTGGAAAGATTTGCTTTATATTTGTTAAGAAAATAATTCTTAAAAATCACCGTTTTTCAACTTTCTAAACCAGATTGCCCCCTTAAGGCCCTCTGGTGTGTAAGAATGTGGCCAAATAACTACTATCCCATAACGGGTGACGAAGAACACACTTGGTAGTTCGTTCTACCCCTTGAGTGGGTTTCGAATTAGCCACTATATCTCTGCAAATTATAATGCAATGTACCAAGAATCATTCACTCCAACGAGTTAGCTAACAATAAGTAACTACCTTTACCTGACTGTGTTAGCCAGAGAGAGAGAGAGAGCTACAGTTTCCCAGAACATTTCTAAACAGCCTATATGGAAGCTTGAGAAACTCGTCCCCAGATTTGAAGGGTTGTACGACATAGTTGTGCAAGACTACTCACCAAGCAGCAGCAACTTGATGTCCTTGGCAGCCTGGATACCATCCTCCTTCAGGTTCTTCTCGATCTGCTTGCTGCGGGCCAAGGCGGCCCGCTCTTCCGCAGACATGGCACAGCCCATCTTGCCACAGGTTACCCTCACAAACGCCACCGCCAACCTCTAGCCCTTCCCTTCCTCCTCGGGACCGGAACCCGTTACTCTGCCCCCTTTCCGACCACGGCACGCGACCCGCGTCGCAGGAGTCGCCTCGAGACTTTCACCACCACCGTCCACGTCGCCACCCTCCTCCACCGCCCCCACCTCTTCGTCACCTTCGCCGCCACCCTCTGGCTCCTCTCCCTCGGCGGCGTCGTCTTCGCCTCCGTCCTATCCGACCGACGGACCGCCTCGAGCGACTCCTCGTCGGTGTTGCAGGCTGCTCACTAGCTGCTCCGCGACGCTCGCCGCTTCTCGATCCTGCTGACGGGGCCCGCCACCCTGGGACGAGTTTAACCTCTCGCGAGCACTAGCTCTGCAACAGAACCGACGATTCCCCTGAGTGCTTCCTCGTGTATCACCTTGCACACGGTTTCAGGTTGGCCGCATAGTTCCGACGCGTGGGATATCATCAAGGGAGCGCGGACGCGCCGCTGGCAACTGGATTAGCCTCTGTAGGATACTCCTAAGGTATGCTTTCTTACACGCGTCTGGGCGCAGCGGCAAGAAATTCAAAGTCGATTTTCTCGCAAATGAAGCGTGATATAAAAAAAGTTTCTCTTTCTTTTCGATTTGTAACAAATAAATAAGTTGAGAAAAAGGAGTACAATTTTTTGATATTGCGCTTCATTTTCGAGAAAATCGAGTTCGAAATTCTTGACGTTGCGTCCAGTCGCGTGTAGACATACATTTAGAGGTTAGGAAGCTGGCTAGTTATTTTCTAGGGGAAAATCGGTATTTTTGAGGATATATGTTTGATGGTAAGATAGAGTGATGTAGGATCAGGAAGATGTTACAGTCAATGTGGTTGGGACTATGTAGTTGTTTGAAAGAAATATATAGGGTGTTTCAGCTAAATTTATCATCTGAAATATTTCTGCTATATATAAATCAATTTCAGAAAAATGTTTTCTACAAAAGTTGCAGTTTTGTGTGCCCGGCATATATTAACAATAGTTTTATTTCTTTGAGAGTAATTAATAAGATACGAGGGCCCACTTTGTGTTTTTAAGGGGGCATTCTAGTGTAAGACGTGCTTTTTCTTACACAATCTGTGGTATCTTTTCTAAAGCATCTGTAGAACCTTTTTTGCCGCAATTTGGTTCATATATTCATCGATGTTTCAGTAAAGTTCACAAATTTTATTAGAGAGTAATAATTAAAATTTGTGGCAATGCATTCGCTAAAAAAAATCTTCCCATGGTTGACGTGATCCCGGCTATTCTGCTCATCTGAAATAGAAAAACCAAAATGCTTCTTAATTAGGGTGAGTTTCGCTATACCCGGTACCAGAATGAAAGAAAAAAATCGACAATTATAAAAATGGCGGCACTTTGAAACTTCAAACATGATTATCAATTTTTTCAAGTTTTTCATATCTTTCGCGGACTAAAGAAGTAAGAGAAGAACATGATTTGGAATTCATTCCGCTACCAGCTATAGCCAAACTCGTTCTAATTAAGGATCATTTTGGGTTTTTCATTACAGATGAGCAGAATATTTTATTTTTCGTTACAACAATATGTCGTCCAAAGTCACTAAATATCCTCTGCTTCATATATTTTTAACTTATATTTTTATGTAGGATCACCACTTAAAATTTCTGATATTTGTTGTTGATCACCCTGTAAGTATTGAAGGCGAAAAATAATATAAGAATTGTATGCACGACGTTCCCATGATGTGTGGACTCACTTCCTGAGTGGATTTAACAAATAATATTGATAAAATAAATTCATACATATATACTACATGTATAAGCAATAAGTATACGCCTTGTTTAACCACATTTTTGCAATAATACATTCTCCACATTTCTTTCGCGAGTCAAAGCGTATAAAATAAAATTGTTGCGTTTGTCCCTAATAATTTTTTAGAAAAACCTTCGTATCACTTTGATTGGGTCACGACGATACAGAAAGCTTCGATTTTTTGCAGCGTTTGCCATTATTTATCCTTATCGGAAAGAAGGTTTCCGGTCCATGATTTTATTAATGAAACAGCTGTACTCGATAACGTGTATTTTTAAAAGCTGTGAAAATACAGATAATTCCGATGCCAATGGCAGCGGCGTGGTATCACTGACGAAATTAATTTTAGGTGCTTTTATGAATCGCATGCCTGTGAATGTCTGACGTTTGCTAACGTAACGTAGTATTGTGTGCATAACAATGCGGAAATAATTAGTATTTAAATGATTCACTTCCGGTCGAATATTCAAAAATATTGTCTCCGTAACCAGACATAGAAGGTGTTCTACAGTACGTGGGTATAACTTCAAGGATGAACAATTTATTACGCGAATATATATATATATATATTCTTATGTACCTATACGATATATTCTTATAATTGGAAGACTAACTGACAAAAATATTATACCAATTTCTTGAGAATAAAATTATCGTTAATACTCGCCTCTGCGTGATTTTTCATGCATTTTTCATTTGCACGTTTAATTAAAAAAATACTCACTAATTTAGAAATTGACTCACTATTTTATTTTCTAATTTGGTATATTTATTCAAAACATAAACGGACAATCAAAAATGTTGAATTGGATTTCAGATGTATAATTACACCTCACAAATTAGTAAATATGCGTAGTACTGTTTCAACGCATACAGTTGAAAGAAAGCCCAATTCCTGACCATTTGCTATTTTTGGGAAAATTATTAGCGAATGCAGTAACTGATGCGTACATGCAGTGGTGCACGCGGGGGGGGGGGGGGGGGCAATAAAACAAAAAGAGAAACAAGGGAAAAGGAACGGAGTTGTATCAAGTGCCTGAAAGACGGAGCGAGACAAAGTATCAACGAGTCGCGTGTCGTCTGTCTCGCCCCCCCCCCTGCCCAACATAAAATTCTGAGTGCGCCACTTCGTACATGTTATGCACATGAAATTGACTCAAATTGGAATAAAAATTAGTTATTCGAAGAAAATTCATTTTTAAAGACATTTGGCACGGAATTAATAAGTTCTAAAATACTTAGAATTTGTTTATTACCTACTAAGAAATAATCCCTGAATTTTGGTAGGGTAAGCAGGCCAGTAGCTGGACAGGGCCCAGCAGATGGACAAATCGTTGGTTAATCGTTAATATTGAAAGAACTAGAGTTTTAATCTACATTATTATTTTTTTATTTTGTAGAAAAAACGTTTGTTGTTTTATAAAACATTAACATATTTATCGAAAAACAATTTTGTATGCAGAAAATGTATTTCTATGTACGATTTCACGTCACTACGCGCGGGTCACTCGTTTGTTATTAGCTGTCATTCAGCATCGCGAACCTTAAAGTTAATAAAATACGTATTTGGATGTATCGTAAAGAGGTATGTAATAGATGATTGCATTCTAATATTAACACTTTATAAATAAACGCGTGAACAAAGAAAAATAAAACGATAAAACTTATAAAAATGACTGTCCAGGTACTGATATGGATTTTTTAACCTAAACGCAGTAGATGGACAGAATAGAATTAAAACTTTTGAAGCTGTTTTTTCTTAATAAACAAACAGTTTACATATTTACATGCAGGTATCTTATTTTTCTTCTTTTATTTAGATGGCACGCATTAAAAAAAAATATACCGTACATCAATATACATGTAATTACGATAATTTATTCGAAATGGGATGCAAGGCGACCGATGGAAAGTCGTGCTGCCTGATTGGCGACCGTATTTAATTATATAATAAAGACATACTTCTGATAAATTAAAGCAAAATTAGAAACACTTTATCATAAGAAAAAATTATCTACATAGAATATCAATAATAACTATGTGGATATATATTTTTACTTTGTGCCACTAAGAAAATGTTAAAAAGGTTACATATCCAAACCGGGACACTTTCTCAGACAGTTTTCATTGCGGGACAAACAATTCAAATCCGGGACAGTCCCACACTTTAGGCTAGACATAACCTCACTTTATTTGCGGCTTGGGCCCATAACCTGTTGCACCGTTTTCTGGCAATGAAGACTCCATACGTTTTTAGTTTTGATGCAACAAACTATATTTTAACAAAAAATAACTTAATTTAGGTATCTACTATAGCTAATAAAGTCTTTTACTTGTCTAGCCAAACACCCGTCCATCTATTGGTTCTGAACTGTCCATCTGTTAGCCCTATTGTCCATCTAATGGTGATACGGGGTATGAATAGAATTTTCATCATTTTACCTTTATATACATTAATTTTTTTACTTGCAGTTATTTTTTTCTTTAAATTTGTACATTTTTACGTGCAAAGCTTTTGATTTTTGTTTAATACAACAGATATTACTAAGAAACACCTTGATGTAAACTTCGGAATCAGCTAAACTGTCCCGCTACTAGCCTGTTTACCCTAATTAACAATTTACAATCATTGATTACACCACATCCAGTGTCACCGACTTCAGAACCACACATGATAAAGAAATAATTGCCTTCGACATCCTGGTACTACAAAATACATAATTATGTACATATCAGAAACCAAAATATAGTGACTCACAGTTTCACATAAATTAAGAATAACTATTTCTGAAAGATTGGCATCACTGCATACACAATCTTAACCCTTTAACACCTCTCTTCGAAAAACTGTTTCATTTCAGTTTATAAACATTTTCTATATAGTAAAATAGAAACATAAAAAAAGATTGTAATATTTTAAAGTTTTTGTAACGTTTAGTGTGACATTAAGAAGTTCATAAGACTTTTGTAAATCACTATATGTGTACACCTTTCAATAGGAGTGTGCAGATCGTCCCGAGGTTCGGGTCCCCGGCCCTCGGGACGGGTCGGAAAACGGGCGGGGTCCCGATACTTTCGTATTGCTCGAGATCCCGACAGTTTCGGGATCCCGAGACTCGATTCGGGCTACAAGCATGACCGCCATGAGCGGGCAATTTGATTTCAGGTCGGTTCGGCAAAACTCGGACGCGATTGGTTCGAAAACCAGCTATTACGAGGGGACCGAGACGTAAAGAATTATGTATATCATTTATATCGATACCAGAGTGATAAGTTTTTACCTTTCTGTCTCCTGTTGAATCATGATTTGTATCTTAATATTTATTTACATATATATGTATTTTCATTGCTACCAAATAGTCTGTGAATACTGAATATGTCCATATACGTACTTAACCCTTAGGCTGCCGCTATTTTTTCGTAAAAATAGGGGTCCTTTATTTCCAAAAATTTTTATGTATGAGTAGTCAATAGGTCCCATAGAGTCGAGGGGGTAGAACCGTGCCAATATAGTGGCTAAAGCGGCAGCCTAAGGGTTAAATAAATACCATGTTCAGAACTTGGGAAGAATACTATTTTTCATACTTAGTACTTTATGTAAAGGGAATATATAGGGTATTATCTTTTTCGGGATATGTTCAGATTTAAAATAGAAAACGTACGAACTATAAGCATACAAAAAGGAATATTTCCTGGATGTTTCATAGTAACAACAATATACAGGAGGCGAATATTTTATTATTTCAAATTAACATGTAAGAAACATAATTTTTCTATGTTCTCAGGTAATAATTTTAATCTATTACTGGTAACGATATCGTCCGATCGCGTCCGAGTTTTGCCGAGCCGACCTGAAATCAAATTGCCCGCTCGTGGCGGCTATGCTTGTAGCCCGAATCGAGTCTCGGGATCCCGAAACTGTCGGGATGTCGAGCTATACGAAAGTATCGGGACCCCGCCCGATCCCGCCCGAAAGTTGCCGGCCCGTCCCGAGCTCGAAAAGTCGGGTAACCGCACACCCCTGCCTTTCAAGGAACCTATAGATAATGGCAAAAATTTCTTAGTAATAATTTTCTAAGCATTTACGAAGCATTTCCGAATGTATATTTATATTGAGATGAGAAGTAACTCAGAGTCCTATCGTTTGGGGACACTCTGTATAAGATCAGATCGTCTTCGAACTATTTTCACTGGTAACTTATATAAAGAATATAAAATGATGCTTGATCCGTAACTTTCCAGCAATGTGTGAAGTGTGTACATAATTATATAAAATGAATGGATTTATAAATGAGGCAGTGAGAGCAAAAACAGACTAATCCACATAAAAAAAAAAAATTTCCCTAATTTATATGATTAGTACTGCCTTTTGGAATACATTATTGCTACTAACTCAATTTCGCAAAAAAATGTGGGTTAGTCCGTTTTTGCTTTCAATGCCTCACATAGGTGGCTTTAAATTACCATTTAAATGGCATTGAAAAAATTAAAAACTTTATTGCACATAGTGATGTAATTTGTAAACAGTTACCACCAAACGTGTCGTTTCCTCTACAAGTTTCGATGTCTAATGTCTGTTATTGCAAATGATTGGTACTTTGTGTACTCAGCTGATAACTGTAATAAGTTGATTTTTCTAGTCATTTTCATTAATAGCACTACTTTGTGCTACTAGTAACATATTAAATATTACGATGCCATTTATGATATCGTGTAATACTTTTACTTATCATTTTCTTACATTGGTGAATAGAATATTGACTATTTGACGCGGAATGGACTGTTCTTTAGTGGTGAATCCTCAATTTTTTAATAAGTTTGAACCACTTCTTTTCAATACTTGAGTGACTCTATTTAATTTAGATCTATTACCAATATTGATTTTTAGTTAAGTACACGTCTGTTTGACTGTTCTACAATGTCTCTTTCTGCAATTCCAAATTTTTGCGGAATAAGAATTTGATTTTTTTATGCAGAAATAATTAAGTAAATGGCAATGCTAAAAGTGTCTGTCATATAAAATGTAACTTTTAACAGCTTTAGGTCGAGAAACAAATTTAAGTTTTTGATAAAAAAAACTGCCAGTGTTTGGAAATAATGAAATACAAAGAGTCCAAAAAACAAGTAAATATCCTGTGCTATTATTATTTTCAAATATCGTGAATAATGCTCAAAACTGTGAAAAAATGTATCCTTTCAGAATTAAGAAATTTAAACAAATGAAATTGTAAAAGTAATTTGTAAAAATCTTATTAACACCACATTGTAGGAGTTATTAATTTCAAAACTACTTTTCAAATTGACTTGTATCGTATACATATAAATAATACACATTTGGAATTTTTACTTGTTTCTAAGAGCAAAAAGATTCGAACAAAAGCCCGTCATGAATCATTCATACAAGCTTCAAAGTTAAATAAAACTAACTGAATTAAATCAAAAACTCTTCCACGTTGAATTTCTCATTAGTCGCTACAGTGAAGCAGAAAACAAAGTTCGTAAACAATTCCCTTCTTTGAAATATAGTATCCTAAATAAACAAAACTCTGCCTCCTGCATTAAACCTACGTTCATAAAAAATATACCAAAATAAAGATCAAATAAAAATACACCTAAATGACTTGAAGTTATTTGGCCCAAACATAGAAACGTCAGATTACAAATTTTAAATTTTCCCCTTTGCCCCTACATCGACTCCAACCATTTTTACCCAATAAACAATCTACACTTCCATCGGTAATTAACTAAACAATAATTACCCAAATAATTAATCAAACTTGAATACCCACCAGCGTTGATCCACAAATTAATAACGTCCACCATTTCCCATCAAAGCCAATCACCAATTGTAGGTATATAGTATTTCCTCGTATATTTTTGTATACTAAAGACACTCTGCCCCGTTCATTTACTAAATGAATAAATAAAATCGGCTGGCAAATTGCCTCCAAGCTACGAGGGGATTTTGCCCGATTAAAAAATGGCAAATTCCAAGGTAAAACGTTCGAGACTTAACGCGCTCGTTAACGACCCCAATTAACGGCCAAATGGAATGGAAGCGCGTGACGGCCGAGGCGCTCGGTGAATATTAATAAAGCTATTCACGATTTCTTCTGGCCAGTCGGCGAACGTGTTTCGCGCGGCACGGAGATAAGGAACGGCCTATCTTGCCGCGAGCTTTTGATATGAAGCACGTACTTGGAGGCTGAGAAGAGCCTCGATGTCTGCTCGCAGAAAACGAGACCCACGTTACGTTATCCCCACTGACTTCGTGTTTCTTAACACTAACGGCCCCTGTCACGTAATCGTGATTTTCATCTCGACCGCCACGCCAACGCCCGCTCAAACTATCCCACGTTTCTTTCAATTCAAGTTTTGTGTCGAATATTCAGTGTGATATTTATATTCTTAATTCCTCATAATATTATTGTATTTCTGGGATCCTTATATGTATGTCTTAGTGTGGAGTTGTTACCGCGAAAAGACAGAAGTAAATGTTATAAACAACGGACTGAGTAGTCGTAGTTATATTGATTTAAGGGTTTACATCCAACTTGATGGGTGGCACAAGAAGCAGTTGCCCGCCTCTGGCTTTTGAGAAAAAACCGCTTATTTTTCAAAACTGATCTTTATTAAGTTTATACTAAAAATGGGAACGTTTTTAAACTTCGGTTTTAATTTTTTTATTAAATTGTCACTATAAAATGGGTTAAAAAAGCAAGAGGGGTATATTTTTCTTTACCATCATCCCAAAGTTCCCCCCCCCCCCCCTCCTTGGAAAAAAGTCTTCGGATGCCCCTGAGTACGACATAAAAAAAATTCGTTAAAGATCAAATGTGAATAAATTTATTGCATAAAAATTATGAAAACACTAAGTTTAGGTAGTGTGCTATTTTTTCTCGCGGGCTGTACTTATGTTTGCATAACATGTTTCTGTCAATGTGACTATCAGCGTATGCCAGCAAAGTTTGAGAAACAATTTATAAACACCCTCTACACAACCAAAAATCAACCACAGAAAACTTCCAAGCAGAGATGTGACACGATACAGCATCAAGCGTCGAAATAAATTTGTTGTGAGATACCCTGCTCCACGATTTTATTTAATGTGAAAAAACACCATCGAAATTGCAGTACAAGAAAATAATTATTTTTTAGTTTTTAGTGCATTTTTAATAAAATCATTTAACATAAAAATTATTTTAGTAAAAAAATTTATTTTTCTTTATTTATTCATCATTTTCAACTGTACCCTGTTAAATTCCAATCGTCGTATGATTTGAAGTGATTTTCAGTAGGATTATTTAAAACCTCTGGAGTTAATAACTTCATAAGATTCTCTCATAATCGCCTACCTTGCGCGCCTAAATTTAAAACGTCAAACTGATCGGGCCGCCATGCTTCGTTTTTAGAAAGACGCTTAAAAAAGAATATTCCGCGCCGGAAAAAGAAGCGAGATCTCGCGCTCGGCTGAGGTGAACGTTCACGAGTCACGAATAATTCCTCGGGTCGGGAGGAAGCCACGATCTTCGAGCGTGAAGTTGCCCGCTTCCACACGCGCAGCAAGCAAATTGCTCGGACGCCGCAAAATGTTATCGGCCGTGTAAACGAACTCTGAATTATTGATAAATTGCTATTCGTAATTAGAAACGTTACTTTCTCGATATGTTCGACGTGTTTAAAGCTTCTTTATGTTTTTTTTCAGAATTGACAGATTCTAAAAAAATGAATCCACTGGTGGGTCAGAATAGACCCGGAGACCGTATTGGTAGCAAAGAAATGAAAACGCGATTGGGTAAAAAATGACCCGGAGAGTGTGTTAGAGTTAAGAAGCTTGGTACACGTGGCGCCATTTTTTTAATTGTGCTTTAATGGCTTCGTTCTGCTGCAACTGGATGTTTTATGCTTCCATGGAAGTTGTAGATTTACTTTCTCCCAACCGATCTGAGTTAGACTAATTTAATATTCAAGGCAAACGCTGGTACTGATGATTAAAAAAAGTATTTTTATTGATGGGTTCAAGCCGCTTGCTGCTGATGGTGGGATTGGGATGAAAGATAGATTTTTGAGTAGATTTGTATCAGATTGATGAGGAAATTTTGTCGCATATCCTATTTGTGGTAAAGTGTAAAATTAGTATTATTTAATGTAATTTACTTCTTAGGGGCCTTGTTGAGCCGAAAAATATGTAATTTTTTGTACAAAAACGGTTAGACAAATTAATTTGCTGTTTGGCAGGCTGTTTTATTGTATCTTGAGCTATTGTTCTGAATTTTTGTATGACAGTGAAAAAAAACGTATCAGATACAGAGAGAGCGTTGAAAAATAATGGCTATCTGTGGTTATAAATGCATTAAAAAAAATAAAAAATGTTAAAATGGCAACCTTTTGAAGAAGATGAAGCGCCTTGATTTGAGCCTGAAAAAGATTTTGCCCCAAAATCAGGAAAACTTCTTTAAATAAAAAAAGGAACGGTAACAGATGCGGCAATAAATCTACTACCACAGATAGCCACATTCATATAGATTAAAAATCTCTTTTCCTTTTTGTGTTTCAGATAACCCTTACAGTAATTTCCGTCAATGCCAGGACCACCCGATTATTTTTCAACGCTCATTCTGTATCTACCATGTTTTTGTTCACTGTCATACCAAATTTCGGAACAATAGTTCAAGATACAATAAAACAGCCTGCCAAACCTCAAATAAATTTGTCGAACCGATTTTGTACAAAAAATGCAGAAAGAATTACCAAAGTGAAAAAATAAGGCTGTTATTCTACAAGAAAATAAGTAATAAAGAGGAATTGATAATTGAAGATTTTGCAGCGAGAAGGGGACTCCAAATATATTAACTTTTGGAAAACTAATAAAAACAGCGTTAACAAAATATTTCTAGACACATATTGAATGTATTTTACTCAATTAAAATCGACATATATATTAACACAGCATTTTGCACTATTCCTAAGCAAAAATATCTTTTCTCTATGGCAGGAGAAATTTTAAAAATTTCGTGCTCCCTTTTGCACGAAATTGTATAAAAAGCCACGTGTCTTGGGTAAATAATTACATTGAGTATCATTACTATGTTATAAAACTATGCATCTACTTATTAGTACATGGAAACATATTAGAAAACATCAACTTACACAATTTTAGAAAAATTATAGTGAAATATGCTTACTAAATCATGAAATTATCTCAAAGCTCATCTGCTCGATAGTCGTCATCTGTGCCAGAAACTACAGAACGATTTCCATCTTAAGTTAGCTCACCGTTAATTTTGTTAACACTCAATGCTACCTATAACTCAATTTCCGCAAATTATGGAGCTGTCTCCTTTTTGCAGCCGTCTTCAATTTTGGGCAAAAAAGCTGGACAGCATTTTTCAATCAAGCTGATAGGACAAATTCCTTCATGCCAAAAGATTCGTAAAATACATTCTTTACCAAGATATTCAAATTTTTTTATTCATAAGTATCCTTTTTTGTAAAAGAAACTTAAACGTTCTGCCTACACATAATAATCATTATTTTATTCCTGATACTGTATTACTCATAATACCACCTTATTGTTATAAATAAATATACTAAATCATACATGAATGTAGATTAATTTTATGTGTCGATCAAGCGTTCTACGTAATATTGTATAGCACTGAAAACTACTTGTATCGATTTCCCACAGAATTCTCTCGTATACGGACCGTTATTTTATAATAATCCATCGACACGTCCTTGTGGCTAATAAAGTTGCTCCACCATCGTTCACGGTTTCCTTATAAACATAGTGACTAATAGTGTGTAATATACTACTTAGATACACTATCACAAACTTCCAATAATAACAATAAGAATTTATTATACATTTCGGGAACATAAAATAATAAGAAGAGTGAACTGTAGTATATTATATGATAATTGAAAAAGGTGGAAGGGTCAAAATGAAAATTCCTTACCATCAAATTTAACCCTGTTATCAAAATAGGTTATTAATTACTGAATCGCAAAAAATTAATTAATCTCGCTATGCTGCTTGAATCTGTCCATCTATAAAGTAACGTGCGACGGGTAATAATATTCCAAAAGTTATTTAAAAAATTCCCGGGTCTGGGCTCAGAGTACGAGGCAATTAACGCAAACAAGCATTAAAGTGGGCAAACTAAATTGCTGCTTCGCGTGTATCATAATTGAAATTATGGGAAATGAAATGATGAGATGAAGTGAGGGAAGTTTAAAATTTTCAAATTATCTTTGTTGTGACGCGTTTTTATGAATCCTTATTGCGAAGCTTCGTAACTATGTGCCACAGCATGGGCGATGAAACGTGGAAGAGTTACTTAAAAATAAAAAAGAATATGGAAAGAAAATAAGGGTAATGAAAACTGAAAAATATTTAAGAAAAAGCTAATGTTAGGAATATGGGGTATGAAAGTAATTCCTAAAATACGCAGTCATCGAAAATTCATATAGCTTTCTAATTGTAAATATTTTGTTACCTGTAACAATGGAAATGAACAAATTCAGAAATGAGGACTACGTCTGCATATTCTAATAATTGTTTTGCCTGTTAAATTCTCATTTTCTGTTTTTAAGTATACTATTTTTTTTTTTTTTTGAAGCAATACTTTTATTTTTTCTTGTAAATTTTTACAGAACTAGCTGAACTAAATACACAGTAGAAACTCAATTATCCGAAGACCGTGTAAACCGAGTATTCAAACAATATCACTCAGCAATGGACCTATCTTGTAATGGTCAAGTATCCTCAAAGATCAACACAATATGGAACGGTAATTCTATTAGAAAAACATGAAGACGTTAATCCTGCGATGACTTCAGCTGAGTTTCACTTCTGGTGTACTTTGAGACTACCCTGGAGGTTAAAATGAAGTTTGTATCAGATGAATTTGTAGCATCTAGGAGGAAAATTTATATTATCCCACTACCAGTAATTTCTGCATTTTGTTTTTGAATTCGTTTCAGGTTTACTATTTAGTTTGTAGGTTATGTATTGCGACAACGTCCTAATTGCACCCACCTCTCATGTGATTTAGACATTTAGACATAGAATATAGTTTGTTTTTTAATCAATTATCAAGCTATGCTAAAATTTTCAAAATTAAGAGGAGAGACTTCATAATCTTTGCATTTCTTGATAGTTAATTCAAAAGCAAATCAAATTCATTTCATTGATTTGCCCTCCACGAATTGAGGCACTGAGAACAAAAACGGACCCGCGTTTTCTTCGAAATTGATTTAGCAGAGGTTATATATCCCAACAGGCTGTACTAATCATATAAAATACGGAAAATTATTTTTTTCAATTTAAAACCATATGGCAGAATAAAATCACTTGTTGCATTGAAATTTTATGGTGACATCTGTGTGCAATATTTATTAAAATTAAATGGAAAATTAATTATGTCTTCATTAGGAAGCATTTCGAATAGTATCAGAAGCTCAAAATTACGACTGCACTGGCAACAACGCCTGCAATATAAAATGTTGTTGCAAACTTATTTTTTTAAATCGCCTATATCATCGAGTACCAGGGTTAGTCCATTATTGCACTCAAATGTTAAATACAGAAAAAGAATTTTGTCGCCCCCCCCCCCCCCAATTCCTGAGAAAACAGCTTGTGACACATTAAACGGACCACCCTATATATTATATTACTGTCACGTGCATCGTTTTACGCAAATACTGTGTTATCACTAATGATAATACTGGTTGTTGGAACGTTATTTTTGAACCCATTATACAGGGTGTAAGAAAATTATACGTCATGGTTTACACAGATGATTCTACACCTCTGGATTGCTGAAGATCTATTTAAAAAATGTGCCACAAAATTGGTCCTAACCTCGAAATTCAGTATCCAATTTCTTTTATTTTAATGTGTTCTACTTACTGGGTGGATAAAAAGTGGCAACACTCTTTGGAACATAGATCCTTTGACACTTTTAATCGTTTCAGTAAATTAAACACGTTACAATAAAAAAAATTGACCCTTAATTTCAAGGTCAAGGTCAATTTTGCGGTGCATTTTTTTACCGATCACACCTGCGTGAACCTTGACAGATAATTTTTTTACGGCCTGAAGAATAAAAAATGATGAAATGAACATGAAAATTGTTATTATCCACTTAAGTATTGAGAATCAGACTTGATCATCTTCATCGGAATGCAAATATATTTTGTCATATTTTTTACAATATTTAAATCCTCTGTGGGCGCGTATAGAGTTTTGCGACAGACTGTACATTGATACAGCGTGGTTCACGTAAAATTAGCTGCAGGAACCGCCTGCAGTGTTGCATTTACTCCAGGACCACCCTATACAATAAATCTCGGCGACTCTCGGGACGTCGTCGCTGCCGGCGATATTTTCTTTCGTGGTTTCAAAGGGAACACGTATCTCGCCCGGCGATTTGTCGCATAAAAGCGTCCTTTCGGAAGTTCCGAAAAGGGAACGAGGCCTCGGCTCGAGGGCAAGCGTTTAAGAGCGATGAAACATCAGTAACATCGCATCTTCTTTCTTTTTATCCCGCCGTGCCACGCTCAAGGATATCGGTCCCGAGGAAAAATTACTTTTTCGCGGGATGAAAAAGAATCCTGCAAATGAAAATTTCATTCCGAAGTGGATGAGAAGAACTCGATTTCGGCGAAATAGATTTTATAACATGTATCACTTCCGATCAAAAAAATTGGTGATTCCACGGTGGACAGAAAGAGAAACTGGAATTATTAGAGAGGCGAAAAAAGGGAGAGCGCAAATTTTGAGATCGATTTCGCGATCTTGATAAACTATTGGAAAAATCATTTTTACAGCATTTGTAATTTTTTTGTGACAATGTTACGTCTTGAATGGGCAATAAAAAGAAGAAGGGGGTAAAAAACAAAAGAAAAAAGGAGGAATTCCTCGCGAAGTTAACAAGAACTCGATTTCGCGATCTCTATAAAATATTAACAAAATCGTTTTTACAGTATTTGTCATTTTTGTTCAGATAAATTGCGTTTTCGAAGGTCAAAGAAAAGAAAAAGCGGAAAATTTAGCGCAAGTCTTCAGAAGTGTCCTGTGTGAAAAAGGCTATACTGTTTTCTCCATGGTTCGAATGTGGTCACTGCCTGTAGATTGAGAGCCATTATCTCAGGGACCACAATTTGACATCAATTTAAATCTCGTGGGCTATAGAAGGCGTTTGAAACTGTGCTACTGTGCTGGGCGAATAATAGTGGTGCACTCGCAATTACAAATTTTGAAAATCGCCAAAGTTAGAGTATGTTAGAAAAATGTTAAAATCGGTACTTTCGAAGGTCTTCGATACTTTAAAAATAACATTTACTATGAGAGAATCGTTAATTATTACAAAATGCTGCTTAATAAGACACAATAGAAGATTAAAAATATTGAGTTATGCATTGTACAATTTTACTTTGCAACAGTAGCCTTAATTATATTTTGTGTAACCAATATCGATTTTTTAAGAATTTGTGAGGAACTCAGTCATCATACTGAAAACCGTTTAAAAAGATATTACAATAATATACAGGGTGATCCAAAACAAAAGGAATCGAAGAATTTAAAAGTATACAAAAATAAACAAAAAATAAGGAATCGTATATATACGTTCAAAAATAGTCCTCCTAATAATAATTTATAAATGTAATTTTCTGTTCAACTAAAGAAGGTTACACATTCCCCTTTTTCATCAAATTCATTAAAAATTATATTTAATTAAAGGCAACATACGACTACATGTTAATAATATTGTTATATTATTATATGCCATCCAATGATACTATCAAATCACACGAAAAAATAAAGATGCAACTGTACCAATCGCTATATCGTCGATATTATGTCACCCATGTTTCTCTAGACACAATACTATCGACGTAAATCAAGGTGGTAATTACGAGTGCCTCCCCCTGTATACGAGGATACAGAGGATATACATGTACCTATACCTGTTAATCAGACCAATTTACATGTAATTTCACTACAAAGCTAGACAGTAAAGTTAATTGCTTGTGACAGCCATTATTTTCAGTAGCTCAACGCTAATTAAGCTGTCATTAATTTTTCAAAAATTAGTAGACACTATAATTTTCATGTGTAAGTAAAAATTAGTACCTAGTAATTACGCAGTGAGCCACATAAAGTGTTATAAACTATTTTCTACAAAATTAAACAAATGTATAAATAAGAAAAGGAGCAATTATTATATTAGTATTAAAATTGAACATATTCTATTAAAGTTCGATTATTGCTATAGCTAATTCTTCCGTTTTAACCTGAAATACTCATGCTGGGGTTGGAACAGACCCTATCAGCTTTCGATACTATTGCGAATACACTGGATCCCATTGCTACTGTATATTATTACCTCCATACTATTGCAAACAGTATAAAACATGAACTATTTTACTGACTCGTGTTAAACAGTTGTTTGAACTTGGTCAACTTACCCCATAAATCTATAATATAAAGCTTATGAAAAACAGAATATACTCCACCCGGAAAGAAAAAAGAAAGATCCATTACAATTTCTGAAGAATACAGAAGTACTTCATCCTCGCAACAGTACACTATTTAGGGTGACTTTGCATTTTTCATCGTAAAATATTTTTTGCAACCGACTGGATAATTGCACGTTCCCTGTCATTCATTTGAGAACTTGCTGACTATACAGGTCCTTTCATAATTACAGGTACAATATTCTAACTTACATATCGTAATTTCTTTCTCTAAAAATATCATATATACCTATGTACAAAAAATAATAAAAGAAAAACAATAGTTTTTGCCTAAAATTGTAATCTGCAAAAATCTCTTTCAAACATTTCAAATATGTGCGCGTTTGAATTCCGATTTACAGGGTTAAAATATAGATGTTATTAAGTAAAATGTTTAATAAAAACACTTTGACATATGCAGCACTGACTTTCCTTTCGTATCGACGATGGCCAACGATAAAAATTCTTATCTTTTCTAACAATTCTATCTAACCTGACGTTACCATGAAACGATTCTGCGCCTATGTTATACGCAGTGAAAACGTAATTGTACTTCTACCATATTATTACTGGAAATTATTTTTATTAAAAATGTGTACAGTTATTAAAACGACTCCAAATGTCAAATCATACACAGTCAGTCAAGTAGGCAAGTATCATAATCCACCCCCCCCCCCCAAAAACACGTCTTTTATCTCTCGTATATTTACAGCTACTATATTTACAGGTACCTCGGTTCCCTTATTCAGAGTCAATTGAAAAAAGGCACTTGTAAGTCATTGAGTCGCACTTCTTCATCGATAACCCTTCGATGGCAACGTTTTCATCGTCAACCGAACGGAACGACTCGAAACAGACCCCGTAGGGGTTGAAACTACCGCCGTCCGTCACCTCGCCCTATCCTTCGCCCCGAAAAAAAACCAGCAGGTAACCTCAAAACGTACGAATAACGCACAAAGCTTCGCCATGGACCGACGATTCCCCCTCCCTAATATCCGTGCTCGATTGCAATTAGACAATACCTTTCTTTGGGGGAGGAAGTGGGTGGGCAGCAACCACGAAACCGCGGTGTCAAGAGCAGCAAGAGGGAGGTTGGGAGCCACTGTTCCGCTCCGTTTTACGAATTAAATATCAATAAGAGCGCGTACCAGTAGCCGTTTCGGGTGGTAGGCATAGCGCCGGTGGACCTGTCCCCTTCGAGGTTCCGAAAAGACGCGAGACTGGAGGCCAAACCGGAAGGAAACGGCCCCGAGGCAAGAGGAAGGGCGTAAAGCTTGAGACTCACTGGTGAAGCCACCCCGCGTTGTCCGCTAGGTGCCAGGGTAGCTCTCCGTGTCTCCGGCCGCGCACATAGACGCCTCTCCCCCGTGGATAGTCCCGAGACCCCTTTCTCTACGCACCTCTCCGGCGAACTCGCGTGTATCTCACTTGTTCCTCACTGATGCGCGGCGTTGCGATGCGTGTATCTGTGCACCGCGTACGCCCGTATCACCTCTGCGAGCCGAATCGATACGACCGGCGAACGAACCCCGGCTGCGATGTACGGAGGGAACAGGGAAACGATTCGCCGCGAAGGAATTAGAAAAAACGAGCCTACGGGAGAGGGGGTGGGGGGCGGGCGAGGGAGGAGGCGGCGGGAGGGGGGGAGCGGTGCCGTGTAACCGATCACTGGTTGATCGCCCCGGTGCGTCGAACCGAACCGGACCCGTAGCGCGGCGAATATGCGATTCAAGTGTTCGACGCGCCGATATGACGTGGGTGGAAAGCGCGGCGGCGATCCCGTCGATCGTGAATGTAAAATACACTTGCGAAGCTATCACGTTTCGCTCTCTCTCTTTCTCTCTCTCTCTCTCTCTCTCTCTCTTTCTCTCTCTCTCTCTCTCTCTCTCTCTCTCTCTCTCTCTCTCTCTCTCTCTCTCTCTCTCTCTCTTTCTGTCCCCCTGTTCCTGGCCGATGAACGCGAGGCTTTCGTTTAGCGGGAACGCCGATGCCGCTCTACGCCGGGAGGACCGTCGCGGTGCACGGAAGCTTGATTCGAGAGAAAAGAGAGAGATCCGAGCGAACGAGCAACTCGAAGCGTTTCGAGAAGCTGGACGCGTCCCTGGTGGGCTCCGGTGCACGACTGAGGCGCCCTCTCGCCCCGCCCCAGAGCCGCAGCGGCGCTCACGGCCGCGAGGTTCGACGGGACGTCGATCGATCCACCGACTGACCCCACCACCGCCGGCTTTACGGGGCGAAAGGCGCGTGAGGAGAGCGGCGGCGTGAGATCGGTGGCCCGCGCACGCGCGGGACTACCCCCTCCCCGCCCCGCCCGGCCCTTCGATAGTCGAGAATCGAGAGCCGGCCGAAAGATCGAGTGGAATTCGAGGATTTGAAATTCAAGCGCACGGATGTACGTGCCTCGCTTATGCGACGGCGTTGCCCCACGAAATGCTGGATATTTTCGCGGCGCTAGGTTGGATGACCGGGCACCGTGAATTCAGGGTGTTACATACTGCTGAAGGGTGGAAAAAGTGGCACACTATGGAATCTAAGAGAATGGCACATTATGGAATCTTTGCGGAAGATTTGCATATTTAAAAATATCGTGCCAACGATTATAAAATACATAAAACATAAAATTCATTGATAGATGTTTATAATGTATTGAAACTGAGTTCAGGTTGTAATTATGAGCCCTATGTGCCTGATAAACGAATATTAATTCATTTTAATAATAGATGTGTATGTTGGTTAAGGGAGGGCACTTCCTTCACCATGTAGTTTATGCTTGTTGACGTGACATTTTAGATCAAACTTTTTGTTCGCTCCACGTACAAAAATTGTGCCGTGCACTATATATTGCCACCTTTAACTTGACATAACTTTGAAACACTTGTAAACAGGAATTTGTAGAAATTAAAAAAAATTAATATATCATATTTGATATATTTCTAAAGTAAATGGAAAAATTAGCTTGTTCAGAGTTACAAAATAAATGTGCTTATCGTATGAAAGTGGAATTTATTTGCAATGCATAAACAATCACGTGTGAAAAATGTATGATACCGTATAATTAAAAAATGTTATAAAAGGAAGGAGTATATTTCGAAAGACAAATTTAAAATTGAGTTGATGAAAAACTGCTGGATGTAAATTACCTTGGAATGTATTATCCACCCCAGTAACGTTTTACCACCATTGCAGCTACCTTCATCAGGGTCAGCTGAAACTCTGATACTAATTTAGTAGTTTCTACATAGTATAGAATCCAGAAGGTTGAACTTAACGCGATACTAGTTATGATAGCGGAACTCTCGAATTCTTCATGAGTGTAGCTTTCGTGAGGGTATAGTTTCATCTTGATAAATTTTCTTAATTGAAATATTTAATGTCTGTTAAGTAAGTTTGTATGTAAACTAATTTTCCTGTACCATTCATACTACAATACGAACCATTTTTCGTCTTTCCTGACACATTAATCTGAGGGAAAAGTATTAATCGACAGAATGCTAAACAAAAAAGAGTTCCTTGTTTCATTTATTCCCACATTTGGGAAAAAATTGCATTGATTTGAACTGAATGCTCGTTAATAAATACAACTTGTATCAGTAAACAAATAATTCAATTTTAAATAATTTGAAGTTTTAATTTACTATTGGAAAATCTGTTTCACACCAAAAAATTTGAACGTATCCATTACTTTTTTCCTGCTTCCCTTTCTTCTTAAAGTCTTTACTTACTACAAGAGATATAGTAAGTTCACCGAATGGAGAAGTATCATTTACCTCCACGTTGATCGATGGAACCAAGTGTATCTAAAGAACAAGAGCGAAGTCTTCAATGCGCATGCCCAAACAGAAAGTGGGCGGAGTCGACCCTCTCCACTCCACAGCGCGAGTTCTGCGGTGACAACGAACACTATTAGATTCGGAATTTCAGGTGATTTAGTATCGAGGCATTACTGTTAAATGACTAGCAACCAAAAATCACGCTTAGATTCCTTTTAGTGGTGCACTTTTATTATTATGCATATCTATAGATTTATTTCAAAGTATTATGAACCCCGTTATACGTTGGAGAAAATTTACATACCTGCATAGTAATAAATAGGGATTGCATGAACGTATTGGAGTATAACATTAATAATTTTTCGGGATATATATGAAAATTATTTACCAAATTCTACATCTTCGTAAATACCATTCGTAATTTCAGTCGAATTCTTGAAGGCTTTAAACCATCTTTTGTGCTGCACTGTTTCACTCACCGCATTATTCCCAGGAAGTCCATAAATTATTTGGGCTGTCTCGGCTACGTTAGTTCTAAGTTTATACTCGCAGAGGAAGCACAGGGGAATAATGGTTCCGAAAGGACTTTGGCTGAAGGAAACGAAGTGTTCAGAACGAGCTTTCGGAAGTACTTACGAACTGAGATTTTACTTTCCTATTAATGTCTTGGTAAATACACTGTTTATGTTAAAAAGACAACTATTTAACTAAGAATGCAATGGACAAGGGTTATCTTAATAAAAGGTTTGATTAGATAATTGAACTATATAGAATTGATTATTAGAACTTGTGATTATAAATAAAGCAATTCTGAAAAATGTGAGTCCACAAACTAAAAGTTTTTGAGATGTACAGATTCTTTTATCATAAGTCAATACTCCTTTACTCAATTTTCAAAGCATATTATTCGGGAAATCATCTTGAATAAAATAAGTGGCTGGCCAAATTATTATACTCAAATGAAAAAGTTTATATTTTATAGATAAGTTTATGTGATGAAATAAAATAGATGTCTCGTTTTTAATATTATATTATTTTTTTAATAATAGTGTATGTATTTAAGAATACAAATTAAATACATTTATATAGGTTTAAGTCTATATTGTACGAAAAATAATTACTCAATATTTGGTGACTCCGACTTCAATGCATGCTGCGGCTACTCCCTGCAGTTTTGGGGTGTTGTGCCACACTCTGATGATATTCTCTGACATTCTCTGTGAAAAATGACTCGCAATGTTACCAGATGTTGTAGCTAATCAATAAATGAAGAAACAGTAACATTCATGCATTGTTACTTTAATTACAACCACAACTTTCACAGATTTTGACGAAAATTTGTTGAGCATAATAATTTGGTCACCCTTTGTATGTCACAAGCATATGTAAACCTTATTCTAAATATTGATGTGATTGGGCCAAGTTGTGCAGAAACCTACAAACCCTCAAATTGCCAAAAAATTAGTTAAACACAGTACGGATTCCATAATTTTGTGATCTTTATTTTGCAAAAGTTACCAACCCATAGAATAACTCTTTCATTATACAATTATTAAAACTACCAAACCATAGTTCCATTTTAGGTTTAAAAACAAAAACTACAGAAAATTTGAAAATAATATTAATTATTATACCCATTATTAAATAACGTATTATTAAATAACGATAACAAGAAATAAAATATACCCAATAGAAATAAAGCTACTTTTTTATAACAATTAAAACCTTCAAACTAAATTTATTCAATTTCAGATCATCGAGGTTTGGTAGCTTTTTGCATAACTTGGCCCAATTACGTTAGTCCCACGTTTCATTATTGCCATAATTAAACCACAACATCGCCATGAAATAACAAATGATAACAACAATGTGATGCCACTGCGCAGCTTTGAAAGAAAATTATAAGTTTACCATATATAATAAATAGTAAATTAACATTGTGATTCAATTACAATAAATACTACCAAAACTTTGAGCTCTGTTATAGCTACACAAATGTTAAGATTCAAATATATGTTCATACAGCAGTTTCTGCTAAAAATGATTCTCCTAAAAAATCAAAATATCTTGCACTTCAAAACACTTTGCATTATATCCTATATAATATTTACATTAATCGCAAGATTAAATAAAACTACATATGCACGCATTAGCTCCGTGAACCGTAGCATAATGCATCGTGAACCATGAATAGCGTCTACGTTCTTCTAAAGTCCGTCGTCTTACTAAAGCTCACATTAGTGTCCATAAAATAAGCTAAACAATAACAATAACACTAAATTTAAACAATATTTAAAAAGGCTGTAGGTACTATAAATGTTCAAAGTCAAGATTTTATAGGGGTGCGGATGACATTTACGGTCCATGACGTAAAGACGTAAAGATGTAGGCGTAGAGGTATAATATCGAGCAACAGTGACGTTTGTAGGAGGAGCTGAAAAATGATGGGAAAAAAGGAACCCTTGGCTAGGTGGTTGCTGCCCACACAACAGTAATGCTCCGATACTACTTAGATCACCAGTAAACCTCGAATTTAGTCATCTCTACTCCACCTATGCTTTGGGCATGCGCATGTGGAGACCTCATTGGGTGATCTTTAGGGTATTTCGCTAACTGTGGATATTTAAATTCTTTCCGCTGTTATTGATATGAAAAAATGACTAAAGAAGGATTACGTGATTCAAGGACTAGCGTGCGGTGATGAGAAGAAAAGACTCCTTCAAAGTGATCTTGAAGGTCATTTCAAGTTCATCGGTGGTTTTCCCTGAAACCAAGGTCATTTAAAGGTCATGGTATCATGGATCGTTGAACTCGTCCCGATATCGGCTACAATGCCACGTGATAAAAGATAGAAGGTATTGTGAAAAAACAGTTAATGATGTTGAAATGATCTTGAATCTGTTTTTATTATCACCATGTGTAACTGAACGATGCAACTCCCTTTTAGTTATTTCTCCATTACTGAATAGTAGCAGCGGAAATTATTTAAATATTCGCAGTTGGTGAGGCACCCTGTGTACGTATTCGATGAATGTATAGGGCAGGGTAGGGCTAAAAGTCCGGCGGGTAAAAAGTTCCGAATTCAAAATCTCTATTTCTAAACAGTGTATTGAGTTTCGCAATATACCTACTAAGTAAAAGGTGAGAAGAAACGGAGGTGACTACAGAATCGCCAGTCGCTCTTGGACGTTTGTGCGAATTACACGACGCCTTCGTTATTTTATGTATCGAAAACTGTTATGTATCCAAAGATGGTCAAACTATAAAGAAATGATGCCAAAGTCTTTAAATAGTGTTTTTGTTATGCTTTCCTTTCAATATTGTATACCAAAAAGAATTGATTTAAAAAACATTTGTTGATTTGAATAGAGTTTTGTACTTATTTAGTTTAATATTACACGAAAAGACATTAGGGACTTTCTACCCTATGCAATGGACTTTTTGCCCCGTGCGTGGGGCAAGAAGTCCATTTTGCATTGACAAACATTTTGTGGTATAACTCAACAGAAAATAACAATATCAACAAACGAACTTCGTGAACGTAAAGCATAATAGTCATAGTTTATACAAAATAACACCAGATATCTCTAGATTGTTAATACTCAATTTTACATAGGTTTATACGAAAAACGGGATTTTTAGCCCCACCCTACCCTAATAGCATTCTGGAAAACATATGTGTAATGGAAAGCTCAACGATTTTTTTGAGCTACTGTGTGCAGTCTGTCTTTTTCACAATTGTCAGTATTGTTCGCCACAAGTCAAGGCTTTAAAGAATTAATTGCAAGGGTAGTAGAGTTTGGTAACAGTAAGACAACCTTCCTTTTTATTATTATTTAAATCTTTCCCCTCCAGTTGTGAGTTTAATATCCATTTGAGACACTTTAAAAGATTTGACAAATTACGGGGAATTTCATATAGAAATTGTAAACACGGACAATTTATTTCACTTGTCGATGTTGTAATGATAGATAAACGCGCAGGATATATTTTATAGATAACAGAAATAACAGCTTAACTCAAAGTGAATAAATTTATCAATATTTCAGGAAATTCAGGCTTAATAAAATTTGTCTGATATAATAAAGAATAAAAAAGATAAAAGAAAAATATAGAAAATTTTGCGAATAGTATTGGCACTGTCAGCAAGTATATTGGTGATTGTGTTAATGCTAAAATTTAATGTTTTCATGTTCGCGTACAAAAGACCCTATGTAAATCATAAATTTTTAATCAAATAATTTGAATTTGCAGGTGGTAAATCATGCATGATATTAAATACACCATGTAAATTATACCAGTTTTGTTTGGTAATTTTTCAAGTCGATTAAAAAATGACCAACCATAACCGACTTTCTGCTCAACAAATGGTAATACAATTAAAACTGCTGAATGTAAGATACCCACCGTGGATAACGATCCCCTGCTGTAGATAAGATATCCACCGTGGATAACGTAACCATGACATATACAGGGTCAACGTTTTATCCTGCAACCCGCGCTCGCGCGAACAGGTAAAGTGGCAACAGTACCTCACGGACGCATTCCACTACACCATGCACCGTCATGGCGTTCGGAGAGCTGCCAGCGACCGCTGGACAGCAGTGACGCCCGAGCTTCGAGAATTTTGGGATGGTCTCTTTCAAATTAACGTCGCAAAGAGCTATTCAGAATTTCCCGGCCTGGGTTGAAAAATTTGGGACCTTTTTCGTATAACTTTTGAACTATAAAAGATATCGGACTGCAATTTGCGCCGAAAAATGAGGAAAAACTATTCACTCTTAATGATGGATAATTTTACATAATTTAAGTCTACTTAATTTTTTTCTATCAATTTTTTAACCATAATTGTTGTAAAACTCTTTTGCAAACTGTTTATGTGATACTGTATTTAATGCTGCTTTTTAAATTCGTGGTGTTGATAAACAATAAGCTAGTTGTTTCTGTGTCATTACTTTCAAAAATTCAGAAATTAAATTTTTGCGAGGGGTAAACCGATCATAAAAGCGGAGCGCGCGGCTCGATTACCTGGGCCGGGAAATTCCCAAAACCTAGCTCTTTGCGACGTTAATTTTAAAGAAACCATCCCAAAATTCTCGAAGCTCAGGTATCACTGTTGTCCTACGGTCGCTGGCAGCTCTCCGAACGCCGGGACGGTGCATGGTTGTAGTGGAATGCGTCCGTGAAGCGCTGTTGCCATTTTACCTGTTCGCGCGAGCGCAGGTTGCAGGATAAAACGTTGACCCTGTACTAGGTATATATAGCATTCCACCTAAGAGTAGACTTACGCTCCTACCGATTTGCGACCGCTCTGCGTAACTCCCACGGATCTAACACACGCGATTGGTCGTAGCGCGTTCCCTGCCGGTTTCCTACCAATCAACAGTATATCCCTGCGCGGAACGATTCTCCTCTTAAGTGGAATGCAATATAGGATAGACCTATCACGCAATGTACTTTTGTGTCACCCGCACGGGGGGCGAGCGAGCCTCCTTACCATTTTCGTGTCACACCCAACGTTATCGATTCAGTCTAAAATAAGATCACAATGCTACGAATGGTAGGAATTAAAATTAAATGTTATCGGAAACCTTATTTTTCAGAAAAGTAGATTTTTACGGCATTTCGCAATTCGGGTAATATGATTTCAATCGTGCATAGTTTTAAAAATATGTGCGAAAAAATTGATACCTTGACTATTCTACTTAATACGCCCAGTGCTAAGGGCGGCAGTACGCATCCTAACCAAGGAAAGAAAGATATTTAACCCTATATCACTACAATATATATTCTAAATACGTACGTCTTGTTACGACGTTAGCTGTAACGAAAAAGGAAAACTATTCGACATTTATCACTCTAATAACACTAGTTTACAGCCATTTCGCGCAGCAGATGCCACTATTTTTTTCTTATGTAAAATGACCCGCTGTTTCCGAAAATAAGGTCCAAACAATTTTCTACGGATACGTTTTCGAGATATCGACAGGTGAACGCTTTACCTGTCTGTCAAAACAGTGGTCCCACTTAATTGCGAATATTTCGTGTTGCGAATGTCCGACTTGGTCGAAAATTATATCAAATTAAAGATAATTGAATTGCCAACAAATTTGCCTGACAAAATGTTCAAATCGGTTCAACAGTTCATGTGAAATCGAAGGAAATATGTGAAAAAGTCATTTTTTTCGACCGAAATTGATATCGACAATTCATTTAATCATCTGGGAAAAATCGAAATCGCAAAAATGGGACCAGTTTCTCATTTCTTACGTTGAGTCTGCACTTTTACGAAGAAAACAAGCTGCTACTGAAGAAAATCTATGTATAAATACCAAAGCTAGAGACAATTGTGTGAAAACGCTAAAATTTCATTTTTTCTCAGTTTTTGTTTTTTTTTTCAATTTTATTGTGTTATTTCATTTTTAATTCATTTTGTACATTTTAAAAGTATTTTTTTAATATGTGTTTGTTTTAGAAATAGTAAAAATGCACTACAAACTAAAAAATAATTATTTTCTTGTACTACAATTTCGATGGTGTTTTTTCATTTTAAATAAAATTGTGAAGCATTTTTAATAAAACCCGTTTAACATAATTTTTTTTTATATATTTCTACTCGTAGTTCATTTTTTATTGTATGTTTTTTTTCCAACAGGCGTAAGTATGACTCTGAAGATCCATTTCATGTATTCTCACTCGAATTTTTTCGCGGTAAATCTTGGTGACGTAAATGACGAACACGGAGAGAGATTCCATCAGGATATGCAGGGTATTGAGCGGCGGATCATGGATTTTGGGATGAGACAATGATGGGAGATTATATTTGGTTCCTCATAAGAGAAACGAATGCCAAAATGTACAAAAGACAAAAAAAGAGCCAGAACTATTTCTAAAACACACATATGTATATTAACAAAATACTTGAAACAATGTACAGAATAAATTAAAATTGAAATAACACAATAAACTGAAAAAAAAAACCAAAAAAAAATGAAATTTTAGTGTTGTCACACAATTGTCTCTAACTTCGGTATTTATCCATATATTTACATCAGCAGCAACTTGTTTTCTTCGTAAAAGTGCAAACTCAACGTAAGAAATAAGAAACTCGGCCCATTTTTCCCAGATGATTAAATGAATTGTCGATCTCAATTTCGAACGAAAAAATGACTTTTTCCACATATTTCCATCGATTTGACCCGAACTGTTGAACTGATTTGAAAATTTTGTGAGGTTATTTGTTGGTAATTCGGACATTCGCAACACGAGATATTCGCAATTAAGTGGGTCCACCTTTTTAACAGAAAGGTAAAAAATTCACCTGTCGATATCGCGAAAACGTTTAAATAGAAAAAAATTAGACCATATTTTCGGAATCAGCAAGCCATTTTACACAAAAAAAAAATAGTTGTTATAAAAATAATAATTTTTTTTATTTTGTAAGCTGGTGTAATTAGCAAATAACAAATAATCAAATTTTTGTACATAGAAAATATTATACCTAATCTGTACTTGCGTAGTCGCGCACAAAGGTTCAAACGCAGCGTTATTGTAAATTGCAAAATCACGAAAAATAGACATTCCTCGGTTTTCGCACTTATCCTTCAAGTGACATATTTGTATACCAAGCAATAGTGAAATGTGTTGGACAAATTAACAGGGTGTGCTGGGAAACAAAAGAGTCTACAGTAATCCTTTCATTCCCACTTTCCAGCCACCTCGATACTAGATCGTCTGCTACACGGTGTAGCCCACACCTCGAATCTAGTCATCCCTGTCCCCACGTAATTCATGCTGTAAAGTGGAGGGGGCACATAGTTCCAGCCACATAGTGATCCTCCAGGAAGTGATCGGTATAACCGCAGCCAATTGTGGCAAAACCGGAACATAAACATAACATCAACAGCTGCTTTCCATGCTGCTTGGTTACCTATCTCTTTCTATCCGAATTTCTATTTCGTTTTTACAGTTTCTATCTCTGTCTACTTCCACTTTTGCCACAAATGGCGGCAGCCAATCAGCGACGATACAGGTCGTTCCAATCACTCCCTGGAGGATCACTACAGCTACTGTTTCCTTTTATATTTGAACCAGGGGCGAATTTATGATTTTCGGGAGCGGGGCGCAGGAGCGAATTCAAGATTTTCTTGGGGGGGATAGGTTTGGGAAATAAACCAGGGACCTTCCCGATATTTTTCTGCTAAATGAAAAAATGTTTTTATAGTATTAATTTATCATATTTTCCCTCATATTGCTAAGTTAAAATAAGTATTCTGCAAATTAAAATAAGTATTTTTCCCTTGAGGGAGGGGCGCCCCCCTGCCCCCTCCCTCTAAATCCCCCCTGATTTGAGCATGCGCACTGGGAGCCTCACTATTGGACGGCATACATATTAATTTTACCGTTCCTTTACTTTTACTTCCTACATTTTTCTTACTTCATTGTCTTGCAGGTAAACATGATACGTAGATATTAATAAGATACATTTTATCCATAATCGTATTTAATAAAATTCCAACTATGGAGCTGTTTCCATATATGCGGCTGATAGTTCACATACACGTATGTATAACGTATAACGTATCATAATAATACACTACGTCGTATATAAAAAAACAATTACGTATCATACAGTACAAGATTATTTCATAAATATACATATAGATATATAAATAAAATATGTGTATACAGGGTGGGACATCCACCTGGAATATCTCCGTTATTTTTAGAGAGTTTTACGGTACCGAGGGGCCATAACATGTCAGTAATAATTTCTTTCTGGGTGGAGGGTTTTCAGAGATTTCAGGGTCGCCTCTATTTCTTTAAATGGAATACTATACTTTTTTACTCCAATGACACAAGTGTCGTTCTTTTATTCCATTAGATAATATCGAATGAATGATATTGTACTATAGGTCGTTCAAATCGTCTAAGTATTCGATATTCTATTATGGGGATAAAAAAAGTATAGAATGTCGTTTAAAAGAATAGAGGTGACATTGAAATATCCGAAAATCCTCCCCCTACAGAATAATTACTACCAGCATGTTATGACCACCTCGGTACACTATGACTTTGGTAAATAAAGTTTTTTCCTATCTCTCAAAATAACGAAGATATTCCAGGTGGACAGAGTTGGTAGGACACCCTATATATATATATATATATATTTTTTTTTTTATTTATCGTGGACTGCTCACTTCGTTTCTGTTTCCTTAGCAAATTTTTCAATCGTTCCCTCGTTCCACAGGCAAACAATTTATTTTCTCTTCTGAAGCATACTATATTTCATTGGAGTTAAAAATACCTTTGGTTGACACTGTCTTCAATGTTGCAAAAATTTTAGAGTGCAAAGATTTTGATAATTGAGAATTTATAATATCCAAGATAGTAATTTCAGTTTTGACTAACATTTTTTTTGTACAGTACTGTAATTTACTAGCCGACAAAAATAAAAAATTTAAAACAGTGCAATTTTAAAATTTTACCTTTCCATATTTCTTACCCTGATAACAACCCTGCCTGCAGTCTGTTAGCAGATGGACAGCAGGGTCTGACAAGGCAGGGTCTGCCGGCAGATGGACGGCAGATCCGTAGCAGATCCTGCCTTCAGATGGCGCTATTGGATGAGTCAGACTACAGTGGGTCCAGGGACAGTGTGGCCAATGTGTTCCTCGCCGCTGATTGGTGCCGCCATTTTCAGGCAACTTCCTGTAGCTCTTATGTATAGATCAGTATACATATATACTTACACATTATCAAGTTGTACTTCTTACAACTTCAGAGATGTACTCTATAAGTACACGTCACTATATATATATACTATGATTCCACGCTTTTCAAATATCGCGCGCGTTTGATCTGGCTGGAACTGAAAATGGCGACTTCCGGCTCATTGGCCACACTGTCCCTGGACCCACTGTAAGTCAGACGGGCAGCAGGATCTGCCGGCAGAACCGTAGTTGAATGCGAACATAGACGGCGCCGGATCTGCCGGCAGACCTGGTTATCAGGGTATTGCTTTATAAAAATTTTATATGATTATTCAATACAATTTGTATCAATTTACTATAAAACTTCAATTACTTATTCGTTCTCAGTAAACTTATTTGGCTGTCTCAACTTCAAGTTGCAATGCTTCAATTGTCTTTTATTCAAAAATAAAATCTTGCAAACCACACAAGTGGTTTTTCATAAACAAGCACAAGTGAATATCAGAAAGACAGGAATATAAAACACCGCATATTTTACAACGTTCGATTTAATTATACAACTTTTATTAATTCTCATTGTATAACTATCATAATTTTTTTTCGATTTTTTACAATCATTCAGGATCGTATAATTTCTCATTGATTTCATCGCTCAATTATTATTTTTTTACAAAGTTCCTCATCATCACACGATAGTATCACTAATACACCATTTTTCTCCATTTTTGTTTTAATGAAACCAAGTTGAATAAAACCAAACGAAAGAACTTAACGATTATTAATTGATCGACGACGATTAATGATCGATTAGTAAATGAAAATGCCAATTAATGAATACGAAAAGTGTATGGTTTGTAACAATAGAAAATAGTAAAAATTCATATGGTAGTTAAAAAAAATACTCAAAAACAAAATTGTTAAGAATTAGAATTATTGCTTCGTCGTTAGTCTAACGGTGGTTATCGATCGTGGTATCGAGACTGGATCGAAATTCAGCGGTTGACGCGAAACGGTTTCTTTTGTCATCTCCCTACCTTAATTACAATAATGAAAAGTAATGAAAGAATATTCCTTTATTTTTATTTCCACTTTTTTTGTTCATTTAAGAGCTAACAATTGATACAAAAATCGACTCGTTGACGATACGATTAGAAAGGCTATCAGGATTACTCGACGGGTATTAATAATTGTAATAATGTCGACCAGGCTTTTCTCGTTAAATTTGTTTTCATGGAAAAGCAGCAAGGATGGATGGCAGATGCATTCATAATTTTCTTAAAAGAAAATAAAACTAAAAGTACAGTGGTCTAATAGGGATAAGAATTATCATGGTGAAACGAAATATAAAATTTAAGACCAAAAATGTAAAACAAATTATGATGTAAATGAAATTTAATAAAATGATGCAGGCAATTAAATAAAAGTAAAATTTCATTGCAAAGACAACCATTAATGCTTTAGGTGTTAAGGGTTCAACGTTTAGCGTAAGTCATAGTGCGGAAATCGTTAATTATGGATAGTTAACCGTGTGTATTGAACGCCTATACGCGTTCACCGCACGGGCTGTTTGAACTCCCATAAGCGTCCAGACCACCCAAAAGATTAATAAAAGGTCAGTTTAACGAACACAAGGAGCCAATGCAACTGAATAATTAATATAAAATTGAAATCATAAACAAATTTAAGAGCGAATCACTAATTTAGAAAAAAATTAGGCGAGTAAATTAAATCAAGATTGACCGTTAATTATTAGGAGGCTGAAATCAACAATTATGGGCCTTAAATGGTAGAGGAATAGGAAGAAATGGTGGATAGTTCGAATGATAAAACCAAATGAGATATAACAGTTGAAAAACCTACCTGAAATATTTGTATCGTTCCGTTCACGAATAGATATGAAAGAAGACGAATATGAAAGTACGTTTGGTTACGATAATGACAGTACGCCGTGATAGTCGATAATGGGAACGAGGGAACAACCTCAAGATGATGATGATTTTACAGGGCTAAAAAGAGGAAACGAGAAAAGGGTCGTCTTGGTTGGCAGGTGTTTAAACATCATTCCCAATTTTATTCATATCATTATCTTCAACCTTGTCCTCCGTCGCCGTAGTCTTCCTTCGACCTTGTGTTCCATATCTTCCGCCTCAGTTACATCTATGTTCACAACTGTACTCCTCGCCACGGTTAACAATCTCATTCCCATAATCAGGATCGCCTCCCATCGAGCTTCATCTTTATTCGTAACCACGTAATATTAATTTCATTGAAAAACCATGTTATCTTCGCAATCGTCGTTCACATGCTCTTCCAGCACTTGAATCTTTGCCCATCATTCCTCAGGGTCGTCCAGCTTCTCAAGCCTCGTCCTTCATCTACATCTTAATCCCAATATCTCTGGTATCGATTATGTTCTTACGTTAGCCTACCTATTCTACCCACGTGACCATTGTACGGCTTGAGTTTTCGACGGTTCGTCTACCAAACACTGCCGTCATCCACGTCCGCATGGCGATCCTCAGCTTTGCCCGCCGTTAGCGTAGTTCTGCCGCCGTCATTCCCGCTCCCGTTGCCGCAATACCGTGTATATACTTTTGGTGGGTTCCGCGCGTGTGTATATATATCCGTTTGTGTTTAGGTGTACGTGTGAGATCGAGCCAGAGAGCCAACTGCCGGTGGAGCGGACTCTAGCTAAAGAGGCACGCGATGTCGCGATGTTGTTGCTGCAAGAGTATTATCTGCTCCACGTTCCGTCTCCACATCCTGAAACAGACACCATTGCCACGGTCAGGGCATGTTTCTGACGCGGCGGCAACGTGTTCACGATTTATACAGGTTATTATCGATATGCAGAGCAATAGTGAGGGATCAAACGCGCATGCCCAAAAGCAAAATAGCAAATTATGTGGGAGCTTTGTATGATAATAAGGGAACACCGCGAACACGCACTCACCGATTGGAACGCAACTTTATGGGTTTATAGAGTGACTCAAGACAAAAACAACGGTATATTTCATTCGTACCTAATCGCCCATTAAGGGTGTGAAAACTAACCTCAAAGTCGAATAGGTACTTTTACGTGTAAAACTCCTAAAGTACAAGAGACAGAAAAAAATATTTCAAACAAAAGTTTAATGGTGTACTAAGCGCTCCAATCTTGCGTTAACAAAATTTTGAAATGAGTTTAAAAAAAATACCTGACGAAAAAAAACTTTTCTCAAAATTTTGTTAACGCAAGTTTGCAGCGCTTATTGTACCATTAAACTTTTGTTTGAAATATTTCTTTCTATCTCTTGTACTTTAGGGATTATACGCAAAAAATTGGAGTGTCTATTTGACTTTCATGTTAGTTTCGACTCCCTTAAGGTCCGATTCGGCCCGAATGAAAAATACCGTTATGCTTGTCTTAAGTCACTCTATAAACCCATAAAGTTGCGTTCCAATCGGTGCGTGCGGGTTCGCTGTGTTCCCTTGTAAGCGCGCTTGCATAGGTGTACTGAACAATAGTGCGGTCTCCAATGAGCATGGAAAAGTGGGTGGGGACATGGCATAATGAAAGCTAAATAAGCTTGTATAGTTGTACTGAACAATAGTGAAGTGTCCGGTGAGCATGCTCAATCAGAAAATGGGGTATTTCGAAGGGTGGCTACTGTGGGGCAACGCAATGTGTATATTCGAGGTTTTGAATGCGATCTAGTATCGAGGCACTAGTATTGAATGACTGGCAATTGCAAAGCTCACATAGACTTGTCCCTTTCCTACTTTCTCTTATTAACTCTATCTACAAATCTCACTATTGCCTGATATACTTATACTCAAACCCGGCTGGAGCCTTCTTTGCGCCCTACGCGAACTAGCCAAGTTGCACCCTTTATTTATAATACATTACACTGAATTTTTATTCGTAGCTTATAACGTTTATAGTACAACTTGTAATATTTCATTGTAACTTTACATTAAAAAATGCCAATGAAGAAAATACCATTTTGCGTCCCTTGCCAACTTTACGCCCTAGGCAGCTGCCCAATTTTGCCTATAGGGACGAGCCAGGCCTGCCTATACTCTTGTATTACAACATGTACCTATGCAACAATGAGAACTAACTTCAGGAACATTTTCAACGACTTCTCGCTGCTGTTTTCGGGCTAAAATTGAAATGGTAGTATAAGGAGTAAATGAGAAGTTTTCACTAAACGTTTTTAGCTAGTAAATCCAAATCTGCAAACTAGTCATAGAATCAATCCAAATAATGAACCGGGTGCTACTGTATAATTAATTCGATATTGTTGAATAGGGATATTGGTGTATTATGTATAAATATTAAAATTTACTGGTATGTTAGCGGCACTTGTTCTCTTTTTTTAATTAAATATCATAAAATAAAAGATGTTTTTTGTTGTAACCGAAAGTGGAGGCGTTTTATTTAATCACGCAGTAAATGATTTAAAGTTATAAAAGTGAAAGAAATATAAGGTTTGTAGTCTATAAAAATAGTTATTCTTAATGGTAAAATATGTATCAACGTGTTCATCTACATGTTTCTCAAGTGGTAGCGCCCTCTACTTCCACGAAATTATACAGCGCGCTTCAAAAGTCGGAAACCGAAACTTCAATTGCGTACATCTGGAAATCGAAGCCTTAGGTTGCCAATTGGTAAAGGACTTTTCGATTCGTTTTTGCATGTGGAATTTGTTTACATTGACTTATCTCGCAACTTTAAGACAACCGCCCTACTTTTATTTTCTTTTTTCGTATCAGCAACTAAATATTCCTATTGACGCTATTGAAATTTCTGCTCAAAGCACTTTACTTAAATGCTATATACTTCGGTTTTAAGTCTTTGTTGAAGTAATAAATGAATGAATATTAAAATTAAAAAAATGTTGGAAAAGTTTTTTTGATGTAAAGTTAAATTTTAAAAATATATTTATAGACATTACATTTCTGCCCGTGTTTTGCATAACGAATATTTCGAAAGATACAATAAACACAATGACACAAAATGCTCTTTTTGTATCGAGCTTTCTTGTGCTATTTCATAAAAAAGATTCAATTACGACCGAAAAGATTCTAAAACAAATTCGAAGACATTACACTTTTAGAAATTTTAAATTACTTTGTGAATAATTTATTTGTTTAAAAGCCAATATTTCAATAACCACTGTTGTCATTTAATTAGAGAGGGTTCCACGGGATATAAAACTTGTATTTAGGAGTCTACCAAGAAAAAAAGTTCGGGAAACATTTATAATTTTATGAAATACTTTATTTATGATACTCGCTAGGGGCGTAGAAATATGCTCCATGAAAATATGTTTTATATAAAAAAAAAAATCGTAACACCTTTGCCTTAACGTCTAATTACAGCACCACACTTTTAACTTGTCTGTTTACATGCAAACATGTTCTTAGAACAGTAAAAATTCGCGCCATTTCACAATTAACAATTCTGTGAAAACGTAAAACATGTGTTATCTTGGGAGTCGCTCATTGAGGTGATGCATACCTTAAAAACACCCTATAGAATTTTAGAAAACTATGTTAAGTCAACTATCTGATAGTTGCACGAAAGAAGATTAAGAGTTACTGTACAATCGATTTTTAATTCAAGGACTATGCACTTGAGTGCGCGCAATACATCCTGCAGGACTGCTCTTTACAAAATATAAATGATTACGAATCGTACGGCTAATCAAGTAGTATCTATATTACAGGTAGAAATGTGAAAAGATGCAAAATGTGTCTGTAGAGAGTCCAGGGATAATTGATACACTGGGGGACACAAATTTCTAACAATTTCAAAACTATTCACCTTCGTTGAATTTCGTAATTCACGTTGCAATCGGCCTCCTCGAATCGTCAACATCTTTATCAACACGCTACGTTTGGAACGCAAAGACAATTTAATCACAATCTATCACTGACGTTTAGAAACTCAACGGTAAGAGCTACACGGTCACACACTCGTTTCTACCACAGAACCGACGAAGTTCCAAGCAATACTCCAATAGCCAAGCGAACAAGGTGAAAGGTACTGAAAACATTGCGCCACGGTAAATACTGTAAAACGGTGAATACAGAATTACAGAAACATCACAGAACGGGGCGTGGAACTGGAGATCCCTGCGCAAAAGTGAGGACAGAGATGAACGGCACACGCAATGAGAAAGTGAAGAGGCCAGTCCCAAGATAAAAGACAAGATGAGATAAACAAAAATTAAAATGCTTTATTCGTCTTACAAGAACGGTTATTTTTATTATCATCAATGAACAAAAATTAATAGATTTGTTTGTTTAAATATGCACGTTATATATCTTCCTTATCACAAAAATATAGCTTAATCCGAAGGTGTCCGAGCCTTCTCGCAAAGCGATCCTCCGCATTGGTACAACCAACGACCGCACGCTCGTACGCATTCGGTCTTTTTAATTCTTTTTCCTTTTTCACAGGCCATCATAGAAGGGCGTATCAACTATCCCCGGCCTCTTGTCATCGATGCGTGTAATATACGCGTGTAAGAGAATTACTAACCAAACTCGAGCCGGCAGAAGAAGTAGACGTGGCAGCAGGGGTAGGCACCGTCAATATTGGATGATATTGTCTACGACCGCGAACCCGCATGCCCCGAGACCAGCGCGGGACATCAGCCGTACCAGTTCTCTCGCATGCGACGCAGCAACTTCCAGCGGCGGTCGTCGTGGCAAATTACTCGATTCTGAAATCAATGGTTGCGTCAAGTTAGACTTCGATGGCTCTTGCAATGAATACTTTTTGGGACTTGCAAAGGTACGTCGCATTCTCAGGAGAACGTATCTCAATGCTTTGTCTTCTGTCAATTGTTAACTCTCTTGCTACGGAGGGTCTATTTATATAGAGTGACTCAGTCCTTCGTGCTATTTTGGGGTGTTATGGAGGACGGTAGAATGAATATTTTTTCTTAGTAGCATTTTGCGATATATTTTAATAATGTAATGAGCTTTTGAAAAATATTATTCATTATTATTATTATTATTAAGCGTCTTTACTGCACAACAGGTACATATAAGCAAGCAAGAGAAAAGATAGGAGAAAAAGACAATCGCAAAGGCGAGGTTCAGTCTAAAGACTGTTTCCCAACCTATCCTAAATTAGGTTGACGAGTGACTAACGATAGGCAGCAGTGGGTTATTTGTTGCTTAGATTGTATGGGTGTACTAAACAATAGTGAGAGTTCTCGGAGGAATTAAAGGAAGGGACTGGGAAACGAAGGTGTCCATTAGTGGTCTTCATGCTAACTATCAGTAGATAGCTCTCACTATCAAGTGAGACCTCGATGCTAGATCGCTTCCTAAACCTCGAATCTAGTACTCGCTACCCACACAGAGTTTATATCATGGAGTGGAGAAGGTTGATGCCTTTATTCACTTCTCCATTTTCTGTTTGCACATGCGCGTAAAAAAATTCGATATTGTTTTGGTTTTATTATTTATAATTATTGAATCTAGGGTCGAAAAAAGAATCGATTTTGGGTACTTCGCATACATTGTTCCGTCGAGTTGAACTGTTCCCCTACTTGTTTACATGGCTAATAGCTTGTGTATTCGATATGTGTAATGAGTAGTGATAGGTTCAAACACCCTGCGAGTATTTTTGTTTGAATGAGCATTACTTGATTCTTCTTTTGGTGGGGAATTGATTGATACTTGTGTATACGTATTGAACTCAACATTCAGCGAACGTCATAACTATATACATAATTATTAAATTAAACTACAATATTATTTATTCATATTAATTATTGATGAGGTTTTTGTAATTGAAATACGTTCCACTTGTTATATCAATCAGTAACACTCATTGATTGAAGTAACGATATTTATATTAAACGTATGGAAACATTGAATTGTTTGCCAAAGCATTATCAAACATTTTTCGAAAGCAATTCTTTTAATCTTTCACACGAAAATTGTTAAATATTTCTAACGTTTCACTGAAGGAGTCCGACACTGTTAGGGTAGGATGAAAATGGAGACTTTTGTTCATGAAATTTGCTTCGTTGTTCAAATCGATTCTTTCTCCGATTCGATAATTACGTGCGCACCGTAACGAAAGGATTAGTTTCTACCGCAATTTTAACCATGTGGCTTACAATACGTTCTATTGTTCGTTATCTATATTGCAGAATTGCCTCGATATATTTTGAATAGCGAATTAAATATATAAATAAAGTATAAATTACTGTAAACGTAAGACGATTGTCTGTGAAGGTTTTATTTCTGCAGATGTTCCGTGCCAAACATCTATACAACTCAACTACCAATAATCATGCATAGTTGATAAAATAATCCATTTGGGATCATAATGACGATTTTAGAAACGTAGAAGTGATGATTACAAGAACTATTATTGTTACCACTTCAAGAGACGAAAGGGAAGATGGAAAAAAAACAAAGCTCAGGTACATAAATCCAAGAAGAGATATAGATTGGAGAATGTGATAAAGGTGGGAAATTTCTCGAAAAAATAACGCGGAATGACAATACAAAATTGTATAGCAAGGAGGAAGAGTCTAGGGCGGAGAAAGACCGTAGTGCCAATGACAGAAGAAATTACATGGAAATGGAAGGAGGAATGAAAAGTAGCGCTGACGAAGGAAACAGGCATAGTTAAATTAGTATAAAAATAATGTATTTTTATACTAATTTAACTATGCCTGTTTCCTAATGTAGGTAGCATAGAAGTTAGCAAAAAAATAATGACTAATGTAGACACAAACAGAGTTACTAATATTCTAATCTAATTCGAAACGAAGTAATAAAAAATTATTAAGGAGACCCTCCGATCAAGACGCTCGAAAAATGGGTGATCTTTGTGCATTTTTCACAAGAACATAATCTAAAAAATCTTTTTGGCTTTTATTAATACACTCGTCAGGTCACAATTGGAAATTGTTGTTTCATGTTTTCGATCTAGATGAATTTTCTACGTGGTGCTTACTCTAGCGCTGCCAAAAAAGATACCGAAACGGTAACCACGAAATTTACTCACAGGATCGTCCGAAATCAAAAACCGAAGAAATTTCTTGACATTTATATCAGTGGCTATCGCATTCTCCTCTGTCGCGGTAAAAATCACCCAAACAACGACGATTGGTGCACATTTGAACGAACTAGTGCAAAGAAACAGATAATTTTACGCATTTATGTGCAGATAAAAAAAGACACGTGTTTCAAAAAATTATGTTAGAGGTCGATGTGATAGCAAGTCCCATTACGAATCAAATGCCTCCGTTTTTTTCAATCGGTTCATTAGATCTTCTGAAATCGTGGTTGCCGTTTGGGCATCTCTTTTTGGCAGTGCTACACTAAGCACCGCCACCTAGAAAATGCATCAAGTCCGAAAACAGGACACAAAAATGTTCATTTGTGGCCTGACGAGTGTATTAATAAAAGCCAAAAACATTTTCTAGAATACGTTATAACCTCTTCTTGTCGAAAATTCATAAAAATCACCTATTTTTCGAGCATCTTGACCGGAGGGTCCTCTTAATGTACGGGGCAATAGCGAGATCTCCAATGCACATTCTTCAACAGAAGATGGGTAAGTGGGTGGAGCCAGGCGATCTAGTATCAAGGCATTACTGTTAAATGACGTGGTAACAAAAGACATCTAGAAACTTCACTATTGCTGGGTGTACGTATGTGTATCTCCACTGCCACTGACGTATTTCTCTTTTATCTTACTTATTTTAGGGTTCAAATCTAAGTGCCCGAACCATACATTAGACAAATATAAAAAGGAACCTCTTACCAAGTATGGCGGAGTTGAGTCTCGCACAAACGGTTTCCCTTTGCTGAGGGTCCAGCTGCCAACCAACGGGCGAGTTCCATGGATTTGCATACGCAAGAAGACTGAACGCGTCTTGGAGCATCTTTTTATTGCTTTCATTTTTCCCATGCTGCTGTCGCAGGTGTATCGACTGAGAGTAGAGCTGTCTGCCGAATTCCAACATCTTCTCGATCGCTTGTTTGTCACCGCCGCATAGTTGTTTCTTAATACCCTTATTCGATGTGTTCTCCGGGTTGCAGCTGCCGTTTTGCTGCTGCTGCTGAGTTTGGTTAGTGCTGTCGATTTCTGAGAACAAGTTATATTTCTGTTTTTAGGAAACACTCCGAAGCGATGTTTGAATCCTCGCAGAAACTTTATGAAAATTCACAGATAATCGATTTTATTTATTTAGAAATTCATATTAAAACTTTACTTGATAAAAGAAAGATGTGGAAGAACGAAGACAGTCTGGGGAATTTGAATGAATATTTTTTTCAAAATATGTTTCGTAAAATGAAGGAATTTTGTTTATAAATTTATGAAATTCTATTAAGAACAAGGAAATGCGAACGGTAGAGAGTAACTATAACTTCTATAATAGAATAACTTTGAAGATGAAGCAATCTAATATAATTAAATGGAATTATATGCAATAATGAGGTTTGTTGGTGAAGGTAAAAGAAGGAGTTGGAAAACAAAACTAGGTGGGAGGTCTCCGATCTCGAACCATCGAGCAGTAATCATTTAACGCTGGATGGTCTGCGAAACTTAAAATCTAAAGGTCCGTTCTCACGTGACAGTAAAAGTCATGACTAGGGATGGAGTGCAAAATCACTAACAGCGATTTATCACAGTGATCGCAAAATCACGATCACGGTCGTGATTGAAGTTAAATCACGCCCGTGATTGTGATTTTTTTAACTTGAGAGAATTGTTTACTGTGATTGTAATTCTTCATCTTGATTGAATTATTTTTTATAAAATACTTCAATACAGCTTGTGTTACAGTCAAAGCCTGCTAATTCGGCGAATATATAGAATATATATTCAGAAATAATCAATGTATGCACGCACTGATTTGATTGGCTAAAGTATTCACATATACATTATACTTTTTAACTAAAGTGAAGAAATATTCGTTAATTTAAATAGATCAAGAACGATTACATTGGTTCAAAATATACAACTGAGATTCTATAAGAACAGTGAGGACTTGAGAATATTTCGAGAGAAAGTAGAAATTGGGGTTATGTGGCGCGTGAAAAGAGGAGTTATGCTCTCCACCAATCAGAAGCGATCACGAAAATCGCGAATCACTGTTCTGCCAGCACGAAAATCACGGATCACTGTGAAAAATCACCGTGATTGGGAACGAACGTGATCGGATCACTCGTGATTCACAAATCACTGTCTAGCCAACACTAGTCATGACCGTAAAAGTCACGATTTACTGTCACGTGAAAACGAACCTTAAGGAACCCCCTGGAGCTTTTCTGTTTGAGCATGCGCAACTATATACCTCACTATTGCTCGGTATGCTTTCAGAAACAGCAAAGCAATATCTTACCCATGTCGACGTCCTCCCCATTCTGACATTTGTAGCCATTGGTATTCAGATCGCCGTTCTGGTAGCCATTATTACTTCTCACACCGTTCACAATATTCTCCTCCATGTCAACGTCCTCTTCGATCTGCCCGTTAACAAACTGCTGCTCTGTGGAACCGTTAAGCGTGTTGGTGATGTTCATCTCCTCGACGTTACCATTTGCCGAGGACTTGGTGTACGCCTTTGTGGACTGTATAACGCTGGTTTGATTAAGATTCGAATTCTGACAGACTTCGGAGTCACTGCCATTCACCATTTCAACGAATTGCCGACACTTGAGGGCGAACAGAAGATTCGGGTCCCGTTCTAGGAGGCCTGGGTATAGCCGACTTGTTAAATCTATAGCCTCGCCCATTCTACCTGCTAGTACCAGCTTTAAAATTCCTGAAACAGAAACAATTGATAACTCGTTTTTGCTCTCCGCTTTGATCTTGTTAATATGTACAGAGTGACCCCTGTAAGTATCACAACCTCAATGTCGCTGAAATGATGGCAATCAGAGAAATATTTGTTAAATTGTTCTCCTACAGCTTTTGTGGCTGAAATGTGTGAAGCTATAACAATGAAATAGCGACAAAGCGATAACCGACAGTAATAAGAATCTCCATTTTGTATAGTTGATGGTGTAGGTTATGAAAGAAGACTATGTGCAAACGGTTTTAAGAAGAAACTTACTCTGTCTATTTTTTATGGAATTAAAATCTTCCTCGAATACCTGACCGGTACTTTTGGCAAACGCCTCGGCAGTGGCGCAATAACCATGATGGACCAAATACGTCGACACCATTCTGGAAAAATATGGAAAAGAATTTTGAAACATTGAAGTGATATTAAATTTTTATTTTCTAAAAAATAGTTGGGAATTAAGCAAACATTTCAGAATACTGAAACCACATAATTTCGGATTAAATTCTTTGAATGTTAATTTAAAATTTTGCATGTGCTAAAATAAAATTGAGTGAAGTTACAATTTGTAAATACTAAAATAAAATTTAATTTATTCTGAATAAAAAAAATAGTAAAATCATTGTTCTTATTTTTTAGATAGTGTACCAATTGCGTAAATTGTGAAAGCTAGAATTTAATATGATTTTTAATTCTTCTGATGCATCAAATCGAACCTCAATATTTTCTGTATGTAAAAAAAATTACTTCAGTAACATTTTCCTCTACCTACGTATTCTTTGTCTAAAATGCTTAATGGCTTTAAAATAACCACAATTATAAATATATAACGCGAATGACGTGGGCATAATTTTAATATTAGAATTTCGATAAAATAACAAACCCCATACTACCTATTTGTACAAAATATATCGATACAATGTATATTAGCATGTATAGGGGCGCCTAGATATAAATAAATTAAATATCTCTAATAGTTTGTAAGGTATGAAAATATTTTCTGAAATTTTTGAGGATTCATTACATCAAAAATTTCATTTTGACTGAATTTTTTTAGATTCATATTGTATCGAGAAGTTTCAGTTCCAGTAATTTAAATCTAGTGAAATTTGATTAAAAAAATTTGTCAGAATAAATGAATACATTCAAATTTAATTTTTTTTAAACCCAAAATTATTCAAAAGACATTTTTCTGTGATTCATTGTATATGTTCCTATTAATAATAAATGCAGTTCTAATTTGAAAAAAAAAATTATGTCATCATGTTAGTATGTCCTAGACAATATTTTTATTTATATCTCCAAAAATATGACATAATACTACATTTCCCCTTCTCAAATGACTCGCCCTTTATATGTATTACATGTAATACACGTACTTAAGAAGAACGTAATTGTTAATCTGGGTTGTACCTACATATTGAACTAAGATATTTTTAATGCATATATATTATGCAAAAGGAACTAGTCTTCTGCAAGGTCATCTCACATCCCACCGACACAGTTCAAAATGCAATACTTCATTCATTTTTTCTCATACATTTTTCATTCTTTCGCTTTATCGTTAACTCGACATTGGAATTTATGAAAAATTTCGATCATATGTCAAATGCTCTTCAGACGATACTGAGTCCTTGATAAATGATTGGACAGATATGTATATGCTGCGTGTGCTCGCAAAAGTGCTGGCAATTGCAGTATTAATAATTTCAGTCATAAGAAAATTATTAAAATTTTTGTAATTCCTATGATTTTGGAACTAAGATTTTTTAATTTATTACCAGAAGAATCTGGAATTAATTCTACTGGAATGGTATAAACTTTCAATTTGAAAATAAAAATATTACGGTTCATTATTTTATTCATTCTTTTAATTTAACGAGAACACTTGACTATAAGATCTCCTGTTAATGAAATTTGAATAAAGAATTAATAAAATCAACATAAAAGATTAAATTATCCAAGTTCTATTGCACATTCAATTAAACAAAATCGAAAAGAAACACATGTTAATTAATTATCCCAACCATTTGGCGGATAAACTATACAGATAACCAATTTTTTCATGTATAATCGATCCAAAACACGACACGAAGTATAATCGTTTATTAAGTAATATCACATTTATAATTCAGAAATTACATAAAAATTTAATAATTTCCTTCGTTTTATGTTCCAAGTACCTACCCAATTCTGAGTTACCAAATGGAATATTTTTCTTACAATTACACCAATTATTTTCATGAAGTGTTTTTGCTGTGCCTCAATCTATCTTAAAACCGTTTCTAAAATTAGTGATAGTTAATAGTGTATCATCAACTTTTCTCTGAATCCTATTTCCTTTACCATTTATTTTTCTAAACGAACTATTTAAGTCCTTAAACAAGTCTTGTTTCTATCTCTGAAACAGCCCATTGCAAGATAGTTATTTTACCTGATAACATTGTTTGGATAATCGAAAGTTCCGATAAAACGATGTTTGCATAATCGAATGTTCAGTAAAACGATTCATCGTGATCATATAACTGACTTTTACTGTAATTAAACGCCCGTCAGCAAAAGTGACGTTTTCACGCTCAACCGCGTAAAATTAAAAATATCTTTTTCTTTTTACTATGATTACGAATGAAAACGATGTATATAATTATGTAATAAACGTGTTTGAAATTATCGAAACCATTGAAAATATCCATTACAAGTCCTTGAAAGTATATTTCGTCACGCAATCGAACACCTATGTACAGGGTGTTAAAAAAGTGATGGTCGTCACTGTTTTCAGTGGTGAATCTATACCTCTGGATCGGAGAATATTTGTAAAAAAAAAACTTGTTGCAAAATTGTTTACAATATTGAAAATTAATGTTAATTTTATTTACATCAGCATTATTTTAATCGTTGAAGGGAGAAGAAGTTGAAAAGGAACAACGAATGTGTCATATGGGATGTATTTTAAGTTTTAGATGTTCAAAATATTAGGATTTTACCATTTTTGGACTGCAAGATTTTATAATTTCAAAAGATTTCGGAATTTTAGATTGAGTAATATGATTTTTGTTTAAATTGAACTTACTTGTGAAGAACTGCTTGCCACTGGCCCTGCCCGTGATCTGGCGTAGGGTAGTTTATGATTTGCAATCTTGTTCTGACTCTGAGTTCGTTAAGCATGTCGTCAATGTCAAAAACAAACGGTTCCTGCCCGAAATTTGCGTCTACGACTTCTCCTGGTGTTTGGAGGCCCACTGTTGGATATAAATTTGGCTATAACAGAAAACACAACGTATAATCGTTAAATGTTTTTTTTCTTTAGACAAATTATAAGAGAGATTCAAGGAGGGAGTGGACAGTGGAAGAGAGCTGCATTCGTGGTAACTTCCCCCAATAATTTACTTAAAAATGACAGACATTTACTTGTCAAATGAGTTGCAATTAAATCTCTAAAAAAAAGGCGTCTCATATTTAAATTATAAGATCTATCCCAGCGTTGGTCACATCGGGCCATTTGGGAGCACGGTCTCCATGATGTTTACCATAGCTGCGCAGAAGGGGAGCTGGAAGCCAATGGTAACTAGTGATCCTCTAGAGCAGGCCTGCCCCATCGGGTGCAAATACCTCCTGAATTTCTGGGACCCGGGTAACAGCCGAGCGCAGGACTGTTCCATTGCTACCCGTTGCGAAATTTGTGAGAGAACTGCATGAGTGTGCGTCCATGTAGAAGAGGTCTTCGGATCCAAGCAATAGACTCGTGGTACGAGCCTACGTGGACAGCCGCACACTCATGCAGTTCTCCCGCAACCCATGCTGTGGTTAGCAACGTAACCAGTCCCGCGCTCGGCTGTTGCCCGGGTCCCAGAAATTCAGGAGGTATTTGCACCCGATGGGGCAGGCCTGCTCTAGAGAGTGATCGGAACAACGTATATCGTCGCTGATTGGTTGCTGCGATTTGGAGCAAAAGCGGAAGTAGACAGAGAAAGAAACTGTAAAAAAAGAAAAAGACAGAAATACTGATAGAAAGAGACAGAAATACTGATAGAAAGAGACAGAAAAACTGATAGAAAGAGACAGAAATACTGATAGAAAGAGATAGAGTGAACGGTTAGGTTATGTTTATTTCCGGTTTTGCTCCAAATCTTGAAAAATGGCAGCGGTTATACCGATCACTCCCTGGAGGATCACTAATTCCCAGGGATAGGGAAAACTGTAAGAGTGTAAGTAGTAGCGTGCGGTGCAGGCTCGTACCCCTAGAATGAAATAACTGGCTCTCTTAGGAGCCCAAGTGGCAGCGATCACTGGGGCGCGCAAGATTCCCAGTCATTCAAGCCTATCGTACGGGCATGAGGTTGCACCGCACACTACTACAGTTTTCCCTATCCGTGGCGCGCCCACGTTACCATTGGCTTTCAAGCTCCCCTTCCGCGCGGCTATGGTAAACATCATGGAGACCGGGCTCCCAAATGGCCCTCGCTGCGTTAAGAGAACATTTGCATCCCCGCTACAGACTACTTATAAGAGTGAGCGGCAGGGCACGCAACAGCGACAAGTCATAAGCTTCATTCGAGATAACGGTGGCATCATATAACCGAATAGCATACCGTTTCGGTAAAGGAACACCTTGTCCCCCGAACGGCGTTCTTACAACGGGACACCACTGCACTGACCTGATATAGGATGTCTCCCCACTATACAGGATGTCCCAAATTTGCGGGACCCAAATCCTGTTGCAAAAAGTCATTTACCGTTTTGTGATCCGAGGATTCGTTCTCGAGATATTAACAGTTGCATATTAACGGTCCAAGTTCCGGAGCGCGCAGTTTAAAGCCGAGTCAGCTGAGCGCGCAGTAGCATACGCTCGCACGCACCCACAGGAGGCGCGTGTAAATACAGGTTCTGTGTGAGTCTGTATCTACACGTGCCTCCTGCTTGTGCGTGCGAGCGGTCACTCCTCCGCGCTCAGCTGTTTCGGCTTTAAACCGTATGACCCGGAACTTGGACCGCTGAGATTCAACTGTTAATATCTTGAGAACGAAGCCTCGGATCCCAAACCGGTAGAGGAGTTTTCAATGTCTTTTTGCATCAGGATATTGCATGTTCCGACAAGTCCCGCAATTTTAAGACACCGTTATACAAAATTTTTGCGAAATGATCTGAATCTAGTGTACACCTTTCGTAAACATATAAATAGAGATCAAAGAATTGTCAACTTAACTTGGGAACACCAAGTCATTTCACCATGTCCAGACTACAAATTAAACTTGGAAAAAAATTGCGAAGGTACCTCGCGTCTTGAAAATGAAGAAACTCGTGATAGGATATAACGCAAAAGACTACGACTCCAAAACTTTTGCATAGCAGTGTATCCCCTGAGAACAATGAAGAGGTCTATACGCACCGGAAGATCGGTAAAGGCGATACCAAGATGGTGGCCGTTCTTCGTGTAGAAGGCAGTGTTATCAACGAGATTCACACCACAGCCGATTACATCGCCCGTGGTAAACGTTGGCCCGTAAGGTTGCCCTGTTCCCGACGAGCAAAAACTGTGCCCGTCGTCGCCGTGGTACCCGTACGAGTGTTTGTCCCAGCCTGGCAGCCTGTTCACGTTTACACCATGGGCGGACAAACCGATTCCCATGTAACCGTCTCTGCCTTTACTGACGATCTTCACCTCGAAGTAGTAGAGACCACAGGCGGCTGGTATTGAGTGTGTTGTACGTACGCTCGCGGCATCCTTGTGGGTTTTTCCATAGCCTGGAACAGGTGTTTTATTATTTACCAGATTGTCATGGTGATTGCACATTACAGTGAGATAAGAAATGTTTTTTTAACACTTCATGTGCCACGCGGACCATTCGTGGTCCGCTATATCTGTAGCAAGCGCAACTTTTTAGATTCAATTTAAATTCAATGTGCAAGCTATGCAGGATTCAGAGGAATTTAAATTTTCTGGAGCTGAAGATTGTAATGTGTTTTGGTTAGTTTTTCAAGTCTGGCACTCAATGTGTTAAACGTTGGACTCTCTCGTTATTTCGAAATAGAGAATTATCTTTCACTATGTGGAAAGGTACTGAGCGATAATAAAGAGGATGAGTTTAAAAAATTTTAATAACTGAAAATTGAATAGATCAGTGTCGCCTAATTCATGTACACGACAAATATTTACTGAATAATCATTATCTAGAGTGTTTTATAATTATAATCAATTGTATTGTTCGATTAAACCATAGATGATACCGATTTCAATAACAAATTCTATAAGAATTTACGATAAGGTGTTATGAACTGCTGTTTTTAGTGTATTTTTAGGAACATCGACTGTTGATAATTACTATAGTTGGAAAACAACCAATTAGTCGCTCAAGGTCACTTTCCCAATTATGAATTAACCTCTTAAGACCCACCTCCATAACATTACGTTCGATAGAATCGTAACCGTATTATTAGTTGGCACACTCTGAAGAACATCTTACATTTATGACATCTAATTTTTCAAATTTTATTATTATTGCAGTGGTTTATTAGAATTTGCATGGTGTTCCTTTACATGCCATGTACTTACGAACGTAATATTCCGTATCTAGATTTAACACGTATAATTTCTTATTATATATACAAGACTAAAAGATTTTTCGAAAAACAGTGTTTTATCTCACTTTATACACATTTTTATAATGAAATAAAAATATAAAAAAGGTGGTATTTTTTTAATGTTTTCCTAAAATTCAGTGAGTCGTTACGGGGTTCAACCAGGATAATATCTGTGTTTGTACTCAAAGACACTCGCAATTTTACGCGAAGAAATCCGATATTGGATGGGATAACGAAATGGTGTGGTGGGGGTAGCCTGCTGCAGTGGCCTTGAACGGCCAGTTGGAGTGCATTCCGACTATAAGCAAAGATTTACTATTCTAAATAGTAAATGACAAATAGTTCGGAATGTTTTAATTTCTACATTGTCCTGACTATATTCACATTGCAGCGACAAAATGAATAATTTTATAATGATATTGTAATCTCTTGCTAATATTTTTTTGTGTAGCAGAATTTCGAACTTGAATTAGCCCTGTGTGTCAAATTTTCATACGTGTAATTATTTTGGATGTTTCGTGTGTTTTTCTCTTTAAATTAATGTTAAATAAAGCTCCTATATTACGTTATTTATTCCCGTCTTAGTTTATTATTATCATAGAAGATCAAATTTATATCGAACGTAAATATCCACTACCAATTGCAAGCAAATCGACTTCTTTTTGTAAATTGTTAAATTTTTTCTCCACATTTTGTCATAAAAATAATTTTATCACGGTTTTAGAACCATTTGAGGTGGGACTGATTATACGGAAACATTTGAATGACACCACCTTCGCATAACTGACTCAGAAAACGAAAAATGGGAGAAATATCGAAAAATTAAGCAATGTTACTTTAAACTTCTTCTCGATTGATTTTCACGGTCATTTAATTTGTAAATACAAATTGGGAAGTCTATAGGCTTTATTTTCCCGATTGCTTCAGCCCCGGAAGAAGGTACAAAATTTAGTATGCTGAACAACATTTTGAGCAGGAATTCAAGAACAAAAGCGCCTGTTCGCTACAATCCAATTGCTACTCATGGATGCACTTGCAATGCAGTGATGCAGTTTGTCGACCTAGTAACCTGGGTTTGACTATTTCACATTTAATTATACATGATAAAATTATTAATGGCTCTCTTTGATAGCCCATTATCTATCCATGACATCATCCACTGCGATTTCAAGATGATATACAATAGTGAACTATTCATTACACAAATGATAATACAATAAATTATTTTAAATGTTTGTCGTATATTAAGTGTTGACCATTCCTCATAATTAATTAAAATTTATTTCGTACATATTTCATACCGTTCGATAGTTGGCATAATTTTATTCTTTTCTGTAATATCCAGCAATTATTGACCTTTCATCGAAAATTAAATATATGAAATAAATTTGGAGAAACATAAACTACTTCTTCAAATCCTAAGATTCAATAATTACACAACATTGGTAACATGAGCTAAATGAAAAATCATTTTTATATTTATGAAATGTTTATTACTTATATATTGTTAAGTTAACAATGTTAGTATATGTATTTTATATATATATATATATATATATATATATATATATATAAACGTAGTATTAATTAACCAAGAATATATATATCATATAAGTGTTGAAATTAATTAGTTTAAGTGTTTATTTTGTTCTTAATAGCAAATATTGTCCAAGTATATATAACATTCTGTTAAAAACTTTCCAAAGTGTTTGAAATATAAATTCCTAACATTATAATAACATAAATTAAAACAAATTTCCCTGTGTTACAGGATAAACATATTATTTAGAAGTATTATTATTACTGTAACTATTGGACAGAGCATTATTCTCAAGATTGCCCACAGATAAACAGTGATAATGATAACATTTAGGATTGTGAGGAGAATATTGTGTCTTAAATATGATTAGTGGCCAAAACGAATGCATAAACAAATTTCCTTGCTAATAAATGAATATCATTATAATACATTATCACTACAATTTTTAATAAACGTTAGATAGAAACTGTGGATGAACAAAATGATACATAATTTTATTTTAAGGGGGAACACCACTGTGACAGTCGGAAAAGTAAGCCATTTTTAAGAATTTTTTTTCAGAAATAATTTACAAGTTTCATCGAAAATTTTTATTACCTACCTTTAGCACGCTGTCTTAAGAGACTGTACCAAAAAAATAAATGAAAAAGCATCCATAAATTTTGATATATTAATTAATCTTCTAGCCCCCTCACGCGAACTGGTCGAATTGTGTAACTATGGAACAGCAGGTCCGAAATCAAATTTAATTTTTTTTTATAAACTATATGAGTGTAGTTTCCGTTGTGCGTACCGATTTCTTAAACAAATTATTTTTGTACAAATGGTGCGCTTTAGAAGAAAAGTTTCGAAAATCCGCGAATAAGATGGACAGTTTTTCGAGCGTATTTCAAAAAGTTTATTTTCAATCAAAAAATCCGTACGCACAACGGAACTACACACATATAGGTTTATAAAAAAAAAATGAAATTTGATTTCGGACCAGCTATTCCATAGTTACACATTCAACCAGCTCGCGTGGGGGGTCTGGAAGATTAATTAATATATTAAAATTTATGGATGTTTTTCTATTTATTTTTTGTATAACCTCTTAAGGGGGGAAGCCACGATGAAATTTTTTTTTCCGATTTTTTTTTGTGCATTTCCTTAATGATTATACGTGCTTTCAACCGGGTCTCAAGATTATACCTGCACAGTTTCAAAGTGGAATTCGAAAAATTCTCGGAGCCACGAAAGGTTTTGTATAGGTAGTGTAGCGCTCGGAACTGAGTGCACGCATAAGTAACTTATGTCAATCGCCCGAAAAGTTTATGTCCAAAAATCCAAATGTATCTAATAAGAAGGATCTCATATATAAAATATGAGATTATATATTGTTTAGAACTAGGTAGAGAATCACTGGCCACGACAAGACCGTATACAGCTGCGATCTTTGAGCTGCAGAAAATAACTTCTGTCGAAACTTTAAACGCGAGAATCTCGCATTAATAATTCAGTTAATTTTTATTGGATTCACTTGAAATTTTCAGGAAATATTCTTAATACAATTATCTTCAGTTAAGCGTACCAGTTTTTTGATCGAATAATTCATTTAATCGTAACATTGAAAAAACATGTTGATTTTTGATACTTTTCGTTCCAGATTTCTTCTTAAGTCCGCCATTTCTTCAAAACATAATATTTTTTTAAAATCTGTACGCTTAACTGAAGCTATTGTAATATATTTTAAGAAACCGTTCGAATTTTTCAATTCGGAGCAAATGTTAGAAAGTTACACCAGCGCTCGTTTTGTAATTTTTTGCAGAGCCTAACGTTATCGTATACTGTGGCCATACTACCGAAAATTTGTTCAATCTGAGAGCATAAAATATTAGTTGAATATATGTATTTTCAATTGGTAATAAAGATTCTTCGTAGAAAGTTACATTTCATTATAAATGAATGTCTTGAAAATAGCCATTATTTTCGACCGTCACAGTGGCTCCCCCCCCCCCCCCTTAAGACAGCGTACTAAAGGTAGGTAATACAAATTTTCTATGAAAATTGTAAAATGATCCTGAATAAAATTTTTAAAAATAGCTTACTTTTCCGGCCGTCACAGTGGTGTTCCCCCTTAAGCATGCTCAAAATTCTTCTATTCTCGTGAGAAGATGGAGTTAATATGCAAGTCAACTATCTGCTAATAACCCTACCCTCCTTATTTAAAATGTCCTATCTAGTATTTCGAAACATCCGAGAAAACCGAAGTTTTACCATTTTCTTTGTGCCGTCCTTGGAAAAAAATAAATAAATCAGACTTTTTCTAGATCTCTACGAAGTACTTAGGATTTTATAACTTTACTCACAAGGTAAAAGACGTGTGGAACTTCAAATATTTCAACTTCTCTTGAAAAATTGGAAAATGCTAGATAGGACATTTTAATTAAGGAGGGCAGAACCAATGTGTTATAATTCGTGTGGAAACTGAAATAACACATAAGAAGATAGGATATGTCTAAAAATTGTAGTGTTTATAACATTCTGTATAAGAAAAATGAGAAATAATAGAATAATGAAAAAAAGTGCAACATCCAACGAACCACCAACATATCAGACTTCAACCAACAGTATCTACCAAAGTTTGCAACTACTAATTTTGTGAATAATCTAAAAATTCTTACATACATAATGTAAAATTGAATAGTAAAACTCATTGTGGGAGTATTTACATTTTATTTTAATGAATTTTGTTACATTTTAATTGTAAGTATTTAAATAATTTTCTTCCAGATTGTATAGTCTAAAATAATTTTACTAAAAATGTGTAATGTTTGTACAAAAATCTGTACCTGTAGTATTTCTACAGAAGATTTTTTTTATATTATTTTAATTATTTTAATAGACTACATTTATTGCAGACCATTTGTTCACTCAGTTACATTTAGTTTCTAAAAAGTGAAATGTTTATCCAATTGATTTCATAAGAATTTGTTAGTATTTTGTTAGAATTTACTCAACTGCACTAAATAAAAAATATATTTATTTATTTATAACATCAGCTCATAAATAATTATATAAGTATTAATTGTAATAAATGTTACTTGTATTAACATTAATCATACAGAATATTAGTTTATTCAATACAAAGTCTCATTCTTTTCTAACATTCCCAACACACGATAAACAGACAAAAATCAGAATGTAAGTTAACATGAAGTTTTACTCTGCTTTGAATATACTACTGCTTGTATATTTGACTGCATAAAAGAGGATGGATAATTTAACCGAAATTGTATAAGTTAATTAATAATGGGCCCATTTAATAGATTAATCATCATCCTATACCTATTAAAGCAATTTTAAAATAACAAAACTGCTGAAACTATCCCATTAAGTGTGCTACCCGATGTGAAAAGTCTCCGCTGCAATAAATATTTCACCCTTGCACTAAAATACAAAGCCTTGTATTGCCTTTGTCAATTTGGTATGTTAATATAAAGAAAGAATTAATAACAAATATACTTCAATTTCATTAATTTTATTCCTTCAAATTAGATACTTTCTGAAATAATGTACAAAGAAATGAACAATTTAAGCTTTCTTGTAATACTGTATGGTCACTTCAGTAAACAATTAATAATAATAATTATAATTATAACATCTAACTCATTTTACTAAAATAGAACTGATATCACGTATTATCATTTGTGCAATTAATTCTGAAACATTAATCAAAAGATATACAGTATAATATAACACATTACATCTGTTGAAAAAAATATATTCAACATTGTCACCATAATATGCTCTCAAACTATGAAATACCACACTTGGCATTTAAGTGACCAGAATTATACTTTATGTAAATATAAAACAACAAAGTACAATTACCGATATCGTAAGTTACGTTGAATTATCGAATCTAGAGGAATTTATACTCTGAACGTATCAATGTAAAATTTGTACACTTCAAAACTCACAGTCTACAAACCGCGGATGGTTACGAGGGGGAGAGGGGGGAGCGAGAAGAAACGGAGGGGGAATGGAGAGCGAGAAAGAGAAGCAGATAGGAGGAGTGAGAGAAAAGTAACTGTTCAAACATCGCAGCTGTCATTGTCATTGCGCCTTCTCTACGCAGATTCATTTTTTTCCACGAATTTCATAAAAACTCGCCACAAGACCCCTGCGCGCCCTACAGATGCCTGGATCGACGGGAAATATTGTCGATTATCGTTGGAACGAGATCGGGAATATAAGGAACCGAGAGAAAGTCGAATAGAGACCATGACCGATCAGCTGATTCCTTTGTTTAGGTCGCTGACACACGCGAAACGGAACCCTGCCATTTTCAATCGATATTACAGCTCCGTCAACGATTCGTCCGTATCGAGCAACGATCGAATTCCATTGGCTGGGATCGTTCCTCGATCCTCTCGTCGGAGGAGCTCGAGAAATCTTAACAGAGGGACCGTGCAGGAGGGAACGTAGCAGCCGAGGGAAGATCGAGAGTGCGTACAAACGTACCTTTGTAGTGAACACGAAGATTGTTTTGGGAGAGGCCGATGTAATTGTACTTGTCCTTGGGACTCCACGACCTTGGCAGCGGCGTTTCCTCTTCGTTGACCATCGGGTAGAGCATCTTGAGCGGATCGACGGGTTGACTTTGCCCGGGATTCGTCTGAGAAGCCTCCATAACACTCCGTTCCTCGCTGGTGGCGGCCATCTTTCTCCTCGGCAGCCCCACTACTTTTGCCCGTGGACTGTGCTTGACTGACTGCGCAACGGTCCTGCGCATCTCGGCTTTACCTCCTGTTCATGAAACACGTATTATCCAGATAATGGCCTACCTCATAAAAATTATATCTTGGTATTTACATTGCCACCTAGCGTTTAATACAACATAGTCTCGGATGTAACAAGTCAGGCTGAAGTACAATGTAACGGGTGTTCCTCATAACAATCATTACGATCCTTCGATTGTAACTTATTATCGCTGTTCGCGGAAACGTCACTTTGACAGATATGTTTTTATACTGAATGAGCAAATAATTACAGTGATGAAAATTGTTTGAAATTGTTTTTCTCAGGAAAAGCGTAGGTCCCCTTAATTTTTTTTTTTACCTCTCAACTGGCACAGTTTTCCAGCTGGGTAGTGAGAAATAATAAATTACGAGATCACTCGTCTTGCCAATAGCAGGTGTGAATATGTCTTAATGTTATTTCTGATACAAACACAATGGTGAAACTAATAAATACAGAACGATTCACTGACAAGTAAATGAGACCACTCTACACAAAAAATAGTATTTTATTAAACAGATAGATGGTTGTTTTATATAAGCACGGCCGCATTTGCCGTGCAGCGCAATAGGCGCAAGCTACTGCCGCATTTTAAAACCCTACTCCTCACAAATAACAATATAAAAAACAGCCTAGTTATAGCTGTAAAAAAATTCTTCTTTTTAAATATCAAATTCATAATATAAAAGCTAGAGGGAGCTGAAATGTTTGTGAGGCCTCAGCATAATGGTGTTGCGCCTAAGGCCTCCAAAAGTATAAATACGGCCCTGTTTATAAGTAACATTTTCAAATGACGTGTTAACTCGTCTTGTTCAATAAAGTGTCATTCTCAAGTGACGAATTAACTCGTCTTGTCCAATGCAGAGGCATTTTCAAATGACGAATTAACTCGTCTTCGCCTATTAAATGATTAAATAGAATCGTAATTTTTAGAATAGCAAACAAATTCAATTTATATACAGAAAACTAATTTGTTTTATTTTAGGCCTAAATAACAATATCAAACGCAAATAACAGAATTTTTGACAAATTTACCGATGGAATCTTTTATACCTTGTCATGCTAAATTATGAATGTTGGTGTTTCCCCTCCCCTTTTCTTATATATTTAATTCTGCAAACAAAATACATTATAATTTTAATACTTCATATGCTGACTATGCACCTCATGTGACGTGACTCCCCAGATAGCACAGGACGTTTTAAAAACGTCCATTTTACGTCCATTTTAGGTCTGAACGTCGACGGCTTGATTTGTGAAAATGGACGTTTTAAAAACGTATTTTGCGGACGTTTTAAAAACGTATTTTGCAGACGTTTTAAAAACGTACTTTGCAGACGTTTTAAAAACGTATTTTGCAGACGTTCAAAAGAGGTTGTGCGCCATGTGAGAAATGTGGATAGATTAGGATACATTAGTTCAAGGAAACCAGGGATCGCAACCGCTCTCTAACCCAAACCATCCACGAAATATGGATAGATCGCACAGGTAAAGCCTAATTAGATCTACATACATACATATATATATATATACATAATTACATACTGGGACATATAAATGTTTATGGGAGGTATTCATAAACGTGTCTTAAGATTAAGCAAATGCTTAAGCATGCGGCATCCTCTACTAACCTAGTAGCATAGTAAAGGATGCCGAATGCTTAAGCATTTCCTTAATCTTAAGACCCGTTTATGAATACCGCCCTATGAACATTTGCTCAAAGAAACAATGGAAAACTAAAAATACAGAGGCATTTGTTTAAATGTTTCTGACCGAATGTTTGTAAACCGGTTTTATACAGTTTTTATATTGTTTTCATACAGTTTTTATACAGCTTTCATAACGTGTTTGTACAGTTTTTGTATATTTGTTTCAGTATTTGCGGTCAAAGGCATGTAGTTCTAGGTTAGGGTTTGAAAATTTTTCAATTTTAGGTTAACGACTTGGCAAATTTTGATGGTTCCAATCATTATAATTTTGTGAAACAGGCGCTAACGTCGTTGATGACCAATGGATGTTGCATTGTTATTTAATTGGCCTTGGCAGAAAAGGGAAAGATTTCCATAAATTAAACGTAGCAACGGTTTTAATATGTAACTATCACCCTTATTTTACTGTTCCTAATATTGATTACTGTAAAATTCAATGTAATGTTTCCTCGAAATTCTTCTTTAAGGTGAAGCAGAACACAGGAAAATTGCAGAGAATAGAAAAAATACGGAGCTATCTGTTTAAGTGCACATTCATATGTATTTTAAGTGTATATCCTGCATAGTTTGTATATTCTTGTATATTGGACCTCGTACTATCATGTGCTTGTATCTATTGTAAGTGCATATATTCTGCATTATTGCTAAATTCAATAAATGAAATAAATTGTTACCGAGTTTGATCTTATTTTGAAAACCATTTACTTCCTTAAATTTTTATTAAATCCAACCAGTACAGTCGAACGTCCAGAAAACGTCCTGAAAACGTTTTAAAAACGTCCAGAAAACGTTCTGGTTTGTGAAAATGGACGTTTTTAGGACCTTTTCTGGACGTTTTTAAAACGTCCCGAACGTCCGACCTGGACGTTTTAAAAAAGTTTTTAAAACGTCTTTGTGCTATCTGGGTCCCTACCTATCATCGCCATGGTAACATAAATAGAATAGGGGAAATCCATTTGATTCCACAATTATCTATATATGGACAGGGTTGCTTCACGGAGGATTAATTTCATTTGTTAAGCGCATGTGATTTTAAAAGTTAAATAACCCTTCCTGAAAAGAAAAAGCTTGTTAATAAGAAATTGTTTTAAGAGAATGGTGAAATTGTTGCTGCGTTCTATAGTTACTAGGGAAAACTATCAGGGATGAGTTGGTTACATTTGTAATGTAAGCTTCAGGGTTGCCAGATTGGGCGGAATTCTGCCATGGGCTACTTTTCAAAACCAACTGGCGCTCAAAAATTGAAATCGGTAGTTGGCGCCTGAATTAGGCTACAATCGGCCGATTTCTTCACCTCCGACTAAAGTCCCGATCAGTCAGTCGCTAGTTAGATGCTACGTGGTAGTTAACTGTCGCACGTGTTTCTTCGCGCAATTGGATCCTATGGTTAAGTGACTGAAAGGTTTGACACGGCAACGTCGCAAAAACGGTAAAGCGACAACTTCATTGTGTAGTCGTTTAAAAGTGATCGTGAGTTGTAGCGGTCTTGCCACCGCGCCGCCAGAGCGTCGGCATCGAAAATCTAAGGGTACGTTCCATTTACGCCCAAATCGCCCGTGATTTCCATTGCATATCGCGCCCGTGTGGGCGATTTGGCGTAAGTGAAACGCACCCTAAATCGTCCCACGGCCGATTTCTTCACCTCCAGATATCTTCCAGTTAGAGTTATCTGACAGATATCTGGCACATGACTGTTTCTTCAGGTCTAGTTTCGAGTTATCTGCCAATTGACCTCCAGTCAATTTGACTAGAGGTTCGGGTACATACATACCGAATAACTGCTGGAACTGCCAGTTAGTGCGTTTATGCAGTAGTGGGGGAAGTAGGAAATGTGAAACAGAGAAACAGAGTTGTGCTTGCGAGACTGTTCTGGACGCCATTGTATACTTTGTGACGCCAAGCGATTTTAGTTTTGTTGAAAAAGGCGCTTCGACGAAAAAATTTAGAAATGGAAGTGATCATGAATATTAACGTTTTTGAACATTTGGAAGAAGAAGAGGATGAAGAAATATTTTGTAGAATCCGACGACCGTATATATTAAGAGTGAGGAAAGATCATGTGGATTGCTGGGATGATATAGATTTTCGATGCCGTTTTCGATTAAAGAAGGAAACGGTAATGATAATTCACGTCCAGCGTTCAATTGCGTCAATCGATCGAATCGATTACTGGCGATCACCATGCGATCACTTTTAAACAGCTTCGCAATGAAGTTGTCGCTTTACCTTTTTTGCGGCGTCGCCCAGTGATGCCAGATTCGGGACGGGAGCGCTCGAGAATTGCCCCCACCTCGCATGCACACTACACCGTAGCTGCGTGTCCGCAAGCTCAGCGCATGCACACACGCAGCTCCGGCCTAGTGTGCATGCGAGGTGGGGGCAATTCTCGAGCGCTCCCGTCCCGAATCTGGCATCACTGGCGTCGCCGCGTCAACCGTTCAGTCCGTTAACCATAGGATCCAAAAGCGTGAAGAAACACGCGCTACTGCCATCTGGCAGATAGCATCTAGCTGGTCGCTAGCTAACCGGGACTTTGTCCAGAGATGAAGAAATTGGGCGCCAGTCATCCAAATGGTCTTTCCTCACTCTGAGAATATATGGCCGTCTAATTCTACCAAACATTTTTTCGTCTTCCTCATCCTCCACATGCTCGAAAATGTTAATATTCACGATCCTATTATTCCTACTCATTTTGCCTACAAGCGCCTTCCTCCATAAAAGTAAAATCGCTTTACGTCGCTATATATACGTATACAATGGCGTTCAGAATAATCCACAAGCATAATTTTGTTCTCTGTTTCATATTTCCTATTTCCTCCACTACTACAAACATGCACTAACTACTACTTCTGGCAGTTAATCGGTGCCCGAACCTCCGGAAAATTAACTTGGAGATTAACTGGCAGATCACTCTTAACCAGAGGTGAAGAAACAGGCATGTGGCAGTTATGTGGAACATAACGCTAACTGGAAGATTACCGGAGGTGAAGAAATCGGCCCAATATCGACCAGGGTTGCTTTGTCCACAATTTCCATATTTGGGCTGCCCAGAACCAAATGGAATACCTCTTGATAATTAGAAGTCACACCACTAATAACTCTCATTACTATAGAAACTTTAATATTACGAAAATACGATCTCTAATTTTAAGTCCGATATTATTTATAATACTTATAAATAAGAAAATGATACCGAAGAAGCATTAGAAATTTTTGGCGAATTTGGCAATGTTTCTAGTACCTTCTAAGTCTTTTTATTTTACAAAACAGTTTATCATTGTTGTGCTAAAAGGTTCATTTTAATTTTTACATCTGTTTTATTTAAATTCGTTTCGTTTCAAATAAAGTTTATTTGTTGTATCTAAAAGAAATAAAGAAAACAGTTCCAGAAAATATTAAGAACATATTTAAACATCCTTTTCATTCCAGATATTTGAATTTTGGCGCTTTTAGGCTACTTTTCTTACGCGATCTGGCGGCTCTATATTAAAACCATCTGGCAACCCTGCTGGTACAGTAGCACTCTGTTAGCTATTGTCGAGTGCATGGTATTGATGTAAGAATTGTGCCTTCAATTTGAGATACATACCTTCATTCACCTCAAGAGTCTCACCATGTTTAAAAGAAGACTTAACGCCCTTGGTTATGTGGAATGGGACAAAGTTAACATAAATGGTTTGTTATTTTCCACACCTACTATATTTTGAAATGTGTCTATTAGATTTTTAAATATATTTAATTTCCCGAATATTCTGAATATTTCTTGCCTGGCATATTGTAATTCGACAAAAGATTTGTTTAGATGCTTGAAGCGTTGACTTCAGAGTAACAGAAGCATGAATTAATCTTGAATCTGTTTAAACAATTTTCTGTGAAAGAGAATCATTCCAATTGTAACTGGCAGAAAATTTCGATTATTAGATTATAACCTATAAAATCAAGTTTCGGTACTGTACAGTTATCCGGCTCCAATTATCGCAATTTAGTTTCGATTTATTGTTACTGTCTTTTCTTACAATTTGAGTATATAAGATACAAGGAAGGTTGTGAGTCATAAACATTATTTTATATATTAATAAATTTGTAGTACTTTATATAAACACAAACAATTGGCTTATCTTCTTTGATGTACTCAGGCACTTGATGCATTAGTATCCAAAAACTACAAAACATGTCCCTAGATTCTTTTCTCCGAATAGTCTAGCATGCTCTCACATTACCCAAGTCTTAATTTTACAACGTTGCTCTATCTGTTTTACCATTTATACCTTGATCTATTTTATACGTATACAGGGTGTCCCAGAATGAGTGGGAAATTTTTTAGGGTTGACTTCAGCACATCTAAACAATAAAAAATGTTGATATAGACATACGTGCTATTTGACTTTGTTTTAAAATATAAGTTATTCTGGGAATTGGCAATTTATATCTTGGAAATATCACAGATCCACAACATTTCCGTAAAGTCACAGTTTGGCTGGAGGACCAAAAAATACGTCAGTATGATATACAAGATCGAAAGCCGTTGCGCGACTTGAAGGATGAAAACTGGCCCAATCTTTTCACAAAATACTGTGCTGATCTCAAGTGTCCAGTTTCGAGTAATACTTTGAATCAACTTGAATGGTTACTTGGATATGCAATCTGGTTGGAAGTAGAAAATAACAGTAAGTATTTATTCTTAAGGGCACTTCCCGGTCAAAACATCAAAATAACTTTTTTTTTTGCATATTTTCATTCCACATCTCAAGAATGACCAGATCAAATTTTAAAACGAAATTCTTACTGGTACAGATTTTACAGACAGTTACGTGGGGCCAACAGTGTGACTGGCTTAAAAATAGATGTATTTTTGGATGGTTTATAGCGATAATAATAGATAGAAATGTGATTTTTCCTTTAATTAAAAGTACATTTATTGAATTAAAGAAGAATCCATTTCTGTTTTAATCGAATGCACACATGGAAAATAGGGTGCTCATGGTCACTAGATGAAAGCATCAAATTTTAAGTACGTTTTTCTCCAAACAATTTTTCGCCGACTATCGCCACTATAAAGAATGCAATTCTTGACCGAATCTAAAAATTCAAACGGAATTCTATTCGCAATTACACTCGTTCCCGCGATACCCTCTATTGTGAATTTTTTAGAGGTGTGCGAGAACCCGAGGTCGGGACGGGTCGGGTTCCCGAGAATTTCGGGATTCTCGAGAGAGTCGGGACTCCCGAAAGTGTCGGGATTCCTGAACGGGTCCAGGGTCCCGTTTAATGAATGCGACATCACACATTCAACGCATCGTAAGAAAAAGTGTAGAGACATTGTTGATACAAACATGATACAAAGTACAAACATCAGTTAGCCCTAATAATACGAATCTCGACACTTTCGCAAATCCCTAAACTCTAGGCAACCCGTCCCGAGAACAATTCTCGTCCCGACCCGACCCAACATTTTCGGGTTCTCGCACACCTCTACGAATTTCCATACACTCAATTTTTTTATGGACATTTTTGTGCGAAAAAAAAACATTTTTCAGGACCTTATCGTTTAAACATGGCAATCATCGCCTAATTGTTTCTTAAACAATGAGAGAGTGTAGCGCGATAACCACACAGAGGCAGGAGTGGGCAAAAATGAATTTAATTTGTTCTATACTCTACATTTGTAGCAGAATAAAATGCAAAAAGTTTTAGATCCTTTCATTGTATTCTTTTTTCTAGAGAAAATCTTAAAAATCACCACATTTTCGCGCGATTTGACCGGGAAGTGCCCTTAATGTGTATAGTTAGAGATGAGAATAAAAGTTTAATCTGTTGATTCGATGAAGAAAAAATTTTTTTTATTACATTAATAGTTAGTTAAAATTAGTTGTGTTTCAAATTATGTTTCAGATGAGGTGTATTCCGAAAAAGTGAAAGAGAAGAAGTTGAAACTGAAAAAGGAAGCAGTGGTGCCTCGTCTAAAATCTAAGAATTCACTTGACAATTTAGACTGTGAGTATTTATAAACATAAGAATGTTAAAAAGATGAGGTTTTCTATTAAGTTTCACAAAAAATAGTATGCAAAGTTCATACTTCTATATTCAATGTAAGAATTTATTTATATTTATTTATTTAAATTTACAAATTACGAGTATTGTGTTAGTACTACAGTACATACATTGTTGTAACTAGTTAGGGGGTCGGGTGGGCCTGCCGCCCCCCCGAAAACGCGGAATGGCCCCTCCCTAGAAACTATCGAAGAAAGTAAAAAACATTCGCCTGTTAAATAATCAATAATTTTTTATTCAGTTTAGTCTTTGTTTTAGTGTTAAATAAATATGTAGGTAAATGATTGTTATAAAATGTGTATGTATATCAAGAATTCCTCTACCATTAAAAAGAAGATCCTAGTTACGCCAATGAGTACATTGTACTAAAATAATCGTTTTTGAGACGGTGTGCATAATTCTATTTTGCAAAGGATTATAAGATATAAAAATATATGTTATATTTCTTTCTAGTATAATTGTTGGCGGTGCCATAAGTATCTTTATTGAATAGTCTTCTATAACAAACGTCATAATAGTAGCATGATTTTCTGCTGATAATTTTCAACACTCGCTCTGTTTTCTATTCTATTGCTCAATTTTGTTTACCTTCTATATCAGGGTTCACTAACTGGTGGCTCGCGAGCCACCGGCGGCCTCTCCACCTTGCTGCCACGCTGAACGGCCCCCTCCATACCTACCAGCCTCTGACGATCGCAGTCGAAAAGAGAAGGAAAGAAGCAGGAATCGACTGTGATCGTCAGAGTCTGGTCGGAATGGAGGGGGGGGGGGGGGGGGCTGTTCAGCGTGGCAGTAAGCCGGAGGGGCCCCCGGTGGCCCGCGAGCCACCAGTTAATCAACCCTGTTCTATATTATATGTTTCAATCGAGTACCCAACCGTGCGTGAAACAATGAGACGCTATACAATAGGCGATCTAACCTTCCAGTGGTGCACAAAGGCGCCGGGTCAGAGCCGAGCGTGGAGCTGAGCAACGTAACACTCGGCTCTGACCCGGCGCCCAGAATCGCAGAGGTTTCCGGCTCCGAGCGGCTCTTTGTGCACCTCTTTTCTATAAGCTTGACAGCGCATCCAATTATACGACCTACAGAGCGGATGATCAGTTTTTTCACAAGTTTAATTATTGCACCTTTATTTATGTCATTAGAGTCGAATTTTTCGGAGTATTATCCAATTATAACTTTATATAGGTGATTGTAATAAAATCAGGTAATACAGAAGATACCACATAGTTTCTAAAATTGTGTAAACGTCTCACATGCTTCATGGACGATTGTGCATGTTAAGGATAATATAGTGTAATAATCTACTGTAAAGTAAAATACAGTATTGTCTCCGTATGTGCTCGGTTTGGTGCACACGATACGGGTTCCTCGCTATCCCCACCACTTCTGTCTCACTCTTGTCTGGCGAAGGCGAGAGCGAGATGGAACGAGAGTGAGTGAGAGCCACTGAAAGCGAGCGAGGACGGTACGAGAATGACGACGCGTTGATGTTTTGTCTCGCTCCGTCTTTCGGGCGCCGTGACACTCCGTCCTTTGCGTGCACGACGGGCATGCGCGATGGTCGCAAGCACTTACGGTGAGCATGGGATCCGCTTCGCAAAATCTTGACGTAGGTCCGACTTGAGTCTTTTTTGCGCCCTAGGCGGACTTGTCAAATTGCGCCATTTATTATAATAAATCTATTTGAGATTATCTATGACTTTACTCTGCAAAATTAGGCAACTGCTAGGGCGTAAGGTTAACAAGAGGTGCAAAATGGTCTTTTCATCGTTGGCATTGTTGAAAATAAATTTTTAAATGAAATACTACAAATTGTACTACAACGGTTTTAAACTACGAGTAAGAATTAAGAGTAAGGATATGAAGAAGCTCAATTAAATGTATTATAATAAATGGCGGAATTTGGTCAGCTCGTCTAGAGCGGAAAAAGGACTCGTGCCGTGCCTGGCTATCTGACCGTCGCGCGCATGCGTCGAGCAGTCACGATTCCATCTGAGCGTTCGCGCCTGTCGCCCCCTCCGGCCAGAAAGAAGCGAGAAACTAACACTCGGAATTAGGGCTCTGATCACGATACGGGTCCCACGCCGGTCCCGACCAGCGAGCACATACGGAGACAATACTGTATCTAGAAAAGTACTGTATAGAAATAACTATGATTATCATCAGCCGATACTAAACTTAATTTATTTGTACATAATATGAAATACAGGGTTATCCACTTAACTCAGAACCCGCGTGCGCGAGGACAGATGAATGGTCAAGTGGCGGATTTGGGTATAGGCTAAGTAGGCTGCAGCCTAGCGCGGCAAATTTTGGGGCGCGACAAATTTTAGGCAAGAGAAATTGGAAAAGGTTTAAACACGTAGGCTTGCGACAACTTTACAAGCAATTCACTTTTTCATGTAGCGAATTAGCAATAACGCATATATGAGTCGACATATTGAATTAATTTGGAAATTGTCTCGACTCTTTTAAATTAAAATATTTGATGAGTTTTCGCGCAAAGGGCGGCAAACATTTGTTGACTTAGGAGCACCAAATCTCTAAATATTTGGAGATTTAGATAGTCCTGAGTAGTCACTTCCTGTCCAAAATAAGAAATTGGATTTTGGATGTACCAATGCCTTGCTCAGGGTTTTTGCGTTGTTTCCCCCCTGAGCCTGAGGACAAATGTCGAAGCGATTATCTGAAAAAGTCCACGCAAGGCTTCTGTTCTCGCGCGCGGGGTTTCTGAGTTAAGTGGATAACCTTGTATCGTAAGTGTACAGACAAAAGTAAGTTTGCTTAAAGTTGCTGGTGTTGAAAATTAATAGTACTAATGATACTATACTACCCACCCAACTAGCATACCATCCTTTTGATTGTTGTGCAATCATTAGTTGACAGTAATGAGTTCAGAAATGGGACGTATTCTGTGGCAAAGCTGCTTCGAATTCCGCGGCATCTGAATCATCTGCTCACGCTAAAAGCCTGCAGTAAACTGGTGAAAGGAAGATTGAACACCGACTGCCTGAAGAATCCAAATTCCAAAATTATTCGAGGCAAACCGTTCCCTGTGATGAACATCGCTCCTGGTTTCGAACTGAACAAGCCCGCATTGGAGAACGCGGCCAAGATCCTCGCTCTTCTTTATATTCAAGATATTAGAAACCTGCAAACTAAAATTAACGAGGTGATCGTTCGCGTACAAAACATCACTGCTAATCCTAAGACAGACACTAAGCTTGGAAAAGTTGGAAAATAAGTAACTATTTATGAATTCGACAAGGAATTCGGGATATGTTGTTACAGAAAGAAGAGGCTCTCAGAGCATTTAGATTTTTGAGGTTTGATATATAAGAAGCGTCGATATTTCTAAAAGGACGCAAGATTTTGATCTGAATTTCCTTTGAATCTCTTTTCAAACTCCCCGTATTTATATAAAAAGTTTTCACATATCTTTAAAGTTGTATAGTTTATTACAATTTATAACCATACAGTCTGTCAGCATCCAACAAAAATTAAAAAAATTATTTAATTAAAATTATTTCATTATTTAAAAAAATTTTCCTGTATTTCTCTACTTCAACAGAATCAAGTATTTAGTAATTCTTAAAGGGAAGGTTCATTATAGCTACTGTGATATTGTTCCGTTTGTCGAGTGATTTAAATATTCTATATATTTCTATGCATACTTGAAATTTAGAATATGATTAAATCTTTCAAGTGTAGCCTTGAAGCATTTTTTATATTTCATTTGGGTTCTTTGAATTGCTTAGTTGTTTAATATATCTACGCACACTTGAACAAACAATATAGGTAAAACAACTTCACGTCATATAGGGTGTGTTAAATTTTTCAAACTTCTTTTACATGAAAGTTATACCATGGTATATGGTATGTAAAAAAGTACTTTATTTTCAGAATGGCTATCAATTATTTTTGTACCAGAAACGTCGAAATTAAAACAGTTTTTTACCCTATTGCACAGTTCTTATGCATTCATTTATTACTTATCAGAAGTCACATGGTTATGAGTCAGATCAAGATCATATGAACAAATTGTCAATAGGAGTGAAAACATCAGGAATTGACTTATTATTGACTTATTACCATATGTCACAAACAATTACAGAGAAATATACTCTCACACGTTGAATATATATGAATCTTAGAACTTAAAGGACTGTAAATAGGAATTATTCATACATTAGTTAATAGTACATTTTAATATATCTGCGCCGAAAACAAATCCTATGTTTGGGCAAATTCAAACCCTTAGCGCACGGGTGTGGGAATCCACCAATTATATTTGTATGTTGAATCCATAGCTGTTGCAACGCAACGCTGTCTCGATCAATAATTTTTTCCATCATTTTTGTAATTTTTGGGTGAAACATGCACATTGACGAGAACTTGTGTCATTTAACCGGTATATGTACACGGACAAAATTTAAAGCCTCTGTATGAACATTAAATTCGTTAGTTTGGCAACACTAACACTTATATATAGGCGAGCATTCGTCATAAAATGTGTTCACAGTTGCTCTCCAAGCTGCAGGAACATGCGTAAAATGTTACTCCAAGTATTACGCTCACCGTTATGATCAGTAGTTCCATAATTAGTTAAATAATGGCATGTTTTCGCCGCAACTACAACCGCAGCATTGATACTGAAGGTATGTAAACCAATTTTGTCACTACCAGTCTCATTGATCTTGTAACGAGATTCTCGTTAACGGGCACAGTCGGGGTTCGGATTATTATCAGCCAGTGTTTCCGGGAAATGGGTTCTGTGGACAAACTGTTCGCAGTGGAGGGGGAACTGGGACACGCCACGCATGCGCCTGATGACGCCGTGACGTCAAACCAATCAACGCGAAGGTGGGAGACGATGGTAAACGAACCGACGCCAGCGCAAAGCCAACCCAAGTTGAACCACGACCAACCAGCGTCGCCGGGAAATAGGTTGTCGACGCTGGTTAGCCGTAGCGTCACTTGCTTCGCTTCGTGTTGGCGTTACTTGGCTTGGCGTCGACGTCGGTTCATTTCCCATTGTTTCCCATGATAGCGTCAACACCTATCTTGGCGTTGATTGGTTTGACGTTACGGTGTCATCACGCGCATGCGTGGCGTGTTCGCAGTTCCCCCTCCATTACGAATAGTGTGCCGAGTAACCCATTTCCCGGCAACGCTGGGAAAAGGGTTACTTCTAATTATGTCCATCAGTGATAAACAAAATTATCAGTGGAGGGGGAACACCTACAGGAGTGGTGGTAATGTGTGCGTGATGACGTCGTGACGTCATTGACGCACTGCCGCCAGCGCCAAGCTAAACCGTGACATGAACTCGAAACTAAGGTGACGTCACTGACGCAGCTCCAAGCCAAGCCGCAATATTAACGCGAAGATAAGGGCGGTATTCTCAGTCATTGCTTATTCTTAAGATCGTCTTAAGTATGCGGCATCCTTTACTAACCTCGTAGACTAGTCAAGGATACCGCATGCTTAAGCCGATCTTAAGAATCAGCAGGGATCGTCTTAAACTACCGCTGATGGAGGGGGAAAAACCTACAGGAGTGGTGGTAATGTGTGCGTGAGACGCCACGATGGAAGACGTTTTTGCGGGTATAGTTACTTCCAGTAGACATTCGTGGAGGGTGGTCTGGTGCGTTTGAACGCTAATTGAACGATCAAACGAGCTTACCTGTACGTGAAGTTCAATCGTAATTATACGAGAGTCTCGTCCGAGATGATTACAGGTGTAGTACCACTACTTCGACCTACTTATGCCACGACTTTAGAGTTTTTTAAGCGGAAACGGGCCCTCCTGCGGAGGTGGCGCTCCCGCGGTGATCTTGTCATATCGTGTACTGTATAAAATTGTTTGTCTGGAATTTGGGTAAAAGAATATCCTGAGGTTTTTTGGGGAATAGCCTTACTAAGGGTAGGACTGGATCTCGGACGAGACCCTCGTATAATTACAATCGAGCTTCACGTACAGGTAAGTTCGTTTGATCGTTCAATTATACGTCGTGTCTCGTCCTCGAGATTACAGGTGTAGATGTTTAGAGTAAGGCAAACAATTTTCCTGATCTTATCTGTATTACATTGAATACAGATAGCTGTTGTTTATTGCTTCTAACAACCAGCTAGACATCGTGAAAAACTACCATTTGCATCTAACAATATTAAATATATATTAAACAAGTAGTTTAAGTGCTTATCTATAGAGAGGGGGAAAAATATAAAATTCTTTGGTCCTCGTCTATTTGTAGAGGAGGACAGCTGTAGCGAAACTGGACTGTCCTCGCAAAATGGGTCTCTGATAAAACCTCGCGAAAGTTTCCGAGTTTTTGAACTACCCTGCTGTCCTTATCATCTCTAGACCAATTCCTTGTTCTGCCACTTTAGAGGTAGCCGCGTGTCTCACACTATGCCCAGTGAATCTCTCGTCTTCTCCAAATTTGGATAACGTCATCTTGATCCATCTCCCCAGTGTTTGTGCAGATACTGCCTCGTGAGGCTTTCGAAAGGAGACGAAGAGTCTCTTTTCAGATTTCCTCAATACACTTGTCACCTCTAAGTATATGATGATGGTCCTGACTGCACAAAGCTCAGGTTTATCATTAAAGAAGGGGAGAATTAATAGCGGCTGCAAAGCTCCCGGCCTGGATGTCTTAATGTTATTGGGTATTCTTATTTCGACTCCTGAACTTAAAACATGTATGTTATCAGTTGTGATGAGAGAGAAGGTTTGACACCTATGAGCAGTGCCGAGGGCCAGCAACAAAATCGCTTTGCTTGTAGGTGATTGGAGATTTAATGATCCTAGGGGGTACAGCTGGGAGAGTTTATCTAGCACCGGATCTGTATCCCATGTGGCATCGTACTTGGGCCTACTTGGTCTTAGTTTCAATACTCCCTTTAAAAACCTAGACAAATAGATATTTCTAGAGAGGTCCTCCGATGCTATTAAGGAGACTGCGGACCTTGCTGAATTCAGTGTCTCATACGATGTTCCCTCTGCAAACTTTTGTGTTAGGAATCTTAAAACCTCTGATGGGTCCGTGTGTAGTGGATCCCGATCTTCTTCTTGACAAAAGGACCACTAACCCTTCAATGCGGTGTCATATTTCTTTAAGGTAGACTCCGCCAGGGATGCAATAAGAATATCCAAGGATGCCGTTGGAAGATTTTTCCTTATGTACGCTTTCCTGATAGTTTGGCTGCAACCAGGGTAAGTTTCGCGGCCAGTGGGTGGTGCTGATTGCTGAGAGGTGAAGTTAGCAAATTAATGTGAGGCTTGAAAATGATGCCTTCAGGTGTACAGAGACGATTAAAAAGAGGAAACCATGGTTGTGAGCGCCAAAGTGGCACCACAACGATACCGGTAGCCTGATTATTAACAATCTTCAGTAATGCCCTGGTTATTGTAGCAAAAGGAGGAAAGGCAAAAAATTTTAGGCCTTTCCAATTGATTGTAAATGCATCAATTGCGAAAGCGTCTGGATCTCTCTCCCATGCGCAGTATAAGCGACATTTTGCGTTGGCTCGTGACGCAAATAGATCGATTGAGGGGCTGCCAAGTTGTTTCACTATCTTCTTGTACGCGTAGTCCGCCAATTGCCACTCGGTATCTATATTTCTTATACGGGATTCGCTATCCGCCTCCGTGTTCTCTCGGGAAGGAATGTAGGAGGCGTAAATCCAGATTCTCCTTGACTCACACCAGGTCCAGATGTCCCTTGCGAGTCTATGAAGAAGGGGGTATTATGTGCCACCCATCCTATTAATGTAGGCCTTTGCCGTTGAGTTATCTACTTTAAGGAGTATCTCACATTCGAGAATATCTGACGCGAAACACTTTAGGGCTAAGCCAGCTGCTATTAGCTGTAATGCATTGATATGCAGATGTTCGCGAGTAAGATAACGCGATGAGCGTGAGTATGCCGGGGAGGTTATGTTCGAAGTAAAGCACAGCGTCTGTGTTGAACAATGTACCGTGGTCTATTTTATTTCGTACACTCGCGGAGTGAGTCACAATTCGATAAGATGGTGAGCGTTGAGAAAAAGCACGTCGTGCCGTACAAGTGGGAATTCTCGTTGACATTTTTTCGCACACTGACCACGCGGTCGCACCCCGATCCACAATCGATTGCGCGTGAGATTGAGACGGGACTTGCAACGAGGTGAGCACTGCAATTCTCGCTGAGAATTGTGAGCACTGAAATTCTCGATGAGAATTGTGAGCACTACCGAACGATATTGATGAGAAGATTCACTAGTTATGTGTTAAACGTTTCCGAGAAACCGACGCGTCTACTCACATACTCTGAGTGGACAAGAAAGAAAACCGTTGGACAATCAGACTTCCTGTACGGGTCGTCGCGAACATTCTTGACGATCGACCGACGTGGGGAAATCTGATTGGTTGAGCCACAGATGTGTTAAGCTGTGATTTGCTACGCGTATTCTACAACCGGCTGAAACCCTGTCACGCGATGCGCTGATTGGCTGATCGTCGGTCGCGGAGCGCAGATGATTGGCAGATCGATTGTGGATCGGTCGTGGCGTTACGCAGTCCAGGAGGTGCTGCGGTGAGTTGGGTGTGGCGGAGATCGGGACTACCGAATCTCGAACATGCTCCCGGCCTCAACAGCTGGAAGAAGATGTTGATGATGAATCTGTAACATTCAAAATGGCCAGTTTGGCAATTGGCCTGACCAAGGTGGTAGTGGCGGTCTTGAGCGTCACCACCCTAGTCAATCCATCCTTCCCTGGGTGAAGAGTGAGAACCCGAGCAAGTGGCCACTTGCTCGGGGGAAACCGCTCATCGGTGATGAGCACTAGGGAGCCGACCTTGATGGCGTTGGATGGATGATGCCACTTCGAGATTGATAACTGCCGTTGCAGATAATGGGCAGACCATTGAGTCCAGAACTGTTGAGTCTTTTGTTGGATGAGTTGCCACCGCGCTGATGGTGAGATGGATGAGCGCTCCACAGAAGGTTCCGGTAGAGCTGAGAGCGGGCCAATGAGGAAGTGAGCAGGAGTGAGAGTTGCGACGTCTTCAGGATCGTCGCTGAGGGGCTCAAGAGGTCGTGAATTCAGCATCGCCTCTATCTGAGTGAGGAGCGTACTTAACTCTTCGTAGGTGAGTGCTGTTTCACTCACGGTTCGCCGAAGATGGTGTTTGGTGGACTTCACCACAGCCTCCCATTTGCCTCCCATGTGTGGTGCAGCTGGGGGGTTGAAAACCCAGCGAGTGTTGTCGTTGACTAACAGCTGAGCGAGAGATTGGTGATCTTGAGAGCCCTGAGTAAACATCCTCTTGAGCGTGGCATCGGCTCCGATGAAGTTGGTGCCACAATCTGAGTAGAGTGAGTGAGGGATTCCTCTCCGTGAGATGAAACGCCTGTACGTTGCGATGAAACCTTCTGTGGAGTAGTCGGTGACTAGCTCGAGATGCACAGCTGATGTGGTGAGACAGACGAATACACAGATCCATCCCTTTTGAGTCTTGGCGCCTCGCCCTTTCCACGTCCTTAAGGTGATGGGACCAGCATAGTCCAGTCCAGTGCTGGTGAATGGGCGTGTGGGTGTGACTCGTGAAAGAGGTAGTTGGCCCATCAGTTGATGGGCACGGATCCCCCTTTGTCGAGCACACACAACACACCGCAGAATGTGAGATTTCACTGGAGCTCGACCACCGATGATCCAGTAGGTCTGTCTGATTTGAGCGAGCGTGAGCTGAGTCCCTCCATGGAGAGTCTTTCGATGAGCTTGATCTATAATTAGATCGGACAGACGTGAGTGACGAGGCAAAATTGCAGGATGCTTACTTCCATACGCAATGTGAGCGTTGTTGAGTCGGCCTCCGACCCTAACCACTCCTTCCTGGTCGATAAAGGCCGTGAGACGATTGAACGTGTGAGAAGATGGCAACTTGGTGCCGGAGCTGAGCGCCTTTATTTCGTGTGTGAAGTAAAGGGACTGCGTCGCTTTAATTCAGAAGATCCTGGCCCTCTCCAGATCCTCAGGCGACTGTGAGATGACTGGCAAGGTAATCGTTGACCTCCTGAGTCGAGAGAGAATTCTGAAACAAACTGAGGTGATACGCAAGAGTTTGCTGAGAGATGAATATCTGTAAATGAGGTCCCAGTGATATTCGAATTGTCGAATGTTGAGAAGATTTGAGATCCCAGGACGAGCTTCCAGCATGCATGGACTGTCCGTCAAGGTAGGTTGAGAGGGCCATGAGTCACTGGGTTGAGTGAGCCAAGATGGTCCCGTCCACCAAAGCTCGTGGTGTTCAAGCTATGTTGTTGTTAAGCCTCGAGAGGCACAATCAGCTGGATTCGCTGTTCCAGGAACGTGTCTCCAATGTGCGTGTGGGGTGAGCTCTTGAATTTGGGAGACACGATTCCGCACATAATCCTTCCAGCGTGATGCATGAGATTTGATCCATGATAGTGATATTTGAGAATCCGTCCACAAATGCGTTGTAGAAATGTTGAGCTGAAGAGTAGCTTGAACATACTTTGTGAGCCTTGCAAGCATTAAAGCTGCAGTGAGTTCGTGCCTCGGGATTGTGAGTTTCTTGAGTGGTGTTACCTTAGTTTTGGAGCATTCGAGTGTCGACACTTTGTGAGTTGTGGACGGTGAGGTCACGATAATGTAAATTACCGCTGCCATGGCGAGCTGAGAGGCATCAGAGAATCCATGCAATTCCACTGTCGAGTAGGAGAAGGTGTTGAACCACCTCGGTATTGAGAGTCTGGCCAGACTTGTTAGATCTTCTCTGATGGTGAGCCAGTGAGTCGTGACTTGGGAAGGCAGTGGGTCATCCCAGTCGAGTTTGTGCAGCCACAATTCCTGCAAAAGTGCCTTTGCCCGAATTATGACTGGAGCTAAGAAGCCGAGTGGATCAAATATCTTGGCTACTTCTGAGAGAATGAGACGTTTTGTGAGTCTTGAATTGCTGAGGGGCTTTGTTGAGAATGAAAGGCTGTCGTTGAGAGCATTCCATTGTAAACCGAGAATTTTGGTATTGCAGTCGTCAAGTGCAATGTACGAGTTGCTAGCTCGCACTTCGTGAGAAATTGAGTCAAGCAATGGAGGGTAGGTTGTCTGCCACTTGGCAAGTGGAAAACCGCCCGCCTTGCACAGGTCATTTAATTGTTGAGCGATTGTAATGAGTGTCTCACCCGTATCGGCGCCGCCAAATATGTCGTCGACGTATCTAGCATGGGTGATGGATGGTACTGCCAGTGGGAAGCGATGTCCTTCGTCTTCGACCAACTGCAGCAGTGCTCTGACAGCGAGGAACGGCGCAGCCTTGGTTCCATATGTGACTGTGGTGAGTTTGAAGGGCACCTCCTTTGAGTCCTCATCAATCCACAGTACTCTCTGGAGGTCCTGGTCGTCTTCGTGAACCTTGATTTGTCTGTACATCTTAGTCACGTCAGTGGCGAAAATGTACTTGTGCTGGCGAATCCACAACAGCACATCCGTGATGTTGAGTAGGAGGTTCGCCCCTGTGTGCATGAGATCGTTGATCGAGTGCCCCGTTGAGGTTGGGCTTGATCCATTGAAGACGACCCTCAACTTCGTAGTCTGGCTGTCGAGCTTGAGTACTCCATGATGTGGGAGATAGAAAACAGAGTGAGTATTGGGTGAGATAGAGGAGGCTCTTACCATATGGTGGAGTTCCTCGTATTCCTTCATGAACCCTGTGTATAGCGTGTGATACTCGCTGTCTCTTTTGAGCTTGTTGAGTGTTCGCTTTAGGCAAGCATGAGCAGTTTGATAGGAGTTGCCCAATAGACTTCGAGATGACTTGAGAGGGATGCGTACGATGTACCTTCCTGTAGAATCACGAGTGTGTGTCGCTCGAAAGTGATCCTCACATTCTTGTTCTTCAGGGGTGAGCCTTGAGGGCGCATCTGTCAGGAGCTCTTCTTGAATCCAGAATTTTGCCAGTAGATCTTGTAGTGTTTTGTCGCTGTGCTGCATTACTGCAGCTGTGTGCGACGAGCTGACTTGAGACTGAGATGTTCTAACTTGCCCAAGAACGAGCCACCCAAAGATTGAGAACTGAGCAATTGGCATTGAAGGGTCGCCCTTGATGAGGTTAGGCATTATGATTTTTCCGTATGAGTCTGCGCCAATGATTATGTCAATGGGCCTAGGTTTTAGAAAGTCTGGATCAGCTAACCTTAACCTGGTGAGATGTGGCCATTCTTGACGTGGCGCTTCAACGGATGGCAGACTGGATGTGAGAGTTCGCAGTACATGAGCTTGGGTAGAGACCGTGGAGGAGTCGTAGCTTGATCGTAGAGTGATTGACACGACGCCTCGAGTGTGAGTAGTTTTGTTGCCTCCAATGCCAATAATTGAGATGGAGGAGCGGGTTCGTTGATGGTTAAGTTGAGTGATGAGCTCCTCCTTGATAAAGGTGAGCTCTGAGCCTGAGTCGATGAGTAGCCTCACTGGCAGCGAAGCCACCGGTGAGATGAGCTGTGCGTTAGCCGTGGCTAACAAGGTGAGCGTGTGTGAGGTAGCGTGGCAACCTGCTGCTGAGTGAGATAGAAATGAGTGAGTGTGACCTGTTGAGAGTGAGTTCCGTGCGTTTGATGAGCATGAGTCGACGACTGCACCAACACCTCAGAAGTCGTTGACCTCTTCGGCCTTTTTCCCTTCAGTTTGAGGGGTCGGAGCGGCTGAGCTTGCTTCGGCCTTGGGCCCCGGTTGAGAGTGAGCGGAGCTTTGAGCAGCTGCAGGCTGAGACGGGTGCAGCATCGTGTGGTGCTTTGCCCCACAGGTCTTGCACCGGTGTGCAGATTTGCACACCTCCGTCTGATGACGTCCACAGCAATTCTTGCACAGGTTCCTGTTCACTATAAACCTGCGACGCTCTGTGATGGATGTCTCCCGAAATTTCGGACAAGCCACTATAAAGTGGTCCTCTGAGCAGCAGTCACACGGGTACCTGGTGGACTGCGCCTTCGCTGAAGGTTGAGCCGCTGGCTTGGTCTGCGTTGCAGGGTGAGCAGTTGATCTGCGCTGAGTAGAGCGTGTTGTGGAGACGGCAGGGGCAGATGGCTTCCTCGTTGATGACTCCATCTGCTCCAGGGCCCCACCCTTTTTCTCCACGAAGGCCAGCAAATCCCTGTACCGAGGGCACTCTGAGGAATTAGAGAGAGAGGTTTCCCAGGCTTCTCGGGTCACCCTGTCGAGGCTGTTGGTCAGGACATGCACCATCAGGCAGTTGTGCATGTCCTGATCGGCCTTCAATGCGACCAACGTCTCGTTGACCTCCGTGACAGTGGCAGCCAGGTCTTTGAGTGCGGTCGCGGACCGCGTTGTGACGGGGGTGAGCGTGAGCAGCTTGTCAAGCTGCTCCTTAATGAGCAGTCGTTTGTTCGAAAAACGCTTGTCCAGGTATTCCCAGCACGCCTGAAACGATGAGCCCATGAGTGGGAACGCGTTGACTCGCCTTGACGGCTCCTCTGTTAGGCTGGCCCTCAGGTAGTACAGCCTGTCAATCTCCATGAGCCTCGTGTCGTTGACGATGAGTGATGTGAACAGCTCACTGAACGCAGGCCAATCCACATAATTCCCCGAGAACTTGGGGATGGCGAGCTCGGGTAGCTTTGCAGCTCTGCTCGTTGGTGTGGTGGCCGTTCCACTGGACGTGCTGGGTTGAGCCGCGGTTGCGAGGTGAGCCATGAGCCGTCGAAGCGAGCGCCTGAGCGTTGCCACGAGCTTCGTCTCGCGGGCTAGGAGGCCTGACGCGAAATACTCGTGATCCAGGCACTTCACTGGCCAAAACTCCTCTAGGTGCGCGTGCTCCGTCAGGAACGCCGTGTGCAGCTCCTCGACGCTTTCGAGCAGCGACTGCACTTCGATGGGAGTCGTCGACTCCACATCCTCCGGGACCTCAGACTGCAATTCCTGAAGAGTCTGGAAGCGACACGCCTGTGAGTGCGCTTTGATTATGAGCGGTGCCGGCGTCGTTGACGGCGACGAGGACCTCGTCTTGCCAGAGGCTTGCTGGTCCTGAGGAACCTGGAGCGTTCCTGACGGGTTTGGCGATGTCGACCTTGACTCGACATTCGACGTGGAGGAGTTATTCACTTCGTCCGCCATGGTGAGCAACGAGAGTCGAGAATGAGAGTGTCGAAGTGAGCACTGCACTGAACTTCACACACCAGATCCGGCTCGAAGGACCAGAATGTTCGCGAAAGCGTTAACGCGATGAGCGTGAGTATGCCGGGGAGGTTATGTTTGAAGTAAAGCACAGCGTCTGTGTTGAGCAATGTACCGTGGTCTGTTTTATTTCATACACTCGCGGAGTGAGTCACTTCAATAAAATGATGAGCGTTGAGAAAAAGCACGTTGTGCTGTACAAGTGAGAATTCTCGTTGAGATTTTTCCGCACACTGACCACGCGGTCGCACCCCGATCCACAATCGATTACGCGTGAGCTTGCGAAGGAACCTGCAACGAGGTGAGCAGTGCAATTCTCGCTGAGAATTGTGAGCACTGAAATTCTCGATGAGAATGGTGAGCACTACAGAACGATATTATGAGAAGATTCACTAGTTATGTGTTAAACTTTTCCGAGAAACTGACGCGTCTACTCACATACTCTGACTGAACAAGAATGAAAACCGTTGGACCATCCGACTTCCTGTACGGGTCGTCTCGAACATTCTCGACGATCGACCGACGTGGGGAAATCTGATTGGTTGAACCACAGATGAGTTGAACTGTGATTGGCTACGCGTATTCTACAACCGGCTGAAACCGTGTCACGCGATGCGCTGATTGGCTGATCGTCGGTCGCGGAGCGCAGATGATTGGCAGATCGATTGTGGATCGGTCGTGGCGTTACGCTGTCCAGGAGGTGCTGCGGTGAGTTGGGGTGTGGCTGAGATCGGAACTACCGATTCTCGAACAACAAGTAACAAGTTCATTATCCACATTATACACCTTATGCAATTTGTGACAACTTGGGTGGAATATCTTGTCACATGGAATGCATTTCACCAACTGCGTTTTTATTTCCTTTTTACATTGCCTACATATGTAGTAATTCTCCGACTCAGACATTCTGAAGTTGTTTGCATATATTCCTAGCACAACTTTCAAGGTTAGCAACCTCACGTGTTAACTTCCCAATGCGAGTAGGTCTAAGTCTAGGAAGTGGCATTTCAATGTCAGATAAGTTCTCATAATCTGAATTATGTTGGCCACCAGGCAACCCCTTTCGCAGAAAGTAATGCGCTAAAGCATTTCTACACGTAGTTGGTACTTCACTCCCAATTTGCTGAAGCAACTTAACTAAATAAGCAAGAGCTTTGCATGCGAGTGAGCCAACAGACATCCATTCAGGCCTGTCAAGGTCGTTCTTCTTATCGTTAACATCCACATCACGTTCAATCAATGCGCAGAAATCCTCCATATTATCAGTTTGGTCAGCATAAGCGTTCCATTCCTCAGGAATGATTTCGAGCATTGGATCTGAAACCTCCATAGTTCGGAAGCAATACGATGGGTCGTTACAGGCACAACGATTATACTCTTCATAAGTATCGTGTGCTGATGTATAAGATGGAAAATCTAAGTCGTCATCGTAAATGTCACAATCGTACATGTAGTCGCAATCCATGATTTCGTTTAGTGGCGTCTTCCAGACAATTCACCAAGATAGAAGATGTTGTATCTATTTTGGGAGAGAGAGAGGGAGAGAGAGAGAGAGAGAGAGAGAGAGAGGAGAGAGAGAGAGAGAGAGAGAGAGAGAGAGAGAGAGAGAGAGAGAGAGAGAGAGAGAGAGAGAGAGAGAGAAATGGTACAACGTTGTATACGACACACAGGGCCATATTTCTAATAAATTATAACCTGAAGGAATAAAAATATTGCCAAACAAATATTTTGTCCTTTTGCACATTCAGACGATACGACGCAGAGAGGATAGACCGGCAATGCAAATCATTATCATATTTTTAACGTTGTATCTTTTAAAATTCAATGAGGGGCTGCAGGGTGGTATTTCGTTTTATGGAACGTTGTAAAATAACGAAGAAACGAAGGGTCCGAGAAACACGTGTCGTTTGCCTTTCGCGAAGTAAACCCTACTTGACCGCGCTGGTGTTGTGGATCCGTCTGGTTCTTGTCACCGAGCACGCTTTCCAGCACATCACCCTGTCTCTTTAGATACGTTTTCGAAAGCGTGGGACTGACCTCGACTTTCGTTACCCTCGCACAAGGCGATTCCATGGGGGCGCGAAGAGTTGGTTTCGATTTTTCGGCAAGGGCTGCCTGCCTGTAGCACAGATGGGCAAAATTTTTGCCTGTGGGGCCCTTGGGGTCAGTTGGATTTCAGCTTTAGTCAGAAAAAATATAAGTGGATTTCTTACGTCCGGATAGATGTTTGTGGTACTTAGGAATGCATGAAAAATTTCACGATCGATATTGCCAGGAAACGGGACCGATCGATCGTTCTACGGGGACGTAGACGTTCTTCTTTTCCTATTCAATGGGATCAAGATCTCGGTTACGTTTGTTTATTTTAAATAAAGTCATCCCTACACGTCAGTGGAGATACATAGCGAGAAATCGAAATACCATCCTGTGACACCTCAATAAAAGAATATACCGTTCTATTACAAAAAACTAACTGGACCTTGACATTGCTTCCAGTACTTCATTCATAAAAAAAAACGTTTGTACCATTATGTCGAATGGGACTGATACTAAACAGGAATATATTAAACAATTTTCACTTATTGGAGTAATTCGTAAGTAAGAAAAGATTAAAAAGGGGACAGTGTTACACGTATTCAGTAAATTCTGTCTCATCGTCCCTCTAGGTATAGGTCAGGGCTCTCCAAGGTCGCTTACGCGTAAGCTCGGGGTTCTCCCACTCTCGTCCGCGTTGTTAGGGATACCGCGCGACGCTAAACGCGAAGACGCTAGCCCAGCTGGCCCGTCATGGCAGCCTTCCTAGCGTCGCGAGGTTCTCTTGACAACAGAAGCAGGGGTGTGCGGGTACCCGACATTTCGGGCTCGGGACGGGCCGGCAACTTTCGGGCGGGATCGGGCGGGGTCCCGATACTTTCGTATTGCTCGAGATCCCGACAGTTTCGGGATCTCGAGACTCGATTCGTGGACAATTTGATTTCAGGTCGGCTCGGCAAAACTCGGACGCGATCGGACGATATCGTTACCAGTAATAGATTAAAACTATTACCTGAGAACATAGAAAAATTATGTTTCTTACACGTTAATTTGAAATAATAAAACATTCGCCTCCTGTATATTGTTGTTACTATGAAACATCCAGGAAATATTCCTTTTTGTATGCTTATAATTGTTCGTATGTTTTCTATTTTAAATCTGAACCTATCCCGAAGAAGATAATACCCTATATATTCCTTTTACATAAAGTACTAAGTATGAAGTATATTTTATTAAGATTTTAAAATATTGTCGATATAAAAATAGTCTTCTTCCAAAGTTCTGACGTGGTATTTATTTAAGTACGTATATGTACATATTCAGTATGCACAGAGTATTGGGTAGCAATGAAAATACATATATATGTAAATAAATAATAAGATACAAATTATGATTCGACAGGAGACAGAAAGGTAAACAGTTATCACTCTGGTATCGATATAAATGATATACATAATTCTTTCCGTCTCGGTCCCCTTGCAATAGCTGGCTTTCGAGCCGATCGCGGCCGAGTTTTGCCGAGCTGACCTGAAATCAAATTGCCCGCTCATGGCGGTCATGCTAGTAGCCCGAATCGAGTCTCGGGATCCCGAAACTGTCGGGATCTCGAGCAATACGAAAGTATCGGGACCCCGCCCGAAATTTTCCGACCCGTCCCGAGGGCCGGGAACCCGAGCCTCGGGACGATCCGCACACTCCTAAACAGAAGGCACGCTGCGCGAAAGAAAGATTGGAAGGGGAAGCAGGCGCTTGAGGCCCCCCCCCCCCCCCCCCCCCTACGCTGGAGAGCCCTGGTATAGGTATTCAGCGAACGGTATTCTCCGATGCTCGCGGTTACTTTGTCGCTGTCAATGGGTCGTAAAACAGAAGGATAGAACGGGGGTTGTAGGAGGCGAGAAATAAAGCTAGCGTCTCGGTCTGCTAATCCAGAGACACAGCGTAATTTAGCGGAGGGGGAACACCTACAGGAGCGGTGGTAACGTGTGCGCGATGACGATCGCTGACGCACACATTACCACCACACGGCGGTCCGAATCGTCGAAAAGGCGATTAAAAATCCTTACGTTCACATTTCACACTTTATCATTATGAAGATGGTCATTCCAGGGATTTTTGGGGTCGCAGAATCTGCTTCCGAGGTCAAAATTATTATTACTCTACTGTTTGATTTGATTATGTTATTTGAAGTTAATTATGGCATCAAATTTTGAAAAATTAACACAAATAGCGTTTTTATGATAGCAAAAGTTATTGAGCGCGCGGAAACTGGAAAGTCAATAATTTGTATAAATTCACACTTGAGATATTGAAAATGCTTTCGTTTATCTATAAGATGAAATTGTGCATTCATTCTATGTTACTGAAATATATAAAAAGTTATAAATAACTGAAATATAAGAAATTATGCGATGGTCGTTTTTAATCGCATGTTACATTTTTCGAAATCGTCAGGCATATTTGAAACTTATATTATTAGATAGTCTATAGTATAAGGAATGCAAGTGCGAAAGGAGCAATTGCACTTTTTTGCGACTTCCGAGTAATAACCAATTATGTTGACAGTAATCATGTCGCTTGCACGGAAGAAGTAAGTGTCTGCGACCCGCCAACATGCATCTACATATATTTCTGAAAATACCTGTGACTATATGGACAATTTTTTTCGATATAAGTCGTAAATAAAATCGTTTTATAGTAATTTTTTTAAACAGATACAACAATGTATTCCTAAAGCATTTGGTAATAAATTGCATTTTTTCTGTGTCTGACGGGACACTCTGTATATCTTACGTGCAAGTCTTGAAACATGTGCTGGCTAAATTTTAAGTTTACATTCATTTGCTGTATTGGCTAGGCGAACTTTTTAATTACTTTATTAGTTTACGATACCAGCGCAGGCCGGGATAATCCTCCGCACGTGCGGAATCTTAGGGGTACTACCTGAACGAAAATTAAACTCCGCGCGGATAGAATGCAAGAAATCATCGGAAAGGCAATCACGGAGTGACACTGAACAGTGTTCACCTATTGTAGTGTCACGTCCCGGGTGGAGGTCTATGGGGACAATGACACTGTGGGGTTAATGGAGTTGAGGCGAGGATCTTGAATCCTGCACACTCGAGGTAGAGGGATTGGAGGCGAGGATCTTGAATCCTGCACACTCGGGGTAGAGGGATTGGAGGCGAGGATCTTGAATCCTGCACACTCGGAGTAGAGGGATTGGAGGCGAGGATCTTGAATCCTGCACACTCGGAGTAGAGGGATTGGAGGCGAGGATCTTGAATCCTGCACACTCGGAGTAGAGGGATTGGAGGCGAGGATCTTGAATCCTGCACACTCGGCGACCAGGGAGGTTTAAAGGCGAAATTATACTGGGGGAGCACCCGTTAGAACACTTGTTGGTTTTTGTTTCTGTTTGGTAATTGGATTTACCGATGCATCCATATAAGAAATCACACGTAACGGTTTCGCGAAATCTGTCTAGTCACCTGGCTATACGCGGCCCATACAAAAGAACGTTGGTAAACACTATAAGAACACTGGAGTTCGCGAACCGAGATCAGCTGTTGCTGCAGTCCGTTATGGCTTGGAATCTCCGCGACCACAGGGTAAACACAATAATATGAAGCGAGGTTTAAAGCAAAGCGGTTTATTAGCTTTAAGCACGTATATATGCACCGCGATGGCGCTTTATGCAGTAACAAGAATAATGATATAAAATGATGAACATGAATACATGCGAACACACGAAAGAAAGCAATTTGAAATACAATAAGAGTTAATGCAAGTAAATAATATATGAAACGCAATAGGCGTTAAGAAAGTACAATAATACGAGCAATAAGCTTTAGTAAGGAAGAAATACGAAATGCAATAAGAGTTAATACAAGTAAATGATATATGAACCGCAATAGGCGTTTTGTTATAAAGTAGTAAATGGTATGAAGGTGATACAAAATGTAATTTTAGTAATGTTAATCGCTTACAGTAGTTGTCGTAGATCGTAGAGTGTGACACAGTTTAAACTTTCCGAATATTTTTTGATAATACACGTTATTGACCACTGGTGTCAGTAGAAGAGAGTTCACGGCCTCTTGGGCCCGGGTATTTATACGGTTTTCGGAAGATCGTTATGGGCGAAGGGGATGCGCGGTATGCACCGTGGCAAGCGCCGCGGTATCATTTCCGGGTTTCTTTGCCGCATGAAATAAGTGTCCACAATTGGAACGCGCGGACAATAGAATAAGACCTCTGGGGTTTTTCATTTGCACGAACTATTAGCCGCAAGGACTTCCGGGGTTTTTCAGTTGCTTGGGCTTTTGACAAGAGAGCATTTATCTGATTTGATGGATTTTGGGAGGTTTTTGGAAAGGGGTGAGCGCGGTCTCGAATCAAGAATGATTTGGGAGACAGACATTGTTATAAAACCGGCTCGAAAAAATAGTGGGACGTTACACCTCCCCCCTTATACGAAGAAATGCGTGCATTTCTTAACTATAAGGAGTGGGGTGGATATCATTATCCGTAGGAGGGGTCTATACGGGGCGAAGGGGTTGTGGCCTCTTGGAGCTGCTCTCAGTCAGCTGGTGTTGAAAGGGAGGGAGTAATCGATGATGATAACTTCAGGTGTGGTGGCGGCTTCCCTGATGATGATGTATGAGATGACTTTAGGGAGGAGGGATGCGATTTTCCTTCCTTCCCTCTGGACGGCATAGCCGCGTAACTGGTGTTGCAATAAATGTTGCAGTAGCAACGATCTATGGCGGAAAATTGATTAGATTATTTTGTTTATGTTGATTTGGGGTCAACCGGGACTCTCGCGCACGTGGGTATAGTGATCGTAATGTCTTTTGTACCGTAGGTTCCTACTCAGTTTTGAAGGATAACCATAGTATGTTTCGTTTTCGATTTTTCCAAGAACCGGGTGCCGGCTGGGTATCCGAGCTAAGTTCCCGAATATTATTTTATGCGGAGTGTATCTAGTGCACTCGTGAACACTGGCATTATACGAGAACGCGGCCAAGTCGGTCCATTCGTCCCAGTCAGTGTATCTACCGATAAACATTTTTAGATATTCGGTCCAAACGATTTGCAATCTTTCTAAAGAGCTGTTAGTCTGTGGGTGAAAGGCTGTGGTTCGAAATTGTTGGATTTTACATTTCCGCGCTACTGCTTTCGTGAAAGCGTCAGTAAAATTTGGTGCTCGGCAAGTGAGGATGGCTCTAGGAGCTCCGAATTGACTAATGAATCTTTTAATGAATGGGTCAACGATCTTAATTGATGTGGATAGGCTGAGGAGTACGAACACAAGGTATTTTGTCAATAAATCCTGCATGGTTAATAGGTACGTGTTGCCTGCTCTTTTTATAGGCAATGGTTCACGTATGTTTTCTGGAGAGCATCGTAGTGGAATTTCTGGCTCAAAATTCGGATATTGCAGGATGTGTTCCTTCTGCAATGCTGATTTTAATTGGTCAGAAGCGGTATGTTGGGACGGTCCACAGTCAAATGGTGCAGTTTTCTTCAACGTTGAGGTCAATGAGCGAGCCGTTCTAGAAGATTCTGGGATAAATCTTCTGTGATATCCGGTTAAATCAAGGAATTCTTTAATTCCTTTTGGTGTGCGAGGTGCAACGTCGGCGACCTTATTGCTCTTCCCGGGATTCGGGTGCTCTTTGGAGATCGACTGAAGTGATTGTCCTGCCATTGGAGAAATTTCTTCAGATTTTTCCATTGTTTCCGATTCCGGCGTAGCCGCAAGAGACTCTTGGGAGGTTAGGGGAAGGGTTGATTTGGCGTCATGCGCACGGGGTGAGAGTGAGTGCACCTTCTCGGGTGCCTCGAGATGTTGGATCGACGGATCCGGGGCTAAGAGGGACTTGTTTTTTATTAGGTGAGGGATGGGAGTGATGCCTGTTGGCATCGTAGTCTCTTCTGGTCGTACCGATTTGGATTCTGGAATTACACTGTCGGATTCCTCTAATTCGATGGTGGGCATGGTGCTTGGAGTGTCAATCTCGCTGGAGTTTATAATTTGTGGGTGGTCCTTATAACCCGAATCAGCTGTATGCACGAAGAAGGAGGATTTTGACCTCGCGGGTAACACGACTGGATTCTTGTCTACGAATGGGATGGAAATCCCATGGAGGTCCAACTGCTTTTTGGAATAGTTTATCGCGACATTCCCTTCCCTTAGGAATTCTGACCCTAGTATTCCCTGGGTTTTGATTGGGAAGTCATCTTCAACTATGTGGAACGTGACGTCGTCGCCCAAAAGGGTTACCTTTATTGTTCCAAGGGTGGAGACAGGGTCCGGAGAGATGCCTCTTAATAGCATTTGTTGCTCTGGATCGGTGTCTTGAAATCGCTTTACGGCCTGAAGTTTTAGTACGTTCACCTCAGTACCGGTGTCGATCATTAATTCGGGTATTTTCCCGAAGTCTGGTGAGTGCATTATCACGGACGGGGCTTCGCCAACTGGGTTTAGTTGAACGGTACCGATTTTTACGGTATCGCTGGTGTCTTGGGTTGAATCGTAAGTAGGTGTGCACCTGCTTGGCCCACTCCACGGTTCGCATCCATCGATGCCCGGCGAGGTATTTTCTAACTCCATTTCCCACAAGGCTCTAGGATCCTTGTCGATGGTGAGGATGCGTTTTCTGCATTCCGACATTTCGTGCCCGGGCTTCTTGCAATAACTGCAGATGCGTAACTCTGTGGGTTTGGAAGGAGGAGGACGGGTTTTATTCCAGTATGGTTGTAGAGGTTTGGGTGTTTGGTGCCCATATCCCGCAGCAAGGTTTGGAGGGTGTCTCTCGGAAGGTTGAGCTGCCGGAGCTTGGTTGCTCCAACAGGACCGTGCGTCATGACCTGTCTTGTTGCAGAGTTGGCAGATCAATTTGGGAGTCTTCTGTTCGGAGAATCGGAGACGGTCCCTATCAATCTCTTTGTCCACAAGGACGGCCAAATCGAACGCTTCGTCGAGCGTTTCGAAGTGGTGTTGGTGTAGCCTCGTCCTTATGTGAGGTGGAAGCCCATCGACGAATGAATATAGTGTTAGGCGATCCAGATCCTGAGGCTGATTTCGTGCGAAGTCGCGGTAATATTCCCTATCTTCTTCTAGAATGGCGAATCGGAGATCCTTAACCCGTGAAATATATTCCAACATGTGCTCGTTGGTTCCTTTAATAATGTTGGCGAGTTCTCCACGATAGTGGTCTGATGTTTTAGCGGGGGAGAAGGTACGTTTAAGTCGTTTGATTAGATCATTTACGGAGTCGAAGACCCGATCCTCAACTGCCAAGTACGCATGGTCTTGCAGCTTATTTCTCAACAACCTCGCTAGCTGGGGTTCGGATTGCGAGGGAACCAGAGCCTTAGCCCTATTGCAGGCTCTCGTAAATTGCTCTATGGGTATGTTATGTCCGTTAAAGGTTGGGACTGTTTCTATGGCGTCCCTTAACGTGATCTGGGGCGATGGACCTTGTTCCAAAACATTGTTATAATTCGTTTCCGGTTTCCTATCAAACCGGGCGGAATTGGGGGTGGCGAAGTTATTTGCCGTTGGCGGGGGTGAAAGAAGTTTCTCCATCATTTCGCGGATGGCTTGAATTTGACCGGAAAGACCTTCCAACGCGGGGCCATCTGAACCGGCGGCCACGCCCGAACGCGTGTTGGTTTTCGGGTTTATGACATATCTCGCGTGCAAGCTCTCTATTTCAGCTTGTTTTTCCCGCAATAATTGCACCCGTTCCATTAATTCGGCGGTTGCGGTGTCTACAACGCTAGTGGAAGGGCCCGCGTCTTGGTCCATTACGCAAGAGTCATCGGTTTCACCGTACACGGACATATTTAGTTCGCCCGTCTTTTCTTAAATGGCGTTGGAAGTAATTTTAATATTTACGGCATCCGGAAGCCGTTATTTTAGAAATCAGAGTGTTTTATACCCGGGTAAGAATGATCAAATCACCAAAATTATGTCGCGTCACGCTGTTTGTTATTTAAAAATAGAGATCCTCTTGGTCATTAACCTGGTCGTAATCCTCGTTAGAGAGGAAGTAAAATTCCGTGCACACGGCGCACTTATGTATGGGACGAATTTGATATATTTCGATGTTACACCGAGGGCAAGGGGGGAACGAATGAAGCGTTTAGTAATAATGAACGATGTATACTGTCACCGTATTCTCAGGGTCCAACCAGGAACATCACAAGCAAATATCTTCGCCCTGGTTCGTTGCTGTTAAACTCCCTTTCACACACGTTAAGGATTGTACATGTGCATTAATGTTTTCTGGTTCGCGGCTCCTGTAAGCTACCGCGATCTGTTGTGGGCGAGTAATGTACATATCAAATTTTCGGGACCTTGTGGGTACCGTGTCCAAGATTTTGTTGTCTCTCGACGGTAGACGAAGATCCCACCGCGCTGTCACCAAAATTATGTCACGTCCCGGGTGGAGGTCTATGGGGACAATGACACTGTGGGGTTAATGGAGTTGAGGCGAGGATCTTGAATCCTGCACACTCGAGGTAGAGGGATTGGAGGCGAGGATCTTGAATCCTGCACACTCGGGGTAGAGGGATTGGAGGCGAGGATCTTGAATCCTGCACACTCGGAGTAGAGGGATTGGAGGCGAGGATCTTGAATCCTGCACACTCGGCGACCAGGGAGGTTTAAAGGCGAAATTATACTGGGGGAGCACCCGTTAGAACACTTGTTGGTTTTTGTTTCTGTTTGGTAATTGGATTTACCGATGCATCCATATAAGAAATCACACGTAACGGTTCCGCGAAATCTGTCTAGTCACCTGGCTATACGCGGCCCATACAAAAGAACGTTGGTAAACACTATAAGAACACTGGAGTTCGCGAACCGAGATCAGCTGTTGCTGCAGTCCGTTATGGCTTGGAATCTCCGCGACCACAGGGTAAACACAATAATATGAAGCGAGGTTTAAAGCAAAGCGGTTTATTAGCTTTAAGCACGTATATATGCACCGCGATGGCGCTTTATGCAGTAACAAGAATAATGATATAAAATGATGAACATGAATACATGCGAACACACGAAAGAAAGCAATTTGAAATACAATAAGAGTTAATGCAAGTAAATAATATATGAAACGCAATAGGCGTTAAGAAAGTACAATAATACGAGCAATAAGCTTTAGTAAGGAAGAAATACGAAATGCAATAAGAGTTAATACAAGTAAATGATATATGAAACGCAATAGGCGTTTTGTTATAAAGTAGTAAATGGTATGAAGGTGATACAAAATGTAATTTTAGTAATGTTAATCGCTTACAGTAGTTGTTGTAGATCGTAGAGTGTGACACAGTTTAAACTTTCCGAATATTTTTTGATGATACACGTTATTGACCACTGGTGTCAGTAGAAGAGAGGTTGACACAGTTTAAACTTTCCGAATACTTTTTGATAATACACGTTATTGACCACTGGTGTCAGTAGAAGAGAGTTCACGGCCTCTTGGGCCCGGGTATTTATACGGTTTTCGGAAGATCGTTACGGGCGAAGGGGATGCGCGGTATGCACCGTGGCACGCGCCGCGGTATCATTTCCGGGTTTCTTTGCCGCATGAAATAAGTGTCCACAATTGGAACGCGCGGACAATAGAATAAGACCTCTGGGGTTTTTCATTTGCACGAACTATTAGCCGCAAGGACTTCCGGGGTTTTTCAGTTGCTTGGGCTTTTGACAAGAGAGCATTTATCTGATTTGATGGATTTTGGGAGGTTTTTGGAAAGGGGTGAGCGCGGTCTCGAATCAAGAGTGATTTGGGAGACAGACATTGTTATAAAACCGGCTCGAAAAAATAGTGGGACGTTACAGTAGAATTAATTGTTTTGCCATTAACTGAAACAGAAACCGACGAGAGTACAGACGAAACACAGTATATCTAATAATATAACTATCTAATATAAACACAGTATATCTAATAATATAACTATCTGACTATCTAATAATATAAGTTTCAAAGATGCCTGACGATTTCGAAAAATGTAACATGCGATTAAAAACGACCATCGCGTAATTTCTTATATTTCAGTTATTTATAACTTTTTATATATTTCAGTAACATAGAATGAATGCACAATTTCATCTTATAGATAAACGAAAGCATTTTCAATATCTCAAGTGTGAATTTCTCCAAATTATTGACTTTCCAGTTTCCGCGCGCTCAATAACTTTTGCTATCATAAAAACGCTATTTGTGTTAATTTTTCAAAATTTGATGCCATAATTAACTTCAAATAACATAATCAAATCAAACAGTAGAGTAATAATAATTTTGACCTCGGAATCAGATTCTGCGACCCCAAAAATCCCTGGAATGACCATCTTCATAATGATAAAGTGTGAAATGAGAACGTAAGGATTTTAAATCGCCTTTTCGGCGATTCGGACCGCTGTGCACAGCGACTCCTGTAGGTGTTCCTCTCCGCTAAATAAGCGGTCCTGCATAATGTTGCTGGCAACCTTATGCAGATGCGCAACAATTTTTCAATAACAATAACGGCTCAATTGTTTTCCTTTTAATTTTTTCTGCATAAACATTTTTTCAAATATTCATAACATTTTCCTGATTAGGATGAGAGCAAACATGATACAATGTCGACCATTCTTGGCCGAAACCGATATTACATCGTGCAACGTGTACGAGAAAATCTGTGTGAAAATATCTTTCTACGGAATAGAATTCTCTTTTCGCGTAGTAGTATCCACAACTGCAGGGTACTTGAGATGTCATAAACATTTCCCCGGGCTGGGACAAAGGGTGCCAGTGAGGCCTGGAGAATGTTTCGAAGACTGCGCTTTTCGATGAAAAACTTTCGCTGAAGGTACACATGGACGTATATATTGCGGACAAAATTCCACAAAAGAATAAAAAGCACTATGTATTTCGTATTCCACAAGTAACTACATATGCTGAACATCGAATCGCAAATCATCGATGACTGTTGCTAATTTTAAACATTATCTTCTACATCACATAATTAAAATCTAAAGTGCATGTTTTATCCATTCAAGACTACGTACAACGATTGGAATAGTCGCAACTGCATTATAAAGGAAACATACCTAACGAAACGCGTATAGTATGAACGTTTTATACTAATAAAACGTATATAGTTTGAAATATTTTTTCTACCACTGTTCAAATGAGAACAAAATGCTGCATTTGTATTTTCTGAACGTATGTAAAGAAGAAAGGGAAAATAAGTGTATAGAAATGTTGTGTATCGTATTATAACGAAATTTAAAATTTCTACATTCTGTCTCATCGGCCCAAAAGTTGCAGGAACGTACTGCTGACAGTTTTTACATGAAAATGAGTCCGAACACGGTATAAATTGGATTATTAATTAATTAAACAATGATGAACGTACAAATGGGAAAATAATGAGTGGGGCAAGAGGGGTAAAGTAATGACATGTGTTGCTGTGCGCATAGTATAGAATATGTGTACGTAAAGTATCAAAGATAGCTGTTCATATACGTATTTGAAGAATATGAATAATACTGTATTATATACGACAAAATACCGTGCTGCTACTACTACATCATAAACTGTAACTTCATATAAATCTATACCATAACACGTAACTTACCTTTCTCGACACTTTCTATTTTTTGACAAACGCTTTGCAAATAACTTAGGCTGCTTCGCGTTTGCATCACCCTTCAAATAGCGATTGTTTCTTGCATCTGCGGCTTCCTTCTTTGATTCCATGGCAATGGAATGATCACACACACTTATCAACACTACAGTAACGAACCACGCAGGAATGGAACAATTCACAAATTATGAATATTCCATATGATTAATAAAAACTCGATTGCTTTCTGCGTCTCCACCGTAGTGCAAACGACCAGAAACTGATCAGCTAGCGTTCCCGCTGCATTGGTTACAGATGCTGAGTGGCTAAACAGAAGATAGTGGGAAAGGGACGGATATACGCGTCCTGTTCTTCTCTTTCTCATTAGGATTGCTGGTATGCTGATACATTTACGTAGATTGTATGTACTTCCGGGAATACTGTTTGGTGCACAGAAATGTGCACAGGAAAGAATTTTTGATTATCCTGTGCACATACTTTTGACGCATCACCGACATTATTAGCGAAGAATTCATATTTCGTTCTACCATTATCCTTTCCCACTTGCCTGACAGTGAAGGACCACCCCGCAAGTATGCGCGGGCACGCGCCGCGTTTTCAAACCTTCGCGCATTCGAACTTTTACGCGGGCCGATGACGCCCCGCTCGGTCCTTGGTGCGAGTGAAATACAAAATCTTGAGGGAGTGAGAAAGGCAGTTTGGGCCTTGTCCACCCTTGAGGGTAGCAAAGGCTCGATGGTCAGAAAAAAAGCGACTGTCGAACAGTAAACATCGTAAGTACCTTCACGCTTACTATCCCTGTCTTTTTCACTATACAGGGTGTCCGCGGGAAGACTGGACAGCCGGTTTTCTCCTAAACTATTGGAGATAAAAATATAAAAAAAATAGAGAATTGCATGGTTCGAGGGGGCCAATTAATTAGCGCGAACGAATTTTTTTATCGATTATTATTTTAAAAGATACGATGGTCAAGTTCGGTTTTTCAAATGGAACTATTTTTTTTGAACACCTGAGTTAATAGTGCGTTCCAAGACAAATTCAATAAGCTTTAATGTATACACTTTATTTTCACTGGTTTTTAAGATATTGCGCCTGCAAATTTACTGATTTTCACTGGAAGAAAACTGTCTGGTATAGCACGCACCGGGGACGGTCTTACTGGATCCACGGGTGGCACTGCCTTTTGAAATAGATACCTACCTGCCAAAGGTCTACGCCAGGCCCAAAGGCTGGACAATTTTTTTCCGTCAGAAATGCTACTTAGGTAGGTACATCTGCGGTATTGAGAAGCGCACCGTTACTTTTATTTCGCACTTGCTTCTACGCTCGGATGGCCGGTTCTTTTGGGAGGGATGCAAGTTCGATTGGTTAGGTTAGGAGGAGTGATAGTTGCTAGACTAAATTTCAATCATAGGGAGCAGATTGTATCAGAACCATTCGGATTTGCATTCCTCACAAACGGCTGCTCTCTTGAAGAGGCCCTCTTCACAGCAATGCCCACCTTCTCTCGCACGGAATACGTTAACGCTTGCTTTTCTTCTGATATTGAAGCTCGTGTTTATACTCGAGAGGACCACGCGTCGAAATAATTCTTTATTTTTTATCGTATGGATATGGAAGTATCGCCGATGGATTCCTTGGGGTTTTCCGATGAAAATCATGCCAAGTGTCGTGGAAATCGGACAACTCTTACATAAGGAATACAAATTGCTTGTGTCAAAGTAGTGCGATTTGTATGACATTTGGTATGATTTTCATCAGAAAAACATAAGGAATCCATTGGCACCACTTCCCTTTCGATACGACGAAGAAAAGAATTTCTTAATACGCTCAAATGGATATTTCACCCTCGACTGCGGGGGCTCGACCTCAATTCGCTACGCCCGGCCCAGGATTCGTACCTTTTTCCGGAAAAAGCCATAAAAATCGGGTGAGGCAATGCGAAGGTCTGTCCTCGCCACGGGATGCCAGCGCATCTCCTTGACGGGCGTTGCTCCAGAATTACCCTGTATCATTTGGGCAGTTTGTGACCCGACTACCCTCCGTGTAATTGGTCTGCGCGAAGTGGGGCGCAAGTTCGATCATTATCAGTACTCCTCCCCGAGAGGAATACGATTTACTTTAATTATAGTACATGTGTGTTTTGTAATAAAATGTTTCTATCGTCTCCTGAATTCAATAACTGGCATCCAGATATCTACGCTCCTACAATCCACCGTCAACACGGCTCGTGGAGAGACACAGGAAGAAAAGGGGTAGCCCACTGTCGACGAGTAGTCCTCTCGAGTATAAACACGAGCTTCAATATCAGAAGAAAAGCAAGCGTTAACGTATTCCGTGCGAGAGAAGGTGGGCATTGCTGTGAAGAGGGCCTCTTCAAGAGAGCAGCCGTTTGTGAGGAATGCAAATCCGAATGGTTCTGATACAATCTGCTCCCTATGATTGAAATTTAGTCTAGCAACTTTCACTCCTCCTAACCTAACCAATCGAATTTGCATCCCTCCCAAAAGAACCGGCCATCCGAGCGTAGAAGCAAGTGCGAAATAAATGTAACGGTGCGCTTCTCGATACCGCAGATGTACCTACCTAAGTAGCATTTCTGACGGAAGAAAATTGTCCAACCTTTGGGCCTGGCGTAGACCTTTGGCAGGTAGGTATCTATTTCAAAAGGCAGTGCCACCCGTGGATCCAGTAAGACCGTCCCCGGTGCGTGCTATACCAGACAGTTTTCTTCCAGTGAAAATCAGTAAATTTGCAAGCGCAATATCTTAAAAACCAGTGAAAATAAAGTGTATACATTAAAGCTTATTGAATTTGTCTTGGAACGCACTATCAACTCAGGTGTTCAAAAAAAGTAGTTCCATTTGAAAAACTGAACTTGACCATCGTATCTTTTAAAATAATATTCGATAAAAAAATTCGTTCGCGCTAATTAATTGGCCCCCTCGAAACATGCAATTCCCTATTTTTTTTATATTTTTATCTCCAATAGTTTAGGAGAAAACCGGCTGTCCAGTCTTCCCGCGGACACCCTGTATGTGCCGGTTATTATGAAAGTGGTCCAAGTCCAAATTTTTTCGTTTGTTACATTTCACTTATTTTTTTACGTATTATATCAACGTGATACATGATAAACGTAAAGTTCAATTTCTTTTTTCTTTAAATTTCGACCGACGCCACTTTCATAACAACTGACATACTTCTATATGACATACTTCTCATGACCAGGTGGCGCTTTACGTGTGTGCACGGACATTTATCGCTCTCAGTTATTTATTTAATTTCTTGGGCAAATCGCGTTTCCGTGGGTGTGTATGTTGTTCAGCGCATAGTTCGAGTGCAAGTGGTCGTATGTCATAATCAGCTGAGCCGGTTCTCGTTGCTGCCGCCGCCGTATACTTCTGGAAAGAATATCGCCAATTCTGGGAAGCCGTTAATCGTGAGCCATTGTCTTCAGCCGTCGAGGTTTTTGTATCTCCAGTTCTGTTTACACACAATACATAGTTTAGCTCACTGGGTCAGTAGGCCAGCGCTAAACGTTACACAAAGGTGACAGGTGCCATCTACTTTCGGGATAACGAGCTGTCAATTAATAACGCCAATTACTACCTTATCGGCGTCAGAGGACCATGCCTACTTGTGCTCGTTGCTCGAAATTTTTAGCCAAGTCAGGTCAGTGCTCAGGTTGTGGACTAAATAATAATCTTAGAATGGCTACTCCAATATCAGGCTCCGCCTCCCAGTCAAACTCCAACTTTTCGGCTCGTACGTCGCAAACCCCGGACGAACTAACTAATATTAACACGACACTTTCCGATATTCGGGGTCAACTTCGCAGTCTTAGCGATATAAAGCAGAGTCTGTCCAAGCTTGATGACATCACCGCTACACTGTGTGAATGCATGGAGCGCGTCGAAAATTTGCAGTCATCATTTCATGACGTTTCTCGACGTGTCGATTGTCTGTCCTCGGCTCAACAACAACTGTCGAAGCGATGTGATAATCTCGAACGGCGCATCGCTACGTGCGTTAATGCCCCCCCCCCCCCCCCCGGCTACAACGGATGCAGCGCAAACCGGGATTCTCTCATCCATTTCGCGGCGACTCCAGCGACTCGAGGATGTTAACTGGCACCACGAACTCGCCGTCACGGGACTACCGGACTTCTCTAGTACCCCTTTAATGGAAGTTATTTCCTCTCTCGCCACTGCCATCTGTGTTCCCTTCTCAAATGCTGATGTAGCAGCAGCCACCTGCATCAATAGTAAAAAGACCAAAAATAAAACATTGATAGTGATTCGTGACTCTTGGCTAAGTAAGAAGAGAGAAAAAAAAAATCTGAAAGCTGCAGAAGTCTTCCCGAATTGGCCGGAAACCATGATCTACATTAATGAGAGGTCATCCGCAGATGAGCGCCGCATCCTTGCTGAGGCGAAGCAATTCGCGAAGATTCATAACTTCCAGTATGTCTGGATGAGAAGAGGCGTAACATACGTTCGTAAGGACAGCAGCGCTAAGGCGACCCGGTTTCTCCTGCCTCAGGCTTCCCAACTAGGGAATGAGCCCCTCAGCGAAATTGGACCAGCTGGATCATCTCGACGATCTGGTGGAACATCCGTGCCGATCTCTTCTGAGCCGCGCGGTTTTCCAAGCACCTCCAATTGACGACCGGACGATACCCCTACCCACTCGGGCGGTGCTCGATCGTCTACACCTTTGGACCGCGCCTCTTCTAGGGCCTCACATCTCTTTACTCCTGACTCTGTCTCTTCAAGATCTGCTACGTTCTTTTCGCCATCATCTTACTCGTCGTCTTCGTATTTTACCGCGAACGCATCCGGCTCTAGTCCTAGTTTAGTAAATAACATGTTAGTACTAAATACCAGGCATTTTTCCGTTGCTCATATAAATATCAGGTCACTGGTTGCGCACTTTTCTGATATAGTTGATTTGCTCTCTAGCATTAATTTCGACGTTCTATCCATTAGCGAAACATGGCTCTCCGACGCCATACTTTCGTCCTCACTTACTATTCCAAACTACACCTTCCTTCGGTCCGACCGTAAATCTAGTCTTAAACAACGTGGAGGGGGTGTCGCTGTCTACGTTAAACGTGACATTTGTTGCACATTAATCTCTAACAATAACGTTTTACATGATGTATCTGAAATCGATCCGCTGCTTGATTTCATCGGACTGCATATTACAATTAACAACAAGCGCCTCGCACTTTTCACTGTTTACCGACCGCCTACATGTTCTTTATCTGCTATTGATTCTCTATTTGATTATTTGCTTCATGTATATAACTTCTCCGATCATATAATTTGCATGGGCGACTTTAATATTAATGTCAGCACATCTGATTCTCACGGCTTTGACTCAATTAACCTATTTATGTCGCTGCTTTCACTTAATCAGGTCAGTAATTTACCGACGCGTATAACTAACACCTCTTCCTCGTTAATTGATCTGATAATGATTAGCAATGATCTTCCGGTTAATTCCAGTGGTGTCTATGACATGAGCCACGCAAGTGATCATTCTCTTGTCTATGCCATACTAGATATAGTCAAACCGCGTTCCACCGCTCGTTTCGTGTTACGCCGAAATCTACGTGATATGTCATTGGATGCTTTTAACGCTGCCGTGGCTGAGATCGACTGGTCGCCTATATACGAAATCAGCTCCATTGACGAGAAAGCAAATTTATTCCACTCCTTAATATTCACATTATTTGATCACTTCGCTCCTATTGAACGTGTGCGTATAACACGACCGTCCGCCCCATGGCTAACTGTTAATTTACGTAAGCTTATGCGTATGCGTAATCAGGCGAGTTTGAAATTTCGTAGGACGGCCAATCCTGTGCACTGGCGCCGCTATAAGCAGCTTCGCAATCTCTGTACCTAAACTCTTAGAGCCGAAAAACGAGCACTTTTCAACCATCTTTCATCTTCTTCCAAATCTCCTAAACAATTTTGGAACCTCATTTCTCGCGCTGGCTATTATCGTGCTCGGCGAAATCCTAACACTCTTCATTCCTTCCCTGACCCTAATTCTATTAACAACCATTTCATCGATTCCGTTCCGGTTACTAATATTTCTTCTGAAACTATCGATACCTTTCTCAATGCATCTCATATTTATCCTCCTTCCAACTTCTCTTTCTCCCCCTTTACACCTGCTGACCTTTACCCAATCCTTAAATACATTAAACTCACCTCCTCGAATCCGTTTGATTTATCCGGCCAACTTTTATTGTACTGCATTCCCTTCTGCCTCGATCCACTAATCCACATATTTAATCACTCCATATCCTCCGGCACCTATCCAACTATTTGGAAGAACAATATCGTCGTACCTATCCCTAAATCTCCTGATGCATCAACCCTTAACTCCCTTCGCCCTATCTCTCAGCCCCCCTTCTTCTCTAAACTTTTAGAGAAATTATGTCACGCCCAACTCTCATTTTTCATCTCATCTGTTCATGCCTTACCCGACCTCCAATCTGGTTACAGACGAGGGTACAGCACGACCACCGCTCTTCTTTTCATCACTGACTCCATCTCACGTGCTATGGACTCCCATAACCTCGCTCTTGTTACATCACTCGACTTTTCCAAAGCGTTTGATACCGTTGATCACAACCTGCTGATCGCTAAATTGAAATTTTACGGACTGTCTCCTCTGTCCCTCTCATGGTTTCGTTCCTATCTTGTTGGACGCACTCAGCAGGTTGTGCTCAATCGTGACGGGCCAAAATTCTCCGCTTTGCGTGCGGTGAAGTACGGAGTTCCACAAGGATCCGTGTTAGGTCCACTACTGTTTAATATTTTTGTTGCCGATCTACCGCGTCTTACCAAGTCAAACGTTTCGTGCATGTACGCCGATGACATGCAGATTATTTCCACCTTTGCGCCGAACAATATTAATGAAGCTGTTAGTAAACTGGAATCCGATCTTGTCCTAATATCCGAATGGGCGGTACAACACGGGCTTAGGCTTAATCCTTCCAAATCTTCTCTCCTTGTTCTCGGCTCGTCTTTCCTCCTTCGATCCCTTCCTCCCATTACCGTCACACTAGGCTCTGCCCAGCTACATCCCGTCACTTCCATCCGGAACTTGGGACTTACACTGGACGCTACTCTTACCTTTCAAAACCACGTGACTGCTACATGTCGCCAAACCTTTAATCGTCTACGTCTATTATATCCTTCTCGTCATATTCTTTCCTCTTCTCAGAAACTTCTCCTATCTCAATCCCTGGTCGTTTCGCTATTTGACTACTGTGACGTCGTATATAGTCCTTTTCTTACCTCTCGTCTCTCTTCCCCGATTCAGCGTGTTCAAAATTCCTGTCTGCGTTTTTCCTACTGTGTCCGCAAGTTTGATCATATCTCTCCGCTTTTCGTAAAATCCTCCTGGTTACGTATGTCTCAAAGATGGAAACTCCACTTGTGCTGTCTCGTGTTTAAGGTTCTCTCCTCTGGTTGTCCGTCATATCTTTATAACATCTTACTTACAAATCTTTCCTATCACTCCTCTAGTTCTCTTTCAACTCGCTTCCAATCTCTTCTCTCTATTCCTGTACATCGTACCGCCAAATTCGAATCTTCCTTCTCTTATACCGCGGCTCATTATTATAACTCACTTCCTGCTTCTATCCGACAGTCAGACTCTTTTCCGTCCTTTCAACAGGCAGCCCGACAACACATCCTTCAGCTCTTTTAGTGTTGTCTCACTTTGTATGTTTACCACCATAGCCCCTGCTGTACCGTGACCTGCGTATTCGCCGCCATTGTATATCGTTTCGTTACTATCTGTTTCATACTTCATATTTCGCATTCCAGATATCATATTTCATATCTCATATTTCTGTGTTGAATTAGTTTTAAATATGGTTAGTATTAGTACATGTGGTACTAATAAATGTTTAGTTTATGTTATGTTACGGTTAGGCCTACTAACAGTTTTTTTACTGCGGCCTCGCCTTTACTCGCCTTTACTTTCTCCTTGTACTTTACCATTGTTTTACGAGTAATAAAGACGAAATAATAATATATTTTAATACTTCCAAACCAAGACTGTATTTAGACATATTCCGGGTAAAGTTTCCAATTACCGTCATAGTATTATAGTAATTTTTTGTGCAAAATCTATCGTGTGAACTGTGATTGTTTGAGTGTCCGCGTGTTTCTCAAGCTTCGTATCGCCATTTCGAGGCTGCCTCGCGTGGCACACCTCGCGGAGTGGAGAGTCTGGAGACTACCTCGACCATGATTACTTTACGAGGTATCAGCCGTCGATTTTTCGACGTGCTGAAAGGTGCTTCGCGGCCCCAAGATAAAAAATCGCATGGCTCGGACGACGCAAATATCATGCTGGAGGTAGGGCGAGACTGTCGCACGAGCCTGCCTCGCAAAGTGATCATAATCGAGATAGTCTCCAGATTCTCCACTCCACGAGGCGTGCCTCGCGTGGCAGCCTCGCAATGTCGATACGCTGCTTCATGCTCAGAGATTCGTGTATTCATTCTCACGTAGAATAAGAAAGTTATGTTATAATTTACCCGCGAATTGTCTAGAAAAGGTAAATACATTCGGGTAGAATGTAGGCTTCCTTTAGTTGAAACTGAAACCAAGTGATGAAAATTAAACAGTTTCTAAACATCAGAAGTGGAAAAATTGGAAATTTTAAAATTCAAGGCTCGGATGCAAAAAGGAGACTAGCGCTCGAAAATGCGAAAAAGTATTGTCCAAACGCTAAGAAAAATTGGAAAATTAAATTTTATTAAACTGGATTTTAACAAATATAGTGTTGTAAACCTCGTCACGGCACACATTTTTCTTTTTACAATTTCTTTATCGAATCATTAGTATTCGAGATAAAAATTATAAAAACTTTGCCGTTGCAAGTTATATGTACGTAAAAATTGCCTCGATACTTTTTAACGACGAACGTTGAAAAACATGGGTTACGTCCAGTATTACTGTTTAATAAAATATTATTACATTTTTTAACATAAGGCTTTTGTGCATACATTTTACGGCTTCGCTAGAGTTTTCCGAGTTTTATGTTTCAAGTCTCATAACAATCCGATAATAATTACTCAAGTTATCCCAATTTTTGTTTAAAAAGGTATTGACTTTGGTCGAAGAAATTTGTTTGGTTCATAATTTTTATCTTGAATACTGATGATTCGATAATGAAACTGTAAAAAGAAAAATGTGTGCCGTGACGAGCATTACAACACTATATTTTTTAAAATCCAGTGTAATAAAATTTAATTTTCCAATTTTTCTTAGCGTTTGAACAATACTTTTTCGCATTTTCGAGCGCTAGTCTAAATAATAAATCCCCTTATTGCATCTGAGCCTTCAATTACAGATATTGTGAAACTTGATAACCTCATAATTACAAATTTTGGAAATGTTTGAATTTCAACGCTTTCGAACTTGGAAATTTCAGCATTTAGAAATCTGAAGATTCTCCTCCTGCGCTAAATCTTGGCTAAAGGAAGTCTATATTGTACCCAAATGTACCAACTTGATAAACGTGTACTCCTCTCTGAGTTGGGCAAAATGTAATATGATTATAAATTATAAGTTACGAATGTAATTGTGTAATTGACTACACATTATTTTCTGCAATCGTTAATTTAGATAGTTAACAAAATTGTGGTCAACTACCTGAATTAACAATTACAGAAAATATTGTGTAGGTAATTCATTACACAATTACATTTTAATCGTAATTTCTAATTTGTAATTAGATTACATTTTAGCTAACTCTGGCTCTTCTACAGCACTTTCAAATCCATTACGTTCAATAGTTTCACTGTTTCTTCGACTTTTTTTTAGATGTCAAAAGGCCCGGAAAATATGGAGATTGATAAGCCTCCGTCCCCAGGACGGAGGCGAACGAGCAGCAGGACGCCGTCGCGAAGACGGAGTCGAACGAGTAGCCGGACTCCGTCGCGAGGACGGAGTCCGCGGAGAGAGCCAACTACGTCCTCGCGACGGAGTCCGCGGAGAGAGTCAACTACGTCCTCGCGACGGAGTCCGCGGAGAGAGCCAACTCCGTCCTCGCGACGGAGTCCGCGGAGGTGGATGGAGATCGCGTTGCGAATTCAGAAGCAGGTATGTAGATACGTAGACAATCTCGCGCAAACATTTTTTACATTCTAATTAAAGTTTTAAGATTTATGTTTATTTTTCATATTACAGAACAGCGAGCTCAAAAAAAAATTGAGAAGCTGGAAGTATGGAGGAGGAAAAGGAGGAAGAGGAGGAAGAGGAGGTAGAAGAGGCAGAGGAGGAAGAGGGGGAAGAGGAGGCAGAGGAGGAAGAGGAGGAAGAGGAGGCAGAGGAGGAAGAGGAGGGAGAGGAGCGACTTATATTTTTTATAATTAAAATTTTTATAATTCAAATAAATAATTTTTTATCATATTTGTAGTCGAAAGCCTTTCATCCGTCGACCATGAATAATTTTCTCGTATTTATTAGTACTTTAGTTGCGAATCATATATTTAGTCGAGAAAGTACGAATAAACACGAGAAAATTATTCATGGCCGATAATTTAATTACCCATTAAATTAATTCAATCCTAGCGCTTCAAATGAAAATTGGCTCGGGTTATCCTTTAGCGCCCAGTGTGATGGCTTAGTGCACACATATTGTATGTCCACTTTTTATGAAATTTGAGTTTTTATATGCAACAAATAGTGTTTCTTTATGCTGCATAAAAATTACATTTTTATCGTTTTTATAAATTTATCAAAAATAATATTTTTGTTTATTGTATGTCCCTAAATTTATTTTATATGCTGAGTGCACAAATGTTGTGTGTCCATGCCAGAGGACAAAAATAGTCTAGGAAAAATGTGACTGTTACGTCCTGAAGGGACTTCCTGTAAATCACCCTGGAATGATTTACCGGGTTCGCTGCTCTATCAAGGTGCTAAAGCACGCCTTGACTATACTTACCAGGATCGGGAAGGTGATTGGGGTTGAATGAGAGAGTACGAGGCATGTAACGGGGAAACGATAACGCAAAATATATTGTTACAGGAATAATACTGAATTATCCTACCTTGAGACGGCGCTCCGTCTCAGCTGTCGCTCGCTGTATCGCACGGCACGCTTTCCGTCTCGTATGTCGGTCGCTCGCTGTGTCGCTGACCCAAACGTAGGTCGTGGGCGCTCGCTTCTGTGCTCTCGGATGGCACTCGGAAGTCGGTCGCTTCGTCGCGCGCGGTTTCTAATCGTCGGTTTCTACGCGGTCCTACGTCGATCACGATTAACGCGCAAGGGCTCTCCCGGCTAGGCCGTTCTCGGTGCGTCGGATGGAGTTACCCTTTCACGAATTACTATCGGCCGTTCGTATTTCGCGGACTTGACGCAGAGACGCGGTCGCAGTATCTAGACGGCTCTCTGGCTCGTCGTGACTTCCTATCTCGAGCTCCCGAAATTGAATGAATTCTCAATCAATCCTCGTTATGGGCCGTGCCCCGATCAATCCGCGCGAATGGGGAAAACCGCCCCGTCGGCAGTTGTCGCTCGCCGCACGCGTCGGAAATTTCCGGGCCCGGGCCGCCGGCGGTCACGTTGTCCCTACGGCTGTTGCTACGCGGCTCAGCATAACGTGACTGCCACGCGCGAGGCGATTCCGCTGAATCGCCGTCTACGGAATAAAGCGACGCGCGGACAGCTAGCACGGAAAGGGCCAGAAGGGCCCATGTAACATGACAATAATTAAAAATTTTTAAAAAAGTCTTCCTATATCTATCGCGAAGAAAAAAGATATTCTGTACAACGGAATTATTCCTGAATACTACAAGGCATTTATCAATAGCATACCGTCAGCAAAATCACAACGTGCTGTAATTTCAATTCCCATGGACATTGACAAAAAGGAAAACTACGAAAATGACAACTGCGAAAATGAAAACGAATAATTACTTTTTTATTCCTGTTTCAAAATAAATACAATATTGAAGTGAGATTATTTCCAGTATTATTCCTTTCATTCCTTTCTATATAATATCATTCAGTATAGTATGTACTCCTCTGTACTTGGTTACATATAGCATGTCCATCTTCCAAGTATTATTATCGAATTATTATTATAATTTTGCAGATTCTAACTTATACTACTAATTACATATTTTCAGTGATACCTATATTACATATATATGATAATACAATAATGCAAAAAATATTTATTATTATTTAATTATGAAGTATCATTGAATGTTTGAACCTGTTTTTCTCAAAAACGCTAAAAGTGGACATACAATATGTGTGCACTCAGCCATCCATGTACAAAAGGAAAATTTTTTTTATGTAGGTTAGTCCGTTGTTGCTCTAACTGCCTCAATTACTATAACATAAATACGATCGCGATTTCAAGTGATGTATGTGTTACGGTAAAAGCGTTAATTTAGTAAATGTAGACAATTCCCAGCAGTTCCTAGTCAATGTATGCCTAAAATGCATATAACCTAACCTAAAGTCGTCCGAAAATGCATGCATTGACTGCATCACGCTTTTACTGTGGCTTGTGTATCCAGCTAACGCTTCAGTTTTGCTATGATTCCACGTTGGCAGTCCTCCCGAGTAGGCGCCATCTCGTGTCCATTAGCTCAACTAAATTTGTCACGTGACTTGCTCTGTATTATCGCCAATATGGCGGAACTCGTATTTGGGAATGCAATCACGGGGATACGTTTTTCGTCCTTATATGAACAGATTTTAGGCTGGGTGAGGTCTCATTCGAAAGAGGAAGGTTCAGTGCAGGGCGCTCTGGTCATCGTTTGAGTCACAAAACTCTTTTAGTGACGTAAAAATACTTGGATTCATGCGGGTGTATTTTGTCGACTTTTGCTCTACTTTGAACACTCGTATTATTAGATATCAACACAATTTCGTCGAACCATGACCAGAGCGCCCTGCACTGAACCTTCCTCTTTCGAATGAGACCTCGCGCAGTCCAAAATTCGCTCATATAAGGACGAAAAACGTATCCCCCCAAACCCATGTTTCGGGCACATTATGTAGGTATTACAGCGCGCTGCATTACCCGTGTCTACCCCCTTAATGGGAGGTGATTTTTTCACCTTACTAATCACATTTGTAGCCGTCCTTGTAATGTCTTGTTCCTCTAAATCGTGGTCTATATCATTCTCCATGTCCAAAGATTGAAAGCGGTTCCTTTCCTGGATGTCAGTGTGTTGGAGGTTAGATTTCGTAGTGAGTTTGCTCGTTTTCTTCGGGAACATCCAGCCCTCTACCGGGGGCGTGGAGAGATGCGAGGGGCCTGAGCTCGATGGCGTCTCCTCAGAGGGCGTCCTAGGGCCGCTTTTTCGTGCTTTGTCGAGGTTAGGAATAACCACGCTTTTTCGAGGGGCCCCAAATTCGTTCAGGAAATTTTTGTGGAAACGGTCCAACGGGATTGGCTGCATTTTCGGCGTTTTTTTATTTTTTCTTAACGGCATAGTATTAGCCGCGTAGTTCTCTTTATTCTCGTCCAGAGACGAGAAGCCACGTTTCGCATCCTGCGAAGGCATACTGCCAGCTGGCCCTAGATTAACGTGCGGGAGGCACCCGCGACGAATCAGGGCCAGAAATAGGTACGTAGTATGTTCACACACGTATTAGAACTGTCACTATTAAATTCACACTAGAATAAACACTATATTGACGGATTACTAAGAAATAAACTTCACTAAATGTAAGGAGCGGAGACGCAACGACCTGTCTCCTTCGGCAGCCACACCGGAAGTCCCCGGAGAACTGATACTTAACATAGGTTGCCAACCTGAGCGGAGTGCTCTGACAGAGGACCTTCCCGTTAGCCAACATGCCAGACAGAGCCCTAGCACCCGAATTGCCGAGGATACGCCCATCCCCATTCCCGAGGCACGGGGCTACTTGGTGCCTTTCACCGCAGTCCGTCAGCCCACCAAGCACTACTTCCCCAATGCCTCCTGAGAGCAATCCTCCTCTCACTACATCTTCTGTTTCTCCTTCGTCTGCTGTGAGGTATTCGTCACTGTCAGTAGAGTCAGGGTCAGTGTTCATAGAATCAATTTCGACTTCATTAACGACGTTGCATAACTTTCCATATGTTAAGAAAACTTTGGCAATAGTTTGCTCATTCTTTTCTGTTATGGGGTAATTTTCATCCTCGTCCTTGACACCCTCGGCATCTACAGATGGCAAATCGTTGGGCCCTACGACGGTCTCCCGCAGATCCTCAGAAGAGAAGTGGTGATTCATAGGGATGTTTTGAAAGGGCAGAATTTGATCGGACTCCACAGAGTTGGAAGGGTTGCGAGATAGAGCATCGGCATTGGAATTAGCTTTCCCAGGTTTGTAAACGATCGTATAGTCATACTCATTTAGCTTAATTCGCCACCTCATAAGGCGAGAGGTGGGATCCTTTACGTTATGAAGCCAAACTAATGGTTTCCATATAGATATGGTCGAAAATGCTTAACCCTCCGAGTACTGGACTTCAAGTCCTGGGCCTGGGTCTTTCTAGACCCACACCGATAGTTCACTAATACTAATTCACGGTCGCTCGAGACCCTCACCGATACTGTCGTAAAGTAGGATGGTCGCCGAGCTCGAGACCCTCACCGATATTGTACACACAGTGACGATCGCTCTAGCTCGAATCAGTCGGTTTCGGATTAGGTACGTTTGGAAATTTGTTGTACATATATGAAAGAAATAATCTTGTGAATTATAAAAAAATTACATTTATTCAATATTTATATTATTATCATTACATCTAATGCATACAATTCTACGGCTTTCTGTGGAGTGGTTCTTACACACATGTTTATTACAAGATTCGCATTTTGCGGGGTATTTATTGTTATTTCCCACGCAATAGCAGCATCTCGCACGCTTGTGACCTCCTACTCTCGTTTTTTTAACAATTTTTCTCCCCGTTGCTTCTATCGCCCTCACAATATTTACATTTAGACCTCCTTCCTGATCTTCAAACTGCGTAGCCCGTCTGTCAATATTTTTGGCAGTCAATTTTTTGGCTAATGCCTCTAAAAATAATTTTCGTCTCATCGTAGATGAATGTCTCATCTCCCATGTTGGATTTTTTACATGCCAGATAACATAGGCATTATATGCGGCAATATCAATATAATGCATAAATAATGATAGGGGCCAACGGCGGGTGCAGCGCCTACAAGAATACTCCCTCACTAATTTGTCTAAGACATCGACTCCACTTTTCGTGGAATTGTAATAGTTAATAATTTCTGGTTTAAATTTTTGTGCAGCTGCTGATATATTATGTTCGCGGTGCAATGTGGACAGTAGCACAACACACTTTCGCAGCTTTGGCACGTACGATACCAAGGTTATATTTTGTGTGAATAAAAATTCTGATGAATATACACATCGATTTTGTACTTCTGTTAGAATTTTAGGTAAATCCCGCCTATTCTTGCGCATCGTTCCGACTAAAAAGAGGTTATTTTCTAATAAATACTCGGCTAAAGTTATGTCCGTGAAAAAATTATCGGTCGTCACGCATCGACCAGAATTTCTCCAGAAATCCGTCATTTGTTTTACGACACGTTGCCCTTGTTGTTTCTCTGGTGCGTTGCCTTGTTTCCCCAAATAGATGTCCATATTGCAGCAGTAGTATGTTTGGGAATCACAAAGGCTCCATATCTTAATTCCATATTTGCCAGGTTTGTTTGGCATGTAGACTTTGAAGGAGCAACGGCCGCGAAACGTCACCAACTGCTCATCAACGAATCCAACGTCTGTTGCATTGTATGATTCCTTACAATTTTTAGTAAAGATATTTGTAACATCTCTCAGAGGTGCCAGTTTGTCCGTTGCCTTTCTTTCCTCTCGTGTGGCGGAATCGTCGAAACGAATATACCTGAGTAAAACATAAATGTAAATGTAAGTGTGGATGTAAGTGAAGATATAAGCGAAAGCCATCCAAAACCGAAAGGCAAGGATAATAAATAAATGTAATAACAATAATAATAATAACATACCTTAGAATATCTATGAAGCGATCACGCGACATTGTTGCCGCATAAAATTGCCGAGAAAGTGCATCGCTAGTTTTCCATAGGTCCTGCTTGCGTTCGCGTGATTCTCTGAACCGTCCAATTAGTAGCAGAAGCCCAAAAAATGCTTCCATTTCGGTACGGTCCACTGGTTTCCAGTTTTTATTCGGCGGCATACTCTTATTTGCCTTCATATTGGTATGCAAAATGACGGTGTGGATGATTTCTTCATTTATAAATAAATGAAAACAATCATCCACTGTTTCGACATGCTCACTTTTGTCTGTTAGTGAACACTTGCGCTGGAGGTATTCGACTGCACAGTTGTCGGGCGCAATATAGCTCCAGTGGCATCCAGCTACCATTTGGTTTCCTGGATGTGCAGATGCTGATGGATGATCTTCATCGGATTCGGAATCTTGCTCCTCTGGCTCAGCGTCGCTATTGGAAGCACTTCCACCATCCGATGACTGTTCACAGTCGTGCACGTCTTCATTGTAATGCAGGCACTGTATGAATACAAAGTCAAACAAACAAAAGAACGATAACACGAACAACAATGATAACAACGATAACAACGATAACAACGATAATAACGATAATAACGATAACGATAAAAACAACAAAACCACCAAAAATAATAGACACGGGCAAGAACACAAGAAAGCAGCGAAGCGTCGTCGTCAACTATGCAGTCGCGAATGCCACTCGGCAGCGCAGTCGTCACAAACTTCCCATTGTTGCCACAAACAGTCACCGGAAAGGCCCGGTTTATGTTTTTATGACACCCCCGACGGCTAAAAGTTCGCTTGGCCGCGGCTGACCCCCACAGCTCCGTCACTGTGTGCGTTAGCGCTCTCAAACGGTGGGTCAAAATTGATCCAGGCCCCGTACTCGGAGGGTTAACAGCGAAAGCAACAGCCAATAACTCCTTCTATATTGTGGAATAATTGACCTCAGCTCCACAAAGTGTTCTCGAAGCGAATGCTATTGGAAGATCTTTACCAATTGGATCCTGGCTTAACACGGCCCCAACAGCGAAGTTAGAAGCGTCCGTCGTGACAATAAAGGGCAGTTGAAAGTTAGGGAACTGTAAGATAGGTCTAGAACAAATGGTATCCCGTAAGTTTTCAAAGACAACTTGTGCATCGCAATTCCAGGCAAAATTAACGTCTGCTTTCAGAAGCTGGGTCAGCGGCTTAGCAATTCTAGCCATTTGAGGAATGAATCGACGATAGTACCCAATGAGCCCCAAAAATTGCTTTATGTTCTTTTTAGTTTTCGGGACAGGGAAAAGTTTCACTGCTTCGATTTTAGTAGAGTGAGGTTTCACCCCTTCTGTCGAAATAATATGGCCCAGATAAGGTACTTCACGCCTCAAAAAACGACATTTTTCAGGTTGCAACGTTAAATTGGAGTTTTGTAACCGAGCCAAGAGGTTTCGCAACTTTCGCGAATGCTCGGCCAAAGAGCTAGCAGAAATGACGACATCATCCATATATACGAAGAGCTCCACTCCCTGCAGACCAGACAAGACCAGGTCCATGCACCTTTGGAAGGTGGCCGGGGCATTCTTTAACCCAAAGGGCATTCTATTAAACTCGTAATGGCCACCAGGGACAGAGAATGCAGTCTTTGACCTAGATTGGGCGTCCATGGGGATCTGATGGAACCCAGAAGCCAAATCAAGAACAGTGAAATATTTTCCTGCTCCAAGTTGATTCAAAATTTCCGTGATGTTGAGCAGTGGGTAAGCATCGTTAATAGTTTTTTCGTTTAACATACGGTAATCTATTACCATCCGCCAACGCCGGTTACCCTTTGAATCGGCATTTTTAGGGACCACCCAAATGGGTGAGTTATAAGGTGAAGCCGATGGACTAATGACATCGTTTTTGAGTAAGGTATCTACTTGTTTCTTAATTTCCTCTTTATGGATAATGGGAAAACGGTACTGTTTTGTGTTATTTGGGATTTCATCAGTTGTTATTATTGCGTGCTTCAGAGCACGGGTGGAATTTAATTTGTCAGACGGGAGGTACAATTGATGGGGAAAGCGGTTCACGAATTCAAGTACACTAGCTCGCTCAATTTCATTAAGGTCATCTAAATCCAAAAGCTTTACTATTTCGGCTAATCTGGAAGCGTTAGACTTTGACTGGTCCAAATTAGTTTTTCCTTTCCGGGGAAAACGCGGTATTGGTTGACCTTCCGTGAACTCTTCTAATTCAATTGGGGGAACAGTTACAATAACATGGTTGGGGTGGTTTACTGGTCACTGGTCACTGGTCATTGGTCACTGGTCACCGGTCAAAGGTCACTGGTCACTGGTCACTCATCACAGGTCACTGGCCACTGGTCACTGGTCACATGTCACTGGTCTCTTGTCACGGGTCCACTAATCGCATAAATTTTGGCAAACCCGTGTTGTTGACTGACTAATGCTTCCCCAATATAAACACCTGGGTCTGCTATGAGTTTCCTTACATAACTCTCTTTAGCCTCCGGATTTTTGACGGGCAGGGCAATAGCCTAATAAGGCATTTCGAATGGGGAAGTAATTTAAAAGAAGATGACGAAAGAAGGAAATGTTCATTATCAATTTTGAGAGTGTTAGATTTATTATTACCGAATTTCAATATAGCGTTTCTATTTTCTAGGAACTGTTACAACGATTGGAAAATCTATGTCAACCACTTGAAATTCAACATCAACGTTATGTACTGGGAGAATGACTTCACCAAGAGTGCGTAAGCTTCCTGACTCAATTCCAGCAAGATCATAAGTGATATTGGTGTTTACTACTTCACTAGAATTTAGACTGTTTCGCTTTATTAAATTAAATTGTGAGCCAGTATGAATGAGAAAATTAGCGTAATTCTTTTGAAAACACCCATGAATTAATTTAATTACTGGTAGATGACTGGACCCTTTCACCTGGATTTTGAAGCAAGCTCGCTGGGTTTGGCGCTGGCGATCTAGGCCTCGCTCCGTGTCGCGCCCTTCCGCGGAGTCGCCTTCGAGTTTAAATCACCCGAGCGAGAGCTTTCGCCGAAAGCTCGAAAGGTCTCCAAGTTCCGCTTTTTAAAGCAATGAGTTTCTGTATGTCCACTTTTCTTACAAAACCTGCATCTAATTTCCTCGCGGTCTCTAAAACCCACTCGATCCTTTCCGACAGATGGGCACTGACGACTTAGATGACCGATCTGATGACACTTGTAATATGTGCGGTTCTCGGGGGTCTTAGGATCGTTAAGGGGGTAGACACGGGTAATGCAGCGCGCTGTAGACCGACACAATCTGGCCCGAAACATGGGTTTGCACGCTGACGTTGTTTGTCCTTATATGAGCAAATTTTGGGCTGGGCGAGGTCTCATTTGAAAGATGAAGGTTCAATGCAGCCCGCTCTGATCATGGTTCAAAGAGATTGTGTTGATATGTAATAATACGAGTGTCCAAAGTAGAGAAAAAATCGACAAAATGCACTCGCAGATTCCATGTACAGTAAAGTCTCCCTATGGGCTCGCTGGTCGGGACCGGCGATGAGCCCTCATGGAGACCCGAGTCCTAATTCCGAGTGTTCGTTTCTCGCTTCTTTCTGGTCGAAGGGGGAGCGAGATGGAATGCTTTGCGTGCGCGGCAGGCGTGCGCGACGGGTGCGAGCGCTCAGATGGAATCGTGACTGCTCGACGCATGCGGGCGACGGGCAGATAGCCAGGCACGGCACGAGTCTTTTTTGGGCCCTAGGCGAACTTGCCAAATTCCGCCATTTATTATAATATATTTATTTGAGTTTATTGATGACCTTACTCTGAATTTTTATTCGTAGTATTAAACCACTTATAGTACAACTTGTAATATTTAATTTTAAAGTTTATTTTGAACAATACCAGCAATGAAAATACCATTTTGCACCTATTGTCGACTTTCCGCCCAGGGCGCAAAAAAGACTTGAGCCGGGCCTGCGTCAAGATTTAGCGACCATCGCGCACGCCCGCCGCGCATGCAAAGGACGGAGTATCAGGCCTCCGAAAGACGGAGCGAGACAAAACATCAACGCGTCGTCTGTCTCGTACCGTCCTCGCTCGCTTTCAGCGCCTTTCGCTCGCTCTCGTTCCATCTCGCTCTCGCCTTCACCGGACAAGAGTGAGACAGAAGTGGTGGGGATAGGTGACAAGCCCTCATCGTGTGCACAAAACCGAGCCCATAGAGAGACTTTACTGTATTTGTAGGTCTCTAAAAGAGTTTTCTGACTCAAACGATGAGCAGAGCGGGCTGCATTGAACCTTCCTCTTTCGAATGAGACCTCACCCAGCCCAAAATTTGCTCATGTAAGGACAAACAACGTCAGCCCGCGATTGCATTCCCAAATACGAGTTCCGCCATATTGGCGATAATACAGAGCAAGTCACGTGACAAATTTAGTTGAGCTAGTGGATACGAGATGGCGCCTACTCGGGAGGACTGTCAACGTGGAATCATAGCAAAACTGAAGCGTTAGCTGGATACATGTGCCACAGCAAAAGCGTGATACAGTCAATGTATGTATTTTTGGACGATTGTAGGTTAGATTATATGCATTTTAGGCATACATTGACTAGAAACTGCTGGAAACTGTGTACATTTACTAAATTCACGCTTTTACTGTAACACATACATCACCGCTGCCGAATATATGTTATAATTATATGGCCACATTATTTCAAATAAAAAAAGAGATTGGAACTTTTTAATAACACTGGAAGTAGTGATTTACTGATACCATATTTTCAGAATGTGGAAGTTACAGCAATTATTTGCGATTATTGCTTTTATTATTATTCTTCCGACTATTGTATATAACATATAACAAGGAAAAGTCTCCAAATCGGTCAACAGTTGACTCCTTGATTTTTTTTGTAATTCTTTACGCTCCTATGCAGAGATGGGTATTATTTAATTAAAAGAATAACTTCCGAATGGCCCCTGTGGCCGATCGACACGAGGTTTGGGGGAGGGTGTGTGTACCCTAAATCTAAAATTCTATTTAGCTTCGGGTATTTATTAGTTTCCTTTGTTTATTCGAAGGCCTTTCATCTTGGGCTTCGAATAATTTTTCATCTTTCATTATATCTTTATCCTAAGGTCGTATTCAGATATATTGGCCGGTCGATTCGTTTTCGCGAACAGCGATCGAGGAGAAATCAGCCACCACCATCTGACGATCGTGGATTTGTCTGTTGGAGTTACGAGGCCACCCAAGGGTATGGTGGGGTAACGGGAATGCTGCTCGGCTCTGTCTGAACGTAGCCGTGTGGCTGTTATGACGAATACGAAATGAAGCTATCGAAAAAGAATCAATGTTCTGACCAATAAAGCTCCTGAATTTTTTCGGAGCTAAGGCCTAAGGCACACCTATTCTGATGCGTGTATTTCTACGCTGCAGCTCGGTTTGGCCTATACATGACAGAAGCTTGGCGCTGTCCCCACCACTTCTGGCTCACTCGTGTTCTGCGATGACGAGAGAATACGCGTTACGAATAGGAGTGTGCGGATCGTCCCGCGGCTCGGATTCTCGGCCCTCGGGACGGGTCGGAAAAGGGTATAGCCGGTTAAGGTGGTCAAATGTGCCCTTGAACCGAATTCGACTCACGATGAGTCATTCGAAAGCTTATAAAAAAATAAACATTTGTGGCAAGTTTCAACTTTGTATCTCGACCCGGAGGATAGTAAAGGGCAAAAATAGAAAAACAGGTTTTTGCCGAATTTCTCCTATACTAGGGGATGAAAAATCTTGAAAAAAATCAGAGCCATTTCTGTTATCGGGGCACATATTAGAGAATTGTTTCAGATTTTTAAATTAAAAAACCAAGCTGTGAAAAATAAAAAACGCCAAAAAATGCTGAAAAATGCCGGTTGTGTATCGAAGCAGTCTTGGCACTATAATTATATTTTTACTGTAAGTACGTATCATTGATACTATTGTCCTAAATTTTTTTCAGATATTTCAATTTGGTGCGCCGCAGTTAAAAAAATTAAAAACCGATTTTTTCGTCGTTTTTTCCGTGTCAGAGTAACTTATAGGTGGAATTTTCATACATACTTTATGAAATAAATCATTTATGGGATCTGAAATGTTTATACGTACAGCAAAACATCATAGGAATTAAAGAAACTGAAAAAACCGAATCATTTGAAACTATGTTATGCGCCTTACATTGTAAAGTATCTACCGTATTTTCCAACGGCGTCGGTGACGCAGCGGTAAAGCGTCGAGCTGTTATACCGCTGCTAACTTTTTAAACATAGGTTCGAGCCTCGGACTTCCAAGTCCCTTAGGCTAAGTTTTTTTTTTTTTTTTCGTTAATTATATATATTTCCTAACTTTACGACACAATAATCAATATTTATTTTCAAATGTTTTAAGAATATTTGAAAAACATATTAACCTGAAATATACGTAAATATGAGTTTGGACTGCTTGTTATGCCGCCTTTTCTCTTGTCAAGTATCCTGTCAATTATATTAATATGTGAAATTGGTGTTCAAATCTCTTACCTTTAACAATTATGGATGGATAGCAACAAAAATCGTGTCTGATGTATTCAATCGTCATCGCTGTCTTCATTAATTACTGGTGTCACGTGTTTACTGTTGAATATTTTGCTGAGAATTTCTGCAGGTCTTACAATTTTTTAAAGGTACCGAGCATGCGATAAGTAATAAATTATTGCAGCTATGTGTGAACAGCACCCGACGGTGCGGTTACCATTTGCACATTCACAACAATAGCGCTTTATTCCAGAATAGCCTATTGAGTTTGGTGCATAATCAATATAACATCTGTAAGTTTTGCTGTTAATATGTCGTGATCTTACTTCGAATTTAATAATATTCTTTCTCTCTTTAACACAACGATGATTAATGTTGTTCTCTTCATCCATTACTTCTGCTAAATATGATATCGCTTGAGATAATTGATACGAACCAGTAAAAAGAATTTTGAGGTCTTTCTCTGTCATTTCCGGAAAATCAAGAAGCTCGTTAGCTGAGAGCTGATTAAATGGAATCTTTCGCCTGTTCCAATGTGACAGAAATTCTAACATATATTTTGAATAAAAGAGAGAATAGAATTGTATGATCTAATTCTAATAGACGAAAAGGCTAAATAGTAGGAAAACAACAACACGATTTTTGTTGCTATCCATTCATAATTGTTAAAGGTAAGAGATTTGAAAACCGATTTCACATATTAATATAATTGACAGGATACTTGACAAGAGAAACGGCGGCATAACAAGCAGTCCAAACTCATATTTACGTATATTTCAGGTTAATATGTTTTTCAAATATTCTTAAAACATTTAAAAATAAATATTGATCATTGTGTCGTAAAGTTAGGAAATATATATAATTAACGAAAAAAAAAAAACTTAGCCTAAGGGACTTGGAAGTCCGAGGCTCGAACCTACGTTTAAAAAGTTAGCAGCGGTATAGCAGCTCGACGCTTTACCGCTGCGCCACCGACGCCGTTGGAAAATACGGTAGATACTTTACAATGTAAGGCGCATAACATAGTTTCAAATAATTCGGTTTTTTCAGTTTCTTTAATTCCTATGATGTTTTGCTGAACGTATAAACATTTCAGATCCCATAAATGATTTATTTCATAAAGTATGTACGAAAATTCCACCTATAAGTTACTCTGACACGGAAAAAACGACGAAAAAATCGGTTTTTAATTTTTTTAACTGCGGCGCACCAAATTGAAAAATCTGAAAAAAATTCAGGACAATAGTATCAATGATACGTACTTACAGTAAAAATATAATTATAGTGCCAAGACTGCTTCGATACACAACCGGCATTTTTCAGCATTTTTTGGCGTTTTTTATTTTTCACAGCTTGGTTTTTTAATTTAAAAATCTGAAACAATTCTCTAATATGTGCCCCGATAACAGAAATGGCTCTGATTTTTTTCAAGATTTTTCATCCCCTAGTATAGGAGAAATTCGGCAAAAACCTGTTTTTCTATTTTTGCCCTTTACTACCCTCCGAGTCGAGATACAAAGTTGAAACTTGCCACAAATGTTTCTTTTTTTATAAGCTTTCGAATGACTCATCGTGAGTCGAATTCGATTCAAGGGCACATTTGACCACCTTAACTGGCTATACCCTTTCGGGCAGGATCGAGCGGGGTCCCGATACCTTCGTATTGCTCGAGATCCAGACGGTTTCGGGATCCCGAGACTCGATTCGGGCTACAAGCATGACCGCCATGAGCGGGCAATTTGATTTCAGGTCGGCTTGGCAAAACTCGGACGCGATCGGCTCGAAAGCCAGCTATTACGAGGGGACCGAGACGGAAAGAATTATGTATATCATTTATATCGATACCAGAGTGATAAGTTTTTACCTTTCTGTCTCCTGTTGAATCATAATTTGTATCTTATGATTTATTTACATATATATGTATTTTCATTGCTACCAAATAGTCTGTGAATACTGAATACGTCCATATACGTACTTAAATAAATACCATGTTCAGAACTTGGGAAGAAGACTATTTTTATATCGACAATATTGTAAAATCTGAATAAAATATACTTCATACTTAGTACTTTATGTAAAGGGAATATATAGGGTATTATCTTTTTCCGGATAGTTTCAGATTTAAAATAGAAAACGTACGAACTATAAGCATACAAAAAGGAATATTTCCTGGATGTTTCATAATAATAACAATATACAGGAGGCGAATATTTTATTATTTCAAATTAACGTGTAAGAAACATAATTTTTCTATGTTCTCAGGTAATAATTTTAATCTATTACTGGTAACGATATCGTCCGATCGCGTCCGAGTTTTGCCGAGCCGACCTGAAATCTAATTGTCCCCTCATGGCGGCTATGCTTGTAGCCCGAATCGAGTCTCGGGGTCCCGAAACTGTCGGGATCTCGAGCAATACGAAAGTATCGGGACCCCGCCCGATCCCGCCCGAAAGTTGCCGGCCCGTCCCGAGCCCGAAAAATCGGGTAACCGCACATCCCTAGTTACGAAACTCACCAGCCAATAAATCTGAATACGATCTTAGAAGTTAGAATAACCGACGAGAACCTTTGTGTCCCGAGCCGCGCGAGATCGCCGTGCTCGGCGATGTGTCATCGATTATAAAGAAACAGAATTTGTTTATTTTTCATCGTATCAATATGAATGTGCCACAAATGGATTCCTGGCATTCTCCCGATTAAATTGACCGAAAATAATTTAAATCGGACTATTTTTAAGAAAACGGGCTTTCAATTCTGCAAACAATTTTTCACGTAATTTCCTTAATTTTGGTCCGAATTATAACCTTTTTTGAGCCAATTTGATCGAGAAAACATGAGGAATCGACTGACGTCACTTTCGCAAAGATCTGATTAGAAATGCAGAACTGCAGATTTGTCACTGCTTAGTGCGCAACATTGTACGGCCCAGCTGGTTTCGAGCGTCGATTTCTTGCCAGCGTGCAGGACAAGAGGGGACTTTTCATGGCGAAGGAAAGTCAGCCTTATATAGAACTCAAATCGAGAAAGACTTTGCTGACAAACTTTATATTCATGTCAAACAAATACTTTAATTGTAAAATTTAGACGAGAAACTATTGTTGAATATCGCCAGTTCTTTCATATGCATCACTTGGTTGGGAATTCCTGATCCCACCTTTTCATGCATTTACCTATTGAAATGTTGCTTCAAGTCATCGGGAAATTGAATTGCTTTTTCCTGCACATACATATATCTGTTCGCGAGTAGGTGTCACGAAGGACGCGACTTTGGTTTCCCAAATAAATTCACATTTATCAGGGCCCTCGTCTGAACCGCTTGACAAGGGGATTGAACGACGTAAATCGAGTGCGAGTGAAATAGCGCACCAGCGAGAGAGTAGAGACCCTCGGTCGACGGCGACTTGAGTCATCCAGTACTGAGTACTGAATATGAAAATGTTCATATTTCTCATTACACCTTGATAAGAGTGTTACCACCGATGGATTGGTGAGTTTATGTCCACGAAAATGAGTCGAGACGCGAAGCAATTCGGTCTATTTTTTCTTATGAAAACATGATTAGGACACACACACACACACACACACACTACGTTCACTAAAAATAGACCGAATTGCTCCATGTTTGGCATCATTTTCATCAGTAATGCAGTGCTCTGGTGAAGAACTGTTAGATACCCCGAGCCTTCACAAATTGTATATCTGGACAGTGTCATTCGTTTCGACCGTTAGCCACTTTCCGCGCGACTTTCTCTTACACCATGTCTGGTTTTCGTCACCCACTTGGACCCTTAGACCTTTTCAGGCGTTCGTGCCTTATTGTTAGCCATAAACAAGCGAATTAGACCGTGGGCCTCAAGGCCCTTCTTCCAACCGAAATCACTTCAAACGTAGAAAGTAAGTTTCCACAGTAATGCCACTTCCACCCTCGCCAATAACCAATCCCAGTTTCTATTTCCATACCCTCGCAATAGCAACCACCAATAGGATTCTTCATGTTGTCGACGTTCTTTTCGAATCTCGCGAACGAGAGTTAGAAAGCTCTGATACCTTGTACAGGCAAGTCGCCTCCAAATTCGCTGCTTAATAAAGACGAGTAATCGATAATAGGAAGTGTTGAATTTGTTCCTCCCCGGGTTCACGACACAAATTTGGCGCAGTCGGTAGGACAGTCAACGGTGAACGAATAGATAAACTTTATATAAAAAGTGTTCTTCGCCTGTGGATTTTTTATCCTTTGTGACGAAAGATAATCGTGTCAACCCCGGAAATCTACGGATCCAGATATCCACTGCAGCAGAGGAAGTCAATTATTGGCACGCCCAAGGACTCCTTCACTGGTAGAGGTTTGTGTGGTGCATATTCGAATTTCGTTGCTTGTCAATCGCCTTTGTTACTCAACATCCTATCACAATGGTTGATAATTCCACAACTTCATCTAATTCCACAGATTTATCCAATACCATGGATCGATCTAATACCACGTCCGATTTTCCAATACAGTTTCTATGTAATTTGATTCCTAAAGAATTCACTGGTAACAGATTTGAGCTCGGGCAGTTTTTAGCCAACTGCAATAATGCAAATGAACTTGCCTCAGAAAGACAGAAAACTCCGTTATTGTATTTTATTCTTTCAAAAATCTCTGGTAATGCTAAGGAGCAACTCGCCCTTCAAGATTTTCGTAATTGGGCAGAATTAAAAGATCAGCTTAAGAGGTTGTATCAAGATAAGAAACATTATTGCCAAATAATGGAAGAATTAAATAATTGTAAGCAGTTTCCTTCCGAAGGTATCAATACATTTTATCAAAGATTGCTGACCCTGTCCTCAAGGGCGCTTAGTGCAATACAGCAATATGCAAGTGATCCCTTAGAAATACCGGGTAAGAAAAAATCTGTAGAGGAAGCTACGTTAAATCGATTTGTTTATCATAGTAGTCCGCAAATTTCCCAAATGCTGAGATGGAAAGATTTCGATAATTTAAATTCTGCGTATTCCGCCGCTGTTTCGGAAGAACGTGCTTTAAACATGCAGAAGTATACTAAACAAGGATCTTGTAAAATCTGTAAAAGAACAAATCACGAAACTTCTCAATGTAGATTCAAATCGTCTGGTCCAAATCATACTAGGGTTGTTAATCATGTTCAAACTCCTAATCAGAGTCGGAATAATTATCAAAATTCGCACCAACAAAATCCGACCGAATCCCATCAACCCCATACACAAAATCGTTATCAGAATCAAAATCATGTGAGTTCGAATCAGCCTGTCAATCAATCTAAATCTTGTAATTATTGTAAAAAGCAAGGCCACCTGATCGCTGAGTGTAGAAAGAGACAGTTTAATAATAGTCGAAGGGAACAATTTACAAATCAAAATTCTTCTCGCACAGAAAATGCTGCGGTTCATTTAAACTCCCAAGAGTCCTCAGCGACGAACATCGCGCTGACGGACCGAATTTCTCAGTTAACGGTGTTCGAGAGTTGAATGTCTCCATTTCACATGATAATTTAGATTATATTAACGCATTCTCCCCGCATTCAAAAAATAGCAACAAAAATTTCAAATTTCTGATAGACACGGGTGCGAATATTTCTTTGATCAAAGCCTGTAGATTAGATCCGGAAACGTGTTTTAATTCAAAGGATAAACTGATATTACATGGTCTTAGTCCGAATATTCCTGTAGGAACTGAAGGTAGTTGTCAAATTCCCATACAAATTTGTGGTAGTGTTATTAACGTAAAATTTTATATCCTAAATCAAGCAATAAACGTCCCATTTGACGGCTTATTAGGAAAAGATTTCTTGCAACGAGAATCCGCAACTATTGACTACCAATCTAACACATTAACACTTAAATCAGTATCAGCTCCAATTAAGTTAAATTCTGAAAAATCCAAACACCCGAGTGTGAATTTTGTTTGTCTTAAAGCTCGGACGGAAACTCTGATCGAAATCGAAGTGGAAAACCCTGAAATTCAAGAGGGTATTATTCCAGAATTAAAATTACTTAAGGGTGTTTATTTATCAAGGGCAATAACGAAAGTAAATAAGGATAATAAAGTCTATGCTACAATTTTGAATACGCGAGTAACGGATCAGCAAATAAAGCCAATCACTGTACGTTTGGAACAAATTCCAGAAACTGCAATTTTCTTATTAGATAATTCGAATTCCTCACAATCAAATCGGGAAAATTTAGTAAAGAAGAATTTAAGGTTAGAGCATTTGAATTCAGACGAGAAAACCTCAGTTTTGAATATTTGTACGGAATTCAAGGATATTTTCCATTTCTCGGATGATATTTTAACTACTACAAATGCTATTGAACATAAAATTCATGTAACCGACCCGACTCCTATTTACACGAAATCATATCGATATCCAGAAGCTCATAAACATGAAGTGAAAAAGCAAATTGATAAAATGCTTAAACAAGGGATAATACGACCTTCAATCTCTCCGTGGTCTGCTCCCTTGTGGATTGTACCAAAGAAATTAGACGCATCTGGCGAACAAAGGTGGAGGATCGTAATTGATTTTAGACGATTAAATAATGTAACAGTCGGTGATGCATATCCTTTGCCCAATATCGAAGATATATTGGATCAGTTAGGTCATTCAAAATATTTTACAACTTTAGATCTGGCTTCAGGTTTCCACCAGATTCCGATGCGCGATTCCGATAAACAAAAGACGGCTTTTACAACGCCCCTAGGTCATTATGAATTTTCAAGGATGCCATTTGGTTTAAAGAACGCTCCTGCGACTTTCCAAAGGCTCATGAATTCTATTCTTACGGGTTTACAAGGTCTTCAATGTTTTGTTTATTTAGACGACATTGTCGTTTACGCGTCATCAATCGAGGAACATTCTACGAAATTAAAAGCAGTTTTCGAACGTCTCAGAAATAATAACTTAAAGCTGCAACCAGAAAAATGCGAGTTCATGCGACAAGAGGTTGCATACTTAGGTCATGTTATATCCGATAAGGGCGTACAGCCGAATCCCGATAAAATCAATGCTATCGCTAAATTTCCTGCTCCTAGAAATCAAAAGGATATTAAAGTTTTCTTAGGCCTCATCGGTTATTACCGAAGATTTATAAAGGACTTTGCAAAAATGGCCAAACCGTTAACTCTTCTATTAAAAAAGGATATGCCTTTTGAGTGGACTTCTGAACAAGCAAAATCATTTGATGCATTCCGCCAGATACTAACTACACGACCAATTCTTCAGTATCCTGATTTTAGTCAGGAATTTATCCTCACCACTGACGCTTCTAATTACGCTATAGGTTCCGTGTTAAGTCAGGGCCTGATCGGAAAAGATCTTCCGATCGCGTACGCTTCTCGTACATTAAATAAAAGTGAGCAGAACTACAGTACAACAGAGAAAGAACTTCTCGCTATCGTGTGGAGTGTTAAGCATTTCAGGCCCTACCTGTACGGTAGAGGGTTTACGATCGTAACAGACCATAAACCGTTAACCTGGTTATTCAATTGCAAGGACCCAGGTAGCCGGTTAATACGTTGGCGACTGAAGTTAGAAGATCATACTTATAAAATAGTGTACAAAGAAGGAAAACTAAACTCGAACGCGGACGCGTTATCTCGATTTCCAGTAGTAAATGTAATTCAGAATGATCATTCCTTCGAAAGTTTCATACAATTTCACTATAAAACTCTTAATATTCCAAGGATCAAATCCATTCCATGCGACAAATTCAAATATTTTCCGAACGTATTGTTTTATTCTAAGGATTTAGATGATAACAATTTGTTCTCGGAATCAATACGAAACGAATATGACATGTCTAAAGTCAAAGAGCCTGACGAATTAAATTCATTTATCAAGTTCGTTAAGGACTCACAAATAACATATGTTTGCATTTCTAAAGCATTCCATTTTGATAAATTGGAATATAAAGAAGTATTTTATTCATTACAAACATTGCACAAATATTTAAAGGAAAACAATTATTCTGGAAACCTCTATGTTCATGACGTTACTATCAATAATAAAAATATAAAGAAAGACATGTTTGGTGAAATTATATATTACATCTTCAAGGACACACCAGATGTTATTCCTATTATTTTAGACACTGAACGAATCACTCCTAAGTCAAAAGAAGAAGTCAATAAAATTTTGCAAGAAAACCACGATTCAAAATTAGCAGGTCATTCGGGTTTCCTTAGGACATACAAACGAATAAAAGAATTTTATAAGTGGGATACCATGAAAAAGGATATTAAGAAATACGTGAAGCAATGCCCGTCTTGCCAGGTTAACAAGACCAATTTTCGACCTTCTAAAGCCCCAATGGAAATCACGTCCACATCCAATAAACCGTTCGAAAGACTCGCACTCGACATTGTCGGACCTTTGCCGCAGACCTTAAACGATAACCGCTTTATATTGACAATGCAGGACGACCTTACTAAATTTTCATATGCCGCACCTATTCAGAATCACGAAGCAAAAACCGTTGCTACAGAACTATCCAAATTTATAACCTTGTTCGGAATCCCTAAAACTATACTCACTGATCAGGGAACCGATTTTACATCACGGTTAATGAAGGATTTGACTAAGCTATTCGATACAAAACATATATTATCCTCTCCTTATCATCCCCAGACAAACGGTGCTCTGGAAAGATCGCACTTGACTTTGAAAGATTACCTAAAACATTATATTAGCGGAAAACAAACAGATTGGGATGAGTTCATAATCTTTGCAATGATGGCTTATAATACTCATGTGCATAAATCAACTGGGTTTACTCCTTACGAAACGCTCTTTGGAAGCAAGGCATACCTACCTACTAGTATAACGCGAGAACCCACACTTAATTATTCATATGATGACTATATAATTAACTTGAAACAAAAACTAAATTACACGCAAAAGATAGCTAGAGACAATTTAATCCAGTCTAAATCTAATTCAAAAAATTATTATGATAATAAGATTGTTTCACATACATATAAAGTTGACGATCTAGTTTATATTTTAAATAAGCAAAATACGCCGGGATTAAATAAGAAACTTACACCTAATTATAAAGGTCCCTACAAGATAACGAAAATTAATTCTAATAATACAGTTCAGATTCAAAATAACAGGAAATTAATAACTTATCATACTAACTTGCTGAAACCTTCTGTTTCAGGCAACCAGGATGAATAAAATATCACATATCCAATTCTTCCTGATAGTAGCATCCACTCTACCTAATTCCAATCATACCCGTGAAATTAAAAAACCCTATTATAAAATCTTACATTTAGATAATCAGTTAGGATTATATTATGATCATCTAGGCAGTGCAAGCTTATCAAATTCCGAATACACTTTATTAACTTACCTCAATCTTACAGACGCGGATCAAAAATATGATCAGCTACTCAGATTTTATACAAGATCTATGTATATGTGTACTCCACCCAAACAAACAGTATACGGTAGTAACGTATATTTTTGTCAAAGCTCTCTCCAGAGTTTACAGTCGCGAATCTCAGTAATTGGTGAAAAGATAGAGACCATAAAGTATGCATCCGGCAATAAACTGAATAAGGGAAATAGAATAGTGAAAAGAGCATTATTTAATGGTGCATCTTATGTTTTGCGTTGGCTATTCGGCGTTCCAGACGCTGAAGATGTTAAATTTTATGAACAAGCTATAAATTCAATTATCTCTAAAAACAGAAGTGTTAAGTTACTAATGAAGCAACAGATGGCAATCATAGACGATGTGATCCAGAATTTCAATTCATTCACTCGGAGTCTCCGAGCCAATGAGGATCAGTTTAATGAAAACATAAAAATTCTTAATAACTTCACAAATTCAACTGCCAATTATTTAAATGATATTTTTACACGACATCTTATTTTGGAACAATTATTTTTCTTATCACAAATATCATCGGAACTGGAAGAATATTACAATTTGGTTATTTCTTCCATTACTTTAGCAAAACAAAATATATTACATCCACAGATAGTATCTCCTCGAAATCTGTTTCATGAATTGAGTAATGTTGTTCTCCAGAACGGATTAAGGTGGCCTATCTCGTTGACATTTTCTAACATATATAAATACGACAAATTATACAAGTTAAACGTTGCTTATATCAACAATACATTAATATTCGTTATAAAAATTCCATTAGTCGAAGATATGCAGTATGAGCTTTACGAAATGTTACCATTCCCCATTCCTTATAACTCTCCAAATACCTATTCTTATGTTCAACCTAGTTTTCCTTATATCCTGTTGAGTACAAATAAGGTATATTATGTACTGCTCGAAAATCTCGAGGTGTGTCCAACGGCCGATACCAGTGAACACATCTGCCGTATCAAATACGTAACTCGGACAGCTGAGCGACCAACGTGTGAGACAACGCTAATCACATCAAGCAGGGTACTTTCATCGTGTCGGATTCACATGGTTCAAGCTGATTTCGAGATATGGTATTACATTCAAAACCACGAATGGATCTTCATCACGGCGCAACCATTACAACTGACGCTCACTTGCTCCTCGACACATATCGAGGATGTTGAGTTAAAGTCTGCTGGGATTATTCGACTCAAGCCTCAGTGCAAGGGTTATACAGAGACAACCATCCTACAATCATCACAGGGAGTTACTACAAATCGTAGCCACAATTTAATGATGTACAAAAAAGCTGAAGACAATTGTTGTCCCAAGCACCATGGAAATTTCACGATTACTCCTATACAATTAGCATCAATCAAAGGCACCAACATCGGAGCCGAGGATTTTAAATATGTCAATTATAAACACAAACAACTTGATATTTTACTACAGGAACAGCTAAATAAACCAATTATAGCTCAGTACAGCCCATGGTATATGGTTATGCTAAGCGTAATAATATCCACTGCCGGGATAATACTTATTGTCAACTTCTTACGCTGGTGCGGTATACTACGCCCAATAATCAGGTACCTGTGCCTCCCCAAAGGACCGAGGTCAATAGGCAGTACCTGCCAACTTCACGCCATTAACACCCACGTCAACGCTGGACCTGTGGCGAGGACTCAACTGGCACAAGCCTTGGAAGAGGACAACAGGTGGGGATCGGAAGGAAGAGCGTTCGATCCACAATTGATGCACAACACCAACAACCGCAATGAAGATGATTTTCCAACCAGACCCATTGTAATACATGGGTTGAGAAGATCAACAGCCCGTGCCCCTTCCGTAAACATGGATTAATTTCGTAATGATTTCAATTATATCTATATAAAAAAAAAAAAAAAGAAAAAAAAACGTAGAATACACATATATTTTTATATTCTTCTTTAGTTAAAAGCAATGTGAACTTCTACTTTATAATACAATATAAGTTCTTATCTATTTTATATACGAATTAGTGATTATTAAGTCTCGTTTCAGCCTATTCCCTCGTAATTTGAATCACATAGTCTTAAGAAGCGATTTTAACCATTCTGAACAACACTGCGACTTATATCACTTCAAAATTGTACGATCTATATAACATAGAATCTAATTAATTTACTTTTAAAGAACCGTAAATTAATCTTAAGGGGGGAGGTGTTAGATACCCCGAGCCTTCACAAATTGTATATCTGGACAGTGTCATTCGTTTCGACCGTTAGCCACTTTCCGCGCGACTTTCTCTTACACCATGTCTGGTTTTCGTCACCCACTTGGACCCTTAGACCTTTTCAGGCGTTCGTGCCTTATTGTTAGCCATAAACAAGCGAATTAGACCGTGGGCCTCAAGGCCCTTCTTCCAACCGAAATCACTTCAAACGTAGAAAGTAAGTTTCCACAGTAATGCCACTTCCACCCTCGCCAATAACCAATTCCAGTTTCTATTTCCACACCCTCGCAATAGCAACCACCAATAGGATTCTTCATGTTGTCGACGTTCTTTTCGAATCTCGCGAACGAGAGTTAGAAAGCTCTGATACCTTGTACAGGCAAGTCGCCTCCAAATTCGCTGCTTAATAAAGACGAGTAATCGATAATAGGAAGTGTTGAATTTGTTCCTCCCCGGGTTCACGACAGAACATCGTAAAACGGAACTAATATTCTAGGCCCTAGAATCTACGATATTGTCAATGTGCTGTTGAAACGCACGCCGCTTCACACTATCATTTCTTAGCATTTATACGGGGTGATTCTCTAGCTAGAGTCGTCAAACGCGATGCTCGCCGACAATCATGTGTCTCGCTGAGTTTTGTGGGCTTCGACGCTCGAAACCAGCGGGACTATACAATGTTGTACGCTAAGCAGTGACGAATCTGAAGTTCTGCAATTTCTAATCAGATCTTTGCAAAAGTGACGTCAATCGATTCCTTACAATTTTATATATAATGTTTGTTCATAACTGCTTTCTGCATAGGACGTGTAATAAGTGTATTTCATGTTCTGTTTCGGTGCTTTGCTAGTAAAAAAATGTCTAACCTAACAAACTTCATTTTCTGGGGACATCCCCTCATCTGTTTTTCCTTTTCACTTATAATTCCTTACTGTTAACGTAGAATATTGTAGCATAAGCACATTTCAAGTAATTAAAATGTACAATGAATTTTCTACGTTTGCAGTACCAGCCGACTTTCCGTTTAAATTTTTATAAGTACAAGGCAACAGCTGAGAATTTATTTCCTTATTCAAAATAGAATACGGAAATAGCAAACAGCTCCCTCTCGCGTTTACCGGGCAATCGGTGATCTATCGGTGTTCGCAAACGAGATAACGCGATGAGCGTGAGCGCTGCCGGGGAGGTTATGTTCGAAGTAAAGCGCAGTTTTTGAGTTGAGTAATGTACAGTGGTCTATTTTATTTTGGCACACTCGCGGAGTGAGTCACAAGTCAATAAAATGGTGAGCGGTGAGAACAGGCACGTTGTGCTGTACAATCGAGAACTCTCGCTGAGAGTTTTTACGCACATTGACCACGCGGTCGCACCCCGATCCACAATCGATTTGCGCGTGAGATTGAGACCGAACTTGCAACGAGGTGAGCACTGAAATTTCTCGATGAGAATTTTGAGCACTGCGATTCTCGATGAGAATCGTGAGCACTACAGACAGAGATTGGTGAGAAGGTTCAATAGTTACGTGTTAAACGTTTGCGAAAAACCGACGCGTCTACGCACGTACTCTGAGAGAACAAGAATGAAAACCGTTGGACAATCCGACTTCCTGTACGGGTCGTCTCGAACATTCTCGACGATCGACCGACGTGGGGAAATCGGATTGGTTGAGCCACTGATGAGTTAAATTGTGATTGGCTACGCGTATTCTACAACCGGCTGAAACAGTGTCACGCGATGCGCTGATTGGCTGATCGTCGGTCGCGGAGCGCAGATGATTGGCCGATCGACGGTCGCGGAGCGCCGATGATTGGCAGATCGATCGTGGATCGGTCGTGGCGTTACGCAGTCCAGGAGGTGCTGCGGTGAGTTGAGGTGTGGCGGAGATCGGAACTACCGATTCTCGAACAATCGGTATCACCATTTCTGTGCAGAAAAAACCTGCTGTAATACCGACCTGCCGAATCTGCCAGGTCACGTGACGTGTCTACCCCCTTAAGATCAGCTTTAAAAATTTTCGCGCTCTGGATAAACGGCGATTTCGAATTCGAATGCTCAGCGTGTTCTGCGTTTAACTTACTTGCGATGGCGATTGCGGACTCGAGATTCGCTAGTTTTTTGTTGTCGTTTTCAATCTCTAGGATCACTCGAGGGAGCTCACCATGTTTTTGTAGATTACCTTAAACATTACTATACGCAAAGTAACTGGGATGATTAGATCCGATTTGGCCTCTTTTCGTATAATACCTCGATCCATGAAGCCACTGGGTTCACTCCGCACGAATTCGTATTTGGGTTCAAAGCCTTGATACCTTCGGAATTTGCTAATCAGGAAGTTCCGAGAACATTCATTAAATATCTGGATGATTTGTTTTTGAAAATTACCACCACTCAGGCTAAGGCAGCAGAGAATCTAGAAAAAGCAAAACGTAAAAGTAAATAGAATTTTGACAAAAATAAAAACCCTCATAAGTTCAATGTTGGGGATCATGTTTACCTTGTGAAAGAACCAAGGGTATCCAATTTCGATCCCGCATGGGTAGGCCCTTATGTAATTATAAGGGTATTTAATCACTCTAATCTCACTAATTATAAGGGTATTTAAGCCTCACTGTCGAAATAAAAATTGGTGGTAACAAAGTAAAAGTGGTTCATACCAATAAACTCAAGTTAGCCTTCATAAGACTGGATTCTCCGTAATGTTGTCACTGAATAAATAAAGTTTAATGTAAAATTTAAAAGGAATGAAATTTTAAGTGAGAAAATGTACTTCGTTTATAACTTACTCTCGATTCAACTCTGTCCCGCTCTTTGCTCTATGATAAGAACAAGTGTATTTCTGTAATTGAAAACGAAATTGCATAATGTAAAAGAAATGTAAATTGCTTGTGACGTGCCAAGTAGTCTGCTGGGCCCTTTGACAAACGTAATTATGCAATTGAATGATTTCCAATTATCTACGTCGCGGAAATAGAGTTTCATATTATTGTAACGTCCCACTATTTTTTCGCGCGGTATTATTCCAAGTCTCTCTCATAAACCACTCCACAACTCCGCTAAATCCCTCGAACTCAAGTCTTACCCCTTTTCCCAATCACTGACCATCTAGACGATGTACCTTAGAGGTCCCCATCTCGAAATGGTCAAGTATGAAATCCCCATCTCCCCTTCGCCCTACAAAACATCATCTCCTCCCTCATATTTAATTGTAAACAAGTCCCTCGTCCCAAAACTAATCTTAAATCGAGACTACGTCTCACTCCCCCTCTAAGACCCTCCAAGTCAAAACCACACTCACCCCTTTCCAATCAAACCACCCAAAATCCACCAAATCAGCTGAGTATTCTCTTTTCAAAAGCCCAAGTAAAATCCCCGGAAGGCCTTGCGACGAATATTTCGTACATATAAAAACCCCGGAAGTCTTATTCTATTGTCAAAGCATTGTAATCGTAGACACTTATTTCATACAAATAAAAACCCCGGAAGGCTTGTCGCGACGCTGCATACCGTGCACCCCTCGCCCCTGACATTCAAATTAAATCACATAAATGCGAGAGCCGAGAGACAGTAACTCTCTTCTACGGAAACTCTCCCGCGAAGGTACACGTACGTCTATTGAAATCTTAAACCAGTGTTAAACAACCATAAATTCAGTGATCTACGGCAACTACCGTAAGCCATTACTAATTAATTATCTATATACGGCATATCATCTTCATACAATTATCATCTAGTGTTACTAATTCTTAGTGCTTTTCATATAAATGCTTATTGATTATATTTTGTTCTTTACTAACGCCTGTCGCGTTTCATATATTATTTTCCTGTATTAACGCTTATTATATTTCATGCACTTTCTTTGATTTATCCTCATGTATTCATGTTCATCTTCTTATATTAGTATTGTTACTTAAACCTCTATCGAATGCATATATTCGTGCCAAAAGTTAATAAACCGCTTTGCTTTAAATCACGCTTCGCATTATTGTGTCTATCCTGTGGTTACGAAGGCTCCCAACCCAAATAAGCTATTGCAACAGCTGATTTCGGTACGCGAACGCGAGAGTTCTTACGGTGTTTACCAACGTACTTTTGCATGGCCCGCGTATAGCCATATGTCTAGACATATTTCTCGGAAATATTACGTGTAGCTTCTTATACGAATGCAACAGTAAATCCAATTACCACACCAAAACAAAGTGCTCTAACGGGTGTCACCACCAGAGTGATTACTATTCAAACCCTCCCTGGTCGTTCAGTGCTACGAATCTGGCATTCGCGCCTGAATCCTAACTCTCCTCAGTGCTACGAATCTGGCATTCGCGCCTGCATTCCCTCAAACCGTTCAGTGCTACGAATCTGGCATTCGCGCCTGAATCCTAACTCTCCGCAGTGCTACGAATCTGGCATTCGCGCCTGCATTCCCTCCAACCGTTCAGTGCTACGAATCTGGCATTCGCGCTTGAGTTCCCTCCAATATTACCCCGTCTATGCCATCGTCCTAAAGACCTCACCCGGGACGTGACATTATCTGCAAGACAGAAAAGTATGGTTATGCGCGAAGTGCGAATGTTTAGCGTCTTGTTTAGTAGATAATAATTAAACACATGTTTTCTTATAAATGTTAATATTCGCAGGAGCATGCATGATCGCCTAGGGTGTGTACCGTGTGGAGATGGAGCTAAAGTAAGTATCGCAGGTATCATGTTTATTCATATGTCACGGGGAAATTACCCGGAATAAAAAATAAACGACACTGCCTCGAAATTCACTCGTGTCCTGCTGGACGGCTCGGAAATACACGAGGAATTCTAAATTGTATGCTAAATCCCGTAGGGCGCGTAAGGGATCAGGAAGAATAAATGTTATTCGGTAGGGTGCTGGTCAAAGAATGAATCCTTTATTGTCTCCACAGCCGGACTGGCACGAGAAATGCAAGATGCGCTTTCTTAGAATTTATAATGAATGGAAGTAGGTATGCGTAGAGATAAAGATGAGTGTCCGGGTTTCGTGGGAAGGAGATAAACAGACGAGTGACAGGTCTGCATAACACATAGGTTACGTTTAATTTTATACTAATATTTTATTTGTTTTCAGCGCTAACACAACAGGGAATATGATGATTCTACACAAAAAAGAAGTCTACTATTAGGTACCACTGGTTACGGGACCTACTGTATATTGATTTGTTAATGTAAATATTGAAAGTTCCTCTTTGTGTAGTTAGCTGGCTAATGTACGATGTTGGTCTTTTGCCTTTCGTATACATAAACAGAAATAATTCCTTGAAATACTACTTATAAAATAAGCTCCTTTCTAGGACGGACTCTTTAAAATTCACGTCACAATGAACAGTTACAGAATCGGTGATTTCCGTTTCAGGTAAGCGAGCTGCCCGCTCCGCTATTACGGTCGGTTTACCACTCGCATTTATACCTACAGAAGAGGTTTACTAACCCATTCTTGGTCAATAACACTCCTTTCGTGTTAATCAGGTTCATACATGCAGCCTTCCTCGCATTATTGAAATGCTTTTGGTCCCGGATTATCGGGAAAGATCTACTGAAATTCTAAACGTGTTTTATAAACTCACCAATCCATCGGCAATACTCTGATCAAGCTGTAATGAGAAATATGAAAATTTTCATATTCTGTACTGAGTGACTCAAGTCGCTGTCGATCGAGGGTCACCCGCTGGTGCGCTATATCACTCATTCTCGATTTACGTCGCTCAGTCTTCTTGTCAGATGGTTCGGGCGAGGGCCCAGCCAAAGATGAATCTATTCAGTGCTAACTACTGCCTCGGATCATAGAAAATTTCCCGGTCCCGAATCTTTCTTCATAATCCGAGGAACACTGTATCTGCATATTTGCCCGTTTGATTATTTACGAAAATTGTGCCTTTGCTCGATGGAAACCGCGAGAAGGTGGTGGGTCGACCGTAACCCTCGTACAACGAATGCAGGGTCATTTTGATACAACTCTGACAAAGTCTATCACGATGTTATAGTTGTGTTGGCAATGGCAAAATATAGTATATGATGCCTAAATTGCAGTAACAATATTTGTAAAAATCATACAAATGTATGTATACAAAGGGCAGAAGACCAACATCGTACATTAGCAAGATGCGAAAATGCTTTGTAAATTAACAGTTTTAAAGTTTTTATTGTACTGAGTATATAGGAAGAGAAGTTAGAGAATAATTAATGAAAATGTAGACTCTTCGCTCCGGGATTTGAACCTCGGATTTTCTGTTTGGGCCCCAAGCTCTAGGAATTCAGTGAAATGAATTCTTGGCGGAAAGCGTTGGCCAGGCAGCGCGTTCGGCACACGGATGGAGAGACGGGTATGCTTGTGTGGTGCGGTACGGGCGCTAGGAGGGAGTACGCTTGATCGTGGCGTGGTGGTTGCAGCCGTGGGCGAAAACCCACCGTTCTGGCATCACTGTTGGCAGGGTCTGCCGGCAGAACCGTAGTTGAATGCGGACGTAGGCTGCACCGCAACTGCCGACAGATCCTGCGCTCTCCTGGCAGACTGCCGGCAGATTGCTATCAGGGGTGTTGGTAATACTTGCTGGTATTCTCTGGTACCAAAAGAGTATCATTGGTGGGAGCATTGTACCTGCAGCATGTACTGTAAATAATGTAGTAATACTTTCCTTCTCATCTCCATGTACAACTTTGTACACGGTCTTAGCCCCTCTCCGAGCGAGCACTCTGTCTGCCTTTGGGACCAAAAAAAGAGCAGACTCGTCCAAATTGAATATTCTGGATGGGTCTATATTGTGTAGATTTTTTTATTTAAATAAGTTTCAACTTCCTGAAACCAATCCCTGAGGACTTTTTCAGTAGCGGATTTTTCTCTGCTTATAGATAAATTTTGAGCGACTCTTGGGGAAATTTCTGGGTGTCAACGGCAAAAGCCCTCCCACCAATGCCTACCTGGCATATTATTTGTAAAAGAATTTGGTCTCTTCAGCTCAATGACCAGTTTCTGAATTGTTTCAAAAAGCTGTGACTTTGAAATGGGAAATTCCCTTTCGCTGCAATGAAAGATCCATTCCACAATGTGTTTTTCTTCACTGTATGTTAAAATGGTACTAATGAGGGGCATTCTCCCACCACACCGCTTGCCTTCCTCGGTGCTCCTTCTCTCTACGTTCTCGCTCTCTCTCGGGCTACGCATATTCGTCGCGCGGTGGGAATTGGTGTCCGTGAGGTACTACACACGCAGCAAAGCGTCCCCACCACTTTGAGTACATAGACGGGACACGATTCCGAGCGGTCGTTTCTCGTTTCTTTCTTGCCGAAAGCGAGAGCGAGATTCTTTGGTCGAGAGTGAGAGAATCCGAGAACGAGTGAGAGCGGACGAAAGAGTCACACGTAGTAGTTGCCGTCGACTACGAAAGAGAGAAAGCATGATACTTTGTCTCGCTTCGTCGTTCACGTGCATCGCACACCCAGAGTTGGGCAAGTTTATCTAAAAAAAAATCTCAAATAACGAACAAAAGATAAATAAGTTTTATTCGTTATTCGAGGCTCGAATAATCGAAGTTATCTTTATTCGAAGAGCAACGAATAAATATTTTTATTCGATGAGAATTTATTCGACGAATAACGATAATTTTTTATTCGAAGGTTTTATTCGAATAAATAAATCGGATATACGTCGGATAAATTTTTCATCAGTAACATTTAAAGGTTTCCCCAAACCAGAGTTGGGCAAAATGTAATCTACTTACAACTCACAAATTTCGATTGAAATGTAATTGTGTAGTTGTGTTTAAACGGATGCCTTGGGAAGGCGGTGTGGATCGCCACTGGTATGGCCAGGGAAGGGATGCACTCCAACGAGTATGAAAATTCCACCGGTTGAGGGGACGGCACGTTTATTTGGCCGAACGTAGGCGTCGTTACAATGACGGACGAACACTCCACACAGATGTCGAACACGCACAAACACGACTCGACAAACACGACGGAAACACTTAACGGAAACTATGTACAATGCTATGTACAATGAGCGCAGGGCGCGAATGGCTCGAAGGGCCGTTTTCCGGAGATTCAAACCGTGGGTCGCTGGGCGACAAAGAAGTTCGTTAAAGTCGTGCGTGCGACAGCGTGTTGTTGTCGTCAGAGATGTTCTTCGAACTAACTGCCGGATTCTCGGAAGCGCGCAACGCTCGAATCCAGGCAAAAACGGGTGACGTCGGTAACCGTCTTACCGGACGGTGTGTCATCGTGTTTACACGCTCTCGCACGCACATTTAAATCCGCGCGACAGCTGAGCGGTGAATTTCGGCTGCAACAAGTTGATTACACATTATTTTCTGTAATCGTTCATTTAGGTAGTTGACGAAACCAAATGGTCAACTACCTAAATTAACGATTACAGAAAATAATGTGTAATCAACTATACAATTACATTTTAATCGTAATTTGTAAGTTGTAATTAAATTACATTTTGCCCAACTCTGCTCCAAACCAACGCGAATATCACCGCGCGGATCATATAAGGCTGCCCATAAGCCGCCACGTATAAAAAACTGCTGAACCGCGGCGATATTTGTGTTGGTTTGGGGGAGCCTTTTATCTTTTCGAAGCCTTCGAAGAAAGCCACGAATAACTTTCGTCAGCGTCGAGCGTGTTTTTTCGAGCCTCCGAAGGTCGAGCCCGGCTGAGTGGCGAGCGCCGAACCCAAGGACCTTGGGGTCTTGGTGACTCACCAAGTTTCGACGCTGACGAAAGTTATTCGTGGCTTTCTTCGAAGGTTTTGACAAAATAAATGCTTACGGTACAGATTTATTCGTGAATAACGAATAATTTATCGTTGAATAAAATTGTTATTTGTTATTCGCGAATAAATCTTGGGGATTTGTACGAATAATAATGCCCAACTCTGACTGTCAGCGTAGAAATACTATCGGCGCGCTGGTCGGGACCGGCGTTGAGCCTGTATCGTGAACAGAGCCCTAATTCCGAGAGTTCGTTTCTCGCTTCTTTCTGTCCGAAAGGCGGAGCGAGATGGATCGCTTCACGGCGTGCGCGACGAGCGCGAGCGCTCAGATGGAATCGTGACTGCTCCCTGCAGACGCGCGACAGTCAGATTGTCAGGCACGGCACGAGTCTTTTTTGCGTCGTAGGCGAGCTTGCCAAATTCCGCCATTTATTATAATACATTTAATTGAGCTTCTTCATATTCGTACTCTTAATTTTTACTCGTAGTTTAAAACCGTTGTAGTACAATTTGTAGTATTTCATTTAAAAATTCATTTTCAACTTAGCCAACAATGAAAAGACCATTTTGCACCTCTTGTCAACCTTACGCCCTAGCAGTTGCCTAATTTTGCAGAGTAAAATCATAGATAATCTCAAATAAATGTATTATAATAAAGGGCGCAATTTGACAAGTTCGCCTAGGGCGCAAAAAATACTTGAGCCGGGCCTGCGTCAAGATTTTGCAAAGCGGTTCCCGTGCTCACCGTAAGTGCTTGCGACCATCGCGCACGCAAAGGACGGAGTGTCACGGCGCCCGAAAGACGGAGCGAGACAAAACATGAACGCGTCGTCTGTCTCGTACCGCCCTCACTCGCTTTCAGTGCCTCTCGCTCGCTCTCGCCTTCGCCGGACAAGAGTGAGACAGAAGTGGTGGGGATAGCGAAAAGTCCACATGGTGTACACCAAACCGAGCCCGTAATGAGACAATACAGTAGTATCTTTTATTTGAGTTTATCCAGATATTATCTTTGCCCATCTCTGTTCTCCAGCCAGTTCGCCGTGATTCATTCAAGCCTCTTTGATGGAAAAATAGTGATAGGGGAAATGCGGCAACAGCGCGATTCGACTCTCGATACGTCTCGGCAACTGTCTTTCCTACATTTATCGGCTAGTTTGGTTTTCCACCGGTTTTGATGGTACAACGCACGATTATACCATCAGCGCCGGTGACAGAGAATCCTTGAAGCTTCATTCAGTCATTCCTCGAGTCTGTCTCAGTACACGCTTCATAAATTCATTATTATTTCAACGTACGGTGCTTATTAGCGTTCAAACGCACCAGACCTACGACTCTCATATTTACCCTTCTACGACTCTCATATTTTTTAAGTCGACTCCAGATTAGCACAGTGCAAGTGATAAGGCGCCGACTTAAAAATATGGGAGTCGTAGATTAAATAGGGGAAAAATTTTTTTTTTACTTTTTAGTGCAACATTATTCTTTTGAAGTCGGTTTTAATTTTTTATAATTTTTTTTTTATTTTTAACTTTTTAGTTTTATATATATTGACACAACATGCAGAGGAGATATGCGCGTACGTACATAAAATAATAATTATTAGGTAAAAAATAACAAATGAAAAAGACGTAACATATGTTGCGTGGCCGTCTGGATTCCTTGGATCCTTCGTGGGGAATTTGGCGAGGAACGATGCTCGTGGAGTGCTAAGGCACTCTGCTCCTTGGACGCGGATTTTTATAGATGTGTATAATAATAAGAAAGGGAATAAAACAATAAAACGATTGAAACACAAATAACTGGTAGCTTTAATAAACTTAGTGAAACGATTCGAACACAAAGAATGAATTTTTAGAGTTTTAGGATGTTCGCGTCTGTTCGCTTTGGATGTCGGGGTTTGAGTGAGTTACAAGGGCAAACGCTTTTACAACTTTTGTTATTTATCAGGATGTCTTTAAGATCTAAAGCCAATCAAATATTTATTAACTAAATTCCTATTGGTTAATCTATTTCCTCCCAGTTATTGATTTTTAGAATCAAGCGTTTAACAACATTGCCCTGGAATTACATCTAGGAGAAAAGTTCAAAGTGCAGTTCATTTATTCAAACACCCGTTTCTAAGTGGATATTAATTGATTTATAATCCTGAAGTCCTCTGATTAAAAGAATCTCCAACTATTTTCAAACTCCTCGGGCTTGTGCGAACTTCACCTTGTCTCCCCTTCCTATTACATTCGTGTGATTCGATTCGAACTTCGCGCTTCTGGAGTTTATACTACGCGCCGCTAGACGGGAGTCGCAACACATACAAAATCGAATTTTTTATCATCTTTTTGTTGTCATTTAAAGTAAATAATTAATAGAGGATACCTAAATCGAGAAAAATCATGTCAAACGTATAAAGACGAATACAGTTTTTTTTACAGCAGAGTCGAAAGCAGAAACGAATTAAAAAAACGCCGACGCGGCGGTCGGACTCTCTCGCACGCACGGAAAACGCACGGCCTACTCAGTGGCCACTCGGAGGCAAAGTTATATCGCGCGATCTGTACCCATGCTGTAAAAATGTTTCGTTGCCAGACAGATCCAAAAATAGCCAGTTTCTACCATTGTCCTTTCTAGCAGCTACAACATTCTCGAGCTTCATAGTTTTTAAACCGTTCATTTATACATATATATTACGATCTGGCAACATCGGATCACAATGTCCAGTTATTCGAAGCCAACGAATAAAAATTACGAATAAAGATAATATGTGATTTTATCCCTTCTGAAAATCTCGTCACGAATAAAAGCGTCGCATAAATCATATCGCTAGATCGAGCGTCGAATAACGGATAAATGATAACGGATAAACCTTGCGCGACATCTGGACGTTCAAATAACCCACAAGGTTACGCATGAACTTCTTCCAGTAAAATCTGACGGATAAACTATGCGACCAAGTTCCGACAGATACGGGCGTCGGATACATTGTGGCGTTGTATTCGACTGTCGAATAACAGTTGGAGATAACGAGAAACCTCTCGGATAGACAGAACGAATAAACTCTCTAAACCAAGCTCTGACGGATAAAAGTTACAGATAAAATCTCGCGCTACATCCGTCTTCGAATAACGAACAAAAGATACAGTAACTTTTATCTAAAATGTATTTTAATAATTTTTTATTTAGATAATGCCCATCTCTACTGTACACACATCAGAATAGGTGTGCGTTCGCTCCGAAAAAATTCAGGAGCTTTATTGGTCAGAACATTGATTCTTCCTCGTTAGCTTCATCTCGTATTGGTCTACGCATAGCTTCGTAACGCACACAACTATTACGCTAAGAATAAACAACAGCCACACGGCTTCGTCCAGGCGGAGTCGAGCAGCGTTCCCGTTACCCCACCATACCCTTTGGGGGCCCAGCAACTTCAACTGCCAATCCACGATCGTCAGGTGGTGGTGGCTGATTTCTCCTCGCGCGCTCCTCGCGAAACGGAACTCACCGGCCAATATATCTGGACTGGACCTTAGGTCCTCTAACACCTCCAACAGGAATTATTTCATTTAATTTTGCCCACAATGTCGATTTCGGAACTTTGAATTGCTCTGTGGCTTTTCGCTTTTCTAATCGTCACTCCCTTTTGTATTGCTTCTAACGCATTATAAACATCTTCTTGATTATATTTCTTTTTATTCTTTTGCACTTCCCTTCTATTTTCCATTTAAAAATCTATAAACTATACTATTTCAAACAATACTGAAAGTAAAAAAAGCAAATACAATTTTAGGTTATGTTGAAAATGTAGCCTGCAATTGACTAAAAATATGACTTGAAAATAAAAAACTGTTAATTTATATACAATATACTTGTACTTACACTTTTGATATACTAGAATTTAAGAAAACACAGACACTTTACCGATTCGACAATACGGTCAGGTATTGGGACTTCCCCTAAGTGTTCAAACTGCTGACAGGCCGACCAACTGGAGAGCTGCTCAGTTATTGGGACAGTGTGCAGGGGACAAGATTATTATGTACCGATACATGAACACGTATATTTTTAATTAAAACCAACATTAACCGGTCAATGTTTTGTTTTGTATGTAGCAAGAAACTTCTTAAGATTCTGTACATACGTTTTTTTTCTCAGAAAAACGTTATATAACGATTATTATCACCTTAACAACTAACTGTATTTTTCTTAAGAATTACTTAAGGCTGCCGTCTCCTCGGGCTTTGAATGTGTGCGTACGCTCACACAAGCTAGGAAACGCGTGTACGTATACGCGCTGTTGTAAACAAACCGTTTCAACCAACTTACGTCATGGAATCGGCAAGAAGGAAGCTTTTGCGGGTATAGTTGTCTGCAGAAGACATCCGTGGAGGCGGGTCTGGTGCGTTTGAACGCTAATAAGCATCGTACGTTGAAATAATAATGAATTTATGACTCGAAAACTGACAGAATGAAGCTTCAAGGCTTCTCCGTCACCGGCGTTGGTGGTATATTCGAGCCACGTAGCACCAGCGTAATACGTATATGCGACGTAGTAAACAATCCGTTTCAACCAACTTACGTCGTGGAATCGGCAAGAAGTTTTTGCGGGTATAGTTGCCTCCTGTAGACATCCGTGCAGGCGGGTCTGGTGCGTTTGGACGCTAATAAGCACCGTACGATGAAATAATGATGAATTTATGACTCGTGTATTGAGACAGAATGAGGCACAGACTCGAGAAATGACAGAATTATGCTTCAAGGATTCTCCGTCACCGGCGTTGATGGTACATTCGCGCCATGTACCGTCAGAACCGGTGGAAGTCCATGCTAGCCGATAAATGTAGGAAAGACATAGTTGCCGATATATATCGAGAGTCATATCGCGTTGTTGCCGCATTTCCCCTATTACTATTTTATCATCAGGAAGGCTTGAATGAATCACGACGAAGCGGCTGGAGAACAAAGATGGGCAAAGATAATTTCTGGATAAATTAGAATAAAAGATTCTTTATGTTTATCCGTTATCTCTATTCGAGCTGAGGATTTGGGCTATTCGGCGGTTTCTAATCTCGGTTCGAAGGGCATATAGTGTTGCTTGCGGTGAATTTTGTATTTCTAAAATGTAAAACGTAATGTTTTTACCCGACTGCGGCACGTACAGGAGGGTATTGTGTTTATCAGGCTATGTTTGTATGTCAAGATGTTACGCTCTAGAACCTGTACGGACACACCGATTTGGACAAATAAGGTGTCTTTAGAATTGTCCTACGATATATAATTTTCAAAATTGCGAGATAGAAATAAAAAAATTGGAAGGCCTCGTAAGTAACGAGGAGTATTGTCCCCGTATGTGCTCGGTTTGGTGCACACGATACGGGTTCCTCGCTATCTCCACCACTTCTGTCTCACTCTTGTCTGGCGAAGGCGAGAGCGAGATCGAACGAGAGCGAGCGAGAGCCACTGACAGCGAACGAGGACGGTACGAGACAGACGACGCGTTGATGTTTTGTCTCGCTCCGTCTTTCGGGCGCCGTGACACTCCGTCCTTTGCGTGCGCGACGGGCGTGCGCGATGGTCGCAAGCACATACGGTGAGCACGGGACAAATGAGGTGTCTTTAGAAATGTCCTACGACAGGCCTGCCCCATCGGGTGCAAATACCTCCTGAATTTCTGGGACCCGGGCAACAGCCGAGCGCGGGACTGGTTACGTTGCTAACCACAGCATGGGTTGCGGGAGAACTGCATGAGTGTGCGGCTATCCACGTAGGCTCGTACCACGAGTCTATTGCTTGGATTCGAAGACCTCTTCTACATGGACGCACACTCATGCAGTTCTCTCACAAATTTCGCAACGGGTAGCAATGGAACAGTCCTGCGCTCGGCTGTTACCCGGGTCCCAGAAATTCAGGAGGTATTTGCACCCGATGGGGCAGGCCTGTCCTACGATATATAATTTTCAAAATTGCGAGATAGAAATAAAAAAATTGGAAGGACTCGTAAGTAGTGATCTGGATCCGTGGTAATATACATGGTATATTATTTATCATAAATAGGATAATAATAAGATGACAATTTAAATAATTAACTCATCTTTTGATGCTCTTCTATCTCAAGCATGTACCGCAATGACTAAAGAAAGTGTTTCAAGCTTGTAACAAAAAGAAGTGGACAACATCAATGCAAATTCATGCTTATATAGTGACATTTCAACTTCAGCGTATTTTGTAAATTATATGTTTCTCCCTTTGTTCGTGTGGGGAATGTAATGTTCGAATGTAATTATATCAAATCATTTATGATAAATAATATACCATGTATAAATGAATTAAGTCTTGTTTTTGTCATTGTAGTTCCCTTTCTAAGCTGTCGGGTTTTTTTAAATTTTGTTAATTTTTAGTAACATACTGCTGAGATTTTCCAGATTAAAATGAGTTGAAACACGGTATAAATCAGTTTATTTCTAGAACTGTACTAGATAATTGATTATAAATGTAACATTGCTAATCTGATAATGCTAAACATAATCCGATTTATATCGTGTTTAAATTTATTTTCATATGGAAAATCTCAGCAGTATGTTACTGAAACGTTCATGCCGATACGCTAGAAAATGAATATTTTTCATTCTATTAATACAAACAAAATACACAATCTTTAAATATTTTAATATATTTTCTTTATTTATTTTTATTGATAAATGAATATTTGCCCCATTCCACCACCCCAGCCGCCTCCGCCGCGCCTTCCTCCCCAGCCGCCCCCGCCGCGCCTTCCTCCCCAGTGGCCCCCGCGCCATCCTCGCGAGCCGCCACCGCGCCGATAGGTGAGGCGTTTTAGTGCCTTTTTTATCTGGAACAGTAACATAATAATTACATTTTCATAAAATTACATAACATAAAAAATACCGGGCACAAACGAAATAATATTCACACCAGAGTTAGGCAAAATGTAATCTAATTACAAATTACGAAATGTAATTGCGTAATTGATTACACATTATTTTCTGTAATCTTTAATTTAGGTAGTTGACAAAATATTATGTGTTGAAAATAATGTGTAATCAATTACACAAGTACACAAAATATTTTGTCAACTACCTAAATTAACGATTACAGAAAATAATGTGTAATCAATTACACAATTACATTTTAATTGTAATTTGTAATTAGATTACATTTTGCCCAACTTGGATTCACACATATGCTATCACGGTCACATAAACCACATTCCACATAATTACGTACTTGTTGTAATTCCCCCCTCATCGTGGTTTCCTCCCTCTCCTTTGCTTCCTTCGCCTCCTCTGCCTCCTTGGCCTCCTTTTCCTCCTTCTCCTTCATTTCGACTCCCTCCTGATTCGCTTCATTGAGCGCTTCTTTCATCTGGAAATGAAATAATGAATGTATTATTTTATGACAAAGAGTAAGAGTATATTGACGCGCGTTACGAAGAGTAATACGTTTCATTTTTTTCTTACGGGCAACTGCATGTAGAAAGAATGAAACGTGCTATTTTTCGTAACGCGCGTCGATATGAACATGTAGGGTAATTCTCTCGCTAGAGCCCTCAAAGACAATGCTGCCAATAAGCCGCGCCTCGTTGAGTTTCGTGGAAGTGACGAATGAAGAATTAAGAATTTTTTAACATGCCGTAGTGAATCTCGTCTCGAGCGTCGAAATCCACGAAACTCAGCGAGACGCGACTTATTGGCGGAATCGCCTTTGAAGACTCTAGCCAGAGAATCACTCTGTATAACAGTATACAATATAATACTTACGTTATTCATGTTGTTCATCCTTCCGCTTTGCGTTCTTTCATCAGAATGACTCTCTACACAACGAACTGTTTGCGCCGTTGCCTGGTTTGTAGAGCGTCATTTGTTTCAGAACGCACCAGATACGAATCTTCGGATTCACGTTCACGGTTCGCGTTTACGGTTTTTTGCAACGGGCACAAGGATTTTGAGTTGTGTTGCGTTGTGTTGTATTGTGTTTGTGTTTGTGTTTGTGTTGTGTTTGTTGGTTTAGTATAAAATGAGTGACACTCGAAATGTGGATATGCAGGACGTGCCGGAAGATATAGACAATAATTCTCCGTTTCGTTCGCGACATTTACGTTCGTACGCAAAGAGATTATCGAAACGGGAAGTACGTCGCCAAACGAGAAGGTCTTTAGCCCTTCAGAAGAAACAAGAAAGTGCAAAAACGGCAGACGACACTGCCGTAGGACAACATCCAGAAGAAGTGGCCGAGGAGCGTATAGTAGAGGAACCATCAACATCCGATGGACGAAAGCATACGCATCAAGAGATAATGTACTTGCCGCTTGATGAAGATACTGATACGGCCAGTTCGGGAGAAACTGAAGAGGCGCTTGAAGAATTTGATATACAAAATAACGAAGAAGAAAACTTCGTTATAGAAAAAGTTGCGAAGAACGAGCTGCAAGAGCAATCGCGTCTCCTAAATAGCAACGATATAATGAATTTCCCAAATGTGCGTGCTCAATTGCAAAGAATAGGTAAGCATGCAAAAGATAGGGAAGACTGCGGCATTGAACACCTACGAATAACTGGTGTGAAACGGCGTGGCTTCAAGAGCATCTTCAGCGTAATGTGCACTTTATGCCATTACAAAGCTGAAATCTGCAATCAATGACACTTCGTGAAGAATCAAGATGAATTCGTCAAGTCTGTAATTGCCGCTGCAGAAGAAGAGATGTTAGCAGCGGCTGAAGAAGAAAAACGTTTGGCGATTGGAAGAGGCGACGTTCTTCCCGGATCAGGGACCCCTCACATCCCCGTTGTGGCCGAAGGAAGCTGGATGAAGAGATCCTACCGCAGTGGATGTTACGATTCTGCGTCTGGAGTCGGCGTGATAGTTGGCTATCATACGAAGAAAGTTTTATTTTACGGCGTCCGAAATAAAGTTTGCAGAATTTGTCGGATTGCTGCGAAAAGCAAGAAAGAACCTCAAAAGCACACATGCTTCAAAAACTGGAGCGCAAACCGAGCATCGACTGCTATGGAAAGCGATGCTATAGTAGAAGGATTCAATACCAGCGTAGAAAAACGTGGGCTCGTTTATTCTACTCTGATTTCTGATGGGGACAGCAGCGTGTATAAGAAGATTATTGATCCTGACCCATATAAGAGACAGATTCGCGTAAAAAAAATTGAATGCACGAATCATTTGTTGCGAAACTTCTGCACAAAAATGAAAGCGATTGTGAAGAAGACTACACCTGGACCATTGAGGCAAGCTGTGGAAAGTAGCATTCGCCGGATGCGCACGGACATCGTAAAAGCCGCAAAGTTTAGATACAATCAGAACGTATCAATCGACGAGAAAACGAAGAATTTGTATGGTGACATACAGAATGTTCCGAGCCACGTGTTTGGTGAACACAAAGAGTGTGCACAACTAGAATATTTCTGCGATGGAAAGAATAAAGAGAAAGAAAGAAACATCGTTCCAGAATTGATGAAAAGTGGAGTGTACCAGGATGTAATAGAAATACTTCGTCCACTGTTAGCTCATGCGGAGAGCTTACTCTATAACACCAATAATAACGCGGTGGAAAGTTTAAACGCAATAATTGCCAAGTTCATTGGCGGAAAAAGATTAAATTTCGCCGAAAGGGGATCGTATACAGGAAGATGTGCTGCTGCTGTCATGGACTACAACAGTAACCAAGTGCACTCGCGATTGAATGCGGTTATGAAGAAGAAAACGCCTGAGGTTGTTCGCCAAATAGAAGAAAAGAAGAAGGAAGAAAAGGAAAAGAGAGCTGCAAAACAGAAGGAAACGAAGGCTGCGCGTTATGCACGCAAGCAATTGCCCTCGCAAAAAGATTCCGATTATGGACAAAATGCACAGAAGCCAGACATGCCACCCCAAATGTATGAACTGGAGCGGGAAAAGCATATGCAAATGCTCAGTGACTGGCAAGAGAAAAGACACGCTATTGAAGATGAAACCATCGGACAAGCAAAGAACCGCAGATGGTTGCAGTATAGGTCCAAATTGTTGACAGCATCCAATTTTGGACAAGTGTGCCGCCGCCGACCTGACACGCTTTGCGCAAATGCAGTGAAGTCATTTCTGTATCCGAGGATAATTAGTGTACCCGCGGTGGAATACGGGAAAGAATGCGAGAAAATTGCTCGCGAAGAATTGAAGAAGCAATATACAGATATTGCAGAATGTGGATTTTTCATCGACAGCTGCATCCCCTTCTTACCCACACAGCACACTTCGTTGCGGCAAAGTTGCAGGATGGTTGCTGCGACGTTGCCGTGCAACATTGCACGGAGCGGACATAGAATTGTTGCTGTATAGTTGCTGCATAGTTGCGTTGCAAAGTTGCACTGCAACTTTGCCGCAACTATGCCGCAACTATGCCGCAAATTTGCCACAGCTTTTGCCGCAACTTTGCCACAGCTTTTGCCGCAGGTTTGCCGCAACTTTGCCACAGCTTTTGCCGCAACTTTGCCACAGCTTTTGCCGCAACTTTGCCACAGCTTTTGCCGCAGCTTTTGCCGCAGCTTTGCCGCATCCATGCCGCAACTATACCGCAACTTTGTCAGAAATTGTTTATACTTAGTGTACGCGAAGGTCTTCACTCGGACTTTAATTTTCCAAAGTAGTAAGAATTCAGCCAAATTCGAGAAAATCGACTTTGAAAAATGTGGAGTGTACATATATACATTTGATTGAAAGTAATCACCAACGAATAGCGTGGGCTTGTGCCTAGCGCTCCCGACTAGTAACCATGAGGTCGTCAGTTCGCATCTCACTGTTGGCATTATTTTTTTTTTTATTCATTTGAATACCTATTGCCTCAAAGTTACTGTGCGAAGTTGCCTCAAAGTTGCCTCAAAGTTGCCGTGCAACTTTGCAGCAGGCGGACATAGAATTATTGCTGCATAGTTGCGGCATCCTTGCGTGGCTCGTTGCCATCTTGCGCCGCAACTATCCTGCAAAGATGCTGCAACGAGAGTGTGCTGTATGGGTAGGAGCTTCACCGGATGGAATCATCGGTGAAGAGGGTATTGTGGAAATCAAATGCCCCAAATCAGCGAAGAACTTTTCGCCGGAAGAAGCTATTGAAAAAGTACCCGCTGTCCGGCGCATGTTCACACGTAAAACAGGTATTTCAATGAACAAAACGCATCACTATTTTTATCAAGTACAAGGTCAGTTACATATTACTGACAGAAAGTTCTGTATATTTTGCGTTTGGACCCCGAAGGGGTTGAAATCTATAAAAGTAGAGAGAGATGATGCGTTTTGGAAAAGAGAAATGGAGCCAAAACTGGTTCAAATTTATTTAGAATGCATGCTACACGAATTAATAGATAGTCGGTACAATAGGTGCATGCCTATTCGGGAGCCTCAATTTATATTAGCAGAAAGAACGAAAGAAAAAGCGAAAAGCTTGAAAAAGCGAAAAAGGTCTCCCTCTGAAAATATTGAAACTATTGCACGGTCCGGCCTCGCACCGCACTGTAATCACGCGAGTCAATTCACGCCGGCGTAACTTTACCAAGAAAATGAAGCAAGTAATAAATTTTATCAGACTTTGTCAATGGTCACAAGTGCCAGCAATGGCACTTGTACTCGCGGATCATACGATCACGCGAGTCAATTCACGCCGACGTAACTTTACCAAGAAAATGAAGCAAGTAATAAATTTTATCAGACTTTGTCAATGGTCACAAGTGCCAGCAATGGCACTTGTACTCGCGGATCATACGATCACGCGAGTCAATTCACGCCGGCGTAACTTTACCAAGAAAATGGAAAAGGAAATAATAAATTTAATTCACCCTTCAGACACATTTCTAAGTTCACAGGAGCAGACAGACGGAATCCGGTTCGGTCAGAGTGCGCCAGGCTGGTACATACGGGCGTCGCAGGTATGCATGATGTTCGACGAATTATTGAAACAAACTTTTACTTTTATACCAAATTTACCGAAATGTCTGCGATCATTTCTTACAGGCGGACTTTTTACAAAATTACTGCAAACGTGGTGTTATGGGACAGTAATGACGGGGCAAATGAAATAATAAGCACCATATTTCAGGTAATATTTGACACCTTATAAATCTACAGTAAAATTTTGTAGGCTTATAAAACAACAATTAAGTATTTCCGTTACATAATGTGTTACAGATCTACACTGCATACGTCACATTTAATTACGAGCGACCTGGCAAAATTGTAGGAAAACCGTCATTGGAGAAGAGGAATTACACAAAATGAGAGAAGATAATAATCTCCAATGAACAGACAATTCTTGTCGAGAGAAAAGATAACACAGTACAACAGCCATCTGGACTTGTAACATTCAATACCCGTTTCTTATAGGTTTTCGTGCCCTGAAAACGAATCCGCAACCCGTTTGTCGCCATCACCCTCAGTTTGTGAGAAAATCGATTTTGAAAAAAACTGCAAATTTTCAACTTTGAACATTTTTTTTGTCGAAACGGTAATAGTTATTCGATTGTTCGTCACTTCAAATTATTCTATGAACCCTCCCGAATACAGCGATATAAGTTATTATTGCAGTATGAACATTTAAATATGTTTAAACAACGATCAAAGGGAAAAGGACACCCGAAATGCACAAATTTTTGCGGATATCTTTCAATTTATTTCCAAAACTAAGGGTCTGAGACGAAATCTGACCATCCCACGCGATGCAGCAGACATTGTTCCTTCGGAAAGCGTCGGCAGAAGTGGTAAGTCTCGTTTTGTTTTCAATACAGAAGCGAAATAGTTTGGCAAAACGCGCGATGTTGACAGTGGTAGTCAATGGCGGCGCGCGATCCACTGCCGCTCAGCGCAACATAATCGCTTAAGGGGGTAGACACGGGTAATGCAGCGCGCTGTATACCGACACAATCGGGCCCGAAACATGGGTTTGCGCGCTGACGTTGTTTGTCCTTATACGAGCAAATTTTGGGCTGGGCGAGGTCTCATTCGAAAGATGAAGTTTCAATGCAGTCCGCTCTGCCCATGGTTCAAAGAGATTGTGTTGATATGTAATAATACGAGTGTCCAAAGTAGAGAAAAAATCGACAAAATGCACTCGCAGATTCCATGTATTTGTAGGTCTCTAAAAGAGTTTTCTGACTCAAACGATGAGCAGAGCGGGCTGCATTGAACCTTCCTCTTTCGAATGAGACGTCACCCAGCCCAAAATTTGCTCATGTAAGGACAAACAACGTCAGCCTGTGATTGCATTCCCAAATACGAGTTCTGCCATATTGGCGATAATACAGAGCAAGTCACGTGACAAATTTAGTTGAGCTAGTGGATACGAGATGGCGCCTACTCGGGAGGTCTGTCAACGTGGAATCATAGCAAAACTGAAGCGTTAGCTGGATACATGTGCCACAGCAAAAGCGTGATACAGTCAATGTATGTATTTTTGGACGATTGTAGGTTAGATTATATGCATTTTAGGCACACATTGACTAGAAACTGCTGGAAATTGTGTACATTTACTAAATTCACGCCTTTACTGTAACACATACATCACCGCTGCCGAATATATGTTATAATTATATGGCCACATTATTTCAAATAAAAAAAGAGATTGGAATTTTTTAATAACACTGGAAGTAGTGATTTACTGATATCATATTTTCAGAATGTGGAAGTTACAGCAATTATTTGCAATTATTGCTTTTATTATTATTCTTCCGACTATTGTACAGGGTGTCCGCGGGAAGACTGGACAGCCGGTTTTCTCCTAAACTATTGGAGATAAAAATATAAAAAAAATAGGGAATTGCATGGTTCGAGGGGGCCAATTAATTAGCGCGAACGAATTTTTTTATCGATTATTATTTTAAAAGATACGATGATCACGTTCGGTTTTTCAAATGGAACTATTTTTTTTGAACACCTGAGTTGATAGTGCGTTCCAAGACAAATTCAATAAGCTTTAATGTATACACTTTATTTTCACTGGTTTTTAAGATATTGCGCTTGCAAATTTACTGATTTTCACTGGAAGAAAACTGTCTGGTATAGCACGGACCGGGGACGGTCTTACTGGATCCACGGGTGGCACTGCCTTTTGAAATAGATACCTACCTGCCAAAGGTCTACGCCAGGCCCAAAGGCTGGACAATTTTTTTCCGTCAGAAATGCTACTTAGGTAGGTACATCTGCGGTATCGAGAAGCGCACCGTTACTTTTATTTCGCACTTGCTTCTACGCTCGGATGGCCGGTTCTTTTGGGAGGGATGCAAGTTCGATTGGTTAGGTTAGGAGGTGTGAAAGTTGCTAGACTAAATTTCAATCATAGGGAGCAGATTGTATCAGAACCATTCGGATTTGCATTCCTCACAAACGGCTGTCTCTTGAAGAGGCCCTCTTCACAGCAATGCCCACCTTCTCTCGCACGGAATACGTTAACGCTTGCTTTTGTTCTGATATTGAAGCTCGTGTTTATACTCGAGAGGACCACGCGTCGACAGCGGGCTACCCCTTTTCTTCCTGTGTCTCTCCACGAGCCGTGTTGACGGTGGATTGTAGGAGCGTAGATATCTGGATGCCAGTTATTGAATTCAGGAGACGATAGAAACATTTTATTACAAAACACACATGTACTATAATTAAAGTAAATCGTATTCCTCTCGGTTCCACCCCGTGGCGAGGACAACCCCTCGCAGTGCCTGACCGCATTTTATGGCTTTCCACCCGCGAAGGGGTTCGAGTGCTTAATAAGAAGTGAGAAACCTTCGACTTGCGCATTTCTCGTCAGATCTTTGCAAAAACGACACCTACCGATTCCTTATGTTTCGTCGATGAAGCTGACACTAAGAACGACGTTATTCGGACCATAATGAAGGAAATTCCATGGAATATCGATTTATATCATTTCAAGCTGGCTTGACTTGGTTAAAAATAGTCTGATTTACATGAAATTTGGTATGATTTTAATCGACGGAACGCCAGGAATCCATTGGCGCCACTTCCCCTTCGATACGATGAAGAAAAGAAGCAAACATTTGAAATCCTGAATATTTCTTACTTCTTAATGGTATTCCAAACCCTTCGAGGGTCGAAAGCCATAAAATTCGATGGGCACTGCGGGGTGTTGTCCTTGCCACGGGGTGACGGGGGTACGTCCAGAATTACCCTGATGAAATAGAGGTGGAGGATGCCACATCTGGTTTCCAAAAACTAACCGGACTGATCGGCCGCGGTGTCTTGCCAGAGTCGCGGTTTATGAGCGGATTTTCCGCGCGTCGGCGGTAGGCAACGGTACATAGTATGGGTCCGAAGTCATCGTACGCACTACCCACCGACAGAACAATATACGGATTAACTCAGACTGGACAATGTCACCACGTTTTTTATTGGCCTTTACAAATGTGGCAAACAGATATTGTCGAAACGTTCTTGGAGAAATAATAAATTATCGATCGTAAAGAGCGAATGAATTTTCGTCTGGCTCTGAGTTCGCTTTTGTCCCGACGCACGCGAGAAAGATGCCCCAAATATAGGAATTGAAAAGTATTATCCACCGTCAATACGCCTCGTGGAGAGACACAGTAAGAAAAGGGGTACACCGTTGAGTGCGCGTGGTTTCGCCTGCATCGTCCTCCTTTCAAATTAAAGACGGATTCCTTATCTCTCGAGTATAAATCCTTATCTCTCAAGTATAAACACGCGTTGGAATTTTAAATCTGGTTGGGAAATAAAATAATTCTTTATTTTTTATCGTATGGATATGGAAGTGTCGCAGATGGATTCCTTGGGGATTTCCGATGAAAAACATGCTACGTGTCGTGGAAATCGGACAACTCTTACATAAGGAATACAAATTGCTTGTGTCAAAGTAGTCCGATTTGCATGACATTTGGTATGATTTTCGTCAGAAAAACATAAGGCATCCATTGGCGTCACTTCCCTTTCGATACGATGAAGAAAAGGGTTTCTTAATACGCTGTAATCGATAATTCACCCTCGACTGCGGAGGGTCAACTTCAATTCGCTACGTTCGACCCAGGATTCGTACCTTTTTCCGGAAAAAAAGCCATAAAAATCGGGTGAGGCACAGCGAAGGTCTGTCCTCGCCACGGGGTGCCAGCGCATCTCCTTGACGGGCGTTGCTCCAGAATTACCCTGTATCGTTTGGGCAGTGTGTGACCCGACTACCCTCCGTGTAATTGGTCTGCGCGAAGTGGGGCGCAAGTTCGATCATTATCAGTACTCCTGCCCGAGAGGAATACGATTTACTTTAATTATAGTACATGTGTGTTTTGTAATAAAATGTTTCTATCGCACTCCTGAATTCAATAACTGGCATCCAGATATCTACGCTCCTACAATCCACCGTCAACACGGCTCGTGGAGAGACACAGGAAGAAAAGGGGTAGCCCGCTGTCGACGCGTGGTCCTCTCGAGTATAAACACGAGCTTCAATATCAGAACAAAAGCAAGCGTTAACGTATTCCGTGCGAGAGAAGGTGGGCATTGCTGTGAAGAGGGCCTCTTCAAGAGACAGCCGTTTGTGAGGAATGCAAATCCGAATGGTTCTGATACAATCTGCTCCCTATGATTGAAATTTAGTCTAGCAACTTTCACTCCTCCTAACCTAACCAATCGAACTTGCATCCCTCCCAAAAGAACCGGCCATCCGAGCGTAGAAGCAAGTGCGAAATAAAAGTAACGGTGCGCTTCTCGATACCGCAGATGTACCTACCTAAGTAGCATTTCTGACGGAAAAAAATTGTCCAGCCTTTGGGCCTGGCGTAGACCTTTGGCAGGTAGGTATCTATTTCAAAAGGCAGTGCCACCCGTGGATCCAGTAAGACCGTCCCCGGTCCGTGCTATACCAGACAGTTTTCTTCCAATGAAAATCAGTAAATTTGCAAGCGCAATATCTTAAAAACCATTGAAAATAAAGTGTATACATTAAAGCTTATTGAATTTGTCTTGGAACGCACTATCAACTCAGGTCTTCAGAAAAAATAGTTCCATTTGAAAAACCGAACTTGACCATCGTATCTTTTAAAATAATAATCGAAAACAAAATTCGTTCGCGCTAATAAATTGGCCCCCTCGAACCATGCAATTCCCTATTTTTTTTATATTTTTATCTCCAATAGTTTAGGAGAAAACCAGCTGTCCAGTCTTCCCGCGGACACCCTGTATATAACATATAACAAGGAAAAGTCTCCAAATCGGTCAACAGTTGACTCCTTGATTTTTTTTGTAATTCTTTACGCTCCTATGCAGAGATGGGCATTATTTAATTAAAAGAATATACTTCCGAATGGCCCCAGTGGCCGATCGACACGAGGTTTGGGGGGAGGGTGTGTGTACCCTAAATCTAAAATTCTATTTAGCTTCGAGTATTTATTAGTTTCCTTTGTTTATTCGAAGGCCTTTCATCTTTGGCTTCGAATAATTTTTCATCTTTCATTATATCTTTATCCTAAGGTCGTATTCAAATATATTGGCCGGTCGATTCGTTTTCGCGAACAGCGATCGAGGAGAAATCAGCCATCACCATCTGACGATCGTGGATTTGTCAGTTGGAGTTCCCTAGCCACCGAAGGGTATGGTGGGGTAACGGGAATGCTGCTCGGCCCCGTCTGAACGTAGCCGTGTGGCTGTTATTTATTCTTATTGTCAGCGTAGTACATATGTAGTTGTGTGCGTCACGAAGTTATGCGTAGACCAATACGAGATGAAGCTATCGAGAAAGAATCAATGTTGTGACCAATAAAGCTCCTGAATTTTTTCGGAGCTAAGGCCTAAGGCACACCTGTTCTGATGCGTGTATTTCTACGCTGCAGCTCGGTTTGGCCTACACATGATAGAAGCTTGGCGCTATCCCCACCACTTCTGGCTCACTCGTGTTCTGCGATGACGAGAGAATACGCGTTACGAATAGGAGTGTGCGGATCGTCCCGCGGCTCGGATTCTCGGCCCTCGGGACGGGTCGGAAAATTTCGGGCGGGATCGGGCGGGGTCCCGATACTTTCGTATTGCTCGAGATCCCGACGGTTTCGGGATCCCGAGACTCGATTCGGGCTACAAGCATGACCGCCATGAGCGGGCAATTTGATTTCAGGTCGGCTTGGCAAAACTCGGACGCGATCGGCTCGAAAGCCAGCTATTACGAGGGGACCGAGACGGAAAGAATTATGTATATCATTTATATCGATACCAGAGTGATAAGTTTTTACCTTTCTGTCTCCTGTTGAATCATAATTTGTATCTTATTATTTATTTACATATATATGTATTTTCATTGCTACCAAATAGTCTGTTAATACTGAATACGTCCATATAGGTACTTAAACAAATACCATGTTCAGAACTTGGGAAGAAGACTATTTTTATATCGACAATATTTTAAAATCTGAACAAAATATACTTCACACTTAGTACTTTATGTAAAGGGAATATATAGGGTATTATTGTTTTTCCGGATAGGTTGAGATTTAAAATAGAAAACGTACGAACTATAAGCATACAAAAAGGAATATTTCCTGGATGTTTCATAATAACAACAATATACAGGAGGCGAATATTTTATTATTTCAAAATAACGTGTAAGAAACATAATTTTTCTATGTTCTCAGGTAATAATTTTAATCTATTAATGGTAACGATATCGTCCGATCGCGTCCGAGTTTTGCCGAGCCGACCTGAAATCAAATTGTCCGCTCATGTCGGCTATGCTTGTAGCCCGAATCGAGTCTCGGGGTCCCGAAACTGTTGGGATCTCGAGTAATACGAGAGTATCGGTACCCCGTCCGATCCCGCCCGAAAGTTGCCGGCCCGTCCCGAGCCCGAAAAATCGGGTAACCGCACACCCCTAGTTACGAAACTCACCGGCCAATAAATCTGAATACGATCTTAGAAGTTCGAATAACCGACAAGAACCTTTGTGTCCCGAGCCGCGCGAGATCGCCGTGCTCGGCGATGTGTCATCGATTATAAAGAAACAGAATTTGTTTATTTTTCATCGTATCAATATGAAAGTGCCACAAATGGATTCCTGGCATTCTCCCGATTAAATTGACCGAAAATAATTTAAATCGGACTATTTTTAAGGAAACGGGCTTTCAATTCTGTAAACAATTTTTCACGTAATTTCCTTAATTTTGGTCCGAATTATATCATTTTTGGGGCCAATTTGATCGAAAAAACACGAGGAATCGACTGGCGTCACTTTCGCAAAGATCTGATTAGAAATGCAGAACTGCAGATTTGTGACTGCTTAGCGCACAACATTGTATGGCCCCGCTGGTTTCGAGCGTCGATTTCTTGCCAGCGTGCAGGACAAGAGGGGACTTTTCATGGCGAAGGAAAGTCAGCCTTATATAGAACTCAAATCGAGAAAGACTTTGCTGACAAACTTTATATTCATGTCAAACAAATACTTTAATTGTAAAATTTAGACGACAAACTAGTGTTGAATATCGCCAGTTCTTTCATATGCATCACTTGGTTGGGAATTCCTGATCCCACCTTTTCATGCATTTACCTATTGAAATGTTGCTTCAAGTCATCGGGAAATTGAATTGCTTTTTCTTGTACATACATATATCTGTTCGCGAGTAGGTGTCACGAATGACGCGACTTTGGTTTCCCAAATAAATTCACATTTATCAGGGCCCTCGTCTGAACCGCTTGACAAGGAGATTGAACGACGTAAATCGAGTGCGAGTGAAATAGCGCACCAGCGAGAGACCCTCGGTCGACGGCGACTTGAGTCATCCAGTACTGAATACCTATGAAAATGTTCATATTTCTCATTACACCTTGATAAGAGTGTGATCACCGATGGATTGGTGAGTTTATGTCCACGAACATGAGTCGAGACGCAAAGCAATTCGGTATATTTTTTTTTATGAATACATGATTAGGACACTCACTACGTTCACTAAAAATGGACCGAATTCCTTCATATCTGACATCATTTTCATCGGGAAATCCTAAAAAATTCATCGGTAATACTTTCATTAATACTTATCAAAAACACGAACATTTTATTTTTCTGTACTGGGTATTTTATCTAGCTCGTCGGTTTTATTGTTCTCGGCTGTCAACGGGCGGTCTACTAGGACCCGAAGGTCCACGCTCGCAACGAGAAAGCAAAACAGTGGGGTGGGTAGGTCTTTCCCGATAAACTGAGCCCAAAGGCTTCTCAACAATTGAAACATTGGAAGACTGTACATATTCTTTCTGGTGCTTTCGGCGATATGCGCAACCATTTGTATGCCCGGTTTCATGTCTAACAAGTCAGGCGATTTTGTTTGTGAGAGCCATATATAAAGACAGTCCTGTAACGTTCACTACATCTTCAATTATAAAACTGCAAATATGTTATTTTACACATGTGTCTCGCTGAGTTTCGTCGGCTTCGACGCTTGAAACCAGCGGGGCCATACAATGTTGCGCACTAAGCACTGATGAATCTGAAGTTTTGCAATTTCTAATCAGATCTTTGCGATCGTGGCGTCAATCGATTCCTTATACTTTCTCAATCAAATTGGCCCCAAAAATGATACAACTCAAACCATAATTAAGGAAATTACGTGAAAAATTTGTTTGCAGAATTGAAAGCCCGTTTCGTTAAAAATAGTCCGATTTAAATTTTTTCATAAGAAAAATGCGCAGGCTGGATGCGCGTGATTATTACGTGGCCCCCTCCATAGACATATATAGACGGATCAGAAGATGGGACTATCGGCGTGGGGAAGGAAGGCTTGGAGGGGTAAAGGCATAGGTTCAGATACAGGCGCGTCGGTTAGCTTCGGATAACCACAGCGTTATCCGATTTACTCGTATCGCTCCCCTTACCGCGAACCTTGCTACCCCCCTCAGCTTACGCTCCGCCGTCTATATATGTCTATGGTCCCCTCCTCGAAGTGACAGAAAATATAACCTATGTATACGCTATATGACAATAAATGTTGAGCGGCTATTTCGTTCTTTTGCGCTACATTTGTGAACTTTTTATCATCCTTCCGAAACATTATTATTACGTCGCAACAGTATCTTTAGGAAATCGGATCTAGCATATAGGTTATATTCTCTGTCACTTGGAGGACCAGATTTTCTGTCCTCGAAGTGACTGAAAATATAACCTATATGCTATACCCGATTTCCTAAGGATACTGTTGCGGCGTAATAATAATGTTTCGGAAGGATGATGAAAAGTTCACAAATGTAGCGTAATACAACGAAATAGCCGCTAAATATTTATTGTCTTATAGCATATACATAGGTTATATTTTCTGTCACTTCGAGGAGGGACCACATAATAATCACGCGTTGGATTCAACATCAAACACAATTTTATATATGTTTGTTCATAACTGCTTTCTGCATAGGATGTGTATTTCATGTTCTGTTTCAGTGTTTTGCTAATTAAAAAATGTCTATCCTAACAAACTTCATTTTCTGGGGACATGCCCTCATCTATTTTTCCTTTTCACTTATAATTCCTTACTGCCAACGTAGAATATTGTAGCATAAGCATATTTCAAGTAAATGTACAATGAATTTTCTACGTTTGCAGTACCAGCAGACTTTCTGTTTAAAAAGTACAATGCAACAGCTGAGAATTTCTTTTCACATTCAAAATAACATATGGAAATAGCAAACAGCTCCCTCTCGCGTGCACAGGCAGCCGCGTATCTATGGGTAATACCATTTCAGTGCAGAAGAAACCTGCTGTAATACCGACCTGCCGAATCGGCCAGACCACGTGACGTGTCTACCCCCTTAAGGCGCGTGACTACCACTGTCGGCACCGCGCGTTTTGCCAAACTATTTCGCTTCTGTATTGAAAACGAAACGAGACTTATCACTTCTGTCGACGCTTTCCGAAGGAACAATGTCTGCTGCATCGCGTGGGATGGTCAGATTTCGTCTCAGACCCTTAGTTTTGGAAATAAATTGAAAGATATCTGGAAAAGTGGATGCATTTCGGGTGTCCTTTTCTCTTTGATCGTTGTTTAAACATATTTAAATGTTCCTAATGCAATAATAACTTATATCGTTGTATTCGTGAGGGTTCATAGAATAATTTGACGCAACGAACAATCGAATAACTATTACCGTTTCGACACAAAAAATGTTCAAAATTGAAAATTTGCAGTTTTTTTCAAAATCGATTTTCTCAAAAACTGAGGGTGATGGCGACAAACGGGTTGCGGATTCGTTTTCAGGGCACGAAAACCTATAAGAAACGGCTATTGAATGTTACAAGTCCGAAAAAAAGTCAAAATTTGTTGTACTGTGTAATTTGATGTATAGCTTGATAGAAAAGAAAGCGTCATATGTTTTTAGAACCATTATAGCATTCATAAATTTCATTACGATCGGCCTGTTACACTTCGGTGATGTACCTTATTCAAATTGTATGCTTTGAAATTGAAGGGTCGGGTGCAATAACGGGACTAGCGCTCAAAAATTAGAAAAATTATTGTCCAAACGCTAAGATTGGAAAATTAAATGTTAAACTGTATTTTAAAAAATATAGTGCTGTAATGCTCGTCAGGACACATAATTTTTTCTATTTACAGTTTGTTTATCCAATCATTACTATTCGAGCTAAAAATTCTAAACAAAAAATTTTCATCGTCCAAAATCATTATTTCTTTAAACATAAATTGCGATAACGTGAGTAAATATTAACGGATCGTTATGAGACTTGAAATATAACTTCAGAAGATTCTAGCGAAGCCGTAAAATGTATGCATAAAACCCTTATGATGAAAAATGTAATAATATTTAATTAAAAAGTAATACTGGACATAACCCATGTTTTTCAACGTTCGCCGTTAAAAAGTATCGAGGCAATTTTTAGGTACGTATAACTTGCAGCGACAAAGTTTTTCCTTAGTATACAAGGAAGATTTTCACCAATTTTCACACTAATTAATAAATAATTGTAGAAGATATGATGATACAGTAAAGTCTCTCTATGGGCTCGGTTTTGTGCACACGATGAGGGCTTGTCACCTATCCCCACCACTTCTGTCTCACTCTTGTCCGGCGAAGGCGAGAGCGAGATGGAACGAGAGCGAGCGAAAGGCGCTGAAAGCGAGCGAGGACGGTACGAGACAGACGACGCGTTGATGTTTTGTCTCGCTCCGTCTTTCGGAGGCCTGATACTCCGTCCTTTGCATGCGCGGCGGGCGTGCGCGATGGTCGCTAAATCTTGACGCAGGCCCGGCTCAAGTCTTTTTTGCGCCCTGGGCGGAAAGTCGACAATAGGTGCAAAATGGTATTTTCATTGCTGGTATTGTTCAAAATAAACTTTAAAATTAAATATTACAAGTTGTACTATAAGTGGTTTAATACTACGAATAAAAATTCAGAGTAAGGTCATCAATAAACTCAAATAAATATATTATAAATGGCGGAATTTGGCAAGTTCGCTTAGGGCCCAAAAAAGACACGTGCCGTGCCTGGCTATCTGACCGTCGCCCGCATGCGTCGAGCAGTCACGATTCCATCTGAGCGCTCGCACCCGTCGCGCACGCCTGCCGCGCACGCAAAGCATTCCATCTCGCTCCCCCTTCGACCAGAAAGAAGCGAGAAACGAACACTCGGAATTAGGACTCGGGTCTCCATGAGGACTCATCGCCGGTCCCGACCAGCGAGCCCATAGGGAGACTTTACTGTATATATAAATCTCGCGCGTCACCAACAGTCAGCAGCCGCGTATAATGCGCTACTTAGCAGTTTTAGCACTCGCGTTGACTGTTGGTGCCGCGCGGAATTTATATATATCGCCATATATTCTACAATTATTTATTAATCAGTGTGAAAATTTGTGAAAATCTTGCTTGTATATTAAGAAAAAACTTTGTTGCTGCAAGTTATACGTATCTTAAAATTGCCTTGATACTTTTTAACGGCGAACGTTGAAAAACATGGGTTATGTCCAGTATTACTTTTTAATGAAATATTATTACATTTTTTAACATGAGGGTTTTGTGCATACATTTTACGGCTTCGCTTGAGTTTTCTGAAGTTATGATTTAAGTCTCATAACGATCCCTTAATATTTACTCAAGTTATCGCAATTTATGTTTAAAGAAATAATCATTTTGGACGATGAAAATTTTTTGTTTAGAATTTTTTGCTCTAATAATAATGATTGGATAAACAAACTGTAAATAGAAAAAAAATATGTGTTCTGACGAGCTTTACAACACTATATTTTTTAAAATTCAGTTTAATAACATTTAATTTTCCAATCTTTCTTAGCGTTTGGACAATAATTTTTCCCATTTTCGAGCGCTAATCTCCTTATTGCACCCGACCCTTCAATTGCACAATGATTATACAAAATATTACATCCTTCTATATACGTATAAATAAAAAATATTAATACGCAAATTAGTATTGTTTCATTGACATGTTTCCTAATTTCACTACCCAACCTCTGTATCTTTCATTATTGCTATCCTCCTTTACGTTCAGCGAGGCTCTGACGCTAGACGCAGCTCTCGTGCCGTATTCTTTCAAGACTTCTCGATAGAAAGAGCTTTGGCAACAGCGCGGCAGAGACAGAGAGTACAGAACATGTGGCAACTATGCGTAAAAAATTCGTCTACCCAGAGTACCTAAAGATGTCATTGCTGTACAAATTCTTTTTATCGATCGGAGTAATTTCATTAGGGTCCGTTTGTTTACTGGGGACGCTTCGATCGATTCGGACCAAAACAAACTTGAGACGGCAGCCTTAAGAAATCTACGCAGAATTCAAGTGCATGCACCTGTTGTATACCAACGTTATTCACATTGCTTTCTCTATACATAGTATTAGTCATCGCGTTACTTTTCCAGATAGCAATAGTAAACGTCCAAATTCTTTCTTCTATGACCTCATCTGTTCCTTATTACTCATCCTTAAACCTTAATCTCTATGTCTCATCCCTTACCGACCGTTACACTCAGGACAACCCCCACTTTCCAGTTTACTGAAAACCGTAGGGGAGAGGCTTGTAGGTTGCCACCCCTTAGCTTTTTTTATCATAACTCGTCATAAAATTAACGTATCGATGATTTATGGTATAAGTTGGAAAGAGGAAGGGTAAAGCTACAATCCTGAGCTACAAATCATGTAAACTCTCGAAAAAGAAAAATTATACTGCAAATTATCGAAAGTATCTAAAATTGACTCCTTGAAATTTTGGCTTGCAGGTTGCCACCCCCTAGAAAAATTGCTGAAAGTGTAAAAAAACTCAAGTAAAAACCTGATTCAGAAAACTTTTCAAAATTTATTAAATTTTATTAATAAATTATATTATACAGTGGCCTTTTTTTGTTATTTGCAGGGGTTCGTTTCGGTGCTTTCTTCGGTGAAACTTTGCGCTTCTTGTTTTTAGCGATGGCTTCCTTCTCCTCTTTCTTATTTTTCTTTTCTTTCAAACTCAATGACAATATTAAACATCACATAATTACGAAAAATGACATTTGAGTGTAAACAAGCGGGAAAGAGAGAGGTGGCAACTTGCATTCCGACGCATTTTTGGAAAATATGAGAAAAAAATTGTCAATTCATGATATGTTTGGAAATCTGTTTGGCATATGTAAATTAGATGAAAAAAACAACACAGTACGAATAGTTATCTTGAATTGTCGATGAAAATGTTCAATTTACGAGCACAGGGAAAACACACAATTTCAATAGTTCAATTACTTGACAAACACTATATTACCCTTCGCTCAGAAAACACAGCGTTATTGCGTCTGTCCGCTCCAGAGGTTAATAAATAGTGACATCTACTCTTTTAACGTCGATTTGAGTCAGAGTTCAGGTTATGACACTGCTAGAAAGTCGAAATACAGCAGGGGTGGCAACCTGCAAGCAGTGGCAACCTGCAAGCCTCTCCCCTACCTATATATTACACGCATTTCTTCCCTCAACTAGCACTTCAGTCCGAACAGTTTTGACACGATAATTTAAGGTCGGTATCATATACAGGGTGTCCCACCTAAGACTGGACAGCCGGTTTTCTCCTAAAGTATTGTCGATAAAAATATAAAAAAAATAGGGAATTGCATGGTTCGAGGGGGGCAATTTATTAGCGCGAACGAATTTTGTTTTCGATTATTATTTTAAAAGATACGATGGTCAAGTTCGGTTTTTCAAATGGAACTATTTTTTTTGAAGACCTGAGTTGATAGTGCGTTCCAAGACAAATCCAATAAGCTAAAATGTATACACTTTATTTCCACTGGTTTTTAAGATATTGCGCTTGCAAATTTACTGATTTTCACTGGAAGAAAACCCTCTGGAATAGCAAGGACCGGGGCGGTCTTACTGGCGCTACGGGTGGCACTGCCTGTTGAAATAGATACTTACCTGCCAAAGGTCTACGCCAGGAATGGCAGCCCCAAAGGCTGGACAATTCTTTTCCGTCAGAAATGCTACTTAGGTAGGTACATCTGCGGAATCGAGAAGCGCACCGTTACTTTTATTTCGCACTTGCTTCTACGCTCGGATGGCCGGTCCTTTTGGGAGGGATGCAAGCTGGATTGGTGAAATATCCATTACAGCGTATTAAGAAATTCTTTTCTTCATCGTGTCGAAAGGGAAGTGACGCGAATGGATTCCTTATGTTTTTCTGATGAAAATCATACCAAATATCATGCAAATCGGACTACTTTGACACAAGCTATTTCTATTCCCTATGTAAAAGTTGTCCTATTTACACGACATTTGGTATGATTTTCATCAGAAAACCCCAAGGAATCCATCGGCGACACTTCCATATCCATACGATAAAGAATAAAGAATTATTTTATTTCCTAAGCAGATACAGGGTAATTCTGGAGCAACGCCCGTTAAGGAGATGCGGCCTGGTACCCCGTGGTGAGGACAACCCCTCGCAGTGCCTGACCGAATTTTATGGCTTTCGACCCGCGAAGTGGTTCGAGTGCCTAATAAGAAGTGAGAAACCTTCGACTTGTGCATTTCTCATCAGATCTTTGCAAAAACGACACCTATCGATTCCTTATGTTTCGCCGATGAAGCTGACACCAAGAACGACGTAATTCGGACCATAATGAAGGAAATTCCATGGAATATCGATTTATATCATTTCAAGCTGACTTGACTTGGTTAAAAATAGTCCGATTTACATGATATTTGCTATGATTTTAATCGACGGAACGCCAGAAATCCATTGGCATCACTTTCCCCTTCGATACGATGAAGAAAAGAAGCAAATATTTGAAATCCTGAACATTTCTCACTTCTTAATGATATTCCAAACCCTTCGAGGATCGAAAGCCATAAAATTCTATGGGCACTGCGGGGTGTTGTCCTCGCCACGGGGTGACGGGCGTAGCTCCAGAATTACCCTGTATCTATTTAGGAAATAAAATAATTCTTTATTCTTTATCGTATGGATATGGAAGTGTCGCCGATGGATTCCTTGGGGTTTTCTGATGAAAATCATACCAAATGTCGTGTAAATCGGACAACTTTTACATAGGGAATAGAAATAGCTTGTGTCAAAGTAGTCCGATTTGCATGATATTTGGTATGATTTTCATCAGAAAAACATAAGGAATCCATTGGCGTCACTTCCCTTTCGACACGATGAAGAAAAGAATTTCTTAATACGCTGTAATGGATATTTCACCAATCCAGCTTGCATCCCTCCCAAAAGGACCGGCCATCCGAGCGTAGAAGCAAGTGCGAAATAAAAGTAACGGTGCGCTTCTCGATTCCGCAGATGTACCTACCTAAGTAGCATTTCTGACGGAAAAGAATTGTCCAGCCTTTGGACCTGCCATTCCTGGCGTAGACCTTTGGCAGGTAAGTATCTATTTCAACAGGCAGTGCCACCCGTAGCGCCAGTAAGACCGCCCCGGTCCTTGCTATTCCAGAGGGTTTTCTTCCAGTGAAAATCAGTAAATTTGCAAGCGCAATATCTTAAAAACCAGTGGAAATAAAGTGTATACATTATAGCTTATTGGATTTGTCTTGGAACGCACTATCAACTCAGGTCTTCAAAAAAAATAGTTCCATTTGAAAAACCGAACTTGACCATCGTATCTTTTAAAATAATAATCGAAAACAAAATTCGTTCGCGCTAATAAATTGCCCCCCTCGAACCATGCAATTCCCTATTTTTTTTATATTTTTATCGACAATACTTTAGGAGAAAACCGGCTGTCCAGTCTTAGGTGGGACACCCTGTATATTGGCCGGTGAGTTTCGTGAGGGGTATTCTCCCACCACACAGTTTGCCTGCCTCGGTGCTCCTTTTCTCAACGTTTTCTGACTCGCTCTCGTTCCATCTTGCTCTCGCCTTCGCAGAACAAGAGTGAGCCAGAAATGGTGGGGATAGTGCCAAGCTTCTGGGGTGTAGACCAAACCGAGCTGTCAGCGTAGATATACACACATCAGAATAGGTGTGCGTTAGCTACGAAAAAATTCAGGAGCTTTATTGGTTAGAACATTGATACTTTCGCGATAGCTTCATCTCGTATTGGTCTACGCATAGCTTCGTAACGCACACAACTATTACGCTAAGAATAAATAACAGCCAAACGGCTAGGTTCAGGCGGAGCCGAGCAGCGTTCCCCTTACCCCACCATACCCTGCGAGGACCACGCAACTCCAACTGACAAATCCACGATCGTCAGATGGTGGTGGCTGATTTCTCCTCGATCGCCGTTCCCGAAAACGAATTCACCGGCCAATATATTTGATACCGACCTTAGATCTGAGTCTACTATAAGTAATATCTGTAATTCGTCTAGTTTCCGTTATTTGTATTAAGTTGTTATTAAATAAAATAAAAGAAACACTAAGATACGGAATACAACAATATTGTTCTAAACTTTCTATGAAGCTTAGTAAAAATATAAATGTCATTGGTGTCCAGGTACTGGGACGCACAGTGGGGCAAAATGATGAAGTTTGTGTCAAAATTAAAGAACTTTTGATAGAAATGAGATAGAGCGATGATTTTTTTTTTAAATTAAAGCTGAAAGATTGCAGAATAAGGGAAAAGTAAAGAAATTATGGTACGAACGTTTTTTAACTTTGAAAATCTGTGTTAAATTTGATATATTACAACAAAATTGTGATTTATCCAATACCATGTACGGTTAGATTTTTTTCTTGGCATGTTGTACATCATTTCCTGTAGATTTTGTCACGCCGATTTCAAATCCGTTCGTAAAATTTGTCTACTACCTCAGGATTTTGGATAAAATCGATTTCAAGTTTAACACAGGTTTTCAAACTTAAAAAACGTTCGTACCATAATCTCTCTAATTTTCCCTTATTCTGCAATATTTCAGCTTTAACCTAAAAAAAAATCATCGCTCTATCCCTTTTCTATCAAAAGATTTTTGATTTTGACACAAACTTCATCATGGCGCTTTAATCCAATACAATGGGGCCAAATGGCCAAAAAGTGAAAAAAGTTCAATATTTTTAAAACTAATGATCCTATCGACTTGCAATTGGTTTATTTCGATTCAGAATGAAAAAATACATTGGGAAATCACTCTGAAAACAAGATTTGAGTAACTTTATTATATTTTTGCGGAGCCTGTGAATTGTAATTTTTAAAAACAATTGAAATTCGTCTGAAACCAATTTATTTATTACGAACAAAATTTAACTGAAAAAATTAAAATAAAGTAAGTAATACTTTAACTAATTAAATTAATAATTCCAAAGCTTCCGCACTTAGTGGTAAGTATTTTTTTTTGGTTCGGGTCGCAAATTGGAAATATATGGGTCAGATGATTCTAAGATCCTGTGAAATACATCTTCATTCGTTGTCGAGCGAGCATTTTTTCTAGCGTGGTTCAATCTGGTCTATTTTGGAACGTCTAAACCACAACAAATTAGAGCTATGACTGGACGACCGGTATGCAATTCTCTTCTCATCCGCCTCACGCCACGCGACAATGCCGGCACGCTTTTCGGCTGTTTCCTGACGCGTTAAGGTCTAAACACACTTGTCAGTTCCGTGTCAGTGTGCCATTGGTAAGAATAAGAGGGGCGTAGAGGACCTCTCCTTCTTACCACTGGCACACTGACACGGAACTGACAAGTGTGTTTAGACTTTTACGCGCCACGCCTCGATCAGCGCTCATCGGCATCCCACATAAATTCCAATAACTACCCAATAGGCAAGAAAAGGCAAATGAATTTATAGGTATATATTCTCTGATACTTCCCGGTACTAAATCCATTAACGGCAACTTAAAGCGAGATAACGCGTTAGTTATTCAGTATTTTTACGGTTTTGGTCATTTAATGACCTTTATGCGGCGGCTACTGTTACAAAACGATACTTTTATAGTATAAAAGTGCGGGTTGTAAAACATTGACCAATTAGATAGGCTGTAACTACAAAGGAAAATTTTGATAATTTTAGCTTTATAAAATTTTTCTTTTGGAAAAAGGAAAGAGGTTTTTATTCTTTGACTATTTACGGATAAAATACAATAATAATTTTTTCCAGATACGAACTTTAAATTTTGGATTTTTGTCCGCGTTTGCCCCACTGTGGGACGTGTCCAGTCATTGGTACTTTTAGCTTAACGTCTTTTCTTCAGAACAAAAAACTGTTTCCTTCTGCTGAAACTGTAACGTCTTTTCGTCAGACATCTCCATTCGTTCAGAGCGAACAGTCAGTGTCAATGCATTTGATTTTCAGTGAATTCGGAATTCACGAATCTGATCAAGATGTCCACAGAGCAGAGGTATTATCAAAATTTTGCCAAGGTATGGGTAAACTTTTTTTTCGCTAAAATTAGTAATCGTACGTTGTATCTTCTTTGCGGATTTGAGCCTGCCCTAGTAAAGAAAAATGTTATTGAACGGCACTATTCACATTATCATGCGCATGTTACGAGCCGGGGCTGCGGCAACGCGAGAGGCCGGCGAGAAGGGTATTTCCCAAAGGAATATGGTTTATGAGTTTGTTAGTTAGGTGCGCGGACGAACCTGATGCGAAATCAGGGAGCCGCTAGGATTGTTGACGGCGAGGACGAACCTGATGCGAAATCAGGGAGCCTCTAGGAATGGAGTCACACGCGGACGAACCTGATGCGAAATCAGGGAGCCGCAGGAGGGTGAAACGTCGTGAACGAACCCGATGCGAAATCGGGGAGTCACTAGGATAGAGTTCACACACGAACCTGGTGCGAAACCAGGGAGCTGTTAGGAGGTTGGATTATTTACAGACGAACCTGGTGCGAAACCAGGGAGCTGTTCGGAAGTTGGTAGATTTACAGACGAACCTGATGCGAAATCAGGGAGCTGTAGGATACGGACGAACCTGATGCGAAATCAGGGAGCCGTAGGAGGGTAAGGTTTCATGGACGAACCCGATGCGAAATCGGGGAGCCACTGGGTTGGAGAAGATGCTTTGTTTTGGATGAGGGGTTGCGAACGAACCTGATGCTAGATCAGGGAGTCGCGGGAAATGTTAGTAATGCCTCGTAACTCTTAATTTATGTTTGATACAACTCGAGCGGTAAAGCTGTATCAGTGGGTGAGTGCTACTAATATTATAAGGATCGCTAGGTAAAAGATGGGTTTAACGAAATCGACTCAACTTACACGTGAACACCATTCGTGTATTCAATAACTAATTATTGTACAAATGTAAGTGTCGCGGTTAAATAATAAATAAAAGTTAATTACCACTAGTTGCACGGTGTTGACGCACTGGCGATGCGGGGACGTATGAGTGGCTATTTCAAAGTGCCAAATAGAATATAAACCGGACTCGCGGATTCTATGAGGTTAACTTTGATTCTGACGGAGACTTTAGCTCGATCTTAACGAACTCTGTACGAGCGTGACACGACGTGACTCTACGCGTGACTCTATAGCTTTTAACCAACGAGGGTAGAAATCAAAGGGTTTATATAGTCCCAAAAATGAGTGGGGATTCATTAGGAGTTTCCATATAAGGAAATCCTTCGGGGTCGTCGTCGTGTCACTCCCGTTCCCATGGTCGTGATCCAGATGGTCGAGATCATGACCCCCCTTAGTGGTGTATGATAAGCAAAAGGATTTTAGGGCGTTTTCCCTTCTCAGAAGCGAGCTCGAAAGTGGTTGAGAGTGGTGTATGGGAAGATTCCACATACGTAACACGCAGAGTATGCATCATATGAAGGCCGCGAAAAATTTGATTTAATAGAGGGGCTCAAATTAGTATATCAAGAAGGTCGTTCGTATATTCCTGAAGAATCTTCTTCGTCGGAAAAAGCTCGCATAGCTTCTTACGCTATTTCTCTTTTAATAGCAAATCAGGGTAAACCGTTGACTGAGGGCGATTTCGTAAAGAAATGTCTCATTGAAGTGGTTAAATCCTTCGGAGAGTGTATAACACCTGAAGAAGCTGCGAGCATTCCATTCAGTAAGAAAACTGTGAGCTCCCGAATTTTGAATATAGGCGCATCTACTGAACAGAAGTTAACTGCACTTTTAAGGGGGTAGACACGGGTAATGCAGCGCGCTGTATACCGACACAATCTGGCCCGAACCAGGGGGTTGGGATTTTTCATCATTCGTCCTTATATGAGCAGATTTTGGGCTGGGTTAGGACTCATTCGAAAGAGGAAGGTTCAATGCAGAGCGCTCTTCTCATGGTTCAACGAGATTGTGTTGATATCTAATAATATGAGTGTCCAAAGTAGAGAAAAAGTCGACAAAATACACCCGCAGAATCCAAGTATTTTTAGGTCACTAAAAGAGCTTTGTGACTGAAACGGTGAGAAGAGCGCTCTGCATTGAACCTTCCTCTTTCGAATGAGTCCTAACCCAGCCCCAAATTTGCTCATATAAGGACGAATAATGAAAAATCGTGACTTCAGTCCCAAATACGAGTTCCGCCATATTTGCGATAATACAGAGCAAGTCACGTGACAAATTTAGTTCAGCTAGTGGACACGAGATGGTGCCTACTCGGGAGGACTTGTAGGGTTCACACTGACGGGTAAAGTAGGAATCCCTCTTGACGGCCCTACGCCGTTGAGATGGGATGTGCTGGTAATAACTTCACCGGGTTTAGGTAGTAAAGGAAGATATGTATATTTGTACAATGTACGCCGTTGTCTCCGATGGAGATCGAAGGCGTGGTTGATTCCCACGTTAATTACGTAGGAGAATACGCATGAGCGCAATACGCGTGTAACACACACGTGGATAATACCGTATAAGGGTTTACACGAGATAAAGGACACGTGGTCCAAAGACTGACTAGCAGTCACGAGTGACTTTACAGAACGAAGTCACAAAGCGAAGTGGCGCGCCATGCAAACCGCACGGCAACGCATGTCGGCTCGCGCAGTCTCCCCACTACCAGACAATCCCTGGAGTGGGAGAACAGCCGCTCCCCACACACTCCCCCCCGAGTGCAAGTGTGCACATGCACGAACTTAATTCATATAATAAAAATAATATAATAATATAATACAAGATATATACAGTATGTACAGTTTGCATGTACGATGCAACGAGGTTGGCAACCTTTGCAGTTTCGTGTGGTTATGAGCCCTGCGCTATTTTTACATTCCTTCGGGAATACGTTTTCAACGCTGGTCTCGGCGGAATGTCCGATAACACCGAAGCGTCTTTTGAGGGACCTGCCTTATCGGGCGTCGCTTCGGGCGCGTCTTCTAACATGAAGAACGCTGGTTTTAGTAGGTCAGTTGATACGCATCGCGTGGCACCGTTTACAACGATTTAAGTCGGAGATACGTTTTTCTATTTTGAACGGGCCGGAATAAGGAGGTTCCAGCGTCTTCTTCGCCATATTGCGAAGAAAGACATGGGAGCACGTTTTCAATTCTTTGAAAAAAAATGCTCGCTTTTTATAATTGTGCACTACCGGTACCGGCCTAACCATGCGCATGTATTCTCGGAATTCCTCGATGAATATTTGCGGATTTGGCGACAAATCGTCGGGAAGAAAGAATTCCCCAGGCAAGCGAATTGCAGTTCCGAACGCAACCCCATGAGCACTACGGACAGCGCTCGAGACCAATTCTCTCCTGCATGGCACATAATTGCTGCTTTCAATACTCGGTGCCAACGTTCTATCATACCGTTGGATGCCGGGTGATACGGGGTAGTCCGTATACGTTCCGAACCTATTAAGGTCAACAATGCAGTAAACAATCGTGACTCGAACTGTGATCCTTGATCGGTGGTTATCACCTTGGGTGCACCGTATCGAGAGATCCAGGTATCGAAAAATGCTCTCGCGACTGTCCGCGCAGAAGTTTCAACGATAGGAGTCGCCTCAACTCAGCGCGAAAATCGATCGATCATTGTCAGACAGTATGCGAAACCCTCACTAACCGGTAAAGGACCGATTATGTCTATGTGTATTTGGTCAAATCGACCATTCGATGCAACAAAATGTTCCGGAACACGTTTTACATGTCGTGTGACTTTTGATCGTTGACAATCAATGCAGTGCTTGCACCAGAGTGCAATGTCTCTGTGCATGTTTGGCCAGACATACCGCTGTCTGATCGTGCGATCTGATATCTTCGCACTGGGATGAGCAGGCTTGTGAAACATCCCAAAAACTGTCTCGCGCAAAGATGCAGGAATGTATGGCCGAATGGCCTCACCAGACATCTCGCAAAACACGGCGGTATGGGCCGGGCCCCATTGCAATTTAATTAATTTCAAAGGAGGATCCGTCATATTTTGTAACTGAACCAACTCCACGTCTTGAGTTTGGGCTTGCGCCAATTCTTTAAGATTAATCTCCAGAGGCAGTCTGAGAGATTCAATTCGCGACAATGGATCTGCAACAACATTGTTCTGACCCGGAATGTGTTCAATTATCGTAGTAAATTGAGCTATGAATGAAAGTTGGCGTATCTGGCGTGGCGATGCCTTGTCAGAAGACTGTTTAAAAGCATAAACGAGAGGTTTGTGATCAGTTACGATTTTAAAATTTCTGCCTTCAACGTAGTATCTAAAATGTTTTAAAGCTTCAAAAATCGCGGTTAACTCGCGATCGTACGCACTGTAATTCAATTGCGCGGGCGACAGTTTCTGGGAAAAAAATGCCAACGGCTCCCAATCGCCTGAGAAACTCTGCTGCTCAAGGGCTGCACCCATTGCTACGTCCGACGCATCGGTCACGATGCGCGTTTCGGCACCTTGACGAGGGTGTACCAGAAGGGCAGCCTCAGCAAGTTTTTTCTTGACGTCATCAAACGCCAGTTCTGACTCTGCAGTCTACTCGATTGGTCTCTTATCATTCTTTTTAGAATCTTTAAGATACGCATTCAGTGGTGCTTGAATCTTGGCGGCATGAGGAATACTGAGTCTATAGAAATTGGTCATACCCAAAAAACGTCTAAGCTCGACAATAGTTTTAGGCTTTGGAAAATTCGTGATGGCCTCCACCTTCTTGGTGGTAGGACGAATACCCTTTGAATTAATAAGATACCCTAAAAATTCAATTTCGGAAACACCAAAAACGCATTTACTTAGATTTAATCTAAGGTAGGCAGTTTTTAATCTTTCAAAGACCGTCTTTAAGTGTTCTGCATGTTCTTCTTGCGAAGAAGATGCAATCAAAATATCGTCTATGTAAACGAAAACATAATCCAAATCCCCAAGCATCCTGTCAACGTATCGTTGAAAGGTTTGACTCGCATTCCTCAAGCCAGAAGTCATATATACAAACTCGAAGAGACCAAACGGCGTAATGACTGCAGTCTTTGGCACGTCCTCAGGCGCCATTGGAATCTGATTGTATGCTCTATGCAAGTCGAGCGAGGAGAAAATTGTCTTACCCGACAGATTCGTCGCACAATCGTGCAAATGAGGGATCGGGTACCGATCCGGTACAGTAATCGCGTTAGTGCGACGATAATCTCCAGCGATCCTCCAGGTTCCGTCCGCTTTCATAATCATATGGATCGGGCTGGACCATGGACTGGAAGACGGGCGGCAAATACCCGCTTCCACCAGCCTTTTGAATTCCGCTTTTGCGGCTTTTAATTTGTCCGGGCTTAAACGCCTCGGTCGTTCGGAAACTGGAGGGCCAGTGGTGTTTATATAGTGATAAACATCACCGCCGGTCGGTGGGGCAACACGAGAATTTCCCGTGATTTCGGGGAATTGTAGTAATAAACCTGAGTACGTCGATCCATGATCGATCGTACTGGTCGATGTAAATTCTACCCTCTTAATGCTAGCATGGACTTGTAATCCAGTGAGGGAATCCACGAGAACACGCTTGCGCAGGTCGACCGATAATCCGAAGTACGACAACAAATCCGCGCCTATAATCGCGTACGGAACGTCTGCGATTGTAAAATTCCACCTCAGTGGACGCCTGAGTCCCAGATCGAGTGATCTGAAAGATTCGCCATATGTGTTAATCCGGGTATCGTTCGCGGCGAATAACTTGAACGAAGTTGGCTCACCGCGCATTTTGTGAACAACGGGAAGCAGCGAGATATCTGCCCCTGTGTCGACAAGGAACATTTGTCCTGTTGCGCGATCGCGTACATGGAGACGCTTCGAAGTGGTGCGACCTTCCACGTCCGTCTCCGGGACGGAAGGTCGAACTATTTTCCCTGATTCCACGTCGAATATTGCGGACAAGACGGGTTACAATGCAGTGGATTGTTCGGAAATTTCTGATGGGAATAGCATAATTTTCCTTTGCTCTTATCGCGATTGGGTTTACCCTTTGATTTAGACCTAGACTTAGATCGCGAATTTCGAGCATTTAATTTCGTCTCAACTTTTTGTAGTCGTTTTGAGATCTCTTTTAACTGATCTCGAATTTCGGAAAGCGCGGAACTCGATACATCCGACCTTTCGACCGTGGCTACAGCCGTGTTTTCGGCGCTTTGATAATTTTCTGCTATTCTATCCGCCATCTCCGCAAGTTTATTCAAGTCGCTAATGTCACCTGCGGCTAGAATCGCGCGCGTAGTCACTGGTAAATGTTCATTAAAGATTGTACGCAGTATTTCGTCGCTACATTTACCCTTGTTTAAACCGCGAAGCCTATTTAAAATCCATGAGGGCTTTCCCGAAGTGGAGATTTGCCCTTTTAATAATTTCCGTAAGTTTTCCTCCGCCGAGGAAGCATAAGTACTTATTATCCGCTTTTTTATTTGCTGGAAAAGGTCTTCTGGTTGTGGAACTTGCGATATCAAGTCATTAAGTGACTCAACGATCTCATCGTCAAGCTCAGCTATAACAAAATCTGCCTTTGTACTATCGACAGTTATGCGGGCAATTCGCAAAGACGCTTCGACACGCAAGAACCACGTCTCTGGATTTGCGCGAAAGAATTTTGGGATTTTTGGAATCCTATAATTGTCGATGTGCGGATCGCTACCGCTTTGATTTTGCCCCGAAACACTCGGGTTGTCGTCGTTGGGCGGCATTGTAAAGTAAGTGAATAAAAATACTATAATACAAAATATTAGATAGAACTGTACAACTATTACTATTACTACGCAATATTGCAGTAGCATGGATTAAAAGTATGTGTACATAAGTGCCGCCATATAGCAAGAACGCGGTTACGAACGCGAATACGTGCTGTATTATTGACGACAATGTCTTGGCATTTTATTTCAGGACACACAACAATGTTGCCCTTCGCGGGATCGTTCGGACGAACGCGTGATGCTAGCCGGGCGCGCGCTGTTGTCAATAGTTTCGAAAGCGATTTTATACGCTTAGCGGTACGCCATTCAACGAATTCACGACCGATCCGACAACGTCGCAGTTCCTTTATTCTCGCACGCGCGCGAAATTTCGAACGGTATGACGATTGTACGATGTAAAAAGACTCATAACCACCACGAAATACAAATGATTATTGCCAACTCGCTCACCGCAATGCCTTCGTTGATTCTTCAGCTCAATCCTGGGAACTGCAGTTGTCCAGGAAGGCAGCCAACACGTGCTGACAGCTAGAACAGGTCCAGATGCAGGAATCAGGAATCTGCATCCAGGAACTTGGTCGTGGCTCTGCCTGAACACCTCGGTCCTGTAGATACCAGGCACCCTGATGAAGGCCGAAGAGCTCCTCAGGAAGTCGTCTCGACGAGTAGACTATGCAACTGGTGCATGTAGCACATGCTACAGGAGATCGTCAAGGGTAGGCGATTATGAACATCCTCTCGTACAGGGTTGGCAGCAAACACGGCGTCAACTGCTTAGCCGGATGCTGACGATATGGTTCTGTTTCAGTAACAGGGCTGGCCGACTTCAAGACCAGCATCTCATGGTACTTCCAGCATTCACGTGGTGAAACGAACGTCGGGGTCACCAGATGTAGCTATCTGACACTGGATCGACTGCCGTGGGATCACCCAAGGATAAAGAAGAGGTCACCACCCTAGATAGGGAAAGGAAAGAGCGTTTCGTCCTGGGTCCGCCAGAGGACTCGTCAGTAAGGCTTACCTGGCGGAACCCTGCCTTAGACACGCTGGGTATCAGGACTGGGACAGAACTCTTATATATACCAACCGGAGGGCGGTAGAACACCAGCGAGAAACTCTCGAGCCGGGTAACCCTCTGGTGGCGTGTCGATGAACCTTACCGGATCCCTACAGACTGCCGACGTGGAATCATAGCAAAACTGAAGCGTTAGCACGTAGCTGGATACATGTCGCTCACAGTAAAAGCGTGATGCAGTCAATATGTGCATTGACATACGATTGTAGGTTAGCTTATATGCAGTTAGAGTTGGGGAAAATGTAATCTAATTACAAATTACAATTAAAATGTAATTGGGTAATTGATTACATTATTTTCTGTAATCGTTAATATTTGGGTAGTTCAGAAAATTGTGGTCATCTACCTAAATTAACGATTACAGGAAATAATGTACCTCATCAATTATACAATTACATTTTAATTGTAATTTGTAATTAGATTACATTTTGCCCAACTTTGTATACAGTTTAGGCACACATTGACTAGGAACTGTTAGGAACTGTATACATTTACTAAATTAACGCTTTTACCGTGACACATATGTACATACATCACTTGAAATCGCTGTTGAATTTATGTTATAATTGAGGCAGTGAGAGCAACCACGGACTAACACACATTAAAAAAAAATTCCTATTTTAAAATGATTAGTAGAGCCTATTGGAATACGTTATTGCTACTAAATCAATTTCGAAAAAAATGTGGGTTAGTCCGTTGTTGAACTCACTGCCTCAATGATATGGCAAAATACCAGAGATGAGCATTATAACCCGAGCCAATTTTTATTTGAAACGTGGGGAATTCAATTGTCGGCCATGAATAATTTTCTCGTATTTATTCGTACATTCTCGACTAAATATATGATTCTCGACTAAAGTACGAATAAATATGAGAAAATTATTCATGGCCGACGGATGAAAGGCCTTCGAATAAAAAAATGTTTGAATAAGTATATTTTAGTTTTATTTATTTAATGGAAATAATAATTTTTCGCCTCTCTTCCTCCACTGTCTCCTCTTCCCCCTCTTCCTCCTCCGTATTTTAATCGCCCCATCTGTTTTTTGAGGTCGCTGCACTATAATATGCAAAATAAATATAAATCTTATGATTACTGCAATAATGTTTTCACACTTTCGTGAGAATGTAAGAAATGTTTGCGTGAGATCGCCTATGTTTCTACATACCTCCTTCTTATACTGCAGCGTCATCCGCATCCATACGAGCTCTGTATAGCTTTGACTCCGTCGCGAGGACGGAGTCCGGCTCCTCGTTCGATGCCGTCTTCGCGACGGACTCCGTCTTCGCGACGAAGTCCGGCTACTCCTTCGACTCCGTCGCGAGGACAGAGTCCAGCTACGTGTTGGACTCCGTCTTGGGGACGGAGGCTTTCCTGACTTCATTTCTTCCCCTCTGCTGGCGAACTTCATTTCCAGACATCTAAAAAAGAGTCGAAGAAACAGTCAAACTATTGAACGTAAATGAATTTGAAAGTGCAGTAGAAGAGCTAGAGTTGGCCAAAATGTAATCTAATTACAAATTACAAATTACGATTAAAATGTAATTGTGTAATTGATTACACTTTATTTTCTGTAATTGTTAATTTAGGTAGTTGACCACAATTTTGTCAACTATCTAAATTAACGATTGCAGAAAATAATGTGTAATCAATTACACAATTACATTTTCATCGTAATTTATAATTTATAATTAGATTACATTTTGCGCAACTCAGAGAGGAGTACACGTTTATCAAGTTGGTACATTTGGGTACAATATAGGCTTCTTTAACCAAGATTTAACGCAGCAGGAGAATCTTCAGATTTCTAAATGCTGGAATTTCCAAGTTAGTAAGCATTGAAATTCAAAGATTTCCAAAATTTGTAATTGTGAGGTTATCATGTTTCAAAATATTTGTATTTTTAAATGTCCAACATTTGTGATTTTAAAATTTCCGATTTTTCCACTTCTGATGTTTAGAAACTGTTTAATTTTCATCACTTGTCTTCAGTTTCATCTAAAGGAAGCCTATGTTACACCCGAATGTATATACCTTTTCTAGACATTTCGCGGGTAAATTATAACATAACTTTCTTATTCTACGTGAGAATGAATACACGAATCTCTGAGCGTGAATCTGCGTCTCGACATTGCGAGGATGCCGCGCGAGGCACGCTTCGCGAAGTGGAGAGTCTGGAGGCAGACTCGTGTGGCGGTCTCGCGCTACCTCCAGCATGATATTTGCGTCGCTCGAGCCATGTGATTTTTGATTTTGGGGCCGCGAGGCACCTTTGAGCACGTCAAAAAATCGATGGCTGATGCCTCGTAAAGTAATAATGGTCGAGGTAGTCTCCAGACTCTCCACTTCGCGAGGTGTGCCACGCGAGGCAACCTCGCAATGGCGATACGCAGCTTGAGAAACACGCGGACACTCAAACAATCACAGCTCACACGATAGATTTTGCACAAAAAATTACAACAATACTAATGAAACTTCACCCGAAACATGTCTAAATACAGTCTTAGGTTGGAAGTAAAATGTAGAAGTGTGTCAGTTAGTTTGCAAGTGGCGTTAGTCGAAATTTTAAAAAAAGAAATTGAACTTCACGTTTATTATGTATCATGTTGATATATTACGTAAAAAATAAGTGAAATGTAATAAACGAAAAATTTGGACTTAGACCATTTTCATAATAACCGGCACATATTGTGAAAAAGACAGGAGTAGTAAGCGTGAAGGTACTTACGATCTTTACTGTTCGGCAGTCGCTTGTATTTCTGACAATCGAGCCTTTGCTAGCAGGGGGGTGACACTCATAGAGGCTTGGAATGTAATCGCCGTATAGTACTCCTCCACAATGGTAGGCAGCGCTGTATGCAATTTAGTTTCAAGATTATCCAATAGATGGTGCTGACCACAGGCTGCATTTGCCGCAATTTTGTTGAATTCAGTTGAATTTGGCGGTTATTATTGACCGTTACGACCGTTACAGTTCAATCTGGTTCAATCTAAGCGTTGCCAAGCGTGATCAAGCGTGATCAAGCTAAGCAACACTAAGCAAAGCCAAGTCAAGCTCAAGTAGCATTCAGTATCGTGGTTTCCTGTGTGTTTAATTAGTTTTATTGATTAGTTTTGTATATTAAAAACTACAATCAATAGGTATGTATGTTAAGATACTTTAAAGTTAATATTCATTTTCACTATTCACAATCGCATCTGCGATTGTACGACCGTCAATTTCTTCAGTGGAATTATTTTTATTACCATACCAGTCAGCAAACTGTAGGAATATAAGAGATCCTTTCTCAAATCTGTAGTCTTTCTGTCGACAAACATTTTAGCATGTGTTGGGCAAAATCTGCTTGAACAGACTTGGCTGACTGGGATTGAAATTACTGCTTGCACTAACATCCTCATTTTCCATTAAATTTCTTCTAGCGATTTCGTAACTCATTGAAGCCACAACCTGATAGCGACTCGGATAAAGAACATTGCAAGACATCAGGATACAGGTCATAAACATCGAACTGGAACAAAGATAAGTGACATAGCATATTAAGTATCCGCACAGTGGTCCATACACTGCACGGAACAAGAGTCCGTACAGTACACAGGCATATTTTATTTATTTTCTAGAATCATCATGGCCAGCCACATGAAATGTTGTGTGCCCGGGTGTGAAGATTGGACGTCAGCAAGGCATCGATTTCCAAATCCAACTAAAGATGCAGCACGTTTTAACATATGGATCGAAGTAATTGGTAATCCCAAACTAGTGGAGGTAGACATATCTACAGAAATGTTCGTGTATGCCATTTGCATTTCACGATCAAGGATAAATCTTCAAATATGTACTTGGTCCGTACAGCAATACCTTCTCAAAGGTTACCATCTATACAAGGTACGGAATGTGACTATTATTACTATATGAACAATTATTTTATACAATATAAAAATCATATTGTTTCATTAATGTTTCTCGCGGTGCATTATAAATCTATATAATATTACTAAATATATGTTACATAAATATTATAGTAGGCGTAATCTTAAGTTTTTCATCGCGTATTATGTAAAACATCATGTAAATTTTAGTTTTATATGTAGTCATAAAGACAATATGTCTGATATATTTATTACTAATATTATTAAGTATTGTATTTATAATTTTTGTAAAAATGAAAACAGTAAAGTGTCAAATAAGTAAATATAATAAAATATGTTGTATGTTTACAAGAAGTTTACTTTGTTCAATTTTTCTTTCCTTCAAAATAATTGACTGAGATACAGTTTCTGTATGACAGTGCACACTTTTAAATTGTATACAGAATGCTTACAAGATAATTGTGTGCAGTCATACAGAAATTGTATCTTAGTCATTTCTTCAATTCAATTAATTTAAGTAAGGAGAACCGAACACAAGTTTTGAATTTGCCGCCCTCGATTAGTGTGGTCAGCACCATCTAGTGGATAATCTTGAAACTAAATTGCATACAGCGCTGCCTACCATTGTTGAGGAGTACTATACGGCGGTTACATTCCAAGCCTCTATGAGTGTCACCCCCCTGCTTTGCTAGTGTAACGTCCGGTTGTCCGAGGACTACTGAAACGCTTCAGGTTCTCGAGAGGAGAGCGGCGTCCCCTCGAGTATAGGATAGGTGGGGGTTCGTTATAGGAGTTAAGGAGTACAATCCAACTTAAACTTAACAATGTCTTTATTCAAAATAACACTTAATTCTAATAATGATTATAATATTCCTTACGACTACGATTATATATGTTTTTTGTTTTTGGGTTTTTTTATGTTTTTCGTCTATGCTAATTGCGCTAATTAAGTTAAATATATGTATATAAGTATGTGCTTCTGTAGTAAGCTCGGCCGCTGCCGTTTCCGGAGCGGTTCCCGACACTCGTGGCAGGGTTTGAATTCTAGTGTTCCGTAGACCTTGCCTTCGCTAAGAAGCTAAGCTGCTGCCTACTAATAGGAGCAACGCTTGAAACCTCCGTGAAGACAAAGTTCTCAACCTTGAATGAAAGATCCAGAAAGGAGCTCTAAGTATCTTTGTACACTGAGAACCAGTCGCTGCCGTTTCCGGAGCGTGCTGTAATTCTGCTGGATAATACTTTGGGCGAACTGTGCGCCCAAGGAAAAGGAAGGATGCGTTTCGTCCCGGGTCCGCCAGTGGACTCATCAGTAAGGCGTCTGGCGGAACCCTGCCTTATACGCTGGGATGTTAGGACTGGGACGGACCTTCCTTATATATGAAGGGAGTGGTTTCTGACCACTCGCGAGAGAGCGTCGGGAGTTGGATCGCTGGAGTGGCCCTCTAGTGGAGAGGAGCCGTCACTCGAACCGCCACAATACTCAAGCTGCCTCTAGGAACTAGCATTCGTTGGTCGCAGGGACGTGTTCGTATTCGAATGAGCGCGCTCGGTGCTGCGCACGCCTCCTTATATACTAGAAAATTGGCGGGCTGACGCATGCGCAGTACGTCTATTTTCGTTATTATACATGTTACTCGCTTAATACATATTATTATGTGTTGCACTTTTGGCAGTATGTCTAATTAATTATTCTTAACATTTCTATAATATTTGTTTCTCTAATATTTGCTTAGATTATAATTTATATCTTAAAATATGTACAATGCTTGTGCGCGGTAACATAGGTTGGCTCTGCGGTAATGTAGTACAGTTCTACTTTATCGACGGTCGATAATTACCGGTTCGAGTCCCTGTGGGACGTTACACCTCCCCCCCCTGGGGGATCTCTCGTCCTCGAGAGATTTGTATGAGGTGTGGAATGAAATGAAAGACTTATTTATATATTTAGGTGGTTATTTATTTTATATTTATGTTTCCCGTGAGGGTGAATATGGGGTGGCTGCCCCTGATCCAAATAGTTGGAGGGTTCTCCATGCAGGGTTGCAACTTCTTATGGTAAATGTGCCTTCTTTACCCGATTCATATGGACGACTCTCATTTGTTTAGGGTTTATTGATATTTTCAGGTTGCTGTTCTCTAAAACTTCGGTGATCCTGTAGGGTCCGCTATATTCCGGTTCCAATTTTTCGCGCCTTGGATTTAGTAACCAAACCCAATCTCCTTCTTGATATGTTTGAGGTTGAATCTTCCGGTCATAATGATGCTTCTGTCGGTTTTTCGATTCATCTAGTCTAGTGGTGTAATTTGTGTATTAATTCGTCGACATAGTCTGGATATGTTTTAATATTAACTGTTGGTGGAATACTTGAAGGAAGACGTGCTTTTCTACCATAAACGAGTTCGTGAGGTGTGATTTTTGTGCCTTCGTGGGTGCTTGTATTATATGAAAACATTGCTTGAGGTAACCATTGATCCTGTTACGAGCTGTAGCAGGGATTTCAGGATGCGGATGGGGATGGAGATGGGTTCGCTGCCCGTGGAGCGCTAATGCACTCTGCTCGCGTTCGCCTCTTGGTGTCAGCCTCCAGCTTCTCCCAGTGATAGTTAGGTTTAATAAATTGACTCAAACTCGTTCGTGTTGTAACTCGGTTTTGGTTTTATTTTAAGGACAAATTAGAAATACGTCTATTAGCTTTGGTCGTTGATCAACGAATGCCGATGTACCAAGAAGCCGTCGTTCAGAATTGAAATGTACATGTTTTGTTAATAAAGTTATCCAATTACACAAATGGTTTCTTAATTAATTATTTAACAAATTATCTGATTGGTTCTTCGTTTACTAAGAACGAGCGTTTCACGTGGAATCGGTGATTTTCGAAGCAAAGCAACCGAAACCAATATTTAATCGATATTATTTAGCGAGCGTCTCCAAGCAGTATTCGCTGGAATGATTTGTTCATAGTTTCAGTTGCTTCGTTTAACAATTTGAATTTGGCGCGTCTAAACTTGGCCATGTAAAGCCTTCCAACATTAAGCTCTTTCCACATGTTACCACGCAGTACCGTAACAATCCCATTGTTTTTCGTTTGATACATAGTGTCGTAGATATTCAATAAGGACATGATGACTTCTTTCTAGTGATCCATTAGACTGAGGATGGTATGCAGTGGTTCGATATTGCTTGATGTGGAATGTTCTAGCTAATTTTTTCATAAGGGAACTCATGAAATTTCGCCCTTGATCAGTAAGAACAGCTTTAGGACTTCCACATTTGCAGATATAGTGTTCTGTAAATGCTTTAGCTATGTCTTTTGAAGTAATATTCACTAATGGTATTGCAAGAGAATATTTGGTTAAGTTGTCTTGAATAGTAAGTATATAGCTATTTCTTTTATTTGTAAAAGGTAGTGGTCCTACTATGTCCATAGAAATTTTGTCAAAGGCATCCAATGGTGTGTCTGTTAGTATCATAGGCTCTTTATTTTTTACTCTTACTAATTTAGTTTTTTGGCATTCCAAGCAAGTTTTAATGAATTGTGTTATCTCGTATTTCATGCTTTTCCAATAATATTTGCTTCTTATTCGATGATACGTTTTTGTAATCCCTTTGTGTCCTTCTATAGGTGCTTGGTGATTCTCCTGGATGATTTGTTGTCTATCTTGTATGGAAGGGGTTAGAAGAGTGCCTTTACAGAAGATGAATTTAATATCTTCTTGTACGAATATTATTTCTATTAAATTTCGTAGTTGACTGAGTGAAATTTTATTTTCTTCTGCTGATATATATATACTTTTGTGGCTTTTTCAGATACAAGGTATATATGGAGTGTCTTCAGTGAGTTGTATAAATTTCCTTCTGTTGGGTAATTTGTTGTGATGAGTCCAAGGATTGTATGTTTTCCTTCTCTTATTTTTACTGATTCTCCAACTCTTAATGGGGACGGAATCTTGTGAGTTTTTATATTTTTTTCTTTATATAATTTTTCTCCTGCTGGTCCTATTGGTTTGCCCTCTGTATTTATAAATGTTATTATATATCCTTTTCCCATCCATAAGTGATCCTCTACTTCAATGTTTTGTTTTTTGACAGGGATATTTGACACAATTCTTGGTCTGTTTGGTGGTGGTGGAGTGGGTGGAAGAGATAACGGTGGGAGAGATAATGGTGGGAGAGTTAATGGTGGGGGATATGGGGGTGGAGATAATAATAATGGTGGAGGGGATAGTGAAGGAGGTGTAAGTATTTACCCTTGTTTTATTTGTATGGGAGTTATGGGACCCGTGTCTGTACTTGAATTTAATTTTTGTTTCTTCTTTTTAGGTGTATGGTGAGTGCTTTTATTTGAGCTTGTTTCTGCATTGATTTTGGGAGGATCTTTATAGTTGTGTTTTGGTACTATGGTTGTTTCATCTATTTCTTCTATTAAGTCCTCTTGAGGTTTCTTGATGTGAGGTTTCTTTATTACTTGTATTGTTTCTTGAGGGGTCTCATGTATTTCTATGGGTATCGAGATTTGAGGGGGTGCATGTACTTCTACAGGTACTGTGATTTGAGGGGGTGCATGTACTTCTACAGGTACTGTGATTTGAGGAGGTGCATGTACTTCTACGTTTTGTTTTTTAATTTCTGGTTGAGATGAGGAAGTATTTCTTTTTATTTTTCGTTTTAATTTTTGACGTTTAGTTCCTATCGAATCGCTCTCGTCATATGAGGAACTGGAATCTGATGAACTAATTCTAGGCTGTTTATACGGAGCTGGATTTCACGAGTTTGAAGCGGTTGTTTCTCTTTGTCGCGTATTAGCCTGATGAAATTGTTTCTGTTTTTTGTTTTCGTGAGAGTGTCTGAATGTGCTCGTTTCGCGTTTAACGGTAATGCTATTGGATTTCTAGATAAAGCATCCGCGTTTGTATTGTATTTTCCGGGTTTGTACAAAATTTTATAATCATATTCCGCAAGTTTAATTTTCCATCGCATTAATCGTGATGTCGGATCAGAGAGATTTTGTAGCCATTCTAAAGGTTTATGATCTGTTATGAGATAGAATTTTCTGCCATAGATATAAGGTCGAAAATGGAATACTGCGTATATAATTGCTAAAAGTTCTCTTTCTGTTGGTGAATAACGTGTTTCTGCATCGTTTAGAACACGAGATGGTAAATCTATTGGTAAATCTTTTCCTATTTCTCCTTGACTAAGAACTGCACCTACAGCAATACCTGAGGCGTCTGTCGTTATGTTAAATGTCTTCTCAAAATCCGGAAATTGTAGAATAGGTTCCTTGCAGAGAGCTTCTCGCAGAGTTTCGAATGCTTTTTGTTATTTATATGTCCATTCAAATTGATAATCCTTTTTGGTAAGATTAGAGAGTGGTCTTGCAATTTTTGAAAAATCTTTTATAAATCATCTATAGTATCCACTCAGTCCTAAGAAGTGTTTGACGTTTTTTACTGTTGTGGGGGTTGGAAATTCTTTAACTGCTATTATTTTCCGTGGATCTGGCTTGACTCCTTCTCCTATTATATGTTCTAAATATGTAACTTCTTTCTTAAAAAATTCACACTTATCTGGTTGAAGGTGAAGATCTGCGTCTCTTAATCTGTTCATTAATCGTTTAAATTTAGTCGCATGTTCCTTAAGTGAACTAGCATATATGACGATGTCATCCAAATATACGAAGAGTTCTATTCCTTGAAGCCCGGTTAAGACTTGGTCCATAAGCCTTTGGAAGGTGGCTGGTGCATTTTTGAGTCCAAACGGCATTCTGTTAAATTCATAGTGCCCGTATATCGTAGAGAAGGCTGTCTTATGGCGATCGTCCGGATGCATGGGAATTTGATGAAATCCAGATGCGAGATCAAATATAGAGAAATATTTTGCGCTTCCCAACTGATCTAGTATGTCAGTTATATTTGGTAAAGGATAAGCGTCTCCAATTGTTTTCCCATTTAATTTTCTGAAATCGATTACTATTCTAGGTTTCTTTGTTCCTTTTTTTGGTACTATCCATATGGGCGAGTTATAAGGAGATGATGAGGGTTGTATGATTCCTTTTTCTAGTAATTCCTTAGTTTGGTTCTTTACTTCTTCTTTCTATGCTTGAGGGTACCGATATTGTTTTGTAAAAACAGGGACGTCGTTTTCTGTTATAATTTTGTGGTGAGCTTTATTTGTTGCTTCCAATTTTTCTCCTGGTAAATAAAATCTATCCGCGTGTTCTTTAATTAATTCTTCTATACTGGCTCGTTCTTCTTGGTTTAAGTGTTCCAATCGCAATTGTTGTAGTAACTGGTGAGTTCTATTAGTTTTAGTATATTTATCTGATGTCTCTTCTTCTATAGGTGCCTCTATGAATGGTTCCAATTCGACTGATGGTACAGGAATTTTGATATCTTGTGTGGATGTATTTATTGCGAAAAGATATGCTACGCCGTTGTTATTTGATACAATTGCATTTCCCATATGTATGTTAGGATGAATTTTAATTTCTGGAATATATCCTGTGTTGGATTGTGTATTAAGAACTCGTACATAATTTGACTTCTTGTTCTGGCTGGTATTGTGACCATCTCCGGATCAATAAATGGAATAGTGTCTGTTGCAATAGTTATTGCTAAATTCATATAATCGATAGTTGCTCCATTGGTTTGGAAGGAATCAGTTCCTAATATTCCGTCTCGTCTGATAGGGAGGTCTTCTACGACGTGGAGGATAATTTCTGTATTTAAGGTTCCTATTTTGATATATCCTATAGTGCTTAGTAATCCATCCGTAATGCCATTGAGGTCGAAAAGAATGTCCGTGAAAATTGGAATGTCGGGAGAAACAGCACATCTTTTGATTACATTAAGGTCTGATCCAGTGTCAATCATCAATGTTGTTTGTCCTCCGCTAAATCCTATGTCAGAAAGAAGGATGCTAGGTGGTTTCCTTATTTGCTCTGTTTTAAGTCTGAGTATGGCCTGTCTACGTACCATACGGGGTTGTGCCTCTTCCTTTTCCTTTTTATCAAAATACATCTTTTTTCTACATTGTTCTATTGTGTGGCCTCTAAATTTGCAGTATTCGCAGGATATATTTGCATAGGCCTGGCTTCTACATTCTTGTATTGTGTGACCCGGTCTCCGACAATAATCACAATATGTGTTAGGTTGAGAAACTCTATTTGTGTAACTTTGGTTTCTGCAATCTTGCGTCGTGTGACCTGTTCTTCGGCAGTTGCTGCAATATTCGTTGGATTGAGGGGTTCTGTTAGCTTGGCTCCTACAATCTTGCGTCATGTGGCCTGGTCTTCGGCAGTTGCTGCAATATTCGTTGGATTGAGGGGTTCTGCTGGTGTAACTCCGACTTCTACAATCTTGTGTCATGTGACCTGGCCGTCAGCAGAAGTCACAGAATGTATCGCTTTGGTTTTTATTAAGATTCCTACATTCTTGTATTGTATGTCCTATTTTCTTGCAATATTGACATGTTTTTTGTCGCCAGTCGGCGCGTGAAATTTGCTGACTACTGCAGGTGGTGACGTCATGGCCGTATCCGAGGCAGTTTGTACATTGATTATTTTGTGTTATTCCTGATGCTAGTCTCGTTCTTGTTTGATACTCCGCTTCAATATTCCGCTTCTGCTTTAATAGCATTATTGATAGCGCGATCAAGACTGGTGTAGGCGCATTCATGTATTCTATTGTATATTTCGATCTTTAAACCCGTTAGAAAAGCTTTAACAGCATTTTGTTCCGCGTTAATATTAAATTGAGCGGTATATCTCTACCATTAAGGGGGTAGACACGGGTAATGCAGCGCGTTGTAATACCCACATAACGTGCCCGAAACATGGGTTTGGGGGGATACGTTTTTCGTCCTTATATGAGCAAATATTGGGCTGCGCGAGGTCTCATTCGAAAGAGGAAGGTTCAGTGCAGGGTGCTCTGGTCATGGTTCGACGAAATTGTGTTGATATCTAATAATACGAGTGTTCAAAGTAGAGCAAAAGTCGACAAAATACACCCGCATGAATCCAAGTATTTTTAGGTCACTAAAAGAGTTTTGTGACTCAAACGATGACCAGAGCGCCCTGCACTGAACCTTCCTCTTTCGAATGAGACCTCACCCAGCCTAAAATCTGTTCATATAAGGACGAAAAACGTATCCCCGTGATTGTATTCCCAAATACGAGTTCCGCCATATTGGCGATAATACAGAGCAAGTCACATGACAAATTTAGTTGAGCTAGTGGACACGAGATGGCGCCTACTCGGGAGGACTGTAGGATGAATGTGTAGGGGACACGTTATACTGACGTCCCTTGGCGGTCCTACTGCCGCTATCGTATCCGATGGTGAGAGGTAATAGACGTACGACTGGATGAAGCAACTAGTAACTTTATTGCTCACCAGCACGAGAACGTGCACGTGGTGATTCGGTACGCACAACGGTGCAAATACGTTTACCGTACCAACGATAGACTAGGGTACAACTCGTCGTTAGCCAATAGGCTACACGACTTACTTGTCTTATTAATGTACCTCGGGCAACACGTGGTGCCCAAAGTGTGTAGTCGAACAGACCACACCACGCACGCTTGACTAGTCTCAACGGACTGGGTGGAGTCCATCCGGACGATCCCGCACGAGCTCGACTAGTCCCCACTCCTGCACAGTCCGCAAGGAGGGGGTAGCCCTATCCCCACAGGACTGCCAACGTGGAATCATAGCAAAACTGAAGCGTTAGCTGGATACACAAGCCACAGTAAAAGCGTGATGCAGTCAATGCATGCATTTTCGGACGACTTTAGGTTAGGTTATATTTATTTTAGGCATACATTGACTAGGAACTGCTGGGAATTGTCTACATTTACTAAATTCACGCTTTTACTGTAACACATACATCACCGCTGCCGAATATATGTTATAATTATATGGCCACATTATTTCAAATAAAAAAAGAGATTGGAATTTTTTAATAACACTGGAAGTAGTGATTTACTGATATCATATTTTCAGAATGTGGAAGTTACAGCAATTAATTGCAATTATTGCTTTTATTATTATTTTTCCGACTATTGTATATAACATATAACAAGGAAAAGTCTCCAAACCGGTCAACAGTTGACTCCTTGATTTTTTTTGTAATTCTTTACGCTCCTATGCAGAGATGGACATCCCCACCACTTCTGGCTCACTCGTGTTCTGCGATGACGAGAGAATACGCGTTACGAATAGGAGTGTGCGGATCGTCCCGCGGCTCGGATTATCGGCCCTCGAGACGGGTCGGAAATTTTCGGGCGGGGTCCCGATACTTTCGTATTGCTCGAGATCCCGACGGTTTCGGGATCCCGAGACTCGATTCGGGCTACAAGCATGACCGCCATGAGCGGGCAATTTGATTTCAGGTCGGCTTGGCAAAACTCGGACGCGATCGGCTCGAAAGCCAGCTATTACAAGGGACCGAGACGGAAAGAATTATGTATATCATTTATATCGATACCAGAGTAAGTGTTTACTTACTTACTTAAATATTATCCACCGTCAATACGCCTCGTGGAGAGACACAGTAAGAAAAGGGGTACACCGTTGAGTGCGCGTGGTTTCGCCTGCATCGTCCTCCTTTCAAATTAAAGACGGATTCCTTATCTCTCGAGTATAAATCCTTATCTCTCAAGTATAAACACGCGTTGGAATTTTAAATCTGGTTGGGAAATAAAATAATTCTTTATTTTTTATCGTATGGATATGGAAGTGTCGCAGATGGATTCCTTGGGGATTTCCGATGAAAATCATGGCAAATGTCGTGTAAATCGGACAACTTTTACATAGGGAATACAAATAGCTTGTGTCAAAGTAGTCCGATTTGCATGACATTTGGTATGATTTTCGTCAGAAAAACATAAGGAATCCATTGGCACCACTTCCCTTTAGATACGACGAAGAAAAGAATTTCTTAATACGCTGTAATGGATAATTCACCCTCGACTGCGGAGGGTCGACTTCAATTCGCTACGTTCGACCCAGGATTCGTACCTTTTTCCGGAAAAAAAGCCATAAAAATCGGGTGAGGCACAGCGAAGGTCTGTCCTCGCCACGGGGTGCCAGCGCATCTCCTTGACGGGCGTTGCTCCAGAATTACCCTGTATCATTTGGGCAGTGTGTGACCCGACTACCGTCCGTGTAATTGGTCTGCGCGAAGTGGGGCGCAAGTTCGATCATTATCAGTACTCCTGCCCGAGAGGAATACGATTTACTTTAATTATAGTACATGTGTGTTTTGTAATAAAATGTTTCTAGCCCGCTGTCGACGCGTGGTCCTCTCGAGTATCAACACGAGCTTCAATATCAGAACAAAAGCAAGCGTTAACGTATTCCGTGCGAGAGAAGGTGGGCATTGCTGTGAAGAGGGCCTCTTCAAGAGAGCAGCCGTTTGTGAGGAATGCAAATCCGAATGGTTCTGATACAATCTGCTCCCTATGATTGAAATTTAGTCTAGCAACTTTCACTCCTCCTAACCTAACCAATCGAACTTGCATCCCTCCCAAAAGAACCGGCCATCCGAGCGTAGAAGCAAGTGCGAAATAAAAGTAACGGTGCGCTTCTCGATACCGCAGATGTACCTACCTAAGTAGCATTTCTGACGGAAAGAATTGTCCAGCCTTTGGGCCTGACGTAGACCTTTGGCAGGTAGGTATCTATTTCAAAAGGCAGTGCCATCCGTGGAGCCAGTAAAACCGTCCCCGGTCCGTGCTATACCAGACAGTTTTCTTCCAGTGAAAATCAATAAATTTGCAAGCGCAATATCTTAAAAACCAGTGAAAATAAAGTGTATACATTAAAGCTTATTGAATTTGTCTTGGAACGCACTATCAACTCAGGTGTTCAAAAAAAATAGTTCCATTTGAAAAACCGAACTTGACCATCGTATCTTTTAAAATAATAATCGATAAAAAAATTCGTTCGCGCTAATTAATTGGCCCACTCGAACCATGCAATTCCCTATTTTTTTTATATTTTTATCTCCAATAGTTTAAGAGGAAGCCGGCTGTTTAGCTTTCCCGCGGACACCCTGTACAGGAGGCGAATATTTTATTATTTCAAGTTAACGTGTAAGAAACATAATAGTTCTATGTTCTCAGGTAATAATTTTAATCTATTACTGGTAACGATATCGTCCGATCGCGTCTGAGTTTTGCCGAGCCGACCTGAAATCAAATTGTCCGCTCATGGCGGCTATGCTTGTAGCCCGAATCGAGTCTTGGGGTCCCGAAACTGTCAGGATCTCGAGCAATACGAAAGTATCGGGACCCCGCCCGATCCCGCCCGAAAGTTGCCGGCCCGTCCCGAGCCCGAAAAATCGGGTAACCGCACACCCCTAGATACGAAACTCACCGGCCAATAAATCTGAATACGATCTTAGAAGTTCGAATAACTGACGAGAACCTTTGTGTCCCGAGCCGCGCGAGATCGCCGTGCTCGGCGATGTGTCATCGATTATAAAGAAACAGAATTTGTTTATTTTTCATTGTATCAATATGAAAGTGACACCATTGGATTCTGGGCATTCTCCCGGTTATATTGGCAGAAAATAATTTAAATCGGACTATTTTTAACAAAACGGGCTTTCACTTCTACAAACAAATTTTTCACGTAATTTCCTTAATTTTGGTCCGAAATATATCATTTTTGGGGCCAATTTGATCGAGAAAACATGAGGAATCGACTGACGTCACTTTCGCAATGATCTGATTAGAAATGCAGAACTGCAGATTTGTCACTGCTCAGCGCGCAACATTGTATGGCCCCGCTGGTTTCGAGCGCCGAAGCCCACGAAACTCAGCGAGTCGCATGATTGCCAGCGAGAAGGACAAGAGGGGACTTTCCATGGCGAAGGAAAATCAGCCTTCTACAGAACTCAAGTCGAGAAAGACTTTGCTAACAAACTTTATATTCACATCAAATAAATACTTTAATTGTAAAATTTAGACGACGAACTATTGTTGAATTTCGCCAGTTCTTACATATGCCCCACTGGGTTCGGAATTCCTGATCCCAGAGTTTCATGCATTTACCTATTGAAATGTTGCTTCAAGTCATCGGGCAATTGCATTGTTTCTTCTCGTACATATGTATATCTGTTTGCGAGTAGGTGTCATGAATGACGCGACTTTTGTTTCCCAAATAAATTCACCCCTATTAGGGCCCTCGCTCGAACCGCTTGACAAGGAGACTAGGGCTGTTCGGGTGCTTGAATATTCGGACGGCTTGAAATTCGCACCGAGCCGGGACTCGGTTTTCGAGCCGAGCCGAGTACCCGTAAAATTCGGACGGCCCGAAAAATCCGGGTAGATCGAATTTGTTTCGAGCGGCTTGAAAAATTCGGGTAGTCCGAATCGTTTCGGGCCGCCCGGAAGAACCGGATAGCCCGAATTGTTTCGGGCCGCTCGAAAGAAAGGGCTAGCTCGAATTGTTGCTATGGATACGTTTTCGAGATATCAACATAGTCGAACTGCTCGAACCACATTCAAGGCGTACGGATTTTCCGAGCCACCCGAAACAATTCGAGCTAGCCCTTTATTTCGAGCGGCCCGAAACAATTCGGGCTATCCGGTTCTTCCGGGCGGCCCGAAACGATTCGGACTACCCGAATTTTTCAAGCCGCTCGAAACAAATTCGAGCTACCCGGATGTTTCGGGCCGTCCGAATTTTACGGATACCCGGCTCGCTTTATTCGAGTACCCGAACAGCTCTAAAGGAGACCGAACGATGTGAACCGAGTGCGAGTGAAATAGCGCACCAGCGGTACACCCTCGGTCGACGGCGACTTGAGTCATCCAGTACTGAATACGAAATGTTCAATATTTCTCATTACACCTTGATGAGAGTGTTACCATTCATGGATTGTTGGTGAGTCAAGACACGAAGCAATTCAGTCTATTTTTTCTTATGAATACATGATTAGAACACACTCTACGTTCAATAAAAATTGATCGAATTGCTCCATGTTTGATATAATTTTCATCGGGAAATCCTAAAAAATTCATCGGTAATACTTTCATCAATACTTATCAAAAACACGAACATTTTATTTTTCTGTACTGGCTATTTTATCTAGCTCGTCGGTTTTATTGTTCTCGGCTGTCAACGGGCGGTCTACTAGAACCCGAAGGTCCACGCTCGCAACGAGAAAGCAAAACAGTTCCCGATAAACTGAGCCCAAAGGCTTCTCAACAATTGAAACTTTGGAAGACTGTACATATTCTTTCTGATGCTTTCAGCGATATGCGCAACCATTTGTATGCCCGGTTTCATGTCTAACAAGTCAGGCGATTTTGTTTGTGAGAGCCATATATAAAGACAGTCCTGTAACGTTCACTACATTTTCAATTATAAAACTGCAAATATGTTATTTTACACATGTGTCTCGCTGAGTTTCGTCGGCTTCGACGCTTGAAACCAGCGGGGCCATACAATGTTGCGCACTAAGCACTGATGAATCTGAAGTTTTGCAATTTCTAATCAGATCTTTGCGATCGTGGCGTCAATCGATTCCTTATACTTTCTCAATCAAATTGGCCCCAAAAATGATACAACTCAAACCATAATTAAGGAAATTACGTGAAAAATTTGTTTGTAGAATTGAAAGCCCGTTTCGTTAAAAATAGTCCGATTTAAATAATTTTTTCATAAAAAAAATGCGCAGACTGGATGCGCGTGATTATTACGTGGCCCCCTCCATAGACATATATAGACGGATCAGAAGATGGGACTATCGGCGTGGGGAAGGAAGGCTTGGAGGGGTAAAGGCATAGGTTCAGATACAGGCACGTCGGATAGCTTCGGATGCATTCGGCATGCATAACCACAGCGTTATCCGATTTACTCGCATCGCTCCCCTTACCGCGAACCTTGCCACCCCCCTCAGCTTACGCTCCGCCGTCTATATATGTCTATGGTCCCCTCCTCGAAGTGACAGAAAATATAACCTATGTATACGCTATATGACAATAAATGTTGAGCGGCTATTTCGTTCTTTTGCGCTACATTTGTGAACTTTTTATCATCCTTCCGAAACATTATTATTACGTCGCAACAGTATCTTTTGGAAATCGGGTCTAGCATATAGGTTATATTGTCTGTCACTTCGAGGACAGAAAATCCGGCCCTCCAAGTGACAGAGAATATAACCTATATGCTATACCCGATTTCCTAAAGATATTGTTGCGGCGTAATAATAATGTTTCGGAAGGATGATGAAAAGTTCACAAATGTAGCGTAATGCAACGAAATAGCCGCTAAATATTTATTGTCTTATAACATATACATAGGTTATATTTTCTGTCACTTCGAGGAGGGACCACATAATAATCACGCGTTGGATTCAACATCAAACACAATTTTATATATGTTTGTTCATAACTGCTTTCTGCATAAGATGTGTATTTCATGTTCTGTTTCAGTGTTTTGCTAATTAAAAAATGTCTATCCTAACAAACTTCATTTTCTGGGGACATGCCTTTTATATATTGTATCTCCCAGATTAAGTGTAACCTTCTTTTCTCTATTTGAAGTAATATATGTCCGATTGGATTGACACAAACGCTTTTATTCCATTTATATATCTTACAATATTTCCTTGCTTACTGAACTACACGCCATGCGCTTAAAAACTCTCTTCGCTTACGACTAACTATTCGTTCACTGTAAAGGCGGCGCCACTCGCTTCCTCATACCCTTTCACATGCATTCAGAATCAAATGAGAGAGCATTACATATTCAACAATGCCCTCATCTATTTTTCCTTTTCACTTATAATTCCTTACTGCCAACGTAGAATATTGTAGCATAAGCACATTTCAAGTAAATGTACAATGAATTTTCTACGTTTGCAGTACCAGCAGACTTTCTGTTTAAAAAGTACAACGCAACAGCTGAGAATTTCTTTCCACATTCAAAATAACATATGGAAATAGCAAACAGCTCCCTCTCGCGTGCACAGGTAGCCGCGTATCTATGGGTAATAACATTTCAGTGCAGAAAAAACCTGCTGTAATACCATCCTGCCGAATCGGCCAGACCACGTGACGTGTCTACCCCCTTAAAGGAAGGGACTGTGTCTGCTGTGTCGCGTAGGCTAATGTGTGGTAGATGAAGATATACATTCGTAGCTGTATTCATATTAATTTGAGGATTTTCATTATCTGGAGTTTCTATGGTTTCTAGTGTTTCTGGATTGTTTATATTTTCTGGAGTTCTTTGAGTCTCCGTATTGATTGCTAAGTTAGCCATTCTTTCTCCAATTGTTTTAGGCATTGTAAAGTTTTAAGTCTCTGTAAGATAGAGAAAAAATTTCTAAGAAAAATACTCACTTTTGGAGTGTTTCTACTAGCGAAAATTTCCTTCTCAACGAGATATCCCACCGCTGTCACCAAAAATAATCCAACCTGTAACGTCCGGTTGTCCGAGAACTACTGAAACGCTTCAGGTTCTCGAGAGGAGAGCGGCGTCCCCTCGAGTATAGGATAGGTGGGGGTTCGTTGTAGGAGTTAAGGAGTAAAATCCAACTTAAACTTAACAATGTTTTTATTCAAAATAACACTTAATTCTAATAATGATTATAATATTGCTTACGACTACGATTATATATGTTTTATTTATGTTTTTGGGTTTTTTTATGTTTTTTGTCTATGCTAATTGCGCTAATTAAGTTAAATATATGTATATAAGTGTGTGCTTCTGTAGTAAGCTCGGCCGCTGCCGTTGCCGTTTCCGGAGCGGTTCCCGACACTCGTGGCAGGGTTTGAATTCTAGTGTTCCGTAGACCTTGCCTTCGCTAAGAAGCTAAGCTGCTGCCTACTAATAGGAGCAACGCTTGAAACCTCCGTGAAGACAAAGTTCTCAACCTTGAATGAAAGATCCAGAAAGGAGCTCTAAGTATCTTTGTACACTGAGAACCAGTCGCTGCCGTTTCCGGAGCGTGCTGTAATTCTGCTGGATAATACTCAAGCTGCCTCTAGGATCTAGCATTCGTTGGTCGCAGGGACGTGTTCGTATTCGAATGAACGCGCTCGGTGCTGCGCACGCCTCCTTATATACTAGAAAATTGGCGGGCTGACGCATGCGCAATACGTCTATTTTCGTTATTATACATGTTACTCGCTTAATACATATTATTATGTGTTGCACTTTTGGCAGTATGTCTAATTAATTATTCTTAACATTTCTATAATATTTGTTTCTCTAATATTTGCTTAGATTATAATTTATATCTTAAAATATGTACAATGCTTGTGCGCGGTAACATAGGTTGGCTCTGCGGTAATGTAGTACAGTTCTACTTTATCGACGGTCGATAATTACCGGTTCGAGTCCCTGTGGGACGTTACACTAGCCTCAAGGGCCAGCGTTGCCGGAAAACAAACGCCGGCGTCGATTCACGCACCCATTACCACCACTAATGTAAGCGATCCTACTACACAACTTGCGATTCTTCCCTGAAACCGTTGGGCAGAGCCCAATCTGTCTTTCTCATTCACTCAATATTTTGTATTTCACTTGCACCAAGGACCGAGCGACACGTTTCGGCCCATTAAAGGTTCAAACGCGCAAAGATGATACGTCAAAAGTATATGCACAGGATAATCAAAAATCCTTTCCTGTGCACTTTTCTGCACCATAAAGTATTCCCGGAAGTACATACTCTATGTAAATGTATCAGCATCAGTGGTGGGCCCGTATTTTACCTAGCGTAGAAAAGTGAATTCTCTACGTGTAGAATAAGACGTAGTAAATAGCTCAACTTTATTACGTTCTATAAAATCATATGTATAAAATATTCACTGTATAAAATCATATTGTTTGAAAAAATATTGCAGATTGTGGAATGCCATAACCTGCATGGACATATCGTATTCATTAAATTCAGAATTGCAACAACATACTTATTGTTGGATGATAAATTTTTCTAACCATCTAAAAGTAGACCTGCATTTTTGGATTTAATCCAAATTGGTTGTAATCTTGAAATTTTGCGTTATGTAAAATTTATAAGCTGGATTCAATTTATGAATAAAGTTCCTATAGTGGTCAGATTCAATAATACTAAACCAAATGGTTCATCCAAAGAAATAAACTGCTAAAGCTTTATGAATTTCTTCAGAATCCATGTTGATATACGTAAAAATTCGAGTATCTTTTGCACATCAAAGATATGACTAAACAATTTCATATTATTTATAATTTTGTTATAATTATATTCCAATCTTTCTTTTTAAAGTATTTTAAAATATTGTGCAGTAAAATTCAATGCAATAGGTAGAGGTTAATAGTTCGTATTTTGTTACGTCCTGAAGGGACTTTTGTGAATCACCCCGAGCGGTTGGGATAATTCACAGGGTTCGCTGCTCTATTAAGGTGCTAAAGCACGCCTTGACTATACTTACCAGGATCGGGAAGGTGATTGGGGTCGAATAAAAGAGTACTAGGAATGTAAAGGGGAAACGATAATGCCAAAATATATTGTTACATAAATGATACTGAATTATCCTACCTTGAGACGGCGCTCCGTCTCAGCTGTCGCTCGCTGTATCGCACGGCACGCTTTGCGTCTCGTATGTCGGTCGCTCGCTGTGTCGCTGACCCAAACGTAGGTCGTGGTCGCTCGCTTCTGTGCTCTCGGATGGCACTCGGAAGTCGGTCGCTTCGTCGCTCGCGGTCTCTAATCGTCGGTTTCTACGCGGTCCTACGTCGATCACGATTAACGCTCAAGGGCTCTCCCGGCTAGGCCGTTCTCGGTGCGTCGGATGGAGTTACCCTTTCACGAATTACTATCGGCCGTTCGTATTTCGCGGACTTGCCGCAGAGACGCGGTCGCGGTATCTAGACGGCTCTCTGGCTCGTCGTGACTTCCTATCTCGAGCTCCCGAAATTAAATGAATGAAACTCGTACCGCTGCTACCGTCCGTGCCTCGCGTTTTCGAAATCCGTAGGGGGAAATCGCCCCGTCGGCACCTGTCGATCGCTCCTTAGGAAATATCGAGGCCCGGGCTGTCGATGGTCACGTTGTGCCTACGACCATACATTCCGCGGTTCGGCGACCTGCCTGCCGCGCGCGAGGCGATTCCGCTGAATCGCCGATTCGACAGAAAGCGATGCGAGGACAGCAAGCACGGGATGAACCGATAGGGGCATGTAACAATTTAAATTTGTGACATTTTCTACATTTTATACATTTTATACAATTATTTACATTGTTTAGGCGTGTCACGTAGTAAATTCGATGTCACGTAGTAAACCCACCACTGATCAGCATACACCAATTCTAATGAGAAAGAGAGGGACAGAACGCATATATCCGTCCTTTTCCCACTATCTTTTGTTCTGCATCTTAGCATCTGTAACTAATGCTGCGACAGCGCTAGCTGATCAGTTTTCTGCCGTTTGCACTACGGTGAAGACGCAGAAAGCAATCGGGCTTTTATTTACTGCGCAGATATTGATACATATGGAATATTCATAATTTGTGAATTGTTCCATTCCTGCGTGGTTCATTACTGTAGTGTTGATAAGTGTGTGTGATCATTCGCATTCATCATTGTCATGGAATCAAAAAAGGAAGCCGTAGATGCAAGAAACCAGCGCTATTCGAAGGGTGATACAATAGCCAAGCGTCCTATGTTATCTGTAAGGCGTTTGTCCAGAAAATATAAAAATCGTCGAGAAAGGTAAGTTACGTTTTATGGTACAGATTTGTATGAAGTTACAGTTTGTGATGTAGTAGTAGCAGCACGGTATTTTGTTGTATACAGGGTGTCCCAAAAATGCTGCGGGTCCTTAAAGGGGGTGATTCGGGGGGTGATTGCAAACAACTTTTTCCTTTGCGAAAATGCTCTCCGAGGTTTCGTTAACGAGATAATAACAAAAAGCACCTACCAATCAGAGCGCGAGCCTTCTGCTGGAGCTCCCGCGCTAGAGTGGCCGCGCGCCGAGCCGCGCTGCGACTACGAACAAGCAAGGCGGCATGCACCGAAGGAAATTGCGTAGAATGGCAAATGAAAAAGACGTAACAAAAAAATCGAAACTTTTGCCATGGTTTGTTTGCCATTTGAAGTGAACAATGAAAAAAGGATAAGTGGATGAAAATCACGTGTAACGTAAAAAGACGAATACACAGTTGTTTTTTTTTTGGACGAATCGAAAATAATAATTATTTGGAGTGAGAGGATAAGGAACACGTAAATTTCCTTTTTTAATAACGTACAAACGAAAAGGTAATGCAACAGGGAACGAGTGAAAAGTGATCGTAGTTCGTTATTGTGATAAAAATCCGTAGTTCAATAACGGCCAACACTGTTGTTGATAATGAATAAATCCGTTTAAAAACTGCGAAGAAAAATTTACGTACGGAAATTTGGAGAATTATCGCCGGAAATAAGCCATAGCCTGCGTTAGGCTTAAAAAATAATAGTTGCCAATAATGTAACTAAAACTCACCCTTGTCGAAAATTCACCTGCAACTTGAAAACTTGTGTCACTGGGTCACTTTATTTTATTTTTTTTTTTATTTACTAGGTGGAAATCCCCGCGGATACCCCCCGCCCGCGGGGGCGGGCGGGGGGTTATGTGGGACTCGAACCCACTAAAACCACCAAGGTGATCTACCTCGCGCGCGGTACTGCGCGCCTGGGGGGAGGGATTTGTATGCGAGATCAAACTAGCGATACTTTCGCTACCCTCCCCCCCGGCGCTTCGTGCAGCACCGCGCGAGGTCCCCTCAACGGGGTCGTCCCTGGGGGAGTATCACTACCTCCTCCAGCTATGGTCTCCGGGACCGGCGACGCGCGGCGGATCACACGCCCGCGTCGCCTCTTCCGGGGTCGCTGCTGCTAGGGCGGGTGGTGTCCCCCGACACCCCCGCCCCACGACCCCGCGATCGAGCTCCTACCCGGCCGCTTCGTAACTTACGATCGCGGCCGGGTCGGGGCGATGACGGCCTTCAGGGCCGCCCAAGCGAGAGGGCGGCCCGCTATCGGCCGCCCGTCCTGCCCCAGTGAGCTCGATCGCTCTGCAGGGGAGCGGTTTCAGTAACCGCTCCCCAGGGGGGGGGGCCTTATCATGGACCCACCCCCCGTCTACCCCTCCCTGCGACGCCGCCGCGGCCTTGGCTTCTCCGGTGCCACAACGCACCGGCCGCGGCGGCCTATCGTCGCTCCATCCGCGGCGGCCCCTGTCAACGAGGGCCGCCGCACCTCCAGTCACTGGGTCACTGAACCGATCCTGGTCATCGATGGACGAGCCCAGTGCACAGCTGATCCCAGGTATACGACACTACCCAAAGTTAAGGGTCGCAATGTCAGGTGCGTCCAGGTCAACGTACCGAATATTCACTTCACTGCACGGCTACTAACACTGATCACTTTATTTACTTTTCATGGAACGTGTTGTTCCTACGTTATAAAAATTGGTGGCCCCGAAAGGGGCCGATTGTTGTTAATTGATGAGTTGCTCCACATGGCGACCGTCATTGTCCACGCATACTTCAGCGCGGAGAACTAGTTGTCTTTGGACTCCCCGTAATGTTTGCGGCGTTATGTTTTCCACCGCTGCGTGGATAAGCGCAATTGCTTCCTCAGGCGTGTTCACCGGCTGACGATACACCTCATTCTGAAGTGATTGTTGTACAACAAATACAAAACGTAAGTAAAAAAAAAATATCTACAACAGGAATAAGTAAAGAGTAACAGCAATAATCAAATTACCTTCAGGTAGCCCCAGAAGAAAAAATCCAGCGGATTCATATCCGGTGACCGTGGGGGCCACGCAACGTGGGCCTCTCGCCCGCCGTGGCCGATCCACCTGTCCTGAAAGGTTTCACCTAAATAAGCGCGGACAATATTGGCGAAATGTGGCCCAGCTCCGTCATGCTGGTAGTACATGTTCTGTCGGATCTCATATGGAATATCGTCCATAAGATCCGGCAGAACATGTTCTAAAAAATATTTATACGCTGGGCCGTCCAGCCTGTCTGGCAGAATGTACGGCCCAACGATAAATTCGCCACAAATGCCGGCCCATAGGTTGATCGACCAACGGACTTGTGCTGCACGTGGACGAAGCGCTAGAGGATTTTCGTCGCTCCACACATGCATATTGTGGGAATTGAAGCAACCTTCCCTGTTGAAAATTGCTTCATCCGTCCACAATATGTATGTGGTGAACGACGGATTCCTTAGCACTTCTCCCAACAGCCACCTGGAATATTGAACCCGCTGGATGTAATCCCCGGCGTGCAAATGTTGTACCCGTACATATTTGTACGGATGCTACGATCCCTGAGGATTCGGTGTATCGTCGTCTTGCTGACACTAGAACATAATGCAAAAACATCCACTATTAGATAACATTTTTTTCTCTTAATTAATAATTGCTGCAGTTATCTTGAACTGTGACTTACTTTAGGCGACGGCTCAAGATGCGCACACTGATCGTGGGATCGGCTTCAACGGCGTCGAGGATTCTCTCGATGGTGCCCGGATTTCGCGCTGCTGCGGGTCTGCCCACCTCGCTGCCTCGCGGCATCATGGGCCCCGTCGAGAATAGCCTCGATGCTAACCGACGAAATGTATCCTCGTTTGGCGTTTGGATAGCAGGATATTCTAGCGCAAATGCTCGCGCAGCAGCACTTGCGTCCCCGTTGTTCTGGGCGTACACCCAGAACATCCTGTAGTATTCTTGGGCCGTGAACATTTCTGCAACGCGATTGCTAGCTGACTGACAGGATTTTTTCCAAGCAACTTCCGCTACCCCCAAGTAGCTTCTCTGGTTCCATTATGAGTTAACTCCCACCAGGCCAAGAGGCTTTAGGTAAAAAGAAGCCAGCACATTTTCGGAACACACGTATTTTGCAGAAGTGCAATGAACACTTTCACAAAAGCCCGCGCTCCGTCCTTCTACTGCCAATGTACCCATTGCTTCGAGATAGAAAACAGACACCACGTGTATCGGTTCGAAAAGGTTCGAAGGGAAGAGAAGCAGAAAGTCTTCGAGTTGCTATAAAGAAGAAAATACATACCATTCCTGTTTCCCCTTTCCAAAAGCCTGAGTTCACGTCTGCTACGAGGCGGAACCAATTAAGTCATAAATTATCCGAAACTGTAGGAAACCGTTCTCTACCGCCGACTGGCGGGACAATACGGTCATAAACCGCGACCCTGGCGAAATGCTCTGGCTGATCAGCCTGATTAATTTTGGAGAACTAGAAATTACAGAGTATTATCCAACATCAATACGCCTCGTGGAGAGACACAGGAAGAGAAGGGGTAGTCTGCTGACTGCGCGTAGTCCCGCCTGTTTCGTCCTACCCTAAAATTAAAGACGGATCCCTTATCTCTCGAGTATAAACACGTGCTCGAATTTCAAAACAAAAGCACGCGTTGACGAATTCCGTGCGAGAGAAGGTGGGCTTGAAGTCCGATTGGCCACAAACTAACCAATCGGGCCTGCTTATCTCTCGTGTCTAAACACGCGCTCGAATTTCAAAACAAAAGCACGCGTCGACGTATTCCGTGCGAGAGACGGTGGGCTTGAAGTCCGATTGGCCCTAGTCGAACCAATCTGCCCTGCATCCCTCCCAAACGGTCACTGTCCTCAAGAGGCCCTCTTCACAGCAATATCTCCTCCCCAAGGCCCACCTTCTCTCCCACGGAATACGTCGACGCGTGCTTTTGTTTTGAAATTCGAGCGCGTGTTTAGACACGAGAGATAAGCAGGCCCGATTGGCTAGTTTGGGACCAATCGAAACCAATGAAACTTGTTTCATCTGAAACAGTACAATAAAAATGACATTTTCTACTTCTATCCGTACATATAGTGAATATGTACGACGTTCGAGACGAAATTTACTACAGCATAATTAAACAATTTTTAATTCTTCATCAAATCGATATGGCAGTCACACCAATGGATTTCTTAGGTTTTTTCGTTGAAAATCATGCTAAATTTCGCGAAGATCCGGAGGGAAATGGAGAACTTGAGATTCATCATTTTTTAGTGCAATATTATGGGGCAGTGAGAGCGACAATCCATTGGTGTGACTGCCATATCGATGCGATGAAGAATTAAAAATTCTTCAATTATGCTGTAGAACTACATTTCACGTTCGACCACGCGGCGTCGTTTCGTTTGTGCCGGGCTTCGCCGCGCAGTGTGCGATTTTGGACAAAAATCGCTCGACAGTGCAAATCTTGACCGATTTCAATAATTTTTTTTTTAAATACTCGTAAAGGACTCAGCAATAACGGAGCACTGCAGTAAAACCTGTATCAGTTGGTCTAATCTATAAAAAACAATATAGAATTTTTTTCAGGTAACTAATTTTATAATAAATTGTTTATATGAATTATATGTGATATGTTACATGCATTGAAATGTATAAATGATAATTCATATAAACAAATTATTATAAAATTAGTTACCACAAAAATTCTATCCTACTTACAATTACTTAAAAAAAGAAATATAGAAGATATAAGATTTGCGCTGTCGAGCGATTTTTGTCCAAAATCGCACACTGTACGCCGTCGCCGTTCATATCAAACAAACTTTAGAAAAACATACACACATTCAACATAACTTGCCTTTGTCATTTCTTTTTTCATTTTCCTCGTTTCTTCCTCCTTTTTCTCCTCCTCCGCTTCCTTCAACATTTTCCCCGTCTCCCTCTCTTTCACCACTTCCTCCTCCTTTCTGTCTGTGTCCTCTCTCCTTTTTTCTCCTCTCTCTCCCTCCTCCTCGTTTCCCGGCTGACGCCAGGTCAATGCATCCTTGATCTGGAAATGAAATAATGAATGTATTATTTTATGGCAAATAGTAAGATTGCACAGCGTGGTTCTCTCGCTAGAGTCGCAAAGACAATGCCGCGAATAAGCCGCGCCTCGCTGAGTTTCGTTGAAGTGACGAATTTTACGTTCTGCATTTCTCATCAGATCTTTGCGAAAATGGCGTCAACCGATTCCTGATGCCGTCCCCATGAAAATGGCCCCAAGCTAACTTCGTTAAAAATAGTCCGATTTACATGACATGATTCGGGAGAACGCCAGAAATTCATTGGTATCACTGCCATATCGATTGGATGAAGAATTACAAATTGTTTAATTATGCTGTAGTGAATCTCGTCGCAAGCGTCGAAATCCACGAAACTCAGCGAGGCGCGGCTTATTGGCGGCATCGCCTTTGAAGACTCTAGTCAGAGAATCACTTTGTATAACAGTATACAATATAATACTTACATTATTCATATTCTCCATTTATTTCCACTGTCGTTAGACACGTCCACTTGGTTGGCGTGCTTTGACTGGACTGACTCTCTACGTAGCGGACTGTTCGCACCGTTGCCTGGTTTGTAGAGCGTCATTTGTTTCAGAACGCACCACAGACGAATCTTTGGATTCACGTTTCACGTTCACGGTTCGCGTTTACGCTTTTTTGTAACGGGCAGAAGGATTTTGAGTCGTGTTGCGTTGTGTTGTATTGTGTTTGTGTTTGTGTTGTGTTTGTTGGTATAGTGTGAAATGAGTGACACTCTAAATGGGAATATGCAGGATGTGCAAGAAGATATGGACAATAATTCTCCGTTTCGTCCGCGACACTTACGTCCGTCCGCAAGGAGATTTTCGAAATGGAAAGTATATCGCGAAAAGAGAAGAAACAGGAAAGGGCAATAACGGTAGACGACACTGCTGTAGGACAACATCCAGAAGAAGTGGCCGAGGAGCGTATAGTAGAGGAACCATCAACATCCGATGGACGAAATCATACGCATCAAGAGATAATGTACTTGCCATCTGATGAAGATACTGATACGGCCAGTTCGGGAGAAACTGAAGATGCGCTTGAAGAATTTGATATACAAAGTAACGAAGAAGAAAACTTCGTTATAGAAAAAGCTGCGAAGAACGAGCCGCAAGAGCAATCGCGTCTCCAAAATAGCAACGATATAATGAATTTCCCAAATGTGCGTGCTCAATTGCAAAGAATAGGTAAGCATGCAAAAGATAGGGAAGACTGCGGCATTGAACACCTACGAATAACTGGTGTGAAACGGCGTGGCTTCAAGAGCATCTTCAGCGTATTGTGCACTTTATGCCATTACAAAGCTGAAATCTGCAATCAATCGGACGAAGCCGAAGAAGTGGATTGCAATCAGGGCGCCGTTAATGCAACAATTTTATGTGGAGGCAGTTATGCTCAGTTGCAACACACTTTTGCAGCAGTGAACATACGTTGCATGTCGAAGAGACACTTCGTGAAGAATCAAGATGAATTCGTCAAGTCTGTAATTGCCGCTGCAGAAGAAGAGATGTTAGCAGCGGCTGAAGAAGAAAAACGTTTGGCGATTGGAAGAGGCGACGTTCTTCCCGGATCAGGGACCCCTCACATCCCCGTTGTGGCCGAAGGAAGCTGGATGAAGAGATCCTACCGCAGTGGATGTTACGATTCTGCGTCTGGAGTCGGCGTGATAGTTGGCTATCATACGAAGAAAGTTTTATTTTACGGCGTCCGAAATAAAGTTTGCAGAATTTGTCGGATTGCTGCGAAAAGCAAGAAAGAACCTCAAAAGCACACATGCTTCAAAAACTGGAGCGCAAACCGAGCATCGACTGCTATGGAAAGCGATGCTATAGTAGAAGGATTCAATACCAGCGTAGAAAAACGTGGGGCTCGTTTATTCTACTCTGATTGCTGATGGGGACAGCAGCGTGTATAAGAAGATTATTGATCCTGACCCATATAAGAGACAGATTCGCGTAAAAAAAATTGAATGCACGAATCATTTGTTGCGAAACTTCTGCACAAAAATGAAAGCGATTGTGAAGAATACTACACCTGGACCATTGAGACAAGCTGTGGAATGTAGCATTCGCCGGATGCGCACGGACATCGTAAAAGCCGCAAAGTTTAGATACAATCAGAACGTATCAATCGACGAGAAAACGAAGAATTTGTATGGTGACATACAGAATGTTCCGAGCCACGTGTTTGGTGAACACAAAGAGTGTGCACAACTAGAATATTTCTGCGATGGAAAGAATAAAGAGAAAGAAAGAAACATCGTTCCAGAATTGATGAAAATTGGAGTGTACCAGGATGTAATAGAAATACTTCGTCCACTGTTAGCTCATGCGGAGAGCTTACTCTATAACACCAATAATAACGCGGTGGAAAGTTTAAACGCAATAATTGCCAAGTACATTGGCGGAAAAAGATTAAATTTCGCCAAAAGAGAATCGTATACAGGAAGATGTGCTGCTGCTGTCATGGAGTACAACAGTAACCAAGTGCACTCGCGATTGAATGCGGTTATGAAGAAGAAAACGCCTGAGGTTGTTCGCCAAATAGAAGAAAAGAAGAAGAAAGAAAAGGAAAAGAGAGTTGCAAAACAGAAGGAAACGAAGGCTGCGCGTTATGTACGCAAGCAATTGCCCTCGCAGAAAGATTCTGATTATGGACAAAATACACAGAAGCCAGACATGCCATCCGAAATGTATGAACTGGAGCGGGAAAAGCTTATGCAAATGCTCAGTGAATGGCAAGGCAAAAGACATGCTATTGAAGACGAAACCATCGGACAAGCGAAGAACCGCAGATGGTTGCAGTTGTTTCGCGCGCAACCTCGATGAGACCCGATTAAATGAAGCGGGTCAACGGGGGTTGTAAGGCCCCGTTACGGTACTGCCGACACCGGGAATTACGCGTGGTACCCATACGACGTGTTACCGTGATACAGGTAAATAATTGAGAGACTGCATGTAATGGATTACCAGTGATTGAATATATTAAAACCAGAACGTTAACAACAATGACAACAAGAATAGTAAGTGTATAGTGTAACTGTCAGCCGAATCTGAACAGTTCACGTATCGTCCTCATCTCCGGAGGAGACCGTGATTACCGGATTAGATGTTACTGACTCCGTGGAGTCTCGGAACGCAACCGCGCGTATCCGATGGTATTTTGAGTCTGACTCTCCGACGGAGTCATTCCTGCTAGCAACCAAAAATCCTCCCTCCCAGGCTGATTACTTGGTGGGCCCCACGATTGATGCACTTGCTATTGGTCGTTGCATCGCCAAAGGAACGGCCCACCCAGCCCCATAGAGAGGGAAAACTCTGGAAACCGTACTTGATCTGATAATGAAATACGGGTAAACAGCCCGTCTCCGAAACGTCGTCCAAGACGCCCTAAAGGTGAAACAGGACGTCTGGCAAATATCACCGGACTCCGGGACCGCCGAAGTCGACTACACAAAGGGTCATTGAGGCTCCAGCGCACTCGCCACCCTCCAACGGTCCCAAGTGTCAGGCGGGACGTGCGGCAGACCCAACGTCTGCCAGGCAGCCTCATAAATTACAGGACTGCTTTCCCTCGGAACCTTTCCCGAGCTAATTACAATAAACTAAGATGTGGCCTTCGGCCGATTACGGTGCTGATGGAGGCTCTCCTATATTCACACGATTGTAGCGCGTAACACAGTATAGGTCCAAATTGTTGACAGCATCCAATTTTGGACAAGTGTGCCGTCGCCGACCTGACACGCTATGCGCAAATGCAGTAAAATCATTTGTGTATCCAAAGTTAATTAGTGCACCAGCGGTGGAATACGGGAAAGAATGCGAGAAGATTGCTCGCGAAGAATTGAAGAAGCAATATGAAGATATTGCAGAATGTGGAATTTTCATCGACAGCTGCATCCCCTTCTTAGGAGCTTCACCGGATGGAATCATCGGTCAAGAGGGTATTGTGGAAATCAAATGCCCCAAATCAGCGGAAAACTTTACGCCGGAAGAAGCTATGGAAAAAATTCCCGCTGTTCCACGCATGTTCACACGTAAATCAGGTATTTCAATGAACAAAACGCATCTCTATTTTTATCAAGTACAAGGCCAGTTACATATTACTGGCCGAAAGTACTGTATATTTTGCATTTGCACCCCGAAGGGGCTGAAATCTATAAAAGTAGAGAGAGATGATGCGTTTTGGAAAAGAGAAATGGAGCCAAAACTGGTTCTATTTTATTTAGAATGCATGCTACCGGAATTAATTGATAGTCGGCACAATAGATGCATGCCTATTCGGGAGCCTCAATTTATACTATCAGAAAGAGCGAAAGAAAAAGCGAAAAGCTCGAAAAAGCGAAAGAGGTCTCCCTCCGAAAATAGCGAAACTCTGATCTTATCGAACCGGCGCACCGCACTGTAAAATGCAGGGCCATTGACTGTGTCAGTGGTCACAAGTGTCAGCAATCGCACTTTTCCTCGCGGATCGTACGATCACGCGAATCGATCGACGCCGCCGTAACTTTTCCCAGAAAGTGACGAGGGAAATAATCAATTTAATTCACACTTTATTTTTTTCAGACACATTTTTAAGTTCACAGGAGCAGACAGACAGGTAGAAGACGGCGGCAAGGTAGAAGAAAAGGGTAGGGGAGACCGGGGCTAAGCCGCCACCGGGGCTAAGTCGCCACTTTTAAATATCTCCGAATCTATACATCGTATGATCTCGCGGTCGTTAATCTAGATCTTCAATCAGATTTCAATGCGACCGACAGAGTATGGTGAATTTAGGTACTAAATTGTAATTTTTATTTCGTTAAACGTGTTGGTTGCTATGAAAAGTGGCCGAAAGAGAATTTGTTTTCGCAACGAAAAATTTGCACCTTCGCACTCATCGCGGAAAATCTGAAGGTAAGTGATTCTTAGAGAATTAAGCATGCCAAACACGATTTTGATATGAAACCTTTCATTTTCTTTTATCTAAAATATTTTCTGAGCGACCGAAGTTGTGACTGGCGCTCGGGGCTAAGTCGCCACAAAGCCATTGGGATTATGTCGCCACATTCTTAATTGTCACTTAGTCGAATTCACTCTATCTTTAATTGTAAACGCCTCAGTTAATTGTTTCGCCTCACGCCGAAATTCGAAAATCTCTCGAGAAAAATGTTCCACGGAAAAGAGGGCGGCCTAGGAAAAATGCTGAGACTGAACAATAAAATAACAAATAAAATAATAAAATAAAATAATAAAAAAAAATAATACATCTTTGAGTGTTTTCCCTCAAACAATTTTCATTTTCTACTAACAATTTGGTACGAAAAAAAGTTGGCGATTTAGCCCCAGGGGGGTGGCGCCTTAGCCCCGGCGATTTTGACATTTCAGAAAATACACCAACGTCAATTTTTCGATTTCTTCATTACACTATGCCAGATAAACATTATATCGTATAGTAATTTTGTAGCTCAGGCTTTACTCTTTCCAACAGTATAAATATGTACGGTAAAATTATTTATTTTATTGCCGAAAATTGGCACCGCCAAAAAAGTGGCGGCTTAGCCCCAGTCTCCCCTATACGTAAGGGTGCCGAGTCCGGTTTGGTCAAACGACGCCAGGCTGGCACATACGAGCATCGCAGGTATGCATAATGTTCGACGAAATATTGAAACAAACTTTTACTTTTATACCAAACTTACTGAAATGTCTGCGATCATTTCTTACAGGCGAACTTTTTATAAAATTACTGCGCACGTGATGCATGGGACAGTAATGCCAGGGCAAATGGAGTGCTACATGAAATAATAAGTACCATATTTCAGGTAATGTTTGACACTTTATAAATCTACGGTAAAATTTTGTACGCTTATAAAACAACAATTAAATATTTCCATTACAATGTATTACAGATCCACACTGCCATACGTCAGATTTCATTATAAGCGATCTGGCAAAATTGTAGGAAGACTGCCAATGGAGAAGAGGAATTACCCAGAATGAGAGAAGATAATAAGAGAAAATAATAATAATTGATAATTGTTGAATTTTGTATGTTGTGCACTTGCAATTTGGTGTTCAATCTAGAGACGCGGTAGCGTCTCGACGCCAAGTACATGAAAGAAAAGACACCTTGTATATGCCTGTCGCTACCGCTATCATTTACTCGTCGCCCGGCTAATCCAACCTAACCTGAAACTTATTTCCTTAATATCTCATCACGCATGTAATACCCCCCCCCCCCCCCCCCCCAAAAACATGACTCATGTATGAAAGAAGCTAATTCCCTTTAATTCACTAAAAAAGTTCACCTGCAAAGATTGTGAAATCATCTTTGCTAATTCCAATTGTACCTTTAATTCACGAAAAACATTAAAAAAAGTTCACACGCAAAGATTGTGAAATCAACTTTGCTAATTCCAATTGTATTCTCGTTCTCCGCTCGAACACTGATTCCTCTGTCACTTTTTATACTTGACATTCCTTTATTGGCCACAAATCAATTCAGAGCTCAGATTTTCAGCTTCGGTTTTAAGGAATTAGCGGGCGTTGTATAAGAAAAAAACTATGAAGTCGACTTAAAACAAAATGATTCGTATTCTCCGCAGCTCTCTTACAGCGTATTCGGACGGTTGCAATGGTGCACACTGGGTGCGAATTTTCGCCAATTGGCAGCGAAAAAGTTCGCATTCAGTGCGCACTAGTGCAGGTTGCCGAATGTGCTATTAATCTATTACCGACTTTGATTCGTTTAACTTAGTCTCTACCAAGTTTTTATTATCTTCCATCGTAAAACGATCTTCATACGCCATTTTTAACAGAAGATGTCCCTCTTATAAAAGTTTTTGTGTCATAGTTTTTTTCTTATACAACGCCCGCTAATTCCTTAAAACCGAAGCTGAAAATCTGAGCTCTGAATTGATTTGTGGCCAATAAAGGAATGTCAAGTATAAAAAGTGACAGAGGAATCAGTGTTCGAGCGGAGAACAAGAATACAACCACACACGGGGAGGTTTCCCTGCGGTCTTCATCCGTTGCGTTTCAAGTCTGCGGATTTAACTGCATGTTAGTGGTGTATGTCTATGAACGATTTATACCGTCACGGTTCTCGTGACAAACTTCAACCGCGTGACAAAACAGTTGTCCATTCAAGTCTGCATGACAACTGAGAAAACTTTCAACAAGACGAAAGTCCACAGTTTCGATCAAATCCGCGGATAAACTAGCAGTTTTCATCCATTAACACGCAGTTTTGTCTGTGACCGATTTATCCAACGTGATTTGTCTGTCAACTTTCGTTGTATGTTAGTGGGTATTTGCAGTTTTGATCCGCCGCAGACTTTGATCGCGGGTTTGTCCGCGACGGATGAAGACCGCGGAGAAACCTCCCCGTGTGTGGCCAGCTAAATCTTTCAGCAAAACGAAAGTCCACAGTTTCCATCAAATCCGCGGATAAACTAGCGGTTTTCATCCATTAACACGCAGTTTTATCTGTGACCGATTTATCCAACGTGATTTGTCTGTCAACTTTCGTTGTATGTTAGTGGGTATTTGCAGTTTTGATCCACCGCAGACTTTGATCGCGGGTTTGTCCGCGATGGATGAAGACCGCGGAGAAACCTCTTCGTGTATGGCCAGCTATTGGAATTAGCAAAGTTGATTTCACAATCTTTGCGTGTGAACTTTTTTTAATGTTTTTCGTGAATTAAAGGTACAATTGGAATTAGCAAAGATGATTTCACAATCTTTGCAGGTGAACTTTTTTAGTGAATTAAAGGGAATTAGCTTCTTTCATACATGAGTCATGTTTTTGGGGGGGGGGGGGGGGGGGTATTTCATCACTTTTTTCATAATTTGTTATCAATTATTAAGTGCCCTATTTCCTATCGGTCTTCATCCTCAAAGCGGTTCATATTCATGCAAGATACGTGATGGTACATCAGCATAGAAATGTATTGTCAACGACCAGATTAATCAAACGAAAGGCCCCCAAACGCTAAAAATGTCTATATTCTTTTTTTGTATCTTCAAATTTGAAAATAAATCGTATTTTTTAAACGAATTTCTTCAGCTTCGATTCCTCTGTTTGCTTCTTGTACGTCTGCTACATATCTGTAACCTCATATTTTTACCAATTTCACCAATCAAATTCTCTTGAAACTTTGGAGGCGTGCGTAGTTTGGATGACAATATGCTATTTTAAAAACCAAATAACCCCGAGGGGGTAAAAATTGTACCCAATCAGTAATAATCAGTAAATATAACCCATAACCACAAATCCAAACGACTTCAAATCTCTCTCTCGCGGTTTTACGAAAAAGACAAAAAGCCGCTGCGAATACGCCCGCCACGGCCACGGCATTGGGCAGCTTCATAGATAAGCTAGAAATCAGAAGGATAATGGCTGACGCAAACATGGAGACGGATCCAGAAACTATAAGTAATATAAAAAAATACTCTTCTATTTTTCTAATTTTTTTTTTAATTTTTTTTTTTATAATTTATAAAGTTCTTAATTATTTTTTTTTATAAATTTCGGCCGCCACGGCCGCCTCGGTCGCCACGGCCGCCACGGCCACCACGGCCACGGCCATACGTTTGAGCTCGCACCAGCTCCTGCAGGGTGCTCGCCTGCGAGCGGAGGCTTATGGCCTGGGCCCGCACCGCCTGGAGAGTGGCCCACGTCTCTTGGCGGGCCCGCACCTTCCAGCCGCTCCTCTGGTGCCTTTTTGTCTTATATCCACCTGTATTTTAGGAAAAGTCAACAATAATATTATAAAATTTTATTGATTTTTTGCACGCCCAGAAAAAATTGTTCGCCTCCCCTGATACAGGTTAAACCGGACAATTTTTATATTGTTTAAACCTAAAGAGGTCTTTAATTAAATTATTAAGAAATAGATGCGGCGTAGATGCGGCTGACAGCGGCGGCGCCGTTGTTCCCGCTGCTAGCGGCCTCCAAACGGGCTGGCTTCCCTGCGGTGGTGGAGGCACTACCCTTCCCGACACCTGGTTTGCTGCCATTAAAATGGCAGCATCATTCGAGTCTGGAAAAATTAATTTGGCTAAATGTATTTTTTTAAATTTTTATTATTTTATTCTTCTGTATGTTTACCGTTACTAAAACTTACCATCGAGAAGGGCGTCCTCGTGTATTTTCTGCTAAAATTAATAAACAATTAATTATCCAAAATGATCTAGAGTTTTTAAAAGTGGCGTATGATAGAAGAAAGTGATATATGTTAAGTATCAGTGGATATAGACCGTAACTATATAATATAACAAGTAATGCAACAAGAACATATTGGATACATAGAAGCATATTTTAACTCAGATGTGTTTTATATTTCTAATCGTTGGCGTTACAGGTCTAATATCTTCTAGTTGTATTGTTATTATACAGTTATGGTCTAGGTCCACTGATACCGTTGGCCAAGTGCAACTCTGCTATGAGTATATGAATAATAATTATAGTAGATTTTTTTTTATTACTTACAGTTTCTTCATCCGTCTCCATGTTCTCGTCAGCCATTATCCTTTTGATTTCTAGCTTTTCTATGAAGCTGGCCTAGATGCCAAGTAAAGATTTGACGATCAAAGAATACTTCTTAGTAAATATCGATCTATCGAAGTTCTTCATTACGTTTTGCTTTAAGTATCATTCACAGACGCTCCGACCAGCGACCCGAACGCAGCGGCTTTAGACGAGCCGAGCCAGTTCGCGGAGCCACGAGCCGTCTGATCGTTCATGGCTTGCCGAGTCGGGCTCGCCAAGCCGATTTCACGAGCTAGATAATATATATTTTTCTCCTTCAAATTATTCGTTTTTCCTTTGCTTTCTTTATTTAATGTTGCCAAAAGTCATCCTTTCCTGTTTGAGAACACCTGTAATGTTTTATTTATTTTATCTATTCGTTTGTAACGACTCCTTTCTCGGTATAAATTGTGTTTTTACGGAAATCGTGCTTAGAGCATATACGACTAGCGACCCGAACGCAGCGGTTTTTTGTCTTTTTCGTAAAACTGCGAGAGACTGATTTCAAGTTGTTTGGATTTCTGGTTATGGGTTATATTTATTGTTTATTGCTGCCTCGATGCTTTTTTCACTCCCCCAGGGTTATTTGGTTTTTAAACTATTGTATTGTCATCCGAACTACGCTCGTCTGCAAAATTTCATGACAATTGGATTGCTGGAATGGGTTTAGATTTGAGTTTTCAGATATGAAGCAAACGTCCAAGGAGCAAACAGAGGATCGAGTCTGAATAAAATCGTTTAAAAAGTATGGTTTATTTTTATTTTTGACGTTGCAAAAAAAGAATATACACATTTCTTGCGTTTGTGGGCCATTTCGTTTGATTAATTTTGTCGTTGTCAATACATTTCCATGCTGATGTACCATCACGTATCATGCATGAATATGAACCGCTTTGAGGATGATGACCATTATGAAATACGGCACTTAGTAATTTATATTTTTTATTACATATTGATATCGATTTTGGAGCAGCTGTTATTTTGCAATTAATTTCTTTAATAATGTCGCCTTTTTCATCATAAGAGAACAACAATAGTTGCATTATAATAATTTTTGGCGGAGTAGTTATTTCAATTTTGGTAAACATTTGCTCCGAGCATTGTTCGCATGGTTTTTGCGGTTTCGGTTTCCAACCAATCGGTAAAGCAATATTAACATAATCTTGTAAAGGTATACCTTTCTTCGACTTTAAACACAATTCTTTAACGGGCAAGGGGAGAATATAATGCTTGTTAGTGGTTGTTTCTTTATGAGGACATTTTCTGCACTGTACAGATGTTGTCATTTCCAATTGAATTATTTTTTGGAGCCCTTGTAAATTTTTGCATAATGCTAAAAGAAATTCAGATGCGTCTTGTTGAACTTTTTGCAAAAATTTGCCTCCTATGAAACTTCTAATTTTCAAAGTAGTTATTTTTTTATGTTCCGAGTAATCATTTATGAAATCTCGAATTTCGTGGAACTCTGTAAACTCTAATAATTTTGTTTTGATTACATTACATTGTACAATACATTGCATGATAGCATTCGCATAACTTGATATTTGATCAGTGTTAGGTATTCCACGAATTTCTATACAATCTTCAGCATTATCCTCAATGGGAATTTGATGAGCTAGCACTCCTTTGGGTACGGCCCACAAATTGTCTCCAATTTTTTTATGTTTGATGTTTCGAATTTCGTTACTTGGAAGTGGCGGATCATGAGTAGCCCCTAATTTGTTATATTCAAGAATTGCCGATTCACTAGCTGCCACAGATTGCGGTTCAAAGTTAATCAAGTGAAGTCCTTCCAAAGTAGTGATTCTTGAGAGGGCCACATAAACTTGCCCAGTAGAAAACACACTGTTGCCAGCGTCAATGATAGCATTTGCCAAACTCAAGCCTTGACTTTTGTGTATAGTGATACCATAGCTAAGACATATGGGAAATTGTTTTCTAACAACGAACACCTTTTCCATTACTTCAAATTTAACGGAAACTCTTTCTATAGCGCATTCTTTGCCTCCTGGAAGGACAATGGTTATTTTGTCGATATCATCTTTTTTGTCAATAGATCGGGTGACTGACATAATTGTTCCAATAGTACCGTTAACGAGTCCTAAAGTGACGTCGATGTTTCTACGAATCATAATTCTCGTTCCAATTTTTATTGTTATACTTTTGGCCAGACCAGCAGTTCGTGAATGATCTTCTTCGTATTTATTTAATAATTTCGTTACTTTATTTTTCAAAAATTTAGAGCAATTCAGCTGGTCCTGAGCAATAAGCTCGATCTTTTCAGATTCAATTTTTTCAAGCATTGCACTGTTAAGAGTATCACACAGGTGGCATGTAGGTAACAAGCAAACAGTGTCAGCAGGCAAATGATTGATGTATTCACATAATTCATCAAGTTTCATTGAATAACTTGACGAGTTGAATTTTAGTTGTCTCGTTTGCAACAATTGCATATCTGAAGTCAACAGTGTGCCAAAACGAATTCTCGATAATAGTTGACGGTATGTTTCATCGCCTTTTTGACGCATATTTATCGTTAATACTTTGTATTGGAATAAAGACCATAAATTGTGACCTGCTAAGCATCCTAGAAACTTTTGTACCTGATCGCCAGACATTTGCAGGTAACAAGGACCTTCGCGAACTGGAGGGAGTTGTAGTAAATCTCCGATTACCAGTATATGCTTTTTACCGAACCAGCCCTCGTCACATTCATATGTATTGAATATTTCCATGAGACGTAAGTTTATATACATCAATGTAACATTTGATATCATCGATACTTCATCTATTATTATTAATGAAATATTTTTCAATTCGTCTCGTAATATTTTGAGAACGGCGTTAGACAATTGTTTATATTTTTTTGTTGTACCGCCATGTTCGACAGGTAATTGAAACAGTCTGTGTACTGTTAAACCGTTAACATTGAAAGCTGCGATTCCGGTAGGCGCCGTTACAGCCGTTTCTTTACCCAAATTTTGTTTTATATAACCCTGGAGAGCTTGAATCAAGCGACTCTTACCGGTACCACCTTCTCCACTGACAAACAGTCTCAAAATGTCTTTTTTTGAATTTATAGCCGAAACTACTTTATCGAAAATACTTTTTTGATCAATATTCAAGTCAGCAATCATTTCCGAAAGCTCATCTCCGTTAACATTATTAGCAGCGTCATGAAAATCTTTCATCGCATCGCCAACTTCGAAAGGTTCACATTCTAATGCATTTTCATCACGGTCATTAGGATTATTTTGAGATGGTTCATTATTTTTAAGATTTACCATTTCCTTAACGGCTTCAATGCATTCTTCTAAATCAGTCAACTTTTTATGATAATTCATTGCTTCTTCTAAAATAGTTTGTACTCTTAAAAAAGACTCTGAGTACGTATCACATCCATTTTTCAATTCATCTATATCTCTCCAAGGTTGAAACAACAATAGTAGGGCATAGAAATATCTTTCTGGCTGAGTTTTCGAATTATTCCTGTAATGATTTACCAAATAAGGTCTCTTTCTTCTTTTGAAATACTTATTTCCTATTTCGAAGCATTGGAGTTCGGAATCATCATTATTATCTTGATCATCGTCATTATTGCAATCATCATTGTTTAGTGCCTTTTTCGTATCGTACCATCTTGCAAACTCGTACAAACTCATCGATTCGTGTTGGACTGGTCGGTTTGGGTAGTAATCGTCAATTATATTTGGGAAGAATATATCAGTCGATTCGGGATCCAAGTTTTCTATTTCTTCTTTGCGTTTCACTCTCCGATTTCTGATTACATTGACGTCTAACCATCTAATAGTTGTTTCGCTATCCGTACCGTATAAAGATATTCCTAACAAAGTATCGGCAGCTTCAAGAGCACCGCATTCTCTATTATTTAAACCTTGCATTCCAATATTCCATAAGCGGACGCATAATGATTTTGTTGATTCAACGTCTACAAACATTTCAGCTGCATAACTTTTTTCATGTTTTGTCACGTATTTAGTGCAATACCAACACAGAGTAGTTGAGTTTTCACCTACAAATTGGATATCCATATTTCCTTCCCATGCTGTTAAGACAATTGGGTTATAATCGTTAATATTTACTTCTTGTTTGTCACGGGGCAAGTCATATAATCTACTGCGACTTTTTAAATGCTTCCTACCAGCTATAGATGTAGCTACGTCTCTCATCTTTATGTTTTCTGTAACAAGTCTAGGAAATCCAAAACGACACACTCGCTTTATGCGATTTTTATTGTTCTTTTTTGTTCTCATGCAATACGAATTGTGATGATGCCTTTGATGGGTATTCACACGTCTATACAAAGTGGGCGAGATTTTTGGATCTGGAAGTCTACATGTGACATATCTTTGTATGAAAGCAGCTACTATTTCATCTGAATCTTTGCCTAGAATAGGAGCATCTTTGATCCATATTAATAGGTGGAAATGTTGCAACCCTCTACCTTGGTATTCTCTTCTCCAGAAATAATGTACCACTTGCCCGATTGGATTATCGATAGAACAAACAAACTCTAGCATCGCATGAAATTTATTATCGAAAAATCTTGACACGGATACTGGATCTTTTGTTAGAATCTCATTAGGCGACATTTTATCCATAAGTGGCGTATTAACTTCTTTAACGTATTCAATTAAATCTGACCATAACCATTCAGCTGGGCTGAGAGTGAGGAACCAGGTAGCTGGCCCATAATATTCCAGCATGCATCTCAAATTACTTCTAGGTATATGCCAGAACGGTTCTGTATTTGGAATTCGAGAGAATATAGTCGTTAAGTTACGCTCTAGAAGGTCCTTTTGTATTAGATTCAAATATGTACTTGCTGTGCATTTTTCTTTTGGATTAATTATGTTCATTTTTTGATAAATACCAGCTTTCAATCGTCTAATGTTTGTTTGATTCAATAAGAAAAATAGGTATTGCACGTCCAGTCGAAACTGAGAATGTTTAGATTTAAGCCTTGCTTTAATATATTCATATTCTGTCAAATAGACTTCTCTATGCTCATGTTCTCCATGCATTCCATAAGGATACAAATGTGGGAAGCATTGGAGATCAACGGTCTTACAATAAATATCAATTGGCGCGTCCTGCACCTTTTTTTGCTGATATAATGTAGTCGCTTTTTCATTAATCCTTTTCTCGTATAATGGATAAATTGTGTATTGTTCGTAAATACCATCGTCTTTATCAGCTTGACTTACCAATGCAGGTAATTTGATTTGCTTATCAGTGTTTTCGGCTGTTTTGTTTTCTTTTTGTGCGTCGGAGTCGTCTATTTTATATTCAACTTCCGGCCAATCATTTTTTAATAATTCATTTGGATCTGGAGGCAAAATGATATTTTCATATAGGCGATTTATCTGTTTCAAACGTACCAAAGCATTGTACACGTTTTTTACATTTACAAGATGTTCCCAAACCGTTTTCGCTTTTGTTGGTAAACTACGCACCAATATGTAAAATTCTTGATTGATATTGATTGGATCTGTTGGTTTACAAATCTTTTTGAGCGTTTCCTCTATTGGCAATGGCAAATGAAATATTCTTCCTGTTACTTTCTGGATCATATGTTGATGAGGTATATTTCTTTTGGCTTTCGAGACAGTTTCCATTCGTTGGACAACTTGAAATGCTTTTGCTCTTTGTATAAACATTCTTTCATACTCGTTTAATGCAGATATTTCTTTTGGCATTTCTTTAACATATAACATATTTTTAACGCAAGTTGGAGGCATTTGATTCCTTTGAAATTTTTCCTTACAATATTTGCATATGAAATCACTGTGCAATCCGTTTTTCTCTGCGAAAACTTTAAAGTTTTCCCATGATTCTGATGTCAAGGGCTTTCTCATATCTGCAATTTTGATCACTTCTTTACGGTAGCACAGTTTTTCGCATGAAATGCATGCATTTTTAGCAGCATCTAATGTTCTTTTGGTCAATTGTTTAAAAGCATTTTTATATTTAAACATTATGTTTTGTTCATTAAGATTTTTTACTTCGTACGATTTCGGTATCGTAGTTCTACTCTTCTCTATCGCTTCTTTACTAATTTTTTTGAGATATTCTATATCAGTTTCATCCAATCTCTTGTCAAGATTCTTTATATTATTGCACTGTTCCAAAATTCTACAAATTATTCTCTTTATAACTCTTACATTGACAAAATGGGGGGCTAAAAGTAAAACTGGTAAAAATGTTGAAGAGCATGTATCAGGTTCAACATAACAAAGAAATGAATGTCCTAATTTGCGGGACATGTAACTTCTACTGCAAGATAATAAGTTTTTGGCAAATTTATAAACACTCTTTACTTTGAGGCTGTCAGCAGTCTTCAACAATGCTTGATACCTTTGTATAATGGATACGTTATCAATTTTACAAATATCATCACACATCCATATTATGCTTTCTTTTTTGTTATTGTCGTCTATTACTGATAATGGTAATACGTTCATAACTTGGCCTTTCTCATTGAGAATAAGAAGTTTATTTTCAATTGGCAGAGGTTCTAAAACTTTGTCAATATTCACAATATTTACATTTTTAGACGCTGATTGATCATCAAATTGTGCAAATTCATTTTCATGTGCATTTAACTTAGAATTCTTTATCAGGAATTTGTGTTTGTAAGCCGCCTCATAAAAGTACGATTCAGAAGACGGCAAATGCTTTGAAAATCCACATAATGCTTCAATTCTATCTGAAATATTGCATTTTGGACAATTGTTAGCTCGAGTCAAAGCAACCTCTGCCTTTTCTTTTAAGATTCTTATATTTTTTCTCAAATAGAATAAGTAGCTTTTCCTTTTCTGCATGCACCAATTATAAATTTCCATAGCTTTTAATCGGCTACTCACTACGCATTTCTTTTTCATTTCTGAAAGTAGAGATTTTGAAATATTCTTTATATATCTATCAGAGGAAAGATGAAATTTTATCCTGTAATTGATATTTCGGATCTTTCCGACTTTTGTAATGTGTTGTTTTTTACTGTAATATTTGTTATCATATATTTTTCTAGATATCCGATATCTAAGATTATTATATCTACGTTGCTTTTGTTTTGGAAAAATTGGAACTTTGTTCTTTGGGTGTAATTTCTGCAATTTTCTATGCTGAAGTATTCGTAATTTATTTTTCCTATAATAGTTACGATTATGTGTTCTTCTTTTTGCTAACGTTATCTGGGAATAATCAATTATATTCAGAGCATCATTATTCTCGGTATCGTTTTTTGGTGAATCAGTTTGCAAAATTTGTTCCGCCATATTAGAAGAAGTCTTATTTAATTCGTTATCAAAGTTTCTATGATCATTATATTGAAGTACAGGAAACATGTCTATGACATTATTTTTTAACATTTTGATCAAATGGTTACGCATTTTATTACGATCATATTGCACTTCAGTAGGTTTTACTCCTAATGCAAGTGACACGGCATTAGCTATTGCGAACACGCCACAATCATTGAAATTTGTTTGCATCTGTACCGAGTGGAGAAGGATACCTTTTTCCTCGAAAGGATAAAAGGGAAATAAACATTTTAAAAAAATTTCATGGTGTCGATGTACAATTCTTTTGTTCAGAGAATCATATATATGAATAAAGTTTGTATCATAATAACAGCAAACCCAATGGCCACCTGTGCTATCAGACCAATCATCGTTCGCTTGGCTGTATAAAATTTGTATATGTTCTTTCGATTTGTCTCCTGGGATAATTACATCTGGACATTGTAGTAAAAGCGTAACTATGGGTTCATAACCATGAAAATGTCGCAGAATATTGTGAAAATGGTTTATATGCGTGTCTTCTAACCACTCCCCTATCTGAATGATCTTTTCATCTTTTTCTGACAATTCTATTTTTCTCAATTTCATTGATCGTGGAATTGTTGTAGAGTTATTTGCTGTCGAAATCGAATGCTTACGAGAACGTCTCAAATCATTTACTATTTTATCATTCATAAAGTCATTATCATCGACATAATTACGCTTTCTTCTTTTTGCTACCGTTATCTCGGAAAAATCAATTATATTCAGAGCATCATTATTCTCGGCATTGTTTTTTGGTGAATCAGTTTGCAAAATTTGTTCCACCATATTAAAAGAAGTCTTATTTAATTCGTTAGCAAAGTTTCTATGATCATCATATTGAAGTACAGGAAACATATCTGACATTATTTTTTAACATTTTGATCAAATGGTCACGCATTTTATTACGATCATATTGCACTTCCGTAGGTTTTACTCCTAATGCAAGTGACACGGCATTAGCTATTGCGTACACGCCACAATCATTGAAATTTGTTTGCATCTGTACCGAGTGGAGAAGGATACCTTTTTCCTCGAAAGGATAAAATGGAAATAATCGTTTTAAAACAATTTCATGGTGTCGATGTACAATTCTTTGGTTCAGAGAATCATATATATATAAATAAAATTTGTATCATAATAACAGCAAACCCAATGGCCACCTGTACTATCAGACCAATCATCGTTCGCTTGGCTGTATAAAATTTGTATATGTTCTTTTGATTTGTCTCCTGGGATTATTACATCTGGACATTGTAGTAAAAGCGTAACGATGGGTTCATAACCATGAAATTGTCGCAGAATATTGTGAAAATGGTTTATATGCGTGTCTTCTAACCACTCCCCTATCTGAATGATCTTTTCATCTTTTTCTGACAATTCAATTTTTCTCAATTTCATCGATCGTGGAATTGTTGTAGAGTTATTTGCTCTCGAAATCGAATGCTTACGAGAACGTTTCAAATCATTTACTATTTTATCATTCATAAATTCATTACCATCGACATCAGTCAAATCTATCTTGAAATTGCTTTTTTCTCCTAGTAACTTAGTTTGTTTGTTTATAATATTCCCATCTTTCAGAAATGGTTTATATCGCTTCAATGTGTAATGTTCTGCATTGTCATTTATTTCTGACTTATATTTTTCACTTTTTTCAGGAGTTGTCACATTTATGATCGCTTTATTCATATTATTATTGTTTGTAATATTACTCCAAGACGAATAATTGTGTTCCTTAAAAATATTTGTACCAATATTACCGTGAGATGGCTGCCTAACATCTACCTTGATTTCTCGATTTCGAATATTCATTCGTAACCTTTCGTTACATTTTTGCCGTGCAACTTGTAACGGCAAAACTTGTTGAGGAATTTTTACATTTGGATCTTGGGGAAAATGTTCGAACTGTATTTCTTCGGTTAATAATTTCAACAGGTGATTTCGCATAAGTGTTGTATTATAGTAAACATTTTGTGGTTTAATACTAAATGCTAATGAAACGCCAATTGCTATAGCCATGACTCCACAATCTCTTGTATTTTTTTGTTGTTGAACAATCGGAAAACGAACGGTTTTTTTCGTAACTGTAATATGAGGATACAATTTTTCCAAAAAAAGTTTTTGCTCTTTGTGTAACGGATCCGCAAAATTCTGCAGCGTATCGTATATGTAAATATTTGTCCCGTCATAGTAACTGCATGTCCAATGTTCTGGACGATGCAAGATTTGTATGTGGTCCCTATCTTTTCTAACGGGTTTGATTTCTAGAAGGTTATATCTTAGATACGTAGGTCGAATTTCGTAATTAGCGGCTTTGTTCAATAAGTAAGAAAAAGCCGACATATGAGAATCCTCAAGCCAGCCATCGTTTGACAAACATCTTATAATTTTCTTATCCTCCTCAGTTAAATTTTTATGAGGAATATTAAAATTTAGGTCTTGTGTTATAGATCTTATATCTTTATTTTGTACATGTACAGACATTTTGGTTTTTTTAAAATATTAATTAACTTTAAACTTGATTGAAAGTTAGTATACTCGAGAGAGAAGGCGCACTGCAGCCTATCGAGTGATGTTATAAGATAAGGCGCGCTGCAGCCTGTAAAACTTACTCGGAATAGCGCACAGCAGCCGACCAAGTGTATTTTACTTACTTTTGGAATATTCCAACCAGTAAAAAACAAAAAATTTGTAATGAACACTACTATCATACGTATTATTATAAATAAATGTAAAGGACACTTACCAATTATAATATTTGTGCTTTTGTTTCTCCCACTACGAAGAATGGAATGTCCTTCCAAGGGATTTGATACTAAAAGGATACACATTTCAATAAAGAAACAGGTTAATAAAAATCTGCGCAGACTATTATTTGACTGCACATAAATCTGTTCTATTCATTGTAAATATGTTCGTTTCATTATACATACAGCTTAATTAAGATAATAATGAAGCACACTTACATGTAAGAAAATAACGAAGAATTTTCGAATGCCAGGAATGTCTCTGCCAATACGAAAATGAAGTGAGCCCCGGTCGCCCGCTTCGTTTTGTGTTTCGCGCGACCCTAGGCTCACATGTCCATCGGTCAGAGCGAACCCTGCTCGTACATACACACGGCTCAAACGATTGTGGCCGATCGAGTTTCGATTGCATTCGAGCTTACTAGGGCTGGCTTTTTTGCATCGCTACCATTCTACAGTATTTCATGAATTTGGTGAGGGCACTGCCAAGCCACAAGTTCCCGTCTAGAACACTTCTATTTCATGAGGAAACATCACTGTGAAGCCATCTAATATAAGAGACGTTCGCGCAGTCCCGTCACAAAATTTAATTTGCATTGCTTCGGTTATGTTTATTTTCCCGTTGTTAACATAAAATAACGAATAGTAGATTTTGAAATAAATGCGTATTTCTTTGCTCTACACATTTCGACTAATAATGAGCGTCTTAGATTTTAATCTATGAAGACTGTTACGAATAAAATACCACAAGACTTTCCATTCTTTTCCTTATTACCCCACCACCCCGCTTTATATATTTGTGTTTTCCATTATAAATCCATTGATTTATTTACTTTGACATTACAAGTTTATCATTTATAGTGTCAAAATTATTATGATTTTATTTGAGGTTCATTGCAATAAAAGTCATTTGACATTTATTCTTGGAGTCATTTACGCTATATGTAGCATCGTGAACAGAGCCGATCGCACCGATTTATATATTCGCTCAGTGTGCCTATGGGTAGAGGGGGAAGGGGAATTAGCTTCCAGACGCGACCGCGTCTGTTGATTATGACAATCATAGGCACATGGTGCGACAGTGGTGTTTCAACATGAATTGGAAGTGTTCTAGACGGGAACCTGTGGCTTGGCAGTGCCCTCACCATATTCATGAAATACTGTAGAGTGTTAGCGATACAAAAAAGCCAGCCCTAGTAAGCTCGAATGCAATCGAATCTCGATCGGCCACAATCGTTTGAGCCGTGTGGCAAATGTACCGCCGGTCACGTCCCGCTGCCATTACGCGAGATTTTCTTTACCATCGCCTTTTGGTTACGCCGCCAGCCTTATTTACAGTATTGTCTCCTTATGGGCTCGGTTTGGTGCACACAATGTGGGCTTTTCGCTATCCCCACCACTTCTGTCTCACTCTTGTCCGGCGAAGGCGAGAGCGAGATGGAACGAAAGCGAGCGAGAGCCACTGAAAGTGAGCGAGGACGGTACGAGACAGACGATGCGTTGATATTTTGTCTCGCTTCGTCTTTCGGACGCCTGACACTCCGTCCTTTGCATCCGCGCCCGTCGCGCACGCAAAGCGTTCCATCTCGCTCCCCCTTCGGCCAGAAAGAAGCGAGAAACGAACACTCGGAATTAGGACTCTTGTCTCCATGAGGGCTCATCGCCGGTCCCGACCAGCGAGCCCTCAGGGGGACAATACTGTATTCGGATCATACATACAGCTTAATCTAACGTAGAAGTACAAATAATACTGTTTTTTGTTCTCGAATTTTTCATGTATTTGAGGGGGGTAGGGCAGAGGAGTGACATTATAAGATTTCTGGAAAAGGTTCACGGAAAGGACCCCGTGGAGGTGAAAATTGTACCCAGTCAGCAATAATCATTGAAAATATTACCCATAACCACAAATCCAAACGACTTGATATCAGTCACTCGCGGTTTTACGAAAAAGACAAAAAGCCGCTGCGTTTGGGTAGCTAGTCGCATCACGAGGTCCGTAAATGCACACTTTATTTCGAGAAATGATTCGTTACGAACGAATAGAAAAAAAAATAAAACATTGAGGCGTGTTCTCAAACAAGAAAGGATGACTTTGGGCAGCATTAAAGATTGCAATGGAAAAATGTATAATTTCGAGGAGAAAAAAAATTTGGAACATAGTATTATATTATTATAAATTAAACGATTTTAAATTGGATATATATTAATTATAATTTTAATGGAACTATTTATTTACAATTGTTTATTTACAAAATACGCCCGCTCGGCCACGACCACGGCTCCTGAGTCTTCACTAAATCTCGCAGGGTACTCGCCTGCGAGCGGAGGTTGACGGCTTGCGCCCGTACCGCCTGGAGGGTGGCCCAATGCTCTTGACGGGCCCGCACCCTCCAGCCGCTCCTCTTATGACGCTTCGACGTGTATCCTCCTGTAATTAGTAATAATAAACGTCAGCAATTATATTATAATAATTTTTAAATTATTGGCACGCGCAGATAAAAATGTTCGCCTCCCCTGATATACAGGGTGTCCGACCTAAGACTGGACAGCCGGTTTTCTCCTAAAGTATTGTCGATAAAAATATAAAAAAATAGGGAATTGCATGGTTCGAGGGGGGCAATTTATTAGCGCGAACGAATTTTGTTTTCGATTATTATTTTAAAAGATACGATGGTCAAGTTCGGTTTTTCAAATGGAACTATTTTTTTTGAAGACCTGAGTTGATAGTGCGTTCCAAGACAAATCCAATAAGCTGAAATGTATGCACTTTATTTCCACTGGTTTTTAAGATTTTCACTGGAAGAAAACCCTCTGGAATAGCAAGGACCGGGGCGGTCTTACTGGCGCCACGGGTGGCACTGCCTGTTGAAATAGATACTTACCTGCCAATGGTCTACGCCAGGAATGGCAGGCCCAAAGGCTGGACAATTCTTTTCCGTCAGAATTACATAGGGAATAGAAATAGCTTGTGTCAAAGTAGTCCGATTTGCATGATATTTGGTATGATTTTCATCAGAAAAACATAAGGAATCCATTCGCGTCACTTCCCTTTCGACACGATGAAGAAAAGAATTTCTTAATACGCTGTAATGGATATTTCACCAATCCAGCTTGCATCCCTCCCAAAAGAACCGGCCATCCGAGCGTAGAAGCAAGTGCGAAATAAAAGTAACGGTGCGCTTCTCGATTCCGCAGATGTACCTACCTAAGTAGCATTTCTGACGGAAAAGAATTGTCCAGCCTTTGGGCCTGCCATTCCTGGCGTAGACCTTTGGCAGGTAAGTATCTATTTCAACAGGCAGTGCCACCCGTGGCGCCAGTAAGACCGCCCCGGTCCTTGCTATTCCAGAGGGTTTTCTTCCAGTGAAAATCTTAAAAACCAGTGGAAATAAAGTGCATACATTTCAGCTTATTGGATTTGTCTTGGAACGCACTATCAACTCAGGTCTTCAAAAAAAATAGTTCCATTTGAAAAACCGAACTTGACCATCGTATCTTTTAAAATAATAATCGAAAACAAAATTCGTTCGCGCTAATAAATTGCCCCCCTCGAACCAATTCTCTATTTTTTTTATATTTTTATCGATAATACTTTAGGAGAAAACCGGCTGTCCAGTCTTAGGTGGGACACCCTGTAGGCTAAACCGAACAATTTTTATATTGTAAAATAATTAAAGTATTAAGAGATAATACCATGTGCCGTGGCTGGGCCCTGTGGTGGTGGTGGTGATGGTGTTGGTGGTGGTGGTGCTGGTGGTGGTGGCGGCGGCGGCGCCGTAGTTGCGACTGCCAGCGACAGCCAACCGGCCTGGGCTCCCCTGATATAAGCTAAAGTCAACAATTTTAATTATATAGTTAAAAGATAAAAAGTATTAATTAATAGTATTAAGAATTAATACCGTTTGTCGCCGGCTGCTGTGGTGGTGGTGGCGACGCCGCCGTTCTCGGCACCTTGTTCGCTGCCGGCATCATTCGAGTCTGGAAAAACGAATTTGAATAAATGTATATATAACATTTTTTATTATTTAATTCTTCTGTAAGCTTATCGTTAATAAAACTCACCATCAAGTAGGGCGGCCTCCCGCATTTTCTACAAAAATTAATAAACAATTAATTAACCAAAAAAATCATCCAGAGTTCATAAAAGTGGCGTAAGATAGAAGAAAGTCATACGTTAAGTATCAGTGGACATAGACCGTAACTGTATAACAAATAATATAGCGACTTACCTTGTTAATTGAGACAATAATTCAATGTCCTATATGATGGAAAAACTCGTGACATTTCAAATTGATAACTGACACAGGCAGGTTATGATTGATTGACAGCTAGGTGACATTTACTAGCGAGCCGAAAGCAGCGGCTTTTTGCCTTTTTCGTCAACTGCACAACCGCATTTTCAACAAAACCATTCCGGATAACTTCAGCTTACGAAAGGCGACATCTACCTGCGTCAATTGGAGAAGTAAAACGAGAATGGCGACATCTACTGGCGTCAAGTACTAGCGCTACGTGCTGTCTGACTGTCTCGTAAAAAAAGTATCATTTTGCGAACTATTAATTGAGAATAATTCTTTTATCTTTTAGAAAAACAGCTTGATACATTAAGTAAAACGACAAATGGGTTCGAAAAAAATTAATTATTCGCTTAATCATGTTAAAACACCGGGACTATGTCATAAGACATGATAAAAGACCAAAATAGCTACGGAGACCTGTCAATTTCGCTATCATTCGTGTATAGAGACGTGGTCGCTCAGTGTGCCTATAGGTAGAGGGGAAGGGGAATTAGCTTCCAGACGCGACCGCGTCTGTTGATTTTCTAAATTTAAAGACATTTTTCTTATGTAAACCGCATATAAGCTTTCGAATAAGACCAAATTTCAATAAAATCTGTCCACGCATGACAGAGATATCATAATATCGTCTCATGTATCAGTCGGAAACGGTAATTTTTCCTTGTGATTCTGATTCTGATTCTTCTTCTCCAACCAAATTTCGTCAAACATAATACGTATATACGCGTTACACGCACACCTTCAGCCAACAGAAACTAATACATGTTTCGTTCGTCATACGCGTTACACGCACACCTTCAGCCAACAGAAACTAACACATGTTTCGTTCGTCAAACGCTATTACGTTACCTTCACTATGCAATCTACTCCAAATTTTGACAGCTTACACAGTCAGGTTATAAACCTGGCGAGTGTTAAATAAGGTAAGTTGTAATTGCAACGAAAATGCAGTCTCAAACACAAGGTAAGTTGCCGAAATTTGAATTGCGACATGTTTGTATATCATCAATCTGTTTTTTATTTGTAACTAAACTGAGGATTTTATGTATATGTAGACCATAAAAAACTTCAAAAAAGTAAAAAAATTACGCCAAGTACATGAAAAAGTCGAGGACGAAAAAAAGTATTATCAAATAAATATCAAATAAATCACAAAAAAAGAAAATAATATAATTACAAAATAAAAAAAAGATGTGAAATCAAAATGAGCTGCAAGTACATAAAGGTGCTTTCCAACTGCGCTTAAGATGACACAACTACATATACACAGCTAAAATGCTGTGTTATTCCATTACCCATATCGCGGACATTTTAATTAACCCGTCAAAAAGATTCCCATTTAAAAACATTGTCGTAAATTAATAGCTTTACAAAATTAATGATATTGTCACGTCCCGGGTTGAGGTCTTTTAGGGGAATGACATAGTTGGGGTTGGGGTAGGTTGAGAGAAGGTTTTGGCACGAAAGTTGATTTCGCGGCACAAAGCAGGGTAGGATTCTTGGCACGAAAGTTGATTTCGCGACACAAGCAGGGTAGGAGTCTTGGCACGAAAGTTGATTTCGCGACACAAACAGGGTAGAAGTCTTGGCACGAAAGTTGATTTCGCGACACAAGCAGGGTAGGATTCTTGGCACGAAAGTTGATTTCGCGCGACACAAGCAGGGTAGGAGTCTTGGCACGAAAGTTGATTTCGCGGCACAATGCAGGGTAGGATTCTTGGCACGAAAGTTGATTTCGCGACACAAGCAGGGTAGAAGTCTTGGCACGAAAGTGGATTTCACGGCACAAGGCAAGAAGGAATGTTTCGGCACGAAAATTGATTTCGCGACACAAAGCGACCAGGGAAGGTTTAAATGACTGTTGTGTATTTAAATGACACCCGTTAGAGCACTTTGTTTTGGTGTAGTAATTGAATTCACTGTTGCATTCGTATAAGAAGTTACACGTAATATTTCCGAGAAATATGTCTAGACGTATGGCTATACGCGGGCCATGCAAAAGTACATTGGGAAACACTGTAAGAAAACTTGAGTTCGCGAACCGAGATCAGCTGTTGCAGCAGTCTGTTATGGCTTGGAATCTTCGCGACCACAGGATAAACACAATAATGCGAAGCGAGATTTAAAGCAAAGCGGTTTATTAACTTTAGGCACGAATATATGCACATCGATAGAGGTTTATGTAATAGCAATAATAATAATCAAGAGACACGGTAGTGTCTCGCGCCAAGTATATACAGGGTATCCCATCTAAGACGAGACAGCCGGTTTTCTCCTAAACTATAGGAGATAAAAATATAAAAAAAATAGGGAATTGCATGGTTCGAGGGGGCCAATTAATTAGCGCGAACGAATTTTTTTATCGATTATTATTTTAAAAGATACGATGGTCAAGTTCGGTTTTTCAAATGGAACTATTTTTTTTGAACACCTGAGTTGATAGTGCGTTCCAAGACAAATTCAATAAGCTTTAATGTATACACTTTATTTTCACTGGTTTTTAAGATATTGCGCTTGCAAATTTACTGATTTTCACTGGAAGAAAACTGTCTGGTATAGCACGGACCGGGGACGGTTTTACTGGCTCCACTTGTCGCACTGCCTTTTGAAATAGATACCTACCTGCCAAAGGTCTACGCCAGGCCCAAAGGCTGGACAATTTTTTTCCGTCAGAAATGCTACTTAGGTAGGTACATCTGCGGTATCGAGAAGCACACCGTTACTTTTATTTCGCACTTGCTTCTACGCTCGGATGGCCGGTTCTTTTGGGAGGGATGCAAGTTCGATTGGTTAGGTTAGGAGGAGTGAAAGTTGCTAGACTAAATTTCAATCATAGGGAGCAGATTGTATCAGAACCATTCGGATTTGCATTCCTCACAAACGGCTGCTCTCTTGAAGCATTGCTCTTCACAGCAATGCCCACCTTCTCTCGCACGGAATACGTTAACGCTTGCTTTTGTTCTGATATTGAAGCTCGTGTTTATACTCGAGAGGACCACGCGTCGACAGCGGGCTACCCCTTTTCTTCCTGTGTCTCTCCACGAGCCGTGTTGACGGTGGATTGTAGGAGCGTAGATATCTGGATGCCAGTTATTGAATTCAGGAGACGATAGAAACATTTTATTACAAAACACACATGTACTATAATTAAAGTAAATCGTATTCCTCTCGGGCAGGAGTACTGATAATGATCGAACTTGCGCCCCACTTCGCGCAGACCAATTACACGGAGGGTAGTCGGGTCACACACTGCCCAAATGATACAGGGTAATTCTGGAGCAACGCCCGTCAAGGAGATGCGCTGGTACCCCGTGGGGAGGACAGACCTTCGCATTGCCTCACCCGATTTTTATGGTTTTTTTCCGGAAAAAGGTACGAATCCTAGGCCGAACGTAGCGAATTGAAGTCGACCCTCCGCAGTCGAGGGTGAATTATCCATTACAGCGTATTAAGAAACCCTTTTCTTCGTCGTATCGAAAGGGAAGTGGTGCCAATGGATTCCTTATGTTTTTCTGACGAAAATCATACCAAATGTCATGCAAATCGGACTACTTTGACACAAGCTATTTGTATTCCCTATGTAAAAGTTGGCCGATTTCCACGACATTTGGCATGATTTTCATCGGAAATCCCCAAGGAATCCATCCGCGACACTTCCATATCCATACGATAAAGAATAAAGAATTATTTTATTTCCTAACCAGATACAGGGTAATTATGGAGCAGCGCCCGTGAAGGAGATGCGGCGGCCTGGTACCCCGTGGCGAGGACAACCCCTCGCAGTGTCTGACCGAATTTTATGGCTTTCCACCCGCGAAGGGGTTCGAGTGCCTATTAAAAAGTAAGAAACCTTCGACTTGCGCGTTTCTCATCAGATCTTTGCGAGAACAACACCTATCGATTCCTTATGTTTCGCCGATGAAGCTGACACTAAGAACGACGTAATTCGGACCATAATGAAGGAAATTCCATGGAATATCGATTTATATCATTTCAAGTTGACTTGACTTGGTTAAAAATAGTCCGATTTACATGAAATTTGGTATGATCGTCATCGGAAAAACATAAGGCACCCATCGCACTTCCATAGCGATGCGATTAAGAATAAAGAATTTCTTAATACGCTGAAATGGATACTTCACATTTTCACCCTCGACAGTGGGGCACCGACTTCGATTTGTCGCGGTCGGCCGAGAATTCATACCTGTTTGAGAAATAAAATAATTCTTTATTTTTTATCGTATCGCTATGGAAGTGACACCGATGGGTGCCTTATGTTTTTCCGATGACGATCATACCAAATTTCATGTAAATCGGACTATTTTTAACCAAGTCAAGTCAACTTGAAATTATATAAATCGATATTCCATGGAATTTCCTTCATTATGGTCCGAATACGTCGTTCTTGGTGTCAGTTTCATCGGCGAAACATAAGAAATCGATGGGTGTCGTTTTCGCAAAGATCTGATGAGAAATGCGCGAGTCGAAGATTTCTCACTTCTTAATAGGCACTCGAACCGCGTCGAGGGTCAAAAGCCGCACAATCGGGTGAGGCACTGCGGGGGGGTTGTCCTCACCTCGGGGTACAATGGCCGACTTTTTCTTGCACCCAATTCTTCTCGCGTGCTTTTGTTTGGAAAATCCAACGCGTGTTTATACTCGAGAGATAAGGATTTATACTCGAGAGATAAGGAATCCGTCTTTAATTTGAAAGGAGGACGATGCAGGCGGAACCACGCGCACTCAACGGTGTACCCCTTTTCTTACTGTGTCTCTCCACGAGGCGTATCGACGGTGGATAATACTTTTCAATTCCTCTATTTGTGGCATCTTTCTCGCGTGCGTCGGGACAAAAGCGGACTCAGAGCCAGGCGAAAATTCATTCGCTCTTTACGATCGATAATTTATTATTTCTCCAAGAACGTTTCGACAACATCTGTTTGCCAAATTTGTAAAGGCCAATAAAAAACGTGGTGACATTGTCCAGTCTGAGTTAATCCGTATATTGTTCTGTCGGTGGGTAGTGCGTACGATGGCTTCGGACCCGTACTATGTACCGTTGCCTACCGCCGACGCGCGGAAAATCCGCTCATAAACCGCGACTCTGGCGAGACACCGCGGCCGATCAGTACGGGTAGTTTTTGGTTACCAGATGTGGCAGCTTTCACCTGTATTTCATCAGGGTAATTCTGGAGGTACGCCCGTCACCCCGTGGCGAGGACAACACCCCGCAGTGCCCATCGAATTTTATGGCTTTCGACCCTCGAAGGGTTTGGAATACCATTAAGAAGTGAGAAATGTTCAGGATTTCAAATGTTTGCTTCTTTTCTTCATCGTATCGAAGGGGAAGTGGCGCCAATGGATTCCTGGCGTTCCGTCGATTAAAATCATACCAAATTTCATGTAAATCGGACTATTTTTAACCAAGTCAAGTCAGCTTGAAATGACATAAATCGATATTCCATGGAATTTCCTTCATTATGGTCCGAATTACGTCGTTCTTAGTGTCAGCTTCATCGGCGAAACATAAGGAATCGATAGGTGTTGTTCTCGCAAAGATCTGATGAGAAACGCGCAAGTCGAAGGTTTCTTACTTTTTAATAGGCACTCGAACCCCTTCGCGGGTGGAAAGCCATAAAATTCGGTCAGACACTGCGAGGGGTTGTCCTCGCCACGGGGTACCAGGCCGCCGCATCTCCTTCACGGGCGCTGCTCCATAATTACCCTGTATCTGGTTAGGAAATAAAAGAATTCTTTATTCTTTATCGTATGGATATGGAAGTGTCGCGGATGGATTCCTTGGGGATTTCCGATGAAAATCATGCCAAATGTCGTGGAAATCGGCCAACTTTTACATAGGGAATACAAATAGCTTGTGTCAAAGTAGTCCGATTTGCATGACATTTGGTATGATTTTCGTCAGAAAAACATAAGGAATCCATTGGCACCACTTCCCTTTCGATACGACGAAGAAAAGGGTTTCTTAATACGCTGTAATGGATAATTCACCCTCGACTGCGGAGGGTCGACTTCAATTCGCTACGTTCGGCCTAGGATTCGTACCTTTTTCCGGAAAAAAACCATAAAAATCGGGTGAGGCAATGCGAAGGTCTGTCCTCCCCACGGGGTACCAGCGCATCTCCTTGACGGGCGTTGCTCCAGAATTACCCTGTATCATTTGGGCAGTGTGTGACCCGACTACCCTCCGTGTAATTGGTCTGCGCGAAGTGGGGCGCAAGTTCGATCATTATCAGTACTCCTGCCCGAGAGGAATACGATTTACTTTAATTATAGTACATGTGTGTTTTGTAATAAAATGTTTCTATCGTCTCCTGAATTCAATAACTGGCATCCAGATATCTACGCTCCTACAATCCACCGTCAACACGGCTCGTGGAGAGACACAGGAAGAAAAGGGGTAGCCCGCTGTCGACGCGTGGTCCTCTCGAGTATAAACACGAGCTTCAATATCAGAACAAAAGCAAGCGTTAACGTATTCCGTGCGAGAGAAGGTGGGCATTGCTGTGAAGAGCAATGCTTCAAGAGAGCAGCCGTTTGTGAGGAATGCAAATCCGAATGGTTCTGATACAATCTGCTCCCTATGATTGAAATTTAGTCTAGCAACTTTCACTCCTCCTAACCTAACCAATCGAACTTGCATCCCTCCCAAAAGAACCGGCCATCCGAGCGTAGAAGCAAGTGCGAAATAAAAGTAACGGTGTGCTTCTCGATACCGCAGATGTACCTACCTAAGTAGCATTTCTGACGGAAAAAAATTGTCCAGCCTTTGGGCCTGGCGTAGACCTTTGGCAGGTAGGTATCTATTTCAAAAGGCAGTGCGACAAGTGGAGCCAGTAAAACCGTCCCCGGTCCGTGCTATACCAGACAGTTTTCTTCCAGTGAAAATCAGTAAATTTGCAAGCGCAATATCTTAAAAACCAGTGAAAATAAAGTGTATACATTAAAGCTTATTGAATTTGTCTTGGAACGCACTATCAACTCAGGTGTTCAAAAAAAATAGTTCCATTTGAAAAACCGAACTTGACCATCGTATCTTTTAAAATAATAATCGATAAAAAAATTCGTTCGCGCTAATTAATTGGCCCCCTCGAACCATGCAATTCCCTATTTTTTTTATATTTTTATCTCCTATAGTTTAGGAGAAAACCGGCTGTCTCGTCTTAGATGGGACACCCTGTATATATATATATGCTCTATTACGCCACGACTCGCTATCAAGAACCCTGAGATTTCCGAATCTCAATAACGGCTGATCCGATTAGATTTTGAATGGTCTTAATGGATAGCCTGGGTTTGATTTACATAAGAAAAGTGTCTTCGTTTTGTTCCTACGGATCTTATGAGCTGAGATATTTCGATGTAAAGTGGCAATTTGCCGATTTTCATGTTCGTAAATTTCTTCATAGTCATCGTCCTACACTTCTAGGCAAGAGGGGTGTATGAAAGTGTGAGGAAATGTCTCTCAGGCACGTTGCTCATTGGATATGGGTTTCGGCCAATCGCGTAATAAATTTTGTTGTGACGTGACAGCCAGACAGAGATATTATAAATAACCTACCAAGTGCTAAGTGTCAAATGAAGTAAGTTGTCCGAATTTGAAATGTCACGAGTTTTGACACCAAATAGGGCACACTGAATTCTTGTCTTAATTAACAAGGTAAGTTGCCAGATATTTTTATACTAGCAATTTAGAAATTTTTGTAAAGCATATATATATTATTTTTAGAAATGAAAAAGACGCAGAGGACTTGGGTAAAAATGAAAGGGACGCACGGGCTTGGATATAGAATTGAAGGGGACGCACACGCTTGGATGGGTTTCAGTGGTCCTGTTTTGCCTGGCGGCAGTTTTATTTCCAATGGATTTCCACATCGACGAAATTGGCGGACAACCGTATCAGTTACCGAATTCCCACCAAATTATGGACGTATAAATATTATTCATCTGAATTCTAAGGAATTCGAATAGAAAAAGGAAATGAGACAGCAGCGTTAGCAAATCATATTTTTGTATTAACCCAAAGTATTTATCCATATTACACCAATTCTGTAAATGTTAATTTGTATAGTTTTGCCACACCTGTTTGTTAATAAGTATCTTGAAATAAATTGTGCATTCTACCCGAAGTATAAATTCTTTAAATAATTCCCTCCATTAAATTTATTACAAAATTGTTCCATCTGCACCATGTACAAATTTACTGTATAAAATGTCCAGTGGACCTGCCCCGGCAATATAGAGCGTAGTAGGGAAGTTCCCACATCTTTTTCAAGCTTTATTAGGCTCTTTTATTCCCGGGGCAGGTCCACTGGACGTTTTATACATGTTTGTCATGTAACGTAAATTACGTTACTTTCTAATGATTTACCCATCACTGGCTACCAGTGATGAGATTTTGGGCGGGTTTTCTCGCGCTTGTGCGGCTATTTTAGCATCAGTATAGTACATGTTTCAATAAAATGGGGTACCTGGATCTCCCTGCTGCTTTCCCGCCAATAATACTACACCTATTAGTTGCGCCCCAACATAGATACGGCAGTGCAAAAGCCGCGCATGCGCGAGAAAACCCGCCCGAATCTCATCACTGGCTGCTACGCTTAAAAAGCTGTAATGTAATTCATTTAAACTACACGCTTCTATTAACGGAATTTATTTGTTTTTATTACATTTTGTTTGTAATTATTAATTTTTTATTTTTTTTAATCGCCACGGCCACGGCCACGTCCACCACGTCGGTACTGGTGTACCGCCCAGGCCCGAAGGGAGGTGGCCTGCTCCTTCAGGGCGCTGATGAAGGCCCATTCCTCCTGACGGGCCCTCACCCTCCAGCCGCTGCGCTGGTGGCACGCTACGCGTGGTTCTGTAATCAGTAAAAAAATAAATTTATTAGTCAAATATTTTTTATTTAAATTTAGACCTATTTTCAAGCAATATAAAAGCATATAACTCCTTGAAATGTGTATATATGTATTTACCATCAGCCGTGGCCGGCCTCTCCGTCTGATGTGGCTGTGGCAGCGGCTGTAGCAGCGGCGTCGGCAGCGGCGTCGGCATTTCGCCCGTAATTTTTAGGCATTCTAAGCTGACATCTATTGGGTTGTTAATTTTGTTATTCCATCTTTAGATAAATAAATTTGAATATATGTATAATATTAAATTTATGATTTACTTGCTAAAATCTTCTCGGTCTCTTCTTTCTACAAAAAATAATAAACAATTAGCAAAAATGAACAAGAGTTCATAAAAGCGGCGTATGATAGAAGAAAGTCATATACATGTAACGCAAGGATATTAATTGTAAATTGGTAATTAGGAAATGTAAAAATTTGAAAATTGAAATAGTGTATGTTGCGAAATTTATAATTACATCATATTACAAAATATGTTCCTTCTCATTACTTCACGAGCCTTTCAATTATTTAATCACATAAAAAACTGTAACGTAGTTTAACTTTATTTTGTGAACAATTCGCTCTTGTAACTAGTAGTATAGTAAATAGTAAAATTATAAGATGTTGGACAAGTTTAACCATATTCTATTCTATTCTAACCTATAATGTCAACGATTAGAAATATCTAACATTTCTGAGTTGAACGGAAACGAACATGTAAACTACGCTAACGTTTAATGGAAGTATACTGTAACTGTATATGGTAAGTAATTCAAGAAGAAGATATTCGACACGTGGAAGCATATTCTAACTTATAATGCCAACGATTAGAAATATCAAACTTATCTGAGTTGAAGGTAAACGAACAGGTAAATTTTACAAAACGGTACAAAAATGAGCGCTACATGAATGACTTTTTTCTATCATACGCCGCTTGTAATCCAGATAAACGATAACTCTGCTATGAGTATATATATACTCATAGCAGAGTTATCGTTTATCTGGATATATATATATATATATATATATATATATATATATGAATTGTATTTTTTTATTACTCACATTTTCTGTTGCTGGCCACATGTTTCCCCACGTACACAATATGGATGAATGCGAAGAAGAAACACAAGAAGCTGAAGCTGGCCAAGACGCCAGGTAAACATTTGATGATCAAAGAGTATAATTTAGTAAATATCGATCTATCAAAATTCTTCTTTACGTTTTGCGTTAAGTAACATTACGTTTTCTAGTCAAATAAAGCGATGGCGAAGTTAGAACAAGCCTTTTTACACGTTTAAATTTACAGTAAGTAAATTTAAAGTAACGCTGGTTTGTACTTTTACGTTAGATTTAGCTGTATGCAAGATCCCCATAAAAAGCTTCATTAGAGTATAAAAAACACGCTAAGTTTTTGAAAAAAGTCGTAGACGGAAAAGAGTATTATTATTTTTACTTCTACGTTAGATTTATATAAAAAAATTCGGTCCGCATACGGCTGAAAGCGTATTCAAAAGGCGATGGTAAAGAAGATCTCGCCTGACGGCGGCGGGACGTTACCGGCGGCACATTTTCTTGGTTCAAGGAGGGCTCGCTCTTACCGGCGGGCATATGGGGCTAGGGTCGCGCGTAATGCAAAAAGAATCAAAGCGGGCGACCGAAACTCACACATGTTACGGCGTCCAAAAATTCTTCTTGATTTCCTTACATGTAAGTGTGCTTCATTATTATTATTAATTAAGGTGAACGCGTAATGAAATGAAGATATTTTCAACGAATAGGTTATTGTTTCATTACATGTGTAAAATAATAGTCTGTGTAGATTTTTGCTAACCAATTTCTTTATTGAAATGTGTATCTTTTTAGTCTCAAATCCCGTGGTAGGAAATTCTATACTTCTCGTCAATAGGAGAAGCAAAAGAGGAAATATTATATATTTGGTAAGTGACGTTTACATTTATTTATATATAAAATAATACGTATGATATTAGGCTAGTGTCTATACCAATTTTATCGTTTTTTACAGGTTGGAGTTTTTTTAAAAAAAAAAAGTAAAGTACACTCGCTGAGCTGCTTTGCGCTCGCTTGACTGCTTTGCGCTTTTGCGAGTATTAATTGTTAATTAAGCTTTACTGGCTGCATCGCGCTTTATCTTATAATTAAAAAAGAGGTGGGTTTTCAATTGATTGATTACGCCACCCTATACCGATTTATTTTTATTCTCCCAAAACCCATACATCCTGGGTGATCCGGATAAAATAAGCCTAATCTATATAAATATTGAGATAACGGTATCTTATAACATCACCCGATAGGCAGGCTGCATTGCGCCGTGTCTCTTGATAATCATCAAAAAAATTGCATTAAGAGGAAATAAAAAGTTATTTTTTGTTCTTTCTACTAAAATGTCTATACAGGTAGAAAAGAAACATGGAATATCGATGTTTACCGAAAAAAATAAAAATTAAATTTTACGCGGTGAATGGTTATGGGATGATGATATGGAGCGTTTCAATTGTCTTTTACAAAATCATTCCAATTATAGACCTGTTGAAACGTGGCGTGTGCAATTACTTGATACAATACCACCCATACCGACAAATGAAAAGCATATACAATTTTTATATAGTTCGTTGTCGAAAGATAATGCGAATGATAATTGGTTACTGTATGGAAGAGGTCATTGGGTATGCAGCTATTACGACAGAAAAAATATATTTATTTATGATTCTTTGAATAATAAAAGGTTAGAGAAGGATCATGAACAATTCTTGAAAAAGTTGTTTCCGACATATGACTTTATTCAGAATCCTGTCCAATTTCCTACAGTACAACAACAACCAAACGGTAGCGATTGTGGTGTTTTCGCAATAGCCTTTGCTGTTTCGTTATTATTTAATATTAAACCTGAAAAAGTACAATATAACCATAGTTTAATGCGACCGCACTTGATAAAAATGTTTGAAATCAATATTATAGACCATTTTCCTCAAGATCTAAATTTTAGTGTTCCTCATAAAGTGCTTCCATTAAGAGAAATAAATGCAAAAGAGGTTAAAGCGTCTTGTAAGCGCACAATACGTCAACGTAAAAAAATGGAACAACTGAATTCAAGCTTATTACAAACTAATTGCGATTTTCAGCAATCTGAGGACGGATTAAATAGTAATATCTCAGCTGATCGACGTCCACCAACAATGACGCTGTCTTTAGAACAAAAAAGTATTACTGCTGAAGGTAGATGGTTAAATGATTTGCATATGGAGCATTTTAATTATATTTTAAAAAGCTGCTCAGATTATAGACCTGTCGGGACATATCTGGTACAATCACTGGATAGAGTACAATCCGTGCCGAGGAATAAAAAGCATATACAGATATTACCTTCTGAATCGTTGGGAATACATTGGATATGCGGTTATTACGATTCAAAAAATATATTTATTTATGATTCTTTAAATAAAAAACGGTTAAATAAGTGTCAGGATGAATTTTTGAAGAAATTATTTCCAACATATGATTTTACCCAGAATCCTGTTCAATTTCCTACTGTGCAACAACAACCGAATAGTAGCGATTGTGGTGTTTTCGCAATAGCCTTTACAGTTTCATTATTTTTTAATATTAACCCAGACAAAGTAAGGTATGACCACAGCTTAATGCGTCTTCATTTAATACAAATGTTTGAAACCAATGTTGTTGAGCATTTTCCTCATGATTTAAATTGTGGTGCCCCTCAGGAAGTGCTTTCATTAACAAAAGTAAAAACAAAACAGACTAAAGCGAATTGTAATTTAGAAAGTAATAATAAAAAACGATGTCTATCTGATGAGCCAGATTTAGACAATAATGCTAAAAAAAATGCAAAAAGACGGTGTCTATATCAAGAACATCTGGAAAATAACCGCGCGAAACAAGTACAACGATATAAAAAGAAACGGGAGAATTTTCTTTTTAAAAGACGGTTACGATATCAAGAACATTTGGAACAAAATCGCGCGAAACAAGTACATCGATATAAAAAAGAACGGGAGAATATTCATTTTAAATTACGGTTTCGATATCAACAAAACATTGAAAATGAAAAGAAAAGAAGTAATTTAACACTTGCTAAGAACAATACTGCCAAAAATATTAGAAAAAAATATGTTAAGCTTTGGTCTAGAATTTTTATGAAAATTCGCGATTCTGCGGAAGTAATTGTTAAAAATATTTTACACAGGTTCAATATTACAGATTGCGGTAAAAGTTATATTAAAAAACGATTAGAAGTTGAGAAAGTCGTACGCTGGTGTATACATATTAGAGACAGTTATATTCGTAATATGAATAAAATGTTAACTCTGCTTAAAAACAAATCAGAAACATGTTTGACTGTTTTTGCAGAATGTTCTACGGTGGATGACAAATTATGCGCGCTGTGTGGCAGATCTAAACATACAGCTTCTTCTGAAAATTATTTTGTTGATTCTACATATTACGATATAAATTCATCTGAAGTCACTATAACGGAGCCATTAATAATAAATATGAAAGGACAGACTGAAAATGTATTACCTTTGATTGAAGCACGAGCAAAAAAATCGTGGTCGTGCAGTTCTTTATGTAAAATTAATCCGCTTCTAATTGCCCGGTATCATAAATTTCTAGAAGCTGTAAATATATGTACATTGAAGAATTTACCCAAACTTATGCAAAACATTCACGAGTGTACTGTGAAAACTTCAAATCATGAAAAATTAGGCCATACGCACGGCTGTTATATAGATTTGAATCTTTGTAAAGCGATGTCTGTTCCAATGCAGTTATTGTCACCTCATTTCCCCAAAGTAAGAAGTATTAGACGTTTTATATATCAACTTAAAAGTTTTTATCTAAAAATGTTGTATCTGGACAAAGCATTGTATTCTGCTGATCTGAATATATTAAATGAAATTGTAACTTTCGCGCAAGAAAAAGCAGATATGTATAAGCTTCAGCAAACTGAAATAATGTTAAGTGATGATGATATTGTATCAAAATATCATAATGCATTTATGGTACTGAGAAAATGTTCACTGGACACCCCGCGGTATAGTTGTATATCGTGTGAGAGACTTTGTTACAGAAGAAGTGTTTTTAAAATTAGTAAACAAAAAATGCGGAGGGATAATCGAATTTGGAAAGATTTAATGGTGTATGTAAAGCAACAAAAAATTGATCCGCAATATATAAGTATTGTGATAAAAAATTTTGTAGTGGCTCGTTGCCTGCTTATTGTATTCTAAATAATCTCACGGTAAATGATGTGCCTGAGATAATATCATCTCTTAACGAATTTGAGAAACTGCTTTTACAGAGAGCTAAAGCTTTTCAAACTGTTGTTAAAATGGGAACAGTTGTTAATAAAAAAACACCTGCACAACAAAGGATACAAAAAGTTAAAGATAGAACATTTCATTTACCACTTCCTTTACAACAGACTTTGAATCATGAATTTATTTTAGTTCGAAATGTTCCAACTAAAAAAAAAATAATCTGGGAAGATTTAGTGGACATTAAAAAAGTATTTGAAGCTTTAATATGGTTGAAAAACAATAATCCTTTGTATTCAGAAATTAAACTGCCCGATATTCATGATAAATTGTTTTTAGGGAATTTGGATGATATAGAATTTGAAATGCAAAAAACAGTGAATGATGCAAGTGATGACTGTGAACCATTATTAAATAATTTAGAATTACATGTGAAAGAGATAAATGATCATGTAGAACTTGCATTAGACGATCCACGCAAGGCAATGCTCACTCAAAAAGATAAAGATGATAGCTATTACGAGCAATATACTATATATCCTCTACATGAAAAAAAAGAAAATCAAACTGCAACTGCTTTATATCAAATGTTAAAAATACAGGACATACCTTTAGATAATCGTGAAAAGAATTTAGATTTGATGTGTTTTCCAGATTTATTTCCATTTGGTTCAAATGGACAATGTGATGAAAGTAGACCGAACAAACTTCAAGAGCACGAATTTATTAAATGTCGCTTGACATCTAAGCGTCCACAATTTAGATTAAACCAACAATATTTGTTTTATTTATTAAATAATGCGAATATTCGTCAGATGAGACGTGGAATTTACCATAAAATGAATATAACAGATACACGAGTTCGTTACACAGTTGCGGAGTATTTAGAGGCAATGTCGAAAGAAGCGTTGGAGTCCAACTTAAATTCAATGTTTTCTACTCTTCGAAATACGGAACAATATTGGCGAAGACCGAGAAGTGATTTATCTTGTATGGCACAACATTATGGACCTGCGACATGGTTTCTAACGTTAAGTCCTAGTGAATGGTTATGGAACGATTTAGGTGAATATATTCGTGACGCAAATGGGTGGCGAGACTCTTCGTTAACCACTAGTTTACTTGTTGCTAAAGATCCTGTATCAACATCGAGATTTCTTGATAATAAATTTAAAGCAATGCTTGCTTTTATTTGTTCAAAAGATTCTCCGATTGGTAAAGTAACACACTATTTCTGGCGACGGGAATATCAAGGTAGAGGTATACAACATTTTCATTTATTAATCTGGATTGAAGGTGCACCAATTTTCGGTGAATCTTCCAATGAAGAAGTCTCTAAATTTATTTTACAATATATAAGCTGCAAAATGCCGCATGAAAATATTTTGCCATTATTGCACAGACGTGTTAATACGCACCAACGACACAAACATAATGATTATTGTCTTCGTGCTAAAAAAGTAGGATCTAAAGTTATTCGTAGGTGTCGTTTTGGGTTTCCTCGTCCTGTTACTGACACACTAAATATGAGAGACGTAGCAACTTCGATAGCAGGTAGAAAACAATTAAAATAAAAGAGTAGATTATACGATCTACCACGAACACAAAATGAAGTTGATATTAATGATTATAATCCTGTTATACTTACTGCGTGGGAAGGCAATATGGATATACAGTTTATTGGTGAAAAATCGACACTACTCACTTGGTATGTTACTAAATATTTGAATAAAGCAGGAAAAAGTGAACTGTCTGATTGTGATTTTGCAAATAGTGTAAATAATAAAAATAAGTCATTGGCAAGTGTTCTTTGGAATTTTGCTTTACGATCCATAAGCAATAGAGAATGTGGAGCACTTGAGGCTGCTGATACATTGTTAGGTATGCCTTTATATGGAACTGATCGAAATACAACTATTAAATGGTTAGATATTAATCCTATACGACAGAGGAAATTAAAAAGTCGTCAAGAAATTGAAGCACTTGATGGTGAATCTACAGATATATTTTTTCCATCTTTAATAGATAATTATTATCCAAATAGATCAGGAGAATTAGAATCTATGTCTGTTTATGAATTCGTACAATGGTATGATATTACGACAATCAAACCGAAAAATAATAATATTGAATATTATAAATTAGATAAAAGTCATTATCTAAAACGGCGACAGCGTGGATGTCTTATAAATCATTATAGACATAATGTTAATAATCGACCGGAAGATTATTTCTTTTCTTTATTGCTTATGTTTAAACCATGGCGGGAATTAAAGGATCTAAAAAATAGTTGTGATACTTATATGGAAGCTTTTCAAAATGTAAAACTACATCTTACAAAAGCATTACAATATCACGAAGAACAAGAAGAATTGAAAAAAGCGTTTGAAACTGCACAAGAGTTAGTTCGGCAATTAGATGAAGAATTACAAAAAAACGTGTCTCTGGATGACCCTGACAATCCGATAGGCGCTCAAAATGTAGAAGCTGGTGAAGCAATGCAAGATTTTAGGGATCTTGGAAATAAAATGGAAGAAAAAATTGATGTGTCTGAAATGATAGCAAAATTAAATGCCGACCAAAAAGGAGTATTCCACAGAGTCATTGATACTGTAAGGTCAGATAATTCGATATTACGATTGTTTGTTAGCGGAGAAGGAGGAACGGGAAAGAGTTTTTTAATTAAAACCATTAAGTGTTGGATAAAACAAAATCTTAATAAAGATACCGCTATAGCGGCACCTACTGGCATAGCAGCGTTTAATATAAACGGTTTGACAGTTCATAGATTGCTTCAATTACCCGTTGAACATAGTCTAACGACAAAGTACAAACAATTATCGGATCATGTATTAAAAGTTTTACGAGCAAATCTCAAAGATGTTGTTCTTTTTGTAATTGATGAAGTGTCAATGATATCAAATTTAACTTTTATGTACATACATTTCCGATTGTCTGAAATATTTTATACCAATGATTGTGAAGACGGTTGGTTTGGTCAAAAGCACGTTCTTTTATTTGGTGATCTGCTACAATTACCCCCTGTACACGAGGACCCAATTTTTGTACAATTAACAAATGAAAAAATTAACAAATATGTCGGTTCTTTGATTGCTGTTAATTTATGGACTACATTATTTGATTATGATGAGTTAACGATCAACATGCGTCAGCAAGGGGATGATTCTTATTGACAGCTGCTGTCAAGAATTCGTATTGGTCTAGTGACAAAACCTGATTGCGAGATTCTGGAGAATAGAAAAATATCTTTTACTGGGGATTCGTTTGAACTAAGATTAAACGAATTATGCCAGTTTATGAATGATTTTCCGTTGGACATTGTATGTTTATTGCCTACTCGAAATATGTGTGACGTTCTAAATGCTGCAATGTTAAATCGCATTACAGCAAAAGAGATATTATTAATAGCCGAAGATACGATTGACTGTATTCCGTATGTGAGAAAGAAAGTATCAAAAGTATTGTCCAATACAGAAGACGATGATTCTAAAACTGCTGGACTTTCAAAGGAAATTGTAATTAAGATTGGAGCAACCGTTATGATAAGACGTAACATTGATGCATCTTTGGGTCTTGTGAATGGTACCGTAGCTAAGGTCATTTCAGTTGTACATGATTTGTCTACCGATAATGTAGAAATAGTTAAGCTTCTTCTACCATCAGGATTAGAGTATTTCATTGAAAGAGTAAGCGTAAAATTTGAAGTAGTGGATAGAGCATTTGTTATTAGAAAACAATTTCCATTGTGTCTGAGTTATGGAATCACAATTCATAAAAGCCAAGGATTAAGTTTGCAAAGAGCTATTATGGACATAGGCAACTCTATATTTAATTGTGGCCAAGCTTATGTTGCATTATCACGAGTAACGTCTTCAGAAGGGTTGCATTTGATTAATTTTGATCCTTCATCAGTAACAGCTGATGAAAAAGCAATTAGGGAATATAATCGGCTAAGATCTAAGTACAAACCAGACGCAGACATAATTGCTGTTTCAAAAAAACGCTATTCGAAAGTGAAAGATGTTCCATGGATATTGTCAAAAGTAATTGATTCTGTCCAAGAAAATTGCCAAACTCAAAAATTACTTAAAAAAAAAGGTTCTTGGGTTTTACATGGTTTTCAAAATACAGATAATGCTTCATGTTATGCAAATGCAGTATTACAATATTTAATGCATTCAAGTGCAATTAGAAAACAATTGTTAAATTGTAATGAATCATCAAATGTGTTGAAGAAATTAATGCATTGTAACGTTCTCGAACGAGACGATACCGTTCTTACAGGAGATTCACGAGTAGAGCGGTTTACCCGTGAATTTGTGGGATTGGTTCGGGTGGCGTGCGATTAAGAAATGAATTCCAAGATACGAGAGTCCTTCTTTAGCAATAAATAACAATGTTTATTCAAAATAAATGGTTATTGACCCTTGGTCACTCAGTCGATAATTAATATAATTCCTTGTATGGTAATCTAGTAACGACGTTTCGGTCGGTATTAAAGAATATCGCTCGGTTTTGGTTTTCGATGCTTAGTCGGTAATTAGGAGTATTATATAGTGTTTTCGACGCTAAGTCGGTTATCGCGTTAATTATTCTAAAGATACGATTCTAAATCGTATTGAACATTAAGTCTTAGACACGTAGTCTGTATACAAGAATTGACGCTAGGTCGATTTAGTAATGTTGAGTTGAGATATCGAGAGGATTCCTTCTCTCTGTATTGTGGTGGCTTCCAGTTGCCTATCAGCTTGCCCACGCTTTCTAGGATGGTAGCTGAGTGCTAGTGTAAGGGATCTCAGATTGTAGCTAGGTAGCCGGTAAAAGCGTCCCTAGATGGAAGTTGAATTTGGCTTCCTTCCTTCGGATTTAGTATGACTTCTGGTGCCTATTAGCTGGCCCACGCCTTTGATATGGAATGTTGAGGGGCTAATGAAAGCGACCTCGGATAGATGTTGAGGGGCTAATTAAAGCGGCCTCGGAAGGATGTTGAGGGGCTAATTAAAGCGGCCTCGGAAGGATGTTGAGGGGCTAGTTAAAGCGGCCTCGGAAGGATGTTGAGGGGCTAGTTAAAGCGGCCTCGGAAGGATGTTGAGGGGCTAGTTAAAGCGGCCTCGGAAGGATGTTGAGGGGCTAGTTAAAGCGGCCTCGGAAGGATGTTGAGGGGCTAGTTAAAGCGGCCTCGGAAGGATGTTGAGGGGCTAGTTAAAGCGGCCTCGGATTGATTGGACATAGGACGTTGAGTTAAGAAAAACTGTTCTAGACTAGACTGTTCAAGACTGAGGGGCTAGTGAAAGCGGCCTCGATCTCGTAGGTTCGGTGGCAGAACCAAGTCTGCCCTCTGCTGCTGGCGAGCCTGTATTTATACTGGTTTCAGGTACTTGGCCCGCACCAATCACTCGCTGTGCGATCTTGCGCACCAATTATAATTAACGTCCGGTTCGCGCCACTCGCGCACTACGCTTGGATAATTCAGCGTCCGGTTGTTCGTACTGTCTACGCACGCGCGCTCTATTCACTCGCGGCACTGAGTTCGCTTGTTTGAAAGGACGGTTATGCGCGTGCGTTGCGCGTCACTGAATTCACTCGCGCGCTGTTTGAACGCGCTCTCTTAGATATAAGGTAAACATAATTAACAATTTGTGTAAAACAAGAGAAAAATTTCTGGCGATCGTAGCGGTACGTTACATCTCACCGCCCGGTTTTTCTCTCGTCCCGAGAGATGTGTACTTAGAAAGAAATTTGGCGCTCGATTTCTTCGTCTATTTTTCTAAATGAACTAATGTTTTGACTAGGGTTGATCGTCATCCCTGTTGTCGGGGGCGGTGCGTTCCCCGTGCCGAATAGAAAAATATATTTCCACGCGCGCCGCCGTGGATCAGAGTGGGTGAGCTTCGTATAGGGTTGCCAGTCTACTTCTGGCACTGTTAGTTTGCGCAACTTCCAAGGCGATTTGAAACGCGGCGACATCGAGTTTGACAGAGTTGACGGGGTTGACGGTGTCGACGGTGTTGATGGCGTTACGCTTGACGGCGTTGGCGGTGTCGACGGCGATATTTTAATCCTTTTAACTTTCTTTCCCGCTCGGTTCGGCATAATGAAGAATATTATAATGCTTTACGTTTAGTATGTATGCTCGAGACTGAATGAAGCCTTGCTGTATGATGTCCTTTAAATATATATGTTTCTCCTGACGTTGTACTATCCCCATTATTGACTACATATTCCCCTAATATTTCTTGTCTTTCTCTATTTACTACGCGACTCTATTTACTATCGTTCAGGAATGCGCGGTTTGTTTACCTCGCGGATCGGTATGTCCTTGGTGCAGGACCTCGTTCTCGCTTGGGTGATAGGGATACAAGGTAGGTTTGAAATAAGTATTGGAGATTAATATTTTGGAAGAAATGGAAGAAATTTTATTGGAGCCGTGGTTGGGCCCGTTCATGGGCCTCCAGTACATTCAGTGCTACCCCTAATTCAAGGGCTTCCTCGTTTTTTGCATTTAGGTGCATGAATGCTTCGACACATTCATTGCACTGGGCCGCTGTTCCCCATGTGTAAATTTCTTGGGTACAGTTGAGGCAGTATTTGAAATTTTCCAGGTGCCTGCGTAGCGAGAGGATGTGGTGGCTTGCCCGGGTGTAATACCTCGTGTCCTCCGCCCTCAGTTTCCGGTAGCACGGATGGCAGATCTTTCGGCGGAATAAATCGTTGAGGTCCGTGCGGTATCCTTCCCATTTTGCCTTCAGGCATACCATTTCTAGTAGCCTAATGTAGGGATCCTCCTGTCTTTCGCGAGGGCGGTGAATCCACTCCTCGTCGGGCGATTGAATCGACATATTTTCTGTGCCGGCACACCACGTTTTTCAATGACTCGATTTTATTTGCTTATAATTTTATTCTTTTAATTAATATGTGTTTGTGCTGTTCCTACCTTATCTTTCTCCACAATCCGCTTTTTCTTTCAGCTTTCCCTCTGTCTCGTTTGTTTCTTTTCGTTTTTTCTTTTAGAAATAATTTCCGCGTGGCTTCCGACTTGGCGTCACTTTTCAGAATGATTCTTTGCATAGCCCCCACCACTTTCAAATTTAGCGCTGCGAAGTTGTTAGAGGTTTGCCCTAATGTCCCTAGGGGCGCCATAGTCTGGTGGCGTATAGGCCCTTTTTATTCTGTCCTGGTGGACAACCTTAGTTCTGCGGGGGCTCACAGCTATCTTTACATTGTTGTTTTTCAAGATTTCTATGATTGTATATGGCCCATCGTATTCGTCGCTGAATTTATTCCTTTTTGGTTTTAAAACCAATACTTGTTCGCCTCTGTGGTAATTAACTGAGGATACTTTTCGGTCGTAGTAGTACTTTTGTGTATGTTTTGAGTTTGTTAGATTGTGTCTTCCCATTTCGCGGATATTAAATAACTTTGTAACTAACCTATCCACGAAGTCTGGATATGTGGGTAACGAGTCGTTTGGTATTAAACTTGATGGTTGTCTGGCTTTTTTACCGTATATTAATTCGTAGGGAGTGTATTTAGTGCCTTCATGTATACTTGTGTTATAAGAGAACATAGCTTGTGGTAGCCACTGGTCCCATTGTTTTTCTTTAGTTATGTAGTGTTTTAAATATTCGACTAACACATGATGGCTTCTTTCCAGGGAACCGTTTGACTGAGGATGGAACGCTGAGGTTTTGTACTGCTTGATGTTAAGGGTTTTTGCGAACTTTTGCATGAGAGAGCTAGTAAAAGAAGATCCTTGATCCGTGAGAATGGCTTTTGGACATCCGAACTGACATATGAAGTGTGTGGTGAATGCTTGAGCTATGTCTTCGCTTGTGAATGAGACTAATGGTATTGCTAATGAGAATTTTGTTAAATTGTCCTGTATGGTAAGTATATATGTCTTCCCTGACTTTGTGAGTGGCAATGGTCCCACAATATCCATGGATACTTTGTCAAATGCATCTAGTGGCGTATCTGTTATTATCATTGGTTCCTTTGTTTTAATTCGCACTAGTTTTTTCTTTTGACAACTTATGCATGTTTTAATATGTTGCCTCACATCCTTTTTCATGTTTGGCCAATAGTACAGATTTCTGATTCTGTTGTAGGTTTTGGTTACCCCTTTATGTCCTCCTACTGGTGACTCGTGATTTTCTTTGATTATCATTAGGCGATCTTGTTCTGATGGCATTTGTATGGTGCCATTACAGATTGTGATGCTGATCTTTGTTTGTAAGAACCTTAGTGTAATCATTTGTTTTAATTTTTCCCATGATATATTAATTTCTGTTTTGGGTAATGAAATTTTGTTAATGTTTTCTTCTATTAATTTATTATATAGGTTCCTGATTGCAGTGTGATAGGCTTCATTATTTGGAAAATCTGGCATTACCATCCCTAAGATGGTCCGTCCTGATTCTGGAATTTTTATTATACTTCCTGCCTGGAGTGGCAGAGGTAAGGTAATTTTGATTTGTTCCTTGGTTAAAAACTCCGAACTTTCCTCGCCTATTGGTTTCCCATGTGTGGTAATATATATTGCTGCAGTTTCCCTTCTCATCCATAAATGGTCTGCGATTTCCTTGATTCTACTTTGAATTATTTCTTGGTTGGTTATTCTTGGTAGTTCTGGTCGTCGTGACGGACTTTGTTGTCGGGGTGGTAATTGCTGTCGGGGTGGTATTTGCTGTCGGGGTGGTATTTGCTGTCGGGGTGGTAATTGCTGTCGGGGTGGTATTTGCTGTCGGGGTGGTATTTGCTGTCGGGGTGGTAATTGCTGTCGGGGTGGTATTTGTCGTCGTGATGATACTTGCTGTCGGGGTGGTCCAGTAATTGTTTTGAAATTATTATTTGAGTCTCTTTTTATAGTTATTGGAGATATTGGTCCGGATAGTGTTCCACTAGAATCTCTTGTGTAGTACTTTTTACCCTTTATTGGTGGGCTGTTTTCCTTACTGCTGCTACTATCGCTGGAGTTTATTTTGGGAGGCTCCCTATAAGTATGATTTCTTGGGATTTCTTCATTTTCGGTGATTTCCATAATTTGGTCCCAGTCTTCTTTCATTATCTCAATCTCCATTCGTTGTGGACTGTGAGGGCGGTTGAGGGTGGTTGGTTCAGGGGTTGATGGTGGAAGACCGATGTGTCCAGGGGAGGGGTGAACCTCTACTGGTACCTGAATGTTTCTGTGTACTTCGAAACTATCGGTGGACGCTTCCATTTCCTTTGATTCCTCTTTTGGTGTGATTCCCCTCTTTTTTTCTACCGGTCGGCTTGACGATGTGGTTGTTGAGGTTTTGTGTTTTCTTTTTAATTTCCTTCTCGTTTGGATTTGGCTAGGACTGTATTCGGATGATGATGATGATGATGAGGATGATCCATCTCCCCTTGGTTGTTTCGTAGGATTTGGGTTTGGAGAACCCGAACTTGTGGCGGTTTGGGAACGTGACCGTTTCCCTTCCACTTGTAGCGGGAGTACTGTTACTGGATTTCGCGAGAGGGCATCTGCGTTAGTGTTATATCTCCCGGGTTTGTAAATGATTTTATAGTCATACTCTGCTAATTTAATTTTCCAGCGCATGAGTCTGGAGGTAGGATTATCTAAAGTATGTAACCATTCTAGTGGTTTATGGTCCATCACTAAAGAGAAACGTTTTCCGTATATGTATGTGCGGAAATGTTGCACGGCGTATATTAGAGCGAGTAGTTCGCGTTCTGTTGGAGCGTACCGTGTTTCAGCATCGTTTAATATTCGTGAAGCGTAAGCTATTGGAAGATCCTTCCCGATTTCTCCTTGACTTAGAACTGCGCCTACTGCATAACCAGAGGCGTCTGTTGTTATTATAAAAGGTTTATCGAAGTCTGGATATTGTAATATTGGTTCCTCGCATAATGCGTCCCGTAATGTCTCAAAGGCGGTCTGTTGTTTGATTGTCCATTCAAATCTGCGCTCCTTTCTTGTTAGGTCGGACAGTGGTTTTGCTATTTTGGAAAAGTTCTTTATGAATCTTCGGTAGTATCCGGCTAATCCTAGGAATTGTCTTATATTTTTCGCAGTTTTGGGTTGTGGGAACTGTTTTACTGCTTCAAGCTTCGTTGGGTCTGGTCTAACCCCTTCCTCACTAATAATGTGACCTAGGTAACATACTTCTCTTTTTAAGAATTCGCATTTGTCTGGTTGCAGAGATAAGTTTGCTTCTCTTAGTCGTTTCATTAATCTTATGAATTTCGTAGCGTGTTCTTGGAGTGAACTAGCATAGATTACTATGTCGTCGAGGTACACGAATAATTCTATTCCTTGTAATCCAGTAAGAACTTGGTCCATTAACCTTTGAAATGTTGCAGGGGCGTTTTTGAGACCGAAAGGCATTCGGTTGAATTCGTAATGCCCATAGGGTGTTGAAAAGGCGGTTTTGTGCTTATCTTCCGGATGCATTGGTATTTGATGGAACCCTGATGCTAGATCGAATACTGAGAAATACTTTGCGCTGCCTAGTTGATCTAATATTTCTACTATATTTGGTAGGGGGTACGCGTCGCCTATTGTTTTTTCGTTTAATCGACGGAAATCTATTACTATTCTCCAACGTATGTTTCCTTGGCTATCCTCTTTCTTGGTTATTATGAACAATGGTGAATTGTACGGAGAGGTTGAAGGTTCTATTATTTTGCTAAGTATGAGTTCGTTTATTTGTCTGTTGATTTCTTCTCTGTGGACTTGGGGATAACGGTACTGTTTTACATTTACGGGTGCCTCGTTTTCAGTGATTATTCTATGAGATACGGCATTTGTTGCTTCTAATTCGCTACCAGGGAGGTGGAATCTATCTGCGTATTGTTTAATTAAATTTTCGATGCTGGCTCTTTCTTCAGGGTTTAGGTGGTTAAGTCGAAGTAGTTCGAGTACTTGCTTAACATGATCTGGAGATGCTATTCCTTCTTCAAATTTTACTTCCTCGTATGGTTCTATTTCTACTGAAGGTATTTCAATTTTTATGTCATTGGAGGATGTATTAATGGCGTAAAGATATCCTATTCCATTGTCGTTAGTAATTATAGCATTACCCATTAAAATTTTGGGGTGTACGTCTAATTTCTGCACGTATCCAGTTTCTAGACCTTGATTTAGAATCTTGATTGGTATTTGATATCTCATTCGGGCCGGGATTGTTATTTCTACGTTTTTAAATGGGAGTAATTCGTTTCCTATAGTGATCCCTTGCCTCGAGTAATCTATAACAGCTTCGCTGTCGTGGAAAAAATCTGAACCCAAAATTCCGTCCTGGGCGGTAGGTAGAGTTTTTACTACATGAATTGCTGCTATTTTATCTAATATTTTGGTTTTAATGTAACCAATAGTGGCTAGGGTACCTTCTGTAATTCCTGATAAATTGTACGTAACGTCGGAAAAAATTTGTGTCCCTGGTGCAACAGCTTCTTCTTTAATCACGCTCAAATCAGCTCCAGTATCTATCATCATTATTACATTATTCTGCTTAAAGTCTGGACTGGATAAGGCTAAACTCGGAGCTTTCCATGTATCTGATAGTCATGATTTTACCACGGCTTCACTGCGTACAGGATCTTGGGGGGGAGGGTTGGGTGTTTGCTGCTCGGAATTCGGTGATTCTGTGGACCTTCGTTTGTCGTTATACATTTTCTTTCGACATTCCTCAATAGTGTGCCCCCTGTTCTTGCAATATCGGCATTCGATTTGTTGTGATTGACGTGACGCGGGATTACGCGACGTTGTTTGTGCCCTAGGATTATATGGTGTGGATCGCGGCGCGGTGTTTACATTCCGGCATTCCTGAACCGTGTGTCCTACTTTTCGACAATAATTGCAATACTTTGATTGCCAACTAATTTGTGCTATCTGCCCTGCTGGAAATTTACTGCTACACTCAGCAGCTGAGTGTCCGAATCCGAAACAATTAGGGCACTGCGCGGAGTGCGATAGTCCTTCTGCGAATTTATTTCTCATTATGTTCTCTTGACATTCGGCTTCAGCTTTAATTGCGGCGCTAATGGCGGTATCGAGGTCAACGAATTCGACGGTTCGCATTCGTGCGTAGATTTCAGGTTTTAACCCCGTTAAGAAGGCTTTAATCGAATTTGTTTCTGCGGATTGATTATATTGCGCGACGTGTAAGGGAACCTCTACTTCATTACAGTATCTCAATTGTAGGAGGATCCCAGAGACTCGACTGCTATAGTCTACGGTGGTCTCATTTGGTAGTTGAGCTATTTTCGACATTTCACCGTATAATTGGATTGAAGAATGGAGTGGTGCGAAACGAGAGCTAAGGACATTGATTACTTCTTCAATTGTGTTATAATCTCCACTAAGAATGACTCGAGAGGCTTGCCCGGACAACTTACATTTGATTAGTTGTACTAAACCATATTCAGCGTTTGGTGCGATCATATTTTTCGCGTTCTTACAGCATTTCGCGAATTGATGAATCGTAATGTTTCGTCCGTCGAAACTCGGAACCGTGTCCGCGGCATCGCGAATTCTAGTATGCGGTTGACGCCCATTTTCCTGACTTAATTGTAAACGCTGTAGTTCCTCTATAACTGCGTCTACCTGAGGGGTGTTTGAACCTATTCCGCTAGTAGCCATGATTTATTTCTTTTAACGCGCCTGACTTAGTAAGAAAGAAGGAGTCTTGTTCTTCGCTAGGAGAGTTTACCTCCTTTGCCACGCATTCGCGGTTTCTAAGCAAATTGTATCCCACCGCTGTCACCAAATTTAGCTCCTGTAACGTTCTCGAACGAGACGATACCGTTCTTACAGGAGATTCACGAGTAGAGCGGTTTACCCGTGAATTTGTGGGATTGGTTCGGGTGGCGTGCGATTAAGAAATGAATTCCAAGATACGAGAGTCCTTCTTTAGCAATAAATAACAATGTTTATTCAAAATAAATGGTTATTGACCCTTGGTCACTCAGTCGATAATTAATATAATTCCTTATATGGTAATCTAGTAACGACGTTTCGGTCGGTATTAAAGAATATCGCTCGGTTTTGGTTTTCGATGCTTAGTCGGTAATTAGGAGTATTATATAGTGTTTTCGACGCTAAGTCGGTTATCGCGTTAATTATTCTAAAGATACGATTCTAAATCGTATTGAACATTAAGTCTTAGACACGTAGTCTGTATACAAGAATTGACGCTAGGTCGATTTAGTAATGTTGAGTTGAGATATCGAGAGGATTCCTTCTCTCTGTATTGTGGTGGCTTCCAGTTGCCTATCAGCTTGCCCACGCTTTCTAGGATGGTAGCTGAGTGCTAGTGTAAGGGATCTCAGATTGTAGCTAGGTAGCCGGTAAAAGCGTCCCTAGATGGAAGTTGAATTTGGCTTCCTTCCTTCGGATTTAGTATGACTTCTGGTGCCTATTAGCTGGCCCACGCCTTTGATATGGAATGTTGAGGGGCTAATGAAAGCGACCTCGGATAGATGTTGAGGGGCTAATTAAAGCGGCCTCGGAAGGATGTTGAGGGGCTAATTAAAGCGGCCTCGGAAGGATGTTGAGGGGCTAGTTAAAGCGGCCTCGGAAGGATGTTGAGGGGCTAGTTAAAGCGGCCTCGGAAGGATGTTGAGGGGCTAGTTAAAGCGGCCTCGGAAGGATGTTGAGGGGCTAGTTAAAGCGGCCTCGGAAGGATGTTGAGGGGCTAGTTAAAGCGGCCTCGGAAGGATGTTGAGGGGCTAGTTAAAGCGGCCTCGGATTGATTGGACATAGGACGTTGAGTTAAGAAAAACTGTTCTAGACTAGACTGTTCAAGACTGAGGGGCTAGTGAAAGCGGCCTCGATCTCGTAGGTTCGGTGGCAGAACCAAGTCTGCCCTCTGCTGCTGGCGAGCCTGTATTTATACTGGTTTCAGGTACTTGGCCCGCACCAATCACTCGCTGTGCGATCTTGCGCACCAATTATAATTAACGTCCGGTTCGCGCCACTCGCGCACTACGCTTGGATAATTCAGCGTCCGGTTGTTCGTACTGTCTACGCACGCGCGCTCTATTCACTCGCGGCACTGAGTTCGCTTGTTTGAAAGGACGGTTATGCGCGTGCGTTGCGCGTCACTGAATTCACTCGCGCGCTGTTTGAACGCGCTCTCTTAGATATAAGGTAAACATAATTAACAATTTGTGTAAAACAAGAGAAAAATTTCTGGCGATCGTAGCGGTACGTTACAGCATCGATATGAAAATGGAATGCGCAATTTAAATACAAATACAGTACGGCAAAGTTTAGGAGAACATTTCTCAATAAACGTAAAACGAGATGTATTCGAATTTCTTATAACTCTGTGCACAGAATATGATTGTATAAGACAGTTGGTAGAGCACCAAGTAACATCAAAAACTCGATGTAAATCTTGTGATTATACAAAAACAATTACATCTGATAATTTAGTTGTTTCCATCCCTATTAACAATTTGAAAAAAAGAAGCTATAATCTAAACGATTTATTAAACGTTAGATTTTTACACTGGTATGAATCAGATAACGGATCATGTGAACAGTGTACGGGAAATGATATTATGTTCAAGAATGAATTAATATTGACGAAAGATATAGTTATTATTCGTTTACTATTATTTTCATTACAAGATGATAAAATAGTCAAAGCAAAACGTAAATTTAATATATGTACTATTCCCACAACCAAAGTAGTAATAGCTGGACAATCATATAAAGTTATGAATGCTATATTTCATAGTGGTTCATGTATTGAAGACGGCCATTACACCAGTATATGTAAAGAAGAAGGAATGACTAGTAGTTGGATTGAAGCTGATGACATGCAAATAAAAAAAAAACACTGGCCCAAAGGGGCTAAAGATCTTTATATTTTGTTCTTACAAAAAAAAGATAATAAATAAATAAGCCAACAAAAACTACTATGCTATGGAATAGCTGAAAGAAAAATGGTGCCATTTGGGCTCCATATCAATCAACAATCAAAACAATACAGTACGATAATGTCGTAAATTAATATGAGAAAACACTACAAAATGTGTGAAATCCCCACAAAATTACCTTTTTACAAAAAGGTACACAAAGAGCGCCAAGTATATAATCCCATCAAAAAGAAACCCATTTAAAAACATTGTCGTAAATTAAAAAAACCCAGCAAAAAGAAGACCATTTAAAAACGTTGTCGTAAATAAATAAATATAAATATAAATATCGTAAAGTGCTTTGTTTAACTTTATGAAAGTAATGATATACAACAATTGCGCCAACTAACAAAATGGCTAATTAAACAAAGAAAGAAAGCATTAAATAATAATAAGCAGATATATTTTTAGACAAATAAATACTTTAATACGAATAAATATTTTATTCAAAATACTTGGCGCTGCGCAACCGAAAAAATGAAAATTGACATAATAAAAATAAAATAAAAACCCCAACAAACTAAAATACATAAACAAATACATATTATACATATACATATTAGAAACACAGTCAGATTTATTGCACATTTATTAACTCAAATATCATACGTAACATATGCACACGCACACATTCACGAACGCACTCACAAGAAGGAAAGAAAGAAAAAAAGATTAATGCAATTTATACATATTTATTCAGTTCAGCAATACCAATTCGGGGCGCAGCGCCAAGTATTTTGAATAAAATATTTATTCGTATTAAAGTATTTATTTGTCTAAAAATATATCTGCTTATTATTATTTAATGCTTTCTTTCTTTGTTTAATTAGCCATTTTGTTAGTTGGCGCAATTGTTGTATATCATTACTTTCATAAAGTTAAATAAAGCACTTTAAGATATTTATATTTATATTTATTTATTTACGACAACGTTTTTAAATGGTCTTCTTTTTGCTGGGTTTTTTTAATTTACGACAATGTTTTTAAATGGTAGAAGATGAACATGAGTACATGAGGATAAGTAAAAGAGAGTGTATAAATTACAATAAGTGTCAATATAAGAGAATAATGTATGGACCGCTACATGCGTCGATAAAGTTCAGTCGTATGAGCGGTAAGCTTAGTAAAGAATAGAATATGATCAAATAGTTTAACAAAGACAACAATATGTGCAATAAGCATTTATAATAAAAGCACTGAGATTTAGTGATACACGATAAGATGGATGAGGATGACATACAATGTTATAATAAAAGTAATAATAATTGCTTACAATGATGATCGTAGACAGTCGATCCTTTTACGAGGAGATTCACTGAGTCTACGTATTTTGATGATACTAAGTGACACTTTGCTCAAGGTAAGTGTTGATTGCAAAAATGGTACTAACTCCTCTGGCCTCTGGGCCCTTGTATTTGTACTATTTGGAAGATTGTTAGGGGTGAAGGGTGAGCGCGGTATGCACCATGGCACGCGCCGCAGTATCATTTCCGGGGTTTTTATTTGTATGAAATAAGTGTCTACAATTAGAACGCGTTGACAATAGAATAAGACATCCGGGGTTTTTATTTGTACGAAATATTCGCCGCAAGGACTTCCGGGGTTTTTACTTGGGCTTTTGAAAAGAGAATACTCAACTGATTTGATGGATTTTGGGTGGTTTGATTGGAAAGGGGTGAGTGTGGTTTTGGCTTGGAGGGTCTTAGAGAGGGAGTGAGACGTGGTCTCGAATTAAGAGGGGTTTTGGGACGAGGGACTTGTTTATAATTAAATATGGGGGAGGAGATGATGCTTTGTAGGGCGAAGGGGAGATGGGGATTTCATACTTGACCATTTCGAGATGGGGACCGCTAAGGTACATCGTCTAGATGGTCAGTGGTTGGGGAAAGGGGTAGGACTTGAGTTCGAGGGATCATTGGAGTTGTGGAGCGATTTAGGAGAGAGAGACTTGTTTTAATACCGCGCGAAAAATAGTGGGACGTCACAATATACAAAAATTGCGCCAATCATAACAATGGCTACTTATACAAAGAAAAAAATGTATTAAATAATATTAAGCAGATATATTTTTATACAAATAAATATTTTAATACGAATAAATATTTTATTCAAAATACTTGGCGCTGCGCAACCGAAAAAATGTTAATTGACTTAGTCTTAATAATTAACAATTACTCCCTTACAATTTAAAATACATAAACATATACATATTATACATATACATATTAGAAACACAGTCAGATTTATTGTACATATATTTAACTCTAATATCATACGTAGCATATGCACACGCACACATATGCACATTCACGAACGCACGCACAAGATAGAAAGAAAGAAAAAAAGATTAATGCAATTTATACATATTTATTCTGTTTAGCAACACCAATTCGGGGTGCAGCGCCAAGTATTTTGAATAAAATATTTATTCGTATTAAAATATTTATTTGTATAAAAATATATCTGCTTAATATTATTTAATACATTTTTTTCTTTGTTGTATAAATAGCCATTGTTATGATTGGCGCAATTTTTGTATATCATTAATTTTGTAAAGCTATTAATTTACGACAATGTTTTTAAATGGGATTCTTTTTGATGGGTTATCAATAAACATACCCATGTGACATTGCGATATTTGTTTATTGATATAATGGTTATTATTATAGATTATTATAGTTAATGAAATGAATATAATAGTACAGACGCTTTCTTAACACACGTGAACGACCAAGCCACTCTTAACCAACATATCGAAGACTACCAACTACTCAAGGCTGCCAACCTACATCAAGATGATGATTATTTTTCACAATAATAATTATTTCAAATGTCCAATGAAGATGGATTGATTTATTGTGATGACTGTAACTTGATCAGAGCCAAAAAAATATATAAAATAAAAGTTATGTTAAACGATTTTATCAAAGAGGCACTAACAACTAAAAAATAATTCAATTCTTATTCTACAATTTCGATGGTGTTTTTTAACTTTAAATAAAAACTTGGAGCAGGATATTTCATAACAGAATATAAATCAATTTAGTACAGCATCAAGTGTCGAAATGAATTTGCTGCGAGATATCCTGCTCCACGATTTTATTTAACCCTCGGTTGTCACACTGGGTCAAATTGACCCTGCAATTTTTTAAGCAAAAAACTTTTTGTCGGAATTCTTATTGCTTCAAATTTTATTTTAAACATGATGACACTTTAAATGTCAACTTTCAACGATGAGCATACATTCTACAATGTTCAAACATTATCTCAGAATTTTTTAGACTTAATTTAACGAACAGTTTTTAAATAACAACTGATTGAAAATTAGCACTGTCAAATTGACCCAGTGTAACAACGACGTTCGAAAAAGTAGGTGCGACAACCGAGCGTTAAAGTGAAAATACACCATCGAAATTGTAGTATAAGAAAATAATTGTTTTTTAGTTTTTAATGCATTTTTAATAAAATAGTTTATTATAAATTTTTTTATATATTTTTTATTTTCTAGTTTTTAGTGTTTGTGGATTTACATTTCACACCTCAAACTTCTTTATAAATATCTTTTATTACTGTATGCAGTTTAACAGTTTGCCTGAACCCTACAGTGTTAAAAGTTCATAAAGAACGCGTGTGGATGATTTTAAGTAGATTGGATTTGTAGTTATAGGTTATTATTTATTGGTGACTGGGTAATTTTTTCACCCCCTCGGAGTTTTTTTTCCATAATTTTGTATTGTCATCCAAACTACGCACGCCTGCAAACTGTCAAGACAATTGGATGGTTGGAAGTGGATTTAAATTGAGTTTTCAGATTTGAATCAATCATACATACAAACAGAGGATCGTATATGAATAAAATCGTTTAATGAGACATTCAAAAATATACGTATTGTTAGTACTGATCTCGAGTTTATATTGATAAATTTTTACAACCGTGGAATAACAAAAGTATTAAATTGAAATATACTTTTTGTCCAAATTGATGTTTCAAATAATGATTACGTTATTAAATTTGTATTTAAATAACAGACAATTCTTGTTGATATAAGAGATAATTTGATGTATAGTTAGATAAAAAAGAAAGCGTCATATGTTTTTAGAAGAATTATAGCACTCATAAATTTCATTACGATCGGCGTGTTACACCTCGGTGATGTACCTTATTCAAATTGTATGCTTTGAAATTGCACATTGATTATACTGTTACGTGTTGTAGCAGGGATTTCAGGATAAGGATGCGGATGCGGATGGGGATGGAGATGGGTTCGCTGCCCGTGGAGCGCTAATGCACTCTGCTCGCGTTCGCCTCTTGGTGTCAGCCTCCAGCTTCTTCCAGTGATAGTTAGGTTCAATAAATTGACTCAGACTTGTTCGTGTTGTAACTTGGTTTCGGTTTATATTTTAAAGACAAATTAAAGATACGTCCAATAGCTTTGGTCGTTGATCAACGAATGCCCCTGTACCAAGAAGCCGTCGTTCAGAATTGAAAATGTACATGTTTTGTTAATAAAGTTATCCAATTACACAAATGGTTTCTTAATTAATTATTTAATAAATTATCCGATTGGTTCTTCGTTTACTAAGAACGAGCGTTTCACGTGGTATCGGAGATTTTTGAAGCAAAGCAACCGAAACCAATATTTAATCAATATTATTTAGCGAGCGTCTCCAAGCAGTTGCTTCGTTTAACAATTTGAATTGGGCGCGTCTAAGCTTGGCTATGTAAAGCCTTCCAACATTAAGCTCTTTCCACATGTTACCACGCAGTACCGTAACATTCCTTCCCCCTTATGAACTTGCAATGGCAGATTTAAAGTTCGTTGGCAGTATGAGACTAAATATTGAAACGTCTTCTTTTGAAAAAGAATGCGCAAGGGAGAGAATATAACCTTAACCTTAACCTTAAATTTACAATTCTCTAAGTAGTAGTACGATTACTGGTACATATACTTCAATCAGAAACTTGATAAATAAGAAAAATTTGAACGTAACATTTAATAACAGTGTAGTAATAATTAAATTAAGATTTATAAAGGAATGTCTTTAACGCAGAAATCTTACATCTATGTATTATCAGTGGAGCAACCCGGTCTAATACATGCTAACTTGAGTTTGTTTGTGTGTACAATTTTGAATTTATTGGAACCCAACATTATTTCGACAGTTAAATCGTTGATTGCTCTGCTGATTTTGTAAGGACCTAGCCAATGACAATCTAATTTAGTTCGTGGTTCTTTTAGTAAGTACACGTCATCGCCTACGTTAAATTTACGAGGGTTTACCTCACGGTCGTAATACCCTTTGCTTCTCTCTTTAGCCCGCTGCAAGTTTTCAGCAGCAAGTGTCTGAGTAGTAGTGATTTTAACAAAAAGATCGTCGAGGTATTGGACGAAGGTGCGCGGTACTCTCTCCCTGGCAAACTCAGACGGAATTACCGCTCTCACTCCAAAGACCAATTCGTGTGGAGTAAACCCTGTGGCTTCATGGACCGAAGTATTGTACGAAAACATACCGAATCGAATCCATTCGTCCCAATCACCATTTGTGCAATAATGCCTTAAATAATCGACGAAAACTCTGTGTGCTCTTTCAAGGGAACCTAAGGACTGAGGGTGGAACGCCGTGGAGGTTATCCTTTGTATCCGGAATATTTGGCAAAATCTTTTCATCACCTGACCGACAAAATTCCTTCCCTGATCAATGTGTATAACCCTCGGACAACCAAATCTACTAATAAACTGTTCGGCCAGGGCTACTGCTACAGTTGTTGCTTCTATATTGGCTAGCGGAATGGCATCAGAGTACTTGGTTAAGTTATCCTGCAGGGTAAGTAGATATTTATTCCCGTTCTTGGTTAAAGGTAGAGGCCCTACAATATCCATTTGGACCTTTTCGAAAGCTCGCATTGGCGTGTCCGTGATGCACATGGGTTGTTTAACTTTTGTAGAATGGATCTTATTTCTCTGACAGGTGGGACAAGAACGGACAAATTCCGAAATTTCCCTCATCATCCCCTGCCAATAATAAAGTTCCCTCACATACTTCTGGAGTTTCCCCACACCCCTATGACCACCGGCTGAAGACTCGTGAGATTCTTTAATTATCTTTAAACGACCAGACCTGGCTGGTGTTATAATTTCGCCAGTGCGTACAGTAATCAAAAATTGAGAATCGGTGAAAATTAGCTTAAATAAATCCTCTACCTGTTCCCATTCAGGGTCGTTAAAACTATCAAGATCTTTCGAAATACTAAAGGTCTAAGTTTTTAATGAACTCATGAGGTTCTTAACTGCCCTTAGGGAGGCTTCTATATAACCAAAATTTAAACGTTCCGCAGAATTATCCTTGAAGAGTAAAAGGAAAAAGGAAAATTGATCACCAGGGAGTGCCATAGCATCGCCAACCTCAAGCCGATATTGTCGCATCTGTTGCAAGTGTTACGGTACTGCGTGGTAACATGTGGAAAGAGCTTAATGTTGGAAGGCTTTCATGGCCAAGTTTAGACGCGCCAAATTCAAATTGTTAAACGAAGCAACTGAAACTATGAACAAATCATTCCAGCGAATACTGCTTGGAGACGCTCGCTAAATAATATCGATTAAATATTGGTTTCAGTTGCTTTGCTTCGGAAATCACCGATACCATGTGAAACGCTCGTTCTTCGTAAACGAAGAACCAATCGGATATTTTGTTAACTAATTAATTGAGAAACCATTTGTGTAATTGGCTAGCTTTATTAACAAGAACATGTACATCTCAATTCTGAACGACGGCTTCTCTGTACATATTCATTCGTTGATCAACGACCAAAGCTAATAGACGTTTTCCAATCTGTCCCTGAAATAAAACCAAAACCGAGTTACAACTTAAACGAGTTTGAGTCAGTTTATTAAACCTAACTACCACCGGGAGAAGCTGGGACCGACACCAGGAGGCGAACGCGAGCAGAGTGCGTTAGCGCTCCACGGGCAGCGAACCCATCTCCATCTCCATCTCCATCTCCATCCGCATCCTGAAATCCCTGCTACAGGCCGTAACAGTTTTGTTGACAGCGGTGGGATACCCAAATTTGCCGGCTCGCGGGCGCAAGATCGAACAGTCGTTGGCCAGTTGGTGCGACCCTCTTTCCTGGGTTTTGGGCACGTTTCCCCAGGAACACGGGTGAATGCCAGAGGAGTGTGGTGTTGGACGTCCGTGCCAGTCATCCCGAAACCACATGCACCCAGCCACAGGATCTCCCCATCGAGGCTAATCGAGACAACGGAGCCGCCATTCAACATCCATCTGTCGCTGTTTGGAGCTTCATCGGGCAACGAGGACACCGGAATTCATCCACGCGGAACGGAGCGTCCACGAGGGATCCAGCATCCACGCAGGACGGAGCGTCCACGAGGGATCCAGCATCCACGCAGGACGGAGCATCCACGAGGGATCCAGCATCCACGCAGGACGGAGTATCCACGGGGGAACCAGTATCCAGGGGATCCTTCCACGGAACCAGGAGCAGCTGCAGCAACGCAGTCGTCGCTGGACGTGCCGGCGGATCTTCGGAACGGGGAAGTCGAGCGAACCAGCAGTCAGTCGAGCGAGTCGAATTTGCTTCGCTAATCTACGTCATTGTACCTGTGAGTTCATAGCAAGTTTTATATTGCGGTATCGCCGTTAGAATCGTTACATTTGTTGGTTTAAAATGCCGCCGTACACGCGAAAATTTGTAAGAGGACGCAGGGGCCGTCTGAGTAGTGGCGGTGATTGTTTCGTAGTGGAGGATGTGGTGGCGGCGCCTAATCTGGGTGCCTCCGGCTCCACTGCCTCATCCCTGGATGTAGTGCCCTTCCAAAATTCCACTCCCGCGGGAAGTAGTGCATCCGATTCGGGTAACGATACTGGCTTCATTGACGCTAATCCACCGGACCTTTCGCGTGGGCCGTCGGACGGAGCTTCGCGTATGCCACTCAAAATGGTCGCTGATTTTATTCCTTACTTTGACGGGAAGCCCGGATCTGTAAGCAAGTTCATAAATCAGTGTAGATTGGCTGACTCTCTCGTAAAGAGGGAAGATAAGTACTATTTACTGACAATCATGCGCAACAAGATGCAAATTCGCGATTATAAAAGAATTGTTGGGGACGCGGTACTGAATACGGTGGAGGAATTGGTTAACTTAATGAGAGTCGCGTATGAGGACAGCTTTAACGTGAAAGCCGCGTTGGACGATCTGTGAAACATAGAGCGCAGGGACGGGGAATCGGTAGAGGAATTCGGTACCAGGGTGCACGAAATGCTGGATAACGGAGTGGAAATAGCTCAGCAGAAATCGAAGTCTGACCAGTTTAAGGGTGTAAAATCCGTACTCGAGGAGGAAGCAGTGTCAGGATTCCTGGGGGGTTTACGCGATGACGCGATGATGATGTCCGTCATTAACCAGGAGGTGAAGGGGCTAGCAGACGCTATCCGTTTAGCAACTAGGTGCGCTAGGCAGAGGAGGAATGTGAGCAACAGTGTGAGCCACAGGTTGTCTGCAAGTAGGTCCACGGTGCTCGCGGTAAATTCAAATGAAAATATTAGGTGTTTTAATTGCAACCAATTCGGCCATTATCGGTCAGATTGCCAGCTAGTAGGCAATAGCAAGTTTGCCCCCCCAACTCGTAGTTACAAAAGGTGCAATTACTGTAGGAAAATGGGTCACCTTGAGGCACAATGCTATAAATGGGGTTATCAGCCTTCACAAAACTCGCTTGCATTCGCGACGCCCGGGGATCGGCGTAGCTCAAATCACGGTAGGGAACGGCGGGACTCTAATTCCAGGGGAAACCGGCGCTATTCACCTATTAGGGGTGGCCGGCGAAATTTCGATTCGGGACGGAATCAAGGTGAATCTTCCTCCGGGGCGGACCAGCGTGACTTGACATCTTCAAAGGCCCACCAGAATTTAAACTCGAAGGGGCGTCAGCAAAACGGCGCGGTGCCGACCAAGCCCCTCATTGCACGCGCCGTGTCTATCGTGTCTGCCACAGATTCGATGTAGTCGATGCCGCTCGACCCCCCGTCGTCTCTCTCGGGAGCGATCACTTTTCTCAGGGCTCCGCTAAGTTTCTGGTGGACACCGGTTCGCAGTTGAACCTAATTAAACGCGCAGGATTAGTCTCCGACTTACGAGTTAAAAGTGGAAGGGTTTTTGAACTCACGGGTATTGGTGCAGGGGTGATCAAAACGCAGGGCGAGGTTGTTGTTGTGATCCATAACACCCCCATCCATTTTCAAATAGTAGATGATGATTTTCCCCTTAAGAGTGACGGGCTGCTAGGTATCTCGTTTCTGCAAAAACAAGAGGCAACAATTGAATTCAAAGGAAATTTATCTGGGGTGTTGAAATTCGGCAAAGGGGAACCCTCCCACGGTGTTAATTCCCCACTCAATTTACCCCCTCGAACTAAGACCTTAATCGCGGTACCCGCCAAAGGTGACAACCCCTCGGGTTATGTACGGGGATTAGAGGCCGGACCCGGTGTTTTCATAGGCGAATGTCTGGCTAGTCAGCGAGATGGCTCGGTAAAACTATACGCTATAAATACCACATGTGACCATATCGTCCTAACGGTACCCCCCATTGAGTTGGAGGAATTCGATTCTAAGGCCTTTCCTGGTTTACCGCAAACAATTAATTACGACTTCGACGTTGACAAATCCAAAGATCGCGCTCAGAGATTAGCTCAGCTGATTAAGCTGCTCGAGCTAGACCACTTAAACGAGGCTGAGAAGAGTAGCATTTTAGAGGTCATGAACAGATTCGCATACCAGTTTTATCTTCCAATGGATAATCTAGGTTCTACTAATGTTACACAGCATACCATATTTACTACCGATGAAGTTCCCATAAGGACCAAACAGTACAGATATCCTCTAGTCCACAAAGATGAGATAAACAAACAAGTAGATTCTTTGTTGAGCAGTAAAATAATACAGCCCTCGTGTTCACCGTATAACTCACCGGTATGGATAGTTCCGAAAAAGTCTGACTCGTCGGGGAAACCTAAGTGGCGAATGGTCATCGATTATCGGAAATTAAATGAAGTAACCGTTTCTGACGCCTACCCATTACCCAATATTACCGAGATTTTAGATCAATTGGGAGGGGCTAAGTATTTTAGCACCTTAGACTTAGCCTCAGGGTTCCACCAAATACCCGTTGATCCGTTATCTAAACCGAAAACTGCCTTTTCAACCCCACACGGTCATTTTGAATTCAATAGGATGCCGTTCGGGCTAAAAAACGCGCCCGCTACCTTCCAAAGGGTAATGGACTTGATATTAACCGGGTTGCAAGGTATCGAGCTTTTCGTCTATATGGACGACATTGTCATCTATGCGGATTCACTTGGGGAACATAATCGGAAATTAAAAGTACTTTTAGCACGACTACAGAATTCCGGGTTAACTTTACAGCCGCAAAAATGCCGATTTTTACAGAAGGAGATAGTTTACCTGGGTCATGTAATCTCGAGCGCGGGGGTGAAACCGGATCCCGGGAAAGTCTTGGCCGTAAAGCGATTTCCCATACCTAAAACAAGGAAAAATGTGAAACAATTCTTGGGCCTCGTAGGCTATTATAGGAGATTCATCCCCAACATGGCCAAAATTGCCAAACCCCTGACTAGCTTACTAAAGAGAGATATTCCTTTCCGTTGGACCCCGGAGGTACAAAAGTCTTTTGGGGAGCTGAGGGATATAATTTGTTTGGAGCCCCTGCTGCAATACCCTGATTTCACAAGGCCTTTCCTTGTAACCACGGATGCTTCGGACTATGCTGTAGGTGCTGTGTTGAGTCAGTGTAGAGTCGGTAGTGATCTTCCAATCTCTTATGCTTCGCGAACTCTGAACGCCGCTGAAATGAATTATTCCACAATCGAAAAGGAGTTGTTGGCTGTGTTATTTGGAGTAGAGCATTTCCGACCTTACCTGTACGGCCAACAATTCACCTTGATTACTGATCATCGCCCTCTAGTGTGGCTCCATAACGCTAAAGATCCCACATCCAAGTTAATGAGATGGCGAATTCGTCTAAATGAGTACGATTATAACATAGTTTACAAACCGGGGAAAGCCAACTCTAACGCGGATGCACTCTCGCGAAACCCTGTTGATCCTTGCCAAAGCATCGTCCCTCGATCACCGAACGCACCGACTGACGATACGATCCATTCTGACTCTGCGGATCCGGAGAGGGTGCTTGTTTGTACAGACATGACACCGTTTCCAGATTCAATGGTGGATGGAATAGACGACAGAAATACATGTAATGAAATAGAGGTAATGGTGGCATCTGTCTTCTTGGCGCGCGAGAAGATAGAAGCTGATAATTCTGAGGCATTGAATTTACAAACTGATGTGTTAGAACCACTTACATTTGAAAGGAAACTTGAGAATTCTGGAGGGTTCTCCCAGTCGGACATGGTGTCGCCGTTCCGAACCTCCTGTCGGCAAACGTTGACTCCAAGCCTCTGGATCGCGCTTCAGGGGACTAGCGCGGCGGCCTGTGTTCGATATGAGCCCGGGGCTCGCAGTGCTCCTAAGAGACCCTGTGACTCGTCGACCCGTGCGGTGACTTGCATGGGGCTCCAGAGTGTTGATCGTCAAGGTAGAGGGGCACCTTGTTGTTGTTATTGTTGCACTATGGATGAAGAGATACGGAAGGAAACTGTTATGCCTAGAAGTGGAAATCCAGAGGCTGAATTGTCTGAGGATGACATACCGAATTATTCTGCGATCAAAGCTGCACGGGAGTCCCTCGTTAAAAAGACCTCAGTAGATTCTGGAATAAGCGAGCCACGTAATATGGAGATTAGTGAAGTTATGGCTAATAATGTGAACATGAGTAGACAAACAATTCACCTTTCCCTTCTGCCGACTATCCTGTACGTAAGGGATCATTTATACATGCGGAGGGACAATCTTGCTCATTTTTTACCACTTAATGGCAACATCACTTCCGAAGTTACGTTGGATTTGTTGAGACGAAATAGATTTTCCTTGCAACAGATGCGACAGTATCGGCTGGAGGTTGGCGATGCTATGGCACTCCCTGGTGATCAATTTTCCTTTTTCCTTTTACTCCTCAAGGATAATTCTGCGAAACTTTTAAATTTTGGTTATATAGAGGCCTCCCTAAGGGCACTTAAAAACCTCATGGGTTCGTTAAAAACTTGGTCCTTTAGTATTTCAAAGGATCTTGATAGTTTTAACGACCCTGAGTGGGAACAGGTGGAGGATTTATTTAAGATAGTTTTCACCGATTCTCAGTTTTCAATTACTGTGTGCACTGGCGAAATTATAACACCAGCCAGGTCTGGTCGTTTAAAGATAATTAAGGAATCTCACGAGTCTTCAGCCGGTGGTCATAGGGGTGTGGGGAAACTCCAGAAGTATGTGAGGGAACTTTATTACTGGCAGGGGATGATGAGGGAAATTTCGGAATTTGTTCGGTCTTGTCCCACCTGTCAGAGGGATAAGATCCATTCGACAAAGGTTAAACAACCCATGTGCATCACGGACACGCCGATGCGAGCTTTTGAAAAGGTCCAAATGGATATTGTGGGGCCTCTGCCTTTAACTAAGAACGGGAATAAGTATCTACTTACCCTGCAGGATAACTTGACCAAGTACTCTGATGCCATTCCGTTAGCCAATATAGAGGCAGCAACTGTAGCAGTGGCCCTGGCCGAGCAGTTTATTAGTAGATTCGGTTGTCCGAGGGTTATACACACCGATCAGGGAAGGAATTTTGTCGGTCAGGTGATGAAAAGATTTTGCCAAATATTCCGGATACAAAGGATAACCTCCACGGCGTTCCACCCTCAGTCCTTAGGTTCCCTTGAAAGAGCGCACAGAGTTTTCGTCGATTATTTGAGGCATTATTGCACAAAGGGTGATTGGGACGAGTGGATTCGATTCGGTATGTTTTCATACAATACCTCGGTCCATGAAGCCACGGGGTTTACTCCACACGAATTGGTCTTTGGAGTGAGGGCGGTAATTCCGTCTGAGTTTGCCAGGGAGAGAGTACCGCGCACCTTCGTCCAATACCTCGACGATCTTTTTGTTAAAATCACCACTACTCAGACACTTGCTGCCGAAAACTTGCAGCGAGCTAAGGAGAGAAGCAAGAGGTATTACGACCGTGGGGCAAACCCTCGTAAATTTAATGTAGGCGACGACGTGTATTTGTTAAAGGAACCACGAACTAAATTAGATTGTCATTGGCTAGGTCCTTACAAGGTCAGTAGAGCAATCAACGATTTAACTGTCGAAATAATGTTGGGTTCCAATAAATTCAAAATTGTACACACGAACAAACTCAAGTTAGCATGTATTAGACCGGGTTGCTCCACTGATGGTACATAGATGTAAGATTTCTGCGTTAGAGTCATTCCTTTATAAATCTTAATTTAATTATTGCTACACTGTTATTAAATGTTATGTTCGAGTTTTGCTTATTTATCAAGTTTCTGGTTGAGGTATATGTACCGGTAGCCGTACTACCCCTTAGAGAATCGTGAATTTAAGGTTAGGGTTAAGGTTTATTCTCTCCCTTGCGCATTCTTTTCCAAGGGAGGACGTTTCAATATTCAGTCTCATACTGCCAACGAACTTTAAATCTGTCATTGCAAGTTTAGAAAAGTTGTTTACGGAAACAACTTTTCTTCATAAGGGGGAAGGAATGTTACGGTACTGCGTGGTAACATGTGGAAAGAGCTTAATGTTGGAAGGCTTTACATGGCCAAGTTTAGACGCGCCAAATTCAAATTGTTAAACGAAGCAACTGAAACTATGAACAAATCATTCCAGCGAATACTGCTTGGAGACGCTCGCTAAATAATATCGATTAAATATTGGTTTCAGTTGCTTTGCTTCGGAAATCACCGATACCATGTGAAACGCTCGTTCTTCGTAAACGATGAACCAATCGGATAATTTGTTAAATAATTAATTGAGAAACCATTTGTGTAATTGGCTAGCTTTATTAACAAGAACATGTACATCTCAATTCTGAACGACGGCTTCTCTGTACATATTCATTCGTTGATCAACGACCAAAGCTAATAGACGTTTTCCAATCTGTCCCTGAAATAAAACCAAAACCGAGTTACAACTTAAACGAGTTTGAGTCAGTTTATTAAACCTAACTACCACCGGGAGAAGCTGGGACCGACACCAGGAGGCGAACGCGAGCAGAGTGCGTTAGCGCTCCACGGGCAGCGAACCCATCTCCATCTCCATCTCCATCTCCATCCGCATCCTGAAATCCCTGCTACAGGCCGTAACACAAGGAAAATCTATTTCGTCTCAACAAATCAATCGTAACTTCGGAAGTAATATTGCCATTAAGTGGTAAAAAATGAGCAAGATTGTCCCTCCGCATGTATAAATGATCCTTTACGTACAGGATGGTTGGCAGAAGGGAAAGGTGAATTGTTTGTCTATTTATGTTCACATTATTAGCCATAACTTCACTAATCTCCATATTACGTGGCTCGTTTATTTCAGAATCTACTGAGGTCTTTTTAACGAGGGACTCCCGTGCAGCTTTGATCGCAGAATAATTCGGTATGTCATTCTCAGACATTTCAGCCTCTGGATTTCCACTTCCAGGCATAACAGTTTCTTTTCGTATCTCTTCATCCATAGTGCAACAATAACAACAAGGTGCCCCTCTACTTTGACGATCAACACTCTGGAGCCCCATGCAAGTCACCGCAGGGGTCGACGAGTCACAGGGTCTCTTAGGAGCACTGCGAGCCCCGGGCTCATATCGAACACAGGCCGCCGCCCTAGTCTCCTGAAGCGCGATCCAGAGGCTTGGAGTCAACGTTTGCCGACAGGAGGTTCGAAACGGCGACACCATGTCCGACTGGGAGAACCCTCTAGAATTCTCAAGTTTCCTTTCAAATGTAAGTGGTTTTAACACATCAGTTTGTAAATTCAATGCCTCAGAATTATCAGCTTCTATCTTCTCGCGCGCCAAGAAGACAGTTGCCACCATTACTTCTATTTCATTACATGTATTTTTGTCGTCTGTTCCATCCACCATTGAATCTGGAAACGGTGTCATGTCTGTACACACAAGCACCCTCTCCGGATCCGCAGAGTCAGAATGGATCGTATCGTCAGTCGGTGCGTTCGGTGATCGAGGGACGATGCTTTGGCAAGGATCAACAGGGTTTCGCGAGAGTGCATCCGCGTTAGAGTTGGCTTTCCCCGGTTTGTAGACTATGTTATAATCGTACTCATTTAGACGAATTCGCCATCTCATTAATTTGGATGTGGGATCTTTAGCGTTATGGAGCCACACTAGAGGGCGATGATCAGTAATCAAGGTGAATTGTTGGCCGTACAGGTAAGGTCGGAAATGCTCTACTCCAAATAACACAGCCAACAACTCCTTTTCGATTGTGGAATAATTCATTTCAGCGGCGTTCAGAGTTCGTGAAGCATAAGAAATTGGAAGATCAACACCGACTCTACCCTGACTCAACACAGCACCTACAGCATAGTCCGAAGCGTCAGTGGTTACAAGGAAAGGTTTTGTGAAATCAGGGTATTGCAGCAGGGGCTCCAAACAAATTATATCCCTCAGCTCCCCAAAAGATCTTTGAACCTCTGAGGTCCAACGAGAAGGAATATCTCTCTTTAGTAAGCTAGTCAGGGGTTTGGCAATTTTGGCCATGTTGGGGATGAATCTCCTATAGTAGCCCACGAGGCCCAAGAATTGCTTCACATTTTTCTTTGTTTTAGGTATGGGAAATTGCTTTACGGCTGAGACTTTTCCGGGATTCGGTTTCACCCCCGCGCTCGAAATTACATGACCCAGGTAAACTATCTCCTTTTGTAAAAATCGGCATTTTTGTGGCTGTAAAGTTAACCCGGAATTTTGTACTTTTAATTTCCGATTATGTTCTTCAAGTGAATCCGCATAGATGACAATGTCGTCCATATAGACGAAAAGTTCGATACCTTGTAACCCGGTTAATATCAAATCCATAACTCTTTGAAAGGTAGCGGGCGCGTTTTTTAGCCCGAACGGCATCCTATTGAACTCAAAATGACCGTGTGGGGTTGAAAAGGCAGTTTTCGGTTTAGATAACGGGTCAACGGGTATTTGGTGGAACCCTGAGGCTAAGTCTAAGGTGCTAAAATACTTAGCCCCTCCCAATTGATCTAAAATCTCGGTAATATTGGGTAATGGGTAGGCGTCAGAAACGGTTACTTCATTCAATTTCCGATAATCAATGACCATTCGCCACTTAGGTTTTCCCGACGAGTCAGACTTTTTCGGAACTATCCATACCGGTGAATTATACGGTGAACATGAGGGCTGTATTATTTTGCTGCTTAATAAAGAATCTACTTGTTTATTTATCTCATCCTTGTGGACTAGAGGATATCTGTACTGTTTGGTCTTTATGGGAACTTCATCAGCAGTAAATATGGTATGCTGTGTAACATTAGTAGAACCTAGATTATCCATCGGAAGATAAAACTGGTATGCGAATCTGTTATGACTTCTAAAATACTACTCTTCTCAATCTCGTTTAAGTGGTCTAGCTCGGGCAGCTTAATCAGCTGAGCTAATCTCTGAGCGCGATCTTTGGATTTGTCAACGTCGAAGTCGTAATTGATTGTTTGCGGTAAACCAGGAAAGGGCTTAGAATCAAATTCCTCCAACTCAATGGGAGGTACCGTTAGGACGATAGGGTCACATGTGGTATTTATAGCGTATAGTTTTACCGAGCCATTTCGCTGACTAGCCAGACACTCGCCTATAAAAACACCGGGTCCGGCGTCTAATCTCCGTACATAACCCGAGGGGTTATCACCTTTGGCAGGTACTGCGATTAAGGTCTTAGTTCGAGGGGGTAAATTGAGTGAGGAATTAACACCGTGGGAGGGTTCTCCTTTACCAAATTTCAACACCCCAGATAAATTTTCTTTGAATTCAATAGTTGCCTCTTGTTTTTGCAGAAACGAGATACCTAGCAGCCCGTCACTCTTAAGGGGGAAATCATCATTTACTACTTGAAAAGGGATGGGGGTGTTATGGATTATAACAACAACCTCGCCCTGCGTTTTGATCATCCCTGCACCAATACCCGTGAGTTCAAAAACCCTTCCACTTTTAATTTGTAAGTCGGAGACTAATCCTGCGCGTTTTATTAGGTTCACTTGCGAACCGGTGTCCACCAGGAACTTAGCGGAGCCCTGAGAAAAATGATCGCTCCCGAGAGAGACAACAGGGGGTCGAGCGGCATCAACTACATCGAATCTGTGGCAGACACGATAGACACGGCGCGTGCAATGAGGGGTTTGGTCGGCACCGCGCCTTTTTGCTGACGCCCCTTCGAGTTTAAATTTTGGTGAGCTTTTAAAGATGTTAGGTCACACTGGTCTGCCCCGGAGGAAGAATCACTTTGATTTCGTCCTGAATCGAAATTTCGCCGGTCACCCCTAATAGGTGAATAGCGCCGGTTTCTTTTAGAATTAGAGTCCCGCCGTTCTCCACCGTGATTTGAGTTACGCCGATCCCCGGGTGTCGCGAATGCAAACGAGTTTTGTGAAGGTTGAGAACCCCGTTTATAGCATTGTGCCTCAAGGTGACCTGTTTTCCTACAGTAATTGCACCTTTTGAAATTACGAGTTGAGGGGGCATACTTGTTATTACCTACTAGCTGGCAATCTGACCGATAATGGCCGAATTGGTTGCAATTAAAACATCTAATATTTTCATTTGAATTTACCGCGAACACCGTGGACCTACTTGCAGACAATCTGTGGCTCACACTGTTGTTCACATTCTTCTTCTGCCTAGCGCACCTAGTAGCTAAACGGATAGCGTCTGCTAGCCCTTTCACCTCCTGGTTAATGATGGACATCATCATTGCGTCATCGCGTAGACCCCCTAAGAATCCTGACACTGCTTCCTCCTCGAGTACGGACTTTACACCCTTAAACTGGTCAGACTTCGACTTCTGCTGAGCTACTTCTACTCCATTATCTAGCATTTCATACACCCTAGTACCGCATTCTTCTATGGATTCCCCGTCCTTGCGCTCTATGTTTCTTAGATCGTCCAACGCGGTTTTCACGTTAAAACTGTCCTCATACGCGACTTTCATTAAGTTAACTAATTCCTCCACCGTATTCAGCACCGCATCCCCAACAATTCTAGTATAATCGCGAATTTGCATCTTGTTGCGCATAATTGCCAGTAAATAGTACTTATCTTCCTTTTTTACGAGAGAGTCAGCTAATCTACACTGATTTATGAACTTGCTTACAGATCCGGGTTTCCCGTCGAAGTAAGGGATAAAATCAGCGACCATTTTGAGTGGCATACGCGAAGCTCCGTCCGACGGCCCACGCGAAAGGTCCGGTGGATTAGCGTCAATGAAGCCAGTATCGTTACCCGAATCAGATACGCTACTTTCTGCGGGAGTGGAATTTTGGAAAGGCACTACATCCAGGGATGGAGCAGTGGAGCCGGAGGCACCCAGATTAGGCACCGCCACCACATCCTCCACTACGAAACAATCACCACTACTCAGACGGTTCTTGCGTCCTTTTACAAATTTTCGTGCGTACGGCGGCATTTTAAACTAACAAATGTAACGATTCTAACGACGATATTGAAATATAAAACTTGCTATGAACTCACAGGTACAATGACGTAGATTAGTGAACTAAATTCGACTCGCTCGACTGACTGCTGGTTCGCTCGACTTCCCCGTTCCGAAGATCTGCCGGCACGTCCAGCGACGACTGCGTTGCTTCAGCTGCTCCTGGTTCCGTGGAAAGATCCCTTGGATGCTGGTTCCCTCGTGGATTCTCCGTTCTGCGTGGATGCTGGATCCCTCGTGGATACTCCGTTCTGCGTAGATGAATTCTGGTGTCCACGTTGCTCGATGAAGCTCCAAACAGCGACAGATGGATGTTAAATGGCGGCTCCGTTGTCTCGATTAGCCTCGATGGGGAGATCCTGTGGCTGGGTGCATGTGGTTTCGGGATGACTGGCACGGACGTCCAACACCACACTCCTCTGGCATTCACCCGTGTTCCTGGGGAAACGTGCCCAAAACCCAGGAAAGAGGGTTGCACCAACTGGCCAACGATTGTTCGATCTTGCGCCCGCGAGCCGGCAAAATTTGGAGATCCCACCGCTGTCACCAAAACTGTTACGTGTTGTAGCAGGGATTTCAGGATAAGGATGCGGATGGGGATGGAGATGGGTTCGCTGCCCGTGGAGCGCTAATGCACTCTGCTCGCGTTCGCCTCTTGGTGTCAGCCTCCAGCTTCTTCCAGTGATAGTTAGGTTCAATAAATTGACTCAGACTTGTTCGTGTTGTAACTTGGTTTCGGTTTATATTTTAAAGACAAATTAAAGATACGTCCAATAGCTTTGGTCGTTGATCAACGAATGCCCCTGTACCAAGAAGCCGTCGTTCAGAATTGAAAATGTACATGTTTTGTTAATAAAGTTATCCAATTACACAAATGGTTTCTTAATTAATTATTTAACAAATTATCCGATTGGTTCTTCGTTTACTAAGAACGAGCGTTTCACGTGGTATCGGTGATTTTTTAAGCAAAGCAACCGAAACCAATATTTAATCAATATTATTTAGCGAGCGTCTCCAAGCAGTACTCGCTGGAATGATTTGTTCATAGTTTCAGTTGCTTCGTTTAACAATTTGAATTTGGCGCGTCTAAGCTTGGCTATGTAAAGCCTTCCAACATTAAGCTCTTTCCACACGTTACCACGCAGTACCATAACAATACAAAATATTACATCCTTCTACATATAAATAAAAACTATTGATACGCAAATTAGTATTGTTTCATTGACATGTTTCCTAACTTCACTACCCAACCTCTCTATCTTTCATTATTGCTATCCTCCTTTACGTTCAGCGAGGCTCTAATGCTAGACCCAGCTCTCGTGCCGTATTCCTTCAAGACTTCTCGATAGAACAGAACATGTGGCAACTATGCGTAAAAAATTCGTCTACATAGAGTACTTGGAGATGTCACTTCTGTTCAACTTCTTTTTATCGACCGCAGTATTTTCATTAGGGTCCGTCTGTTTACAAGGGACGCTTCGATCGATTCGGACCAAAACAAACTTGAGACGGCATCCTTCATAATAAATGTTCCTGTCTGTTGGATCATTCTATCTTAAAACACTCAGAATTTAATTATTTAACCAAAAAAGAAAACAAAAATATTTCAAAATATCAAGACAAAGAGTTAATCAAGATCTCTTCCATATTATGTTACTTTCCTCGGATCCTTTAATATCATCTTTAAGGCTGCAACAAAAGGGGAAGGATATTCAAGAAGAGTGTCCAGAAGAAATATTTTTGAATATTAAATAGAAATAATGTTAGTAATGTTATCGTATTAGTTAATGTAATTAAGTATTACTTAAGGGGGTCTTCTAGTGTAATGAGTCAAAAAAAAATTTTTTTTTTCTTTGATTTTTCTACAAGTATATGTTATGGAAAATATGTGTGCAAAAGGATTTTGTCCAATTCATAATACTCATAAAGTTATAGGCTTTGAAGGATAGGTATCGGTACGGCTCGCTCGCTGAGCAGGACGGTTGCCGCGTAGTGTTATTGTTTTGGCGAGTATATTTCAGCAGACGGTCGTGTAATTGTTTTTCCTGGAAAGTCCCATATTTGGGGAGACGTTCGTCAAAACAAACGATCGACTTTGACTTTATTGCAAAGGAACCGTTGCTGCCTCAGGTCATAGCTTAGTTTGGTTCAGAACGTTGATTTGAGCAGACGTTAGCACGCAGCATATTATTTTAGTTGGTGTGAAGATACATTTAGTGCGTATATAGAGTACGTTTACTTTTATAAATTTTGAAAATGGATAAAAAGGGATCCAGAACAACACATGCTCATGCGGAACGTAGGAAGAGGAGAGCTTTTCGAGGCAACCAACACACAGTTGAGCAGAGCACGGAATTTGCCAGCACGTCGGCGAAAAAGCTTCAGGATTCTGAAAACATGGACTTCATCATTTCAAAAGAATTCGGCTACTGCATTCTGAACTTTTTCACCGTTTTCTCGACAGTTGCCACATGTGTAATTTGTAAAAACTGTAAACGTGATGTGAAGTTTTCACAGACCACTAGTCGTGGATTGGGCTTTAAAATTTTGATGAAGTGTAGTTGTAATGAAACTTTAATCAATTGATCTCCATTCATACAAAATGCGTATGAAATTAATCGTCGCATTGTATTTGTTATGAGACTGTTGGGCGTTGGCAGAGAAGGCGTGAATTTATTTTGTGGACTGATGGACATTGGACAAGGTATGGCTTCTAATACTTATTATGCCTGCCTTGAATATATATATCAAGCAGCGTCTGTGGTTTATGATGACATTTTGGAAAAAGCAGTTCATGAGGAAAAGCAGTTGAATCAGCAAGCTGGAAATACCATAAATGATTTGACAGTTTCCGGAGACGGGACTTGGAAAAAGAGAGGGTTTTCTTCTTTATTTGGAGTTTGTACCCTCATAGGAGAATATTCGAAGAAAGTATTGGATACGGCAGTAAAAAGTAGTTTTTGTCAAGGCTGCAATTTTTGGAGTAAGCGGGGGGAAGAGAACATTGACAAATATAATGAGTGGTATGAAACCCACAAAGAAAACTGCTCCATAAACCATAGTGGCAGTGGCAGTAAAATGGAAATAGACGCCGCTACGGAGATGTTTTCGAGATCAAAGGAGAAACATAGAGTTCGATATATAACGTATATTGGAGACGGAGACTGTAAAACTTTCAAAGGAATTTTGAATGTGAATCCTTATGACGACGAAGTTGTTGTGACCAAAAAGGAGTGCGTCGGTCACATTGAAAAACGGATGGGCACAAGACTTCGTAACGCCAGAAAAAGTAACAAAGGGATCGGCGGCAAAGGCACTGGGAAATTGGCAGAAAAAATTGTTGCAGAGCTTACGAAATATTACGGCTTGGCTATTCGAAGAAATCCAAATTCTGTGAAAAAAATAAATCCACGAATCAAAAGTCACAGCATCACAACTGCCCTCCAGGTAAAAAGAGTTGGTGTAAGTGGCGTAAAGCCAAAGCCGTACGTACATTAAAAAATTATAAGCACGAGAAACCACCTCTGAATGATAAGGTATTAGAAATACTAAAACCTATACAGGGTGTCCCACCTAAGACTGGACAGCCGGTTTTCTCCTAAACTATTGGAGATAAAAATATAAAAAAAATAGGGAATTGCATGGTTCGAGGGGGCCAATTAATTAGCGCGAACGAATTTTTTTATCGATTATTATTTTAAAAGATACGATGGTCAAGTTCGGTTTTTCAAATGGAACTATTTTTTTGAACACCTGAGTTGATAGTGCGTTCCAAGACAAATTCAATAAGCTTTAATGTATACACTTTATTTTCACTGGTTTTTAAGATATTGCGCTTGCAAATTTACTGATTTTCACTGGAAGAAAACTGTCTGGTATAGCACGGACCGGGGACGGTTTTACTGGCTCCACGGATGGCACTGCACTGCCTTTTGAAATAGATACCTACCTGCCAAAGGTCTACGTCAGGCCCAAAGGCTGGACAATTTTTTTCCGTCAGAAATGCTACTTAGGTAGGTACATCTGCGGTATCGAGAAGCGCACCGTTACTTTTATTTCGCACTTGCTTCTACGCTCGGATGGCCGGTTCTTTTGGGAGGGATGCAAGTTCGATTGGTTAAGTTAGGAGGAGTGAAAGTTGCTAGACTAAATTTCAATCATAGGGAGCAGATTGTATCAGAACCATTCGGATTTGCATTCCTCACAAACGGCTGCTCTCTTGAAGAGGCCCTCTTCACAACAATGCCCACCTTCTCTCGCACGGAATACGTTAACGCTTGCTTTTGTTCTGATATTGAAGCTCGTGTTTATACTCGTGTAACGTTCTCGAGCGAGACGTTGCCGTTCTTACAGGAGATTCACGAGTAGAGCGGTTTACCCGTGAATTTGTGGGATTGGTTCGGGTGGCGTGCGATTAAGAAATGAATTTCAAGATACGAGAGTCCTTCTTTAGCAATAAATAACAATGTTTATTCAAAATTAAATGGTTATTGACCCTTGGTCACTCAGTCGATAATTAATATAATTCCTTATATGGTAATCTAGTAACGACGTATCGGCCGGTATTAAAGAATATCGCTCGGTTTTGGGTTTTCGACGCTTAGTCGGTAATCAGGAGTAGTAGTAGTAGTAGTAGTCTTTATTGTGTCCCCTAGGGGTTTACAATCCTCTTACACCCTTACCTCTAACCAAAAACAAAACAAAAAACAATCCTTACGCACTACCCGCTCTTACATCTACTTACACCTAAACTTAACCTACTCGCCCGCTCTCTCTCTCTCCCCCGCCTCGCACGCACGCTTCGCTCGCCTCCCCCCCCCCCCTCCTTTCCCTACCATCCGCCCCCCGCTTCCGCTCGCCTCCTGTCGCTCTCAATCTTTACTCTTCCATTCCTCCACTCCACCCCCCCTCCTTTCTTCCACTCTCCTCGTCCATTCCTCACCCCCTCCGTCGTCATTCAGCACCTCCCTTACCACTTCCTGCCACCCCCTCCCCTCCCCCCAGTCCGCACACACCTCCCACACGTGCTCCCACGTCTCCTCCCCCCATCCACACACCCTGCACTTCCTCTCCTCCTCATCCCCCCAGTACTTCCCTCCTCTCATCTCATTCCCCAGCCTAAACCTTGCCACTCTCCTCCACCTGCTTTCACCCCACCCCCTCTTCAAATACCCTGGCACCCCCACCCCTTTTACCATTCCGTACCACCTATTGTATTTTGACTCCCTAATCTTTTCCCATCTTTTCGTCTCCTCTAACCTCCTCCCCTACATACCAACTCTTCCCCCCTCAATTCTCCCTTTCCCCTCACCAATTCCACTTCCTCCACTGTCCACCCTATCTCCTCAAAAAACCCCGTCCTTTCATCCTCCCATCCCCCTAACACCTTTCCCCTTCTCGCCCTACCTTTTATTTCTTCCCAACATTCCCTCGCCAATTCCCCCCCTTGCCCCTCCTCTAACTTCCTCTCATATGTCCACGCCCTCATCCCTGCCCTTCCCCTCATCTTGTCCCGCTGCATTTCCTCCCTTACCATATATCCCGGGGTGCACCAATCCACCCCCAACACCCATCTCAAATATCTCTCCTGCAACCCCTCTACCCTGTCCCTCTCCTTCCATCCCCAAATCTCCACTCCATACCCCACCATCGCCCATACCAATTTGTCATACAACCAAACCCTTTTCCCCCAATCCTTCCCAAACCTCCTCTTCCCAATACCCCATACCTGCCCCATCACCGCCGCCGCTTTCCTGACCCTCTCTCTTACATGGGCCTCCTGTCCCCCATTCGCCATCATGGTATACCCTAAATACTGATACTCCCTCACCTCCTCCACCTCCTTACCCTTCCATCTCCATACCACCTTCTTCCGCCTCCCCCCCCCCCCCTTCCTACACCTCATCACCTTTGACTTTCCCACATTCAACTGTAGCCCCTTTTCGTCCATGTACCTTTGCAGTCTCGCCATCATACCCTTCATTCCTTCCTCATCCTCCGCCACCACCGCCACATCATCGGCATATGCCAGCGTGTACACCTTCCTCCCCCCCAATCTCACCCCTCCCCATCCACCCTTTTCCAGCTCCTCATCTAAGTCCGCCAGCAGCAGGGTAAACAAGCTCGGGCTCAGTGGGCATCCCTGCCTTACTCCCCTAGCAGTCCAAAACTCCCTCCCCATCTCTTCCCCCACCCTCACCCTACACACCGTTTCCTTCAAAACCTCCTCACACCTCTCCACCAGTCCCTCCCTCACTCCCCTCTTCCTCATCGCCTTCACTAACACCTCCCTGTCCACCGAGTCAAAAGCCGCCTTCAGGTCGATGAAGAACACCACCATCTTTCTGCCCTTCCTTGTCACCTGTCTATTTATCAAGTAATTTAACACATAGATGTTATCTATGCACCCCCTTCCTCTCCTAAAGCCGGCCTGACTCGGTGGCAACAAATTCTTCCCCTCCACCTCCTCTCTTAACCTCTCTGCCAACACAGACGCGTACACTTTGTACGCCGTCTGCGTTAGCGTCACCCCCCTATACTCCTCTACCCTCTTTCCGGTCCCTTTCTTAACCACTGGTACCACTACCCCTTCCTTCCAATCCTCCACCCAGCCCTCCCCCATCCAAACCCTATTACATATATCCCATAACCACTCCTCCACCTCTACCCCCCCATACTTCCATACTTCGTTCGCTATACCATCCCCCCCTCCTGCCTTCCCATCTTTCAGCTTCCTCACCACCCCTCTCACCTCCTCCTTACTTAATTCCCCCTCATCATCCTCCCCCTCCTTCTTTCCCCCCCTTTTCTCACCCTCCACTCTACTCCTCCCAATATCCCCCTAAAATAGTCCTCCACTCCTCCATTTTTATCCCCTCTTCCACCCTCCTTCTTTTCCTCCTCTCACTATTTACTATTTTCCACACCTGCCCTTCTGTCCTCACCCCCTCCAACTCCTTCTCCCATCTTTCTACCTCCTCCTTCTTTTTCCCCTCACACATACTCTTATATTCCTTTTTCTTTCTCCTATACTCTTTCCCATCCCCACCCTCCCTCCTCCATCGCCTCAACTCCCTTCTTATCTCCCCTTTCTCCTCCTTACACTCCTTGTCCCACCACCCTCTCCGTCCTACCCTCCCCCCTCCTTTCCCCACCTTCCCTATCACCCCTTTTATCCTATCCCTCAACTCCCTCCATTCTTCCTGTATTCCCCTTCCGCCTCCCTCTCTCTTCCCGAATACCCTTATAAACTCCTCTCTCCCCTTCTCCGTCCAGTTCCCCCTTGCTAACCCTTTTCCCACCTCCTTTTTCTCCCCTCCCAACCCCTCCCTACCTTCCCCCTTCAGCCAGATTACCACTGGGTGATGATCCGACTCTACCCTTTCAGCCACTTCCATTCTCTCCACCCTCTCCCTTGTGTCCTCGTTCCCCAGCACATAGTCAATGACCGTGTTCCCCCTTCCTCCTGTGTATGTCCACTCCCCCTCCTCATCTCCCTCCACGCCTCCATTCAATATCCCCCACGCCCTCCTCCAAAAAGCTACACAGCCTCCTCCCCTCACCATTCACCTCTCTGTCCTTCGACCTCCTACTTTCCAATCCCTTCTCTTCCTCATCTCCCCCCCCCATATCTCCCCCCCTTCACCCCCCGTCCTGTCGTTAAAATCTCCCCCTATCACCACCCTCACCCCCTCCTCTCTCCCTTCCACCCACTCCTTTAACTCCTCCAGCTTCCTCTGCAAATCCTTATTCACATACACTCCCACCACTCTCCACCACTCCCCCCCCCCCATCTTCACCTTCTTCATCATTATCCCCTCCTTCTCCCCCCCGTCCTCTTCCCTTATTTCTAACCCCTTCCTGACCCCCATTATCATCCCCCCCATTGCCCTCCCTCTCTTACTCTCCCTCTTTGCCCACTGCTTCTCCCACACATACCCCTTTGGCAACTTGTTCCTCACCCTCTCCCAGTCCTTTTCCTCTACCCACGTCTCGCATAATACCACCACATCCCATTCCTCCAAACCCTTCCCAAACTCCACATCCTTATTCTTCACCCCCGCCACATTCCAGAAAGCCACCTTCTATCTTCCTTCCCCTGCCATATCCCCTCCCCCTCTTAGTCTTTCTCCCCCCCTCCTTTCCCCCCTTCTCGTTTCCCTGCTCTTCCATCCATTTCTCGCTTACTTCATCCCACCTCCTCATCCTCCCATTCACCCACATTTTCATGTACCCTACCTGCACATTCATCCCCCTCCTCCTCTCCCCCTCTGCCTCCCTTTCTATCTTCCACTTTCCCCTCCTCTCCTCCTCCGTGAGGTCGTCCTCAATCCTCTCCTTCCCGACCTTCAACTTTTTCCTCGCCTCCATTACTTTCCTCTTCTCCTCCCTTCCCGCCAACTTCACTATCACCATTCCTCGTCCATCCCCTCCCGCTCTTCCTATCCTTGCCACTTCCTTCATACCCACCCCCTCCAGCCCCATACTCTCCCATAGCTTCTTCACCCCCTCCTCCACTTCCCCTCCTTCCCACCTCAATCCCCTTATTACAACATTATCCCTCCTTCCCTCTCTCTCCTTTCTATCCTGCTTTACCTCCAACTTTCTCAGCCTCAGCTTCCATTCCTCCACCTGTCCCTCCTCCACCCCTTCCTTAGCCTGTCTTCCTCCCTTTTCCCAGCTCTCTACCTTCTCCATCACTTCCACCATCCTTCTGTCCCTTCCTTCCAACTTTTCTAACTTTTCCTCTATTCCTTCCCTCCTCGCCTTCTCTTCCCTCATCCACTGCTCCCACTTCCTTCTTTCCCCTCTCCACTCCTCCTCCACCCTTCTTCTTTCCTCCCTTTCTTTCCTCATCTCCTCTTTCATCTCCCTTATCTCCCTTATTAACTCCATCATCACTCCTTCCATTCCCCCTCCCCCTGCTCCTCCCCTCTTTGCCCCCCTTTACTGGTGACCTTTCCGTTTTCCCCCTCCCCTCTCTCTCCACGTTCCCCACCTCCTCCTCTCTTCCTCTCTTTTTCCCCCCACCACTCTCTAAGCTCCCCACACTGCTCCCCACACTACTGCCACTGTCCTTCCTATCCCTTTCCTTTAACGTTTCGCTCCCCTTGTCCTTCCCCACCCCTTTCCTCCCCTCTCTACCCGTCTGCCCTTCTCCCCCACTCCCCCAACCACGTTCCCACCGATCTTCCCTTTAAACATACTCTTCTCTCCTTCTCCCCCGTTCAAAACTTCCCGCCTTCTCTACCAACACCGCTACCTCCTTTCCTCTCCGACAGGTGTCACCCCTAGCACCTCTCCTTGTCCTTTCCCACCACGCCTCTCTCACCTCTCACACCTAACCTCCAAACCTTCCCCTCTCCCTTCTATATCCCTGTCACCCTCAATCCCAGCCCTTTCCCTCTTATCCCTGTCTCTTCCACACCTCTCCCTTCACCTCTACACTCGCCCTCCACTCCCCCTTTCACTTTCTCTCCACACTTTCCCTACAGCACTAGCACCACTCACACTCAGCGCACCTTTCACCCAACGCGACCGGAAACGGAAGTCCCGGTAATCAGGAGTATTATATAGGTTTTTTTAGACGCTAAGTCTACGGTACGATTCTAAATCGTAATTGAACATAAAGTCTTAGACACGTAGTCTGTATAATGTGTAATACAAGAATTGACGCTGGGTCGATTTAGTAATGTTGAGTTGAGATATCGAGAGGATTCCTTCTCTCTGTATTGTGGTGGCTTCCAGTTGCCTATCAGCTTGCCCACGCTTTCTAGGATGGTAGCTGAGTGCTAGTGTAAGCGATCTCAGATGGTAGCCAGGTAGCCGGTAAAGGCGTCCCCAGATGGAAGTTGAATTTGGCTTCCTTCCTTCGGATTTAGTAATGACTTCTGGTGCCTATTAGCTGGCCCACGCTTTGGAGTATGTGGTGTAGGGAACGGTAAGTATGCCCTGGATGTGTAATTGAGGAGCTAATTAAAGCTACCTCGGTTTTGAGATTGAGGAGGTAATTAAAGCTACCTCGGTAGGAAGTTGAGGAGCTAACTAAAGCTACCTCGATAGGAAGTTGAGGAGCTAACTAAAGCTACCTCGATAGGAAGTTGAGGAGCTAACTAAAGCTACCTCGGTTTTGAGATTGAGGAGCTAATTAAAGCTACCTCGAGAGGAAGTCTTTTAGAGTTTGGGTTTTAAAGATAACTTCTTGTGTGCTGGTTCGGTGGCAGAACCTCGTCGTCGTCTGTTCTTCGTGGTTCGGTGGCAGAACCAAGTCTCCTCTCTGCTGCTGGCGAGCCTGTACTTATACCTCTTGTTGGTACTTGGCCCGCGCCAATCACTAGCTGCGCGATCTCGCGCACCAATTATAATTAACATCCGGTTCGCGCCATTCGCGTACTACGCTCGGTATATTCGGCGTCCGGTTGATCGTGCTGTCTACGCACGCGCGCTCTATTCACTCGCGGCACTGAGTTCGCTTGTTTGAAAGGACGGTTATGCGCGTGCGTTGCGCGTCACTGGATTCACTCGCGCGCTGTTTGAACGCGCTCTCTTAGATATAAGGTAAACATAATTAACAATTTGTGTAAAACAAAGGAAAAATTTATGGCGATCGTAGCGGTACGTTACACTCGAGAGGACCACGCGTCGACAGCGGGCTACCCCTTTTCTTCCTGTGTCTCTCCACGAGCCGTGTTGACGGTGGATTGTAGGAGCGTAGATATCTGGATGCCAGTTATTGAATTCAGGAGACGATAGAAACATTTTATTACAAAACACACATGTACTATAATTAAAGTAAATCGTATTCCTCTCGGGCAGGAGTACTGATAATGATCGAACTTGCGCCCCACTTCGCGCAGACCAATTACACGGAGGGTAGTCGGGTCACACACTGCCCAAATGATACAGGGTAATTCTGGAGCAACGCTCGTCAAGGAGATGCGCTGGTACCCCGTGGCGAGGACAGACCTTCGCATTGCCTCACCCGATTTTTATGGTTTTTTTCCCCGGAAAAAGGTACGAATCATGGGCTGAACGTAGCGAATTGAAGTCGACCCTCCGCAGTCGAGGGTGAAATATCCATTACAGCGTATTAAGAGACCCTTTTCTTCATCGTATCGAAAGGGAAGTGGAGCCAATGGATTCCTTATGTTTTTCTGACGAAAATCATACCAAATGTCATGCAAATCGGACTACTTTCACACAAGCTATTTGTATTCCCTATGTAAAAGTTGTCCGATTTACACGACATTTGTAATGATTTTCATCGGAAAACCCCAAGGAATCCATCCACGACACTTCCATATCCATACGATAAAGAATAAAGAATTCTTTTATTTCCTAACCAGATACAGGGTAATTAAGGAGCAACGCCCGTCAAGGAGATGCGGCGGCCTGGTACCCCGTGGCGAGGACAACCCCTCGCAGTGCCTGACCGAATTTTATGGCTTTCCACCAGCGAAGGGGTTCGAGTGCCTAATAAGAAGTGAGAAACCTTCGACTTGCGCATTTCTCATCAGATCTTTGCAAAAACGACACCTATCGATTCCTTATGTTTCGCCGATGAAGCTGACACAAAGAACGACGAAATTCGGACCATAATGAAGGAAAGTCCATGGAATATCGATTTATATCATTTCAAGCTGACTTGACTTGGTTAAAAATAGTCCGATTTACATGAAATTTGGTATGATTTTAATCGACGGAACGTCAGGAATCCATTGGCGCCACTTCCCCTTCGATACGATGAAGAAAAGAAGCAAACATTTGAAATCCTGAACATTTCTCACTTCTTAATGGTATTCCAAACCCTTCGCGGGTCGAAAGCCATAAAATTCGATGGGCACTGCGGGGTGTTGTCCTCGCCACGGGGTGACGGGCGTTGCTCCAGAATTACCCTGTATCATTTGGGCAGTGTGTGACCCGACTACCCTCCGTGTAATTGGTCTGCGCGAAGTGGGGCGCAAGTTCGATCATTATCAGTACACCTGCCCGTGAGGAATACGATTTACTTTAATTATAGTACATGTGTGTTTTGTAATAAAATGTTTCTATCGTCTCCTGAATTCAATAACTGGCATCCAGATATCTACGCTTCTACAATCCACCGTCAACACGGCTCGTGGAGAGACACAGGAAGAAAAGGGGTAGCCCGCTGTCGACGCGTGGTCCTCTCGAGTATAAACACGAGCTTCAATATCAGAACAAAAGCAAGCGTTAACGTGTTCCGTGCGAGAGAAGGTGGGCATTGCTGTGAAGAGGGCCTCTTCAAGAGAGCAGCCGTTTGTGAGGAATGCAAATCCGAATGGTTCTGATACAATCTGCTCCCTATGATTGAAATTTAGTCTAGCAATTTTCACTCCTCCTAACCTAACCAATCGAACTTGCATCCCTCCCAAAAGAAGCATGTGCGAAATAAAAGTAACGGTGCGCTTCTCGATACCGCAGATGTACCTACCTAAGTAGCATTTCTGACGGAAAAAAATTGTCCAGCCTTTGGGCCTGGCGTAGACCTTCGGCAGGTAGGTATCTATTTCAAAAGGCAGTGCCACCCGTGGAGCCAGTAAGACCGTCCCCGGTCCGTGCTATACCAGACAGTTTTCTTCCAGTGAAAATCAGTAAATTTTCAAGCGCAATATCTTAAAAACCAGTGAAAATAAAGTGTATACATTAAAGCTTATTGAATTTGTCTTGGAACGCACTATCAACTCAGGTGTTCAAAAAAAATAGTTCCATTTGAAAAACCGAACTTGACCATCGTATCTTTTAAAATAATAATCGATAAAAAAATTCGTTCGCGCTAATAAATTGGCCCCCTCGAACCATGCAATTCCCTTTTTTTTTTATATTTTTATCTCCAATAGTTTAGGAGAAAACCGGCTGTCCAGTCTTAGGTGGGACACCCTGTATAATATGTAATATGTGCATTATTTACAATGTGCAAGGATGCACCGCACGAAGCGAGGATGGCATAAATATTGCATCTATATGTGGCGATCATGTACCCGGCGCTAAAACCACCTTCTTACGTGCGTACGTTTTCAACGGTGGACGCACTGAAGGGTTTGGGCTCGCTGGTGAATCCGAGGACGGACCAGCGATAGGCGACGAGGTTTTGGGGGCATCTTCCAATAGGAAAAATGCCGGTTTGAGCAGATCTGTAGATATACTACGTAAATTACCATTGATAACTATTTCGTACACCGCATCCGAAACGCGTCTTTCTATTCTATAAGGGCCAGAGTAAGGACGCTCTAAAGCCCTCTTGGCTACATTTCTCATAAACACATGTGAACATGTCTTGAGTTCCTTGAAAAAGAATGCTCTTTTTTTATATTTATGTGCTACGGGTATCGGCCGTACCATACGCATAAATTCGCGGAATTCTTCAATGAAGATATTGGGATTTGGCGACAAATCGTCAGGCAGGAAAAACTCCCCAGGTAAACGAATAGTAGTACCAAACATAAATTCCGCTGGAGATGCTCCAACATCCACACGGACATGTGAGCGCAGCCCCAAAAGCACCGTTGACAACACTTGAGTCCAATTATCACTTGTGTGGCACATTATCGCCGCTTTAAGCACGCGGTGCCACCTTTCAATCATCCCATTGGATGCTGGATGATACGGAGTCGTCCGAATACGCTCAGAACCAATTAAATTAAGCAATGCTGTGAATAAACGCGATTCAAACTGCGCGCCTTGATCTGTCGTTATCACTTTCGGCGCCCCGTATCGAGAAATCCAAGTGTCGAAAAATGCTCTGGCTATCGTCTGCGCGGAAGTTTCCACCAAAGGAACAGCCTCCACCCAGCGCGAGAAACGATCTATCATCGTCAAACAATACTTGAATCCGTTGCTGGCCGGCAATGGACCTATAATGTCAATATGCACCTGATCGAAGCGACCGTCGGGTGCAACAAAATGTTCCGGCACCCATTTGACGTGGCGCGAAACCTTTGACTGTTGGCAAACTATACACTGCTTGCACCAGTGCGCAATGACTCTACTCATGTCCGGCCAGACATAGCGTTGACGAATTGTACGATCCGTAATCTTCGCGCTTGGGTGTGCCGGGCTATGGAACATCTCAAAAACTGCCCCCCGAAGCGACGCAGGAATGTACAGACGAATCGCCTCTCCGGTCATTTCGCAAAATACTGCGGTGTGGGCAGGACCCCACTGCAATTTAATTAATTTTAATTGCGGATTGGGAGCTTTGCAAAGCTGCACCAATTCTTCGTCTTTATCTTGCTCCGACGTCAAATCCTTCAAATTTATTTCCAATGAAAGTCTTAATGATTCTACACGAGATAACGGGTCTGCAACTACATTGCTAGTACCCGGTACATGCTCGATTGATGTAGTGAATTGTGCTATAAAGGATAGTTGACGAATTTGACGCGGAGAAGCCTTGTCAGACCGCTGAATAAAGGCATAAACAAGTGGCTTATGGTCTGTAAGAATCTTAAAAATTCTACCTTCAACAAAATAGCGAAAGTGCTTTACTGCCTCGAAAATTGCAGTTAATTCGCGATCGTACGCACTGTAATTCCTCTGCGCGGGGGACAGCTTCTGAGAGTAAAAAGCCAATGGTTCCCAGACTCCCGATACAGATTCCTGCTCAAGGACTGCGCCCACCGCGACGTCCGAAGCGTCGGTGACAATACGCGTCTCCGCGCCGGCACGAGGATGCACCAACAATGTTGCATTTGCCAGGGTTTCCTTAACCCTGATGAATGCCGAATCCGACTCATCATCCCACGGGATTGGCCTTTTGTCATTTTTTTTTTAATCCCTCAAAAATGCATTTAAAGGTGCTTGGATTTTTGCAGCTTGCGGAATATTCAAGCGGTAGAAATTTGTCATTCCCAAAAAGCGTCTTAGCTCCATAACCGTTGTCGGTTTGGGAAAAGAAGTAATCGCCTCCACCTTTTTAGCGGTAGGTCGAATACCTTTAGAATTTATGATATATCCGAGAAATTCAATCTCTGCTACACCAAGGACACACTTACTTAAATTCAATCTAAGATTGGCATTTTTAATTCTTTCAAAAACAGTCTTTAAATGCTTGGCATGCTCTTCCGCAGAATTAGAAGCAATTAAAATGTCGTCTATGTAGACAAACACGAAATCCAAGTCTCCAAGCACCCGGTCTACATATCTTTGGAAAGTTTGACTAGCATTACGTAAACCGTAGGTCATGTATACGAACTCGAAAAGTCCGAACGGGGTGATGACTGCCGTCTTCGGAATATCCTCAGGGGCCATAGGAATCTGGTTGTATGCTCGATGGAGATCTAATGACGAGAATATCGTCCTGCCCGCAAGATATGTCGCACAATCGTGCAAATGAGGCGTAGGATAACGATCCGGGATGGTTACGGAATTTACTCTCCTAAAATCCCCCGCGATCCTCCATGTACCGTCCGCCTTTAATATTAAATGAATGGGGCTCGACCACGGACTAGATGACGGACGACAAATGCCCGACTCCACGAGAACCTTCATTTCAGCTTTCGCAGCTTTTAATTTATCCGGATTTAATCGTCTCGGACGTTCGGAAATAGGAGGACCCGAGGTTACCATATGGTGATAAACATCCGTTCCACTAGGCGGATCCACACGAGAGCTACCAGTTATCTCAGGAAATTCCGACAATAATTTTGCATACGTTGAAGAGCGATCTATTGCGTGTGTCGACACGAAGTCCACGCTCTTCACCGTTGTGTTAACCGCTAAACCCGTCAGTGTATCAACAAGACAACGGTTACGCAGGTCGACCGATATCCCGTAGTGCGTGAGAAAATCCGCGCCTAAAATGGCGAATGGAACAGAGGCTATTGTAAAATTCCATTTTAAGGAACGCCTAAGGCCTATATCTAATGACCTAAGTGATTCACCAAAAGTGTTTATTAAGGTATTGTTCGCGGCGAATAGCTTAAACGAACTAGGTACGCCGCATTTCGTTTTACAAGCCGGTATCAACGAAATGTCTGCATCGGTATCGATTAGGAAAGTCATTCCTGACACCCGGTCGCGGACATGGAGACGTTTCGATACATTACGACCCTCTTTTCCCGTCTCCATTACGGAGGGTCGGATTAATTTCCCGACTTCCAAGTTGCAAATTTTTCACACCACTTCTTACACGACGTGGGATTATTCGGATATTTAGTATGCCAAAAGCACAATTTTTCCGTTTTCCTATCGCGGGAAGGCGTACGCTTTCGATCTGATCGCGTTTGAGACCGCGGTTTACGTGAATTACCTCCGTGATCTAAACGCTGCAATTTGGTGTTAAGCGCTTTTAAGCCTTCCGCCAAATGCTTTATTTCGTTGCGAATTTCCAACAACGCTGAACTAGTGGGTTCTGACGAACCGGCAGACGATGCTATTACAGAATCATTGCTTGCAGAGCTCTCTGCAATCTTGTCCGCCATATCCGCAAGCTTATTTACATCTGTAATACCGCTTGCCGACAATATGGCACGCATATTCGCGGGTAAGTGATCGAGGAAAATTGATTTTATTATTGCATTGTCGCATTTTCCGTCATTTAATGCACGCAATCGGTTTAATATTAGAGAAGGTTTACCATCGGTAATTACCTGCCCTTTTAATAATTTTCTTAGGTTGCATTCCTCGGATGCCGCAAAGGTAGCAATTATTCGTTTTTTTATCAATTCAAAGATGTCCGGCGGCCGAGGTGATTGGATTATTAAATCCTTGATAACCGATACAATTTCGAAATCTAGTGCAGCAATTACAATATCTGCTTTTGTATTTTCAGCAGAAATCTGTGCGCTACGTAATGACGCTTCCACTTGGACAAACCAAAGAGCAGGATCCGCGTGAAAAAATTGAAGAATTTTTGGAACGCGATAATGATCCACCCGTGGTTGCCCAACCGACAAGTCATCGTCTGCTGGGCTTGAATTATCGTCGTTACGCGACATATTGTTAATAAAATAATATGTTAATAAAATTACTATAATATAAACGTTTAAAATAATGTGAATAAATATGATTATTATAATATGAGATAATATCATGTAATTATCTAATATATATGTGAATTAACGAATTATAAAGACGCATGAATAAATATATTTATACCTTATGTTCTAAAATCAGTCTTTTCGGTTACTGCGAAAATCACAACAAAGTTGCCCTTCAGACGCAACGCAAACGCGCGGAGCGAGCGTGTGCAACGGTTCGCAGAATACGCCGTTGCCAGTTCCTCGCCGTCGAAAAATTCTCGCCCGAACGCGCGCAATTCCACGAAATTTTGGCAGATCCGGCAACGTCGGAATCTTTTCGCCCGGCGTAGACGCGCGCGATTTCGAATGACCCGAAGGTTATATAGACTAATATAAGTACATGACCACCACAATACACAATGCTCAAGAGATTTATTGCCAAACTCGCTTACCGCAATTCCCAGAAGACCCCTCAGCATGGAAGTACGCCTTGTCTGGCTCGACGAAGACTGAAGCCCCCAGTGCTGTATGACGACTCGGCAGGCAACGAAGTCGTGTCGTTGTGCCGCAAAGATGGTCTCTGGATTCACTGCATACGGACATCAAGGCAGCGGAGGATAGGAATCGCTGGATAAGACAGAAACATCCTCTCGTTCTGGACGAAACAGCGAACTACCAGCAATTTGTGGTACCCCAACACTATGGGTACGGGCTGGAACGTCTGCTGACTTTTCCAGAAGTGGTGGATTACCCACTTTTTTTTTTTAACCGGCCGTAGAAGAACCTCGTGGGCTAGGCTTGAAAAGTTGACCGCAGCTTCCACGTGGTAAGTACAACAAACTGTTGTCGGGGTCACCAATGTAGGGAATTGGATGGGTTCTGGTAACGTACAATATACGTTCTCCCCAGCGGCCTACTTCCGCTGTGTTCAATTGACAACTAGGCTGGTTAAATAACTGGTTACACTGCAGTTGATGTTATGTCTTTAATTATAAACCATCATCTCCACAGAGGCGGATGATGATGGGAATACCCACCAGACAATATCTGGATAGAGGGCAACTATAATACAACTGCACCACGTGTACGAGAACTAGGCACATGTGCAGTTCACAGAGAGGTTCGCTCTGTATCACGTAGTGTAACGTTCTGCGTGCCGCATGGCAACGCTCGCCGATGCGCGGACTATCCCCACTCCTGAACATGTACGGAGAGGGGGAACCGCCGATCCCCACAACTGTGTAGGGTTCACACTGACGGGTGAAGTAGGAATCCCTCTTGACGGCCCTACGCCGTTGAGATGGGAGGTGCTGGTAATAACTTCACCGGGTTTAGGTAGTACAGGAAGATATGTATATTTGTACAATGTACGCCGTTGTCTCCGATGGAGATCGAAGGCGTGGTTGATTCCCACGTTAATTACGTAGGAGAATACGCATGAGCGCAATACGCGTGTAACATACACGTGGATAATACCGTATAAGGGTTTACACGAGATAAAGGACACGTGGTCCAAAGACTGACTAGCAGTCACGAGTGACCTTACAGAAGGAAGTCACAAAGCGAAGTGGCGCGCCATGCAAACCGCACGGCAACGCATGTCGGCTCGCGCAGTCTCCCCACTACCAGACAATCCCTGGAGTGGGAGAACAGCCGCTCCCCACACACTCCCCCCCGAGTGCAAGTGTGCACATGCACGAACTTAATCTATATAATAAAAAATAATATAATAATATAATACAAGATATATACAGTATGTACAGTTTGCATGTACGATGCAACGAGGTTGGCAACCTTTGCAGTTTCGTGTGGTTATGAGCCCTGCGCTATTTTTACTTTCCTTCGGGAATACGTTTTCAACGCTGGTCTCGGCGGAATGTCCGATAACACCGAAGCGTCTTTTGAGGGACCTGCCTTATCGGGCGTCGCTTCGGGCGCGTCTTCTAACATGAAGAACGCTGGTTTTAGTAGGTCAGTTGATACGCATCGCGCGGCACCGTTTACAACGATTTCATAGACCGCGTCGGAGATACGTTTTTCTATTTTGAACGGGCCGGAATAATGAGGTTCCAGCGTCTTCTTCGCCATATTGCGAAGAAAGACATGGGAGCACGTTTTCAATTCTTTGAAAAAAATGCTCGCTTTTTATAATTGTGCACTACCGGTACCGGCCTAACCATGCGCATGTATTCTCGGAATTCCTCGATGAATATTTGCGGATTTGGCGACAAATCGTCGGGAAGAAAGAATTCCCCAGGCAAGCAAATTGCTTTTCCGAACAGAAACTCTGCCGGGGACGCACCGGTATCCGTGCGAACGTGCGAACGCAACCCCATGAGCACTACGGACAGCGCTCGAGACCAATTCTCTCCTGCATGGCACATAATTGCTGCTTTCAATACTCGGTGCCAACGTTCTATCATACCGTTGGATGCCGGGTGATACGGGGTAGTCCGTATACGTTCCGAACCTATTAAGGTCAACAATGCAGTAAACAATCGTGACTCGAACTGTGATCCTTGATCGGTGGTTATCACCTTGGGTGCACCGTATCGAGAGATCCAGGTATCGAAAAATGCTCTCGCGACTGTCCGCGCAGAAGTTTCAACGATAGGAGTCGCCTCAACTCAGCGCGAAAATCGATCGATCATTGTCAGACAGTATGCGAAACCCTCACTAACCGGTAAAGGACCGATTATGTCTATGTGTATTTGGTCAAATCGACCATTCGATGCAACAAAATGTTCCGGAACACGTTTTACATGTCGTGTGACTTTTGATCGTTGACAATCAATGCAGTGCTTGCACCAGAGTGCAATGTCTCTGTGCATGTTTGGCCAGACATACCGCTGTCTGATCGTGCGATCTGATATCTTCGCACTGGGATGAGCAGGCTTGTGAAACATCCCAAAAACTGTCTCGCGCAAAGATGCAGGAATGTATGGCCGAATGGCCTCACCAGACATCTCGCAAAACACGGCGGTATGGGCCGGGCCCCATTGCAATTTAATTAATTTCAAAGGAGGATCCGTCATATTTTGTAACTGAACCAACTCCACGTCTTGAGTTTGGGCTTGCGCCAATTCTTTAAGATTAATCTCCAGAGGCAGTCTGAGAGATTCAATTCGCGACAATGGATCTGCAACAACATTGTTCTGACCCGGAATGTGTTCAATTATCGTAGTAAATTGAGCTATGAATGAAAGTTGGCGTATCTGGCGTGGCGATGCCTTGTCAGAAGACTGTTTAAAAGCATAAACGAGAGGTTTGTGATCAGTTACGATTTTAAAATTTCTGCCTTCAACGTAGTATCTAAAATGTTTTAAAGCTTCAAAAATCGCGGTTAACTCGCGATCGTACGCACTGTAATTCAATTGCGCGGGCGACAGTTTCTGGGAAAAAAATGCCAACGGCTCCCAATCGCCTGAGAAACTCTGCTGCTCAAGGGCTGCACCCATTGCTACGTCCGACGCATCGGTCACGATGCGCGTTTCGGCACCTTGACGAGGGTGTACCAGAAGGGCAGCCTCAGCAAGTTTTTTCTTGACGTCATCAAACGCCAGTTCTGACTCTGCAGTCCACTCGATTGGTCTCTTATCATTCTTTTTAGAATCTTTAAGATACGCATTCAGTGGTGCTTGAATCTTGGCGGCATGAGGAATACTGAGTCTATAGAAATTGGTCATACCCAAAAAACGTCTAAGCTCGACAATAGTTTTAGGCTTTGGGAAATTCGTGATGGCCTCCACCTTCTTGGTGGTAGGACGAATACCCTTTGAATTAATAAGATACCCTAAAAATTCAATTTCGGAAACACCAAAAACGCATTTACTTAGATTTAATCTAAGGTGGGCAGTTTTTAATCTTTCAAAGACCGTCTTTAAGTGTTCTGCATGTTCTTCTTGCGAAGAAGATGCAATCAAAATATCGTCTATATAAACGAAAACATAATCCAAATTCCCAAGCATCCTGTCAACGTATCGTTGAAAGGTTTGACTCGCATTCCTCAATCCATAAGTCATATATACAAACTCGAAGAGACCAAACGGCGTAATGACTGCCGTCTTTGGCACGTCCTCAGGCGCCATTGGAATCTGATTGTATGCTCTATGCAAGTCGAGCGAGGAGAAAATTGTCTCACCCGACAGATTCGTCGCACAATCGTGCAAATGAGGGGTCGGGTACCGATCCGGTACAGTAATCGCGTTAGTGCGACGATAATCTCCAGCGATCCTCCAGGTTCCGTCCGCTTTCATAATCATATGGATCGGGCTGGACCATGGACTGGAAGACGGGCGGCAAATACCCGCTTTCACCAGCCTTTTGAATTCCGCTTTTGCGGCTTTTAATTTGTCCGGGCTTAAACGCCTCGGTCGTTCGGAAACTGGAGGGCCAGTGGTGTTTATATAGTGATAAACATCACCGCCGGTCGGTGGGGCAACACGAGAATTTCCCGTGATTTCGGGGAATTGTAGTAATAAACCTGAGTACATCGATCCATGATCGATCGTACTGGTCGATGTAAATTCTACCCTCTTAATGCTAGCATGGACTTGTAATCCAGTGAGGGAATCCACGAGAACACGCTTGCGCAGGTCGACCGATAATCCGAAGTACGACAACAAATCCGCGCCTATAATCGCGTACGGAACGTCTGCGATTGTAAAATTCCACCTCAGTGGACGCCTGAGTCCCAGATCGAGTGATCTGAAAGATTCGCCATATGTGTTAATCCGGGTATCGTTCGCGGCGAATAACTTGAACGAAGTTGGCTCACCGCGCATTTTGTGAACAACGGGAAGCAGCGAGATATCTGCCCCTGTGTCGACGAGGAACATTTGTCCTGTTGCGCGATCGCGTACATGGAGACGCTTCGAAGTGGTGCGACCTTCCACGTCCGTCTCCGAGACGGAAGGTCGAACTATTTTCCCTGATTCCACGTCGAATATTGCGGACAAGACGGGTTACAATGCAGTGGATTGTTCGGAAATTTCTGATGGGAATAGCATAATTTTCCTTTGCTCTTATCGCGATTGGGTTTACCCTTTGATTTAGACCTAGACTTAGATCGCGAATTTCGAGCATTTAATTTCGTCTCAACTTTTTGTAGTCGTTTTGAGATCTCTTTTAACTGATCTCGAATTTCGGAAAGCGCGGAACTCGATACATCCGACCTTTCGACCGTGGCTACAGCCGTCTTTTCGGCGCTTTGATAATTTTCTGCTATTCTATCCGCCATCTCCGCAAGTTTATTCAAGTCGCTAATGTCACCTCCGGCTAGAATCGCGCGCGTAGTCACTGGTAAATGTTCATTAAAGATTGTACGCAGTATTTCGTCGCTACATTTACCCTTGTTTAAACCGCGAAGCCTATTTAAAATCCATGAGGGCTTTCCCGAAGTGGAGATTTGCCCTTTTAATAATTTCCGTAAGTTTTCCTTCGCCGAGGAAGCATAAGTACTTATTATCCGCTTTTTTATTTGCTGGAAAAGGTCTTCCGGTTGTGGAACTTGCGATATCAAGTCATTAAGTGACTCAACGATCTCATCGTCAAGCTCAGCTATAACAAAGTCTGCCTTTGTACTATCGACAGTTATGCGGGCACTTCGCAAAGACGCTTCGACACGCAAGAACCACGTCTCTGGATTTGCGCGAAAGAATTTTGGGATTTTTGGAATCCTATAATTGTCGATGTGCGGATCGCTACCGCTTTGATTTTGCCCCGAAACACTCGGGTTGTCGTCGTTGGGCGGCATTGTAAAGTAAGTGAATAAAAATACTATAATACAAAATATTAGATAGAACTGTACAACTATTACTATTACTACGCAATATTGCAGTAGCATGGATTAAAAGTATGTGTACATAAGTGCCGCCGTATAGCAAGAACGCGGTTACGAACGCGAATACGTGCTGTATTATTGACGACAATGTCTTGGCATTTTATTTCAGGACGCACAACAATGTTGCCCTTCGCGAGATCGTTCGGACGAACGCGTGATGCTAGCCGGGCGCGCGCTGTTGCCAATAGTTTCGAAAGCGATTTTATACGCTTAGCGGTACGCCATTCAACGAATTCACGACCGATCCGACAACGTCGCAGTTCCTTTATTCTCGCACGCGCGCGAAATTTCGAACGGTATGACGATTGTACGATGTAAAAAGACTCATAACCACCACGAAATACAAATGATTATTGCCAACTCGCTCACCGCAATGCCTTCGTTGATTCTTCAGCTCAATCCTGGGAACTGCAGTTGTCCAGGAAGACAGCCAACACGTGCTGACAGCGGGAACAGGTCCAGATGCAGGAATCAGGAATCTGCATCCAGGAACTTGGTCGTGGCTCTGCCTGAACACCTCGGTCCTGTAGATACCAGGCACCCTGATGAAGGCCGAAGAGCTCCTCAGGAAGTCGTCTCGACGAGTAGACTATGCAACTGGTGCATGTAGCACATGCTACAGAAGATCGTCAAGGGTAGGCGATTATGAACATCCTCTCGTACAGGATTGGCAGCAAACACGGCGTCAACTGCTTAGCCGGATGCTGACGATTTGGTTCTGTTTCAGTAACAGGGCTGGCCGACTTCAAGACCAGCATCTCATGGTACTTCCAGCATTCACGTGGTGAAACGAACGTCGGGGTCACCAGATGTAGGGTTCACACTGACGGGTGAAGTAGGAATCCCTCTTGACGGCCCTACGCCGTTGAGATGGGATGTGCTGGTAATAACTTCACCGGGTTTAGGTAGTAAAGGAAGATATGTATATTTGTACAATGTACGCCGTTGTCTCCGATGGAGATCGAAGGCGTGGTTGATTCCCACGTTAATTACGTAGGAGAATACGCATGAGCGCAATACGCGTGTAACACACACGTGGATAATACCGTATAAGGGTTTACACGAGATAAAGGACACGTGGTCCAAAGACTGACTAGCAGTCACGAGTGACCTTACAGAACGAAGTCACAAAGCGAAGTGGCGCGCCATGCAAACCGCACGGCAACGCATGTCGGCTCGCGCAGTCTCCCCACTACCAGACAATCCCTGGAGTGGGAGAACAGCCGCTCCCCACAACTGGTCGGTTGGTGGCGCACCCTCTCGGCATGGTGGCGAGACCGCTACAGTTTAACATCACGTGCATGCGTGGGGTGTTCCCCCTTCACTGCGAATAGACTACGCATACATATACCGCCACACGGTAACCCATTTTCCGGCAACGCAGCCGGCAACCCTGGTTTTGTTCAGTGACTACTCATCATCTACTGGGTAACTCCATAATTCTGTTCTCACTGAATCTTTTAAATTTTCTAATATTTCGTACGAATAAGATCGTTATAGGATCAGTATGAGAACTTGGAAAAATTTAACATACTCCGATCGTTCTTAATTTAAAGCTCTTATGTAATATCAAATGCATGCTGCCTATTATTTGGAATAGTCCTATTTTATCGATACATTTTTATTCAACGACACTATTATTTAAAATGTAATTTTTAGAGAGCGAACGTTGTAAAGGAAAATTATGTAATAAGGAGACTGTAAAATTTATAAAGCTTCTCTTTTTTGAGAATCGATTTATTACGTTAGGCATATGATTCCTATATATGAACACTAAAGTTGAATTTTTTGTATTTTGATAATATTAATCGATCGCAATACTATTATGAAAGAAACAAATTATAACATTTAAATTTTATAATTGTATATACGTTTATATTAACTAATAAAGTGACCAAAATTACTGATCTCGAGTTCATTTTGAATACAATCGATTTATCACACCTTCCCTTCCCATATAGCATGAAATTGAAATACAAACTTCGTGTGATATATGAAGTTCCTCACACGTACCTATGAATTAAAAAACAAGAATGGTATTCTAAAAAATGTGATTAAGAATGATCCTGTATTACAGTGATAAGAAATACATTGAAAATTTAGTTCTTAGAGAAGTAAATTAGAGTGCAAAAATATACTGAAAGAGTGTTTAAAAAAGATTAATAATCATATAGTTATGCGATAAATATACAAATTTATTTTTATTTTCTGTTTTTTCTTGAACAATTAAAATAATTATTGAGTCAAAATTACATTATCCTTATCATTAAAAAATAGAAACATGTTGGTGACGGAAATTAAAGAAGGTGAAGAATATAATCGTGATTAAATTTTCGAAGCAGATAAAAGTACAAATTTAATATCTTATTGATAGTAATAAATATTATTTCATAAAAGTTTCAATGCACCTAGAAATCGACTTGTATTATTCGAAAAACCGAATATACGATTTCGATAAAAACTAAGCCCTATCTACTAAGGCACTCTTCATTGAGGCTGCCCCTTTGATATCCTTCAAAATCGTCGCATAAGTTCGGCAGGTAATGTTATTAACCATTAAGATTTCTATAAGATTAAGATAATTTTTTTACGCGTAAGTATTGTGCAATGTAAGAAACTTTTGTAAATAATTCTTTACTACACATTTTGTACCAAAAGTATATCTATTATAGCTTAAATACACGTGGAATTATTATTTAATAGTATTTCCACTGATAATGAGTATATTTACTTTGCTAGATATTATTTGTAATGGAAAAACTGTGAATAAAATCTTTCTGTACACATTCATAGTCTGAACGAAATGAATTGCCAGTTTAACACCACTGATAGCCTATCCCCAACATACCAATTGATTATCTTAAAAATCTTCAAGCCATTAAAAGTGAATGAGAAGTGTAATGTAGTTAAAAAGTTTTAAATAATCAAAACTTTTGCAATGAAATTATCTACGCCTGCTTTTGTACATTTAAAGTTGCTTGGATTTCTATTTATGTGACAATGTTTTATTTAAATAAAAAACGCATTCTATTAATTATTGGATTATTTCTACTGTGATAAGTAAAAGATGTTTCTCTGATGTTAGTACTTGATACTTCTTCAGTGGAATCAAAATGCTCTCGTTCCCCGTAATGTACATTGTGTTTGCCGCATCAAAAAAAGCTGCAGTCTATAATAACACCTCTGTAAAATCTACTTTTTACTAAAAATAATACGTAAAAGCAGACAAATCTTAACAAAGAAGACTTATGACATTGAATAGTTCTTTACATGCTGCAGTCCATAAATTTTTCCTTTAAAGATATTTCTCAATTCGCTCTATGTTTTTCAAATACATGTTCTATAAAAACCACAAGACTGAGGGTGATAATTTTTAACCATAGCTTTATTCTTTATGTGAATAACACATTGTGCATTAAATCTAATTCTACTCTTGATCATTAGGTATAGGTTAAGAAATTGTTGCAAGTAGGTAGTATGAAATTTCTAAGAATCCACTCAAATAAATTTGAATGGTGAAGTAGAAAGCGGGAATTGCGCGCAGTCTCGTGAATTTTCAATGTGCTAGTCGAAGATCTTTAAAGCGTCCCATAACTTCGCAAGCAAGAGAGCCCGCAAAATGTATAACAATCTCTCTACGTCTGCGCGAGAATGAGTGTGTACGGAATATAAAGAGTTTAAGAGAGTCTACACCTATTTCTATTTGAAGAAGGTACAGCTTCGAGCGTCCCCCGTCTAGCTGCGTCTTCGTCTAACATGGAAGCCTGAAGAGCTCTGGCAAGTGCCTCGTCTTCACTCATACTGCCTTGATAGCTCTTGACGATTTCACCGTTTCTCCTGTTTGCGTTTACATTGTTTTCTAAAGCGTCGAGCCGTCTTCTGCGAGTGGCCTCTGCTTGGCCCAAACACGCGTGGTCCGTCGGATGCCTATGCTTTAAACAGAAGTTCTCACCGCAATCGGAACAGCGCACTTGAACGATTTCCTTGATTTTACAACCCTTCGTTGAACATCTGGAAAAGGAAGGATTTCTCAACTAATCGCTATGTGTATTTTGATTAACAAATATTCGTTTATCAAAGAACTTTGGATTTGTAAATGTAGGCGTTTGGCGCTCGGAGAGAGACGGCCTATGGTACCAGTGGCCCATAGGTGGCGTCTATTAAGTAAGAGTTCGGAACTAAGAGAAAGGGAAAGCTGCGGGGTGTCAGGATTTGAACCCGGGCAGTCTGCCTAACCGAGTCACCCACGCCGACTTCTCGTAGTCTCTTAGTTCCGAACTCCTACTTAACCAAAGCCACCTATGGACCACTTGCACCATAGGCCGTCTCTCCGAGCGCCAAACGCCTACATAAAGATGTAAACTCATTTAAAAAAGTCAAGAATAATTAGACATGGTTTATAGGAAGTAATGAATTAAGATTTTATGGTAAAAGTCGATATATTTAGTAATCATGTTACTAGCCAGAATTATGGTTGATTAACCATGTACCAAATTAGAGATGATGTTTTACCTGTTGGAGAAAATTTTCTGTCCAGGTTTTCTCAAGTCTGATTGACACTCATTATCGATATGTTGTCCAACCGCAATGTCTGGAGGATCGCCACGCTTCGCAGGTACTGGCATGTTACACAGCGGACACACTGGAACTTGGACATCTTTCTTATAAGCGCTTGGACAGCTATGGTTGGTATATGATATGTGTTCTGTACAAAAAATTGCTGAACAGGCGTCACATTTAAGTGGTAAAAAGTCCAAACGATTGCAACTGTTTTCTGAACAATGTTCACCTACGTTTGGAAGTTCCATTTCTGATAAGAAGAATCTGAAACAGAAATTACATCGTACTGTATATTTCGCAACAATACATCTACGAAATACACTGGGCGTCAAAAGTGGCTTCTCTTTGAAAATTTGGCTATGTTGCATGTCATTAGAACCATTGAGTTATGCCTAGTGACGTGCAACGTTGCCAAATTTCCAAAGGGTAGCTGGTTTTGATGCCTAATGTACCCAAAATTTGATATATACAGAAAAATAACTCAATTTGCTTGAATCCATTGACAAATTATATATTATTATTTAAAAAATAACCAATAGCATTACAAATGTATTGGTAATATTCAAAATTTATATTTTATATATTTATTTTTATATTTCTTTAAAATATGCCCCTTTGCTTTTAACAACAGAGTTGTATAATATATAATAAAGAATTACAAGTGGATTTATCAAATGGTGCAATTATAAAATGAAATAGAATTTTAAATAGTACAAAAACCAATTTGTCATTTATTATTCCAATTAATTTATTATATTTATGAAACACTATTATTAAATGACTTTTCATTGTTGCAAATTCGAATTCAGTGTGCGAAAAGATATATATAAAAAAAGAATGACTTGCATTATTTGTTTTTTATTAACATTGATAGATAATTTGTAGAAATTATTACAAATACGGGATAAACAATTATCCTAAGAATATTTCAAATGTAACAACATACTTTTATTATACACTTTGAGAAAATAATCTAAAGGACTTTTATTTAAAAAACACTGTACCACAACAATGATTATTACAAATTTCAAATTCTAACCTAAAATCGTACTAAACATACTTCGCATAAAGGAGTTACATTTTTTTAGAAAATTATGTATTTCATTCAAAGTGAAAGGATGTTGGAAAATATTATATCAAATTAAAATTCATTTCCAAAACCAAATTTGTATGTAACAATCTGTGACTGTAAAATATAACCTCCAATGTTTCACTTGCTTCTTAACAAAAGATAAGATTAAACGAACAAAAGATTCTGAACGACCATAATTTGCACCAATAAATTTAAAAAATGCATCGTAATAAATAAAGATTCAAACATAAAACTTAATAAAAATGGAAAATATGTCGTTATATGATTTTAAATACGTACCTACAATAAAGTTGAGCTAAATTTGCAGAAATTTCTCGCTATATCATAAATAACACTTCACTTTTAATATATATCCCGATATAACGAATGTCACTCCGAATAATTCGATTTTTAATTGTACCACTCAAATTTTCAAAATTTTATCACGGATAAAAATTGCACCTCACGGTTATACTTTTCCTATATCTGTGAATTGACATACGCTTTCACCAGGCCACCAAGAACGACTGACTTGTGATATTTGACATGATGCACGTTATAAACGGTTATAAGCCTTACGAAACGGACGGTGTAGTCACGTCATTCGATGAATAACGTCAAATACTTAACGCGAATTAAGGGGGTAGACACGTCACGTGGTTTGGCCGATTCGGCAGGTCGGTATTACAGCAGGTTTTTTCTGCACTGAAATGGTATTACCCATAGATACGCGGCTGCCTGTGCACGCGAGAGGGAGCTGTTTGCTATTTCCATATGTTATTTTGAATGTGGAAAGAAATTCTCAGCTGTTGCGTTGTACTTTTTAAACAGAAAGTCTGCTGGTACTGCAAACGTAGAAAATTCATTGTACATTTACTTGAAATGTGCTTATGCTACAATATTCTACGTTGGCAGTAAGGAATTATAAGTGAAAAGGAAAAATAGATGAGGGCATGTCCCCAGAAAATGAAGTTTGTTAGGATAGACATTTTTTAATTAGCAAAACACTGAAACAGAACATGAAATACACATCCTATGCAGAAAGCAGTTATGAACAAACATATATAAAATTGTGTTTGATGTTGAATCCAACGCGTGATTATTATGTGGTTCCTCCTCGAAGTGACAGAAAATATAACCTATGTATATGCTATAAGACAATAAATATTTAGCGGCTATTTCGTTGTATTACGCTACATTTGTGAACTTTTCATCATCCTTCCGAAACATTATTATTACGCCGCAACAGTATCTTTAGGAAATCGGGTATAGCATATAGGTTATATTCTCTGTCACTTGGAGGACTGGATTTTCTGTCCTCGAAGTGACAGAAAATATAACCTATATGCTAGACCCGATTTCCTAAAGATACTGTTGCGACGTAATAATAATGTTTCGGAAGGATGATAAAAAGTTCACAAATGTAGCGCAAAAGAACGAAATAGCCGCTCAACATTTATTGTCATATAGCGTATACATAGGTTATATTTTCTGTCACTTCGAGGAGGGGACCATAGACATATATAGACGGCGGAGCGTAAGCTGAGGGGGGTGGCAAGGTTCGCGGTAAGGGAAGCGATACGAGTAAATCGGATAACGCTGTGGTTATGCATGCCGAATGCATCCGAAGCTAACCGACGTGCCTGTATCTGAACCTATGCCTTTACCCCTCCAAGCCTTCCTTCCCCACGCCAATAGTCCCATCTTCTGATCCGTCTATATATGTCTATGGAGGGGCCACGTAATAATCACGCGCATCCAGCCTGCGCATTTTTTTTATGAAAAAATTATTTAAATCGGACTATTTTTAACGAAACGGGCTTTCAATTCTGCAAACAAATTTTTCACGTAATTTCCTCAATTATGGTTTGAGTTGTATCATTTTTGGGGCCAATTTGATTGAGAAAGTATAAGGAATCGATTGACGCCACGATCGCAAAGATCTGATTAGAAAATGCAAAACTTCAGATTCATCAGTGCTTAGTGCGCAACATTGTATGGCCCCGCTGGTTTCAAGCGTCGAAGCCGACGAAACTCAGCGAGACACATGTGTAAAATAACATATTTGCAGTTTTATAATTGAAGATGTAGTGAACGTTACAGGACTGTCTTTATATATGGCTCTCACAAACAAAATCGCCTGACTTGTTAGACATGAAACCGGGCATACAAATGGTAGCGCATATCGCCGAAAGCATCAGAAAGAATATGTACAGTCTTCCAATGTTTCAATTGTTGAGAAGCCTTTGGGCTCAGTTTATCGGGAAAGTCCTACCCACCCCACTGTTTTGCTTTCTCGTTGCGAGCGTGGACCTTCGGGTCCTAGTAGACCGCCCGTTGACAGCCGAGAACAATAAGACCGACGAGCTAGATAAAATACCCAGTACAGAAAAATAAAATGTTCGTGTTTTTGATAAGTATTGATGAAAGTATTACCGATGAATTTTTTAGGATTTCCCGATGAAAATGATATCAAACATGGAGCAATTCGATCAATTTTTATTGAACGTAGAGTGTGTTCTAATCATGTATTCATAAGAAAAAATAGACTAAATTGCTTCGTGTCTTGACTCACCAACAATCCATGAATGGTAACACTCTCATCAAGGTGTAATGAGAAATTTTGAACATTTCGTATTCAGTACTGGATGACTCAAGTCGCCGTCGACCGAGGGTGTACCGCTGGTGCGCTATTTCACTCGCACTCGGTTCACATCATTCGGTCTCCTTGTCAAGCGGTTCGAGCGAGGGCCCTGATAGGAGTGAATTTATTTGGGAAACAAAAGTCACGTCATTCATGACACCTACTCGCGAACAGATATACATATGTACGAGAAGAAACAATGCAATTGCCCGATGACTTGAAGCAACATTTCAATAGGTAAATGCATGAAACTCTGGGATCAGGAATTCCGAACCCAGTGGGGCATATGTAAGAACTGGCGAAATTCAACAATAGTTCGTCGTCTAAATTTTACAATTAAAGTATTTATTTGACGTGAATATAAAGTTTGTTAGCAAAGTCTTTCTCGATTTGAGTTCTGTAGAAGGCTGATTTTCCTTCGCCATGGAAAGTCCCCTCTTGGCCTTCTCGCTGGCAATCATGCGACTCGCTGAGTTTCGTGGGCTTCGGCGCTCGAAACCAGCGGGGCCATACAATGTTGCGCGCTAAGCAGTGACAAATCTGCAGTTCTGCATTTCTAATCAGATCTTTGCGAAAGTGACGTCAGTCGATTTCTCATGTTTTCTCGATCAAATTGGCCCCAAAAATGATATAATTCGGACCAAAATTAAGGAAATTACGTGAAAAATTTGTTTGTAGAAGTGAAAGCCCGTTTTGTTAAAAATAGTCCGATTTAAATTATTTTCTGCCAATATAACCGGGAGAATGCCAAGAATCCAATGGTGTCACTTTCATATTGATACGATGAAAAATAAACAAATTCTGTTTCTTTATAATCGATGACACATCGCCGAGCACGACGATCTCGCGCGGCTCGGGACACAAAGGTTCTCGTCGGTTATTCGAACTTCTAAGATCGTATTCAGATTTATTGGCCGGTGAGTTTCGTAACTAGGGGTGTGCGGTTACCCGATTTTTCGGGCTCGGGACGGGCCGGCAACTTTCGGGCGGGATCGGGCGGGGTCCCGATACTTTCGTATTGCTCGAGATCCCGACAGTTTCGGGACCCCAAGACTCGATTCGGGCTACAAGCATAGCCGCCATGAGCGGACAATTTGATTTCAGGTCGGCTCGGCAAAACTCGGACGCGATCGGACGATATCGTTACCAGTAATAGATTAAAATTATTACCTGAGAACATAGAAAAATTATGTTTCTTACACGTCAATTTGAAATAATAAAATATTCGCCTCCTGTATATTGTTGTTATTATGAAACATCCAGGAAATATTCCTTTCTGTATGCTTATAGTTCGTACGTTTTCTATTTTAAATCTGAACCTATCCGGAAAAAGATAATACCCTATATATTCCCTTTACATAAAGTACTAAGTATGAAGTATATTTTATTCAGATTTTAAAATATTGTCGATATAAAAATAGTCTTCTTCCCAAGTTCTGAACATGGTATTTATTTAAGTACGTATATGGATGTATTCAGTATTCACAGACTATTTGGTAGCAATGAAAATACATATATATGTAAATAAATAATAAGATACAAATTATGATTCAACAGGAGACAGAAAGGTAAAAACTTATCACTCTGGTATCGATATAAATGATATACATAATTCTTTCCGTCTAGGTCCGCTCGTAATAGCTGGCTTTCGAGCCGATCGCGTCCGAGTTTTGCCAAACCGACCTGAAATCAAATTGCCCGCTCATGGCGGTCATGCTTGTAGCCCGAATCGAGTCTCGGGATCCCGAAACCGTCGGGATCTCGAGCAATACGAAAGTATCGGGACCCCGCCCGATCCCGCCCGAAATTTTCCGACCCGTCCCGAGGGCCGAGAATCCGAGCCGCGGGACGATCCGCACACTCCTATTCGTATTTCGTAACGCGTATTCTGTCGTCATCGCAGAACACGAGTGAGCCAGAAGTGGTGGGGATAGCGCCAAGCTTCTGTCATGTATAGGTCAAACCGAGCTGAAGCGTAGAAATACACGCATCAGAATAGGTGTGCCTTAGGCCTTAGCTCCGAAAAAATTCAGGAGCTTTATTGGTCAGAACATTGATTCTTTCTCGATAGCTTCATCTCGTATTGGTCTACGCATTACTTCGTGACGCACACAACTACATATGTACTACGCTGACAATAAGAATAAATAACAGCCACACGTCTACGTTCAGACGGGGCCGAGCAGCATTCCCGTTACCCCACCATACCCTTCGGTGGCTAGGGAACTCCAACTGACAAATCCACGATCGTCAGATGGTGATGGCTGATTTCTCCTCGATCGCTGTTCGCGAAAACGAATCGACCGGCCAATATATTTGAATACGACCTTAGGATAAAGATATAATGAAAGATGAAAAATTATTCGAAGCCAAAGATGAAATGCCTTCGAATAAACAAAGGAAACTAATAAATACCCGAAGCTAAATAGAATTTTAGATTTAGGGTACACACACCCTCCCCCCAAACCTCGTGTCGATCGGCCACTGGGACCATTCGGAAGTATATTCTTTTAATTAAATAATGCCCATCACTGCATAGGAGCGTAAAGAATTACGAAAAAAATCAAGGAGTCAACTGTTGACCGGTTTGGAGACTTTTCCTTGTTATATGTTATATACAATAGTCGGAAGAATAATAATAAATGCAATAATTGCAAATAATTGCTGTAACTTCCACATTCTGAAAATATAATATCAGTAAATCACTACTTCCAGTGTTATTAAAAAATTCCAATCTCTTTTTTTATTTGAAATAATGTGGCCATATAATTATAACATATATTCGGCAGCGGTGATGTATGTGTTACAGTAAAAGCGTGAATTTAGTAAATGTAGACAATTCCCAGCAGTTCCTAGTCAATGTATGCCTAAAATGCATATAACCTAACCTAAAGTCGTCCGAAAATGCATGCATTTTGGCTTGTGTATCCAGCTAACGCTTCAGTTTTGCTATGATTCCACGTTGGCAGTCCTCCCGAGTAGGCGCCATCTCGTGTCCACTAGCTCAACTAAATTTGTCACGTAACTTGCTCTGTATTATCGCCAATATGGCGGAACTCGTATTTGGGAATGCAATCACGGGGATACGTTTTTCGTCCTTATATGAACAGATTTTAGGCTGGGTGAGGTCTCATTCGAAAGAGGAAGGTTCGAGACAGCCCGCTCTGGTCATCGTTTGAGCCACAAAACTCTTTTAGTGACCTAAAAATACTTGGATTCCTGCGGGTGTATTTTGTCGACTTTTGCTCTACTTTGAACACTCATATTATTAGATATCAACACAATCTCGTCGAACCATGACCAGAGCGGGCTGTATCGAACCTTCCTCTTTCGATTGAGACCTCACCCAGCCCAAAATCTGCTCATATAAGGACGAAAAACATATCCCCCCAAACCCATGTTTCGGGCACATTATGTGGGTATTACAGCGCGCTGCATTACCCGTGTCTACCCCCTTAAGCATGACATTTCTTTCGAGCATGTGACGACGCTTCTTAGACAGGCTACCAGAGGGCTACGAGTTGCAGATCATTCTCGTAAGTTCATAAAAATATTACGCTGTTACGCTATCGCTTGAATGTGGCCACGGAAATGTATATAATCGATATATATAGAGTATGTAGGAGCGAGATTTGAAACAGAGGACGAAGAAGAGTGTTTATTAGAGAGCGCGTCATGCTTTTCGGGGGGGGGGGGGGTTTCCCTGCTATTTTAAACGTGTCCTTACAATGGAACATCTGATGCCTGAACTCAGAAGGCGTACAAAAACCTGGGATTGTATTCAATAGCTTTTAAGTTACCGTTAGACTAGGCGAGGGTAATAAATAGCTTAGCTTTTTCCTTTGCACATCTGCGTGCCAAATTTCGTCGAGCGGGCAGCGGCTCGTCTCGTAAAAGCATTTAAAACTCTGTCCTCCCTTTCTATAATTGCCGATGTTCTGTTAGGATAAAACTCTGGCCGGAAGAGGCCGGAGTCATAAAGTCATAAACTTTTTCCGAGCGACGTCGTCTTGACCCTGAGGGTTGCGCGTACTTACCTGCGAGATATGTATGTACTGTACGTAGCCTATGTACTACCCCCGTGTCATCGGGAAGCGTGCCTCGATCACCAGACGAGAGTGGGAGGAAGCATGCAGGAAGGGCGAAGGACAGCCCACTAACGAAGCTTGAGGGATGTCATCATGCTGATTGGACGACAAGGATCTAAGGGAGGATCCGGAAGATCTCGACATCGACTTCGTCGACGAGCTCGGAGCGCTTGCTTCAACACCGCATTCATTCTGTTGCTAACCAGCTTCCTGAACAGTACTAAATATAGTTGAAGTTCAACTTGAATTCTGGGTTGTTTCATTTCAAATCCCGCGCACTCCAACGAGCAGAGCGGTTTAGCGCTCCACGGGCACCAATCCACGTCCAGTTCCCAATATCCCCGCTGAAATACGTAACAACGCTATCGCTTGAACTTGGCTGGGGAATTGTGTACAATCGATATGTAGAGTACGTAGAGCGAGATTTGAAACGGAGGACGAGGAAGAGTTTATTGTCAGGGCTCATAAACACGTAGAACGCGTTGTGTTTCGGGGGGGTTCTTCCTTGCTAATTTTTTAACGTGTCCTTACAATGTTAGTAGCTGATAACTGAACTCAGAAGGCGTATGGAAGCCTGAAATGGAAATTTCAAATTACAGTTAGGCCAGGCGAGGATAGTAAATAGCTTAACATTTACTTTAACATTTGCGTGCCAAATCTCGTTGAGCAGGCAGTGGTTCGTCTCGTAAAACCACTTAAAATTCTGTCTTCCCTTTCAATAATTGCCGATGTCCTGTAAGGGTAAAAACTTCAGTCGGGAGAGGCCGAAAGTCATAAACTTTGTTCGGGCGACGTCTTCTTAACCCTGAGGGTTGCGCTTACCTACCTTTTAGATGTGTATGTAATATATGTAGCCTATGTAAACTATGTAATCGGAAAAGCGTGTCTTGACCACCAGCCGAGGAGGGAAGCCCGAAGGAAGGGCCAAGGACGTAGAGACGACGAGAGGACAACCCACTGACGAAGCTTGAGGGATGTCATCGTTCTGATTGGACAACAAAGATGTATGGGAGGACCAGGAGTATCTTGTCATCGACTTAGTCGACGAGCTCGGAGCTGTTTCTTTAACGTTACTGGCATTCTGTCGCTAACCAGCTTTCTGCGCAGTTCAAATACACTTTGTCGTTTAGCTTGAAAATAGTTCCGTGTACGTTGTTTTATTTGAAACACCCGCACTCCGACGAGCAGAGCGGTTCAGCGCTCCACGGGTACCAACCCGCGTTCATTTTCTCAATATCCCCGCTAAAATACGTGACATGTTCAATTGTGTTCAATTAAGAACATTTTCCTATAAAAGCAGAACCACACTTTTGGCATTCGGCGAACGCCAAGAATTCGGTATTCGACAAACTGTGCGCCAAAATAGTACATACGAGACATATTTACTTCAGTTTCACATATCGCTGTTTAACGATTTTAAAGTTAGAAATAAAATTGAACAGGCACGTATGAACAATAACACAAAACTTATTGAAATTTTTAAAACCAAACAAAATACGATGCGAGTTATGTAAAATGCATTTTGCAAATAAATGTTCACAAAGCATGTGTTTGAGAATAAGGTGGGTGAGCGAACTGGTTGGAAGTGAGGTTAGGACGACAGTGAGAAGGGTGAATACAGTCACATTGATCTGAGTTGAGTAATTGGTCAATTTATTTCAAAGACTCGATGAGCCGATGAGTATTGAACACTCGTTGAGTGTGCAAATGATGAGCCTTGAGCCCCCTTTTACTCGTTGAGCACGCAAAGTCTATGGGCACGTGGCGAGCACATGTGAACGCAGTTCTCCGCGAGCACTTCACCCACGAAAATTACACCGTAAACGCAATCATACAGAATAATCGTCTGTGAGCACAAAATGAGATCGTGGTGAGCATTTGAGAGCACTGAGCAATGAGAAATTCACGTGATGAGAGGACGGAACGAGAATGTACGCGAACACGTCTTGCGTTTCATACAGCGTGAACAAGATTGATGAACGTTGGACCATCAGACTTCCGGTACGAGCAGAGATCGGGGGACTCCGGCCGGTGTTGATGGAGGGGGAACACCTACAGGAGCGGTGGTAATGTGTGCGTGAATTGACGCCAGCGCGAAGCCAAGCCAAGTGGTGACAACGCGAAGCGAATGTGACGTCACAGATGTACCGACGCCAGCGCCAAGCCAAGCCAAATGCGCCACGGGCGCGTACAGAATGTGGGCATGAGACGCCACGATTGGAGACGAACCGACGCCAGCGCCAAGCGAGTGACGCCGCGGCCAATCAGCGTCGACAACATATGTCCCGGTGACGCTGATTGGCCGTGGTTCGGTTCGTCTTCCATCCTGGCGTCTCACGCACACATTGCCACCGCTCCCTGTAGGTGTTTCCTTCTGACCAATAGCAGCGGTGGACTCCAGCTGCCCTTGAGATCAACACCGGCTGGAGTCCGTCGAAGCTGAATTTCAGGGTTTCGAGGAGTCCACCGTAGTGACGTGAGCATGTGACGTCACATTCGTTTCGCGTTGTCGCCATTACCACCGCTCCTGTAGGTGTTCCCCCTCCATCAACACCGGCCGGAGTCCCCCGATCTCTGAATCGAGCAGACCCTGCGCAGCGCGATCTGACGGCAGATAGGCAGCAGAAATCGAGCAGATTCTGATGTCAGGATCTGACAGCAGTTTGGCGGCAGACACTGCGGAGAATCTGCTGGTACAATTTAATGTCAGAAATCGAGCAGACTCTGCGCAGCGCGATCTGACGGCAGATAGGCAGCAGAAATCGAGCAGATTCTATTTATATATAAATCGATTGATGCATACACGCATCTAAATGATAAATAATTTTTCTTCATTTTCCAAAAATATTTATATTATCTTTAATACATTTACCATACATATAATTTTAGTTTTTATTAATTTAATTTGTGTTTACAAGTTTTACAAAATAATGTAAATAGCACATATAAATTAGAAAAATAACTTTTAATATTGACATTTATTACATATACAGTGTGTCCGCGGGAAAGCTAAACAGCCGGCTCCCTCCTAAACTATTGGAGATAAAAATATAAAAAAAATAGGGAATTGCATGGTTCGAGGGGGCCAATTATTTAGCGCGAACGAATTTTTTTATCGATTATTATTTTAAAAGATACGATGGTCAAGTTCGGTTTTTCAAATGGAACTATTTTTTTTGAACACCTGAGTTGATAGTGCGTTCCAAGACAAATTCAGTAAGCTTTAATGTATACACTTTATTTTCACTGGTTTTTAAGATATTGCGCTTGCAAATTTACTGATTTTCACTGGAAGAAAACTGTCTGGTATAGCACGGACCGGGGACGGTCTTACTGGTTCCACGGGTGGCACTGCCTTTTGAAATAGATACCTACCTGCCAAAGGTCTACGCCAGGCCCAAAGGCTGGACAATTTTTTTCCGTCAGAAATGCTACTTAGGTAGGTACATCTGCGGTATATTTATTTCGCACTTGCTTCTACGCTCGGATGGCCGGTTCTTTTGGGAGGGATGCAAGTTCGATTGGTTAGGTTAGGAGGAGTGAAAGTTGCTAGACTAAATTTCAATCATAGGGAGCAGATTGTATCAGAACCATTCGGATTTGCATTCCTCACAAACGGCTGCTCTCTTGAAGAGGCCCTCTTCACAGCAATGCCCACCTTCTCTCGCACGGAATACGTTAACGCTTGCTTTTGTTCTGATATTGAAGCTCGTGTTTATACTCGAGAGGACCACGCGTCGACAGCGGGCTACCCCTTTTCTTCCTGTGTCTCTCCACGAGCCGTGCTGACGGTGGATTGTAGGAGCGTAGATATCTGGATGCCAGTTATTGAATTCAGGAGACGTTAGAAACATTTTATTACAAAACACACAATTAAAGTAAATCGTATTCCTCTCGGGCAGGAGTACTGATAATGATCGAACTTGCGCCCCACTTCGCGCAGACCAATTACACGGAGGGTAGTCGGGTCACACACTGCCCAAATGTGTGATGCGCTGGCACCCCGTGGCGAGGACAGATCTTCGCATTGCCTCACCCGATTTTTATGGCTTTTTCCGGAAAAAGGTACGAATCCTGGGCCGAACGTAGCGAATTGAGGTCGAGCGCCCGCAGTCGAGGGTGAAATATCCATTTGAGCGTATTAAGAAATTCTTTTCTTCATCGTATCGAAGGGGAAGTGACGCCAATGGATTCCTTATGTTTTTCTGACGAAAATCATACCAAATGTCATGCAAATCGGACTACTTTGACACAAGCAATTTGTATTCCTTATGTAAGAGTTGTCCGATTTCCACGACACTTGGCATGATTTTCATCGGAAATCCCCAAGGAATCTATCTGCGACACTTCCATATCCATACGATAAAAAATAAAGAATTATTTTATTTCCTAACCAGATACAGGGTAATTATGGAGCAACGCCCGTCAAGGAGATGCGGCGGCCTGGTACCCCGTGGCGAGGACAGTCCTTCGCTGTGCCTCACCCGATTTTTATGGCTTTTTCCGGAAAAAGGTACGAATCCTGGGCCGAACGTAGCGAATTGAGGTCGAGCCCCCGCAGTCGAGGGTGAAATATCCATTTGAGCGTATTAAGAAATTCTTTGCTTCGTCGTATCGAAAGGGAAGTGGTGCCAATGGATTCCTTATGTTTTTCTGACGAAAATCATACCAAATATCATGCAAATCGGACTACTTTGACATAAGCTATTTGTATTCCTTATGTAAAAATAGTCCGATTTTCATGATGTTTGGCATGATTTTAATCGGGAGAACGCCCGGAATCCATTGGCGTCACTTCCCTTTCGATACGATGAAGAAAAGGGTTACTTAATACGCTCAAATGGATAATTCACCCTCGACTGCGGAGGGTCGACTTCAATTCGTTACGTTCGGCCCAGGATTCGTACCTTTTTCCGAAAAGAGCCATAAAAATCGGGTGAGGCACAGCGAAGGACTGTCCTCGCCACGGGGTACCAGGCCGCCGCATCTCCTTGACGGGCGTTGCTCCATAATTACCCTGTATCTGGTTAGGAAATAAAATAATTCTTTATTTTTTATCGTATGGATATGGAAGTGTCGCAGATAGATTCCTTGGGGATTTCCGATGAAAATCATGCCAAGTGTCGTGGAAATCGGACAACTCTTACATAAGGAATACAAATTGCTTGTGTCAAAGTAGTCCGATTTGCATGACATTTGGTATGATTTTCGTCAGAAAAACATAAGGAATCCATTGGCACCACTTCCCTTTCGATACGACGAAGCAAAGGATTTCTTAATACGCTCAAATGGATATTTCACCCTCGACTGCGGGGGCTCGACCTCAATTCGCTACGTTCGGCCCAGGATTCGTACCTTTTTCCGGAAAAAGCCATAAAAATCGGGTGAGGCAATGCGAAGGTCTGTCCTCGCCACGGGGTGCCAGCGCATCACACATTTGGGCAGTGTGTGACCCGACTACCCTCCGTGTAATTGGTCTGCGCGAAGTGGGGCGCAAGTTCGATCATTATCAGTACTCCTGCCCGAGAGGAATACGATTTACTTTAATTGTGTGTTTTGTAATAAAATGTTTCTAACGTCTCCTGAATTCAATAACTGGCATCCAGATATCTACGCTCCTACAATCCACCGTCAGCACGGCTCGTAGAGAGACACAGGAAGAAAAGGGGTAGCCCGCTGTCGACGCGTGGTCCTCTCGAGTATAAACACGAGCTTCAATATCAGAACAAAAGCAAGCGTTAACGTATTCCGTGCGAGAGAAGGTGGACATTGCTGTGAAGAGGGCCTCTCCAAGAGAGCAGCCGTTTGTGAGGAATGCAAATCCGAATGGTTCTGATACAATCTGCTCCCTATGATTGAAATTTAGTCTAGCAACTTTCACTCCTCCTAACCTAACCAATCGAACTTACATCCCTCCCAAAAGAATCGGCTATCCGAGCGTAGAAACAAGTGCGAAATAAATATACCGCAGATGTACCTACCTAAGTAGCATTTCTGACGGAAAAAAATTGTCCAGCCTTTGGGCCTGGCGTAGACCTTTGGCAGGTAGGTATCTATTTCAAAAGGCAGTGCCACCCGTGGAACCAGTAAGACCGTCCCCGGTCCGTGGTATACACCAGCAGTTTTCTTCCAGTGAAAATCAGTAAATTTGCAAGCGCAATATCTTAAAAACCAGTGAATATAAAATGTATACATTAAAGCTTATTGAATTTGTCTTGGAACGCACTATCAACTCAGGTGTTCAAAAAAAATAGTTCCATTTGAAAAACCGGACTTGACCATCGTATCTTTTAAAATAATAATCGATAAAAAAATTCGTTCGCGCTAATTAATTGGCCCCCTCGAACCATGCAATTCCCTATTTTTTTTATATTTTTATCTCCAATAGTTTAGGAGGAAGCCGGCTGTTTAGCTTTCCCGCGGACACACTGTATATGTATTTTCATTGCTACCAAATAGTCTGTGAATACTGAATACGTCCATATACGTACTTAAATAAATACCATGTTCAGAACTTGGGAAGAAGACTATTTTTATATCGACAATATTTTAAAATCTGAATAAGATATACTTCATACTTAGTACTTTATGTAAAGGGAATATATAGGGTATTATCTTTTTCCGGATAGGTTCAGATTTAAAATAGAAAACGTACGAACTATAAGCATACAAAAAGGAATATTTCCTGGATGTTTCATAATAATAACAATATACAGGAGGCGAATATTATATTATTTCAAATTAACGTGTAAGAAACATAATTTTTCTATGTTCTCAGGTAATAATTTTAATCTATTACTGGTAACGATATCGTCTGATCGCGTCCGAGTTTTGCCGAGCCGACCTGAAATCAAATTGTCCGCTCATGGCGGCTATGCTTGTAGCCCGAATCGAGTCTCGGGGTCCCGAAACTGTCGGGATCTCGAGCAATACGAAAGTATCGGGAACCCGCCCGATCCCGCCCGAAAGTTGCCGGCCCGTGCCGAGCCCGAAAAATCGGGTAACCGCACACCCCTTGTTATGAAACTCACCGGCCAATAAATCTGAATACGATCTTAGAAGTTCGAATAACCGACGAAAACCTTTGTGTCCCGAGCCGCGCGAGATCGCCGTGCTCGGCGATGTGTCATCGATTATAAAGAAATAGAATTTGTTTATTTTTCATCGTATCAATATGAAAGTGCCACAAATGCATTCCTGGCATTCTCCCGATTAAATTGACCGAAAATAATTTAAATCGAACTATTTTTAAGAAAACGGGCTTTCAATTCTGCAAACAATTTTTCACGTAATTTCCATAATTTTGGTCCGAATTATATCATTGTTGGGGCCAATTTGATCGAGAAAACATGAGGAATCGACTGACGTCACTTTCGCAAAGATCTGATTATAAATGCAGAACTGCAGATTTGTCACTGCTTAGCGCGCAACATTGTATGGCCCCGCTGGTTTCGAGCGTCGATTTCTTGCCAGCGAAGGAAAGTCAGCCTTATATAGAACTCAAATCGAGAAAGACTTTGCTGACAAACTTTATATTCATGTCAAACAAATACTTTAACTGTAAAATTTAGACGACAAACTATTGTTGAATATCGCCAGTTCTTTCATATGCATCACTTGGTTGGGAATTCCTGATCCCACGTTTTCATGCATTTACCTATTGAAATGTTGCTTCAAGTCATCGGGAAATTGAATTGCTTTTTCTTGTACATACATATATCTGTTCGCGAGTAGGTGTCACGAATGACGCGACTTTGGTTTCCCAAATAAATTCACATTTATCAGGGCCCTCGTCTGAACTGCTTGTGAAATAGCGCACCAGCGAGAGACCCTCGGTCGACGGCGACTTGAGTCATCCAGTACTGAATATGAAAATGTTCATATTTCTCATTACACCTTGATAAGAGTGTTACCACCGATGGATTGGTGAGTTTATGTCCACGAACATGAGTCGAGACGCAAAGCAATTCGGTCTATTTTTTTTTTATGAATACATTATTAGGACACACACTACGTTCACTAAAAATGGACCGAATTCCTCCATATCTGACATCATTTTCATCGAGAAACCCTAAAAACTCCATTGGTAATACTTTTCTCAACACTTATCAAACATGAACATTTTATCTGCCCGTCGGTTTTATTGCTCTCGGCTGTCAACGGGTGGTCTACTGGGGCCCGAAGGTCCTCGCTCGCAGCGAGAAAGCAAAACGGTGGGATGGGTAGGTCTTTCCCGATAATCCGAGCCCAACCATTTGCGTGCGCAGCTTCATGTTGCACGTCAAAAAATTCTTAAGGCCAGATTCACACTATCGGTCCGGTCTCGGTCCGGTCTCGATCAAATTCACATCCCTGAGCGTCCACACTCGCCCGGCTTGATAGTGTGGGCGCTCACGGATGTGATTTTGATCGAGACCGGAACGTGACCGGACCGATAGTGTGAATCTGGCCTAAGGGGGTAGACACGTCACGCGACCTGGCCGATTCGGCAGGTCGGTATTACAGCAGGTTTTTTCTGCACAGAAATGGTAATACCGATAGATCGACGATTGCCCTGTAAACGCGAGAGGGAGCTGTTTGCTATTTCCGTATTCTATTCTGAATAAGGAAAGAAATTCTCAGCTGTTGCGTTGTACTTATCAAAATTTAAACGGAAAAGTCGGCAGGACACGATCGCGATATACGTAGGTTTGCGAAAAGTATACGAATTCCTCGATATACCTGGCTTATAGAGGATATCATAAATGCTGTTACTGTAGGGACACTGAAACATCTGTTTTTACGAAGCTACATTTGGTTTACCTGAAGGTGCTATAAATTATGGAAATGGTTTATTACTCAGTTATAACGACTGTATTGCGATTTGCATTCTCCTTGCAGGAATCCATTGATGTCACTTCCATATCGATACTGTAGGAATAGGTGACGTAATTCCTACGGAGCCACGGAAAAGAGAGTCAGGGCGTCGGGGATCGAACCTGAGCCGCCCGCGTACTGATCAGTCGCGTTAACAACCACGGCTACGCCGACTCTCCGTGTTCTCTCTAGTCCGGTCTCCCATTTTGTTCTATGGGGGTTCCTGATCCCACAATACGATAAGCGAGTGTGTTTAAGAAATGCCTACTCCTTTTATAATTTGTAATGCTTGTGTAAAAGTAGTCCGATTTCCATGATATTTGTGATAATTTTAATTGGGAGAACGCCAGGAATCCGTTAGTGTTATTTTCATATCGATACGTTGACGAATAATGAATCTCTTAACACGCTGTAATGAATATTTCACCCTCGACTGTGGGTCGCCGACCTCGATTCACAGCGGTCGGCTGAGGATACATACCTGTTTCAGAAAAACTGTATTCTTTATTCTTTATTGTATCGATATGGAAGTAATACCGATGCATTTCTTATGTTTTTCAAATGAAAATTATACCAAATTTCATGTAAATCGAACTATTTTTAACGAAGTTTTGGAAATCAATTTATTATGAAGATTCCTTAAGTACGATCCGATTTGTGTCGTTTTTGGACCATTTTCATCAGGAAAACATAAGGAAACGATTCACACCACTTTCGCCAAGATCCGATGAAAAATGTAGAATTTTTGATTCGTCACTTCTTAAGGGGCAACATTGTACGGCCCCCCTGGGCTCGAGGGTCGAAGTCCTTGAAACCCATCGAGGCACGGCTTATCGGTAGCGTTGCCTCGTGAGTCGAGGTTTGCGTACGGCGAAAATTCTTGCGCGCCACACTTTTGGACGCGACACGCCTGACAACGGTTCTACTCGCACGCAAGAACGTGGAATTCCGGGCGCCACACTTCTAACCACGCACAAGATGCTAGCAAGAACGTCCGATGAGGTGGAAACTTTTCGTCTGCAAGGAGAATGCAGATCGCAATACAGTCGTTATAACTGAGTAATAAACCATTTCCATAATTTATAGCACCTTCAGGTAAACCAAATGTAGCTTCGTAAAAACAGATGTTTCAGTGTGCCCTACAGTAACAGCATTTATGATATCCTCTATAAGCCAGGTATATCGAGGAATTCGCATACTTTTCGCAAACCTACGTATATCGCGATCGTGTCTTGCCGATCGTTTCGCAGATCGATAATATACATGGAACAAGTAGTACACAATACAAGACTGCGCTGGTTCCTGGAAAAAGCATGTGGAGTCGACGTAGAAATGGGAGCTCGAACTCGCTGTCTCTAATGTAAGTAGTGACGGGTACGATCTTCTGGCCTGCGAGAAGGAGCGCGCTCCTTCCGACGTTCCGGCACGCCACGCCAAATGCGTGCCGCGCTGGCGTGTGGCGCGCAAAAGTACCACGCAAGAACGTCCGTGTAAAGGCCGCAAAAGGGTTGAGAGGACAATTAACAAAAAATGGAATTACTTGCCCTACATTCCATTGTATAATTCGTCAGGAAGCACTGCGCGGAAAAAGTATAACATTAAATTCGACGATGAAGATCGTGACCAAAATTGTAAATTTAATTAGAGGTGGAAACCGATCACTGTCACACCGGAAATTTAAAACTTTCCTTGAAAATGTGGACACTGCTTATAATGATTTACTTTTACATAGTCAAGTGCGTTGGTTGAGTGCAGGAAAAACTTTAGAGCGTTTTTTTGCTTTGAGGAAAGAAATACCACAATTTTTAAAAAAAGAAACAAAAGTGGAAACTGATATGCTGAAAAAATTCAAAAACGTTAAGTTTCTGTGCGAATTAGCATTTTTAACGGACATCACTGATCATTTAAATTCTTTGAATATAAAATTGCAGACACAGGATCAAACAATTTCTGATTTGGTTGGCCACATTAACGGGTTTAAAAACCAAATACAACTATTTATAGCCGAATTAAAAATATCGGAGTGTTCGCGAACGAGATAACGCGATGAGCGTGAGCACTGCCGGGGAGGTTATGTTCGAAGTAAAGCGCAGTTTGTGAGTTGAGCAATGTACAGTGGTCTATTTTATTTTGGTACACTCGCGGAGTGAGTCAGAAGTCAATAAAATGGTGAGCGGTGAGAACAGGCACGTTGTGCTGTACAATTGAGAACACTCGCTGAGAGTTTTACGCACATTGACCACGCGGTCGCACCCCGATCCACAATCGATTTGCGCGTGAGATTGAGACCGAACTTGCAACGAGGTGAGCACTGAAATTCTCGATGAGAATTTTGAGCACTGAGATTCTCGATGAGAATCGTGAGCACTACAGACAGAGATTGGTGAGAAGGTTCAATAGTTACGTGTTAAACGTTTGCGAAAAACCGACGCGTCTACGCACGTACTCTGAGAGAACAAGAATGAAAACCGTTGGACAATCCGACTTCCTGTACGGGTCGTCTCGAACATTCTCGACGATCGACCGACGTGGGGAAATCGGATTGGTTGAGCCACAGATGAGTTAAATTGTGATTGGCTACGCGTATTCTACAACCGGCTGAAACAGTGTCACGCGATGCGCTGATTGGCTGATCGTCGGTCGCGGAGCGCAGATGATTGGCCGATCGACGGTCGCGGAGCGCCGATGATTGGCAGATCGTTCGTGGATCGGTCGTGGCGTTACGCAGTCCAGGAGGTGCTGCGGTGAGTTGAGGTGTGGCGGAGATCGGAACTACCGATTCTCAAACACGGAGTTATACCATTTTTCAGCATGCAAAGAAATTGCTGAAGAGCATAAAGACGCAAATTTCACCGAATTACTACCAATATTAATTGAAATAGAAAAAGATCATAAAACCAAATACAACTATTTATAGCCGAATTAAAAATATCGGAGTTGTACCATTTTTCAGCATGCAAAGAAATTGCTGAAGAGCATAAAGACGCAAATTTCACCGAATTACTACCAATATTAATTGAAATAGAAAAAGAATTTAATAATAGATTTGCTGATTTCGACACTTTGAAGCAGGTCCTCCTAATTTTTAATAACCCGAAAGGATGCACAATCGAAGAACAAAAATTGGAATACCGCCTGGAACTTTGTAATTTACAAGCAGACCCATTTCTATTAAGCAGAAACGACTATGGGCTGGATTTTTTCAAATTATTACATAAAAAAAAATATCCTAAACTAGTCAATTTAGGATTAAAAATCTGTTCAATGTTTGGATGTACATATAAATGTGAGGCTGCATTTTCAACCATGAAACATATTAAATCCAAATATCGCTCGACGTTGACGGACGATTCTCTATCCTCAGTGCTGCGAATAGCAACATCCAACATATCAGTGGATATACAATCCCTTATCGATGATATGACGCGGCCACAATGTTCGCATTAGTAGAACATTTCTACTAGAAATCAAGTAAGTATGTAGGTATATATCAATTTGCATGGACATAAATATACGTATGTCACGGGTAAAGTCCGTTTGAAGGCTAAAAGACTTATATAGATGTTGATATGTAGTGGTGACTAGCCTACTGGTGGTAGGGCTTGTGCGGCTCCCGGAGGAGAAATGCATCAGAGTGAAGTAAGTATGGAGGGGGTCGTTCTCCTGCGGCTCTCCGGAACAGGCGAAGAGGAGAAGGAGCCACTGCGGCTCGCGAGACGCCTGTTCGACACCCCTGTCTTACCTTATGCTTTTTGCTACACCTGCAAGTCATGTTATTTCTGAAGGTGGATCATTAGACGCTATATCATCAAAGTATGGCTTACCTACTAGTGAGGCATTAAAACTATTTAATGATATATTTGACTCGGTGAATGGAACTGTAGTAAATAAGAAACGTCTGCGTGAAGAGTCAAGTACGATGAAATCAAGACCTCGAAAACGAATGCAAATTGGACTTACAGTCTTGACCAATCACGAGTTTCGGCACTATGGCGCAGCCAATTCGAGCGTCGATTCAAGAGCGTTGGTCAAGACTTTACGTCCAGTTTGCGTTCGTTTTCGAGGTGGCAGTCACTGGCAGTGGCAGTCAGTGCTGGCAAAATCGAAGAATATTCCAGGTAATTTCATCCATCAATATCCAGACAAATCATCTCGACGTATCCAGAAGGCAAACGTAATTATGCAATTGAATAATTTCCAATTATCTACGTCGCGGAAATCGAGTTTCACATTATCTGCAAGACAGAAAAGTATGGATATGCGCGAAGTGCGAATGTTTAGCGTCTTGTTTATGAGATAATAATTAAACTCATGTTTTCTTATAAATGTTAATGTTCGCAGGAGCATGCATGATCGCCTAGGGTGTGTACTGTGAGGAGATGGAGCTGAAGTAAGTATCGCATGTATCATGTTTATTCATAGGTTACGTTTAATTTTATACTAATATTGTATTTGTTTTTAGCGTTAACACAACAGGAAATATGATGATTCTACATAAAAAAGAAGTCTACTACTAGGTACCACTGGTTACGGAACATACTGTGTATTGATTTGTTAATGTAAATATTGAAAGTTCCTCTTTGAATTTATATGCGCTACTTAAATATAAGTACAGAATAATAATTCTGTAACAATTGTAATCACATTGTAATCAAATATAATTAAAGAAAGAATAAATACTTTTTGAAATAAATAGAATTAATTATTTAATAAATGCAGAATCTAGGTCTGTGAAGATAGCACCCCCAAATTCGAATTTTTGGAAAAACTCGACGGCATTCGTTTGTCCACCGTTTTCCCACGTTTGCCCAAAAATATTTTCGTTTGCCCACCCATCAAAAAAAAGTTTTGGCAAAAAAATTTTCATCAGCACCCCCATGAAAACATTTTAATGATTTGACAATGGGAAATGATTGTCCATCGTATGCCCACGTTTGCCCACCCAAAATTATTTTTTTACCCACCCTTCAAAAAAAGTTACGAATAAATTAAAAAATTTGTCTTCATCGCCCTCTATGAATACATTTGAATTTTTTAAAAGTAGGATACGAATGTACCCGATCTGACCACGTTTGCCCACCCTCCAGAATCGAATTAAAAAATAAAAACCGCGAAAAGAAGGTTACTGGAGACGCGATCATGTTAAAGTTCAATTTTTTTCGAAAATATTTCGAAAATCGTTCTTTCAACGATGCAGTCCGTTAGTCTAGACGTAGAAGAGATTTGCCCACCCATTAATTTCGAATGCCTACCCTCCAGCATCGAATTAAAAAATAAAACCCGCGAAAAGAAGGGTACAGGTGATCCGACCATGTTAAAGTTCGATTTGTTTTCGAAAATATTATCAAACTCGTTTGTTCTTACCGTAAAGGTTTAAGATGTTTGAAGGTAATTCAAGATGTTTGAAGGATTATCCAAAAATTTTACGAAAAGTATTATACGAATACTTTACACTTTTCACACATCTGCAGCATATGCAGAATAACACCAGAGTCTATCAATGCTTTTCTACGCATTTGTTACTAATCACCACATTGAAATCACAAAGCGGGAAATAATATAATCTTTTCACATTTACTTCATAAGCCATAAATGAAGGCGCTATCTTGCAAGAGCTGTGGCCGAACTCTGAAGACTGACTGAGTTTCATGCGTCGTTGGAAAGAATTGGACAATGTCGGAGACATCTGTTTACGTTTCAGCAGTGACACTTGACGCCGCTGTAACGGTTTCGAGCGTGGCGTAACGCTCCTTACAGGATTTCGGGATTGGTTCGAGTGGCGTGCGATAAAGAATTAAAATTCAAGAACAAGAATTTATCTTAATAGTGTTTATTCAATAAAACACCTCTAAATTATACAAACAAACAAAAGTTAACGCTTTATAATATTAAAGGAATTAGAATAATTAGGTTGCGACTCTAGGTCGTTACAAAAAGTAAAGCTGATCGTCTTGGGTTGCGACTCTAGGTCGTTACAAAAGAAATGTCCATTTAAACGATCGATTTAGAATAATATAACTTAAATAATTAATAGTGACGTTTAGTCGAATGAAAGGAATTGGTTTATAGATTAGGACTCTCGGTCGATGTAGGAATTAGTTTATAGATTAGGATTCTCGGTCGACATAGGAATTAGCTTATAATCTAGGAATTAGCTTATAGATCTAGGAAATTGAATATGTTAAGTTAAGAATCTTTTGAGTTGTTTTCTGTTTCATCAGGGGCAGGTTTTGCCACCTGGAATAATCTCTTTCCCTCGTCGCCGCTCAGGAGTAATATTACTAACCTGAGAATAAGAATTAATAATCTTGCTACTACAAACTAAGGGGCCTACAAAGCGGCTTCCACGGCTGGAACGTCTCGTCAAACCTGGCGACAATGGCCTTGGTTGGAACGCTCAACAGAACCGAGGGGCCTACAAAGCGGCTTCCAAAGTTGGAGCATTAATTTATGTCGGGATCAGCTATTAGCTTTAAATGATCCTTTTGCATTGAATGATCGAATGTTGAATGAATGTCTCTGGGCTCTCGTGCCCGTATTTATACACATTCTGGATACTGGGAGCGCACCAATAGGAACGGAGTTCGACTATTACGCTTCAATTATTTTCGTCTCGCTCGATCCGTTCTCTAGTCGGTCTACTAAGCGACTGGTTAATGCGCAGGCGCACGCGTGGAACGCTCGGTTCCCTCTCTCATTTGTCATGCACAAATCACAATCACTGCTTCTGATCCTTGCTTTCGTCGATCCGCTGATCGACTGAGGATCGCGCATGCGTTTGATTCTCCCACTCCTTTACACTCAATTCTCTCTTTCGTCATACTCGTGTCTCGCGGTATCCTGAACTAATATTAATATTAATGCTAAACACTCTTATAAAAGTAAGAATAATAGGAATATAATAAGAATACAAGTATTTAAATGATTATTAATTAAGTTTATTAAAAAAAAAGAAAGGGCAGTTTTGGGGTTTGTTACATCTCGCCGCCCGGGGTAATCTCTCGTCCTCGAGAGATAGAGATTTGGGGAATGGTCTTTTCAAAAGGGTCAAAAGGAGGGCTTGGACAGTCCATTTCTTCGTCCATGTACTGGAATTTTTGGACTTCATCATCCACCATCGGTAATCTTTTTCCAGTAGTTGGAGGTGGTGCATGTCCGGAGCCGAAGAGAAATATGTACTTCCATGCTCGTTGTCGAGGGTCAGAGGGGGATAATTTAGAATAATCACACCAATCGATTTCAGGAATATCTATCTTATTTAATTTTCGCCATTGTGTTTCTATTCTTTTGTTTTTTATTCTTTTTATGCCCGCACGACGATGCGTCATTATAATAACGATTTTGGAATTTAGAATTATAATAATTTTCGCTATTAATCGCCAACTGATCCGTATCGGCTGCTGTCGATTACTATTCTGCGCGCAATATTGATCATTCAGGTATTGTTCCCTCATCTCCGCGGCCTGTTCTCTCGCGACCCCCTTTTTTCTTCCCTATTGACGGGATTGATACGGAGATTCACTGCGCAGTTTGGATAGGAAAATAAAATTTACGATTTTATTATTTTGTGATCACCATTGGGTGATCACATTTATTGCGTGGCCTTGACGCAACAAATCGTCATCCTCACCCTCCTCGTCAAAATTAAAATACATTTCTATGCACTCTGGGCATCGCCTAGCATGGTACACTGTATATAATTCCGCGTTACACAATTTACAGTCGCGGAAGGCCAGGGCACTGTTCTGTGAGGTAAGCAGGTGATTGAAGGCTTGGGGGTAAGAAAATCTGTGATTTTCTGGTAAATGCTCGTAACATTTTCGACATATCTTCCGTTTAAACACGTCATACCGATCTTCGTGTATTATCCCCGGCCCTTGAAGGCACACCAGTCTTAATAATTGAACATAAATAGTGGAATAATTTTCGGGTAATATCCCGTCCCAGGGCCCGTAAAACTCCTCGTCCATATCCGTGGGACGGAATGCCAGGGAATGGAAAACTGGCATTCTTAGAAATCAAAAATAGAAAATCCCGCTTTATTAATCTATTATTTATTAATTTAATTTATTATACTGATTGTTTTACTCACTTTTCTATTCACTATCACTTCCTCTATCACCTTTCTATTCACTTCTTATTTCACTTCTACGATTTAATTTTTGCGATGTGAAATCTCAGTGCGCACTAAATTTTTTAATTTGATCGCGTACTAATTAATACCGCGGATCTCCCCACTTTTCGAAGTCATGGTTCTACATTATTACCAATCTGATTATGGTCCCTCGTATTATTATGGTTTGATGAAATGTATGCTTTCTTAAGGGGGTAGACACGGGTAATGCAGCGCGCTGTATACCGACACAATCTGGCCCGAAACATGGGTTTGCGCGCTGACGTTGTTTGTCCTTATACGAGCAAATTTTGGGCTGGGCGAGATCTCATTCGAAAGATGAAGGTTCAATGCAGCCCGCTCTGCTCATGGTTCAAAGAGATTGTGTTGATATGTAATAATACGAGTGTCCAAAGTAGAGAAAAAATCGACAAAATGCACTCGCAGATTCCATGTATTTGTAGGTCTCTAAAAGAGTTTTCTGACTCAAACGATGAGCAGAGCGGGCTGCATTGAACCTTCCTCTTTCGAATGAGACCTCACCCAGCCCAAAATTTGCTCATGTAAGGACAAACAACGTCAGCCCGTGATTGCATTCCCAAATACGAGTTCCGCCATATTGGCGATAATACAGAGCAAGTCACGTGACAAATTTAGTTGAGCTAGTGGATACGAGATGGCGCCTACTCGGGAGGACTGCCAACGTGGAATCATAGCAAAACTGAAGCGTTAGCTGGATACATGTGCCACAGCAAAAGCGTGACACAGTCAATGTATGTATTTTTGGACGATTGTAGGTTAGATTATATGCATTTTAGGCATACATTGACTAGAAACTGCTGGAAACTGTGTACATTTACTAAATTCACGCTTTTACTGTAACACATACATCACCGCTGTCGAATATATGTTATAATTATATGGCCACATTATTTCAAATAAAAAAAGAGATTGGAACTTTTTAATAACACTGGAAGTAGTAATTTACTGATACCATATTTTCAGAATGTGGAAGTTACAGCAATTATTTGCGATTATTGCTTTTATTATTATTCTTCCGACTATTGTATATAACATATAACAAGGAAAAGTCTCCAAATCGGTCAACAGTTGACTCCTTGATTTTTTTTGTAATTCTTTACGCTCCTATGCAGTGATGGGTATTATTTAATTAAAAGAATATACTTCCGAATGGCCCCTGTGGCCGATCGACACGAGGTTTGGGGGAGGGTATGTGTACCCTAAATCTAAAATTCTATTTAGCTTCGGGTATTTATTAGTTTCCTTTGTTTATTCGAAGGCCTTTCATCTTGGGCTTCGAATAATTTTTCATCTTTCATTATATCTTTATCCTAAGGTCGTATTCAGATATATTGGCCGGTCGATTCGTTTTCGCGAACAGCGATCAAGGAGAAATCAGCCACCACCATCTGACGATCGTGGATTTGTCTGTTGGAGTTACGAGGCCACCCAAGGGTATGGTGGGGTAACGGGAATGCTGCTCGGCTCCGTCTGAACGTAGCCGTGTGGCTGTCATGACCAATACGAGATGAAGCTATCGAAAAAGAATCAAGGTTCTGACCAATAAAGCTCCTGAATTTTTTCGGAGCTAAGGCCTAAGGCACACCTATTCTGATGAGTGTATTTCTACGCTGCAGCTCGGTTTGGCCTATACATGACAGAAGCTTGGCGCTATCCCCACCACTTCTGGCTCACTCGTGTTCTGCGATGACAAGAGAATACGCGTTACGAATAGGAGTGTGCGGATCGTCCCGCAGCTCGGATTCTCGGCCCTCGGGGCGGGTCGGAAAATTTCGGGCGGGATCGGGCGGGGTCCCGATACCTTCGTATTGCTCGAGATCCAGACGGTTTCGGGATCCCGAGACTCGATTCGGGCTACAAGCATGACCGCCATGAGCGGGCAATTTGATTTCAGGTCGGCTTGGCAAAACTCGGACGCGATCGGCTCGAAAGCCAGCTATTACGAGGGGACCGAGACGGAAAGAATTATGTATATCATTTATATCGATACAAGAGTGATAAGTTTTTACCTTTCTGTCTCCTGTTGAATCATAATTTGTATCTTATTATTTATTTACATATATATGTATTTTCATTGCTACCAAATAGTCTGTGAATACTGAATACGTCCATATACGTACTTAAATAAATACCATGTTCAGAACTTGGGAAGAAGACTATTTTTATATCGACAATATTTTAAAATCTGAATAAGATATACTTCATACTTAGTACTTTATGTAAAGGGAATATATAGGGTATTATCTTTTTCCGGATAGGTTCAGATTTAAAATAGAAAACGTACGAACTATAAGCATACAAAAAGGAATATTTCCTGGATGTTTCATAATAATAACAATATACAGGAGGCGAATATTATATTATTTCAAATTAACGTGTAAGAAGCATAATTTTTCTATGTTCTCAGGTAATAATTTTAATCTATTACTGGTAACGATATCGTCCGATCGCGTCCGAGTTTTGCCGAGCCGACCTGAAATCAAATTGTCCGCTCATGGCGGCTATGCTTGTAGCCCGAATCGAGTCTTGGGGTCCCGAAACTGTCGGGAACTCGAGTAATACGAAAGTATCGGGAACCCGCCCGATCCCGCCCGAAAGTTGCCGGCCCGTGCCGAGCCCGAAAAATCGGGTAACCGCACACCCCTTGTTATGAAACTCACCGGCCAATAAATCTGAATACGATCTTAGAAGTTCGAATAACCGACGAAAACCTTTGTGTCTCGAGCCGCGCGAGATCGCCGTGCTCGGCGATGTGTCATCGATTATAAAGAAATAGAATTTGTTTATTTTTCATCGTATCAATATGAAAGTGCCACAAATGCATTCCTGGCATTCTCCCGATTAAATTGACCGAAAATAATTTAAATCGAACTATTTTTAAGAAAACGGGCTTTCAATTCTGCAAACAATTTTTCACGTAATTTCCATAATTTTGGTCCGAATTATATCATTTTTGGGGCCAATTTGATCGAGAAAACATGAGAAATCGACTGACGTCACTTTCGCAAAGATCTGATTAGAAATGCAGAACTGCAGATTTGTCACTGCTTAGCGCGCAACATTGTATGGCCCAGCTGGTTTCGAGCGTCGATTTCTTGCCAGCGTGCAGGACAAGAGGGGACTTTTCATGGCGAAGGAAAGTCAGCCTTATATAGAACTCAAATCGAGAAAGACTTTGCTGACAAACTTTATATTCATGTCAAACAAATACTTTTATTGTAAAATTTAGACGACAAACTATTGTTGAATTTTGCCAGTTCTTACATATGCATCACTTGGTTGGGAATTCCTGATCCCAGAGTTTCATGCATTTACCTATTGAAATGTTGCTTCAAGTCATCGGGAAATTGCATTGCTTCTTCTCGTACATACATATATCTGTTCGCGAGTAGGTGTCACGTGTGACGCGGCATTGGTTTCCCAAATAAATGCACATTTATTAGAGCCCTCGGTCGACGGCGAATTGAGTCATCCAGTACTGAATATGAAAATGTTCATATTTCTCATTACACCTTGATAAGAGTGTTACCACCGATGGATTGGTGAGTTTATGTCCACGAAAATGAGTCGAGACGCGAAGCAATTCGGTCTATTTTTTCTTATGAATACATGATTAGGACACACACACACACTACGTTCACTAAAAATAGACCGAATTGCTCCATGTTTGGCATCATTTTCATCAGTAATGCAGTGCTCTGGTGAAGAACATCGTAATACGGAACTAATATTCTAGGCCCTAGAACAGGCGTGCACAGCTGAATGCTCGCCGGGCAAAAATTTTCGGACGCGTGCGGAAAGAGCATCGTAAAGCACTAGGCCACGCCTTTATGAGCGACAGTGCCGTGAGGGCCGTGGTGGGGAGTGTTCGTGAGTGAAGTGTGCCGCGGAACATCAGCAACACACATTACAGTTTACACGCATACTACGACAGCTATTGGCCACAGGGTGGGGGAACTGCTCACGGCGTCGCTCTTCGCTTTGCTCACGAGCAATCGAGAGCGCGCTTGCCCGCCACAGCCTTGCTGTGCAGGCCTGCCCTAGAATCTACGATATTGTCAATGTGCTGTTGAAACGCACGCCGCTTCACACTATCGTTTCTTAGCATTTATACGGGGTGATTCTCTAACTAGAGTCGTCAAACGCGATGCTCGCCGACAATCATGTGTCTCGCTGAGTTTTGTGGGCTTCGACGCTCGAAACCAGCGGGACTATACAATGTTGCACGCTAAGCAGTGACGAATCTGAAGTTCTGCAATTTCTAATCAGATCTTTGCAAAAGTGACGTCAATCGATTCCTTACAATTTTATATATAATGTTTGTTCATAACTGTTTTCTGCATAGGACGTGTAATAAGTGTATTTCATGTTCTGTTTCGGTGCTTTGCTAGTAAAAAAATGTCTAACCTAACAAACTTCATTTTCTGGGGACATCCCCTCATCTATTTTTCCTTTTCACTTATAATTCCTTACTGTTAACGTAGAATATTGTAGCATAAGCACATTTCAAGTAATTAAAATGTACAATGAATTTTCTACGTTTGCAGTACCGACTTTCCGTTTAAATTTTTATAAGTACAACGTAACAGCTGAGAATTTCTTTTCTTATTCAGAATAGAATGCGGAAATAGCAAACAGCTCCCTCTCGCGTTTACCGGGCAATCGTCGATCTATCGGTATTACCATTTCTGTGCAGAAAAAACCTGCTGTAATACCGACCTGCCGAATCGGCCAGGTCACGTGACGTGTCTACCCCCTTAAGGCTGCCGTCTCCGCGGGTCTTGAATGTGTGCGTACACTCACACAAGCTAGGAAAAGCGTGTACGTATACGCGATGTAGTAAACAAACCGTTTCAACCGTCTTACGTCCTGGAATCGGCAAGAAGGAAGTTTTTGCGGGTATAGTTGCCTCCGGGAGACATCAGTGCAGGGTGGTCTGGTGCGTTTGAATGATAATAACCGCCGTTAATTGAAATAATAATGAATTTCTGAATCGAAAAGTGACAGAATGAGGCTTTAAGGCTTCTCCATTGGTGGCGCTAATGGTGTATGGCAGCCACGTAGCACCAGCGTGACGTTACGTAGGGCCGACGCGAGGTTAGTTGGCGCCCTTACGCAAGAAAATGTTTGATGCTCCCAAATATTTGCACCTGTTTTCTATTTAATATGTTTTTTCTTTACGGGGTGAACATTTCGTTTATGTGGGGGTTCGATTCCGTTATTATTAAGCGTGCGATATAGTTTTTTAGCGTCCCATTCGGCTGGCGCCCTTATGCGGCGCGTAACTTGCATAGTGATTTCGGCGACCCTGCGTATACGCGAGGTAGTAAACAAACCGTTTCAACCGTCTTGCGTCCTGGAATCGGCAAAAAGAAAGATTTTGCGGGTATAGTTGCCTCCAGTAGACATCAGTGCAGGGTGGTCTGGTGCGTTTGAGCGCTAATAACCACCGCACGTTGAAATAATAAAGAATTTCTGACTCGTGTACTGAGACAGACTCGAGAAATGACAGAATGAAGCTTCAAGGATTCTCCGTCACCGGCGTTGATGGTATATTCGTGCATTGTACCATCAAAACCGGTGGAAGTCCAATCTAGCCGATAAATGTAGGAAAGACATAGTTGCCGAGATGTATCGAGAGTCGAATCGCGCTGTTGACGCATTTCCCCTATTACTATTTTGTCGTAAGGGAGGCTTGAATGAATCACGGCGAAGCGGCTGGAGAACAGAAATGGGCAAAGATATTATCTGGATAAACTCAAATAAAAGATACTACAGTACTGTCTCGTTACGGGCTCGGTTTAGTGTAAACGATGTGGACTTTTCGCTATTCCCACCACTTCTGTCTCACTCTTGTCCGACGAAGGCGAGAGCGAGCGAGAGGCACTGAAAGCGAGCGAGGGCGGTACGAGATAGACGACGGGATGATGTTTTGTCTCGCTCCGTCTTTCGGACGCCTGACAACTCCGTCCTTTGCGTTCGCGGTCGTCGCGCAGGCAAAGCGTTCCATCTCGCTCCCCCCTTCGGCCAGAAAGAAGCGAGAAACGAACACTGGGAATTAGGGCTCTGTTCGCGATACTGGCTCAACGCCGCGCCGCACAGTGGGGCAAAGTGACGAAGTTTGTTTCATAATCAAAGAACTTTTGATAGAAATGAGATAGAGTGATGATTTTTTTTTTTTAATTAAAGTTGAAAGATTGCAGAATAAGGGAAAATTAATGAAATTTTGATACGAACGTTTTTTACCTTTGAAAATCTGTGTTAAACTTTAAATCGATTTTTTTTCAAAATCCTGAGGTAGTAGACAAATTTTGCGAACGGATTTGAAATCAGCGCGACAAAATCTATAGGAAATGATGTACAACATGTCAAGAAAAAATTCTAACCGCAAAGAACGCAAGTGGCTGATTTCAAGTCGTTTTGTGGTTATGGGTTATATTTATGGATGAGTGGGTAATTTTTCCACCCCTTCGGGGTTAATTTTTTTTAAAATATTGTATTGTCCTCCAAACTACGCACGCCTGCAAAGTTTCAAGACAACTCGATAGTTGGAAGTTGGTTAAATTTCAGTTGCCAGATTTCTACCATGCATATATCAAACATACAAAAAATATACAAACAAACCGAGGGTCGAAGCTGAATAAAATCGTTTAAAAATAATCTGATTTATACCGTGTTTAAATTCATTTTCATTTGGGAAATCACAGCAGTATGTTACTGAAACATTCATGCCGATACGATAGAAAGTTTTACATTCTATTAAAACACACAAAATATACAAATCATTGAACAATTGTTACATGGGCCCTTCTGGCCCTTTCCGTGCTTGCTGTCCGCGCGTCGCTTTGTTCCGCTTTTTCCCCATTCGCGCGGATTGATCGGGGCACGACCCATAACGAGGATTGATTGGGTATTCATTCTTATTCGGGAGCTCGAGCCAGGAAGTCACGACGGACCAGAGGACCGTCTAGATACCGCGACCACGTCTCCGCGTAGATTCCGCGAAGCACGCTCGGCCGATAGTAATTCGCAAGAAGGGTAACTCCATCCGACGCACAGAGAACGGCATAGCCGGGAGAGCCCTTCCGCGTTAATCGAGACCGACGTAGGACCGCGTAGAAATCCGAACGTTTAGAGAGTGCGGTACGATGGGCTCCAGGCCACCGACTTCCGAGTGCCATCCGAGAGCACAGAAGCGAGCGACCACGACCTACCCTTGGGTCAGCGACTCTACGAGCGAGCGAAACGCTAGACGGCAAGTGTGCCGTGCGATACAGCGAGCGACAGTTGAGACGGAGCGCCGTCTCGAGGTAGGATATTTCAGTATCATTTATGTAACAATATATATTTGCATTATTGTTTTTCCCTTATATCCCTTGTACTCTTTGATTCAACCCCTTATCACCTTCCATATTCCCAGTAAGTATAGTCAAGGTGGGCCTCAGCCCTTTGATAGAGCAAGAACCCGGTGAATTATCCCAACCGCTCGGGGTGATTCACAAAAGTCCCTTCAGGACGTAACACAATCATATCATTATATTTTTTCACAAGTAAACAGAAATATTGCACCGAATGAGAGAAGATAATAAGAATTGTGAAGTTTAGAAGGGATATTGATACCCAAATTAGTATTCTTTCATAAATTATTGAAATAAACTATCAAATTAAAGAGACTTTATATTTATTTGTCGTCGAATAAAAATAACCCAGAGTTAGTTTTATTTGAAATGCCACGGATGAATCAGTTTATTCGACGGGAATTCATCCGTCGGCCACAAATAATTTTTTTAATCGAGGACCTCTATTCTTGAGGTCACCCGAAGCTCGAGCCGAGCGACATTGTATCGCTCACCCGTCTAATCTGTTGCCTGGAGTTGCTCGGCGATGTACTTCTTTCCATCTTTCCTTCTTACACTCCCGGACCTCTCTATCTTTCATTATTGCTACATTCAGGGAGGCTCTAACGCTAGACGCAGCTCTCGTGCTGTATTCCTTCAAGACTTCTCGATGAAAAGAGAGAACTCTGTGGCAACAGCGCGGCAGAGACAGAGAGTACAGAACATGTGGCAACTATGCGTAAAAAATTCGTCTACCCAGAGTACCTGAAGATGTCATTGCTGTACAAATTCTTTTTATCGATCGGAGTAATTTCATTAAGGTCCGTTTGTTTACTGGGGACGCTTCGATCGATTCGGACCAAAACAAATTTGAGACGGCAGCCTTAATCCTATCCTGATGTACGATTCTAGTGAGACGGGGACTTGCCAGTTTCACGTTATTATTCTCCAGTACGTCCATAATCACATACGGTCCGTCATATTCATTGCTAAATTTGTTCCTTTTTGGTTTTAATAGCATTACTTCTTCGCCTCTATGGTATTGGACGGATGATATTTTTCTATCGTAATAGTGTTTTTGTCTAAGTTTCGAATTTTCTAAGTTATTTCTACCTATTTCGCGAATATTTATCAATTTGTTCATCAAGTTATCGACGAAATCTGGATATGTGTTCAGTGAATCATTTGGTACTATGCTAGATGGTTGTCTAGCCTTTTTTCCATAAATGAGCTCATATGGCGTAAATTTTGTGCTTTCGTGTACACTGGTGTTATAAGAAAACATTGCTTGCGGCAACCACTGATCCCATTGTCTTTCTTTTGTTATATAATGTTTTAAATATTCAATTAGTACATGGTGACTTCTTTCTAGTGAGCCATTCGATTGGGGATGAAATGCGGATGTTTTATATTGTTCGATATTAAGGACCTTGGCAAATTTCTTCATAACGGATCCGATAAACGAAGAGCCTTGATCTGTTAAAATTGCCTTGGGACATCCGTACTGGCATATAAAATTTTTCATAAATGCTTCTGCTATTTCTTCACTCGTAAATGAGACTAATGGTATGGCTAATGAATATTTAGTTAAATTATCTTGTATCGTAAGTATGTAACTATTTCCTGCTCCTTTTAATGTTAATGGCGATATTCGTCCTGATTCTGTTCCACTGGATTCTAAGGTTTTTTCTTTTTTAGGAGGGATGAGTTTGATGCTGCTACAAGAAAAAATTATTTTAGGAGGATCACGATATACGTGGGTTTTAGGAATTTCCACTGACATCTGAATATCCCTATTTACTTCATAACTGCTTATTGACCGTTCAATTCCAAAGGATTCTTTGTCTAATAATTCTTCTTCTTTTGTCTGTTTTCGGACTGGTCGACCTGTCGGCGAGGTGGTCATAGTTTGATGTTTCCATTTTAATTTTCGTTTTAATTGATAATCATACATCATAGAACTGTCAGTGTCATCTGAGTCATCTGAGTCCCATAATGAAGCATCTCCCTTTGGTTGTTTCAATGGTCTTGGATTTCCGGATTCTGTATTAGTGGTCATTTGTGAGCGAGTTCTTTTCTCACTTGCTTGTAGTGGAAAAGTAGGTATTGGATTCCTTGATCGGTTCGGTATAGATACTTTGCAATTATCGAATGGTATAATATAATCTTCCACTACTACAGCTGATCTAGAAAAATCTATATTAGCTCCAATCTCCTTGAAAAAGGTCGTACCTAATAATCCATCTTGTGCGATAGGCAATGTTTCGACAACATGGATCTCTATCTCTGTGCTTAGAAATTTGACTTTAATATATCCCATAGTGGAAAGATTACTATCAGTTATTCCTTTTAAGTTGTACACAACATCTGTATAAATTGGAATTTCAGGAGAAATTATTTCTTGCTTAATAACGTTCAGATCGGCATCTGTGTCTATCATCATTTGGATTTTATGTTTGTTAAATTCTGGCCCTGATAGAGTAATATTCGGTGATCTTCCAACTCCTAACATCTGTAAATTAAGTGCACCCTGTCTTTGTACTGGAGCTTGTGGTGTATTATCTGGAACGTTAGGTGTTTTTGATTTAGAGTCTTCGATTTTTTCGCGATTCTTATTATTATTAAGGGAGTGGTTTGCAGGTTGCCACCCCTTAGCTTTTTTGATCATAACTCGTCATAAAATTAACGTATCGTTGATTTATGGTATAAGTTGGAAAGAGGAAGTGTAGAGCTACAATCCTGAGCTAGAAATCATGTAAACTCTCGAAAAAGAAAAATTATACTGCAAATTCTCGAAAGTATCTAAAATTGACTCTTTGAAATTTTGGCTTGCAGGTTGCCACCCCTAAAAAAATTGCTGAAAGTGTAAAAAAACTCAAGTAAAAACCTGATTCAGAAAACTTTTCAAAATTTATTAAATTTTATTTGCAGTCAGTGGCTGTAAACATGAAAAAAAAATGTATAAAAAATGTAAAAAAAAATGTAAAAAATAAACGAAAATATGACTAAAATGCAATAATAACACTTCGCTTCAAACTCAATGACAATAGTAAACATCACATAATCATGAAAAATGACATTTGAGTGCAAACAAGCGGGAAAGAGAGAGGTGGCAACTTGCATTCCGACGCATTTTTGGAAAATATGAGAAAAAATTGTCAATTCATGATATGTTTGGAAATCTGTTTGGCACATGTAAATTAGATAAAAAAAAAAACAACACAGTACGGATAGTTACCTTGAATTGTCGATGAAAATGTTCAATTTACGAGCACAGGGAAAACACACAATTTCAATAATTCAATTCCTTGACAAACACTATATCACACTTCGCTCAGCAAACACAGTGTTATTGCGTCTGTCCGCTCCAGAGGTTAATAAATAGTGACAACTACTCTTTTAACGTCGATGTGAGTCAGAGTTGAGGTTATGACACTGCTATAAAGTCGAAATACAGCAGGGGTGGCAACCTGCAAGCAGTGGCAACCTGCAAGCCTCTCCCCTATATATTCTTCTACGGCATTGGTCAATAGTATGACCACTGATTTTGCAATATCTACATTCTATTTGTGATGTTGGTCGTAATACTGAATTATTCTGTGGATTTTTTATTCTACATTCCTGAATAGTATGTCCTACTCGTCGGCAATGATCGCAGAATTTTGACTGCCAGGATATCTGTGATATTTGTCTCTCAAGGAGTCTACTACTACAATTCGCTATTGTGTGCCCGTAACCAAAACAATTAGTACACCGCACAGAATACGAGAGGCCCTCAGCAAATCTGTTTCTTGTTAAATTCTCTTGATTTTCTGCTTCAGCTCTGATCGCGGCGTTAATAGTACTATCCAAATCAGCGAAGTCAACTGTTCGCATTCTCGCGTAAACCTCCGGTCTCAATCCTGTCAAAAATGTCCGAATAGCATTTATTTCCGCAGTTTGATTGTACTGCACGACATTCTGGGGAACTTCCGTTTTGTGACACGTTTTTATTTGTTGGAGAATTTCCGACACACGGCTACTGCAATCGACAGTTGCTTCATCTGGCAGCTGAGCGATTCTGGACATATCTCCGTATAATTTAATTGACGAATGTAGTGGAGCAAAGCGAGAATTAAGTACTTTAATTAGTTCATCTATGGCGTTGTAATCACCATTCATAACAACTCGTAAGGCTTGACCGTATAATTTATTTTTTATAATTTGTACTAGTCCATACTCGGCGTTTGGTGCGACCATATTCTTTGCGTTTCTGCAACATTTTGTATACTGGTACATGGAAATATTTCGCCCATCAAATGTCGGAACCGTATCTGCGGCATCTCTAATTCTAATCTGAGGGTGGCGCATATTTTCCTGGTCTAAGTGCAGGTTTTGCATATCGACTAATACATCGTTTAGATGATCATTTTGCGCCATGATTGATACTCTTACTCCGCAATTATCTAAGAAGAAAAATTCTCGTTCTTCGCTATAGGAGGGTTACTCCTTTGCCACAAAATTCGCGGTTTTGCAAATCAATTATCCCACCGCTGCCACCAAAAATAACACCTGTAACGGTTTCGAGCGTGGCGTAACGCTCCTTACAGGATTTCGGGATTGGTTCGAGTGGCGTGCGATAAAGAATTAAAATTCAAGAACAAGAATTTATCTTAATAGTGTTTATTCAATAAAACACCTCTAAATTATACAAACAAACAAAAGTTAACGCTTTATAATATTAAAGGAATTAGAATAATTAGGTTGCGACTCTAGGTCGTTACAAAAAGTAAAGCTGATCGTCTTGGGTTGCGACTCTAGGTCGTTACAAAAGAAATGCCCATTTAAACGATCGATTCAGAATAATATAACTTAAATAATTAATAGTGACGTTTAGTCGAATGAAAGGAATTGGTTTATAGATTAGGACTCTCGGTCGATATAGGAATTAGTTTACAGTTTAGGACTCTCGGTCGATATTGGAATTAGCTTATAATCTGGGAATTAGCTTATAGATCTAGGAAATTGAATATGTTAAGTTAAGGGGGCCGTCTCCTTTTTGTTTTGGCCCGAATCGATCGAAGCGTCCCCAGTAAACAGACGGACCCTAATGAAACTATTGCGGTCGATAAAAAGAACTTCTACAGAGGTGACATCTCCAGGTACTCTATGTAGACTACTTTTTGACGCATAGTTGCCACATTTTCTGTTCTCTCTGTCTCCGCCGCGCTGTTGCCACAGCTCCTTCTACTGAGAAGTCTTGGAGGAATACGGCACGAGAGCTGCGTCTAGGCAGCGATCAAAAGGCTTCAATACCGCTGATGGAGGGGGGAACACCTACAGGAGCGGTGGTTATGTGTGCGGAACTGCGAGCGTCAGTCACGCACACATAACCACCGCTCCTGTAGGTGTTTCCCTCTGCATCAGCTGTAGATGTAGCGCGTCCGATTGCTACGTCTAGCATCAGAACCTCGCTGAACGTAAAGGAGGATAGCAATAATGAAAGATAGAGAGGTTGAGTAGTGAAGTTAGGAAACATGTCAATGAAACAATACTAATTTGCACATTGAAGGATGTAATATTTTGTATAATCAGTGTGCAAATTCAAAGCATACAGTTTCAATAAGGTACATCACCGAAGTATAACACGCCGATCGTAATGAAATTTATGAATGCTATAATTCTTCTAAAAACATATGACGCTTTCTTTTGAAATGGACAATTACAGATACAAAAGTGTATATTTTTCGAAGAATACAGTATTGTCTCGTTAGCGGCTCGGTTTGGTGTACACGATGTGGATTTTTCGCTAAGCATGCCCACCACTGAAACCGAGTGAGAACGGTACGAGACAGACGACGCGTTGATGTTTTGTCTCGCTCCGTCTTTCGGACGCCGTGACATTCCGTCCTTTGCGTTCGCGCCCGTTGCGCACGCAAAGCGTCCCATCTCGCTCCCCCCTTCGGCCAGAAAGAAGCGAGAAACGAACACTCGGAAGGTCCGCGCACACATATCCGTTCCATGTCAATACCGTTACGGCGTAGCAGTGGTAAGAAGAAGAGACCCTCTACGCCCCTTTTCTTCTTACCACTGGCACGCCGGAACGGATATGTGTGCGCGGACCTTTAGGCCTCTGTTCACGCTGACGGCTCAACGCCGGTCCGGATCAGCGATCCGCTAACGAGACAATACTGCAATAATATTATCTTCTCTCATTTTGTGTAATTCCTCTTCTTCATTGATGGTCTTCCTACAATTTTGCCAGGTCGCTCATACCGAAAGATGACGTAGGCAGTGTGGATCTGTAACACATTATGAAGTACATTAGGAAGTTTTGTAAGCGTACAAAATTTTACTGTAGATTTATAAGCTGTTAAACTTTACCTGAAATATGGTACTTATTATTCCATTTGTCCTGGCATTACTGTCCCATACACCATATTTGCAGTAACTTGGTAAAAAGTCCGCCTGTAACAAATGATCGCAGACATTTCTGTAAGTTTGGTATAAAAGTAAAAGTTTGTTTCAATAATTCGTCGAACATCATGCATACCTGCGACGCCCGTGTGTATCAGCCTGGCGCATTTTGACCGAGCCGGTTTCCGTCTGTCTGCTTCTGTGAACTTAGAAATGTGTCTGAAAAAATTAAAGGGTGAATTAAATTTATTATTTCCTTCGTCACTTTCTTGGCAAAGTGATGGCGGCGTCGATCGACTCGCGTGATCGTATGATCCGCGAGTAAAAGTGCCATTGCTGGCACTTGTGACCACTGACAAGAGTCAGTGGTGCGACGCCGGATCGATCATATTTATTATTTTCTTCCTCACTTTTTTGGGGAAGTGACGGCGGCGTCGATCGACTCGCATGATCGTATGATCCGCGAATAAAAGTGCCATTGCTGGCACTTGTCACCACTGACGGGGTCAGTGGTACTACCGCGCTTTACAGCGCGGTGCGACGCCGGACCGTTACAATAGTTTCATTATTTTTGGAGGGAGACCTTTTTCGCTTTTTCAAGCTTTTCGGTTTTTCTTTCGCTCTCTCTGCTAGAATAAATTGTGGCTCCCGAATAGTCATGCACCTATTGTGCCGACTATCTATTAATTCGGGTAGCATGCATTCTAAATAAAATTGAACCAGTTTTGGCTCCATTTCTCTTTTCCAAAACGCATCATCTCTCGCTACTTTTATAGATTTCAGCCCCTTCGGGGTCCAAAGGCAAAATATACAGTACTTTCTGTCAGTAATGTGTAACTGGCCTTGTACTTGATAAAAATAGTGATGCGTTTTGCTCATTGAAATACCTGTGTTACGCGTGAACATGCGCCGGACAGCGGGAACTTGTTCAATAGCTTCTTCTGGCGTAAAGTTCTCCGCTGATTTGTGGCATTTGATTTCCAAAATACCCTCTTGACCGATGATTCCATCCGGTGAAGCTCCTAAGAAGGCGATGCAGCTGTCGATGAAAAATCCACATTCCGCAATATCTGTGTATTGCTTCTTCAATTCTTCGCGAGCAATATTCTCGCATTCTTTCCCGTATTCCACCGCGGGTGCACTAATTATCTTCGGATAAACAATTGATTTTACTGTATTTGCGCAAAGCGTATCAGGTCGGCGACGGCACACTTGTCCAAAATTGGATGCTGTCAACAATTTGGACCTGTACTGCAACCATCTGCGATTCTTTGCTTGTCCGATTGTTTCATCTTCAATGGCATGTCTTTTCTCTTGCCACTCACTGAGCATTTGCATATGCTTTTCCTGCTCCAGTTCATACATTTCGGATGACATGTCTGGCTTCTGTGCATTTTGTCCATAATCAGAATCTTTCTGCGAGGGCAAATGCTTGCGTACATATTGCGCAGCCTTCGTTTCCTTCTGTTTTGCAGTTCTTTTTTCCTTTTTTTTCTTTTCTTCCATTTGGCGTACAACCTCGGGCGTTTTCTTCTTCATAACCGCATCCAATCGCGAGTGCACTTGCTTACTGTTGTACTCCACGACAGCAGCAGCACATCTCCCTGCATAGGATCCTCTTTCGGCGAAATTTAATCTTTTTCCGCCAGTGTACTTGGCAATTAGTCCGTTCAAACTTTCCACAGCGTTATTAATAGTATTATAGAGTAAGCTCTCCGCATGAGCTAATAGTGGACGAAGTATTTCTTTTACGTCGTTGTACACTCCAATTTTCATCAAGTCTGGAACGATGTTTTTCTCATTCTCTTTATTGTTTCCATCGCAGAAATATTCTAGTCTTGCACACTCTGCGTGTTCACCAAACACGTGGCTTGGAACATTCTGAATGTCGCCATACAAATTCTTCGTTTTCTCGTCGATTGATACATTCTGATTGTATCTAAACTTTGCGGCTTTCACGATGTCCGTGCGCATCCGGCGAATGCTACTTTCCACAGTTTGTTTCAATGGTCCAGATGTGGTCTTTTTTACAATCGCTTTCATTTTTGTGCAAAAGTTTCGCAACAAATGATTCGTGCATTCAATCTTTTTTACACGAATCTGTCTCTTATATGGGTCCGCATCAATAATCTTCTTATACACGCTACTGTCCCCATCAGCAATCAGTGTAGAATAAACGAGCCCACGTTTTTCTACGCTAGTGTTGAATCGTTCTACTATAGCATCGCTCCAGTTTTTGAAACATGTGTGCTTTCGGGGTTCTTTCTCGTTTTTCGCAGCAATCCGACAAATTCTGCAAACTTTGTTTCGAACGCCGTAAAATAAAACTTTTTTCGTGTGATAGCCAACTATCACGCCGACTCCAGACGCAGAATCGTAACATCCACTGCGGTAGGATCTCTTCATCCAGCTTCCGTCGGCCACAACGGGGATGTGAGGGGTCCCTGATCCGGGAAGGACGTCGCCTCTTTCAATCGCCAAACGTTTTTCTTCTTCAGCCGCTGCTAACATCTCTTCTTCTGCAGCGGCAATTGCAGACTTGACGAATTCATCTTGATTCTTCACGAAGTCTTTCTTCGACATGCAACGTATGTTCACTCCTGCAAAAGTGTGTTCTAACCTGGCATAACCGCCTCCACATAAAATTGTTGCATTAACGGCGCCCTGATTGCTATCCACGTCTTCGGCTTCGTCCGATTGATTGTAGATTTCAGCTTTGTAATGGCATAAAGTGCACATACGCTGAAGATGCTCTTGAAGCCACGCCGTTTCACACCAGTTATTCGTAGGTGTTCAATGCCACAGTCTTCCCTATCTTTTGCATGCTTACCTATTTTTTGCAATTGAGCAAGCACATTTGGGAAATTCATTATGTCGTTGCTATTTAGGAGAACCGATTGCTCTTGCGGCTCGTTCTTCGCAACTTTTTCTATAACGAAGTTTTCTTCTTCGTTACTTTCTATATATAACTCTTCAAGCGCCTCTTCCGCTTCTCTCGAACTGACCGTATCAGTGTCTTCATCGGATGGCGAGTACATTATCTCTTGGGACGTATGATTTCGTCCATCGGATGTTGATGGTTCCTTTACCATACGTTCCTCAGCCCCTTCTGAATGTTGTCCTACAGTGTCGTCTGTCATTTTTGTCCTTTCCTGTTTTTTCTGAAGGGTCAAAGGCCTTCTCTTTTCGCGATATACTTTCCGTTTCGATAATCTCCTTGCGTACGGACGTAATTTTCGCGGACGAAATGGAGAATTATTATCCATATCTTCTTGCACATCCTGCATATTCACATTTCCAGTGATACTCATTTTACACTAAACCAACAAACACAACACAAACACAATACAACACAACGCAACACAACTCAAAATCCTTCTGCTCGTTACAAAAGAACATAAACGCGAACCGTGAACGTGAAACGTGAATCCGAAGATTCGTCTGTGGTGCGTTCTGAAACAAACAGAGAGCGGAGGGCTCCGGTCGGTGTTGATGGAGGGGGAACACCTACAGGAGAGGTGGTTATGTGTGCGTGACCGATGCAGGCGCAGTTCATGCACACATAACCACTGCTCCTGTAAGTGTTTCCCCCTCCATCAGCGGTAGTTGGAGCCCCGCCGATTCCTGCCAGGCAGTCCGTTGTAAGTAAGCTGGCGATACGGACCACGTTATTGTGCAGGAAATGCAGAATCAAGAAAATGTAAGTATTATATTGTATACTATAATACAGAGTGTCTCTCTGGCTAGAGTATTCAAAGGCGATGCCGCCAATAAGCCGCGCCTCGCTGAGTTTCGTGAATTTCAACGCTCGTGACGAGATTCACTACGGCGTATTAAAAAATTCTTTATTCTTCATCGAATCGATATGGCAGTGATACCAATGAATTCCTAGCGTTCTCCCGATTAAAATCATGTCATGTAAATCGGACTATTTTTAACGTAGTTAGCTTGGGGCCATTTTCATCGGCATGGCATCGGTTGACGCCATTTTCGCAAAGATCTGATGAGAAATGCAGAACGTAGAATTCGGCACTTCCACGAATCTCAGCGAAACGCGGTTTATTGGCGGCATTGTCATTGAGGACTCTAGCGAGAGAATCACGCTGTACAATCTTACTATTTGCCATAAAATAATACATTCATCATTTCATTTCCAGATAAAAGATACTGTCCCGACTGTATTAGCGGGAAGTGGAGAGGGTGAGGAGAGAAAGAGAAAGGAGGGGGAGGAGGCAAAAGAAAGAGAGAAGGAGAAGAAGAAGGAGGAGAAGAAGGAGGCGAAGGAGGAGAAGATGGAAAAAGTTATAGCGAAAGTATGTTATTTTGAAATTATGTGTGTGTACAGTATTGTCTCCGTATGTGCTTGCTGGTCGGGACCGGCGTTGAGCTCCTGTCGTGAACAGATCCCTAATTCCGAGTGTTCGTTTCTCGCTTCTTCCTGGCCGAAGGGGGGAGCTAGATGGAACGCTTTGCCTGCGCGACGGCCGCGAATGCAAAGGACGGAGTGTCAGGCGTCCGAAAGACGGAGCGAGACAAAACATCCTTCCGTCGTCTGTCTCGTACCGTCCTCGCTCGCTTTCAGTGCCTCTCGCTCGCTCTCGTTCCATTTCGCTCTCGCCATCGCTGGACAAGAGTGAAACAGAAGTGGTGGAGATAGCGACAAGCCCGTATCGTGTACACCAAACCGAGCCCGTAACGAGACTTTACTGTATTATTATTGAAAGTGGTATAAGTCGATCTGTAGCTAAAAAATCGTTTATTTTCTTTAACATTGATTATTATTCCGTAATAAAATTACACAAGTTTATAGGTTTCAAAACATTACCCGATTTGATTTACGGATGCGAATATTTTGTTAATGTATAAATAAATGGACTTATACCACTTTAAGAAATAACGGCTCATATTTAGGCGTAGAACTAGAAAATGTAATTTTTATGGTACTGTTTCAGATGAAAAAGGAGATAAAATATTTGAAGTACCGGCGTAGTGGAGGGGGCCGAGGAGGCCGCCGAGGAGGCCGCCGTGGAGGCCACGGCGGCAACCCTATCATAATTAATAATTTTTAATAATTTCATAATAATTAATAATTTCAAACCATGTATAATATATAAAATATACCATTATAATTGCTAAATGATTGTTCATTTTCTTTGTTTTAATGGAATGTAAAACTTTCACATTTTTTATCGTATCGGCATGAACGTTTCAGTAACATACTGCTGAGATTTTAAAGATTAAAATGAATTTAAATACGGTATAAATCGGATTATTTTTAGCATTATTAGATTAGAAATGTTACGCATTTATCTAGTACAGTTCTAGAAATAATCCGATTTATACCGTATTTGAATTCATTTTAATGTGGAAAATCTCAGCAGTGAATACTGGAAACGTGACGTTTTACATTTTATCAACACTGTACGCCTCTCCAACCGAGATTACAAGCCGCCGCACAGTGGGACATTTCGGATCGAAACACGGCACAAAACATTTTCTCTCCGAAATCATATATTTATTGTTAATTTTTTCATTTCATTCAGTTAGGACGTATATTTGTGATCCCATTGGTACAGAAGAATTAATGAAATTTGTTTATTTAATGGGGCATAGTACTTTTTTACAAATTGCCGACAATATCGTCCACACTATACATAGGAAAAAGTTCCGAATCTTTCACATATAAAAATACTTCACTTACTTTGAATTTCAATGGCAGAAAAGGCATTTTTGTAAAAAAAAGCGTCATAGACCCCTTCTCGTGCCTCTAACTACCCCAGTTGAACTCCCGTTAAAAATAAACAATGAAAATTGGGACATTCAGTAAGATATAATTCCAAAAGTATCAGAGATATCAAAATCAAATTTGCTACACTTCAAATACATATCTCAACATTCCACCAAAAATTAGTTGAATTAAGCAAACAACAAAACTATAACCAACAATACAAGTTCTGAAGAGTTTCATGGTTCTCTTCTTCAAAACCGTGTAGTCGCGTTAAAAATTAATGAATGTGAAAAACAATCATACTACATTATCACCCAACTATGAAATCAACTACCTGTAAAAGAAAATTTGCAGTTTGGCGATATTTTTGTAAAAAGACTTAGTGCCGTGTTTCGACCCGAAATGCCCCACTGTGCGCCGCCGAACAGCCCAAATCCTCGCTGGTCGGGACCGGCGCGGCGTTGAGCCCGTATCGCGAACAGAGCCCTAATTCCCAGTGTTCGTTTCTCGCTTCTATCTGGCCGAAGGGGGGAGCGAGATGGAATGCTTTGCCTGCGCGACGGCCGCGAACGCAAAGGACGGAGTGTCAGGCGTCCGAAAGACGGAGCGAGACAAAACATCATCCCATCGTCTATCTCGTACCGGCCTCGCTCGCTCTCGTTCCATTTCGCTCTCGCCATCGCCGGACAAGAGTGAGACAGAAGTGGTGGGAATAGCGAAAAATCCACATCGTGTAGTATCTTTTATTTAACTTTATCCAGATATTATCTTTGCCCATCTCTGTTCTCCAATCGCTTCGCCGTGATTCATTCAAGCCTCTCCTTGATGGCAAAATAGTGATAGGGGAAATGCGGCAACAGCGCGATTCGACTCTCGATACGTCTCGGCAACTATGTCTTTCCTACATTTATCGGCTAGATTGGACTTCCACCGGTTTTGATGGTACAATGCACGAATATACCATCAACGCCGGTGGCGGAGAATCCTTGAAGCTTCATTCTGTCATTTCTCGAGTCTGTCTCAGTACACGATTCATAAATTCATGATTATTTCGACGTACGGTGGTTATTAGCGCTCATACGCACCAGACCACCCTGCACTGATGTCTACTGGACGCAACTATACCCGCAAAAGCTTCCTTCTTGCCGATTCCAAGGCGTAAGTTGGTTGAAACGGTTTGTTTACTACATCGCGTATACGTACACGCTTTCCTTAGCTTGTGTAAGCGCACGCACACATTCAAGGCCCGCCGAGACGGCCCCCTTTAGAATCTTTTGAGTTGTTTTCTGTTTCATCAGGGGCAGGTTTTGCCACCTGGAATAATCTCTTTCCCTCGTCGCTCAGGAGTAATATTACTAACCTGAGAATAAGAATTAATAATCTTGCTACTACAAACTAAGGGGCCTACAAAGCGGTTTCCAAGGCTGGAACGTCTCGTCAAACCTGGCGACAATGGCCTTGGTTGGAACGCTCAACAGAACCGAGGGGCCTACAAAGCGGCTTCCAAAGTTGGAGCATAAATTTATGTCGGGATCAGCTATTAGCTTTAAATGATCCTTTTGCATTGAATGATCGAATGTTGAATGAATGTCTCTGGGCTCTCGTGCCCGTATTTATACACATTCTGGATACTGGGAGCGCACCAATAGGAACGGAGTTCGACTATTACGCTTCAATTATTTTCGTCTCGCTCGATCCGTTCTCTAGTCGGTCTACTAAGCGACTGGTTAATGCGCAGGCGCACGCGTGGAACGCTCGGTTCCCTCTCTCATTTGTCATGCACAAATCACAATCACTGCTTCTGATCCTTGCTTTCGTCGATCCGCTGATCGACTGAGGATCGCGCATGCGTTTGATTCTCCCACTCCTTTACACTCAATTCTCTCTTTCGTCATACTCGTGTCTCGCGGTATCCTGAACTAATATTAATATTAATGCTAAACACTCTTATAAAAGTAAGAATAATAGGAATATAATAAGAATACAAGTATTTAAATGATTATTAATTAAGTTTATTAAAAAAAAAGAAAGGGCAGTTTTGGGGTTTGTTACACCGCAACCTTTTAGGGCGTCAGCGTTGCGTGCCGTCAGCGAAAGAAAGTAACTACGCATTTATAAACATTTCTGATTAGTTGTCTCCAAATACACTAAACTCTTATATTAAAAACAATCGGTGGAATTTGCTAACAGTAGTAAGACTAAGCGGGTTCCAACGCAGGTCCTCTGAGGGGAGCGCGGGGGGCGGGGGGAAGTGAGGGCGCGCGGGGGAGTGCGGCGGAGGGAAACGTGGGCGCGGGGCCTGCGGGGAGAGGAAGACAGGTTGCGCGCGCACGAGCCGCGGAGTGGGGGAAGCCGCGACGATGGAGGGGATCAGTCCGGGCCGAGCCGCCGCGGAAACCTCTCCAGACCGGACTCACCGTCCGAAATTTTTTCAGACCTGACCTAGGGAGGGGACAGCCCCTGAAAAAATTTCTGAGGGGCGGGCCCTGTCTGAAAAATCTTTTTTCAGACTCGATCCGTATGTGGTAAGGAGGATGATGGGTAAATAAAGCGGTACAATGAAATACGTTAACGAATATATATTGTTACAAAGACAAAAGACAAAAGAGAATATATAAAGAAAAGAAAGTATATAATAAAATAATAAAATAATAAAAATACAAAATACAACATAAAAAGCGTTGGGAGGGGAAGAAAAAATTTTAAAAAATTACTGGGGATGCGAGGGTGGCGATGGTGGTGGTGACGGTGGTGATGGTGATGGTGACGGTGGTGATGGTGGTGGTGATGGTGGTGCTGGCACTCGGTATGGGGCCCACCTCAGCCCAACCTGCAGCTCCCGCCGCCGTACACGCAGATCTACCAGCTGATTGGCCTCAGCCAGTAGATCGGCCCGCCATCCTGGGCGCCGCCACCATAACTCGTTGCGGTTCTAGATCATAAACACAAACGTTGATATAACACTGATACATTAAACATATTAAACACGAAGCACACAAAAACAATGCACTATATTAAACACGAAGCACACAAAAACAATGTATTACATACCTGTAGAAGTGGCGGCGATGGGGGCGATGGCGGCGATGGGGGCGGCGGCAGCGATGGGGGCGATGGAGGTGAGCCCCAATCCGCCGACCACGTAGGGGATGGCGGTGGTGAGCGCTAAAAGATAGAAACCCACGATATAATATCACCTGATTTAATTTCACTCGGTATCAACGGTTAAACGCGATAAATGTCAAAATATTGTAAAGTACATACCTCGGAGTAGGTAAGGTATGAGAGTTCTGGACCAAATGGGGGCGAGGGGGTGAGGCGGTGCGGGGGGTACCGGCCGCTGGCGCGGGGGCGAGGTGGGGAGGGGGTACCGCGCTCTTCCGCGTGATGGGTACGGGGGTGAGGTGGGGAGGGGGTACCGCCTTCGTGGGTGAGGGGGTGAGGTGGGGAGGGGGTACCGCGTTCGTGGGTGAGGGGGTGACGTCACAGGGGCGGAGGATTTCAAGATGGTGTCTCGCGCGCAACCGTTGGCGCTGTAATTCGGCACCGATAACTATTCGAGATTAATTAACCTAAATAGCGTAACCATCTCATGAAAGAATGCAACGTCGCGCTCGTATAAACATCCACCGACGAAATGTAATTCAACGCGCTGTCGCGATAACTATTCGAGAACGATTAATCTAAATAGCGCAGCTGCCTCGTGAAAGAACGTAACGTCGCGCTTGTATAAACATCCGCGGACGAATATTTTAAAGTTTGGGACCGGTGCCTTATCACCAACGCTGTAATTCGATATACGTGGTAACGCATCGGACGCATGCTACAGCGTGTGGGAGAGAGAGAGAGAGAGTGTAAGATTCAATGGAGTACTCGTGAACCGCGTGAGGATAACATTCGAGACGGAAACTCTCGAGTTTTCCCAGGCGTTGAGTAACCGCCAACTCGTACTTAAACCGATATTAAAGTCTAAGGAAACCTTACACCCATGGATATCTGATTTACATCAGACCAGTGTCAGGACCGTCCATACTACCTATCCTAAAATATAATTGTCATTCGCTAAAGGCGGAAAAAAACCAGACATCTGGCTAGCATACCTAGCCCGATTCTTCGGTCGAATCGTCTTACCAGGGTTACGGTTTATGATCGCATTGTTTTGCGAGTCAGCGGCATGTACAGGTTCGAGGTTGCCACTTACCACCCGCTGACAGGGCAACTCGACGGAGTGAAAATACTCGAAATTCCCAAAGAAAACGGTACGATGTCGATTGACTCTTGAGCATCCGACATACAAATACCCACCCCAACGAATGCTTTACGAATAAGTAATTATCCACCGTATTAGTAGGAAAGGATATTATAAATGAATCGTTACAGGTATTAACGTGAAAAATCATCCATTTATTAAAACATATACGCGTACTATAGCGGTACATGCTTTACATCGCGCAACATGGATTGCATTCCTAACGCTAACAATTCGCAATCAATCAAAGAATGTTGTTCAAAGTGATCGCTTTCGGAAATTAATTTTACATAATCTGTTGGTGCGGTAGCGCTACGTAGAACGTTTACGAACGCGGTATATTTACTGGCTACAGCGTACATATTTTCGGTCAACCAAGTGAACATATGATCGATGCAATGTTCATACGCGAACAGTTTTCGCATCGTAACTTCCGTCATGTATAAGCTAACGCGATTATCTGTGATTTTGGCGAGTTGATCATTGTGCATGCGCGTGAATTCGATTCGCAAATGATCAATTTCGATGTGGGTCTGGGGTGTTGTTACGTTGTCGCGTAATTTTTGAAGAATGTCAGCCCCATTTTGCAGTAGGAGCTTCCACGTAGACATTGAGAATCTCAACTCGCCACCTTTATTATCGACTATGGCGATCTCGACGTGGCACGAATCCATACCAATGCGAATTCCTATCATGAGCCGTTTATACGCTGTTGAGGTCAACGGGTAATCCCGCCCTAGGATTCGGACGATTGATGGTTTTGGCGTTTTCACTGTTTTTGGCGTTGCGGATCCAGAACTGCAAGAAACGTATACACGGAATTAATACTCGGTTCGCTCGCGTTTACAGTGAAAGAAGTAAGTGAATGAAGTAAGTGAAAAGTGTATAATAACGCGTACGTACCTCATATTGGATTGTTGATGTGGATGTTCCTGTTGCTGGCGTTTATTGGGGTAATCACCATTGATGGCGGATGCGTAGGATGAATCGTTGAAGCTACGTTTGTACATCTTGATATGCACTATGTACGATTATACTGAGCGATGAAGAAATTTACGCGAACGATACTTGTTAGCACTCGAGCGAACGTGGTGTAATGACGTCCACAGGACTGACCAACATCGCTTTTATACAGATTCACGTATACGTACACACCAATGTGCAAGAGAATTAGCGCGCGATAAATTCAAATGATGTGCGCGGCAGATTCAAATAGCGTACGCGCTAAATTCAATGTGCAAGAGAATTAGCGCGCGATAAATTCAAATGATGTGCGCGGCAGATTCAAATAGCGTACGCGCTAAATTCAAGATGTACACGTGTCGCAGAAGAGTCGAAGACGATTCGCGGTGCGAATCATAAAAGTGCACTATAAGCTGGAATAATTAGTATCAAATCATCGAGGGAGAAGAAACTGTGATACGGACGCCCCCCACCACACCTACTCCACGAATACCCCTACCACGCAACGTGCAGGGCTGGCGCTCTAGCCTAAAGAACCGAAATGCATATAAGGGCGTTGACCGCCACCGCACGGGCTAGTGTGTTTTATAACCGCGCCATCAACAGTTTTAAAAAAACCGCGCCATCAACAGTTTTTAAAAAAACGAAATGTCAGCATTTGATTACATCAGACCACCACTGACTAGGGGGATGAATGCCGCTATGATGCGGCGATGCATCGTAAGTATAGTTGTGTAAATTGAATTGGTGCGTGTATTTCATTCGAGGATAATATATTGAAGTTGTGCGTTTGTTACAGCAACGGCATGGGGAAATTGAACGCGCATGGATTGAGGAGCGCGATGCCATGCTTCAAAAAATCGTAAGTATAGTTTTTTTCAGTTTATGTGAATTGAATTGGTGCGCGCATTCAATTAGGCGGTCTTCTAATGAAGTTGTACATTTGTTATAGCACGAGCGTGATACTCTCATGCGAGCATGGTGCGCGGAACGGCGCGAATTGATTAGCCTTGTCGTAAGTGATGTTTCAGAAAAAATTATATTGATTCGCATACACCATTAAACAATGTTTTAGTCGATTCGTGTGTTTGTTACAGCATGAACGCGATAATGAAATGGCGGATTGGACGGCGGAATATCTAGGGACGGTCGGACGCCTCGTAAGTGATGTTTCGCAAAAAAAAAAAAATGTATTGATACGCATACATTAATCGACGTTGTTTTAATCGATTCACACGTTTGTTTCAGCGTCGAGAAGACATCGAGGCGCACGCCAGGGATGGCGACATCGACATTATCATCCAGCTACTCGTAAGTGACGTTTCGTAAAATTATATATTGGTGCGCACACATCATTCGATGATGTTTTAATCGAGTCATGTGTTTTTGTTTCAGCGACGTGAATACCCGACGAGGCCTGATGGGCGAATCTGTCGTGAATTGCGACGGAAGATTCGAGAGGCTAGGCGCACGTGGCGGGAAGACACCAATAACGTCGAGTTCATGGCATTTGAGGGTGATTTTTGGGAGTTGCCCCGCCTATTTAGGGAGTGAGTATAACTGAATTTTAATTGTTTGGTGTAGGGGAGAGTCATACAGTACCGGCCGTTTTCAGTTATTTTTTTGTACTGTAGCTTGGGCTACTGTTGGTAAAAAATCAAGTTTCAAAGAAGTAATTTGTATTGGAATTAGTGCTTAATAAGAGGAGACGAATAGTTTTTCACAAATTTTATCGTAAAGATTAATAATTCGTAGGAATAAAAAGTTGTAATTCGCAGCCAACGCAAAATTGTCATCCAGTACCGACCACTCTAAGTTTTTTTTTGTACTATAACTTGGGCTGTTGTTGGTAAAAATCAAATTTAAAAAAATCAAATTTCAAAAAAGTAATTTGCAGTACAAATTGTGCTCAATAAAAGAGGATAAATTGTTTTTGTTGAATTTTATCATAAAGATTAATAATTCGCGGCGAACAAAAATAACTTTTGTCGTCCGAAACACTAGCGTAAACGATAAATGCTTAGAACTCTGGTAATACCGAAAGAAAAAGAATGTCGCCGGAATATGTTGCTACGGACTCTAGTATTTATTTATTTATTTCTCCATCGATAGTACAGTTAACTAACATTAAAAGCGAGATCTAGCTTTGGCCGGTACTGTATGCTGCCCGGTACTGTATGACTCTCCCCTATCGCGCACTATTACCAACGTTTTATACAATAATAATTTGGTGTTTTTTTCTGTGTTGCAGGACGTAACGTCACGGCGGAAATTAAAAAAATAAAAATATGATGTATAATTTTAAATGTATATATATATATTTTAAATGTGTATTTTAAATGTGTATTTTTTAAATATATTTTAAATATATTTTAAATAAATGTATTTTTTTCTACAAAATAGTGCATATTTATTAATGACCATCCATGTATGTATGTATGTATGTATACTAAAATTATAAAGTTAGTATTTGCGTATGGGAGGGGTATTCTTGCTCGCGAGTAAAGTGGGGGGAGACAGTCACCGCCGTCGTTGTACTCATCTTCGCCGTTGTACTCGTCTTCGCTGCAATTCTCATCGCTATAGAAAATAGAAAAAAATTGTTATATGATCGTTTCTCTGCCTATAACGCGTAAAGTAGATGCAATGCGCGTGTATGACTTACATTAGGTGCCGCCACGTATATAATTCCATACTTTATGGACATTCTCCAGCGCGCAAACACCGCCGTCGTTGTGAAACGCGCATCGCGAGGTATTCGTTGAAGCCATAGACTTCAGGTTAGGAACGTCGGGATCCACGGTGTCAGGCGTGATACCGCAATAATCATCGTCAACGTCGTAGCCACCGTCGTCCTCAACGGTTCGAGCGTTGGTAATCTTTTTCCCCTTCGACTTGTACACATCGCAGATATCCTCGACGATTATGTCCGGTAGTAGTTGCAGCATCCAGGTTTTCTTTTCCGCACCTTTCACGATGGCGAAGTCGATGTTTGCGAGTGCGCTGGCGAGCAGTTCCGGAAGTTTCCAGTATGGAACGCAGCCATCAGACCAGCGGAGACCGTGATGATGCTTCGCGAGCCAGGACGCTTGACATTTCTCGAACGAATTCAGATGATTCCAGAAGTATGGCGGCTCGAAGATCCAGTGGCTGATCGTCGACGTTTCATCGGTATTGCTGCTGCTGCTGCTGCGAATCGCGATCTCTTTCACGACGAAATCACGTTCGGTTTTGAAACCTTGCATGTCGATAACGGCGAACATCGTTATTCGTATAAGTAGTAGCGTCGGTAGCGAATCAGTAACTGCGGACTTTTGACATCTACATCATCGTTTTAAAACAGTAGCTGTATCCGCAGTAGTAGTAGTAGTATTAGTAGTAGTAATAATAATCGTTCACGCACGCACACTATATTAGTTTGCGTACCACGTTGGTTAAAGGGTTGTATTCGACTATACGATCGTGTATCATCAAACAGTACGCGGTAGTATTAGCGGGAATATTTTCTTTGAATTCAAAATCTATTCGCACGTCCACCGTGGCGCTCTTCAACGACTCGTTTTGCCTGGAACAATCTATGACCGCGATAGGCGCGTATTTACGGAATTCGATCGCATTCAGCAATGGTTCTCCGTGACCATAGTACGATCGAACGAATTTCGCATACATATCGTACAGGAGCGCGTATTTATTCTTATCGAAATCCAAGTTCAAGTCGTCGTACGGAAACGCCTCGGAATTTAAGTAGAGTCGAAGGTTCGTGAGATTATTCGAGTCAAATCTGCTCGCGGATTTATCGGGACAATTCTTTCGATCGGTTTGCGTACCGAATAACACGTATCGGGGTTTCTCGATTTGCGACGTAGCTTTCACGGTCCACGTGTGTTTCGTTGTAGCTTGCAGTAACGGGTACTCGTGCAAGCTCCACGATCGGAAACTCATCGCGATCGGACGACCGCTTTCCAGGATACGCAGCATCGATAGTTTATTCACTTCCTCCAAAACGACATGGGGCATACGCCACTGCACCTTGCGTATCTCCAGTTTCGGCCACGCAGTGGCGGAGGTGCAGTGCATCACGTTCGTATCGACTCGTGATCATATGAGGATCAGCTCGTGCCGCGCGTTCATCACGATATGTTTGTAATCCTCGCAGAATCCTAATAACACGTTCAGGGGTACGCAGAAATTGAATGCACTCGAATGAAAAATGTCGTTATCATAATCGATGGCATAATTCCAACCAGCATTCGCGAGCACTTTGCCTCTATCGGCCGACAACGAAACGTAATTTTTCAACGTGGTAGTGATTCCTGGATTTCGGCAACGATCGATCTCGACACCGTTCAATTCGTATCGAATCTCATCGAACATGAACGCGACGCAATTATTGTCTAGAACAGCGGTCGCGGACGTTGCCGGACCTGTCGCGTTCTGCGCAGTCAACGTGCCACGACCTTCGATGTAGAGAAAACTTTCGCACGGAAGCGTGTACAGATCTTGTTGCTGTATGGGGATTCTTATCTCATCGCTATTGTCGAACGTCGTGTTGGCGTACGGATTATACGTGTGTAACTCGATCTTCGTGATACGATTGTCAAAGGTTGGCGTATTCGCCACATCCAGAATAATCGACATCGTGGTTGCGCGTCTAATAGGCAACGATGAATCCTAGCGATCGTATGAAACGTGCGTTTCGACGAGTCAACGGCTTGCTTCTCCTTATGGATCCTCTTCTTATCGCTCCACCCGTCTTTATTCTTCTACTTTCACCTATCGATAAAGGGTCGCGCCGATGACGCGAGACAGAGACGTCAGGAGTAGCAGCGGCAGCGACGATTGATGATTCGTACGTGTGATCTAACACTAACATACTACACACGCGTGCATACACGTGCGGTCACGCTACCTATCGCGAGGACGTCGTTGAACGTGCAAACGAATCGTTATTTCTTCGCCGCGAAAATCTATAGGACGATCGTATTGATCGACGATGCGTAGCGTTAGATCGTGTATTGCTCGCGCGACGATCGGCAGGTAAATGACGTGTCGCGGAGTTTCCGATATCTTATATCCCGGCGGCACGCGAGGTGAAAATTCGTGGATAGTGTGTACCGGTTTATCGTTGCTGTACGCGCCGGTAGTTACGTTGCACGTTACTCTGATCACGTTAACGTTTATAATATTCACGGGTACGTCGGACTCGTGCCAGATTCTCGGTATTAAGACACGATTCGGGGAAAATCCTAACAACGAGCCTACATTGTTGGGTTTCGTAAAGTCTACAAAGAACGAACAGTACATCTCGCTTTTCATGGTGTTGTTGTTAGCTCGTAGCATTAGAGGGTACTTGTCGTCATCGTCGTTATCGTTGTTACCGCGTTTTCGAGGATATCGATCGAGTAATCGTTGCTTCAGATACTCGGCGATAGCGTCTAATTCGTAGGAACCGTGGGGGATCGTAATGTATTCATGAGCGGCGTCGACGATGGAGTTGTTTTCGGTGTCATAGTTCACGACGAAATAGAATTTATCGTTGCTCGAGTCGATGTTTGGTATCGTGTGAAACGTCTCCAAGTCCGTGAATCCTAATTCGTATTGACCATCGCTCAACTCTATCGGTGGGAAATAATTTACCGTGAGCACGCTGCTGCGATCCGTTAACGTGAGCGTGAACGACATATCATAGATTACACTCGCGAGACGGAGAGAAAGGAAGTGACGCGCGCGTGCGAATACTCGGCAATTTATCGATATTATGCGTCTTTATTAAAGAAAATATGGATTGCCATTACGCATGGTTACATTGAAACGAAAACTTAGCACACACCGTTATTAGTGCGTATGCCATAATTCCATAGACTTTTGCTGTAAAAATTGCATGCATAAGCGACCGCAATTCATCTCGTCGAAACGTTGAAAACGATTGTGATTGTACGTGATCGTTGTACCGCGCCCGAAATAGTGGATCAATTCCGTTGGTGGACGCAGATTCCCAAAACTATCAAAGTACTCTACTCGTGACCCGCGTTTCGCGTACGCGACCCAGTGTGTACCGGTGCCTCGATTCTCGTCCAGATTCGCGATACCGCATTCGTTGCTGCGTGCGCGCGTGGGAAGCGTGTCGCGCATAAACACCCCTCGAAAGAACGGAATGCTGGCGCACTCGCGCTCTAATTGCAGGTTCGTCATAGGTTGTTGGTTTATCGCCGCCACCGTCGTCATGCACCTACGCGATCGGCGTTTTTTTTTTTCTTCGTCCGCACTCGTCGTTGACGCCGCCGTCTCGGGTTCAAGCCCGCGCCACGCTTGTACGGTGTCAGATGCATCCCTCGCCCTTCCATCGCACGATGATGACGCAACTTCTCTTCCAGCTGTTTTCGAGACGCCTTCGAATCGTTGACCGCTTTGGTTATACCAGCCGCTCCACCGGCCAATGCCCCGATAGCTGATAAAGCGGGCACTACGAACGGAAGAAATTGAAGAAAGCCACCGCGTTTTGCCACTCGTAGATTACGATGTCGTCGTCGCCGTTGCGGATGTTTCCTTCCAGACTTTCTCTGATTACGTTTCGTCCTTCTCATACCCATGCCGAGTTTAGTCTTAGCCTTCATCGTTGCCCACACTCCAGTCGCGGTTGCTTTTTCGCCAAAGGTCGCGTCGTTCGCGAACACTCGTTCTCGCGCTCGTTCGGCTAACGCGCGATCAGCCTCGTGTCTTCCCTCTAGATCCTTTCGACGAGAGTACGCGATATCGTGGTCGCGGCACGCTACGTCCAGGGGGTTCACACCTTCGTCGCCACGAGCCAATCGCTTTAGCAAACGCGTTCCCGGTCCGCAGAACTGATAACCCGGAACGTGTAGTTCGAATGGCAGACGGTTTATGATGCCGTTCACGAGACCCGATCCAGTCTTCTTCTTCTTCAGATTCTTCTTCAGATTCTTCTTCTTCAGATTCTTCTTCTTCTTCTTCTTGTAAGACGTCGCAGTCGTTGATGCTATCATATACGTTAGAATAATCGCGATAGCTACTACAATAATAGACGCGTACGCACACTTCACCGATCACAGTGATAGTGACCTGCGCGACGCGTGCCACGAATATAAATAGTCATCCTTCGTCACACGCGCGCGACTACCTGAGAAACCCCGCCAACATGCGATTCGCGAAACAGTCGAACGTTATTCGCGTAACCGCGAATCGAATGCTAGAAGATGATAGGGATGCAAGTCGAGCGAACAGACACGGCCCGTTGCTGCCGAACAGCGTGCGAGGTGTGATTTGTGGACCGTCAGGGTGTGGAAAAACGAATGTACTTTTAAGTATGCTAGAGAGTCCGAACGGTTTGCGTTTCGAGAACGTGTACGTGTACTCGAAATCGTTGCATCAGCCAAAGTATCGTTATCTCGAGCAGGTGTTGTCGCTGGTCGACGGAATCGAATACTTTCCCTACTCGGACAACACTGAGATCGTTCCACCGAGAGACGCTCGGCCCGATTCGATCTTCGTGTTCGACGACGTGGCGTGCGACGAACAGAACGCGATACGCGAATACTTCTCTATGGGTCGTCACTCGAACGTGGATTGCTTTTATTTGTGCCAATCGTACGCTAGAATACCTAAACATTTGATCAGGGACAACGCAAATTTTCTCATGCTATTCAAACAAGACGGCACGAACTTGCGCCGCGTGTACAACGATCATGTGAACACAGACATGACGTTCGAGTCGTTCAACGACTTCTGTGCGAGATGTTGGCGTCGACGATACGATTTCGTGGTGATCGATAAGGATAGTTCCATGTACGAAGGTCGGTATCGAAGAGGATTTAACGAGTTTGTCGTAGCTCGCGGACATTAGTAAATCGCGAGTCGTTCATCGAGCAACACGAAATGTCTAACGAACCGACGACGACGACGACGACGCCGATAACCACGAGCAACGTTGACGCGAAGCATTCGCAAAAACATCATCGACAAAAAGGAACGAAACATCAAAATGGTACGAAACGCCGGGTCGCGGACACAAAGGTGGAAATCGCCAAAGTCAGCGACGTTATACGTAAAAAGTGCTTGGCCCTGAAAATTGGAAAAATGGATACGGAAGCAGCTGTGGATGCGAGCACGCGTCCCATCGTTGAACCGTTGAAACGATTGATCGAGAACGCGTCCGCGTCGAAAACACACTCAACGCCTCGATCGCGACCCGTGAATAGGAAACACGAATACGATCAACAGCAATCATCGAAGAGATTTCAACCTGTCACTCCGTCGATAATCAAGGAGCATCCGAATAACCTTCCAGATTCTAGTGACGACAACGACGACGACGACGACGATGATGATGATGATGATGTCTACGACGACGACGCTGACGACGCCAACAACACCGACAACGATAACAACAACGACAACGATAACATCGACAACAACGACAACGACAACGACAACAACGATGTTGACGAAGTTGTCGATGAAGATAATGTTGTCGATGATGTTATTGATGATGATGTTGTTGATGATATCGTCGATGAAGACGATGAAAAAATTCATGATGATGAGTCGTTAGTAAAGGCTTACGATTCGGATATGGTGCGTAAACCCGTCGATGATATCTATGTGTATGTACGGAATGCCAAAGGACCCTTGTCGCGACAATACCTACGACTGTTCTTCACCGACAGCAGGAGACTAATCGATGATGTGTACGGCGTATACTTGGGGCCTGACGAAGATCTAATGATCGGCGATTCCGTGCTCACCATCGATGCGGACAGTGATGACATTCGCGTGAACGGAACGCGATACCCGGGGACTCGGGGTTTGTACGAATTGTTGTTCATGCGAGAACCCAATCAGCAGACGTGCACGGACGCTGATTTTCGCTCGTACCGACGCATCTTATTGTCGACGAGCGCGCATAAGAAAAACCATTCACCGAGCAAGCGCACGCTGGGTAACAAGGGGTACAAGTATAAGAAAATCATATCCCAGGTGATCGGTGGGGTGCGAACATCGAATATCAGACGCGTTAGGGGCGGCGCGGGCGGCGCGGGCACGCGACAAGGTCGAGGATTGCCCATCGACGAATCGATGACGGTCACCGATAACGCGATCGATTACGTGTACTGGGACGATCCGAACGAATTGGTCGATAGGCTTGGATTGCTCGTAGCATCGCGCGCGGCAGGTCACACGGGTCACGATAACGAAATCGCATCCATCGTGGAGGAACTTCGCGAGGATGGACGCATCTTAAATTGAACGATCCTGTGATCGTCGCGTCAGTAGTGTTCGCGCGCACGCATCGTTATGTCGGTGAACAAGTTTGGCACCTCGTTACGTAATAACAACAATAACAACAACAACAACAACAACAACGAAGTGGCGATGACAATGACGAGACTATTGTCCTCGGCGGATGAACGCTTTACCCAAAAAATCGAAACGGCTATCGCGAGCGCACGAGTGGACGCCGCGTATCAACGATCTCAACTCGAGACGCGAGTACAACGAACGATGTCGGATATCGTTAACGCGCAATTGTCCCAACTAGAGGAAGATTTAAATATCGCGATGGAACGACGCTTCGATCACTTGAAAGGCAGACTCGAAGAGTTCACGACGTCGTCGACTGTGCTAACAACCACGGATCGGTACAAACGAAAAGCAAACGAGGGTCTACGGCGACGATGACGATGATCAATGATGCTGACAATATCGGCTACGACTTCGAAACGACTAATAACGAACGATCGCGAAATACGTGCACCGATTGCGTTTTACGTACGCTCGAGGAACTGATACTAATTCTAACGTTTTTGGAACGTCGCGACCATCCCCGACCACCCGCGAAGCATGAACAAGGAGCGAGTACAATTAGTGAACGAATTACACGCCCCGGCTAGACGGAATTTCCCACGGCGTAGCGTCGTGATTCGCGGCTACGATGATTTGTGGCAGGCCGATTTGGTGGAGATGCGTCCGTATGCGAAGCAAAATCGTGGATATCATTACATACTAACGATCATCAATACGTTCAGCAAGTACGCGTGGGCCATACCCGTGAAAACGAAAAGTGGACGCGACGTGACCGCGGCGTTCACGACCGTATTGCGGCAGAGCGATAGATGCCCGCGAAATTTACAAACCGACATGGGAAAGGAGTTTTACAACGCGGAGTTTCAACGATGCGCGAAGATGCGCGGGATTAACCACTACTCCACGTACAGCGTGATGAAAGCGTCGATCGTCGAACGTTTCAATCGCACGCTGAAAAACCTCATGTGGAAACAATTCTCCTTGAACGCGTCCTATCGCTGGGTCGACCTGTTACCTGCGCTCGTACGCACCTACAATCATCGCAAGCATCGGACGATCAACGCCCGACCCGTTGACGTGACCCCCGCGACGCGTTTGTCGTTCGCCGCGAATGAACCCCCCTCCACCTCTGCATCGAAAGGTGTTCGACTCCGCGCGAAATTCAACGTCGGTGACAAGGTACGCGTGAGCAAGTTCAAGACCCTCTTCGAGAAGGGGTATACTCCGAACTGGTCGACCGAGGTATTCGAAATCGTAACCGTACAACGAACGTTCCCGGTGACGTACATTCTGCGCGATTCCGCGGGAGAGCCGATCTCGGGTGGATTCTACGAGTACGAACTACATTCGGTCGCGAATCCGGACGTCTATCTGGTCGAGAAGATTATTCGTCGCAAGGGGAATCAGGTGTACGTTAAGTGGCTTGGATTCGATTCGTCGCGGAACTCGTGGATACGCGACAAGGATATTCTCTGATTCGTTATCGCGCTTGATGTTACAGGAACAAATAAATTAATGAATAAATACATATAAATATATATATATATATACATTGTCCGTTTATTCACATTCTCATTCTTCTTCGTGCATATATGCGTACGATTAAGCTTAATAAAGTAGAGAAAAAATATAATTTTGGTTATATTCTACGCTATACATATATTACATATCCATAAATAAATAACATAAATAAATAACATATGTACATGCAAAAAATACAAACATACAAGCATTCTATACAATGGGATTCTCGAGGGACTTGTCGGGCTCAAGCTCGAGCTCGGGGATTCGATAATGCCCCCACGGAAGGGTGCTGACCCGATCGGTTAAAATATATCGCTTGTCGTCGAACGGACTGAGAGCGTTCTTTTCCCCACTCACGGAATACACCTCGTGCTGGTTGGAGCGAATATTGTTCTGTCGAATCGATTTTTCGGTGAGATCGTGGAGACAACGAATGTAATCATCGAATTGTATATCGTTCGCGACCACGTGTCTCCGCACACCCTTCACTTTTTTAGTCTCACTCGTAGACCCCACTGCAGCGTTAAACGTTCTAGTCGCGTACATCTTAGACCGTAGTCCGACGAACTCGGTCATCAAGACGCCGTTGTTCTCATCTTTCATGAGTCCCGGAACCTTTTTGTTTACGCGGGGCATACGGTACGGATTGTCCACCGCGTAATCACTCGTGTCGAATCGGGCGACGTCACGCTTCATCCTTTCATACACATCCTCGCATTCCACACTATACATTAAACTGTCTGTGTCGGTGTACAGAACCTTACACCGATCACCGAACTCCGCGCGCATATATGCATACTGAAATTCATACAGACATTCCTTCGATACGTCGAGCACACTCATACCCACGTATATCGGTTTGTCGAACTTAACTTTTAGTTTACGCATTTCGATGGCCACCAACTCCTCGGAGAAAATCGTACGACTGTGAAAGTTCGGTTTCGCGATCAGCGCTTCCGCACCGTAACGACCGTCCCACCGCGTCACCAGTCGCACGTCTACGCGATTCCGCACATTCTCCATTGTCTTCCCGTACACCGCGTTATTCATTAATTTAAATAGAGTCTTTTGGAATTCGCTCGTGGCTCGCGTCCTCAAACCAGTGTTCAATTGGATATAGTCGCGCAACCAATGCGACTGATCAAATCGCAACACTCGATGAACTCGTGTCACGCGTAAACCGTGTCGGACGCACTGTTTCAGGTAGCGATAATGGATGACGTATCGCTCCTTATCGTCGAGCGTGGCAAGCAGCTTGGTCTGTTTTCCTCCTGGCGCGTGCTCGCGCACCGGGCAGAATGGAAGGTCGGCGTGGGCGTCGTGGATCTCCTTGGGATATTCGATGTCTACCTCCAGCAGGTATCCCTCAGATTCCTCGGAGTCCTCGCCGTCGGGTAGGGATGATACGTCGAGCGCGGCCACTGTCGCATCGTCCAGCCATCGAAACCCCCCTTTCGGCATAGTCTGCGACATCGCCCAGCCGTACAAGTTGTTGACGTCGAAGTACATTAGATACGTCGACGGCTTCGACTCGTCGTACATCCCAGCAGGCAGGTGCTTGTTGTTGGCTCGCGCGTACCTGTGCGAGCACTGGCTCAGACCGCCGCGTATGCCACGCTCCACGAACAGTAACATGTCCACGTCCGTCAAAAGCTCCAATCGTACACCGGTGTACTTGAGCATCGCGTCCCACGTGAAACTTGGTAGTGTGAAATAATGCGCGGGATCCAAGTCGTAACTCGCGATACAGTCTGTGCGGAAACTCTCGAATACGTCGGCGAGTAACAGCACATCTGTTTTCAAATACAAATCACTGTACTCGCCCAAAGTCTGCACGCGAAAAGAGTTCCACACGTTCACGGCGTGCGCGTAATCAGGCTCCGACGCGGTGCGATCGTTCAGCTGATTATAAAACGCTTCGCGGGACGGTAAACGCGTATCGTTCAATTTGGAGTACGACGATACATAGTCGTACGGGAAGACACCCTTCCTGGTCAGGAGATCGAACTGATCGTCCGACAGGGATTGAAACTCGCGTCGTAGAATCGCGAGTCGTTCTTTGCCGAGGTCCGAAGCGAGTTTCTCCAGACTAGCGGCCAAGAACTTCAACGAATCTATGAAACGAAACTTCAATCCCCTCTTCCAATCATTGTTCTCGGCGTCGATTCCCATGACGTGTTTGGTGAACGATATGTATCGCTCCTTCGTCACTGGCAGCAGGTCGATCTGTCCCTCGAACGCGGACGCCAACTCCTTAATCACGAAATGCGCGTCGTAACCTGATAGATTGTGAAACACTACCGGTATCGTGTACGATCTTTGAAATTGTAAGTTACACGACACGTGGGCCGCGCCTCGGTACTCGCCCGTCGAGTGGCAATGGTCGCGCACTTTTTTATTCCCATCGACGAACGGTTGTCCGCACACGTGACACGCGATTGCTTCGTTAAAACTTTGCCACTGTTGATCCGTCAACGAGTTCATTGGTTTCGCGTTCCGCAACCACGAATACGCATTGTCCGCAAAGTCTCGAAGTTCTTGCACGAACCATTTCACGCACTCGGTTTCGTGACGATACGCCCGATAACGGCACAGAGACGCGTCGGTGGAGCAATGGATGTAGTATCCCACGCTGTACGCTCTGTGCTGCTGGTACGCATACGTCCGACTCCGCTCCGCAGACTCGACGTCCTCCAGCAGGCATTCGAAGTCCGCGTAGACGATGAATGGCGCTCGTTCCTTGTGTTTGAAATTTTTGAATTGCAGCCATTTATCCTCCGCGGACGGCAATTCAACGGCACACTCGTTCAGACGTTGACAGTCCACGTTGTGCTTCGTCAATTGCTCGGACGAATGGAAGAAGCTGAGACATCTGCAACGATAATAGTATTAATAATAATTAAACAAAAAGAATAAATAGTATATATCAATTGAAAATTCCATATTTGACTCACCTTTCGCAAACGAATACTTGGCCATTGTGGTTGCTGAGTTGCTTCGATACGAGTCTTGACATGCTGCGAATGCACGTGAAATGATAATGTTGGGAGTCCTTGGGATCCTGCACCAGTAGCAGATTCGCGTGTTTCTCCCGCTTGTCCTCGGTCAAACGCAGAGGCGCGCAGCTTCCGTCGGACCACGTGTACACGTTTACGGACACGTCGTTCAACCTCTCGAACTTCGCCAGCTGGTTCAACGTTACGGGAAGAGTCATATCGTTCGTGCGAAGCACCTCCGAGTAGTGTGGGTACGATGCGACCCTATCCCCATGCGTAGCAATAGGATACAAACTAACGACGACTGATCACAAGAAGCACGCATTGTCTCTACTCTTTACGTTCACCACCGCCCTTTTAAGAATGACCTTGCGCGGAAGTGGTACGTCGCAGCCGGCTCGAAGTGGATTATGCCTATTAATATTCACTAGAATATTTAGCACAGCCTTTAGGGTCCATCCACTGTCGCGATCTTGAAACTCTTCGATCGCCACTAACGTGGGAGTGACCACACACCGCGAATACCACTCGCGCACGTTTGATGTCCTGAACAGTACGCGATTTCGCGTTCCGAAACTTTTCATGTCCGTATTCGCGTTTAACATAAACTCAGCGTTCAGGACCGTATTCACGGCCACACCAGAATGTTCTCTGATAGCGTCTGTCACGCGCGATAGCACCATTCGTCGGGCTCCCTCCAAAAATTGACGCGGATCGATGTAACCCACGTTAATGACCGCACCAGTCGAAATACGATTCCGAAACGCGGTTTCCACATCCTCCCATACGACCTTAGGTGTCGTCAACCGACCCGAAACCCCGAGTCCTACTCGCGAAAACCGTACCCGCACGATCGTACGTAATGTCTTGATACGCGCGATTAGCGATGCCAGACGCTGCTTCGATGCCATCGACACTCCTTCGCCGCACTGATACTCGACGATAAGTCGCAAGCACGTGTCGCACTGATTCACCCAGTCTCGGAATTCCGCAACACTGCGTAAAAGCCCGGATATCCGGGACAAAACCCCGAATGTGTCCATGAATACCTCCATGTTTACTTCTTCTGCTTTAATATTCAATTAAAAGGCACGCACTAGCAGACACGAGTGGTTGATGCGACTCTTCCGCCTGATGCGATTCTGATCCGGATATCGAAAACTCAGGGGAAGAATGATCGCGAAGATGTTTATCGAACGATTGCGTGGCTCTGATTGAATGTACTAACCACCTACCCTAGCCGAGATTCATGAGTCGTTATCGCTTCGAATTCTTTTCTTCGAACTCTCTCATCCTCAACGTTTCAATCAGGTGACGTGATGTAGCGCTTGCTCGATGCGTTACCGCGCGTATTGAATTCCAGCTTTCATGATAAGGGTGTTTATACCCATCACGGGGATTTCAAAATACGTTGGGTGATACCCGAATAATTATCTCGCTATACTCCCGTATGCATGTCATCGTGAAGCAGCCCCTTAAAATCAGTTCTCAAATGCTACTACGACGGTCAAGACGTACGTTACCGCGAGAAACATTTTAAGAATTTACCATATCTAAGTCGCGTACCTTAAGTGCAATTGCTTCGAAGTGAATCGCTTTTGAAGTGGATTATTTTTGGAAGTGCATAATTTTGAAGGAGACTGCTTTTGAAGGATATCGTCAGTAGTTCAACGCACGGAAATACAAGCGATTATACCGTAAGTTTCCATTATCATATTTTAGTGAATCGTTGTGTTAGTAACTTTGAGAATTATAAGAAAAATTGGTTTCAGATTATGTCATTACCCGTGAATTTGAATCGTCCAGCTTCCGGTACGATCACCTCTGCTGTGATACCGATCCGTACCTCTAGCCCGAAAGTATACGTTACGTGTCGGAATGTTGAGGTTCAAACCGAAGAAATTCGGGATGATATCGTCCACGAGGCTGAAGTTGCTCACGATGGCGATATTTTTTTAAAAGTCTTTCATAATGCAGACACCGCAATTGATGAACCACCGAGTGATCATTACGGAGATGAGCAATTTTGGCTGAATCGACATGCTCAGCAGACGTACTGTTTAGATGCCGACGATGATGATGATGATGAAGATAATGATGTATTTGGAAATATATATCAGCGGCATCGTGCGGGTGCTCCACAGAGCGTGGTTTGGCGGAACTGTGTCAATGCCAAAAAGATTAATTTTGACACAGTTTATGCGAATGCAATATCGGGACTTAACGCTTGCGATATTGCAATTCAGACTGAGCCCGAGCAAATTGACGATGATGGGGATGTCATTTTTATCGACGACGACGATAGTGTCCTATTTGCTGGCGATGTAGTCGAGTGGGAGAATTAAGTTTAATAAATTATTCAATCTTGAAAATCTTAATATTAATATGTCGGGTTTACTTACCTATCTTCCACCTTCCCTGTAAAGCGGTTGCGCTATTTAGATTAATCGTTCTCGAATAGTTATCGCGACAGCGCGTCGAATTACATTTCGTCGGTGGATTTTTATACGAGCGCGACGTTGCATTCTTTCATGAGATGGTTACGCTATTTAGGTTAATTAATCTCGAATAGTTATCGGTGTTGAATTATAGCATCCACGTTAGATCCTTTCGCGCCTTATCTTTCGCGCCTGCGCACCGATCCTCGCACACGTACGAAAATTCCGCGGTAACGACACGTGTTCAAAGTACCTTAAGCATTCGACAGATGGTGTCAATATAAAATGCGCGCGACGCCATTTGAAATTTGAAAATACATCCCCCCTCTCCCCTGTGGCGTGTCCCTCTTACCCGCGAACTCGGTCGACGCCATCTTGAAATCCTCCGCCCTGTGACGTCACCCCCTCACCCACGAACGCGGTACCCCCTCCCCACCTCACCCCCGCACCCATCACGCGGAAGAGCGCGGTACCCCCTCCCCACCTCGCCCCCGCGCCAGCGGCCGGTACCCCCCGCACCGCCTCACCCCCTCGCCCCCATTTGGTCCAGAACTCTCATACCTTACCTACTCCTCGGGGTCACACTCTGGGGCGATCCTAGTTAATCCCATTGTTTTTGCGGCACAGATTTTTTATAACAGATTTTTTTTATAGCACCTATGTCGTGGCACTTCTCTGCCACAGAGACAACTGGTCTCACTGCATCTCCAAGCTCTCGCATGTAAATTCATATCATGAAACCGAGAAGTGCGTAGCTTTGCAAAGTAAGATGTTGTTGTTCTCCACCTTTATTTTCCGCAGACAATCCTCTCCTTATTCACACGCATCTTCTTTCCCTTCTTCGTTTGCATCATTTCACTATACCATACCACTTTGATCGCGTATCAAACGTCTATCAAACATCTATCATACCAGAAACGTTGAATCTTAAAATTAGGTGGCGAGGAGGATGACAGATAAATGAAATGGTGAAATAATATGTGTTTAAGAAATTTTATTTTATCCTCACATCTTCTACAGTTTGATACAGTCGCGGATACATATAATTATGCTGTATCAGCAGAAGCTGTATCGAATGATTTTGTGCGTTAAGTCGTCATACACATGAATCATGGAAAGAGAGGAGAGAAGGAAGACGGGTAAATAAAAGTGAGGCATTATATATGTTTATGATATATATTGTTACAAAAAAATGTACTAATTGTACAATTTAACATTTGCTGCGAGCGGCGCCGACAATATCATTAGGGCCCTTTACACGGACGTTCCAGCGCGCGTTCCGGCGCGCGTTCCGGCGCGTCACACGCCGCGCGGCACGCAAAAGTACGTGAACGCCGGAGCGACGCTCCTTCGTGCACGCCAGAAGGTTATACTCGCCACTACTTAGAGACAGCGAGTTCGACCTGATATTTCTACGTCGACTCCATCTACATGTTTTTTCCACGATCCACCGCAGTGGTGTATTGTGTACTACCTGTTCGATGCATATGATAGATCTGCGAAACGATCGGCAAGACACGATCGCGATATATGTTCGCGAAAAGTATACGAATTCCTCGATATACCTGGCTAGTAGAGGATATCATAAATACTGTTACTGTAGGGTACACTGAAACATCTGTTTTTAGGAAGCTACATTTGGTTGACCTGAAGGTGCTACAAATTCTGGAAATGTTTTATGACTCAGTTATAACGACTGTAAAATTTTACAAGGGTACTTTAAAAAATGTCCAAATGTTTCCCCGACAATGCGATGGCAAATGAAATTGCATTTAACACATTCCCTGTTGTGACGATCATAATTATTACTATCAACGGCAATAATTTACCATGTCACTGCTTGTTTTAATATAAAAACTAATATTGATAGACAATACATACACATAGGTATGCAAGTGATGTTATACGTAAGATAAATGATGAAGAGATGTAATATGCAAGATGTTTTGAAGAAGGGGGTAGTCTTCTGATTGCTCGTGATGCAGGTCAAATTTTTCACCCACGCTCTTGCGTGGCGCGCAAGAAAGCACCACAGTCCTGCCCGCGTGCTAGAAAGCACCACGCTCCTGCCCGCGTGCTAGAAAGCACCACGCTCCTGCCCGCGCTCCAACCTTGACTCCAGAAGAGTTTACATAAGAGACAGAAAAGGTAGTTAGAAAAGGAAAAACGGCACTTGAAATCAGGCTCGTCGCGCGCCTCAGGATTTCTAACAGTGCAGAAATCCTGAGGCGCGCGACGAGCCTGGCAGCCGATCCTGGCAGCCAAGACTCCAGAGGCAACGCCGTCGATAAGCCGTGCCTCGATGGGTTTCGAGGACTTCGACCCTCGAGACCAGGGGGGCCGTACAATCTTGCCCCCTAAGACGTGGCGAATAGAAAATTCTACATTTCTCACCGGATCTTGGCGAAAGTGACGTGAATCGTTTCCTTATGTTTTCCCGATGAAAATGGTCCAAAAACGACACAAATCGGATTGTAATTAAGGAATCTTTGTAATAAATTGATTTCCATAATTTCGTTAAAAATAGTTCGATTTATATGAAAGTTGGTAGGCATAATTTTCATTTGAAAAACATGAGAAATCCATCGGTATCACTTCCATATCGATAGGATAAAGAATAAAGTAGTATACAGTTTTTCTGAAACAGGTATGAATCCTTGGCCGACCGCAGCGAATCGAGGTCGGCGACCCACAGTCGAGGGTGAAATATTCATTACAGCGTATTAAGAAATTCTTTATTCTTCATCGTATCGATATGAAAGTAACACTAATGGATTCCTGGCGTTCTCCCCATTAAAATTATCCAAAATGTCGTGCAAATCGGACTACTTTTACACAAACAATACAATTCATAAAAGGAGTAGGCATTCCATTGTCCGAACGATGACCAGAACGAGCAAAGAACCTAATAAAAAGAAAATAAATAGGGTAAAGACCCAATTACTGACACCTAACCAATTACTGTCACCTTAAGCTATTTTACTTACAATAACGAATAAATAAACTATAGTATATAATCTATAGTATAGATTATAGGTTGAGTTACGTAATTCTTTTTTCGTATGAGTTTACAACGTTTATTTATTGGTTATTTTAAGAAAAATAGCTTAAGATGACAGTAATTGGTTAGGTGTCAGCAATTGGGTCTTTTACCCTATAAGAAAAGCAACCGTAATAAACGTACTAACCAGGTATATCGAAGAATTCGTATACTTTTCGCGAACATATATCGCGATCGTGTCTTGCCGATCGTTTCGCAGATCGATCATATACATCGAACAGGTAGTACACAATACACCACTGCGGTGGATCGTGGAAAAAACATGTAGATGTCGACCGTAGAAATATCAGGCCGAACTCGCTGTCTCTAAGTAGTGGCGAGTCTAACCGTCTGGCGTGCACGAAGGAGCGTCGCTCCGGCGTTCACGTACTTTTGCGCGCTGGAACGTCCGTGTAAAGGGCCCTATTCATAGCACATGCCAGCAGTTCGCAATCGATAAGAGATTCACCATCGAAATATTCGCTGTCGCATATAGTTTTAGCGATGTGACACGAATCTAAAGTTTCACCAGCGGCATCATGCCGTTGTAACACGGTGACAAAATTTCAAAATTTCATATGAACAAGATGCGTATTTTCGGAAAGCTGCGAATACATGTGGTCGATACAACGCTCGAGATTGAATAAAAACTTCATAGTTTCTAATTTGAAATATAAAGACTTATTATGTAGCGACATCTTCACAATTCGCGAATTATACATTATACAAAATTCTACTATCAATTCGTCAATCCGCAGTGGTGCTGATCCAACTAATTGTGCACGTTTTTCGATGTCTGTGCGTTTTTCCATTAGCGTTTTCCATGTTGGAAGATGCAACAACAATTGATTCCCACGATTCTCGCCAAGAACAATTTCCACCAGTGGTATAGATTGCACGCTGATGCCAATTTCCAGATATTTATACGATGTAGGCGTTAGCGCGTATCTTCTAACCATGATACGTGATGTTTGACGCGATCTAAGAGTCCGATCATGAAAATTACCGTTTATCAGGAAAAACACATAAATAAATAAATAACGAATTAAATCTTACATGTTAGATATAACGATGATATGGTATGGTATGAAAAAATTAAATCTTACATGTTAGATGTGTTCTTCCTACATGGCGATACATCATCCTGCATGATCGGAATGTAATAATTCATGCGTTCAACGTTTGCTTCGGCACTGGTACTGCACATTTTTCGAAGCACTGTATATATATATATATATATATATATATATATATATATATATATATATATATATATATATATATATGTCGAAAGTCACTGAGAGGTTCCAGAGCATTAATGTAATAGCGTGCGAGGAGCTGGCTTAAATAGTGGTGCTATGCACCACCTCTACCATCTACCCCTCCTCTTATTTCTCAGCTATATTTTTATGATGTGAATACAATATAATACTTTGAGAAACGTCATATGCATGAATCATAGAATTATGCCGTGTTGACAGAAACTGTATCGGATGATTTGGAGTTTGCACACCATATAAGGTCATATCACATGATCGCATGTGATTTGAGTCCCACCCTCAAGGATAAAAGTCTCGACATGTGTTGAACGTAATATAATACTTTTGGGAACGTCGAATCTTAGAATTATGTGGAATCAGCAGAAACTGTGTCGAATGATCTTGCACACCAATTCGTCATACGCGTGAATCATGGAAAGAATTATGCTGTATCAGCAGAAACTGCAGAGAACCATATTAGGATGGATCATCGTTTTTTTGCATTCGAGGGAGGGGGGTACGCCAAAAGAGTTAGACGGCGATATCAAATCGTGGCACCAACAATAAAAGCGCGCTCTCCAAACTGCGCAAAGCCTACAATCACTGCAACGTGTTGCGAGGAAAATACACACTGCATTTACGATCATGGAAGAATTCGCGCAAGTAGAACGCCAATTATTGGATCAATCTGCACGATTGATTTCCCGGGAAGAGTACCTCGCGTGGGAAGAACAGTGCAACGAATGTATCGAATCGTTGGAAGAACAGAGCCGCGTAAAACGCCCGCGATTATCGATTGGTGTTCGACAATCCGTGGTTGCTCGAATCGCGCGTCTCGGAGGACTAAAATATTCGTTGCGCGGACGTTTCGTGCGCGAAGGTGCCGGACATTCGAGCACAGGACTTTTGTGGCGCGAAATAGACGCTGCGTTCAATAGCCGCGTATTAACTGGTGCAGTGCTAAATTCAAACTACATCGAGCCGCGCAACTTCCTTCAAGATGCGGCGACCATTGTGCTGGAGCATGTGCGGGGCGCTTTGAGGAAACAGCGGAACCTCAAAGTGAACACAGTGTTCAACGGTGAATTTGTGGCGGGTGACAAGCATGCTTGCAAAAGCATCAACACCCGAAACTGCGAACTCTTCCGCACATCCGATCTACAGGAGTGGTATCAGCGATGCGTCATCGAACCCACCCTGGCATCGTTGGAAGTGTTCCAGGAACGCGACAGCGGATGGGCATTGACGAGAATCCTCAACCTAACCGTCAATGTCAACAAGTACAATCCGCTGCGCGCGGGGTGCCACTACAAGTTGCCGCAGAATTTATTGTTGAAGAATGCAACAATTAGCGTACAATCCCCGGACAATGCATGCTTCGCGTGGGCAGTGGTCGCCGCTCTCCATCCTGCCGAACGAGACACCGTGCGCCCAAGTTCATACCCCGACTATGTGTCCGTATTAAATCTCCAGGGCATTGAGTTCCCGATGTCTCTGGGACATATCGGGAAGTTTGAACGGTTGAACGACATCTCCATCAACGTGTACAGCTTCGAGATGGAGATGGAGATGGAGAAGCCGAAGGGATCGACAGTCTTGCCCCTGCGTCTCACCAGCCAAAAGAGGGATCGACATGTAAACTTGCTCTACACGCCGAATCAAGAGCACGCTGATGTAGGGCATTTTGTGTGGATCAAGAACTTGTCCAGGCTGGTGAGCGCGCAGCTGAGCAAAAACAAAGCAAAGAAATTCATCTGTGATCGGTACGTATAGAAAACTTGTGAAATGTTAAAATGTCTCGCGGAAAAAAAGAAAAAGAAAAGAAAAAAAATTTTGTGTTTTTACAGATGTATGCACTACTTCGGATCTACCCAGAAGTTGGAGCTTCATACAGTGGACTGCGGCAAGATGAACGATTGCGCCATCCTGCTGCCCAGTGAAGGAAACAACTTGCTGAGTTTCAATAACCACGGTATGAAGGAGCGGCTCCCCTTCGTGGTGTATGCAGATCTCGAATGCATCATCGAGAAAACAGAGGACAGCCGCCAAATTGAAGACAATAAATTACACACGTATCAACACCATAAAGTTCATAGCATTGCATATTATATGCATTGCTCGTATGATACATCGCTATCGACGTATCGATGTCGCCGCAACGCGGATTGTGTTTCATGGTTCATAGACGAACTAAAAAATTTTGCAAACTTCGCCAAACCCATCTTGTCTAGTAATGTTCCCATGCTTGATTTAACTCCTGAACAGTGGATGGCATTTCGCGATGCAACACACTGTCATATTTGCGAAGAACCATTTGAGGCTAGTGATATACGAGTTCATGATCATTGCCATCTATCCGGACGGTTCAGAGGTCCAGCACATTCGGAGTGCAATTTAAATTATAAAAACGCGTTTTATATCCCCATAGTTTTCCATAATTTATCCGGCTACGATTCACATTTCATTATCGAGGAAATAGCTACCGCTTTTGAAGGTCACGTTGACGTATTGCCTATAACGAAAGAAAAGTATATTTCATTCACAAAAAATGTCGAAGATACGGCTGAATCAGACTCGCGAAATTATATTACATTACGATTCATCGATTCGTACAAATTTCTCAATACCAGTCTCGACAAATTAGCATCTTTTCTGAGCACAGATCAATTAAAAATTTTACGATTCAAATTTGAAACATTATCCGCCGAAGATTTCAATTTATTGACGCGAAAGGGTGTCTTTCCATATGAATACCTTGATTGCGCGAACAAGCTGCAGGATCCATGCCTACCGCCGCGCGAATCATTCTACAGTTCGTTAACGGGTGAAACTGTATCCGAGACCGATTACACACATGCTGAGACTGTCTGGCAGCGTTTCGGGATTAGAACCTTGGGCGAATACAGCGACATGTATTTGAAAACTGATGTCTTGTTATTGGCAGATATTTTTGAAAATTTTCGCGAAAGTTGCATCAAGAGCTACGGATTAGATTCAGCACATTATTATACTCTACCTGGTTTTACATGGTATGCAATGCTAAAACATACCAAAATTACATTTGAATTGCTCACAGGCGTCGATATGGTCATGTTTATCGAACGTGGTATACGCGGGGGCTTAAGTCAATGTTCCGGAAGATACGCACATGCCAATAACAAGTACATGTCATCTTACGACGCATCGGAAGAGTCATCGTACTTGATGTACTTTGACGTGAACAATTTGTATGGATGGGCAATGTGTCAGCCTCTGCCATACGCTAAATTTCAATGGGTCGAAGATGTTGTAAAATTTTGACATATCTTCAATCGCTTCCGATACGCCCACGGGATACATTCTCGAGGTAGATCTGGAATATCCGCAACGTCTGCACAACATTCATGCCGATCTACCGTTCTGCCCGACGCGTGCCAAACCACCTGGCAGCAGGCAGGGCAAATTACTCGCGACGGTATATGATAAGCAGCGTTACGTTATTCATTATCGCAATCTGCAGCAGTGCACGCGTCACGGTCTTCGTATTACAAAGATACACCGCGTGCTCCAATTCGCTCAATCTCCCTGGCTCCGCGATTACATCGAACTAAATACACGGTTTAGAACAGCTGCAACAAACGATTTTGAAAAAAATTTGTATAAATTGATGAACAACGCGGTATTCGGTAAGACTATGGAAAATGTGCGAAACCATGTGGATGTAAAACTTTTAACACATTGGGATGGGCGATATGGTGCGGAGGCAATGATCGCGAAACCGAATTTCCACAGCAGAAGTGTTTTTTCGGAAAATTTAATAGCTGTTGAATTGCGAAAACTCGAGGTGAAATTCAACAAACCGATATATGTGGGTATGTGCATTCTGGACATATCAAAAATTTGTTTGTATGAATTTCACCACGAGTACATGTCTCCCCTGCACGCTCAAAATTGTAAAATTCTATACACCGACACTGACAGCCTCATTTATCACATTCGATGCGACGATATCTATGAGTCCATGAAACATAATACTGATAGATTCGACACAAGCGATTATCCCATCAACAATGCATATAATATGCCGCGTGTAACGTTCTCGAACGACACATGAAGAATATTATAATGCTTTACGTTTAGTATGTATGCTCGAGACTGAATGAAGCCTTGCTGTATGATGTCCTTTAAATATATATGTTTCTCCTGACGTTGTACTATCCCCATTATTGACTACATATTCCCCTAATATTTCTTGTCTTTCTCTATTTACTACGCGACTCTATTTACTATCGTTCAGGAATGCGCGGTTTGTTTACCTCGCGGATCGGTATGTCCTTGGTGCAGGACCTCGTTCTCGCTTGGGTGATAGGGATACAAGGTAGGTTTGAAATAAGTATTGGAGATTAATATTTTGGAAGAAATGGAAGAAATTTTATTGGAGCCGTGGTTGGGCCCGTTCATGGGCCTCCAGTACATTTAAGGAGAGCCCCAACTGTAGGGCTTCCTCATTATTTGCATTTATATGCATAAATGCCTCAATACATTCGGCACATTGTGCCGCTATTCCCCAATTATAAATTTCCCGGGTGCAGATCATGCAAAATTTGAAATTTATTAAATTTCTGCGTAGGGTCAGGAGATGGTGGCTCGCGGGGGTGTAGTAGTCTGTCTCTTCGGCGTGTAGGTTTTTGTGACAGTGGTCACAAATTTTCCTCCGGTACAGGTCGCTGCGGTCCGTTCGGCAATCAGGCCATTTGGCTGTTAGGCACACCATTTGTAATAGTTTAAGGTATGGGTCCTCTTCTGCTTCGCGAGGGCGATGCATCCACTCCTCGTCGGGCGATTGAATCGACATATTTTCTGTGCCGGCACACCACGTTTTTCAATGACTCGATTTTATTTGCTTATAATTTTATTCTTTTAATTAATATGTGTTTGTGCTGTTCCTACCTTATCTTTCTCCACAATCCGCTTTTTCTTTCAGCTTTCCTTCTGTCTCTTTTGTTTCTTTTCGTTTTTTCTTTTAGAAATAATTTCCGCGTGGCTTCCGACTTGGCGTCACTTTTCAGAATGATTCTTTGCATAGCCCCCACCACTTTCAAATTTAGCGCTGCGAAGTTGTTAGAGGTTTGCCCTAATGTCCCTAGGGGCGCCATAGTCTGGTGGCGTATAGGCCCTTTTTATTCTGTCCTGGTGGACAACCTTAGTTCTGCGGGGGCTCACAGCTATCTTTACATTGTTGTTTTTCAAGATTTCTATGATTGTATATGACCCATCGTATTCGTCGCTGAATTTATTCCTTTTTGGTTTTAAAACCAATACTTGTTCGCCTCTGTGGTAATTAACTGAGGATACTTTTCGGTCGTAGTAGTACTTTTGTGTATGTTTTGAGTTTGTTAGATTGTGTCTTCCCATTTCGCGGATATTAAATAACTTTGTAACTAACCTATCCACGAAGTCTGGATATGTGGGTAACGAGTCGTTTGGTATTAAACTTGATGGTTGTCTGGCTTTTTTACCGTATATTAATTCGTAGGGAGTGTATTTAGTGCCTTCATGTATACTTGTGTTATAAGAGAACATAGCTTGTGGTAGCCACTGGTCCCATTGTTTTTCTTTAGTTATGTAGTGTTTTAAATATTCGACTAACACATGATGGCTTCTTTCCAGGGAACCGTTTGACTGAGGATGGAACGCTGAGGTTTTGTACTGCTTGATGTTAAGGGTTTTTGCGAACTTTTGCATGAGAGAGCTAGTAAAAGAAGATCCTTGATCCGTGAGAATGGCTTTTGGACATCCGAACTGACATATGAAGTGTGTGGTGAATGCTTGAGCTATGTCTTCGCTTGTGAATGAGACTAATGGTATTGCTAATGAGAATTTTGTTAAATTGTCCTGTATGGTAAGTATATATGTCTTCCCTGACTTTGTGAGTGGCAATGGTCCCACAATATCCATGGATACTTTGTCAAATGCATCTAGTGGCGTATCTGTTATTATCATTGGTTCCTTTGTTTTAATTCGCACTAGTTTTGTCTTTTGACAACTTATGCATGTTTTAATATGTTGCCTCACATCCTTTTTCATGTTTGGCCAATAGTACAGATTTCTGATTCTGTTGTAGGTTTTGGTTACCCCTTTATGTCCTCCTACTGGTGACTCGTGATTTTCTTTGATTATCATTAGGCGATCTTGTTCTGATGGCATTTGTATGGTGCCATTACAGATTGTGATGCTGATCTTTGTTTGTAAGAACCTTAGTGTAATCATTTGTTTTAATTTTTCCCATGATATATTAATTTCTGTTTTGGGTAATGAAATTTTGTTAATGTTTTCTTCTATTAATTTATTATATAGGTTCCTGATTGCAGTGTGATAGGCTTCATTGTTTGGAAAATCTGGCATTACCATCCCTAAGATGGTCCGTCCTGATTCTGGAATTTTTATTATACTTCCTGCCTGGAGTGGCAGAGGTAAGGTAATTTTGATTTGTTCCTTGGTTAAAAACTCCGAACTTTCCTCGCCTATTGGTTTCCCATGTGTGGTAATATATATTGCTGCAGTTTCCCTTCTCATCCATAAATGGTCTGCGATTTCCTTGAGTCTACTTTGAATTATTACTTGGTTGGTTATTCTTGGTAGTTCTGGTCGTCGTGACGGACTTTGTTGTCGGGGTGGTAATTGCTGTCGGGGTGGTATTTGCTGTCGGGGTGGTAATTGCTGTCGGGGTGGTATTTGTCGTCGCGATGATACTTGCTGTCGGGGTGGTCCAGTAATTGTTTTAAAATTATTATTTGAGTCTCTTTTTATAGTTATTGGAGATATTGGTCCGGATAGTGTTCCACTAGAATCTCTTGTGTAGTACTTTTTACCCTTTATTGGTGGGCTGTTTTCCTTACTGCTGCTACTATCGCTGGAGTTTATTTTGGGAGGCTCCCTATAAGTATGATTTCTTGGGATTTCTTCATTTTCGGTGATTTCCATAATTTGGTCCCAGTCTTCTTTCATTATCTCAATCTCCATTCGTTGTGGACTGTGAGGGCGGTTGAGGGTGGTTGGTTCAGGGGTTGATGGTGGAAGACCGATGTGTCCAGGGGAGGGGTGAACCTCTACTGGTACCTGAATGTTTCTGTGTACTTCGAAACTATCGGTGGACGCTTCCATTTCCTTTGATTCCTCTTTTGGTGTGCTTCCCCTCTTTTTTTCTACCGGTCGGCTTGACGATGTGGTTGTTGAGGTTTTGTGTTTTCTTTTTAATTTCCTTCTCGTTTGGATTTGGCTAGGACTGTATTCGGATGATGATGATGATGATGAGGATGATCCATCTCCCCTTGGTTGTTTCGTAGGATTTGGGTTTGGAGAACCCGAACTTGTGGCGGTTTGGGAACGTGATCGTTTCCCTTCCACTTGTAGCGGGAGTACTGTTACTGGATTTCGCGAGAGGGCATCTGCGTTAGTGTTATATCTCCCGGGTTTGTAAATGATTTTATAGTCATATTCTGCTAATTTAATTTTCCAGCGCATGAGTCTGGAGGTAGGATTATCTAAAGTATGTAACCATTCTAGTGGTTTATGGTCCATCACTAAAGAGAAACGTTTTCCGTATATGTATGTGCGGAAATGTTGCACGGCGTATATTAGAGCGAGTAGTTCGCGTTCTGTTGGAGCGTACCGTGTTTCAGCATCGTTTAATATTCGTGAAGCGTAAGCTATTGGAAGATCCTTCCCGATTTCTCCTTGATTTAGAACTGCGCCTACTGCATAACCAGAGGCGTCTGTTGTTATTATAAAAGGTTTATCGAAGTCTGGATATTGTAATATTGGTTCCTCGCATAATGCGTCCCGTAATGTCTCAAAGGCGGTCTGTTGTTTGATTGTCCATTCAAATCTGCGCTCCTTTCTTGTTAGGTCGGACAGTGGTTTTGCTATTTTGGAAAAGTTCTTTATGAATCTTCGGTAGTATCCGGCTAATCCTAGGAATTGTCTTATATTTTTCGCAGTTTTGGGTTGTGGGAACTGTTTTACTGCTTCAAGCTTCTTTGGGTCTGGTCTAACCCCTTCCTCACTAATAATGTGACCTAGGTAACATACTTCTCTTTTTAAGAATTCGCATTTGTCTGGTTGCAGAGATAAGTTTGCTTCTCTTAGTCGTTTCATTAATCTTATGAATTTCGTAGCGTGTTCTTGGAGTGAACTAGCATAGATTACTATGTCGTCGAGGTACACGAATAATTCTATTCCTTGTAATCCAGTAAGAACTTGGTCCATTAACCTTTGAAATGTTGCAGGGGCGTTTTTGAGACCGAAAGGCATTCGGTTGAATTCGTAATGCCCATAGGGTGTTGAAAAGGCGGTTTTGTGCTTATCTTCCGGATGCATTGGTATTTGATGGAACCCTGATGCTAGATCGAATACTGAGAAATACTTTGCGCTGCCTAGTTGATCTAATATTTCTACTATATTTGGTAGGGGGTACGCGTCGCCTATTGTTTTTTCGTTTAATCGACGGAAATCTATTACTATTCTCCAACGTATGTTTCCTTGGCTATCCTCTTTCTTGGTTACTATGAACAATGGTGAATTGTACGGAGAGGTTGAAGGTTCTATTATTTTGCTAAGTATGAGTTCGTTTATTTGTCTGTTGATTTCTTCTCTGTGGACTTGGGGATAACGGTACTGTTTTACATTTACGGGTGCCTCGTTTTCAGTGATTATTCTATGAGATACGGCATTTGTTGCTTCTAATTCGCTACCAGGGAGGTGGAATCTATCTGCGTATTGTTTAATTAAATTTTCGATGCTGGCTCTTTCTTCAGGGTTTAGGTGGTTAAGTCGAAGTAGTTCGAGTACTTGCTTAACATGATCTGGAGATGCTATTCCTTCTTCAAATTTTACTTCCTCGTATGGTTCTATTTCTACTGAAGGTATTTCAATTTTTATGTCATTGGAGGATGTATTAATGGCGTAAAGATATCCTATTCCATTGTCGTTAGTAATTATAGCATTACCCATTAAAATTTTGGGGTGTACGTCTAATTTCTGCACGTATCCAGTTTCTAGACCTTGATTTAGAATCTTGATTGGTATTTGGTATCTCATTCGGGCCGGGATTGTTATTTCTACGTTTTTAAATGGGAGTAATTCGTTTCCTATAGTGATCCCTTGCCTCGAGTAATCTATAACAGCTTCGCTGTCGTGGAAAAAATCTGAACCCAAAATTCCGTCCTGGGCGGTAGGTAGAGTTTTTACTACATGAATGCTGCTATTTTATCTAATATTTTGGTTTTAATGTAACCAATAGTGGCTAGGGTACCTTCTGTAATTCCTGATAAATTGTACGTAACATCGGAAAAAATTTGTGTCCCTGGTGCAACAGCTTCTTCTTTAATCACGCTCAAATCAGCTCCAGTATCTATCATCATTATTACATTATTCTGCTTAAAGTCTGGACTGGATAAGGCTAAACTCGGAGCTTTCCATGTATCTGATAGTCATGATTTTACCACGGCTTCACTGCGTACAGGATCTTGGGGGGGGGGGGGGTGTTTGCTGCTCGGAATTCGGTGATTCTGTGGACCTTCGTTTGTCGTTATACATTTTCTTTCGACATTCCTCAATAGTGTGCCCCCTGTTCTTGCAATATCGGCATTCGATTTGTTGTGATTGACGTGACGCGGGATTACGCGACGTTGTTTGTGCCCTAGAATTATATGGTGTGGATCGCGGCGCGGTGTTTACATTCCGGAATTCCTGAACCGTGTGTCCTACTTTTCGACAATAATTGCAATACTTTGATTGCCAACTAATTTGTGCTATCTGCCCTGCTGGAAATTTACTGCTACACTCAGCAGCTGAGCGTCCGAATCCGAAACAATTAGGGCACTGCGCGGAGTGCGATAGTCCTTCTGCGAATTTATTTCTCATTATGTTCTCTTGACATTCGGCTTCAGCTTTAATTGCGGCGCTAATGGCGGTATCGAGGTCGACGAATTCGACGGTTCGCATTCGTGCGTAGATTTCAGGTTTTAACCCCGTTAAGAAGGCTTTAATCGAATTTGTTTCTGCGGATTGATTATATTGCGCGACGTGTAAGGGAACCTCTACTTCATTACAGTATCTCAATTGTAGGAGGATCCCAGAGACTCGACTGCTATAGTCTACGGTGGTCTCGTTTGGTAGTTGAGCTATTTTCGACATTTCACCGTATAATTGGATTGAAGAATGGAGTGGTGCGAAACGAGAGCTAAGGACATTGATTACTTCTTCAATTGTGTTATAATCTCCACTAAGAATGACTCGAGAGGCTTGCCCGGACAACTTACATTTGATTAGTTGTACTAAACCATATTCAGCGTTTGGTGCGATCATATTTTTCGCGTTCCTACAGCATTTCGCGAATTGATGAATCGTAATGTTTCGTCCGTCAAAACTCGGAACCGTGTCCGCGGCATCGCGAATTCTAGTATGCGGTTGACGCCCATTTTCCTGACTTAATTGTAAACGCTGTAGTTCCTCTATAACTGCGTCTACCTGAGGGGTGTTTGAACCTATTCCGCTTGTAGCCATGATTTATTTCTTTTAACGCGCCTGACTTAGTAAGAAAGAAGGAGTCTTGTTCTTCGCTAGGAGAGTTTACCTCCTTTGCCACGCGTTCGCGGTTTCTAAGCAAATTGTATCCCACCGCTGTCACCAAATTTAACTACCTGTAACGTTCTCGAACGAGACGTTGTCGTTCTTCTCAGGTGATTCACATGTAGAGCGGCTTACCTGTGAATTTATGGGATTGGTTCGGGTGGCGTGCGATTAAGAAATGAATTTCAAGATACAAGAGTCCTTCTTTTAGTAACAAAAGGTTTATTCATTAGTTAGTTTGATACTTGAAATAAAGTATATAATTCGACGCAGAGTCATGTGGATTATTACAATTAGTTATAGAACTAGTATAAATGCGTAACGACGTATCGGTTGGTTTTTATGAGAATAAACGCCAAGTCGGTAATTATGAATATAGTTCGATTTGGAATAGACGCTAAGTCGGTAATTGTGAATATCTATTAGATATTGGAATTGACGCTAAGTCGGTAATTAGAATTGACGCTAAATCGGTTATAAAGAATTCGGTTCGATTTCGGAATCGACGCTAAGTCGGTGATTATTAATATAGTTCGATATTAGAGTCGACGCTGAGTTGATAATTACGAGTATCGCTTAGATTGAGACGTAATTTAAAATTAGTGTTAAAATGGTATAATAATAATTGGTATGAACATAAAATCTTCGACTCGAAGTCGGTTTGATATATAATACAGAGATTGACACTAAGTCAGTTTAGTATGTTTAAGTTTGAGAATTTGAGAGGATTCCTTCTCTCTGAGTGTATTGGCTTCCTGTTGCCTATCAGCTGCTTTAGCTTTCTAGGATGGTAGCCGAGCGGCTAGTTAAAGCGACCTCAGATGGTAGCCAGGTAGCCACTCAAGGCGTTCCCGGATGGAAGTTGAATCTCCTGGGTTGCTTCTGGTGCCTATCAGCTGGCCCACGCTTTCTTGGATGGAAGGTTGAGGGGCTAGCTAAAGCGACCTCGAATGGAAGTTGAGGGGCTAGTTAAAGCGACCTCGAATGGAAGTAGAGGGGCTAGTTAAAGCGACCTCGGATAGATGTTGAGGGGCTAGCTAAAGCGACCTCGGAATGGATATGGAAGATTTTAGATATACTTTTGAAGATTGTAGACTGAGGGGCTAGTTAAAGCGACCTCGGTGTAGTTCGGTGGCAGAACCAAGTCTGTTCTCTGCTGCTGGCGAGCCTGTATTTATACTGGTTTCAGGTACTTGGCCCGCACCAATCACTCGCTGTGCGATCTTGCGCACCAATTATAATTAACGTCCGGTTCGCGCCACTCGCGCACTACGCTTGGATAATTCAGCGTCCGGTTGTTCGTACTGTCTACGCACGCGCGCTCTATTCACTCGCGGCACTGAGTTCGCTTGTTTGAAAGGACGGTTATGCGCATGCGTTGCGCGTCACTGAATTCACTCGCGCGCTGTTTGAACGCGCTCTCTTAGATATAAGGTAAACATAATTAACAATTTGTGTAAAACAAGAGAAAAATTTCTGGCGATCGTAGCGGTACGTTACACGCGTGTAAATAAGAAGGTTCCAGGGCTGATGAAGGATGAAAATAACGGTGCGATAATGACCGAATTCGTAGGTCTTAGAGCGAAAATGTATGCACTTCGCGTAGACGGCAAAAAAGATACGAAAAAGGCGAAAGGCGTCAAGACCAGCATCATAGCCAGAACGATAACTTTCGACAACTACGCGCAGTGTTTGCATAGGGAGATCGAAATGGTTCGCAGACAATCATGCATACGGTCTAAATTGCATAAAGTGTACACCATTTCGGAATCCAAAATCGCTCTAAGTCCATACGACGACAAGCGGTATATCGTACCAGATTCGACCGACACTCTGCCCTGGGGACATTACCAAATTCCATTGTAAAATAGAAATTATTGTATTTATTGTATTTATTGTATAATATAAAAAAGAAATTTGAAAACTTCATATCGAAATGATGTGTAGTTTCATAAAGAGCGAGGGAGAAAAGCAGACAATAAAAATAGGATTCTGGAATATCCATATCTCTGTTAGCCCAATGATATCCAGTTGTTCTATGAATTCCCCGAATTTAGTGAAAAATTATATATCTTTCTTTACTATCCATGGGCTAATAAATAAAGATACATAATTTTTCACTAAATTCGAGGAATTCATAGAACAACTGGATATCATTGGGCTAACAGAGATATGGATATTCCAGAATCCTATTTTGATTGTCTGGTTTTCTCCCTCGCTCTTTATGAAACTACACATCATTTCGATATGAAGTTTTCATCAAAATTTTGTGAGCGTGTTACAGCGGTGCAATATCATCGCTGAAACTTTAGGCTCATGCTGCGCTGTTAAAGCTATACGTGATAGTGAATATTTCGATGATAAATCTCTTGTTGATTGCGAACTGCTGGCATGTGCCTTTGAATGATATTATCGACGTCGCTTGCAGCAAAATGTTAAATAAATTGTTCACACATACACATATGTATCATTGTATTTATTGAACCATGTATTATTTTACAATACATTATTTTTATTTATCCAAGAATTGTGTGATTTATCAAAGCCCAGCCACTTGACGTACACCTTATCCCCCTTTCTACGCAACACTTTTTCCACTAGATACACATCAGGATCGGTGACGCGTTGCAGCTCGTGTTCATAGAATCCTCCGGCAACAGGTTTTCCACAAGAATCGACCAGCAGATACGTCGCAGGATTAGTTGCCTGTACTTTGGCTATCTTGAACACCTCCGTTGTCCAATTCGGTGTATAGCCTTTATCGAAGATGGTTTTAAATTTGCTTACGCGCACAAACTCGCCCAACTTGAATCTCGCTGGAGCAGCGATATTTATGTTGCTGTACACGGTGGCTAGCAGCTTATCGGCGATCGCAGGGGTAACATCGCAAGGACGCATTCCGATGGTTCTATGTTTTCGTGCGTTATACTCTGCAAGTAGACGCGGTAGCGCATCGGTCCATCTGTAGGTTCCATTGAGCGTAAACATTTTCCACATATTGTTCTTCAAAGTTCGATTGAAACGTTCCACGACGGAGGCCTTCATCACCGAATACGTCGAATAATGATTAATGTCGTGCTTTGTAAAGAGTTTCTGCACATCGGCGTTGTAAAATTCTTTTCCTTGATCGGTTTGCAAATTTTTCGGATATCGATCTCTAAATATCTTTGCAAACACTTTAGTCACCTCAGCACCACTTTTAGTCTTGAGCGGTAACGCCCACCCATACTTGCTCAGCACATCGATGACGGTGAGAATGTAGTGGTGACCCTGGTTGAATCGCGAGTATGGACGCATTTCTACAATGTCAGCTTGCCACAGATCATCGTATCCATGCACTATGACGCGCCTTCGTGGGAAATGTCTTCGAGCTGGAGCATGCAATTCCTCAACGAGTTGTCGTTTTTTGTGGCTATGGTTTTCTTTACTCTTGGATTTCGATAATGGTTGCATGTTTGATCGCAGAGGTGTCTTGGACACGAATGATGCGATAATTATCATGTACATGCATTATGTGCTTCCCGTCGGTTCCAGGAAATTCTGAACAAGTTGCTGCTCCGTAGTAAAAGCGGTTATAGCCTCTTTAACTTTACGAATTTCATTGTCCGGCTGTGGGATAGAATTCAACGCCTGCGATATATTTTGAACACTGTTTTGCAACGTCAGCAAATCTTTCTGAAACACGACCAGCTTCCTCTCTAATTCTTCCTGCTGCTCTCTCAAAAATTTAATGCTCTTTTCCACGTATAGTTTATTGACGGCATCGGTGTCAGCCACCGGCTGAGCTACGCGTCGTATCTTGCGTGATTTTGCATCAAAATCGGCACCAACCACGCAAAGAGCGTTATCTCGCATGTAATTTCGAAGCACACCGTTCCATTTGTAATAGACCATTCTAGCTGCTCCACTCTTCTCGAGCGATACCCCAAACTTGTTGATCGGCATCTCGATGCATACTATGCACATCATCGGGGTGCGGTTTAACTTATATAATGATGCCTATCTCGCGGAGTTCCTCGTGAATAGATAGAATTTCAGGATCATGAGAGTTGTTACCCGCCTGACGCGACGCTTCCAGCAAACGCAACCGATCCACCAGTTCGTTGGGATCGTCCCAGTGCACGTAATCAATCTTGTTATCGTTTACCACCATGGCTTGTGGTGTCCTTAGACCTTTCCCTGCTTTACTAGCCGATGCGCTAGGGAGTAGCGGTGCACTTACATGTTTGTACTTGTATCCCTTGTTGTTCAATGGGGGCTTTTTAGCGACATGATTGCGTCTGCGGGCGTTTGTCGCCAGCAGTATACTTTTGTATTTTTGTTTATCGGCATCGGTGCATACAGTATCGTCAGGAATTCTCTTGAAAATCAATTCGTAAAGGCCGACTGTTCCTCTGTATTTTACACCATCTATGATTATATTGTCATCCTTGTCTATATCGAAAGCCTTATCCCCAAGCATGGGTCTACTATCGTCAAAGTATACGCCGTACACATAGTCAATTGTTGTATTCTTATCACCACTTAGGATTGCGCTCATGTATTTTTGACCCAGCGGACCGAAATGGCTGCGAAACGTTTCTTGTCCCTCGGGTGTTTGGAGTTGTTGCCTAACAGATGTTGCCAACGGCTCGTTGGGACCAGTTTCGAAAACGTCAGCATCAATGGTTGAGAGCGATTGTACATGAGGAATTGTATTTATTGGCGTTGGTGGAACCGGAGAATCGTTTGACGTGGCATTCCGTCGTTTCTGCTTCGATTGAACTGGTGTGGAGGTTACGGGTGAATATTCCGATAACGTGTGTGGTTTCCTCTTTGCCATGCATGGTGTGTTCCCTTTCGGATGAATTTTTGTTTTAGGCGTTAATGTTTCATTCTCTTCAACGTCTGTGCTCATCAACGATGATTTGTCAACTTCTGCGGCTGCGGTATTTTCCATAATATGTTTTAAGGGTTCTACGATAGGTTTGAAGTATCTCTCCAACGCGATATCTTCCTCCATCTTGCCAGTCTTCAAAGCCTGATGTTTCTTGCGAATGGCTTCGCTGGTTTTTGCAATTTCCTTCGCTATTCTCTCGCGATCCTTAATCTCCAGAGCATCGATATCAATCATTGTATCGCAGATGTTGCTTTCCCACCGACGTGTTGATGACAATTGATCATCTCATGGTGTGGCAAACTCGTTAAATCCCTTTCTATAACGTCCATTGGACATCGCGCTATCCTTATCTATCACCGCGAAACCATACTCCCGTTGCCAACAATTACGACACAAAGCGTAGAAATCCTCGTAAGACATGTCAGTGTTTACGTGATCGTTGTACACATGTTTCAAGTTGGTACCATCCTGCTTAAACAGAATCAGCAGATTTGCATTGTCGCGTATAAGATGTTTAGGAATCTTTGCATACGTCTGACAGAGATAGAAACAGTCAACGTTCGAGTGGCGCCCCATTGCAAAGTACTCCCTTATCGTATCTTGCTTGTCGCATGCCACGTCATCAAAGATAAAAATAGAATTCGGAAGCGATTCGCTCGGTGGGATGACGTCACTGTTATTCGAAAACGTAAAGTAGCCAATTTCATCTATCGGAGTCAATAAATTCTCCAAATACTGATATTTCGGCTGTTGCAACGACTTGGAATACACGTACACGTTCTCAAAGCGGACGCCGTGTGGACTTTCCAACAAGCTCACCAGCACGTTGGTCTTTCCACAATTTGATGGACCGCAAATTAGGCAGCGGATAGTGTTTGGTAGCATGCTGCCATGTCTGCGTCTTGTTTTCGGGGACATCATTTGCGATTTATCGTCAAAATTTATCACGCGTATCGTTACAGGTTGTCGCACGAATCGCATCCTCTCCGTGAACTGTAAAAAATGATTTTGCTACATCGAAGCGGCGACGCACTCTATTTATAGGTCCGCGCCGAAACACGACTGCTCAGTATTCAAAATGCTTCTGATCCTGTCGGATAATTGTGATATTCGAGACCTAACCTCTGAGCAGTTGAAATACATACCAAAGATTATTCTACTGCGCGAGTTTGGCAGACACATTGAGCAGTTGTGGGACAGGCTCCCCGAGCATATAAAAGCCGATTCTGAGGTTCGGCAGCATCGTCGGTGCTTGGAACATTATAATCGCCCTTGGCAGCGAACGCATATCGACGGTCCAGCACCATTGATTAAAAACTGTAGCGAATGTCACCGACGAGAGTAAAGAAAGGCTGTGGTCTGTTAAATCGGGCGATAAACGCGCTACCTATCGAATTACATATTCCGGGATATCAGTTTTGCGGTCCAGGAACTCATCTGATAAAACGATTGGCTAGAGGTGACCAAGGCATCAATCCGTTGGACGCAGCGTGTCGCGAACACGATATTGCGTATTCGCGTAGCAACGACCTCGGTGAAAGGCACGCGGCAGATAAAGTTCTCGCTGACAAAGCGCGAAAACGCATCGTTGCGCAAGACTCGACTCTGGGTGAAAGAGGTGCTGCTACAACTATTTGGGCAACTATGAAGGCCAAGACGAAAATCGGAATGGGGATGAAAACAAAAACAAAAACCCGTAAAAGGACCCCAAAGAGAGCATCGCAAAAGCGGATTCTTCCGGTGGCAAAACGGGGTGGTATATTACCACTTCTCCCGCTGCTAGGTGTTCTCGGATCGTTAGCTGGTGGAGCGGCGGGGATCGCCAAGGCGGTAAATGATAATAAGGCGGCGCAGCATCAGTTGCAGGAAATGCAACGCCATAATCTTTCCATGGAAGGTCGTGGACTTTATCTCGCGCCATACAAGCGCGGACAGGGATTATCGAAAGGAAAAAAAAAAAACGTCGAAAAGAAAATAAAAATGCCCGCGGGTCTAACTACCGATGCACAATTGGAGGAGTTTGCAAAACGTATGCGTATTCCATTCTTTAGAGGTGTTTTTATGCGCAATGCACTACCAGTCGGAGGAGTACGTCGAAACGAGAGTGGTATCGTAAATTTGGACAATGCCGAGGGGCCGGGGACTCATTGGGTGGCATATGCGAAGAGAGGGTGCCGAGCTATATATTTCGACAGCTTTGGGAATCTTCGACCGCCTAAGGAGTTGGTACAATATCTGGATAAAGATGCTGTGAAAATCGAATACAATCGAACGTCTTATCAGAAGTACAATCAGAGCAATTGTGGACAACTATGGGCGGTATTCTCAGTCGTTGCTCAAGCAAGCGCTTAAGCATGTCTTAACAAAGTTCGCCTTATTCGAATAAGACGAGCTTAAGACTTCATGTATTCTCAGTCCGAACTTAAGATTTGCTTAGTTAAGAAGCTGGTGCTTAAGGCTTGCTTAGCCAAGCAAATGCTTAAGCAAATCTTATATTACGTTCGGCAAGCGTCGGAAACTTTCCAATGTAGCCGAGCAGCATTATCCAATGAGGAATGGCTTTGAAAATGCGGCTGCTGTGTTTGCGCGGTATTCCCCGTTATTCCTCCTTACGCGCCTGTTAGAAGCACGTGCTATTCTCGTTCAAAAAATGGCAAAGAGCAATAAAAAACATTACAGTGATGTTGAAAAACGGTTGTTTGTTGAATTACTAAAAGAACACGGGCCTATTATAGAACAAAAGAAAAGTGATGCGAGTTGTATCAGCGCGAAAGACGAAGCTTGGGACGATATATGCGAAAAATATAATGCTTCCCATCTAATATCCGCTAAGGTAAGGGATTTGTTTATATGAAAATGGCAATGAAACTATACCCGAGCGCAAAGTATGATAAAGAATTCGCTATTAGGGTCATATTGACCCTTGGTTAGTGGTGGCTCTGTATTTTACTTAACGTAGAAAACTGAATTCTCCCCTGATAACCAAGTCTGCCGACAGATCCGGTGCCGTCTCTGTCCGCATTCAGCTATGGTTCTGCCGGCAGATCCTGCTGCCCGTCTGAAGGCAGGGTCTGCTGCGAATCTGCCGTCCGTCTGCCGGCAGACCCTGCTGCCCATCTGCTGGCAGACTGCAGGCAGGGTTGTTATCAGGATCTACATGTAGAATAAAACGTAGTAAATAGCTTAACTTTATTACGTTCATTTAATAAACTATTTTATATAATCATTGCAGAGAACTGTTCAGCAACTAAGGAAACTGTGGAGCAATATCAAAACTGCACAGCGGGGCTACTAACAAAGGAAAGGCAGGCAACAATGGCAACGGGTGGTGGCCCAGTAGCACCACCCGTTGCCATTGATCCAGATGTTGCGGAGGTAACGCCACATTTATTACATACGGCCCCGATAGCATTTTCTTCGAATTCAAACGAGGAAAGCATACACGGTTAGTAATGTTATGATATTAATAAAATGCTAATGAGATTAGCCGAAATGAATAATAAATGTTTTGATGATTAGAGCGACAACAAATAATGTTCAGTACCGACAATATGGCAATAGAAGGAATGGTGGAAGAACTGGAGGAGTTCCGTGCTGAAGCACAGACGTGCTTACCTACATCATTAGAAATTACGCAAACTATTGGTAAAATATGTAGTTTTTTTTTATCTTGAGAAGAGTATTTATAGTAGAAACATAATTTTTTGTAAGTGCATTATCTCTTATTTCTATTATTTTCAGCTCCTGTGGAAAAAAGAAGGAAAAAAGCAACTGGTAATTCTGACCTCGAAGAATTGAAACTGGAAAGAATCAGGTCAATGATAGAGGATGAGAGGAAATTAGCACTTCTGAACTACGAACACCAGAAGCTAAAAAATGCAATGGAATTAGAATTTATGACTAAAAAACACGAATTAGATTTGCGGAAATCGGTCGCGGAAGCGCAATTAGCGGAGAAAACATTGATAAATTATTAATACTAAATTTTTTATTACATTTTATTATTCCTTTTTTTATTACATAAACTTTTTATTAATGTTATTATATTATATTTAATTATCTAAGCTAAGCGATGAAGATTTAAGAACTTTATTGGGCGCTTGCAAGCCTATAATATCAATAATGTGATAATTAGTTCTAACATATCAAAAATATCGTACGTTTAAGTTAGCAACAAGACTGAATTTGTGTTCCTAATGATAAATAATTAAACATGATGTACCTGAAAAAAATGTATAGTATAAGAAATTGTTAAGCTTTTGACTTTTGGGCAGTCACATTTGAAATTTTGCTATGTTAATATTTGAATAAATACTAGAATTTTCAAATATTTTATTAGTATCAGAAGTACATTTTTTATAAAAAAAAACACCCACGCGATTATTTTCGAGAATTCCTTACATTCCACTCGCTGTTTTTTTTTGCTGGAACTTGTAATAAGTGGATGATAATTGAGTAGAATACCTTTGTGGCTAACTTCCCAGGTGATTGCTATTTGTGCAGAGCACCTTTAACGAATAAAAATAATTTTCAGTCAATTTTCAATTTCGAATCACGTTTACATATCAGAAATGTACATATTTAACATATTCAATTATGTCGATTTATCTTAGCTTCATAACTAAAATTCGAAGATGAGTGGAATGAGACGCAGGTATCATATTATGAACAATTGATTACACAGTTTTCCAATGTCTCAGTACAAATTAAAAAGTAAATAACACGTCTTTTTGTGCAAAAGTACTCGTACGTACACTACTGACTCACAGAAAAGCGTGTGATCAAAATGCGGTAAAGTTATCACGACACTTTATTTGATCAATATTTCTTCGTGTTAAAATCGAAGAATCACAATGTACAGTATAAATAAATTATTAAGGTTTCCATGCTCTTAGATTGTAACATGAAGATTACAGAAAGCACATGCATAGAAGCATGTGATTGATAATTATTCTACGAAATTGATGCAAAAACAAAACGCTTATGCATTGATATATTTTTGTATAGTTATAATATCAGAGTCTATGTGATTGAAAAGAAAGAACGCAAAACTTGTACTATTAAATTATTTCACTGCACTTGAATGGTATTTATAACAAAAATTAAGGTCTTAAAATTAATTGCATTAATACACTAACAACGGGAGACTAGATCAGGCTTATAATATCGTTGCTCACACCTCGATCTATGGTAACTGAATCTTGTGATATGTCGAGAAATAAAAACTTTGTTTAGTAAAGACTATAAAAATATTGATCTGTCATTTGTAAAATCAAATCGATATTTAATAATCACCCGCCGATAATGTATTGGCACGAACCTTAATTTTCGTTATGATAGTTTTATACGGGCTTACCTAAAAAAATACATTTAAAATATTCACAGTATATATATAAAATGATTACGAAATTATCAGTATGTTTAAAAGCATATTTACATAATTTCATTCTCCTTTCGTGCATAAGCATAAAAATTTCATAGTATGCAGTGTCACGCATCATTTGTCTGTATATAGATCGTATTACTTTATATAGAACGAGATTTCGTTAATTTTTATATATAATTCCAAGTTTCGATATGAAAGTAGAAAATATCTTCTTATTGTTTGATATACTTATTATAATAGGCAAATAACTTATATTTGAGTAAAATTTATAGTATATACGCTAGTCTATATTGTCAAACACACACCAAACAATAGAAATAGCCATGGTTTGTAACTGTACCTCGCTTACTTCGTATTAAGCATCAAAATTGATATGCCGCCGGCATTAGCGTTACCCGATGTACACCACGAGGAGGTTGCTCGGTCGGACTTTGTACATCATGGTGGCTCTGAAAAGAGCCGATTTGTGTGTTCGTCCGTGTCTGTTAATTGAAAAGCCGGGCAATTAACGCCTCACGAACAGCAAACCCATTGGCGTTTCCTGCATTTTGCGGTACATCCACTGGTACTTCTTCATTATCATCATTGAAATCATCATCTTCTGGCAATATGTCATTGAAGACTAATGACATGTTGTGCAACACAGCAGATGCCACAACAGTTGAGGTAGAGCAAATCAGTTTAGTCATTAATCCGCGTGACAAACATGGGAACCTTCGTTTCCACACGCCAAAAGTACGCTCCACAATTATGCGCGTTCTGCTTTGGATATGGTTATAGCTGCAATGATACAACAGTCAATAAATATAATCCTTTTTTCATACTGAAAACCTTAATAATTCTAAAAAATAGAATACTTACGTCATTTGTTCGTCTGTTTGTGGATTTGGAAGTGGTGTCATTAGAAACCGTAGGCAAGGGTACCCTCTATCACCAACAAGCATGCCATCCAGTCGTTGTTCCAAGTACCGCATATACAGCAAAGAGTTTTGAAATATGCGGCTGTCATGTGCACTACCCGGCCACTCGGGTACTATGTCCAAAAATTCCATTCTTGGACCGACAACAGCCTGCAACAAAGATCATAATTTTAAAAAATGAAACGAAAATCTTGGAGATTAAAAAAGAAAGTGATATTCGATCATAAACGATTAACCAAAATATGTTAATCATGAAATAAAAGAATGGATGAAAACCTACTTGCACATTAAGTGAAAAGTATCCTTTTCGATTCCGAAATACTTCGGCGATATTCTGGAATCTCGTGTTGACTAAGCGCACGTGCGTGCAGTCGATAGCGCCATCAACACCGGGTAACCCGATAGCTCCAATTCCTTTTCCAAGGTCAACGAATAATCGTCTATTCTCCATGCGTGCTTCCACATCTCTTGGCATTTTTATAAAATTCAAAATTAAACTCGCAAGTAAAGTACTCACGCGAAAAATGATCCTAGAAACTGTTGTTTGGGAAAGCTGCATGGAGTCACCTAGCAGTTGCTACAAATAGATGTATTTTAAACAATTTTCCTCGTGTACAGTCTTTAATTATCAATATTTTGGACGTGAAAAATAGAACATATATTTCTAAATTACCTGAAAACTGGAAGTTGCATAATACCGTAAGGTCGCGAGCAATTGAAATTGCGGTGGAATTGGCAAGCCACGATTGTTTACTTTTGCAAGTCCTAAAATAATCTTCGGCAAAATACCATGCAATACCGAATCCTTACTAAATCGGAATCGCATTTTAAACTCATTGTCGTCATAAAGCTCAAAAGGATTTTGCCTGTCACGAATGTAACCTCTAATAGCAGGCCTATTATCCGCTTCATCATCTGTCGTGTCCTCGATATCGCTAATATCAGTGTCCTCGATATCGCTAATATTAGGAACTTCCATATCAAGGAATTCAAGATCCATTAAATCCATTTTCATAAGCTTTTCTTTTCCTCTGAAGGTTCGCTACACTTTTTCACAAGTAATGGCGTTGAATGGCGTATAAGACGGACTTAAGTCATCTAAAAGGTTGACTTGAAAATATAACCTCACTTTGGAAGAATAAGGTCGTCTTAAGACGTTCTTATTTGACTGAGAATACATACGCACTTAAGGGGGTAGACACGTCACGTGGTCTGGCCGATTCGGCAGGTCGGTATTACAGCAGGTTTTTTCTGCACAGAAATGGTAATACCGATAGATCGACGATTGCCCGGTAAACGCGAGAGGGAGCTGTTTGCTATTTCCGTATTCTATTCTGAATAAGGAAATAAATTCTCAGCTGTTGCGTTGTACTTATAAAAATTTAAACGGAAAGTCGGCTGGTACTGCAAACGTAGAAAATTCATTGTACATTTTAATTACTTGAAATGTGCTTATGCTACAATATTCTACGTTGGCAGTAAGGAATTATAAGTGAAAAAGAACAATAGATGAGGGGATGTCCCCAGAAAATGAAGTTTGTTAGGATAGACATTTTTTAATTAGCAAAACACTGAAACAGAACATGAAATACACATCCTATGCAGAAAGCAGTTATGAACAAACATATATAAAATTGTGTTTGATGTTGAATCCAACGCGTGATTATTATGTGGTCCCTCCTCGAAGTGACAGAAAATATAACCTATGTATATGCTATAACACAATAAATATTTAGCAGCTATTTCGTTGTATTACGCTACATTTGTGAACTTTTCATCATCCTTCCGAAACATTATTATTACGCCGCAACAGTATCTTTAGGAAATCGGGTATAGCATATAGGTTATATTCTCTGTCACTTGGAGGACCGGATTTTCTGTCCTCGAAGTGACAGAAAATATATCCTATATGCTAGACCCGATTTCCTAAAGATACTGTTGCGACGTAATAATAATGTTTCGGAAGGATGATAAAATGTTCACAAATGTAGCGCAAAAGAACGAAATAGCCGCTCAACATTTATTGTCATATAGCGTATACATAGGTTATATTTTCTGTCACTTCGAGGAGGGGACCATAGACATATATAGACGGAGGAGCGTAAGCTGAGGGGGGTGGCAAGGTTCGCGGTAAGGGGAGCGATACGAGTAAATCGGATAACGCTGTGGTTATGCATGCCGAATGCATCCGAAGCTAACCGACGCGCCTGTATCTGAACCTATGCCTTTACCTCTCCAAGCCTTCCTTCCCCACGCCGATAGTCCCATCTTCTGATCCGTCTATATATGTCTATGGAGGGGGCCATGTAATAATCACGCGCATCCAGCCTACGCATTTTTTTTATGAAAAATTATTTAAATCGGACTATTTTTAACGAAACGGGCTTTCAATTCTGCAAACAAATTTTTCACGTAATTTCCTTAATTATGGTTTGAGTTGTATCATTTTTGGGGCCAATTTGATTGAGAAAGTATAAGGAATCGATTGACGCCACGATCGCAAAGATCTGATTAGAAATTGGAAAACTTCAGATTGTATGGCCCCCCTGGTTTCAAGCGTCGAAGCCGACGAAACTCAGCGAGACACATGTGTAAAATAACATATTTGCAGTTTTATAATTGAAGATGTAGTGAACGTTACAGGACTGTCTTTATATATGGCTCTCACAAACAAAATCGCCTGACTTGTTAGACATGAAACCGGGCATACAAATGGTTGCGCATATCGCCGAAAGCATCAGAAAGAATATGTACAGTCTTCCAATGTTTCAATTGTTGAGAAGCCTTTGGGCTCAGTTTATCGGGAAAGACCTACCCACCCCACTGTTTTGCTTTCTCGTTGCGAGCGTGGACCTTCGGGTCCTAGTAGACCGCCCGTTGACAGCCGAGAACAATAAAACCGACGAGCTAGATAAAATACCCAGTACAGAAAAATAAAATGTTCGTGTTTTTGATAAGTATTGATGAAAGTATTACCGATGAATTTTTTAGGATTTCCCGATGAAAATTATATCAAACATGGAGCAATTCGATCAATTTTTATTCAACGTAGAGTGTGTTCTAATCATGTATTCATAAGAAAAAATAGACTGAATTGCTTCGTGTCTTGACTCACCAACAATCCATGAATGGTAACACTCTCATCAAGGTGTAATGAGAAATTTTCAACATTTCGTATTCAGTCCTGGATGACTCAAGTCGCCGTCGACCGAGGGTGTACCGCTGGTGCGCTATTTCACTCGCACTCGGTTCACATCGTGCGGTCTCCTTGTCAAGCGGTTCGAGCGAGGGCCCTGATAGGGGTGAATTTATTTGGGAAATAAAAGTCGCGTCATTCATGACACCTACTCGCGAACAGATATACATATGTACGAGAAGAAACAATGCAATTGCCCGATGACTTGAAGCAACATTTCAATAGGTAAATGCATGAAACTCTGGGATCAGGAATTCCGAACCCAGTGGGGCATATGTAAGAACTGGCGATATTCAACAATAGTTCGTCGTCTAAATTTTACAAGTATTTATTTGACGTGAATATAAAGTTTGTTAGCAAAGTCTTTCTCGATTTGAGTTCTGTAGAAGGCTGATTTTCCTTCGCCATGGAAAGTCCCCTCTTGGCCTTCTCGCTGGCAATCATGCGACTTGCGGAGTTTCGTGGGCTTCGGCGCTCGAAACCAGCGGGGCCATACAATGTTGCGCGCTAAGCAGTGACAAATCTGCAGTTCCGCATTTCTAATCAGATCTTTGCGAAAGTGACGTCAGTCGATTCCTCATGTTTTCTCGATCAAATTGGCCCCAAAAATGATATAATTCGGACCAAAATTAAGGAAATTACGTGAAAAATTTGTTTGTAGAAGTGAAAGCCCGTTTTGTTAAAAATAGTCCGATTTAAATTATTTTCTGCCAATATAACCGGGAGAATGCCAAGAATCCAATGGTGTCACTTTCATATTGATACGATGAAAAATAAACAAATTCTGTTTCTTTATAATCGATGACACATCGCCGAGCACGACGATCTCGCGCGGCTCGGGACACAAAGGTTCTCGTCGGTTATTCGAACTTCTAAGATCGTATTCAGATTTATTGGCCGGTGAGTTTCGTAACTAGGGGTGTGCGGTTACCCGATTTTTCGGGCTCGGGACGGGCCGGCAACTTTCGGGCGGGATCGGGCGGGGTCCCGATACTTTCGTATTGCTCGAGATCCCGACAGTTTCGGGACCCCGAGACTCGATTCGGGCTACAAGCATAGCCGCCATGAGCGGACAATTTGATTTCAGGTCGGCTCGGCAAAACTCGGACGCGATCGGACGATATCGTTACCAGTAATAGATTAAAATTATTACCTGAGAACATAGAAAAATTATGTTTCTTACACGTTAATTTGAAATAATAAAATATTCGCCTCCTGTATATTGTTGTTATTATGAAACATCCAGGAAATATTCCTTTTTGTATGCTTATAGTTCGTACGTTTTCTATTTTAAATCTGAACCTATCCGGAAAAAGATAATACCCTATATATTCCCTTTACATAAAGTACTAAGTATGAAGTATATTTTATTCAGATTTTAAAATATTGTCGATATAAAAATAGTCTTCTTCCCAAGTTCTGAACATGGTATTTATTTAAGTACGTATATGGACGTATTCAGTATTCACAGACTATTTGGTAGCAATGAAAATACATATATATGTAAATAAATAATAAGATACAAATTATGATTCAACAGGAGACAGAAAGGTAAAAACTTATCACTCTGGTATCGATATAAATGATATACATAATTCTTTCCGTCTCGGTCCGCTCGTAATAGCTGGCTTTCGAGCCGATCGTATCCGAGTTTTGCCAAACCGCTTTTGTCATGCTTGTAGCCCGAATCGAGTCTCGGGATCCCGAAACCGTCGGGATCTCGAGCAATACGAAAGTATCGGGACCCCGCCCGATCCCGCCCGAAATTTTCCGACCCGTCCCGAGGGCCGAGAATCCGAGCCGCGGGACGATCCGCACACTCCTATTCGTAACGCGTATTCTCTCGTCATCGCAGAACACGAGTGAGCCAGAAGTGGTGGGGATAGCGCCAAGCTTCTGTCATGTATAGGCCAAACCGAGCTGCAGCGTAGAAATACACGCATCAGAATAGGTGTGCCTTAGGCCTTAGCTCCGAAAAAATTCAGGAGCTTTATTGGTCAGAACATTGATTCTTTTTCGATAGCTTCATCTCGTATTGGTCTACGCATTACTTCGTGACGCACACAACTACATATGTACTACGCTGACAATAAGAATAAATAACAGCCACACGTCTACGTTCAGACGGGGCCGAGCAGCATTCCCGTTACCCCACCATACCCTCCGGTTTGGAGACTTTTCCTTGTTATATGTTATATACAATAGTCGGAAGAATAATAATAAATGCAATAATTATATTTTCTGAAAATATGATATCAGTAAATCACTACTTCCAGTGTTATTAAAAAATTCCAATCTCTTTTTTTATTTGAAATAATGTGGCCATATAATTATAACATATATTCGGCAGCGGTGATGTATGTGTTACAGTAAAAGCGTGAATTTAGTAAATGTAGACAATTCCCAGCAGTTCCTAGTCAATGTATACCTAAAATGCATATAACCTAACCTAAAGTCGTCCGAAAATGCATGCATTGACTGCATCACGCTTTTACTGTGGCTTGTGTATCCAGCTAACGCTTCAGTTTTGCTATGATTCCACGTTGGCAGTCCTCCCGAGTAGGCGCCATCTCGTGTCCACTAGCTCAACTAAATTTGTCACGTGACTTGCTCTGTATTATCGCCAATATGGTGGAACTCGTATTTGGGAATGCAATCACGGGGATACGTTTTTCGTCCTTATATGAATAGATTTTAGGCTGGGTGAGGTCTCATTCGAAAGAGGAAGGTTCGAGACAGCCCGCTCTGGTCATCGTTTGAGCCACAAAACTCTTTTAGTGACCTAAAAATACTTGGATTCCTGCGGGTGTATTTTGTCGACTTTTGCTCTACTTTGAACACTCATATTATTAGATATCAACACAATCTTGTCGAACCATGACCAGAGCGGGCTGCATCGAACCTTCCTCTTTCGATTGAGACCTCACCCAGCCCAAAATCTGCTCATATAAGGACGAAAAACGTATCCCCCCAAACCCATGTTTCGGGCACATTATGTGGGTATTACAGCGCGCTGCATTACCCGTGTCTACCCCCTTAAGCCATGCTTAAGAAGCGACTGAGAATCTCGAATAAATAAGATTTCTTAACAAAGTAAATGCTTGAGTCGATGCTTGAGTCGATGCTTATTTGCCGACTGAGAATCTAGATGGGGTCTTAAGCAAGTGCTTAAGGCGAACTTAAGAATAAGCAACGACTGAGAATACCGCCCTATGTCTACGCTTTCTACAAACGATCGACACCAAATTTAAGGATTGACTTCCCACCACTATGATTCAGTACTAGTCGAGCCGTGCAGCTCGGAATATGTCATTAACATTCACTCTAACCGGCAAGAGTAGCACCCTCGCGGTGAGCTACTTTCCACCCATAGATTTGAGCGATGATGATTACGAGCTTGGTCTAACAACCTTTGGAACTTATCATACAATACCGAATATCGACTGGAGCAACGATAAATTCTACTTCGCCTCAAACTATGGCATCAAAAACAGCATTGATACCACTCCTGAAATTATTAGGATTCCACACGGTTCCTACGAACTAGACGCCATTGCCAAGTATTTGAGGCAGCGATTACTCGAGCGGTATCCTAAAAATCTCGATGACACCAGCAATGGTGACAACGATGCGTATCCTATAATGTTGCGTCCCAACAACAACACCATGAAAAGCGAGCTGTACTGCTCGTTCACCGTAGATTTTACAAAGCGCAATAACATTGGATCACTACTAGGCTTCTCGACGAATCGGGTATTAGAACCAGGGCGGAGGCACGAATCAGACGATCCAATTAATATCATGAATGTGAACATTATCCGCGTAGAATGTAGCGTGACCACTGGCGCGTACAACAATGGGAGACGTGTACATACGATACATGAATTTTCTCCGAGAGTTCCGCCAGGATATAAGATATCGGAAACGCCTGCACAGATCATTTACCTTCCAATCACCGCACGGATCGTTACGGATCTAACGATACGCGATGTGGATCAAGACGGACGGTTGCTAGATTTTCGAAGTGAAGAGATTACCATCAGACTGCACGTGCGACGACGGCGATAATACGTGTGGTGTGAAAGAGATGCTTGTGTTGAACGACTCCAGAAACCTGTTTCTTCCAAGTGAAATTGTTTACAACTGCAACAGCTCTGATCACGCTAAAAAGAAGAGGCTCAGTGCTGCGAACATTGCATTTTTGAAATCATTGGGATTCATTGTGCGCATATAAGTTGAAAAAATGGTTGACATTCTAAGCATTGGAGGGAAGCCGACGTTTGATGATCGTATCGTGAAGCTCGAGACTCACACATACAACCCATATGTCAACACAACGTTTGGATACAGCGATGAGATAAGAATACCGATACAGCAGCAGGATTTATACACATTACCGTGTGAAAGTTTCCTCTATGTGGAGGGGAAATTGAAGATAAATAAACCAAACGATGCGTTAACTGTGATGTTGGGAAATAATTGTGTAGCGTTCTTATTCGATGAGATTCGATACTACGATTTACTTTAATTATAGTACATGTGTGTTTTGTAATAAAATGTTTCTATCGTCTCCTGAATTCAATAACTGGCATCCAGATATCTACGCTCCTACAATCCACCGTCAACACGGCTCCTGGAGAGACACAGGAAGAAAAGGGGTAGCCCGCTGTCGACGCGTGGTCCTCTCGAGTATAAACACGAGCTTCAATAGCAGAACAAAAGCAAGCGTTAACGTATTCCGTGCGAGAGAAGGTGGGCATTGCTGTGAAAGAGGGCCTCTTCAAGAGAGCAGCCGTTTGTGAGGAATGCAAATCCGAATGGTTCTGATACAATCTGCTCCCTATGATTGAAATTTAGTCTAGCAACTTTCACTCCTCCTAACCTAACCAATCGAACTTGCATCCCTCCCAAAAGAACCGGCCATCCGAGCGTAGAAGCAAGTGCGAAATAAAAGTAACGGTGCGCTTCTCAATACCGCAGATGTACCTACCTAAGTAGCATTTCTGACGGAAAAAAATTGTCCAGCCTTTGGGCCTGGCGTAGACCTTTGGCAGGTAGGTATCTATTTCAAAAGGCAGTGCCACCCGTGGATCCAGTAAGACCGTCCCCGGTGCGTGCTATACCAGACAGTTTTCTTCCAGTGAAAATCAGTAAATTTGCAAGCGCAATATCTTAAAAACCAGTGAAAATAAAGTGTATACATTAAAGCTTATTGAATTTGTCTTGGAACGCACTATCAACTCAGGTGTTCAAAAAAAGTAGTTCCATTTGAAAAACCGAACTTGACCATCGTATCTTTTAAAATAATAATCGATAAAAAAATTCGTTCGCGCTAATTAATTGGCCCCCTCGACCCATGCAATTCCCTATTTTTTTTATATTTTTATGTACAATAGTTTAGGAGAAAACCGGCTGTCCAGTCTTCCCGCGGACACCCTGTATGTCGGGACAATCCTGAGGTATGTACTTTTGCAATATTTTTACATTTATCACGTTTAACAGTTGAAATCGAGTGAGGTCGAATCAGGTGGCTGTGTTAATATTATATCGTGGATTTCTATCTTCTAGGACTCACCACCATCATCACCACCATCATCACCATCATCACCATCATCACCACCTTCATCGCCGCATTCGCCTCAGCCTCCAGTGGTATGTGTGTTTCATGTTTATTATGTTTATTTATGTCGTTAATTATAACTATGTTTGTGCTTAATTATAACGATGTTTGTGTATGTGTTCTAGAATTATGAACTGTTGGTGCAGCTGGCGATATTGGCGAGGGTCCTGGTGGAGGTCCAGGACGCACCTCCGGTGGTGCCTCCCCAGGAGCCGCGGATGCGCCGGCAGTCAGGGCTGGTGGAAAGGCTGCGGCGCCCGTGGGTGCCATATCGGCAAATGGGGCCGCTGCGGCAGCCGCGGCTCCCATCACCAGAATCACCCCCCTGGATAGATGTTAGTAGGCCGCAGCCGCCATCACATCCAGGGTGGGTGATGGCGCCTCCGGGGTCCCCGTCGCTGCCTCCATCGTCGCCATCATCATCTGGCGATGCGGCACCCTGGTGGCCGCCGTCGACGCCGTCGACACCACCATCTTCGTCGGCGTCGCCACCACCATCGCCACCATCACCACCGTCACCACCACCATCGCCACCATCGCATCCCCAGTAATTTTTTTTCATTTTTTTTTCCCCTCCCAACGCTTTTTATGTTGTATTTTGTATTTTTATTATTTTATTATTTTATTATATACTTTCTTTTCTTTATATATTCTCTTTTGTCTTTGTAATAATATATATTCGTAAACGTATTTCATTGTACCGCTTTATTAACCCATCATCCTCCTTACCACATACGGGTCGAGTCTGAAAAAAGATTTTTCAGACAGGGCCCGCCCCCCCAGAAATTTTTTCAGGGGCTGTCCCCTCCCTAGGTCAGGTCTGAAAAAATTTCCGACGGTGAGTCCGGTCTGGAGAGGTCTCCGCGGCGGCTCGGCCCGGACTGATCCCCTCCATCATCGCGGCTTTCCCCACTCCGCGGCTCGTGCGCGCGCAACCTGTCTTCCTCTCCCCGCAGGCCCCGCGCCCACGTTTCCCTCCGCCGCGCTCCCCCGCGCGCCCTCGCTTCCCCTCTCCCCCGCGCTCCCCTCAGAGGACCTGCGTTGGAACCCGCTTAGTCTTACTACTGCTAACAAATTTGAAAAACATTTCGAAATTCCAGTGGAAGAAGAAGAAGTAGAAATAGTGGATAGCATTAATGTTTCTAATAAGAGTAATACTAGAATCTGAGAATACTAGCCTTACAATAATCCAAACAAAATAAATAATATTTTGCTGCAATTATATTTTGATATTACATTATCTGAGGAGCAATGGATAAATATTAAGGCTGCCGTCTCCTCGGGCGTTGAATGTGTGCGTACTCTCACACAAGCTAGGAAAAGCGTGTACGTATACGCGATGTAGTAAACAAACCGTTTCAACCAACTTACGTTATGGAATCGGCAAGAAGGAAGCTTTTGCGGGTATAGTTGTCTGCAGAAGACATCCGTGGAGGCGGGTCTGGTGCGTTTGAACGCTAATAAGCATCGTACGTTGAATTAATAATGAATTTATGACTCGAAAACTGACAGAATGAAGCTTCAAGGCTTCTCCGTCACTGGCGTTGGTGGTATATTCGAGCCACGTAGCACCAGCGTAATACGTATATGCGACGTAGTAAACAATCCGTTTCAACCAACTTACGTCGTGGAATTGGCAAGAAGTTTTTGCGGGTATAGTTGCCTCCTGTAGACATCCGTGCAGGCGGGTCTGGTGCGTTTGGACGCTAATAAGCACCGTACGTTGAAATAATGATGAATTTATGACTCGTGTATTGAGACAGAATGAGGCACAGACTCGGGAAATGACAGAATTATGCTTCAAGGATTCTCCGTCACCGGCGTTGATGGTATATTCGCGCCATGTACCGTCAGAACCGGTGGAAGTCCATGCTAGCCGATAAATGTAGGAAAGACATAGTTGCCGATACGTATCGAGAGTCATATCGCGTTGTTGCCGCATTTCCCCTATTACTATTTTATCATCAGGAAGGCTTGAATGAATCACGGCGAAGCGGCTGAAGAACAAAGATGGGCAAAGATAATTTCTGGATAAATTAGAATAAAAGATTCTTTATGTTTACCCGTTATCTCTATTCGAGCTGAGGATTTGGGCTATTCGGCGGTTTCTAATCTCGGTTCGAGAGGCATATAGTGTTGCTTGCGGTGAATTTTGTATTAATAAAATGTAAAACGTAATGTTTTTACCTGACTGCGGAACGTACAGGAGGGTATTGTGTTTATCAGGCTATGTTTGTATGTCCAGATGTTACGCTCTAGAACCTGTACGGACACACCGATTTGGACAAATAAGGTGTCTTTAGAATTGTCCTACGATATATAATTTTCAAAATTGCGAGATAGAAATAAAAAAATTGGAAGGTCTCGTAAGTAGTGATCTGGATCCGTGGAGAGTTTTTAACATCCCTCACTGCAAAGTTTCCCCGAACTAAACAGGCTGCGGCTCTTGCCATACAATATTGCTATATATAACTAAAAAGTAAAAAATAAAAAATAAATAAAAAACCCGACTGTTTAAAAAGGGAACTAAAGTGACAAAAACAAGACTTAATTTATTTATACATGGTATATTATTTATCATAAATAGGATAATAATAAGATGACAATTTAAATAATTAACTCATCTTTTGATGCTCTTCTATCCCATGCATGTACCGCAATGACTAAAGAAAGTGTTTCAAGCTGGTAACAAAAAGAAGTCGACAACATCAATGCAAATTCATGCTTATACAGTGACATTTCAACTTCAGCGTATTTTGTAAATTATATGTTTCTCCCTTTGTCCGTATGGGGAGTGTAATGTTCGAATGTAATTATATCAAATCATTTATGATAAATAATATACCATGTATAAATGAATTAAGTCTTGTTTTTGTCATTGTAGTTCCCTTTCTAAGCTGTCGGGTTTTTTTAAATTTTGTTAATTTTTAGTAACATACTGCTGAGATTTTCCAGATTAAAATGAGTTGAAACACGGTATAAATCAGTTTATTTCTAGAACTGTACTAGATAATTGATTATAAATGTAACATTGCTAATCTGATAATGCTAAACATAATCCGATTTATACCGTGTTTAAATTTATTTTCATATGGAAAATCTCAGCAGTATGTTACTGAAACGTTCATGCCCATACGATAGAAACTGAATATTTTTCATTCTATTCATACAAACAAAATACACAATCATTAAATATTTTAATTTTTTTTTTATTTATATAGAATTATTTAAAAACCATTGTGACGTCCCACTATTTTTCGCGCGGTATAAATTCAAGTCTCTACCAATAATCTCTAAATCACTCCACCAAAGTCCCTCAAACTCAATCCCCTTTCCCCAATCGCTGATCACCTTGACGATATACCTTAGCGGTCCCCATCTCAAGATGGTCCGTACGAAACCTCCATCGCCATTCGCCTTACGAGGCACAAGTTCCTCCCTCACATTAAATCTAAACAAGTCCCTCGTCCCAAAACATTTTTAATTCGAGACCACGTCTCACTCCCTTCCTAAGACCCTCCAAGTCAAAACCACACTCACCCCTTTCCAATCAAACCATCCAAAATCCACCAAATCACCTGAGTATTCCCTTTTCAAAACCTCACATAAAAACCCCGGAAGCCCTTGCGGCGAATATTTCGTACAAGGCCACATAAGAACCCCGGAAGACTAATTCTGTTAACAACAATGTACTGCGACACATTTTAATACACAAGTCATGGTGCATACCGCGCACCCTTCACCCCTAACAATCTTAAGAATCGCATAAATACGAGAGCCGAGAGACAGTAGCTCTCTTCTACGGAAACTCTCCCGCGAAGTAACTCGTTCTTTCGAAATCTCAACAGTGTTATATATTCAAATAACTAAATTCAGTGATCTACGGCAACTACCGTAAGCAATTACTAATTAGCTATCTTTATACGGCACATCATCTCCATACATCTATATTATTTTGTATTATTATTGCTTATTGCTTTTCATATTCTTTTGTATTATTATTGCTTATTGCTTTTATATTATTTTCTATTATTAACGCTTATTGCGGTATATTATCTTGTATTATTAACATTTGTTGCTTTCATATTATTTTCTTCGGTTTATACACATATATTTCATGTCCATACACATATTCTATAATTTATAATCATTTATATAAATGTTATATGCTAATGCTCATCAGTGCACCACCCACTATCGCTTTAAAAGTGCATGGCCTATAAATCAGTTTCAAATTTAATAAACAGTTTGTGACGTAGCGTCCCAGCGCGAGGAATCGAGCGCACGGCGGTGCGAACGGGAGTGAGCGAGAGGCCGAGCGCGCGGGCGACCACGGCCGAACACGACCGAACCGGCCCGAGGCGCGCCGGTCTCGCGACGCGTCAAATGACGCTCACTCCCCATTGCGCCGCTAGATCGCGTCGATTTCTCGCTGCTGGGAATTTCCAAGAATTCGGACATAAGCCCCGGCGTCACGGAGCCAAGACAGTTCGAGTGGGGCTACGGATCCCCCTCCTAGACCGCCTGCCTGGATGCTGCCCGGTGCAAGCACACTAGCGAGAAATTCCGCATACCCGCCGATCATATGATCGCCTGTCCTCTCCTTTCCGCTACCGTTCCGAACCGAGACGCCAGGAAGTTGCCCGGTCTCTTTCCTACCACCGATTCTGACAAGAGACGCCTGGAAGTTGCCCGGTCTCTTTCCTACTACCGCCTCCGACAAGAGACGCCTGGAAGTTGCCCGGTCTCTTTCCTACTACCGAGTCCGACAAGAGACGCCTGGAAGTTGCCCGATCTCTTTTCCTCTACCGACTCCGACAAGAGACGCCTGGAAGTTGCCCGGTCTCTGTCTCTCTACCGCTCCGACAAGAGACGCCTGGACGCTGCCCGGTCTCTTCCCTACCGTTCCGATAAAGAGACGCCTGGACGCTGCCCGGTCTCTTTCTCTCTACCGCTCCGACAAGAGCCGCCCGGCCGGTGTTCGGTCTCCGGCGCGTTCCAATAGCGAGACGCGCGGCGTACCGTCAGACCGAAACGACGAGAACGCGTAGCGACTCATGTAAATAGTGTATATAGCCTCGTCTGTAGGACAAGTCAATAAACGCAATATTCATCACTACATAAGGAATCTATCACACCCTGGCGTACCGACTGAGTCTATCCCTACGAATCCTTATACCCGGAGGAACAACCGTCACAAATTGGCGCCCGAACAGGGACCCGAAAAAGGAAGAATAACCAATGACCCCGCGCTCACTCGGTTATACCAGCTGAACAAGGGAGAACTCGTCGAAGCCCTCGCGGCAGCAGGCGAAAGCACCGAAGGCTCGTTCGAACAGCTACGCGCTCGGCTTCGCCAACACCTAATAAACACCGCCGCAATGGGGAAACAGGACGAAACAACGACCACCAGTGCCCAGCCACCGGGGATACTGGTCCACGAGCCCGAAGACACCTCCGCACTGCCACCCATCATTAACGCCATGGATCGCGTCCGGAAATGGGGATGCCACTTCGACGGCACCAAGGACGCCCGCGACTTCCTGGAGCGAATCGTTGAGCTCCAGGAAGGCTACGGCATCACGGAAGAGCAACTCCTTCGCTGCCTGCCCGAGCTCCTAAGGGGACAGGCCCTCCTGTGGCACCGCAGCAACCGACTCGAATGGTCCACGTGGGCGGACTTCGAAAGAAGTTTCCGCCTGTATTACGTTCCGACCACCAGCCAGTACGAACTAGAGGAGGAAATCCTTCGCCGAAAACAAAAACCAGGGGAACGAGCCAGCGATTACGTCATCGGCATAAGGACGCTGATGCGACGCCACGGCAACTACCCACCGGACCGCCAACTCGACCTGATTCACCGAAACTTGCTGCCCGAATACCGGCAATATATTAGACGGAGGGACTGCACCAACATCACGACCTTACTCGAAACGGCCATCGAGTACGAAGCCATCGAGAAGGAGAAAAAGGCGACCCCCGGAACCGCCCTTGCCGCCAAATCGCAGACCGTTCGCCCAGCCCTCGCGACCGTCGCTACCAACTACAGCCGAGAGGCCTGCTGCTGGCGCTGCGGACAACGGGGCCACTGGCGGCAGGACTGTAGACAACCAGCGCGCCTCTTCTGTTCACGCTGCGGACAGGACGGACGACTCTCGCGCGACTGCCCGTGCCAGCCACCATCGGGAAACAGCACGGGGCCCGGACTGCAGGGAACCGCCCTACCACCGGCCAGTCCTGTGCCCCAGTAAGTTCGCCGGACCAGCCTGCACGACCGTTCGCGACCATCATCTTGCACGGTCGCCGATACCGAGCCCTCCTGGACCCAGGAGCCACAAGATCCTACATGCGGCAGGATGTAGCAGATCATTGCCACCGCCATGGTAGCCCCCTCACTCCAACACGCCTCCAAGCCCGCCTAGCAGACGGCTCCATGGCTCCCCTCGCCGGGGACCTGCGAACTTCGGCCCGAATAGAACACCAGCAATTGACGCACCAGTACGCCGTCCTCCCGGCACTCGCACAACCAGTCATCCTCGGCATGGATGCGCTAAGAAAATTAAGGGTCCACATGACCCTCGGTCAGCGAATATTAATTCCCGACGTTGCCACCATCGAACCGACCAACGGAGCGACCGCCTGCACTCCGACGCAGGCCGAAGCCCTACAAGAACTCCTGGATGAGGAGCTGCCAAAATTTCAGGCCCTGCAGGGGACCACACAGCTCACGGAACACACCATCCGTTTAAAACCAACCGCACCATTGAAACAACGCTATACGCCCAGGAACCCGGCCATGCAGCAAATTATTAACGACGAAGTAAATAAAATGCTGGCCGAGGACATCATCGAGCCCTCCCGAAGCCCATGGAGCTCGCCCGTCGTCCTGGTTCGAAAAAAGAACGGAAAACGACGTTTTTGCATCGACTTTCGGCGTGTAAACCAGGTCACCGAAAAGGACACCTACCCCCTTCCACAGGTGGAGGCCACCCTCAGCAAGCTTCGGGAGGCCCGGTTCATTTCTACGATCGACCTGGCCAACGGGTACTGGCAGGTACCCCTCGCCCCCGAAAGCAGACCAATAACCGCCTTCACCGTGCCGGGCCGCGGGCTCTACCAGTTCCGAGTCATGCCCTTCGGCCTGCACTCCGCACCCGCCACCTTCCAACGACTACTCGACCAGGTCATCGGACCCGAGCTGGAACCACGAGCCTTCGCGTACCTGGACGACATAATTGTACTGGGTCGCACATTTGAGGAGCACCTGGACAACCTCCGCGAGGTCCTGCGCCGGCTGCAAGCCGCCAACCTGCGAATTAATCCGGAGAAATGCGACTTCTGCCGAACCGAGCTGAAATACCTCGGCCACATGGTCACCACACAAGGGATCAAGACCGACCCCGAGAAAGTACAGGCCATCCTAGACATCCCGGCCCCCACTAACCTCCGTGAACTCCGCCGGTTTCTGGGAATGGTATCATGGTATAGGCGGTTCATCACACATTTTGCCGACACCACCGCACCGCTAACCAAACTCCTCCAGAAAAAGCGAAAGTGGGCATGGGGCCCCGAGGAAGACACAGCGTTCCGCGCCCTCCAACACCAACTGGCCGCCGCACCAGTACTAACCTGTCCCGACTTCACCAAACCGTTCACCCTACAAACCGACACCAGTGAAGAAGGCCTGGGAGTGGTGCTGACGCAGAAAACGCCGGAGGGAGAACAGGTCATCGCCTACGCCAGCCGAACACTGAACCCCGCCGAGCGAAACTATTCCACCACCGAAAAGGAATGCCTGGCCGTGGTGTGGGGAATCCGGAAGATGCGACCATACCTCGAAGGCTACCAGTTTACGGTACTGACCGACCACCAGGCCCTTAAGTGGCTCCAAAACACCGAAGATCCATCCGGCCGCCTCGCACGCTGGAGCCTGGAGCTCCAGCAGTACGATTTCAGCATCAAATATCGCAAAGGAGCCACCAACCTGGTAGCCGACGCCCTCTCCAGGCAACCCGACGACATACACACGGCCGACGAGCCACCAGGGTGCTCGTGGTACACGCGCATCAAGGAGCAAATTCAGAGCGAACCCACCAAACATCCGGACTACCGGATTACAGAAGACCAAGTGTACCGTCGATTCCCCGACCTTACCGGACGACCAACCAACCCCGAGGCCGAGTGGAAACTGCGTGCCCCGACCGATGCGCGCCACCGTACTCGCCGAAAACCACGACGCCCCGACCGCCGGCCACCTGGGAATCACCAAGACCGCGGCCCGGCTCGCCGAACGGTACTACTGGCCCGGGATGTTCCGAGAAGCAGCCAAGTATGTTCGGCGATGCACCACCTGCCAGAAGTACAAAGTCCAGCAACAAGCACCGGCGGGGCAAATGTACACGACCCCCGTCCTCCAGCCGTGGGAAATGGTTTCCGCGGACCTCGTCGGCCCCCTGCCCCGATCCAGCAAGGGGCACACCACGTTATGCGTCTTTCAAGACAAATTCACTAAATGGGTGGAGGTCCAACCCCTACGGCAAGCTACCGCGCCCGCAGTCACCCGGGCCTTGAAGGACCAAATATTACTCCGGCACGGCTGCCCCCGAGTCATCATCACCGATAACGGCCGGCAGTTCGAGAGTAGAGAGTTTGGGGCCCTCCTAAAAGACGCCGGAAGCGAACACAGAAAAACACCACCGTACTCCCCGCAGTGCAATCCTGTGGAACGCGTGAACCGCGTCCTGAAAACCATGATCGCCCAATATACGGCAGAGAATCACCGTCACTGGGACCGGTGGATCCACGAGCTGGTCTTCGCATACAACACGGCCAAGCACGAGAGCGCCGGATTCACCCCAGCCTTCCTAACATACGGACGCGAGCTGAGCCCGCCGGCCACCCTGTACCGCCCACCGGACGCCGTTCCACCGGACCACGATAGCGCCGATACCCGGTTCCGTCGGCAACAAATAGAACACCTGCAGGACGCCCTCGCAGTGGCCCGACGGAACCAAGCCCGCGCGTTCGAAACGCAGCGTAAACACTACAATTTACGCCGGCGGGACTGGAGACCAACGATCGGCGCCGAGGTAATGAGGCGGGAGCACCACCTGTCAGACGCCGCGCAAGGCTTCGCAGCCAAACTCGCCCCGAAATTTGCAGGCCCGTACCGGGTTACCAAACTCAGGGGGCCGAACTTGGTCGAACTCAAGGACAACCGCAATCGCACCAGCCGGGCCCATGTAAAGGATTTAAGGGGGTAGACACGTCACGTGGTCTGGCCGATTCGGCAGGTCGGTATTACAGCAGATTTTTTCTGCACTGAAATGGTATTACCCATAGATACGCCGCTGCGTGATGCACGCGAGAGGGAGCTGTTTGCTATTTCCGTATTCTATTCTGAATAAGGAAATAAATTCTCAGCTGTTGCGTTGTATTTATAAAAATTTTAACGGAAAGTCGGCTGGTACTGCAAACGTGGAAAATTCATTGTACGTTACTTGAAATGTGCTTATGCTACAATATTCTACGTTGGCAGTAAGGAATTATAAGTGAAAAGGAAAAATACACAAGGGCATGTCCCCAGAAAATGAAGTTTGTTAGGATAGACATTTTTTAATTAGCAAAACACTGAAACAGAACATGAAATACACATCCTATGCAGAAAGCAGTTATGTACAAACATATATAAAATTGTGTTTGACGTTGAATCCAACGCGTGATTATTATGTGGTCCCTCCTCGAAGTGACAGAAAATATAACCTAAGTATATGCTATATGACAACAAATGTTTAGTGGCTATTTCGTTCTTTTACGAAACATTTGTGAACTTTTTATCATCCTTTCAAAACATTATTATTACGCCACAACAGTATCTTTAGGAAATCGGGTATAGCATATAGGTTATATTTTCTGTCACTTCGAGGAGCCGACCACATAATAATCACGCGCATCCAGCGTGCGCATTTTCAGTAGCGGATTTCATAAACGAATTCTGAACTGGATGTATTATGAAACACAATGTTTACGGGGTTTATTACTATTTTATTTGTAAAAGATGCTTCAATTCTTTTAATGTTTCTGTCCATATAACCGTTGGCTATTAACAAATAATGTTTAAAAAAAGTATTAAAAAATATTGGGAAACACCGAAGTTATGAGATTTTTTCAAAGGATAAAATAATGATTACACGGGAGTACACACGACTGAACTATATTGTTACATAGAGCAATATCGGTTACAAAACAGTTCGGTACAAGACAGTCTTCTGGTCGTCGTCCAGATCGTCCTCTCGAAGGGGGCCGACCTTCTTCTATCTTCAGCTACGAGCACCAGCAGGTTATGCACGGGCCTATACCCGGTGCTCGCAACACTGCTCTCCCCTCTGGAAGAGCGGACGTCTCGGCCGCATTGAATCCTTTTCGGAATCTTCGTACCCCTGCCTGAAGAAGGGGTCGTGCAGCCCCGTGGCTTCTTCAGACATCCGCCTCGGCATTTGCCTTCTCGCTCAGGGGAAAACCACGGGAAAACCCTGAGCAAGGCGTGGGTACAACGGGACTTCTCGATCTGCCACGACGAAACGCTCCAACTTCTGGTCCCGCGACGTCTCTGGAACTCTGCAGCTTCCTGTCCCACGACGTCTCTGGAACCCTGCGGCTCTTGGTCCCACGACGAAATCCACGGGGAGCTCCGGGCGCGTTCCTCTTCCGTGTGTCCCAGGACGAAATCCACGGAGAGCTCCGGGTCCAGCAGTCAGGCACGGGTACCGCGGGGCTTCCAATTCTCCCTCGACGAAACGCCCCTGGTCCTTGTCCCGCGATATCCCTGGAACTCCACTCTGGAACGTCCCACGTCGACTCCAACGCTGCATCCTCCTTCGTGCAGCCTCCGGAACCCCGTGCAGACTCCAGCGCTGCCTCGTTTGCAGGCAGCCTCCTCCAGAAGGACGTCCGACGACGTCTCCACTGCTTCGGCGACGTTCCCTCCTCCTCGTCGAATCCTTGGTCGCGGTCGACCCTCTCCCCCAGGGACTCGTCCTCGATGTCCTTCCGGTGGCCGTACGAGCTTGAGACTTCAATCCCTTCGCGGCTCCGGATTCCATGCAAAAGAGACGGAGAAGCATTAACATTTACTTTCATTTGAGAGAATCCGTTGGAGCTGAAAGAACCGGGAAGATGGAAAGGCGAGACGGAACCGATAACAGGGGATCACAGCTCATGAGCATGTTATCGGCCCGTTCCCCGATCAATCTGCCCAGCACCCCAGCTCGTCTGCATTTTCTTTCTTCTGGGCTTCTTGTCCTCTTCTCCCTCTCTCAGGCCTTGGCTTTGAGATGGCCCCATTCCTCTTCGTGGCTTCTGGTGCTGACCCAGGGGACCGTCCTGTGCGTCCTGTTAACGCTCCCGTCTCCGCGACATCTCCTCCAGCCGATCCAAGCAGTCGTACCGCCTGTCCGACTGGTGGTTGGAGATGCCATTTCCCGGCTGCTGTCCACCCTGTCGACGCGGACCTCTTGGTTTGCACAAACCGGGGAGGAGCCAAGATCCACGCCAACAGGGCTAGAGAAGCGGTTCCACGTATGTCCGCGCTCCACTGCGGACTGCTACTCTGTCGTAGCACAGACGGGGAATTCGGGAACGCGTATCCAGGCCGCGGTGGCAGTCCCCCGACACCTTGTCCCTCGTCGTGGGGTTTCGTGCTCTCTGAAACACTTTAAAGAAACAGAGGGCTGGGCTACGAAGGTAGCCTCCGCAGCCCAGTCCAGTAGATTAGCTTAGACTAATCTTCAGACTCTTCGTTCAGAACTTCAAACTCTCTCCTCGAGCGAGAGACTTCCTGGATCTTTGGTCGGCGAACAACCCATCCTGTCTAAACAACTCCACTCTTCGGGGCTCTCTCTCTCATGGGGAATTCGGCCATTCTGCGACGATGTTCGCTCTCGAACTCCCTTCGTCGCAGCTCAGTAACTCTGCGCACTCCAGGCGCTTCCACGTTGCTTATTCGCCAGCTCTTCATATGCGCTGGATGCACTCGCCGGTGCATTAGTGACTTTGGATTGCAATTGCTTATTCGACAGCTCTTCATATGCGCTGGATGCACTCGCCGGTGCATTAGTGACTTTGGATTGCAATTGCTTATTCGACAGCTCTTCATATGCGCTGGATGCACTCGCCGGTGCATTGGTCACTTTGTATTGCAATTGCTTATTAGACAGCTCTTCATATGCGCTGGATGCACTCGCCGGTGCATTAGTGACTTTGGATTGCAATTGCTTATTCGACAGCTCTTCATATGCGCTGGATACACTCGCCGGTGCATTAGTGACTTTAGATTGCAATTGCTTATTCGACAGCTCTTCATATGCGCTGGATGCACTCGCCGGTGCATTAGTCACTTTGTATTGCAATTGCATATTCGACAGCTCTTCATATGCGCTGGATGCACTCGCCGGTGCATTAGTCACTTTGTATTGCAATTGCTTATTCGACAGCTCTTCATATGCGCTGGATGCACTCGCCGGTGCATTGGTCACTTTGTATTGCAATTGCTTATTCGACAGCTCTTCATATGCGCTGGATGCACTCGCCGGTGCATTGGTCACTTTGTATTGCAATCGCTTATTAGACAGCTCTTCATATGCGCTGGATGCACTCGCCGGTGCTATTGCGATGTTGTCATCCATCGTTTTATGTACTTTATTTTCTACTCGTACATGTTCCTCCTGTTTTTATGTACGGAGGTTCTCTAATCGGCTGTTGTCGATTGTATCTGCTATCTATTATTTCTGGCAACATGCAGTCCTCATAGAACTTCCTCAGTTTTTCCTCCATCTCTCTTGCCCAGAAACTATCATCTCTTGGTACTATTATAACTTTCATTCCTTTCGGCGTCCATAAACAGAATAAAGCCCGTTGCCTATTCGTAATGTGCAATTGTCCTTGCACTTGATAATAGTAGTGATGATTTTTATTCATTTCATCACCCCGGAAAATACGCCGTATTGTAGGAAGATGCTCTATTGCTTCAGCAGGCGACAAATCCTTCGCCGATTCGGGACATTTTACTTCGATGATGGTATCATCGTCCACGAGGCCGTCAGGAGTTGCACCTAAGTGAGGCACAGTGGCATCGATGAAGAGGCCACACGTTAGAATATTGATTCCTAATTCTTCTTCCATTTGTCGCAAGGCGTTTGCCTCATTTTCTCTTCCGTATTGGAGAGAACGTAAATTTTCGAGTTGCGGGTACATTATACTCTTCAAAGTATTTGCCCGTGGTGTTTTCTTTTGTAATCGGCATACCTTGCCGAAATTGGATGCAGTTAATAATTTCTTCCTATAACCGATCCACTTTTCGCTATTCGCCTGATCGCGAGTTTCCATTTCGATCTTGTATCGCGTCGTTTGCCACTCGTGAAGTATAGCCGCGTGCCTTTTACACTCGGAAGAGTATACTGTCTCTTCCATATCTGGCTTTTCTGCACTGGGGCCGTAATCCTGGTCGCACGATTGTTTTTTATTTCGGAAGGAGGATGCTTTCGCTTCTTTTTTATATTCCATTGCCTTTTCTGCTGCACGCTTCCGCCGTTTTTCCTGCTTTCTTACTATGGTTGTCGGCTCTTTATTCATTGCCATACTCAATCTGCTAAACGCCTCTTTCGTGTTATATTGGACGACTGCAGCGGAGACTCTACCCTGATACGAGCCCCCTCGTCCAAAGTTTATCCTTTTGCCTCCGATGAATTTAGCAATAATATTATTAAAACTTTCAACGGCATTGTTATTTAGACCGTGCAGCAAACTGTCAGCTTTAGTGAAAAGTGGCTGCATCGCTTCTTCGATACTTTGATAAATACCAGCTTCTCTCAGTTGTGGAACGTAGTCTACTCTGTTGGGATCAGAGTATTTATTACAGAAGTATGCTAACCTCTGACACTCTTTGTGTTCACCGAAAACGTGACTCGGTACATTCGTCAAGTCTTCCTTCAAATTTTGTATTCGTTGATCGAGTGTTATTTCTTCTTGGAACCGGTATTCCGCAGCTTTCTTTATACCAGTACGCAGGCGGAGAGCATTATTATGTACGACAGCTCTTAGTTCTTTATTGCGGCCTTTTGCTACGATTTCGCTTATTTTTCTACTGAAATTGCGTAGCAGGTGATTGGTGCATTCTATTTTTCGTACCCGCACCATGTACATTTCATATGGATCATTGTCCAATATCTTCTTGTACACACTGCTATCGCCATCGGCAACTAGTGTAGAATATATTAGTCCGTGCATATCTATGCTGCATTTGAAGCCTTCGACAATAGCGACACTTTCCATGCCAGTTGAACTCTGATTACGACCCCAGTTCTTGAAGCAACGATGCTCGCGCGGTTCTTCCTTCCTCGTACCTGCTATTTGGCAAGTCATGCAGAATTTATTCTTCACACTGATGTAGAGCACTTTCTTCGTGTGGTATCCCACGATGGCTCCTACGCCCGAAAGAGAATTGTAATCTCCTCCGCGGTAGGACCTTTTCATCCAGCTGCCATCCGCGACAACTGGGATAAACGGTAGCTTGGATTCTGCATGTACGTCGCCTCTTGTTATAGCTAATGCTTTTTCTTCTTTTCCAGCATCTTCCATTTCGCGTTGTGCGGCCACTTCGACGGCATCGATTAGGTCATTCCGACAGTTCTCGTAGATCCTTTTCGTCATACAGGACACGTTCACGGCCGTCAGTAATTCCTCCAGTTGATTATATCCGCCGCCCGTCATCATTGTTCCAGCAACAGCGGCGCGGTTGATATCCATCACTCTTCCGAAGACAGGATATACGCTCTGTGTATTTGTACATTTTGCACTCTACATGATACACATTTTCTAATCCATTCCGTTCACATCTAACTATTTCAAAATGTTGGATGCCACAGCCAGTAATCGAATGTTTTCCAAGATTTTTTATTTGCTCGAAAACATGCGGAAAATCAACGAAGTCGATTCCTTTTGAAATTGGGTTTTCCGGCTGTTCTGGTTCTGCAGTCTCCACCACCCAGTAATCGGCATCACTTCCAACATCTTCGTTGATGTATGTGTCGAAATCTATTTCTTGTGCAATTTCTTCTTCGTTCGACTCGAAATGCACTTGTTCTATAATTTCCTCTTCGTCCGCATTGAAATGTATTTCTTCTTCAATATCTTCTGCGTCCGTATCGAAATGTGCTTCTTCTATAATTCCTTCCATAATTGGAAAATCTTCAAAATGTCCCACGTCTTTCTTCGTGTATTACGTCCGTAGGAAAATCACACGTAGCAGATGTGCTTGGAAGTGTTTCTTCGTACGAGGTACCTGCATGCGTACCTGCTTCCGCCACGGTGCCCTGACCTACCGTGAGGCACGCTGCTGTTTTCAATCGTTGCCTGCACGTAAAGAGTCAATAATCAGTAACACGTGGTACATACATAGAAATAAGATAAACATACATTAGAAAAGAAAAGCAGGCATAGTAAAAGAAGATATACAGTAAAGTCTCAATGTAAGTTTAAATGCCCGCTTTTCGCGGAGTACGTGTGAGAGAATACTAACGCAATCAAAATTTAAAATTAAAACTTTTGTATTTTTGGTTCCATTTTCATGAAACTTTTACCAACATGTTTGTTAGGATCTCCTGATTAAAATGATACCAAATACGACATAAATCGGACAACTTTTACTTATCGTGGATACGAATCATTTATATTTATATGTATAATTGTCCAAACCATATCGTGTTTGGTGTCATTTTAATCAGAAAATCCTCACAAATATGTTGGTAAAAAAATTATAAAAATGAACCAAAAATAAAATACTTTTAATTGCGACGATCGTTTACATCGGTGTTGTCTCTCACCGATTTTCGATTTCGGATCGGGTTACACGATCGGCGCACGAGCCATATTACACGCTTCACTGGTTCCAGGGGCTACCACCCCAACTAGGGGTGATAGAAATTAACACTAATGTTATATAGTCACAATTTTGAACTCTAATCGAGATTTTACTGTAGATCCTACATTTTTAGAAGTTTGTCGACAGTCTCGAACGTAGGAGAAGAGAGCGAGTGGAAAAAAGGACTGCCGATTGTCTCCATCTTTTTCATTCGCTATCCTTCTCTGCGGCCGAAACTTATTACCACTAAATATGTATTATCCAAATTATATCGTGTTTGGTGTAATTAATCATTAGAGAAACATCACAAATATTACGATACTTTGTTTATGAAAATATTATTATTATTATTGCATTACTGTGAACATCATTCTAAAATATCTTGATGATACGAAGAGGGACGTCTTAGACAACGTGATTCCCTCGCTATGCAAACCGAAGAAAATGCACATTTGGCCTGTTTTCTTTTCACACGCACATATCTGCACAACCGTCTCCGCTACTCGCAAGCGAAGGCAGCCACAAGCAAACAGGTCTGAGTTGCGACACGAGGCTGTGCGAGTATACAGACACGTGTGCACTTGACCGCGTATGAAAAGAATACTCTTCGCATTCCAATCCTGGGTCATTCCACGCGAATTCGGACACTTTTCGGAGTAACATTTGGGATTTTTGTGAAACTTGAATAAGATGTAGTCTTTAGTGATATATATACGTATTTCAAAGGATTTTTAAAAATTTTCAAAATTGTGGAAATTGACTTTCTTTCATTAAATTATAACTGTTGAACTAAGAGACAGATACGAATGAGCGTTTGGGTGCTTACACTGGGGAAGTAAGAGTACCTAATAAAAATTATTTCACTGAAAGGAAATAAATTTTTGACCATTTATTTTGCAATTGTTCTAAACAAATGCCATGTTTAAATAGCGGGGCACTATTTAAAAATTTGAAAAAAATGAGGGTATAGTCCTATATGTCCTCTTTACGGGCCCGTTTTCAGAAATACGGACACTTTAAAATTTGCCCCAACTGAAACAGGAAAACTTTTACTATTTTTTATACCCAACATAATACGGTATGTCAACTTTTGGTGTTCGTGATATTTTCCGTGAACCGAAGGTGAGCATCAGTTTTGGAATGCTACATATTTGATTACCCGATATGAAAGTGACTGTCAAGACACATTGAGGGCTCGGATGCAATAAAGAGACTAGCTCTCGAAAATGAGAAAAACATTTGTCCAAACGCTAAGAAAAATTGGAAAATTACATTTAGTTAAACTGGATTTTAAAATATATAGTGTTGTAAAACTCATCACGGCACACATTTTTTCTCTTTGCAGTTTTTCTATCGAATCATTAGTATTCGAAATAAAAATTATAAACCAAAAAATTTCTTCGACCAAAGTCAATATCTTTTTAAACATAAATTGCGATAACTTGAGTAAATATTAACGAATCGTTATGAGACTTGAAACATAAAACTCAGGAAACTCTAGCGAAGCCGTAAACTATATGCACAAAACCCTTATGTTAAAAAATATAATAATATTTAATTAAAAAGTAATACTGGACATAACTCATGTTTTTCAACGTTCGCCGTTAAAAAGTATCGAGGCAATTTTGAGGTACATATAACTTGCAGCGACAAAGTTTTTCCTTATATACAAGGAAGATTTTCACAAATTTTCACACTGATTAATAAATAATTGTAGAAGATATGACGATATATATAACTCTCGCACGGCGCCAACTGTCAACGCGAGTGCTAAAACTGCTAAATAGCGCATTATACGCGGCTGTTGACTGTTGGTGGCGCGCGAGATTTATATATATCGTCGTATCTTCTACAATTATTTATTAATCAGTGTGAAAATTTGTGAAAATCTTCCTTGTATATTAAGGAAAAACTTTGTCGCTGAAAGTTATATGTACCTCAAAATTGCCTCGATACTTTTTAACGGCGAACGTTGAAAAAATGAGTTATGTCCAGTATTACTTTTTAATTAAATATTATTATATTTTTTACCATAAGGGTTTTGCGCATACAGTTTACGGCTTCGCGCAAGTCTCATAACGATCCGTTAATATTTACTCAAGTTATCGCAATTTATGTTAAAAAAGATATTGACAATGGTCAAAGAAATTTTTTTTGTTTATAATTTTTATCTCGAATCCTAATGATTCGATAAAAAAACTGTAAATAGAAAAAATGAGTGCCGTGATGAGCTCTAAACACTATATTTTTTAAAATTCAGTTTAACAAAATTTAATTTTCCAATTTTTCTTAGCGTTTGGACAATAATTTTTCGTATTTTCGAGCGCTAGTCCTCTTATTGCATCCGGGCCCTCATTATTCAACCATATGGTATACTATAACTTTCAAGGCCACGCAAGATTAGGAATGAAAGACATAAATAGTTTCATATTGTAGCACGCACGGCTCAGCCAGTCGAGCCGGTGCTGGGCGACGCAGCGTCACATTCAATTCATTTTCATGCGACCAATTTTAAAGTGTCCTTATTTTTTTCAAATGTGTAAATAGTGCCTTGCTAGTATAAAATTGCATTTGTTTAAAACAATTACAGCATAAATGGTCTAAACTTTGTTTTTTTAAAGTGATGTAGGATTTCTCCTGTTGTTGTTCCAATTCTTGGACGAATGGGACGCGGAGCTAGAGGTCTTATAAAGAATTGAGGACCCGTTGATATTAAAATAAATCCGATTTAATATAAGTAGGTCAAAATGGTTGAAACAGATGTAATATACAGGGTGTTTCTCTACCTGTGGTCAATACTCTAAGGGGTGATTATACCGGCAAAAATAAGATGAAAATCAAGAGTGACGAAATTGCGGTAAACGCTTCGTTTTCGAGAAAATTGACTTTGAATTTCACCTAAATACGCGTGCATCGTAGGCGCTTGAGGGGCACGCGGAGGCGAGCGGAACGCGTCAGCTGTCCGTAGGACGTTCACCCTGTAGAATAAGAATAGGATCCGCAAGCACGCGACAGTCCTGCTGGACGACCGATACGCGCAACCCCTCGCCCCGCCATCGTTCGTCTCACGCCACACGACAATGCCGGCGCGCTTTTCGGTTATTTTCCTGACGCGTCACGCGCTACGCCTCGACCAGCGCTCATCGGCATCTCACAGTGATATAATTTTTATTAGGTACTCTTACTTCCCTAGTGTAAGCACCCAAAAGCTCATTTTTATCTGTCTCTTAGTTCAACAATTATAATTTAATGAAAAAAGTCAATATTTACAATTTTGAAAAAATCCTTTGAAATACATATCATCATACATATTATATATCGCTAAAGACTACAACATATCCAAGTTTCACAAAAATCCCAAATGTTACTCCGAAAAGTGTCCGATTTCGCGTAGAATGACCCTGCTTGAAAGTTGAGAATACTGTAGAGAGAGAGTTGGTAATAATATAACTGAAATGGTACAACATTGTATGCGACACACAGGACCACATAGGTATCTAATAAGTTATAACCTGAAGGAATACAAATACAGTGTTATCTCCGTATGTACTCGCTGGTCGGGACCGGCGTGGAACCCGTATCGCGAACAGAGCCCTAATTCCGAGTGTTCGTTTCTCCCTTCTTTCTGGCCGAAGGGGGGAGCGAGATGGAACGCTTCGTGTGTCGGCGGGCGTGCGCGACAGGCGCGAGCGCTCAGATGGAATCGTGACTGCTCGACGCATGCGCGCGACGGTCAGATAGTCAGGCACGGCACGAGTCTTTTTTGCGACCTAGGCGAGCTGGCCAAATTCCCCAATTTATTATAATACATTTAATTGAGCCTCTTCATATCCTTACTCTTAATTCTTACTCGTAGTTTAAAACCGTTGCAGTACAATTTGTAGTATTTCATTTAAAAAGTTATTTTCAACAATGCCAACAATGAAAAGACCATTTTGCGCCTCTTGTCAACCTTACGCCCTAGCAGTTGCCTGATTTTGCAGAATAACGTCATAAATAATCTCAAATGAATGTATTATAATAAATAGCGCAATTTGCCAACTTCGCCTAGGGTGCAAAAAAGACTTGAGCCGAGACTGCGTCAACATTTTGCGAAGCGGTTCCCGTGCTCACCGTAAGTGCTTGCGACCATCGCGCACGCCCGTCGCGCACGCAAAGGACGGAGTGTCACGGCGCCCGAAAGACGGAGCGAGACAAAACATCAACACGTTGTCTGTCTCGTACCGTCCTGGCTCGCTTTCAGTGGCTCTCGCTCGCTCTCGTTCCATCTCGCTCTTGCCTTCGCCAGACAAGAGTGAGACAGAAGTGGACGCGACATACGGGGATAGCGACAATCTCGTACCGTATGCACCAAACCAACATTTTGTCCTTTTGCGCTTTCAGACATTAGTGTCCGAGATATTATAAAAAACTTTTAGTATTTCGGTAGACTTATTCCGAAATAACGCATTCCACTTTCCAACTTGTTCTGGATATTAGTATTGGACGGGGCTAGATCAACGCGGGGGGCCCGCCTCCCGCTTGCAGTCGCGTAAATTGAAGGGTTGGATGCAATAAGGGGACTAGCGCTTGGAAATAGGAAAAATTATTGCCCAAACGCTAAGAAAGATTGGAAAATTAAAAGTTGTTAAATTGAATTTGTAAAAATATAGTGTTGTAAAGCTCGTCACGACACACATTTTGTCTATTTACAGTTTGTTTATGCAATCATTACTATTCGAGCTAAAAATTATAAACTAAAAATTTTTCATCATTCGAAATCATTATTTCTTTAGACGAAAATTGCGATAACTTGAGTAAATATTAACGAATCGTTATGAGACTTGAAACATAAAACTCAGGAAACTCTAGCGAAGCCGTAAACTATATGCACAAAACCCTTATGTTAAAAAATATAATAATATTTAATTAAAAAGTAATACTGGACATAACTCATGTTTTTCAACGTTCGCCGTTAAAAAGTATCGAGGCAATTTTTAGGTACATATAACATGCAGCGACAAAGTTTTCCCTTGATATATAAGGAAGATTTACACCAATTTTCACGCTGATTAATAAATAATTGTAGAAGATACGGCGATATGTATAAATCCCGCGCGGCACCAACAGTCAACGCGAGTGCTAAAACTGCTAAATAGCGCACTACACGCGGCTACCGACTATTGGTGGCGCGCGAGAATTGATATATATCGTCATATCTTCTACAATTATTCATTAATCAGTGTGAAAATTGGTGAAATTCTTCCTTGTATATCAAGGAAAAATTTTGTCGCTGCAAGTTGTATGTACCTCAAAATTGCCTCGATACTTTTTAACGGCGAACGTAGAAAAACATGGGTTATGTCCAGTATTACTTTTTAATGAAATATTATTACATTTTTTAACATAAGGTTTTTTTGCATACATTTTACGGCTTCGCTAGAGTTTTCTGAAGTTATGTTTCAAGTCTCATAACGATCCCTTAATATTTACTCAAGTTATCGCAATTTATGTTTAAAGAAATAATGATTTCGGGCGATGAAAAATTTTTAGTTAATAATTTTTAGCTCGAATAGTAATGATTGGATAAACAAACTGTAAATAGAAAAAATGTGTGTTATGACGAGCTTTACAACACTATATTTTTAGAAATTCAGTTTAATAACATTTAATTTACCAATCTTTCTTTGCGTTTGGACAAAAATTTTTCCAATTTCCAAGCGCTAGTCGCCTTATTGCATCCAACCCTTCAATTGTGGTAGCGAGCCGATGAGAGTTTGCAGATTTAAACCAGAAACACTATTATACAGAATAGATACCTGTGACTCTATTGATAGACAATACTTTAGGGGGTGATTCTATGGGGTGGTTCTTCGAGAATAACGAATAAAAGTTTATTCGAATAAGAATTTATTGGAATAAATCGTCGAATAAAAGATAGCCGCTAAACAGGCAATCTGCTAACATATTAATTAAAAACTAGAGGTTTCTTAGAATGCAGAAAGCGAATATGAACTCTGTTTTGTAGAGAAAAATTATTTACGACCACGTTATTTAGAATGAGTTATACATTTTAGCTCCTAACATCATCGTTTGTGGAGATAGAATTATTTTAATTATGTATAAAAATTATGTAGAGTTGCAAATATTTGCCACTATAACTTTTGAATATGTACTCTATAAAGCAAATAGAACAAATAGCACAAAAATTTTAAGGTTCCACGAGGTTCCTGGATATCTAGAGCCTTTCGAACGAAAGTTATTGAAAAATTCCGTCATTTTTATGATTAAATTTTAATTCTGTTCGTTGGTAATTAAAATACTCATGGCTGATTTACTACTTATTTGTACCTCTGCAATCCATTATTCAAAATACTAACAATTTAAATCGCGATACAATTGAGCACTTTTGATATATAGCTGATACTGAAGCATTCTAACAATCGGAGTATAAGCGGCCGCCGACTCGCGCTTACCAAGCCGACTCGCCAAGCCACGCGCCGTCTGACTTCACCTGAATAATGGGCTTTTCAATGAGACAATTTCGCTAAAGGTACACATATGGACGTACATATTGCGGTCAAAATCCACAAAAGAAGAAGCAATGTGTACATATTTCGTATTCAACAAGTAACTACACATGCTCAACATCGAATCGCAAAGCATTGATAACTGTTGCTAATTTTAAACATTATCTTCTACATCACAGAAATAAAATCTGAATTACATTTTTTATCCATTGAAAACGTACAACGATTGAAATAATCACAACTGCATTATAAAGGAAGCATATCTAACGAAACGCGTATACATATGTAGTTTGAACGTTTTATACTAACAAAACGCATATAGTTTGTATAATATATATAAAGAAATTTAAAATTTCTACATTTCGGGTCTCATCGGCACGAAAGTTGCAGGAACGAGCTGCTGACATTTTTCACATGAAAATGAGGCCAAACACGGTATAAATCGGATTATTAATTAATTAAATAATAATGAACACTCGAATTGGAAAAGAATGAGTGAGACAAGAGGGGTAAAGTAATGACATGCGTCGCGGTGCGCATAGTATAGAATATGTGTACGTAAAGTGTCAAAGATAGCTGTTGATATACATATTTGAAGAATATGAATACTGTATTATATACAACAAAATACCATGTTGCTGCTACTACATCACAAACTGTAACTGTATTCAAATCTGTACCATAAAATATAACTTACATTCGTCGACGCCTTTTATTTTTTGACAAACGCTTTGCAGATAACTTGGGTCGCTTCGCGTTTGCATCACCCTTCAAATAACGATTGTTCCTTGCATCTATGACTTCCTTCTTTGATTCCATGGCAATGGAATGATCACACACACTTATCAACACTACAGTAACGAACCACGCAGGAATGGAACAATTCACAAAATTATGAATATTCCATATGTATCAATATCTGCGCAGTAAATAAAAACCCGATTGCTTTCTGTGTCTTCACCGTAGTGCAAACGGCAGAAAATTGATCAGCTCGCGTTGTCGCTGCGTTACAGATGCTGAGAAGCAGAACAAAAGATAGTGGGAAAAGGACGGATATATGCGTTCTGTTCCTCTCTTTCTCATTAGGATTGGAGTATGCTGATACATTTACATAGAGTATGTACTTCCGGGAATACTTTTTGGTGCAGAAATGTGCACAGGAAAAGATTTTTGATTATCCTGTGCATATACTTTTGACGTATCACCTTGGCGCGCTTGAACCTTTACGCGGGCCGAGATGTGTCGCTCGATCCTTGGTGCAAGCGAAATACAAAATATTGAGTGAGTGAGAAAGACAGTTTGTGCCCCGTCCAGCGATTTCAGGAAAGAATCGCAAATTGTGTAGTATAATCACCCACAGGAGAGGTGGTCATGTGTGCGTGAACCGACGCCGGCGTTTGTTTTCTGGCAACGCTGGCCCTTGAGGCTAGCAAAGGCTCGATCGTTAGAACTACGAGTGACTGCCGAACAGTAAAGATCGTAAGTACCTTCACGCTTACTACTCCTGTCTTTTTCACTATATGTGCCGGTTATTATGAAAGTGGTCTAAGTCCAAATTTTTCGTTTATTACATTTCACTTCTTTTTTACGGATTATATCAACATGATACATAATAAACGTAAAGTTCATTTCTTTTTTTTAAATTTCGACCGACGCCACTTTCGTAATAACTGACATACTTCTACATTTTACTTCCAACCCAAGACTGTATTTAGACATATTCCGGGTAAAGTTTCATTACCGTCATAGTATTGTTGTAATTTTTTGTGCAAAATCTATCGGGTGAGCCGTGATTGTTTGAGTGCCCGCGTGTTTCTCAAGCTGCGTATCGCCATTGCGAGGCTGCGTCGCGGGCCATCATCTAGCATTTTAGCACTCGCGTTGACTGTTGGTGCCGCGCGAGATTTATATATATCGTCATATCTTCTACAATTATTTATTATTCAGTATGAAAATTTGTGAAAATCTTCTTTATATATTAAGGAAAAACTTTGCCGCTGCAAGTTATATGTATGTCAAAATTGTCTTGATACTTTTTAACGACGAACGTTGAAAAACATGGGTTATGTCCAGTATTATGTACTTTTTAATTAAATATTATTACATTTTTAACATAAGGGTTTTGTGCATACATTTTTCGGCTTCGCTAGAGTTTTCCGAGTTTTATGTTTCAAGTCTCATAACAATCCGTTAATATTTACTCAAGTTATCGCAATTTATATTTAAAAAGAAATTTACTTTGGTCGAAGAAATTTGTTTGGTTAATCTCGAATACTAATGATTCGATAAAGAAACTGTAAAAAGAACAAATGTGTGCCGTGACGAGCTTTACAACACTATATTTTTTAAAATCCAGTTTAACAAAATTTAATTTTCCAATTTTTCTTAGCGTTTGGACAATACTTTTTCGCATTTTCGAGCGCTAGTCCCCTTATTGCATCCGAGCCTTCAATTACAGATATTTTGAAACTTGATAACCTCATAATTACAAATTTTGGAAATGTTTGAATTTCAACGCTGTCGAACATGGAAATTCCAGCATTTAGAAACATGAAGATTCCCCTCCTGCGCTAAATCTTGACTAAAGAAAGCCTATATTGTACCCGAATGTACCAAATTGATAAACGTGTACTCTTCTACTGCACTTTCAAATCCTTACGTTCAATAGTTTCACTGTTTCTTCGATTCGCTTTTAGATGGCAAGCAATGCAGAGGAGATGCAATGCAATCTCGAGGGAGAAAAGAAACGGACTCCGTCGCGGGGACGGAGTCCTTCAACCAGCGGGCGGACTCCGTCGCGGGGACGGAGTCCGTCAACCAGCAGCAATGTACGGAAAAGGCGGACTCCGTCCCCACGACGGAGTCCGTCCACCAGCAGGCGGAGTCCGTCCTCCAACAGTTGGAGGGAATTGGCCTTTTTTTATAAAAAGCAGGTATGCAGATACGTAAGCGATCTCGCGCAAATATTTCTTACATTGGGGACATTCCACGCGAAATCGGACTCTTTTCGGAGTAACATTTCGGATGCTGCTGAAATTTGAATATGTTGTAGTCTTTAATAATATTTAAACGTACCTCAAAGGATTTTTCAAAATTTTGAAAAAAGTCGATTTTACAGCTGTTTGAATGTAAGTGCTAACTTTTTTTCAGTAAATTATAGCTATGGAAGTAGTAACCGGATGGAGATGAGCTTTACGGTGCTTATAGAGAAGACATTGAAGTGTTTAGAAAAAATTATTTCAATTTAAAGAAAAAAGAATTTGAAACATTTTTGTGCAATTATTTTAAACAAATGCATGTTTTTAACATCTGGCGCGATTTTAAAAATCTAAAAAAAGAGAATATAGTTCTATCCTTCCCCTTGATGGACAAATTTTAAAAAATATAGATATTTTAAAATTGGCCCGGTAAAAATTGCCGAAAGTTGACCCTGCGTCAAATCACACCGGCTCGACTGGCTGAGCCGTGCGGTACTCGCAGCGGCCAAGCGGCTATATCTGCTATTCTTATACAGTGTTCTCGAATATGGTAGGTATTTGTAAAAAACTGAAGAAGGAAAACTTTTACTGTGTTTTATACAGAACATAATACGGTAACTCAATTTTTGGTGTTCGCAATAATTTCCTTGAAACGAAGGTGACCCTCAATTGTTTAAATGGAATGCTATATATTTGATTATCCAGTATGAAAGCGACTGTCAATACAAATTCAACCATATGGTATACTATGACCTTCAAGGCTACACATGGTTATGAATGAAGGAAGAAATTCAATCTACTAGATAGATAGTTTGATATACTTATTTCATTCCTAACCATGTGTAGCCTTGAAGGTCATACTATACCATATGGTTGAATTTGTGTTGACAGTCGCTTTCATACTGGATAATCAAATATATAGCATTCCATTTAAACAATTGAGGGTCACCTTCGTTTCAAGGAAATTATTACGAACACCAAAAATTGAGTTACATTATTATGTTCTGTATAAAACACAGTAAAAGTTTTCCTTCTTCAGTTTTTTACAAATACCTACCATATTCGAGAACACTATAAGAATAGCAGATATAGCCGCTTGGCAGTTGCGAGTACCGCACGGCTCAGCCAGTCGAGCGGGTGTGATTTGACGCAGCATCAACTTTCGGCAAGTTTTATAGGGCTAATTTTAAAATGTCAATTTTTTTGAAAATTTGTCCATCAAGGGGGAGGATAGAACTATATTCTCCTTTTTTCAGATTTTTAAAATCGCCCCCGATGTTAAAAACCTGCATTTGTTTAAAATAATTGCACAAAAATGTTTCAAATTCTATTTTTTTAAACTGAAATATTTTTTTCTTAAATCTTCAATGTCTTTTCTATAAACACCGTAAAGCTCATCTCCATCCGTTCACTACTTCCATAGCTATAATTTACTGAAAAAAAGTTAGCACTTACCTTCAAACAGCTGTAAAATCGACATTTTTCAAAATTTTGAAAAATCCTTTGAGGTACGATTAAATATCACTAAAGACTACAACATACTCAAATTTCAGCAACATCCGAAATGTTATTCCGAAAAGTGTTCGATTTCGCGTGGAATGTCCCATTCTCATGAAAGTGTGAAAACGTCTAGACATTATTGCAGTAATTAACAAAAGATTTATGTTTATTTTTCATATTACAGAACAGCGAGCTCAAAAAAGAGCTACAAAAAATGAAATTTGGAGGACGTAGAGGTGGAAGAGGAGGAAGAAGAGGAAGCAGAGGAGGAAGAGGAAGAGGAAGAGGCGTTACTAACGTGTATTATATGTAGTTTTTTTTAAACAAATAATCAATAAATATTATTCTTGACTAAAGTACAAATTAATTCATGGCCGGCGGATGAAAGGCCTTCGAAAAAAAAAATTATTTATGGCCGAGAATTGGATTCCTCATGATTAACTCAATCATAGCGCTTCAAATAAAAATTAGCTCGGGTTATTTTTATTCGTGACGAATAAAGATAGTCTCTTTTATTCGATACGTTATTTATATAATTTTTTATTTAAATAATGCCCATCTCTGGTATTTTGTCATATAATTGAGGCAGTGAGAGCAACAACGGGCTAACCCACATTTTTTTCGAAATTGAGTTAGTAGCAATAACGTATTCCAATAGGCTCCACTAATCATATAAAATAGGGAAAATTTTTTTATGTGGGTCAGTCCGTTGTTGCTCTCACTGCCTCAATTATAACATAAATTCAACAGCGATTTCAAGTGATGTACATATGTGTCACGGTAAAAGCGTTAATTTAGTAAATGTATACAGTTCCTAGCAGTTCCTAGTCAATGTGTGCCTAAACTGTATACAAAGTTGGGCAAAATGTAATCTAATTACAAATTACAAATTACGATTAAAATGTAATTGTGTAATTGATGAGCTACATTATTTCCTGTAATCGTTAATTTAGGTAGATGACCACAATTTTCTCAACTACCCAAAGATTACAGAAAATAATGTAATCAATTACCCAATTACATTTTAATTGTTATTTGCAATTAGATTACATTTTCCCCAACTCTGACTGCATATAAGCTAACCTACAATCGTATGTCAATGCATATATTGACTGCATCACGCTTTTACTGTGAGCGACATGTATCCAGCTACGTGCTAACACTGCAGTTTTGCTATGATTCCACGTCGGCAGTCCTCCCGAGTAGGCGCCATCTCGTGTCCACTAGCTGAACTAAATTTGTCACGTGACTTGCTCTGTATTATCGCCAATATGGCGGAACTCGTATTTGGGAATGTAGTCGCGAAATTACGTTGTTTGTCCTTATATGACCAAATTTTGGGCTAGGTGAGGTCTCATTCGAAAGAGGAAGATTCAATGCAGCGCGCTCTGGTCATCGTTTGAGTCACAAAACTCTTTTAGTGACCTAAAAATACTTGGATTCTTGCGGGTGTATTTTGTCGACTTTTGCTCTACTTTGAACACTCATATTATTAGATATCAACACAATCTCGTCGAACCATGACCAGAGCGCGCTGCACTGAACCTTCCTCTTTCGAATGAGGCCTCGCCCAGCCCAAAATCTTCTCATATAAGGACAAACAACGTAATTTCCCAAACCCATGTTTCGGGCCAGATTGTGTCGGTATGCAGCGCGCTGCATTACCCGTGTCTACCCCCTTAAAGCCCTGCGAAAATAATGTCAACAACGAAACAGAGGACAATGCCACAAACCCGGAAGCGATCGAGGGGCTACCCGGAACGACGACCGCGAGGACGAGCCACCACAGTCGCACCATGGACGACATACTACAGGTCGATCTCCACATGCCGGAGCTCGAGAGTCCGCGGCTCCGGCAAACGTTCAGGGAGCTGTTCGGGGAGTCCTCGGACGAGGAGACACCTCCACCCAGGCTCCACCGTCCCCCGTCTTTGCCGCCAACACCGGGCAAGGACATTCGGCTGCCCGAAAGGACGCCGTCGCCAGTCCAGAAGGCGCCCCCGAAGCCATCCACGAGCCGGAAGCCACGACCCCCTCCCGGGAAACGGCCCGCGAACAAGGGGGCGCCGCCACCGACCGGCCCGAGGAGCCCGCCTCCACGCCATGCGGCCGACCACGCACCCAAGCGGGCCCGCCAAACATCCAAGCTCGGGCTGACGCCTCGGTGCGAGGAAGCACCGCCACCCGCCCCGACGCCGCAACCACCCGCCGCTACCACACCAGGGCCTTCGTCCGCAGTCAAGGCTGCCACGAGACCGAAGGATCCGGAAGACCCCGCAGACCACCAGGGATGGACCATCGTCAATCTGGAGCACCTGCGAGAGGGACAACGGTTCCGTGTCCGCCAAGCTGGACGCGTGATACAGCTGCGGCGTGTCTCCCCAACCCTCATTAAATTTAAGTTAGTATAAGTTAGTCCTAAGCCTAGTTTAAGTGTCCCCGGGGTAATGTAAGGGTGGAGGGTAGCCGACAGGCATAAGTTTAGTTCATAAGGGTGGAGGGTAGCCGCTGGGCATAAGTTAGTCTATAAGGAAATACAGAGATTAAAAACGAAACACGCGTACCGCGCATTTATTACGTTCGCATCTCTCTCCGAAGAAAGAGGGGGATGTGACGTAGCGTCCCAGCGCGAGGAATCGAGCGCACGGCGGTGCGAACGGGAGTGAGCGAGAGGCCGAGCGCGCGGGCGACCACGGCCGAACACGACCGAACCGGCCCGAGGCGCGCCGGTCTCGCGACGCGTCAAATGACGCTCACTCCCCATTGCGCCGCTAGATCGCGTCGATTTCTCGCTGCTGGGAATTTCCAAGAATTCGGACATAAGCCCCGGTGTCACGGAGCCAAGACAGTTCGAGTGGGGCTACGGATCCCCCTCCTAGACCGCCTGCCTGGATGCTGCCCGGTGCAAGCACACTAGCGAGAAATTCCGCATACCCGCCGATCATATGATCGCCTGTCCTCTCCTTTCCGCTACCGTTCCGAACCGAGACGCCAGGAAGTTGCCCGGTCTCTTTCCTACCACCGATTCCGACAAGAGACGCCTGGAAGTTGCCCGGTCTCTTTCCTACTACCGCCTCCGACAAGAGACGCCTGGAAGTTGCCCGGTCTCTTTCCTACTACCGAGTCCGACAAGAGACGCCTGGAAGTTGCCCGGTCTCTTTCCTACTACCGAGTCCGACAAGAGACGCCTGGAAGTTGCCCGGTCTCTGTCTCTCTACCGCTCCGACAAGAGACGCCTGGACGCTGCCCGGTCTCTTCCCTACCGTTCCGATAAAGAGACGCCTGGAAGTTGCCCGGTCTCTTTCTCTCTACCGCTCCAATCAGAGACGCCTGGACGCTGCCCGGTCTCTTTCCCACCGTTCCGATAAAGAGACGCCTGGAAGTTGTCCGGTCTCTTTCTCTCCACCGACTCCGACAAGCGACGCCTGGACGCTGCCCGGTCGCTTTCCTACCGTTCCGATAAAGAGACGCCTGGACGTTGCCCGGTCTCTTTCTCGCTACCGCTCCGCCAAGAGACGCCTGGACGTTGCCGGGTCTCCTTCCTACCGTTCCGATAAAGAGACGCCTGGACGCTGCCCGGTCTCTTTCTCTCTACAGCTGGCCGTTCCAATGAGCGGCTACAGCCGCCAGCGACCGCGGCTGGCGGCTACAACCGCCAAGCGACTGCGACTGGCGTCGTCGGAAATGGTATTTCCTATACCTAAGCGTCAACGCCATGGCCCCACCAGTGCAACGACGCGCCGCACAGGACCTTTTCGAGCACTTGAAAAAAGGGTCTATTGTCGTATGAGGTCTCGAGGACCGTCGAAGACAGTGAAAGACTAGCCTTTTTTTTATATGTACATCGTGCTCTGTTTGTCTGCCAGATTGAAGAAGGCAATGATATTTGGGTGTTTCTTTTCAGATATCGGAATGAAATTTGTGGCAAAAAATAGGATAAACCTATTCCTTTCTAGTGATGTATAATTTAATATTTTTTACATCTATTAATTTGTGTTTTCTATTTTTTAATTCAATCGTGATAAAAAATTGAAAACTGTTTTTTTGGTACTTTATTAGTGTTTTAAGTCGCACGTTGGGGAAACATTCGGTTTTCAAGTTATAAGGAAAAGTCGAATAGTAAGGGAAGTAGCCGAATATCGTTTTGTTTAAATTAATGATCAGTCATTTGCGATAAAAATCATCTTTTATTAGTAATTCATTAACCCTCGGAGACCACAGTGGGTTACGCGAATCCAGTTCGCCCGGAAAACACCTGACATTTCTGGACGGTAAAGTATGGGGAGTTAAGGCTTTCGGGGAAAAAAGTCTGATACCTTTGCTACAAATCCCCCCCGAGAATCACTAGTATTCCAGAAGCAGGAGAGTAAATTTATAATTTTTTTTATCTCCAATACGTTAGGAAATATCCAGCTGTTTACTGTTCCCGCGGACACCCGCGGATTAATAAAAAGTCACGCTTTTGTTCACAGCGAATAATTTGTGAATTCTTAAAGACGGCAAAGTTATGTTTTTGATTATCCTTTGAATAACTGGCAACCAGATGTTGTCGAAGCCGTCTTTGAAAATACCAAATTGCCGACCATAAACGATAAATGAATTTTCTCTTCGCTCACAACTGTTACCTCCCAGAGGCTGCTTCGTTTGGGATAATTAAGGACACATCATAAAGGCAAAATACAGAACACAATATGAAGGTCCAAAATATAATAAAATTTGAAAATATAATAAAAAGCGGCCTTTTCGTTAATCCGTATAGGTATTGCTCTGTCAGCGGATGGCAGGTACAGGTAAATGGTGACTTCCCACCCGTAAGCACTGTTGTCCATCGTCGAAGTGCGGGACAATACGATCATAAACCGCGACTCTAATGAGACGCTCTGGCCGATTAACCTGGCTAGTTCTTTGGAAACATCTGGTTCCATTAGACCCGAAATATACTCAAATTTTACACCTGAGGTTCCCTACGCGTAGCGAGTTCAATATAGTGTATTTAGTTTTTACTAAACAGTCGAAATTGAAGAATTCTACGTATCCGTATTTCACAGTTTGGTCTTTAGTTTATGTTGACAAAACGCCAAAATGAACCAACAATTTATAAGAAGAAGGAGTAAAAAATTAGTAATTTTTAATATATAACATTTGATATATTACGAATCTGATTGCGTGACTGGATTCGTTATAAAAAAGTACATCAGTTTCGCCTAACAGATTATTCTATGTATATGGTGCATATTTTCCGAGATATTGGGGCAAACGTGTTTTTCACCTCCAGATATGGATGATTGCCGATAAAAGAAAATACGTGTCAAATATTTAATGTTTCAATAATTTGTGGAATTGCCTTTTGATTTGATAATAGTTAGACCCTTCTTGGTATGAAATTTACTTAGTTGTATATTATAGCAGGTTGTATTTTGCTCTACTACTACACACATAGACCATTTCAAGTGCTCGAAACCAAGTGGGATCCCGAACGCTGCGCGGCTGGTGTCTGGCCTCCGCCGATCGCGGCTAGGAAATTCGGCCTAGACGCTTCCGCGCGAGGCTGTTTCGCAAAGTGATCATGATCGCGGTATGCAATTTCCAGATATCCAACTCCGCGAGGCGTGCCTCGCGAGGAATCCTCGCATAGTCGATACGCACCTTATGGCCCACCTTTTCTAGTACCTAATACGTCAGCGGGTGCTTCTATTTTGATATTGCAACGCGTGTTTAGCGCATACGTTCGTTCGCTTTATTGATTCAAAGTGTTTATTACAGATATAAGAGAGTTCCTATTCTTTGGCAATACGGCGTCAGGCCGCTTGCTGTATCTAAACTCTCTCTTCATTCAAAGAAGCAATTCTTTGAAGAATTTCCATATATTTTTATACTACATAAAAAGGCGAATTGAATAACTATAACAGAATTTATCATTTGAAGTATTTGATGTTAAAATAATTTTAAATGTATTCATTGACGTACCGCATTAAAACACAAAGTAAAAGAAATGAATGTGTTTCCAAAACATGGTTTGTTATAATTGGAAATATATTTATATATTTTTAAAAAACACTTTGTATCAATATATTGATACACGCTTTGTTATAATTGGCAAATTTACCAGTTCATCTAGGTGCCAGAAAAGTGACAAAAAAATATAAATATTGAAGAAAAATGTTTTCCTTTCAAGGCTGGCGTTCCAATGTGCGGCCGACGACTACGGCCGGCGACGGTCCCACTTGTGCAAGGGAGAAGTATGCATCTGTTTCTCCCTTGCACTAGTGGGACCGTCGCCGGTCGCAGTCGCCGGCCGCACATTGGAACGCCAGCCTTGAAAAGTATGAAATATATTTATATTTGTAATAAACACTTTCTATCAATAAAGCGAACGAACTTATGCACCGACCTAATAATGCCTATATCATATGATTAGTAGAGCCTATTGGAATACGCTATTGGTACTCACTCAATTTCGAAAAGAATGTGGTCTAGTCCGTTGTTTGCTCTCTGCCTCAATTAATTAATTTGCATAGACTGAAAGCCCGTTTCGTTAAAAGTAGTGGGATTTAAATATTTTTTGTCAATTTAATCGGGAGAATGCAAGGAATCCATTGGTATCATTTTCATATTGATACGATGAAAAATAAAGAAACTCCATTTCTGTATACATTAAATGAGATTATATTGCAATGAGAATATTTTGAGCTTACAATCTTTTCTATATTTATTAAAATCTTTATTTCTGGCTTCTTGGGTCGCTTCACCAAATTATTCGATTGGAAGGTTGCCCAAATATTGTATAATTTGGTAAGAATGTATTAACACTTTGTGAACACTATCTATTACATTGGTACCAGAATAACATGGATACAGGTTTGCAGATATTTCTGCACTTTCCATAGTATGTATATTTATCAAATTTTTCTAGTTTTATTGAAATTGTTGACGTTATTTATTCAAATAACGTCAAACTTTGTTATGAGTTGTATATTAACACTTTTTTTATGATCTTGCTCAATAATATTCAGCATTTTCAACGCGAAAAATGGAATGTTGCATTTTTCCCCTATTTCTTGGGATTCAGGCCCACTGTACGATATAGAATACAGGTGATTACTCCATTATTGGAAAATATTGGAAAATATGGATATTTTTTCAATGGGTTTCTTATGGAAAAATAACTGTATATAACGAATTATTTGCTATTACTTTGCAGAATCGATACTAATCATTTCTGACGCCTTTGACTTTACTTAAAAATTGAAGGATCACCTGTTTTTCGTTATGTTTTCTGTAAAGCCCTTTCTTTTGTTCTCGCGGCGTTTGAACGATTGTTGCACGTTTTTTTTTTGTTAGTTCAACGTCGTTTTAGTAAAAAGAAATGATTTAAAAAATTTAAGAAAAACATTTTTATCCAATCTCTTCGCATTGACAAAAACTGTACTTCAATAACTGACAATAGCACCACCACGTGTTTGCGCGCTTTGGGTGGTGCAACGCCGTTGAACTAACAAAAAAAAAACGTGCAACAATCGTTCAAAAACCGCGAGAACAAAAGAAAGGGTTTTACAGAGAAACATAATGAAAAACAGGTGATTCTTCAATTTTTCAGACCATATCGCATGTTTGACTATCGAGGACATACGGAAAAAAAATCTGATTGGTCCAGCCTTTTGCACGGTGTTTACGGGTAGTTTTGACTCGCAAAGAACGTGGACACATGAATGATTCCCTGATTTTCCTTGAAGTGGCATCATGCTTACCAAAAAATGGTAAATATGTCATTTTTGGGATCATTTTAAAATGGATTTTATACCATGCAAAAAATCTCACTAAATTGGCAACTATAGGGTTTGAAAGCATAATTTCTTAGCTTTCCAAAACACTTAGGAAAAATTGTCTACGATAATGTGTTCGCAAGTTATAGGTGTTTAAAGTGAAAAGTTCCTTTTTTGTTTTGATGACGAATAACTCGGTCAATAAAAATCATACAACAAAACTAAAAAAACGAAATTAAAGAGAAATGTTTGCTCTATAAGAGCCCTCCATTAGATTTATCTGAAAAAAAATTTTTTGGCCCGTGCATACGTCCAAACTAGGCAAAAATTTCTGAAACTTCGTTTCCTGCGCTTCATCTTGATAAAACAGTATCATAATGTATGATGGAAAAAATTGAGTCACTGTTTCAAAAACTAGAGACTTCAAGCGTTAAAATGCTTTTTTTAAATGTTTTTTGCGATCATTTTTCGCGGAGATACAGCCATTTGAAAATGATCAAAATTTTCGGGAAATTATAGTGTTCCTTTAATTTTTTCCAGCAGTGTATATAAAAAAAACATAATTCCATAAGTTATGAATTCTGACTTCTTTCGTTATTTCGGGATAATCTGTCCGTGCGCGAATGTGACGATGGATCGCAGAGCGGCTAGAGTCGCTAGACTGCTTCTGGAGGAGTAGAGCGGCAACCGCTGTGCGACTAGGAGATTCTGCCGTTATGGCGGAAAACAGACACTCATGGCATTGTGTTGTGTCTCGAGTAGCCTAGGCTGCTCATGAACCAGACGCGCATAGGCTATAGCAATCATGGCGCGGCCGCGGCAGTCGCAGCCGCTCATAGGAGTTGGGATGAATGCTTTTCCATTGTACCAGTCTACGCGGCTACAGCCGCAGTCGCCGGCCGCAGTCGCTAGCGGCTGTAGCCGCCCATTGGAACGGCCACCTTACCGCTCCGACAAGAGCCGCCCGGCCGGTGTTCGGTCTCCGGCGCGTTCCAATAGCGAGACGCGCGGCGTACCGTCAGACCGAAACGACGAGAACGCGTAGCGACTCATGTAAATAGTGTATATAGCCTCGTCTGTAGGACAAGTCAATAAACGCAATATTCATCACTACATAAGGATTCTATCACACCCTGGCGTACCGACTGAGTCTATCCCTACGAATCCTTATACCCGGAGGAACAACCGTCACAAGTTTCACATTAAATTTCGTTTCGAATTATTGTGTCTATCCTATGGTTACGAAGGTTCCAAACATAACGGGCCGCCGCAACAGCTGATCTCGGTTCGCGAACTCAAGTGTTCTTACAGTGTTTACTAACGTTCTCTTGTATGGGCCGCGTATAGCCATATGTCTAGACATATTTCGCGGAACCATTACGTGTGATTTCTTATATAGATGCATCGGTAAATCCAATTACCGAACCGGAACAAAAACCACAAGTGTTCTAACGGGTGTCCCCCAGGTACAATTTCGCCTTTAAACCTTCCCTGGTAAGATCCTCGCCTAAAATCCCTCTATCCCGAGTGTGCAGGATTCAAGATCCTCGCCTCAAATCCCTCTACCCCGAGTGTGTAGGATTCAAGATCCTCGCCTAAAATCCCTCTATCCCGAGTGTGCAGGATTCAAGATCCTCGCCTCAAATCCCTCTACCCCGAGTGTGTAGGATTCAAGATCCTCGCCTGGGCTCCATTAACCCCGCAGTGTCATTGTCCCCAAAGACCTCCACCCGGGACGTGACACCATTAATCATAAATAAATTATTATTATTATTATATATATTATTGATAAATAATAATATTCCCCCGTTGTGCCCCGCTTCCACCAGCCCAGCCGCCTCCGCCGCGCCTTCCTCCCCAGCCGCCACCGCCGCGTCTTCCTCCCCAGCGGCCCCCGCGCCATCCTCGCGAGCCGCCACCGCGCCGATAGGTGAGGCGTTTTAGTGCCTTTTTTATCTGGAACAGTAACATAATAATTACATTTTCATAAAATTACATAACATAAAAAATACCGGGCACAAACGAAATAATATTCACACCAGAGTTAGGCAAAATGTAATCTAATTACAAATTACGATTAAAATGTAATTGCGTAATTGATTACACATTATTTTCTGTAATCGTTAATTTAGGTAGTTGACAAAATATTATGTGTTGAAAATAATGTGTAATCAATTACACAAGTACACAAAATATTTTGTCAACTACCTAAATTAACGATTACTGAAAAGAATGTGTAATCAAATTACACAATTACATTTTAATTGTAATTTGTAATTAGATTACATTTTGCCCAACTCGGATTCACACATATGCTATCACGGTCACATAAACCACATTCTCCATAATTAAGTACCTGTTGTAATTCCGCCCTCATCGCGGTGTCCTCCCTCTCCTTTGCTTCTTCTTTTGCCTCCTTTGCTTCCTTCGCCTCCTTTTCCTCATTTTCCTTCATTTCACCCCCCTCTCGAAATTGATTTCAAATGCCTAACGACGATAGGCGATTTTCGCTGGCAATATCAAATCAATTTGTTACTGGTCGCGCGAAGTCCGGCGACAATCTCTGTACAGCAATACATCTACAATATCTACGACGTCACACTACATACACATATACAATGTCTAACCTCGCACTATAAACAGATCTGATGCAGCTGTCAAACAAATATTTTGAATAATAAAAAATAGTAAATAATAAAAAAGAGACAAAAATAATAAATAATATTATTTTATTGTTTCATTCTTGTTTCATTTTCCATTTAATTCTTTAATGTATTTCAGCAACACTTACTTAATACTGCTTAAAAAACAAAATAAAATACTTTGTATTTTTAAAATACAAACATAAATTAAAAAGGAAATAAAGTATGTATTTGGCTAAAAATGTAATGGCAGGTCTTTCTTCTGACGAAATGCAGTCCCGAAAATTTGACACTTTACAAATATACCTATGTTTCTACACTGCTTAAAATATAATAGAATGTGTCTGGGGACATTCTAAAATATTCAGAAAAATTACTTGGTTTGTACAACAATCATTGTTAATCAAAACCTAAACCAAACGAAAAATGAATAAATTTTTTTTTCATTTAGTTCCAGTTTTTTCAAAACTCCACCCATTAATTTAGGGATGTTAGTGGCGCCCGGATAATGGAAAAGCACCTCTAAAAAACGATGTATCCATTTTGGCTATCGTCATATACGAGTAAAAATATCTATTTATTACAGCCACGTATTTCTGAAGAACAAATTTTCGCGCGAAATTTCGCGACGACGCACAGTGGGCCGGATTCACTTATGTTGCGCCATTTGGGTCTTTTTTTTTACATATCGGAATGAAATTTACCCCAAAAATAGGAAAAAATTATTCCTTTCTAATGATGTAAAATTTAAAAATTTTTGCATTTATTTATTTATTTATTTTTTAATTTTGTTAACTTATTTGTGATAAAAAAATTTAATTGTGTTTATTTGGTACCTTATTTAATGCCCTTTACAGTGCCTTAAGCAAAATTTTGGAAAACTTTTCGTTTCCGAGTTATAAAGAAAAATCGAAAAATACATGAATTCAACCAAATATCGCTTTGTTGAAAGTAAAGACCAATCTTTTGCGCTAAACATCATCTTCTATTAGTAATTAATGTAAATAATGTATTGAAAAATAATTCTGAATATAGTGAGGAAATTTGCGATATTTTTTAAAATTGACAAAGAATATCTTTAAAGTCCCACCGAGTCCCAACTTCTAATCTATTGGAATATTTTCAGTACACCCTCCTCTACATGATTATGTAGAAACCACATCCTACTTCGTCCTACTTTACAAATTATTACTGTGTCACGTCCCGGGTGGAGGTCTTTTGGGGGACAATGACATGTGGGGTAGGAGTCAGGCGCGAATCTAAAATCCTGCACTCTGAAAGTCTTGGGGAATGTCAGGCGCGAATCTAAAATCCAGCACACTGAGGATTTGGAAGGAACCCAGGCGCGAATCTAAAATCCTGCACTCTGAAAGTTTTGGGGAATGTCAGACGCGAATCTAAAATCCAGCACACTGAGGATTTGGGAGGATGGTCAGGCGCGAATCTTGAATCCAGCACTCTGAGTATTTGAAGGAACCCAGGCGCGAATCTTTAATCCAGCACTCTGAAGCTAGGGGGAGATATGGCGCGAATCTTAAATCCAACACGCTAATCGACCAGGGAAGGTTTAAAGGTGAATACACACCCGGGGAACACCCGTTAGAGCACCTTATGTTTGTTTTGATTTAAATGATAAGATTGACCGTTGCATTTATGTAAAGAATACCACGCGTATGGTTTCCGAGATTAGCACGGCTAATGCGAAAGTACGTTTGTAAACAGCGAATGCGCTCTCGCGTTTACTAACAGGAATCAGCTGTTGCGGCAGCCTGCCTTAGCTTGGAATCTTTATACCCCAAGGATGCACACAATAATTCGAAGCGTGATTCGAAACAAAGAGGTTTATTGGCTTTAAACATGAGTACGATAAAATGGTTAACGGTAATTAGCCACTATATAAGTATATGAACATGAAATACAATAGCTGATGATAATTACGTGAAATAATGATCGCAATAAGCGTATATATATAAGCAATAGATATGAATAGTAATGTGAAATAGTCAATGATCGCAATAAGCGTATATATATAAGCAATAGATATGAATAGTAATACGAAATAGTCAATGATCGCAATAAGCGTATATATATATATAAGCAATAGATATGAATAGTAATATGAAATAATCAAAGATCGCAATAAGCGTATATATAGAAGACAATGTGAAAAGCAAAGATCGCAATAAGCATATATATAGAAAACAATAGTAATAAATGGTATGGTGATGATAAGCACGATAATATTAAATGATTATAATAACTTACAGTAGTTGCCGTAGAACACTGAAGTTACTTGTAACACTTTTATAGATATACTTTGAATACGATGTCTCTCGGAGATAGGTTTCTGTCGAAGAAAGAGAGCCTGGCCTCTCGATCCTTTGTATTTATATGGGTCACATGGTGTGTTGCGGGGGGTACGCGCGGTAGGGACCTTGACATATTTAAGAAATACGTCGTAGTAGGACTTCCGGGGTTTTTATAACTGGTATAGACTTAGACTATGTCTATATTTAGACTATGTTTATGTCACGTACGCCAAATTTGCGTCGCAATTAGACTTCCGGCGTTTTTATGACTGTGATTTTGAGATATTCATCCCATCGGATGGATTTTGGGTGTTTTAATGGGAAAGGGGTTAAAATGGCTTGGGCTCAGTGAGTCGTATGGAGGGGAGTGAGACGTAGTCTCGATTTAAGAGGGTTTTGTTACGAATGACTTGTTTGAATTCAAGTATTGAGGAGGGATTGAAAACGGTATGTAAGAAACTATTTTTGCTTCTACTAGTGCATGGAACATTAATTTGAACAATTACATAATTTCCAAATAACCACGTGACTCATACCACGAAATTCGTCCACAGATGCGTCAGATGCTACAAAAATACCCATGCTGGACAAAAATTCCCCGCGAGCAAAGGAAATTACCAGTGCAATTGCCCGTATGATAATCGTTGATTGTCAGCCGTTTTCAATGGTAAGCGACACAGGCTTTCAACAATTAATGAAGGTTGTGGAGCCGAGGTATTCGATCCCCCGCCGTGCGACGTTCGCCGAGGAAATGATACCTGATAGATACCGAGCCGAACGGAAGAAAATTCAGGACGTAATCAGCGAGGATGTCAAAACTGTACGTATAATTTCTCCAATGTTCGTGAAATTTGTCAGTATCTTTTATCAGCAAACCTCACGCTCGTCGGAATCGCTTTCTTCTCTCCCTTGTCACGTACAATTTTTTTTTCAACACCTGCATGAAAGGTGTGTTTTGAAAGCCTGCTGAGCGATTCGCAAAGAAATATGCATGTTCGATTGCTTTTTTATTCTGTCGAAATTAATAAATAAGACTATTTATTTTCCAACAAATCGATCGATTAGTCGAACAACAGCATCTTTATACCACAGGGTAACGTCAAAGTCCAGTTTCCTTGGGAGGAAAGTAAGAAATTGCGAATACGCATGCGCGAATACGTCTGAAATTGGTCATTTTGCTCCCGCTGCTGCAGGCGTAAAAAAACACATTTTCATGCAGGTGTTGAAAAAAACACGTTTCTGACTCGATTTAAGATATTCACATCTTTTAACTGTTTTGGATTAGAAACGAACGTTTGCATTCACGACAGACGGCTGGACGTCGCGGACACTGGAGAAGTACGTGTCGCTGACGGTCCATTATCTTAATGGAAAATTTATATTAAAAAACTATACGCTTCACATTCTCTGTGTAACGGAAGCGCAAACGAGCGAGAATCTAATCGCGATGCTCAAGAACTGTTTGAGCGAGTGGGGGTTGAACGATACGCAATCCAAAATTTACTTTACCACGGACAACGCCTCAAATATTGTAAAGGCTATTAAATTGTGCGATACGTGGGAGCGTATCCCTTGCTACGCTCATACTCTGCAGGTATATGTATAAACAGGAGATATTTAAATGCAAAAATGAATAATAAATCATTCACATTTCATATTTAATGCACCGAGTTCTTTTCAGTTGGTCATAAACGACTGCGTGGACGATTCTGCTGATCTGACTACAATCATAAAAAGATGCAAACATATTGTAGGATTCTTCCATCGGTCAGCATCGGCAACCGAAAAACTAAAAGCTGAACAGAGGAAGATAAATCCGGACTCGAAGCCCCTCAAATTAATTTCCGACGTGAGCACGCGTTGGAACTCCCAGTTCGACATGCTCAATCGCTTACTAGAGGTAAAGAAAGCGCTTGATGTGGTCCTCTGTGAGCCACGAACGCCGGACCATTTGTCAAAGTGCGAGTGGTCCAAAATCAAACAGTATTGCGATACAATGCGAGTTTTTAAAGAAGCGACGCTAATAATGACGCGGGATAATGAGCCAACGCTGTGCCGTTATATATCTTCAATCTACGGCATACGGAAAAGACTGGTTAACCCATTGCAGAATGACGAAACGGCCGACACGTGTTGCTCAGACTTCCGAAAAAATTTATTGGCAGAACTGAATATCAGATTTGATTTTATTAATAACTCAGAATCATTGATACTCGCAATGATTTTGGACCCTCGCACCAAAGACCGTCTATTGTCGGCAGACAAAAAAGCGGCGGCTCACAGAGTCCTGTATTCAGCTGCTTCCGAGTACCTCGACGTAAGCGACGTGGGTGGGGAAAATGTGCAATTGAACCAAACATCACGTGAGTGTGAAACAGTAATAAGATTATGTGATACTGTGTTCAATGTTGTCCGTTATATATTTTGTTTCTAGAAGCAGGACCAGCGCCAGATGCGACGTTAATGGATTTTTACGACGATATCGGTAAAAACGAGGTGGATGAACCCACCGACACCGTCGAAAAAGAAATGAACAGTTATATGGTGGAAAAACTGAGGCCGACAAATACATGTATTTTGAAGTGGTGGAGGGAAAATGCGGCGAAATATCCAAAACTAGCCCACGTGGCAAACCACATTTTGGGCGTGCCGGCATCGCAGGCGTATAGCGAGAGGCTATTTTCGCGTGCCGGCAACATAGTGACTGAAAAACGCTCGTGCTTCCTATCACAGAGGGTAGAACAGTTATGTTTTCTGTCGGCGAATATGCGTCAATAACATTGGTAAGTGTAAAGAAACCTTATTAATTTACTAATGTGAGATCTACGAACTCCATTGACTTTTAACTATCTAGCAGTCCCTGCAATTGTGTTTATCTCGTTGCAGCAGATCTACGTGGCACAAAATCGGCTCTTTTCAGAGCCACCATGATGTACGAAGTCCGACCGAGCAACCTCCCCGCGGTGTACATCGGGTAAAGCTAATGCCGGCGGCACGTGACCATTGCACGACTTTTCAAGGTCATCGCAAGGTCAAACACCAGTATGATATGTCCCCCATACAGTATTATAATCTAATAGTATATAGCGCGTTCTTACATTATTTAAATAAAGAAATTAAATTGTGTGTTTGTTGTTTAAAAATTATTCGTCTATTTATTTATTTATGCGTAGACTGCGGAAGTTTATCCAAGTATGATATGTTGCGAATATGCAAATATGCTGAAAAAGGTAACGAGGGGTTATATTCAACCTCTTTTATAAAACTGTAGTATACTAATAATTATACTGTAATAATTATATATTATACGTATCAAGCCGTTGTACCTACTATTGAATTACTAAACTTTTGAATATATATGTAACTATTACACTATTAAACTTTTTAACATATGAAACTATTCAATTCTAATGGCGAGGTTCACCAAGCTAATTTGTAAACAAATTCCGTATCTGCAAAAAATATGAAAAATATGCAGAATGTGCAACGTATATCCAGAATATTCAAAATGTGTAAAATCGAAAATATATTTTTAACATCCTCTTAATGATGAAACATACTTCTGTCAAAATCCCGCTTGTTTAAGTCATTCCAATAAAAACATGCATTTACATATACTTCCGCAGTCTATATTATAATTGTGTTAGATTTACATAACCTATTTCCAACCTATCTGCTCGACGTACAGTGTACAGACATACATTCGGGCCGTCTGCCGTCTCGGTTCGGTTCTTTAATCTTTCGGGCCGCTCGGTTCTTTCGGCCCGCTTGAAATAATTCAATCCGCTTGGTTCTGTTCGAGCCGCCCGCTTACTTCAGGCCGCTTGAAAAATTCAAGCTACTTGGTTCTATCCAAGCCGCTCGGTTCTTTCAAGCCGCTCGGTTCATTCGGGTACTCGGCTCGGCTCGATCATTCAAGCCGAGTTAGGCTCGGCTTGCTTTTTCCAAGAACTTGAACAGCTCTACAATAGTTTAGGAGAAAACCGGCTGTCCAGTCTTCCCGCGGACACCCTGTATATATTAGATTAATTTTAAGGGGTGAGGGAACTATTTACAAGGAAAGAAGGATTAAAGGAAAGAAGGAAATTTTGGTGGAATTAGAAAGGGGGATAGGAATATTCGAAGGTTTGGAAGATGGGGTCGTCCAGGATGAACGTAAGGTCATAACCTCCCTGATAGAAGTCATTGGAACCATCTTAGGAACTCGGGCGTCAGCTCCGTGTGGTCTGGGACCCTGGTAGCTGACCCCGTGTCCAAGATCTCCACGACTCCTGGACATGGAGGGATTGGAAAGGGGATTTCTATTGCGGGAACATGGGGTGGAAAAGGGTATGGAGGAGGGGGTGGACGGGCGAGTACCTCTCCGTCTCCTGCGGGAGGGCAGCAAGGGGGCGGTGGAGTCACGGCCTCCTGCATCGTCTCCAGGTCCATTGGGGGGTAGTCACCAGGGGAGTCGTCTATTGTGATGACCTCTGGGGTGCGATCTGCTTCCCTGATGATAATGGTGGAGGTCACCTTCGGGAGGAGGTGTGCTGCGGTTCCTCCCTCCTTTGGACCTGTCTTCCAAGTCGTCGTCCGATTTTCCGCGTGATCGTTTAAAGCATGCCTCCACTGCAGGGGAAGTATGGGATAAAGCGTCTATAGTGATGTGGAATTTCAGTTCAAAATTCAGGCATTGCAGGATGAGTTCCTTCTGCAATACTGATTTGAAGTAGTCAAAAGCGGTTTGATGGGACGGTCCCCAGTCCAATGCTGTGTCCTTCTTTAATAGTTGGGTTAACGGGCGAGCAGTTTTAGAAAATTCTGGGATAAACCCTCTGTAATATCCGGTCAGACCAAGGAATTCTTTGATTTGTTTTGGCATGCGAGGTGCAGCGTCAGCGAACTTATCGTTTTTCCCAGAAATCGGGTTCTCTTTGGAGATTGAATGAAGTAAATTTTCCGCCCTTGAAGGGGCTTCCGCAGAAATTTGTATTACTTCCAGTTCCGGCATAGCCGCAAGAGACTCTTGGGAGTTTAGGGAAAGGGTTGATTTGGCGTATAGCGCAGGGGGTAAGAGTGAGTGCACCGTCGCGGATGCCTCGAGATGGTGGATCGATGGATCCAGGGCTAAGAGGGACTTGTTTATTATTAGGTCGGGGATGGGAGTGATACCTGTCGGCGTCGTAGTCTCTTTTGGTCGTACTGGTTTGGGTTCTGGAATTATTCTGTCAGATTCCTCTACTTCGATGGTGGGCATGGTGCTTGGGGTGTCAATCTCCCTAGAGTTTATAATTTGTAGGTGGTCCTTATAATCCGGATCAGCTGTATGCACAAAGAAAGAGGATTTTGACCTCGCGGGTAACACGACTGGATTCCTGTCCACGAATGGGATGGAAATCCCATTGAGGTCCAACTGCTTCGTGGAATAGTTTATTGTTACATTTTTCTCCATTAGGAATTTTGACCCTAGTATTCCTTGAGTTTTGATTGGGAAGTCATCTTCAACTACGTTGAACGTGACATCATCGCCCAAAAGGGTTACCTTTATTGTTCCAAGAGTGGAGGTAGAGTCGGGAGAGATGCCTTGTAATAGCACTCGCTGCGTAGGATCTATGTCCTGAAATCGCTTTACGGCCTAAATTTTTAGTACGTTTACCGCAGTACCGGTGTCGATCATTAATTCGGGTACTTTCCCGAAGTTTGGTGAGTACATTTTCACAGACGGGACCTCGCCAACTGGGTCTAGTTGAACGATACCGATTTTTACAGTATCGCTAGTGTCTTGGGTTGAAACGTAAGTGGGTGTGCAACTGCTTGGCCCACTCCACGGTTCACATCCATTGATGCCCGGCGAGGTATTGCAAAGCTCTGGGATCCTTGTCAATGGTAAGGATTTGTTTTCTGCACTCCGAGGTTTCGTGTCCGGGCTTCTTGCAATACTCGCAGATTCGCACCTCTGTAGGTCTTGAAGGAGGAGGTCGATTTTTGTCCCAATAAGGGAGCAGAGGTTTGGGTGCTTGGTACCCATATTCCGCAGCGCGGTTTAGAGGGTACCTCTCGGACGGTTGGAGACCTATACTTTGGTTTCCTCTGCAGGACAGTGCATCGTGTCCTGTCTTATTACAAATTTGACACACTAATTTAGGAGCTTTTTGTTCGGAAAACCTTTGACGATCCCTTTCAATCTTCTTGTCCACGAGTACAGCTAACTCGAAAGCTTCATCGAGCGTTTCGAAATTATGCTGGAAAAGTCTTGTTCGTATATGGGGAGGAAGGCCATCCACAAATGAGTCCAACGTCAAACGATCTAAGTCCTCGGGGTGATTCCGTGCGAAGTCGCGATAATATTCTTTATCTTCTTCCAAAATGGCGAATCGGAGATCTTTAACGCGCGAGTCCCTTTGATAATATTTGCGAGTTCCCCACGATAGTGGTCCGAAGTTTTGGCAGGGGAGAACGTGCGTTTAAGTTGTTTAATTAAATCATTTACGGAGTCAAAAACCCTATCCTCAACGGCCAAGCAGGCGTGGTCTTGCAGTTTATTGCGCAACAACCTCGCTAGCTGGGGTTCGGCTTGCGAGGGAATCAGAGCCTTAGCCCTATTGCAGGCTCTCGCGAATTGCAAAACGGATATGTTGTAACCGTTAAAATTAGGGACGGTTTCTATGGCGTCTTTTAATTTGATCTGGGGTGTTGGATCCTGGTACGGAATATTATTATAATTTAGTACTGGTTTCCTATCGAAACGTGAGGAACCAGGAGTGGCAAAATTATTCGCCGTTGGCGGGGGTGCAAGAAGTTTTTCCATCATTTCGCGGATGGCTTAAATTTGACCGGAAAGACCTTCCAACGCGGGGCCATCTGAACCGGCGGCCACGCCCGAACGCGTGTTAGATTCCCGGTTTTCGACAAATTCCGCGTACAAGCTTTCAATTTCGGCTTGCTTTTGCTGTAATAATTTCACCTGCTCCATTTTTTCAGCGATTGCGGTAACTACAGCGTTAGGGGAAGGACCCGCGTTTTGAGCCACAATGCGAGAGTCCTCGGTATCGCCGTACAAGGACATGATACTTTGTATTTCTTAAGTGGCGTTCCGAAGGGTCTAATATTTTCGGCGTCCGGCAGCCGTTATTTACAATTAAAGTGTTCTATCTTAATTGTTGATAATTATCGAACCGTCTGTAGCTCTTATTCGAGAGCAAATAACTTTCAAAGCACTCGATGCAGTTTCTTATTGGGCGTTCTGGAATTAATGACTTTCTGCACCGAGGGCAATAGGCAGGAGTTCTATAAGTATAATAATAATGGATCCAGTATACTTCTACCACATCTGTAGGCGCTAGCTCAGAGCACTTTAGGCAAATCTCGCTGCCGTCAATGGTTGTAGCTACGCCTCCCGAAATGCAGGTTAGTGCGTTTAAATATGCCGTCAAACTTTGTAATCTGCGGCTCCGGTAAGATGGTTGACACCGACTAGGGTGTTCAATGCACATTTTAAATAGTGGGACCTTGTGGGTACCGCGTCACAGAATCTATTTCTTATCAACGGCAAACGTAGATCCCACCGCTGTCACCAAAATTATGTCACGTCCCGGGTGGAGGTCTTTTGGGGGACAATGACATGTGGGGTAGGAGTCAGGCGCGAATCTAAAATCCTGCACTCTGAAAGTTTTGGGGAATGTCAGACGCGAATCTAAAATCCAGCACACTGAGGATTTGGGAGGATGGTCAGGCGCGAATCTTGAATCCAGCACTCTGAGGATTTGAAGGAACCCAGGCGCGAATCTTTAATCCAGCACTCTGAAGCTAGGGGGAGATATGGCGCGAATCTTAAATCCAACACGCTAATCGACCAGGGAAGGTTTAAAGGTGAATACACACCCGGGGAACACCCGTTAGAGCACCTTATGTTTGTTTTGATTTAAATGATAAGATTGACCGTTGCATTTATGTAAAGAATACCACGCGTATGGTTTCCGAGATTAGCACGGCTAATGCGAAAGTACGTTTGTAAACAGCGAATGCGCTCTCGCGTTTACTAACAGGAATCAGCTGTTGCGGCAGCCTGCCTTAGCTTGGAATCTTTATACCCCAAGGATGCACACAATAATTCGAAGCGTGATTCGAAACAAAGAGGTTTATTGGCTTTAAACATGAGTACGATAAAATGGTTAACGGTAATTAGCCACTATATAAGTATATGAACATGAAATACAATAGCTGATGATAATTACGTGAAATAATGATCGCAATAAGCGTATATATATAAGCAATAGATATGAATAGTAATGTGAAATAGTCAATGATCGCAATAAGCGTATATATATAAGCAATAGATAAGAATAGTAATACGAAATAGTCAATGATCGCAATAAGCGTATATATATATAAGCAATAGATATGAATAGTAATATGAAATAATCAAAGATCGCAATAAGCGTATATATAGAAGACAATGTGAAAAGCAAAGATCGCAATAAGCATATATATAGAAAACAATAGTAATAAATGGTATGGTGATGATAAGCACGATAATATTAAATGATTATAATAACTTACAGTAGTTGCCGTAGAACACTGAAGTTACTTGTAAAACTTTTATAGATATACTTTGAATACGATGTCTCTCGGAGATAGGTTTCTGTCGAAGAAAGAGAGCCTGGCCTCTCGATCCTTTGTATTTATATGGGTCACATGGTGTGTTGCGGGGGGTACGCGCGGTAGGGACCTTGACATATTTAAGAAATACGTCGTAGTAGGATTTCCGGGGTTTTTATAACTGGTATGTCTATATTTAGACTATGTTTATGTCACGTACGCCAAATTTGCGTCGCAATTAGACTTCCGGCGTTTTTATGACTGTGATTTTGAGATACTCATCCCATCGGATGGATTTTGGGTGTTTTAATGGGAAAGGGGTTAAAATGGCTTGGGCTCAGTGAGTCGTATGGAGGGGAGTGAGACGTAGTCTCGATTTAAGAGGGTTTTGTTACGAATGACTTGTTTGAATTCAAGTATTGAGGAGGGATTGGTGCCTCGTAGGGCGAATAGGCGAAGGGGTTTTGTACCGACCATCTTGAGATGGGGACCACTAAGGTACATCGTCAAGGTGATTGGTGATTGGGGAGATGGGGTAAGAGTTGAGTGTGAGGGACTTTGGTGGAGTGGTTTTGAGATTTACGATAGGTTTTAGGATAGTACCGCGCGAAAATTCCGTGGGTCATCACAACTGTTTAAAGCGTGTCGCGCGACGCGTCGCGCCCGATATCGGGACTCCGCGGGACACTCAGACACTCTCCCCTAAGGATTTGGTTACATTGTAAGCACATGAAATTGTTTATGCTATGATGCAGATAAGCCATTGGCAAAGTCTTGGATTTTCTGTCTGCAGTCAGTTGAAACAGTACCATCAGAGACTGCACAGTGTGACATTCGAAACATTTTTGTATAATATTTTAACGTTACGTTCTATTTTTTTTCGGTTTCTACAATTTTAGTTCTGTCTTGTATAGTTTATATTTAGTGTGCATAATATATATATATTTATCTTATATTTATTTAAGTGTATTAAAGAAGTTCATGAGTGAAGTTTAGATTTAAGTTTTGTGTTGTTACATTTCATTTTACATTATTTAACAATAATGGAGGCTTTCCGCACACACCAAGACTTGTTCTTGAAAGTAAAAGATTCGTCCAAAGACCTGAATGACTGCGTATTCTTACATCAAATTATACAGGGTGTCCCACCTAAGACTGGACAGCCGGTTTTCTCCTAAACTATAGGAGATAAAAATATAAAAAAAATAGGGAATTGCATGGTTCGGGGGGGCCAATTAATTAGCGCGAATGAATTTTTTTATCGATTATTATTTTAAAAGATACGATGGTCAAGTTCGGTTTTTCAAATGGAACTATTTTTTTTGAACACCTGAGTTGATAGTGCGTTCCAAGACAAATTCAATAAGCTTTAATGTATACACTTTATTTTCACTGGTTTTTAAGATATTGCGCTTGCAAATTTACTGATTTTCACTGGAAAAAAACTGTCTGGTATAGCACGGACCGGGAACGGTTTTACTGGCTCCACTTGTGGCACTGCCTTTTGAAATAGATACCTACCTGCCAAAGGCCTACGCCAGGCCCAAAGGCTGGACAATTTTTTTCCGTCAGAAATGCTACTTAGGTAGGTACATTTGCGGTATCGAGAAGCGCACCGTTACTTTTATTTCGCACTTGCTTCTACGCTCGGATGGCCGGTTCTTTTGGGAGGGATGCAAGTTCGATTGGTTAGGTTAGGAGGAGTGAAAGTTGCTAGACTAAATTTCAATCATAGGGAACAGATTGTATCAGAACCATTCGGATTTGCATTCCTCACAAACGGCTGCTCTCTTGAAGAGGCCCTCTTTCACAGCAATGCCCACCTTCTCTCGTACGGAATACGTTAACGCTTGCTTTTGTTCTGCTATTGAAGCTCGTGTTTATACTCGAGAGGACCACGCGTCGACAGCGGGCTACCCCTTTTCTTCCTGTGTCTCTCCACGAGCCGTGTTGACGGTGGATTGTAGGAGCGTAGATATCTGGATGCCAGTTATTGAATTCAGGAGACGATAGAAACATTTTATTACAAAACACACATGTACTATAATTAAAGTAAATCGTATTCCTCTCGGGCAGGAGTACTGATAATGATCGAACTTGCGCCCCACTTCGCGCAGACCAATTACACGGAGGGTAGTCGGGTCACACACTACCCAAATGATACAGGGTAATTCTGGAGCAACGCCCGTCAAGGAGATGCGCTGGCACCCCGTGGCGAGGACAGACCTTCGCTGTGCCTCACCCGATTTTTATGGTTTTTTTTCCGGAAAAAGGTACGAATCCTGGGTCGAACGTAGCGAATTGAAGTCGACCCTCCGCAGTCGAGGGTGAACTATCCATTTGAGCGTATTAAGAAACCCTTTTCTTCATCGTATCGAAAGGGAAGTGCGCCAATGGATTCCTTATGTTTTTCTGATGAAAATCGTACCAAATGTCATGCAAATGGGACTACTTTGACACAAGCTATTTGTATTCCCTATGTAAAAGTTGTCCGATTTACACGACATTTGTAATGATTTTCATCGGAAAACCCCAAGGAATCCATCGGCGACACATCCATATCCATACGATAAAGAATAAAGAATTATTTTATTTCCTAACCAAATACAGGGTAATTATGGAACAACGCCCGTCAAGGAGATGCGGCGGCCTGGTACCCCGTGGCGAGGACAGCCCTTCGCTGTGCCTCACCCGATTTTTATGGCTTTTTTCGGAAAAAGGTACGAATCCTGGGCCGAACGTAGCGAATTGAAGTCGACCCTCCGCAGTCTAGGGTGAAATATCCATTTGAGCGTATTAAGAAATTCTTTTCTTCGTCGTATCGAAAGGGAAGTGGTGCCAATGGATTCCTTATGTTTTTCTGATGAAAATCATACCAAATGTCATGCAAATCGGACTACTTTGACACAAGCAATTTGTATTCCTTATGTAAGAGTTGTCCGAGTTCCACGACACTTGGTTTTCATCGGAAAACCCCAAGGAATCCATCGGCGACACTTCCATATCCATACGATAAGGAATAACGAATTGTTTTATTTCTTAAAAAGGTAGGTACAGGCTGATTCTGGTGCTGCCCCCGTCACCCCGTGGCGAGGACAACACCCCGCAGTGCCCATCGAATTTTATGGCTTTCGACCCTCGAAGGGTTTGGAATACCATTAAGAAGTGAGAAATGTTCCGGATTTCAAATGTTTGCTTCTTTTCTTCATCGTATCGAAGAGGAAGTGGCGCCAATGGATTCCTGGCGTTCCGTCGATTAAAATCATACCAAACTTCATGTAAATCGGACTACTTTTAACCAAGTCAAGTCAGCTTGAAATGATATAAATCGATATTCTATGGAATTTCCTTCATTATGGTCCGAATTACGTCGTTCTTAGTGTCAGCTTCATCGGCGAAACATAAGGAATCGATAGGTGGCGGTTTTGCAAAGATCTGATGAGAAATGTGCAAGTCGAAGATTTCTCACTTCATATTAGGCACTCGGACCCCTTCGCGGGTGGAAAGCCATAAAATTCGGTCAGGCACTGCGAGGGGTTGTCCTCGCCACGGGGTACCAGGCCGCCGCATTTCCTTGACGGGCGCTGCTCCTTAATTACCCTGTATCTGGTTAGGAAATAAAATAATTCTTTATTCTTTATCGTATGAATATGGAAGTGTCGCGGATGGATTCCTTGGAGATTTCCGATGAAAATCATTACAAATGTCGTGTAAATCGGACAACTTTTACATAGGGAATACAACTAGCTTGTGTCAAAGTAGTCCCATTTGCATGACATTTGGTACGATTTTCATCAGAAAAACATAAGGAATCCATTGGCACCACTTCCCTTTCGATACGATGAAGGAAAGGGTTTCTTAATACGCTGTAATGGATAATTCACCCTCGACTGCGGAGGGTCGACTTCAATTCGCTACGTTCGGTCCAGGATTCGTACCTTTTTCCGGAAAAAAAACCATAAAAATCGGGTGAGGCAATGCGAAGGTCTGTCCTCGCCACGGGGTGCCAACGCATCTCCTTGACGGGCGTTGCTCCAGAATTACCCTGTATCATTTGGGCAGTGTGTGACCCGACTACCCTCCGTGTAATTGGTCTGCGCGAAGTGGGGCGCAAGTTCGATCATTATCAGTACTCCTGCCCGAGAGGAATACGATTTACTTTAATTATAGTACATGTGTGTTTTGTAATAAAATGTTTCTATCGTCTCCTGAATTCAATAACTGGCATCCAGATATCTACGCTCCTACAATCCACCGTCAACACGGCTCGTGGAGAGACACAGGAAGAAAAGGGGTAGCCCGCTGTCGACGCGTGGTCCTCTCGAGTATAAACACGAGCTTCAATATCAGAACAAAAGCAAGCGTTAACGTATTCCGTGCGAGAGAAGGTGGGCATTGCTGTGAAGAGGGCCTCTTCAAGAGCGCAGCCGTTTGTGAGGAATGCAAATCCGAATGGTTCTGATACAATCTGCTCCCTATGATTGAAATTTAGTCTAGCAACTTTCACTCCTCCTAACCTAACCAATCGAACTTGCATCCCTCCCAAAAGAACCGGCCATCCGAGCGTAGAAGTAAGTGCGAAATAAAAGTAACGGTGCGCTTCTCGATACCGCAGATGTACCTACCTAAGTAGCATTTCTGACGGAAAAAAATTGTCCAGCCTTTGGGCCTGGCGTAGACCTTTGGCAGGTAGGTATCTATTTCAAAAGGCAGTGCCACCCGTGGAGCCAGTAAGACCGTCCCCGGTCCGTGCTATACCAGACAGTTTTCTTCCAGTGAAAATCAGTAAATTTGCAAGCGCAATATCTTAAAAACCAGTGAAAATAAAGTGTATACATTAAAGCTTATTGAATTTGTCTTGGAATGCACTATCAACTCAGGTCTTCAAAAAAAATAGTTCCATTTGAAAAACCGAACTTGACCATCGTATCTTTTAAAATAATAATCGATAAAAAAATTCGTTCGCGCTAATTAATTGGCCCCCTCGAACCATGCAATTCCCTATTTTTTTTATATTTTTATCTCCTATAGTTTAGGAGAAAACCGGCTGTCCAGTCTTAGGTGGGACACCCTGTATATAATAATACTATAATGCAAAAAATATTTATTATTATTTAATTATGAAGTATCATTGAATGTTTGAACCTGTTTTTCTCAAAAACGCTAAAAGTGGACATACAATATGTGTGCACTAAGCCATCCATGTACAAAAGGAAAATTTTTTTTATGCAGGTTAGTCCGTTGTTGCTCTAACTGCCTCAATTACTATAACATAAATACGACAGCGATTTCAAGTGATGTATGTGTTACGGTAAAAGCGTTAATTTAGTAAATGTAGACAATTCCCAGCAGTTCCTAGTCAATGTATGCCTAAAATGCATAGAACCTAACCTAAACTCGTCCGAAAATGCATGCATTGACTGCATCACACTTTTACTGTGGCATGTGTATCCAGCTAACGCTTCAGTTTTGCTATGATTCCACGTTGGCAGTCCTCCCGAGTAGGCGCCATCTCGTGTCCACTAGCTCAACTAAATTTGTCACGTGACTTGCTCTGTATTATCGCCAATATGGCGGAACTCGTATTTGGGAATGCAATCACGGGGATACGTTTTTCGTCCTTATATGAACAGATTTTAGGCTGGGTGAGGTCTCATTCGAAAGAGGAAGGTTCAGTGCAGGGCGCTCTGGTCATCGTTTGAGTCACAAAACTCTTTTAGTGACCTAAAAATACTTGGATTCATGCGGGTGTATTTTGTCGACTTGTTCTCTACTTTGAACACTCGTATTATTAGATATCAACACAGTCTCGTCGAACCATGACCAGAGCGCGCTGCATCGAACCTTCCTCTTTCGATTGAGACCTCATCCAGCCCAAAATTTGCTCATATAAGGACGAAAAACGTATCCCCCCAAACCCATGGTTCGGGCACATTATGTGGGTATTACAGCGCGCTGCATTACCCGTGTCTACCCCCTTAAGTTGGCCGTGATGAGTCCACGAAATAGACCCATCCTGTGGATCATACCTCTGTAAATTATACGTCATAAGATTATATGTGAGTGGTAGCTTATTGGTATGGACTATTCTAATTTTATTACCACATCTTATTTTAACGTTATTAGGGCCCATTTTCTCTATGATTTGGTATGGTCCGGAATATTGATCACTTAGTTTATCTTTTACTGGTACCTTTAGGAGGAAGACGAAGTCATTTACTTCAAAATTTTGTGCACGGACGCGTTTATCGTAGTAATGCTTATACCTATGTTTCGCCTGAATTAGATTTCTTTGAGCTTCTTCTTGACAATCGCGTAACCGATTATATAGACTTGTCAAGTATTCTACATACGAAGGCTGCATCCCATCCTCGATCGGAGGATATGCTGAAGGGATTCTAGCGGTTTTCCCAAATACAGCGGAGTCCCTTCGTGTACGCTTGTGTTATACGAGAATATTCCTAATTGTAGCCATTTATCCCAATCTTGGGATTTTTTAATATTTACTTTCAAGTACTCTGCCAGTACATGATGGGATCGTTCTATTAACCCATTCGATTGAGGATGATATGCAGTGGTTTGGCAGTGTCTTATCTTAAATCTTTTTGCAACGTTTCGCATTAACGATGAGAGAAAATTTGTTCCTTGACCGGTCAAAATTGCTCGCGGTGCGCCATAGACACAAATAAAATGTTTTACGAATGCATCAGCTATTGTTACTGCGGTTATATTACTTAGAGCTACAGCTACTGAATATTTAATCAAAAGGTCTTGTATTGTAAGGACGTAGAGGTTTCCTGATGGAGTTACGGGCAAAGGGCTCATAACATCCATTGCAACCTTTTCAAAGGCCAAGCCTGGGGTGTCCGTTATGGCCATTGGTTGCCATGTTTTTGCCCGCGTTAGCTTTTTGAGTTGACATGTACGACATTTTCTAATAAATTGTTGAATTTCAACTTTCATGTTTGGCCACTTGAACTGTTGCTTAATTCTACTTAGGGTCTTTGTTACCCCGTTATGACCGTTAACCGGGGATTCGTGTATTTCTAAGATAATTCTCTGTCTCTCTGTGGGTGGCGGTTCTGAGACCCTACCTTGACAATAAGTTATTGTAACCGGTACATCACTGAATCTTTCTTTAAATAAGTTATCAATATGACTCCAAGACAACTCTCCTAACGGATCGGTCCTGCGTATACTAAAGGATTTTAATTGGAGTTCAATAACTGCAGTGTAAATCGCTTGAATTCCTCTGTTAAAAGAGTCTTCATCTATTGTACAAGTTATTCATGCTAATATAGGTATTCCAATTATTTTATGATTTCCTACTGTTTGTATGCAAGTTCGATCCGGAGTTAGGTTGCCATTATTTAGGAGTAACTGATTTTGTTGAAATTCTAATGACCCTTCGTCAGCGGGTAATCCGTTATACGTGAGAAAAATTACTTTAGCGTCTTTTTGTAGAGATAATGTTTCTGTTGTTTCACGAATTTTAAGTTTTGTGGATTGTAGTTCATTCGTTACTGTCGTTTCTTCAGAATCTTCATCATCGTTTTCTACCTCGGAATCTGAAGTATCTGTTTCCGTTTCCTGATCCTCGTCGTTAAGCAACCCTTCCGTCTCAGGTGATGTCAACTGGAAGTCTCCTAGATCTGTTTAGTCATTGGTTATTGGAATTCGTATACTTGGAACAATAGGATTCACTTCTCGATCTACATTACGCAATTCCCAGTTCCCGGGTGGTTCTAGTTGGGGGTTTCGATTCCTTGGAGTTATTGGGGAGAATGGTGGACAGGGTTCTGATTCCTCACTACCCATACAGCACACTCTCGTTGCAGCATCTTTGCAGGATAGTTGCGGCGCAAGATGGCAACGAGCCACGCAAGGATGCCGCAACTATGCAGCAATAATTCTATGTCCGCCTGCTGCAAAGTTGCACGGCAACTTTGAGGCAACTTTGCACGGCAACTGTGAGGCAACTTCGCACAGTAACTTTGAGGCAATAGGTATTCAAATGAATAAAAAAAAAAATAATGCCAACAGTGAGATGCGAACTGATGACCTCATGGTTACTAGTCGGGAGCGCTAGGCACAAGCCCACGCTATTCGTTGGTGATTACTTTCAATCAAATGTATATATGTACACTCCACATTTTTCAAAGTCGATTTTCTCGAATTTGGCTGAATTCTTACTACTTTGGAAAATTAAAGTCCGAGTGAAGACCTTCGCGTACACTAAGTATAAACAATTTCTGACAAAGTTGCGGTATAGTTGCGGCATAGATGCGGCAAAGCTGCGGCAAAAGCTGCGGGAAAAGCTGTGGCAAAGTTGCGGCAAAAGCTGTGGCAAAGTTGCGGCAAACCTGCGGCAAAAGCTGTGGCAAAGTTGCGGCAAAAGCTGTGGCAAAGTTGCGGCAAAAGCTGTGGCAAAGTTGTGGCAAAAGCTGTGGCAAAGTTGCAGCAAATTTGCGGCAAAGTTGCGGCAAAGTTGCCGCATAGATGCGGCAAATTTGCGGCATAGTTGCGGCATACTTGCGGCATAGTTACGGCATAGTTGCGGCAAAGTTGCAATGCAACTTTGCAACGCAACTATGCAGCAACTATACAGCAACAATTCTATGTCCGCTCCGTGCAATGTTGCACGGCAACGTCGCAGCAACCATCCTGCAACTTTGCCGCAACGAAGTGTGCTGTGTGGGTAACTGAAGACAAGGGGGATGATGATTCTGGAAGGTCTAGAGGCATACTTGGACTTCGACTTCTCACTGATCTTCCCGCTGGTTAGGATGGAATTGTGTTATTGGTTCCGTCTTCTTGGATGGGGTTTATAGGGAAGATTTCTTTTACTGGCGGGTTACGTGATAAAGCGTCGGCATTGCTATTAATTTTACCTGGTTTATGAACTATTTCATATTCGTATTCTGAAATTTTGAGTTTCCATTTCTAGAGCCTGGAAGTTGGGTCTTTGATAGAATTTAACCAGATTAGTGGCTTATGATCCGTGACAATAGTGAATTTCTTCCTATAGAGATAAGGTTGGAAATGGGTTATGCAATAGATCACCGCTAAACATTCCTTTTCAATTGTTAAGTATTTTTGTTCGGGAGGGCTAAGAAGCCTGGAGGCGTATGCCACAGGCAGATCTTTTCCTGGAATTCTCTGACTAAGAACCCCGCCAATGGCGTAGCCAGACGCATCCGTGGTTAGGATAAATTGTTTTGTGAAATCCGGGTATTGAAGGATAGGTTCTTGGATCAAGGCGTTTCGAAGCACTTCAAATGCTAATTGTTGGGCATTTCCCCACTTAAACGATTTATCCTTTTTTAGAAGGTCAGTAAGTGGTTTCGCTACTTTTGAGAAGCTACTCACGAAGCGTCGATAGTATCCGGCCAGTCCTAAAAACTGTTTTATGTTTTTGGCATTCTTTGGTACAGGAAAGTTCTTTACACATTCTATTTTCTTTGGATCTGGTTGGACACCATTTTCACCAATAATATGCCCCAAGTTGTAATTTGAGATTTGCCTCCTTTAACCTCCCCATTAACCGCCTAAATTTTATGGCATGCTCCTCGAGTGATTTGGCGTAAATCACTATATCATCCAGATACACAAAAATTTCATTCCCTTGTAAGCCCGATAAAACAGTGTGCATTAACCTTTGAAACGTTGCTGGTGCATTTTTTAACCCGAATGGCATACGTTTGAATTGAAAATGCCCGTGTGGGGTTGAGAAAGCCGTCTTATGTGCATCCTCAGTATTCATTGGAATTTGATGAAAACCCGATGCGAGGTCAAAGACAGAAAAATATTTAGAACCGCCCAACTGATCGAGGATTTCAGTGATATTAGGGAGTGGGTATGCGTCACCCACCGTTTTCTCATTTAACAAACGGAAATCTATGACTAGTCGCCACCGTTTATTACCCCGGGGATCTGGTTTTTTGGGTACAATCCAGATTGAGTAATTATATGGAGATTTTGAAACTTCAATTATATCGTTCGTAAGGAGTTCCTGCACCTGTCTGGTTATTTCCTCCTTATGGCATGGGGAAAATCTATACTGTTTGATGTTAATAGGTAAATTATCTGTGGTATGAATGGAATGGTTTATTTCGGTAGTCTGTGACAGAGAGGCACCGGGTAAATGAAATAGATCTAAATGTTCCTCGACTAACGTGATCACATGTTTCCTTTCCTCTGGATTCAAATGATTGAGACGTAACAACTGTAAAGTTTCTTCGACAAGACTTTCAGATTGGATATTCATACAGGTGGCAATCTCAACTTCATTCAGGTGGGTCGAATCTAGGATTTCATATTCATGTAGTCGGTACTTCTATATCAACATCCTCTTCGGTAGTGTTATAAATTCTAAGATATGCTGTGCCACGTATATTTGATACAATACAGTGACCAAAAAAAAGACCCTTTTGAGGCGTGAACAAAGGAAGATATCCCTCAGGAACCTGTGGATTTGAGACATGAACTTTGAATGGTGCATTTGATCGTGCTGTTACGTGAATTACTTCGCGTGTAAGAAAGGGGACATGTATACGACCCCATTTCAGAAGTTTTTGTGAATAGTCTAACTGTACTGAATTGGAAGTAAGAAACGCAGAGCCCAGAATTCCATCCTGAGGAATCGGGAAGTCGTTCTCTACGACGTGGAACAGAACATATTGATCGCATAAATTTACTTCTACGGTCCCAAGCGTATAAACATACATTTCAGAGATCGCTTTTAAAGCAACTTCAGAAGTCGAATCAACCACGGCTGATTTAAGGGCTTGTAGTTTAATTAAATTTAATTGAGAACCAGAGTCAACCATTAGAGTAGCTTTCTGAGTAAACTGTCGGGCAACTAGAATAACCGATGGAATATTTTTGGCGTTACTTAGGAGGATTCGGGCGACTCGTTTGGTGGTTGTTCGTGGGAAATCGGTTCCACTTCTTCCACTTCCTCCACTTGAATCGCATTGTTCTCGGGGTTTCGCGCGGTCCACCGTTTACCCGCGGGCCCCTTTCCCCGTTTCCCGACGTCGAATTTTGGCGTTGAGCTTGCTCCTCATTGTACTTTAACTTTCGACATTCCGCAATTACGTGGCCTGGATTTTTGCAATAGTTGCATACTATGGGGGTACGCGAAGCTGTCTGCGTTGGGGGTACCTGCCCATCATTACGAGTGTTACTCTGATCGCGGTAATTACGATTATTATTGGAGGAATCCCCTGAAGGGGGTGGTGAAGGGGATGGTTTCCCATTAAAATTGTTTCTGTTCCCCCAAAATGGTGTTTTGTACCGTGCTTTTTCGGTTTCTATAATTTTTGACAACTGTACCGTTTTTAATACAGCCTTATCGAAGTCTTCAAGTCCCTCAACCTTCAAAGGGAGTGCAATTTCGGGTTTAAGCCCACGCACAAATGCCTCTAAGATCTCCGCTTTTAAATTTTCTTCCACACTTTGTGTTAAAAATCCTTGTAGTTTCTCCTCACCCTCTCTTACTGCCATTTTTAATTCTTTGACCCTAGCAATATAATCCAACACGTGTTCGTTTGTTTTTTGAAATATATTCCCTAATTCCCCGCGATATTGGTTCAATGATTTCACTGGTGCAAAGGTTTTCTTTATGTGTTCGCAAAGATCCGCCATCGTTACGAAAGTTAGATCTTCAACAGCTAGAAACGCATGTCCTTGCAGCTTATTTATTGTCATTTAAATTAGCGAGACTTCCAAATGATAAGGGAGCATTTCACGAGTGCGAAGGCAAGCTCTACAGAATTGGTGAACAGGGATTTTATACCCATCAAACGCGGGAATAACTTCTAACGCATCTCTCAAACGCGGCATGAGACCTGGAGTTGAAGTGGGGTGAGGATCCTGAGCAGGTGGAGAAGGTGAAACTATATCTGTGGGCGACCCACGTTGGGGTTCTTGTCATACTCGATCCCTCTGATCACGTAATTCATTTTGCAATTGCAGAATGGTTTGTCTTAATTCGGCAACGTTAGGTATTGAATTTGAGGCCTGTTCTTGTTCTATTCTAACCTTTTCTCGTTCTATTCTATCCTTTTCCTGTTCTAATTCCTGTCGCGCCGCTCGGAGAGAGTCTGCCTCACTCTTGATACCTTCTTCCTGACCTTTAAGTTGTAGTTCTTTTGCTAGAACACGCTCTTGTAAGAGATATAATTCGGCTTCCGTAGGCGCGGTTGAACGGGTATTAACCCCTCCTTTATCTCCTTTATTGGGCATATTGTAAACTTCTAATTTCTAACAACTAGTCTAGACTATCCCACCGCTGCCACCAAAAATTGTCACGTCCTGAGTAATGGAAGGCTCGTCAACAAAGGCGGGAATATTTAAATGACAATTTCAAAGGTTCGTCACCAGGGTAGCGACACTCCATACTTGTGATTTTGTTATCATGGATAACGCCATCTGAGCGGATTGGGGTAAAACTAAATTCATTAAATTACTGTAGGCGGGAACTTTGAAACGTGGGTTTACTACTATTCAGGTATAGCGAATTCGGTGCCTCGCACTGATTCTGCACTGGTGTCAGAAAATGACTCGAATTGGTTGATTCTTATAGTGCTATTTTCGTTTCTATCAGAAATAACCAGTCAAAGTCATTTTCTGGCACCAGTGCAGTGTCAGTGCGAGACACCGAATTCGCTATTAAATTCATCGAACTTCAGAAATAACTGAGATACAATTTCTGTACTACACATAATCATATTTTATACATTCTATATACAATATAAATGTGTGCAGTCGTACAGAAATGGCATCTGAATCGTTCCTATTTGAACAAAAAAAAATTAAACGATACACATTTTTTTAGTTAATGAAATCTTTTATTTTGAATATTAATCGCTTGTATTAACGTATTGCTAATTTCTGGCCGATATTTCACACTGACTTTTTGATTTATAATATTATTAATATTCCTACAAAACTGTATGATACACATTAATACAATTTGTTGTGTGATTATATTAGAATATGTATCGCTGTGTGGACAAATAAAACTAAAGCGGACATATCTTCTAACATATAAGTCAATCGTTTTCATAATATCGTGTGTGATATGCTCCGTGCGTAAAATACACATAGTAATGTTATAACATTGACTTATCCATTCTAAAAAGTACGTAATATACTGGTCGATTACACTGTCTGCAGAGTGTGAAGCTTTATTAAAAATATGTAATTTACATAAGTCGCATGTCATGCGTGTATGAATTGTGTCGTTTAAATCTTTTACCAAATATTCCATGATTCTATTGTTAACGGCAGTCTTCATTTCGTTTTGTAACTTTATGTGAACCCGAGGTTCTTCGGTAATTATCACAGCCCGCGTATCATTGTTGATGTTATTTAAATTTTTGAACTGTATTAGGGGCATTTCAATTGTTTGTTCACAATTGGTCATATTACCATGCCTGGTAGCCATGTGTCTTAAAAATAGCGATTTGTACGACTCACTAAATTGTTTGCACGTTGGGTTAATTAACGGCCCTCTGTGCTGCCTAATTTGAGAAAAATCACAATTTTCTCACAACTTATGAAACACTTTTGACTAAAGCACGCTGAAAACAACGCTTATGAATGCTTATGAATGCTTATGGACGCTTACGGACGCTTACGCACGCTTATGGACGTTTATGCTGGCTTATGCATGCTGTAGAAGACGGGAGCGCCTCTCGTGGCGGCTCCCCACATATTGTAGCGATCTGACCAGGGGGCAGAAACTCAAGCAAAACTTTTGGTTTGTAGGGTTCGGCGTTTTCCCCCTCCTCGAGTACTGTTCAGGAGTGGGGATAGTCCGCGACCGGCGAGCGTCGCTCGGCGACGAGAGAACAGACCAGAGAGAGTTCCAGAGCACGTGATATACGTGCTACGTGTCCGCACTGTTGGGACACGTGTTCATTGTAGTACCATAATGGGTACCACGTACTGGACCACCTTCCCTGCATCGTGAAGGGGTTGTTCATTAAATATATATATATACCTCATATGGTTGTACAAGTGATATCCAGCCCGTATCCAACTAATGCGGCAGTGGGGCCGCTGGGGAGAAAGCATAAACATGCTTCCCCATCCAAATCCCTACAGGTTTAGTATTTGCACGCCATCTACATTGTGAGAGATTTTGTTTGAACTAAAATTCAATATGGCGGCATGTGCCGGGAAAATTAAATATACTCAGAATCTGCATACTGTAATATGTAGAATAAGAAATACATTTGTTGACACGTTAAGAAGATTTGGATATGAAATTCAGGTGTTAGAGAAAAATATTTAATTAAATTTGCAGTAACTGAATTTAATTAAATATTTCACATTCACCTGAAGTTTCTTATCTAAACCTTCCCCATTTTTTCAGTTATTATTGGCATAATTGGACATTATTTTGCCAACAATAACTGATAATGCCAACAAATGTATCTCTTACCCTACATTTTGTATAAGATACTTAATTGTAAAAAATACAAGTAGAGGTAAGGATTAGTGAGTGGCTCCGATTTTTCTTTGAAAAATGTTCCATATATTGAGTTGAACAGTTTGCTTAAACGCTATAGTGCCAAGAAATTATATACTTATATTACATTGTTAATTTATCTACATATATGTATTCCTTCGTACGCGACCTCCATATAGATGGTGGTCCTCTACCTATGGTCAATACTTCGGGGGATGATTCTACAGGCAAATATAAGTCGAAAATTCAGAGTGACGAATTTGCTGTAGAGGCTTCGTTTTTGAGAAAATTGACTTTGAATTTGACCTAAATACGCGTACATCGTAGGTGCTTGAGTGGCACGCAGACGTTAGGGGAATGTCCTATGGGCAGTATACTGTCGACATCGTAGCCGGATTTCGCCCCAAGCAGGAACCGACGAGTTCTATATACAACATAAAGGATATTTTACTTATTATTATCGTAATTATCATAATTATTACCAATATTATGTCATGCATACCTGCGACACCCGTACCAGCTTGGCGCACGTTGTCTGAACCGTACTCGGCGCCCTTACAAATGCAAGTCATTTGCAACGTAGATCCTCCTCTGCATCTTTCATTCTGTTTTTTGTCTGTCTGCTCCTGTGAACTTAAAGGGTGAATTAAATTTATCAAAAGTTTTGATAATAAAGTTTAAAACCTAAAAATACAAAAACATCACGAATATTCAAATAAACAAGTGTCTTAAATGTAACTCAAACCGTACATAAAACTTTCTTACCTGTCACTCTCTTTGCAGTTGCTCCACTCTTTTGCACATTCATTTTAAGTTAAACAGTAAACACAAGTAAAAACTAGCGTTTCACTCAAGTTTTATTTCTTTTCACTTATAAGACAGTGTAAGTCTCAGCCGATCGTGTATGTACAGACACAAACACAACTATACCGCGACACTAACGCCATCTACATTGTGAAAGCCCCTCCTTCCGGTCTAAACGCTATCCCGGAAGTTCCCTATTCAGTTTCCACCCCCTGGATCTGACTCTGGGTCGACTGCCGTGGGATCACCCAAGGATAAAGAAGGGGTCACCACCCTAGATAGGGAAAGGAAAGAGCGTTTCGTCCCGAGTCCGCCAGAGGACTTGTCAGTAAGGCTTACCTGGCGGAACCCTGCCTTAGACACGCTGGGTATCAGGACTGGGACAGAACTCTTATATATACCAACCGGAGGGCGGTAGAACACCAGCGAGAAACTCTCGAGCCGGGTAACCCTCTGGTGGCGTGTCGATGAACCTTACCGGATCCCTACAATATTCGCGCGAGCAACACCATCTAGCGTACAATTCTCTCACTAAATTGAGTACAGCGCCGCCACACGGATTGGTGTAAAACCAATCTCGTGCAAACAGTTCCCTCAAGAGAGAGTGTCACCACAGACCAGGTATAGAATAGACCTCCCATTCTTTTGTCTTCAGTGTCACTGGTCTGAAGTACCGATATTCTGAAATAACCACTGGTTTTCGAGCGCCCTCTCGAATTTCGAGCGGTGGGTGCGGGAAACATAATGTGTTTCTAGCATTGACACAGGTAAAGCTGCCGGTATCACCGAGAAAAGTATAGAAGCTGTGTTATACAGGGTGTCCCACTAAATCGGTTCACCTCAAATATCTATTATTTTAAGTAATAAGCGAAAATATTATTTATATAAGTTGTCTGGTTGTAAGAAACACAAAATACAGTGAAACTAGTTTCTTTACAGGCATAGATCAGATGTGGAGGTAAATTTTATTTTTTCAAATGGACTGTCAAATTTTTTATCGTCAAATTCAATAGAATAGCGAATTCTGAGTATGAAAGTACTAAAGTGCATTAATTCTAAAACTTATTGTTTCTGATATATTTAACGTTGTCCAACCTATTACTTTGATTATGAAACATATTCGAAGCTATGCTCAGTTCATTTCGGATAGCCAGCCGTTGAATGCGGAAATAATACAATGAAACAATAAATACGAACGTGAAAGGGCGCTTTTTTACTCTTGAAAGTATAAACATGCCATGTGAGGCGTGTGTAATAAACCAATTAAACGACACTTAATATAAATTCAAACATATTGATATATTTATTAAAGCATGATACAGAAACTAAACAAATAATTCAATTTATCACGCAGCAGAATATAAGGAATATTCCAACCAGTTCAAATCATTTTTTGGAAGTATTTGAAGCATTCGCAGAGTACATATTATATCGAACTTGATGCGACTTTGTTTTTCAGCTACCTGTCTTGTCTCTTTTCACTATTTCACACCTTCAAGGGGAAGGGCGACAGCAAGTCACAGTAGTGTAAGTGATAGGGATGCACCACTACAGTGGTTCGCGCTATGTCGGTGTGCCATCCTTTCAATGGGACGGTTAAAGACCCAACATCGAGTCGAACCAGCGCGAGTACAGCAAGCCTAAATTTTCTTATGTCGCGGGTCCTGTCCCGTGTTCTTCGAGAAATGATTCGATTTTCCTACTGACACGGACGGACCGTCCCTTACGAGACTTTCCTATTTTTCGGGTGCCTGTACTTTCTCTCGCGTGGTCGGCGCTGGGACTATTTAAAGAGCAAGCGAAAGGGGTACTTTTCATGTATCATTTATTCATACTATAAAAGAACAATTGGAATTAAATATCGGCAGCAAATAAGATTCATTACACGTATGAGAACGAAATATTTGATACTGGCTCGCACTCATCTCTCCTTGTATTTAAAGCGAGGGTGGAACCAAGTATTTTCGTAATCTACGTTAGAAAACAAGCAACTTTTGTTGGAAACATTTTTTCTTAAAACCATTCCAAACTATTTTTCGATGTCTAGATGCTAGAAGACAGGCAAAAGGTCGGAAGCTAAAATGGTTGCAAAATGAGAAGTGAAAATCACATTTAGTATCTTGACCTGCAGGAGTAGGTATCGTTTACACCACTTGGGTTTTCCCCAACTACTTACAGTAAAGTCTCCCTATGGGCTCGGTTTTGTGCACACGATGAGGGCTTGTCGCTATCCCCACCACTTCTGTCTCACTCTTGTCCGGCGAAGGCGAGAGCGAGATGGAACGAGAGCGAGCGAAAGGCGCTGAAAGCGAGCGAGGACGGTACGAGACAGACGACGCGTTGATGTTTTGTCTCGCTCCGTCTTTCGGAGGCCTGACACTCCGTCCTTTGCATGCGCGGCGGGCGTGCGCGATGGTCGCAAGGGCTTAAGGTGAGCACGGGAACCGCTTCGCTAAATATTGACGCAGGCCCGGCTTTTTGCGCCCTGGGCGGAAAGTCGACAATAGGTGCAAAATGGTATTTTCATTGCTGGTATTGTTGAAAATAAACTTTAAAATTAAATATTACAAGTTGTACTATAAGTGGTTTAATACTACAAATAAAAATTCAGAGTAAGGTCATCAATAAACTCAAATAAATATATTATAATAAATGGCGGAATTTGGCAAGTTCACCTAGGGCCCAAAAAAGACTCGTGCCGTGCCTGGCTATCTGACCGTCGCCCGCATGCGTCGAGCAGTCACGATTCCATCTAAGCGCTCGCACCCGTCGCGCACGCCTGCCACGCACGCAAAGCGTTCCATCTCGCTCCCCCTTCGACCAGAAAGAAGCGAGAAACGAATACTCGGAATTAGGACTCTGGTCTCCATGAGGGCTCATCGCCGGTCCCGACCAGCGAGCCCATAGGGAGACTTTACTGTACCCAATGACCGTCTACCCAGATTATTGTTGCCGCGACGCGACCCCCTCAACCATTCTTTGCGCGCTGCCCGACAACTGACTCCTGCCACAATCACATACCCCAAAAATCAGTCACACCAAAATCACGTCACACGTCACTCTTTCAAACAGTACTCGCTCCTACAGAACACACCTATCTGCTCATTCTCCACATTCATTGTACAGTGTGTAGAAAAATTATTGGTCGTTGCTGTTGGGGGGCGAATCTACACCTCTGGATCGGTGGTCATTTATAAAATAATGTGTCCGCGAAATTGTTTATAACATTGAAAATTAATGTTAAATTTTTTGGTAAACTTGTCGAAAAGCTACCTCCTCACCGATTTCAACGACCTTCACATATGTTGTCAAAGTCATCATTCTGAACAACATTTCCCTTTAAACTTTTTGGCGGTCGGCTTTGGTTTACGAAATATTCGCACAAAACATTACTTAACACTAGAATTACCGAGTTTAACACATACATCGGTTCGCTACCATGCTTTACGCCCCCCCCCCCCCCGCCATAATCTAGCCGCAACTAATACTAATACCGTCGGCTATGAAACAGATATATTATGCCGAAAGTTTTTTATTAATATCTCCGAAACTGAGGTCGACCGTCAAAAAGTTTAAAGGAAAATGTTGTTCAGAATGACGACACTGACAACATACAGTAGAGCGTCAATTATCCAAACGTCAATTATCCGAACCTCGATTATCCGAACCAGTGCTGCATCATCACTATCCCCACCACTGCTTAGAACGAGTGTAGCGGTATTGATTGATTGATTGACTTTTGCGTAATATAAATTAACGCAGTAGTACTCTTATATTTAATAAGTAATTTTAGATGTAATTCCTATAGTTATAAACTGTGTAAAGTACATGCTTCATTCTCCGAACTGTTCGATTATCCGAACAATTCGAATTTCCGAACTACCTCAGTCCCAAGCAGTTCGGATAATTGACGCTCTACTCTACTGTATGTGAAGGTCATTGAAATCGGTGAAGAGGTAGCGGTTTGACAAATTTACCAATTTTTTTTACATCAACGTATTCTGCGGGTTGAAAGGGGAAAATGTTTGAAAGAAGCCATATGACGCAAAGGAACCCTTTGGTAACAAGAAAAATTGTTAAAGATTTCGGAACGACTTGATTGTGTAGAGTTACACGCATATGTAGGCATGGAGCCACCACTACTCTGCTGCTTGATACGAGATACATCATAAGATTACCATAATTTATTAATCATTTTTTAATTAGTTATTATAGGAAGTGTTCAAAATGATAAATGAAAGTGTACACAGAGTATCCCGGGTACACAGTTAAAAAAATTGAAAAAGTTGAAAAAGTTAATATAAACCCATGTCCGCAAATAATTTATTAGGGAATTATAAGATAGCAGAGATTCGTTACATCGTAAGTGAAGTTGTACAATGCTTCTCCGTTGTATGGGTCTGTAGCATTGCTGAATGATAAAGAAATGAAGAAATTTTTGTTTGCCTTTTAAAAATGCTGTATTAATTTGACATCGGGACACCCTGTATATAAATTCTCACCGCTATTACAATTTTCATTCCTACCGCTTATAGCGCTGCACTATTATTTCATGCTTAGCCGTTAACGTTGGATGCGACACGGAAATGGTAATGGGGCTCTACATGATGTAAGGACATAAGGGCTGTGTTCCAATTCACGCATTATGCGCATAGACCGCAGCGCAGACGCTGCGCGCATGAAGAGCGTTCCGTTTCCAGCAGCGCATGAACCGCAGTATCGAAACGGAACGGGTTTCGATGCGTCTGATGCTCGTGAGGTTACGCGGGAATGTTCAAACTTACTTACAAATAGCTATGCAGTTGGATAGATTACGGTTAATTTAATTCGAGACTTTTGGACAGTGGTCGAAGCACGCTTCCTAACTACATCGGTTACTTCGTCCTAAGGATCGGGAACCGACTCCTAACGAAATTTGATGGCTGTATTGGTTCCTGGATTTTCTCAACCCGAGTTTTTCTATTCTTCTTGAACAGCGATAATTATTGAAAGCGAAGACCATATTTTATGAGTTTTACAAGACGAACTGCTGCTTACCCAGCGTAATTTGGTAAGCAGATGTGTAAAGGAAAAATGAAGTTATTTATTATCCGCGTCCGGGGTAAATTCAAGGTTTTGAAAGCTATTGAATAGAACCGCAGGCTCTCGTACGTCTTCTGGTTTAAAGTATAGCTGTAAAGTTAGCATTATAAGAGCACGTTCGAAAAACTTAGCAGTAAAAGCCTTTAAGAAATAACAATGCGCGCTACGTATTTGCTTCCTTCCTCATCTTTCGTTTTGACCCTGCCTAAAACCGTCTAGTCTAGAAATTGAGTCCGTTGCGTTGGTTGCAATTCATACAGCGAGTGCAGAGATGACAGTACTGTTACGCTATCGCTTGAATATGGCCGCGGAAATGTATATAATCGATATATATAGAGTACGTAGGAGCGAGATTTGAAACGGAGGACGAAGAAGAGTGTTTATTAGAGAGCGCGTCATGCTTTTCGGGGGGGTTTTTCCCTGCTATTTTAAACGTGTCCTTACAATGGAACATCTGATGCCTGAACTCAGAAGGCGTACGAAAACCTGGGATTGTATTCAATAGCTTTTAAGTTACCGTTAGACTAGGCGAGGGTAATAAATAGCTTAGCTTTTTCCTTTGCACATCTGCGTGCCAAATTTCGTCGAGCGGGCAGCGGCTCGTCTCGTAAAAGCATTTAAAACTCTGTCCTCCCTTTCTATAATTGCCGATGTTCTGTTAGGATAAAACTCTGACCGGAAGAGGCCGGAGTCATAAAGTCATAAACTTTTCCGAGCGACGTCGTCTTGACCCTGAGGGTTGCGCGTACTTACCTGCGAGATATGTATGTACTGTACGTAGCCTATGTACTACCCCCATGTCATCGGGAAGCGTGCCTCGATCACCAGACGAGAGTGGGAGGAAGCATGAAGGAAGGGCGAAAGACAGCCCACTAACGAAGCTTGAGGGATGTCATCATGCTGATTGGACTACAAGGATCTAAGGGAGGATCAGGAAGATCTCGACATCGACTTCGTCGACGAGCTCGGAGCGCTTGCTTCAACACCGCATTCATTCTGTCGCTAACCAGCTTACTGAGCAGATAAAATACACTTCGAAGTTTATATTGAAAATAGTTTCTGTGTACTTTGTTTCATTTAAAATCCCGCGCACTCCAACGAGCAGAGCGGTTTAGCGCTCCACGGGCACCAATCCACGTCCAGTTCCCAATATCCCCGCTGAAATACGTAACAGTACCAATTTCGTAGAATTCCCTAGAATCCTCCAACTTCTAGCGCATAATGCGTGCAGCGAGTGCAGAAAATAAAAGCATGGGCAGTCAATGCGCATATTACGCGCATGCGTATTTGTCGCTTTACGTGTGCTTCTGTATTTCGAATTCGATTACTGCAAACAGGGGAAAGCAGGGTAATTGTGGCTATATAAGCAAGAAAATATAACCTACATATATGCTAATTACATGACAATAAATGTTTATTGGAAATTTCGTTCTTTTACACTACATTTGTCAACTTTTTATGACTTAACATCCTTCCAAAATATTATTGTTACGCCGCAACGGTATCTTTATGAAATCGGGTATAGCATATAGGTTATATTTTCTGTCACTTCGGGGAGCGGATTACGAAGTTGTGGAGTGTAATTATTCATGATTAAGAAATCAAAATTTCCATTCATAACGTCATTTTCTGAGTACATTTCATCGAAATAGTAAGTTTTAGCTTAATTTGTTTATGTTTACCAAATTCGTGCGTTTTATTACATTCTAATTGATTTTAGCTTCAATTTTCAGGTTTACAGATTTTAATGCTTGATAGGGTTATGGTTGATTCTGGTATCAATTTTCGCGTTTTCAGTGGTATGGAATCGTTCGTGGTTGTAAGTAATTATAGCATCTATTCTCAAATTCAAATGTCTGTGCACTTTATCAGATTCTAAATCATTTTGGCTTCATTGTTCAGGTTTACAAATCTATGCACTTCATAAGGTTTTGGCTGGACAAAATAAGTCTACACAAACTCGTTAAACAGATTAATTGTTTATTTGTTAAAATTGTAAGGACACATGCCCCAAATAAACAGCCTACAAAGAAATAAACAAGCGTTTGTAAATCACCAGTTCTCGTCCCAATGGAAATTTTGATTTCCTAACCACGCATAATTACATTTCTCGATTTCATAAAGATACCGTTCCGGCGTAACAATAATATTTTGGAATGATGTTAAGTTATCAAAAATTGACAAATGTAGCGTAAAAGAATGAAATATCCAATAAACATTTATTGTCATGTAGCATATTTATAGGTTATATTTTCTGTCTTTTCGAGGAGGGGGCCACATAATTTCGACGCGCGTTACGAAGAGTAGCACGTTTCATTTTTTTCAAAGTTTTTCAAGGCGTACGTAAAGAGACAAATACGCATGCGCGCATGAACTACACGCTTCATGCGCTAGAAGTGGGAGAATTCTAGAGAATCCTATGCGCCACCAACGCCACTGTTACGTGTTGTAGCAGGAATTTCAGGATGCGGATGCGAATGCGGATGGGTTCGCTGCCCGTGGAGCGCTAATGCACTCTGCTCACGTTCGCCTCTTGGTGTCAGCCTCCAGCTTCTTCCAGTGATAATTAGGTTCAATAAATTGACTCAGACTTGTTCGTGTTGTAACTTGGTTTTGGTTTATATTTTAAAGACAAATTAAAGATACGTCTAATAGCTTTGGTCGTTGATCAACGAATGCCGATGTACAAAGAAGCCGTCGTTCAGAATTGAAATGTACATGTTTTGTTAATAAAGTTATCCAATTACACAAATGGTTTCTTAATTAATTATTTAACAAATTATCTGATTGGTTCTTCGTTTACTAAGAACGAGCGTTTCACGTGGTATCGGTGATTTTTGAAGCAAAGCAACCGAAACCAATATTTAATCAATATTATTTAGCGAGCGTCTCCAAGCAGTACTCACTGGAATGATTTGTTCATAGTTTCAGTTACTTCGTTTAACAATTTGAATTTGGCGCGTCTAAGCTTGGCTATGTAAAGCCTTCCAACATTAAGCTCTTTCCACATGTTACCACGCAGTACCGTAACATTCCTTCCCCCTTATGAAGAAAAGGTGTTTTCATAAAACAACTTTTCTAAACTTGCAATGACAGATTTAAAGTTCGTTGGCAGTATGAGACTGAATATTGAAACGTCTTCTTTTGGAAAAGAATGCACAAGGGAGAGAATAAAACCTTAACCTTAACCTTAAATTCTCAATTCCCTAGGTAGTAATACGATTACAAGTACATATACTTCAATTAGTACTTTGATAAACATGCAAAATTTGAACGTAACATTTAATAACAGTATAGTAATAATTAAATTAAGATTTATAAAGGAATGTCTTTAACACAGAAATCTTACATCTATGTATTATCAGTGGAGCAACCCGGTCTAATACATGCTAACTTGAGTTTGTTTGTGTGTACAATTTTGAATTTATTGGAACCCAACATTATTTCGACAGTTAAATCGTTGATTGCTCTACTGATTTTGTAAGGACCTAGCCAATGACAATCTAATTTGGTTCGTGGTTCTTTTAGTAAGTACACGTCGTCGCCCACGTTAAATTTACGAGGGTTTGCCTCACGGTCGTAATACCTTTTGCTTCTCTCTTTAGCCCGTTGCAAGTTTTCGGCAGCAAGTGTCTGAGTAGTAGTGATTTTAACAAAAAGATCGTCGAGGTATTGGACGAAGGTGCGCGATACTCTCTCTCTGGCAAACTCAGACGGAATTACCGCTCTCACTCCAAAGACCAATTCGTGTGGAGTAAACCCCGTGGCTTCATGGACTGAAGTATTGTATGAAAACATACCGAATCGAATCCACTCGTCCCAATCACCTTTTGTGCAATAATGCCTTAAATAATTGACGAAAACTCTGTGTGCTCTCTCAAGGGAACCTAAGGACTGAGGGTGGAACGCCGTGGAAGTTATCCTTTGTATCCGGAATATTTGGCAAAATCTTTTCATCACCTGACCGACAAAATTCCTTCCCTGATCAGTGTGTATAACCCTCGGACAACCAAATCTACTAATAAACTGTTCGGCCAGGGCCACTGCTACAGTTGTTGCTTCTATATTGGCTAACGGAATGGCATCAGAGTACTTGGTTAAGTTATCCTGCAGGGTAAGTAGATACTTATTCCCGTTTTTAGTTAAAGGTAGAGGCCCTACAATATCCATTTGGACCTTTTCGAAAGCTCGCATTGGCGTGTCCGTGATGCACATGGGTTGTTTAATTTTTGTAGAATGGATCTTATTTCTCTGACAGGTGGGACAAGAACGAACAAATTCTGAAATTTCCCTCATCATCCCCTGCCAATAGTAAAGTTCCCTCACATACTTCTGGAGTTTCCCCACACCCCTATGACCACCGGCTGAAGACTCGTGAGATTCTTTGATTAACTTTAAACGACCAGACCTGGCTGGTGTAATAATTTCGCCAGTGCATACAGTAATCAAAAATTGAGAATCGGTGAAAATTAGCTTAAATAAATCCTCTACCTTTTCCCATTCAGGGTCGTTAAAACTATCAAGATCTTTTGAAATACTAAAGGTTTTTAATGAACTCATGAAGTTTTTAAGTGCCCTTAGGGAGGCTTCTATATAACCAAAATTTAAACGTCCCGCAGAATTATCCCTGAAGAGTAAAAGGAAAAAGGAAAATTGATCACCAGGGAGTGCCATAGCATCGCCAACCCCAAGCCGATATTGTCGCATCTGTTGCAAGGAAAATCTATTTCGTCTCAACAAATCAATCGTAACTTCGGAAGTAATTTTGCCATTAAGTGGTAAAAAATGAGCAAGATTGTCCCTCCGCATGTATAAATGATCCTTTACGTACAGGATGGTTGGCAGAAGGGAAAGGTGAATTGTTTGTCTATTTATGTTCACATTATTAGCCATAACTTCACTAATCTCCATATTACGTGGCTCGTTTATTTCAGAATCTACTGAGGTCTTTTTAACGAGGGACTCCCGTGCAGCTTTGATCGCAGAATAATTCGGTATGTCAACCTCAGACATTTCAGCCTCTGGATTTCCACTTCCAGGCATAACAGTTTCTTTTCGTATCTCTTCATCCATAGTGCAACAATAACAACAACAAGGTGCCCCTCTACCTTGACGATCAACACTCTGGAGCCCCATGCAAGTCACCGCAGGGGTCGACGAGTCACAGGGTCTCTTAGGAGCACTGCGAGCCCCGGGCTCATATCGAACACAGGCCGCCGCCCTAGTCTCCTGAAGCGCGATCCAGAGGCTTGGAGTCAACGTTTGCCGACAGGAGGTTCGAAACGGCGACACCATGTCCGACTGGGAGAACCCTCTAGAATTCTCAAGTTTTCTTTCAAATGTAAGTGGTTCTAACGCATCAGTTTGTAAATTCAATGCCTCAGAATTATCAGCTTCTATCTTCTCGCGCGCCAAGAAGACAGATGCCACCATTACTTCTATTTCATTACATGTATTTTTGTCGTCTGTTACATCCACCATTGAATCTGGAAACGGTGTCATGTCTGTACAGACAAGCACCCTCTCCGGATCCGCAGAGTCAGAATGGATCGTATCGTCAGTCGGTGCGTTCGGTGATCGAGGGACGATGCTTTGGCAAGGATCAACAGGGTTTCGCGAGAGTGCATCCGCGTTAGAGTTGGCTTTCCCCGGTTTGTAAACTATGTTATAATCGTACTCATTTAGACGAATTCGCCATCTCATTAATTTGGATGTGGGATCTTTAGCGTTATGGAGCCACACTAGAGGGCGATGATCAGTAATCAAGGTGAATTGTTGGCCGTACAGGTAAGGTCGGAAATGCTCTACTCCAAATAACACAGCCAACAACTCCTTTTCGATTGTGGAATAATTCATTTCAGCGGCGTTCAAGTTCGTGGAGCATAAGGAATTGGTAGATCACTACCGACTCTACCCTGACTCAACACAGCACCTACAGCATAGTCCGAAGCGTCAGTGGTTACAAGGAAAGGTTTTGTGTAATCAGGGTATTGCAGCAGGGGCTCCAAACAAATTATATCCCTCAGCTCCCCAAATGACCTTTGAACCTCTGAGGTCCAACGAAAAGGAATATCTCTCTTTAGTAAGCTAGTCAGGGGTTTGGCAATTTTGGCCATGTTGGGGATGAATCTCCTATAATAGCCCACGAGGCCCAAGAATTGCTTCACATTTTTCCTTGTTTTAGGTATGGGTAATTGCTTTACGGCTGAGACTTTTCCGGGATCCGGTTTCACCCCCGCGCTCGAAATTACATGACCCAGGTAAACTATCTCCTTTTGTAAAAATCGGCATTTTTGTGGCTGTAAAGTTAACCCGGAATTTTGTAGTCGCGCTAAAAGTACTTTTAATTTCCGATTATGTTCTTCAAGTGAATCCGCATAGATGACAATGTCGTCCATATAGACGAAAAGTTCGATACCTTGTAACCCGGTTAATATCAAATCCATAACTCTTTGAAAGGTAGCGGGCGCGTTTTTTAGCCCGAACGGCATCCTATTGAACTCAAAATGACCGTGTGGGGTTGAAAAGGCAGTTTTCGGTTTAGATAACGGGTCAACGGGTATCTGGTGGAACCCTGCGGCTAAGTTTAAGATGCTAATCAGAATACGAATCAGATACGCTACTTTCTAAGGGAGTGGAATTTTGGAACGGCACTACATCTAGGGATGGAGCAGTGGAGCCGGAGGCACCCAGATTAGGCACCGCCACCACATCCTCCACTATGAAACAATCACCACTACTCAGACGGTTCTTGCGTCTTTTTACAAATTTTCGTGCGTACGGCGGCATTTTAAACTAACAAATGTAACGATTCTAACGGCGATATTGAAATATAAAATTTGTTATGAACTCACAGGTACAATGACGTAGATTAGTGAACTAAATTCGACTCGCACGACTGACTGCTGGTTCGCTCGACTTCCCCGTTCCGAAGATCTGCTGGCACGTCCAGCGACGACTGCGTTGCTTCAGCTGCTCCTGGTTCCGTGGAAAGATCCCTTGGATGCTGGTTCCCTCGTGGATTCTCCGTTCTGCGTGGATGCTGGATCCCTCGCGGATACTCCGTTCTGCGTATGGTGAATTCTGGTGTCCACGTTGCTCGATGAAGCTCCAAACAGCGACAGATGGATGTTAAATGGCGGCTCCGTTGTCTCGATTAGCCTCGATGGGGAGATCCTGTGGCTGGGTGCATGTGGTTTCGGGATGACTGGCACGGACGTCCAACACCACACTCCTCTGGCATTCACCCGTGTTCCTGGGGAAACGTGCCCAAAACCCAGGAAAGAGGGTTGCACCAACTGGCCAACGACTGTTCAATCTTGCGCCCGCGAGCCGGCAAAATTTGGAGATCCCACCGCTGTCACCAAAACTGTTACGTGTTGTAGCAGGAATTTCAGGATGCGGATGCGGATGCGGATGGGTTCGCTGCCCGTGGAGCGCTAATGCACTCTGCTCACGTTCGCCTCTTGGTGTCAGCCTCCAGCTTCTTCCAGTGATAATTAGGTTCAATAAATTGACTCAGACTTGTTCGTGTTGTAACTTGGTTTTGGTTTATATTTTAAAGACAAATTAAAGATACGTCTAATAGCTTTGGTCGTTGATCAACGAATGCCGATGTACAAAGAAGCCGTCGTTCAGAATTGAAATGTACATGTTTTGTTAATAAAGTTATCCAATTACACAAATGGTTTCTTAATTAATTATTTAACAAATTATCTGATTGGTTCTTCGTTTACTAAGAACGAGCGTTTCACGTGGTATCGGTGATTTTTGAAGCAAAGCAACCGAAACCAATATTTAATCAATATTATTTAGCGAGCGTCTCCAAGCAGTACTCACTGGAATGATTTGTTCATAGTTTCAGTTGCTTCGTTTAACAATTTGAATTTGGCGCGTCTAAGCTTGGCTATGTAAAGCCTTCCAACATTAAGCTCTTTCCACATGTTACCACGCAGTCCCGTAACACAACCAATGCACGCCTACACTGAAACGGAACGGTTTTCTCTGCAGTCTATGCGCATAATGCGTGAATTGGAAGACAGCCAAGGTGTGCTCTTGCGCAGCCTTCCAGATTAGCCAATAACGTGCCCTTCCCAAGATCGTCCATATTGGATTGTCAACCAATACGACAGTTGCATTAAAATCTGGTAACGTAACAGTACTGTTACGTATTTCAGCGGGGATATTGGGAACTGGACGTGGATTGGTGCCCGTGGAGCGCTAAACCGCTCTGCTCGTTGGAGTGCGCGGGATTTGAAATGAAACAACCCAGAATTCAAGTTGAACTTCAAATATATTTAGTACTGTTCAGGAAGCTGGTTAGCAACAGAATGAATGCGGTGTTGAAGCAAGCGCTCCGAGCTCGTCGACGAAGTCGATGTCGAGATCTTCCGGATCCTCCCTTAGATCCTTGTCGTCCAATCAGCATGATGACATCCCTCAAGCTTCGTTAGTGGGCTGTCCTTCGCCCTTCCTGCATGCTTCCTCCCACTCTCGTCTGGTGATCGAGGCACGCTTCCCGATGACACGGGGGTAGTACATAGGCTACGTACAGTACATACATATCTCGCAGGTAAGTACGCGCAACCCTCAGGGTCAAGACGACGTCGCTCGGAAAAAGTTTATGACTTTATGACTCCGGCCTCTTCCGGCCAGAGTTTTATCCTAACAGAACATCGGCAATTATAGAAAGTTTTAAATGCTTTTACGAGACGAGCCGCTGCCCGCTCGACGAAATTTGGCACGCAGATGTGCAAAGGAAAAAGCTAAGCTATTTATTACCCTCGCCTAGTCTAACGGTAACTTAAAAGCTATTGAATACAATCCCAGGTTTTCGTACGCCTTCTGAGTTCAGGCATCAGATGTTCCATTGTAAGGACACGTTTAAAATAGCAGGGAAAAACCCCCCCGAAAAGCATGACGCGCTCTCTAATAAACACTCTTCTTCGTCCTCCGTTTCAAATCTCGCTCCTACATACTCTATATATATCGATTATATACATTTCCGCGGCCACATTCAAGCGATAGCGTAACACCTTCCCCCTTATATAAAAGGTGTTTCCATGAAACAGCTTTTCAGTACAAAATTACAAATAATTACTACTAGTGATTATAACTACGCCTCCTCTTCCCGCACCAGCCCCACAGTAAATGAGCTACTCGGTCCACCCATTGTCCTGCAGGAAGCACGAGTTGAAGAATGATAGTTATATTACATTTTCTTTGTTTTCCTTTTTCTTTTTTTCTTTTTATGCTTATAAAATGAAAATTTAAAATTACATTCACACAAAACAAACCAGACATATCATGAATACAATATTATACTTGCATTAACTCTCTTAAACAGAAATATCAGGTCTTATACATGCTAACTTTAACTTATTAGTATGTACTATTTTACACTTATTAGTTCCTATTATTAATTCTACATTTAAATCGCCAAATACTCGACTAATCTTATAAGGGCCTAACCAGTTGCAATCAAACTTGGAAGTTTTCGGTTCTTTAAGTAAGTAAACATCATCGTCTACCTTAAATCCACGAGGATTACTGTTTCTATCGTAATACATTTTACTTTTCTCCTTAGTCTTATTGAGATTTTCTGCCGCTTTAGCTTGTGTGGTGGTAACCTTAGTAAACAACTCATCTAAATGCTGTACAAAAGTTCGTGATATCTGCTCCTTTGCAAATTCAGAAGGTATGAGAGCCCTAACGCCAAAAACCAATTCATGTGGTGTGAAACCTGTAGCCTCATGTACGGAGGTATTATATGAGAACATACCAAATCTAATCCAATCATCCCAATCAGCCTTTGTGCAATAATGTTTTAAGTAATCTACAAAAACACGATGTGCCCTTTCCAGCGACCCCAAAGACTGTGGATGGAAAGCAGTGGAAGTTATCCTCTGAATTTTAAAAATTCTACAGAAATTCTTCATTACTTGACTAATGAAGTTCCTTCCTTGATCAGTATGGATAGTTCGTGGGCAGCCAAATCTACTAATAAACTGTTCTGCTAAAGCAAGAGCAACGGTTACCGAATCTATGGTGGGTATCGGAATTGCATCAGAATACTTTGTTAAATTATCCTGCAATGTTAACAAATACTTATTACCCTTTTTTGTTACCGGTAAAGGCCCAACAATGTCCATTTGGACTTTTTCAAAGGCATGCTGTGGGGTATCAGTGATGCGCATTGGTTGCTTTATCCTGGTGGAATGAATTTTATTTCTCTGGCAAGTAAAACACGATCTAACAAATTCAGTGATTTCTCTTCCCATCCCAGGCCAATAAAAATGTTCTCTAATATGATCGTAAAGTTTAGACATGCCCCTATGACCTCCAACAGCGGATTCATGACATTCCTTAATAATTTGAAGACGTCTTGATTTTGGTGGAGTTTCAATCTCACCAGTACACACCGTAATTATATACTGAGAGTCACTAAAAATCTGCTTGAACAAATTCTCCATACGATTCCACTCAGGAATTTTGAAGCTATCTAAATCTTTTGAAATGCTAAAAGCCCGAAGATTTAAAGAATCAGTAAGAGCCTTTAGAGATTTTAATGAGGATTCAACATGAACAAAATTCAAATTTTCCTGGAAGCTACCTTTGCAAAACAACAAGAAGATATAATACTTATCGTTTGGGAATGCCATAGCATCACCAACATTAACCTGATACTGTTTTATTCGTTCCATTGAAAGTTTACTTCGATCCAAAAGATCCTTGCTGGTTTGAGAAACAACATCATTATTAAGTGGTATAAAATGAACAAGGTTACCCTTGCGCATAAAAAGATGATCTTTTACACTAAGGATGGTAGGGATTGGAGAAGGATAAGTCATTCCCCTGTTTGGATTTACATTATTAACAAGAACTCTACTTTCATTAGCCTTATAACCTGTTGAACATAACTGATCTTCTACAGATTCTAATGAGGTCACTTCATTGAGGATCCCTCTTGCAGTCTTGATCGCAAAACCATCAGGCTCCACGGCCTCTGCCACAATACCAGGCGTAACAACTTCAGGCTCATCAGCCTCTGCCACGACATCAGTCGCTAATAAACTAGGCTCCCCACACCTCTGCCACGAACCAAGATACTGCGAGCCCTGCGATGTTCCCTCAGGGGCCGAACAGAGCGCAGGCACCCTTGTCGAGCACAGATTACTTCTCACGGCTCCTGAAGCGGGTTCTCGGGGCTGAGAATTACCGTATGTCAACAGGCGACCGAGTCGATGTATCGTGCCCGACTGAGGCGATCCTCCAAAATTTTCATTCCCCACAGGCAAGGGTGATACTAATACATTCGAACTTATTCGCAAACCAGTTATGACCTCATTACACTCGGCTGCTGCCTTCCCGCGCGCCAGGAAAACAGATGCCACAACTCTCTCATTTTCAAAACATATGACTTCATCATCCACCCTGTCCACTCCGGAACCTACAATTGATGCCTTATCTGCGCAGATAAGTACCCTTTCCAGGTCCCTCGAATCAGGATTGGAATCCGTGTCAATCAATACAGGTTGTGACTGGGGATTAAGGGTCGGACTTGAATCGACAGGATTTCGTGAAAGTGCATCAGCATTAGCATTAATTTTACCAGGTTTGTACACTATGTTGTAATCGTATTCATTTAATCTAATTCGCCATCTCATTATTTTGGATGTAGGATCCTTGGCATTATGTAACCATACTAATGGACGGTGATCTGTGACCAATGTAAACTGTTGTCCATATAAATAAGGCCGGAAATGCTCAACAGCAAATAAAACAGCCAGTAATTCTTTCTCTATGGTGGAATAATTAATCTCGGCGTCATTCAGAGTCCTAGAAGCATATGCTATAGGCAAATCCATCCCAATCGACCCTTGACTCAAGATAGCTCCCACAGCAAAATTAGAGGCATCAGTGGTAACAAGAAATGGTTGTGAGAAGTTTGGAAATTGTAATAAAGGTTCTAAACAAATAATGTCCCTCAAAGTTTCAAAAGCAACCCGTGTTCCGAAAGTCCAACAAAATGGAATATCCTGTTTTAAAAGTCTAGTCAATGGTTTCGCGATTTTCGCCATGTTCGGAATAAACCTTCTATAATAACCCACAAGCCCCAAAAATTGCTTTACATTTTTTTTAGTTTTTGGTACAGGAAACTGTTTTACAGCTCGAATCTTATCAGGATCAGGTTTCACTCCTTCCTTTGTAATAACGTGCCCCAGATAGGATATTTCCCTCTGCAAGAAACGGCACTTCTCAGGCTGAAGGGTTAAACCCGAATTTTGCAAACGCGCCAAAAGGGTTTTTAACTTACGGGCATGTCCCTCAAGCGAATCTGAATAAATAACAATATCATCCATATAAACAAACAACTCTATACCCTGCAATCCGGATAATACCAAATCCATTACCCTTTGAAATGTTGCTGGCGCGTTTTTGAGGCCAAAGGGCATTCGATTAAATTCGTAATGGCCATGGGGGGTAGAAAAAGCAGTTTTAGCCTTAGATGTAGGATCTATCGGAATCTGGTGAAATCCAGAAGCCAAATCTAGAGTACTAAAATACTTGGCTCCTCCTAATTGGTCTAGTATCTCGGTTATGTTAGGTAGAGGATAAGCATCACCTACAGTCTTCTCATTCAATTTCCTATAATCTATGACCATTCGCCATCGTGGCTCTCCGGAAGAGACAGATTTCTTTGGAACAATCCACACAGGAGAATTATACGGAGATGCAGATGGCTGAATTATGTTGCTATTAAGTAAAGAATTGATTTGAGTTTCTATTTCCTTTTTGTGAATCTGAGGGAACCGATACTGTTTGGTATTTATGGGAATTTCATCAGTAGTAATAATAGTATGTTGAGTAGCGTTTGATGATCCCAACCTGTCTGCGGTAAGATGAAACTGATATGAGAATTCATTAATAATTTCCAGAATGCTGGTCCTCTCACCCTCACTCAAATGATTCAAATCTAACACCTTAATTAATTGAGCAAGCCTCTGAGCACGGTCCTTAGATGACTCTACGTCAGGATTTCCCGTCCGACCTGATCGAGAAGCGGGAGGCCCAATCTCAAATTCTTCTAACTCAATTGAAGGTATGGTAAGAACAACATGATCAGCAGTAGTGTTTATGGCATATAATTTTGCCAAGCCATTCCTCTGACTCACTAGAGCTTCGCCCACAAAAATACCAGGACCTGCATCAATTCTCCTAACATAACCTGACGCATTAACACTATTAGTTGGTACCGTAATCAAGACTTTAGTTCGAGGAGGTAAATCGTGGGATGATGATGCACAGGGAAGGCCTCTTCTTTTTCCGAACTGTAAGGTATCCGGTAGAGTATCTCGAAACTTTAAGGTCATTTCCTGTTTTTTTAAGAACAACAATCCCAAAATTCCGGTTTCCTTAATAGGAAAATCATTATCTACTACTTGGAAGTGAACAGGAATACCATGAATTAAAACCGTAACATCACCCTGGGTGCGAATCATTCCTGAGCCAATTCCGGTAAGGTCATAAACTATATTGGTATTAATTGTAAGGTCCGAAACTAACCCTTCCCGTTTTATTAAATTCAGTTGAGAACCAGTATCTACAAGGAAACTAGCTGTTTCTTGACGGAAATAATGATTTTCAAGTGGAATAACCAGTGGCTGTACTGCATTTATTGCTTGGAAGTTGTAGCAGACACGATGGATCCGGCGCGTGCAATCAGGGGCTCGTTCTGCATTGGATCCGTCTGCGGAACCCCCTTGGAATTGAAATGTTTTTGACTTCCGGAAGCTACGTTAACTTGAGGTTGCGCCTTCCTCCAAGTGGTACGAGCATTTTTCGCATAGCATTGCGACTCTATATGACCTGTTTTCCTGCAATTACTACATCTAACTCTATCACGATTGGGTTGATTAAATTTATTATTACGCGTAGGACAATTTACACGGAAATGGCCAAATCCGTTGCAATTGAAGCACTTGCGTTCATCTGCGTTCATAGTGAATATTCCTAATTTGTTTGCGGAAATTTTTGGATCTGTAGGCTCGTTTTTGTGTTGTAATTGATGCTCCATTTTAGAGGCTAGCTTAATAACGGTTGTTAAACTACTAATGTTATCTTTAGCAATCAACAATATGATTGTATCATTTCGTATTCCCCTTAAAAACCCAGCTATTGCTTCCTCGGTCAATAAAACTTTGATTCCCACGAGTTGTTCAGGGTTGAATTTTTCCTGCGCGGCTTCTAATCCTTGATCTAAAATTTCATGCACTCTAGTGCCGAACTCCTCAATGGTCTCGTATTCTATACGCCGTATAACTTTTAATTTATCCTGTGCATTTTTGATGTCGAAACTTTGCTCATACGCGGCTTTAATTAAATTAATCAACTCCTCCACAGTCTTGGGTTCGTTCCCATCAACTATTCTACTATAATCACGTTTCTGTATTCTATTACGAATAATGGCCAGTAAATAAAATTTATCTTCGAGTCTAACTAATGAATCCGCGAGTCTACATTGACTTATGAAATTTGTTACAGAACTCGGTTTCCCATCAAAATGTGGAATAAAATTAGCGATTAGATCAAAAGACATGCGCAAGGCAGCTCTAGGAGCCCCAGAAGATGACCCCGACGCATCTGCCGTCACCATCGTGCTACTAGACGGAACGGATCCGTCATCCGGAAGCGACATACTGAACCTCGGGAGAGGAATAGACTGTGCAGGTACCAAGTGTAACTCATCAGTTGGAAATTCGGGAGTAGGTGCTGAAACACCACTTGCTCCCACTAAAAGATCCTCTATCCCATAAAGGTCACCACCACTCAAACCGGCGTTACTTCTTTCCTCAACTAAACTATATATTTTCTTAAACGGTGGCATTTTTACAGATAATATTGAGTAAATTAAAAGTAAAATAACTTAGAAGCTGTTGCTCCGTTTAGTACTGCAGTCCTTCTACGGATAGTCCTCCTATGCTGATCGTCGATTTCGCTGGTCCTGTGTGCCTCAATGACGCAGCAAATTCCAGCACCGTGAAGAATCGTCCGTCCGAAGTCGCCCGAAGAAGTTTCTGGAGTAGCTCAGGAAACGTTGCGTATGATAACCGGATGCAGGCGATCTCAGGGATTGATTTGCACGGCCACTGAAATCGCCCTCTCTGGCATTCACCCTTGCTCTCAGGAAAACCGCGCAAAACCCGAGAGAGAGAGGCTGCACTTAATAACTTCGATTATGTCCATTTACGCGATCAAAGAATTATTAGAATAAAAGTTTATAATAATACCCGTTGCACTACTTGAATAGTCACTTATACGCACTCACGAGCCGGCGAAGTCACTCACAAAAGTGTTCAAAAGTTTTTTTTTTTTTAAACTTCCCACAAATTGTTTTTCAAATCTCACAATTATTTTCAATATCCCACCGCTGTCACCAAAATTGTTACGTATTTCAGCGGGGATATTGGGAACTGGACGTGGATTGGTGCCCGTGGAGCGCTAAACCGCTCTGCTCGTTGGAGTGCGCGGGATTTGAAATGAAACAACCCAGAATTCAAGTTGAACTTCAAATATATTTAGTACTGTTCAGGAAGCTGGTTAGCAACAGAATGAATGCGGTGTTGAAGCAAGGGCTCCGAGCTCGTCGACGAAGTCGATGTCGAGATCTTCCGGATCCTCCCTTAGATCCTTGTCGTCCAATCAGCATGATGACATCCCTCAAGCTTCGTTAGTGGGCTGTCCTTCGCCCTTCCTGCATGCTTCCACCCACTCTCGTCTGGTGATCGAGGCACGCTTCCCGATGACACGGGGGTAGTACATAGGCTATGTACAGTACATACATATCTCGCAGGTAAGTACGCGCAACTCTCAGGGTCAAGACGACGTCGCTCGGAAAAAGTTTATGATTTTATGACTCCGGCCTCTTCCGGCCAGAGTTTTATCCTAACAGAACATCGGCAATTATAGAAAGTTTTAAATGCTTTTACGAGACGAGCCGCTGCCCGCTCGACGAAATTTGGCACGCAGATGTGCAAAGGAAAAAGCTAAGCTATTTATTACCCTCGCCTAGTCTAACGGTAACTTAAAAGCTATTGAATACAATCCCAGGTTTTTGTACGCCTTCTGAGTTCAGGCATCAGATGTTCCATTGTAAGGACACGTTTAAAATAGCAGGGAAAAACCCCCCCGAAAAGCATGACGCGCTCTCTAATAAACACTCTTCTTCGTCCTCCGTTTCAACCCTCGCTCCTACATACTCTATATATATCGATTATATACATTTCCGCGGCCACATGCAAGCGATAGCGTAACAGTACATACTGTTGCGAGTCTCGTCACGATATGTTTTATTGTAGAGAGAAGTAGGTGCCAAACAGCGCGATATCGAGATTCGATTTTTCACGATGTGTCAAATTTTCTGTAGGAATAGCGGATTTTGTTAATTTAAATATATTTGAATCCCCAGGGACAATGAGATGATTTGGCATTTTTCAAAAAAGTCGTTTGTAAAATGAATGGAGCACACGCGAGCTATTAAAAAATGAATTATTTATTAATAAACCCCATAATGTAACTAGGCGGCCATATTTTAACATGGCGGAAAGTGGGAAGGCGCAGTAGAAGACGAAAATGAGCTGCCGGTCGAGCACACCTATTGTCCTTACATCATGGGGCTCTAGAGCCCCAAAATCGAGTGACACGAAAGACAAAGGAATGGAAGGTCTATTCTATACCTGGTCTGTGGTAACCCTGGTTCGTCACTGAGGGTAGTTCGTCAAGTCGAATACACGGCCTCTAACGCCCACCACCCAATGATAATCTAGACTTAAATTTGACTAAACGAAGGAGGGATTTGTTAATCAACAAGTTTCCTGAATAAACTAATTTATTTGCAATAAGATTTTGATCTTACCTTAGTCGTATATAATGGAAGAAGCGAGAAGCGGTTTACAATATGTTTTAACAACGATCTTTAGTTAAGACTGACTTATTCACTACTTATCACATTTATAAAAGGTTTATAAAAGGTATAAAGAGCGAACGCGACGAAAAGCAGACTGAGTTAACTATTGAAGTTAACCTCCGGTCTTATTTATATACTTTTGATCAAGAGCGCCAATTATGGTGGGTGACAGTCGATCGATATTCGATCAGCGCGCCGCGACCGGCGATCTTAACACCCCTCGAGTCACCCCGCGATCCGTGGAATCATCTTCCACGTATAATGGTTGTTATCCGAGGAAACACGGTACGGCTAGTGAGATATAACTTGATCTAACAAATCGATCTAACAAATGAGTGTAATAGTAGCATGGAATTAATCGCGGATAAAGCTGTTCCTAAATCTAGAATCAAATTGACCGCGGCCATGAACCAAGAATAAGCGAAATACAACTATAGTTAAATGTCCCCTGTTTTCCAAATTCTACGTCCTCCATAAACGGTGCATGTTGTTGCGTGGCCGTCTGGGGAAAGAGGTCTTCTCCAGGGAATTCAGGCGCGGGACGATGCCCGTGGAGTGTTAAGGCACTCTGCTCCTTGGGCGCGGATTATTTGAGTGAAAAATATAATGAAAATAATAATATGAACAGAATAAAACAATTTGAACACAATAAACTTGTAACTTTAATGAATGAAATAAACGATTTGAACACAATATCAATTCAGAAGGACTTTTTAATTATGCGCCTAATCAGGTAGGCTCTCCTGGCTTGAGTGCAGGGGGGCCAAGCCGTCATTGTTTGGCCGAAGTTCCCGTTTAGTTAGCACCAAGTAGGTAGGAGGCGCTAGGTACATCACACACACATACCTAGGTGTATCAGTGAGCACGACACACAACCTTTCGACGCATTTCGACGTTGGTGAAATGTTACCATGACGACCGTCGTCATTTTCAATTGTTTGGCGCAATTTGGCGCCATTTGGCGCAGACACAAGGAAGTATAGCCCACGTGGATCAGGCATCACATAAGCTAAGTAATTTTTGTAATATAGCGTCTTTGAGATACTGTAAGTTTTTTTATTAATTGCTTCAATTTGAGTTTCAGATTATGTCTGGGCCTAAGAAGTGCGAAGTGAAAGGTTGCGAATCGGGAAATAAACTACTGAGGGCATTTCCCGATATCGTTAAAGACCGAGAGAGGTGCTTAAAATGGATTGCTGCTTGCTCTTCGCAACAGGAAGATCTGCGATGCGCACTTCTTAGGCATCTGCAAATTACAAAGGAAGCTTTGTAAGACTGTTGTTCCAACGCTTCAACTTCCAGGTATGTTTAATATACATATAGGGTGTACGTTTCTTAAAACGTGCTGAAAATATTGTAAGGGGTGATTCTAGAGGTGAAAATAAAACGAAAATCAAGAATAACGATTTCGCGTTTGGGCCTTCATTTTGCAGTAATAATGGTTTAAAGTTAAATTTCTATCTCCTGAACTAATAGTCGGAGGACACTGCGCTTTTATAGTTACATTATCGACTAGCAATAGAACAAAAAAGTATTCATACATTTTTCTGTATCTCTTAGGGTTTAACATTTATAAAGTTTATAATATTCGAGATTCCTTCCTTACTGACATCTCGGATTTTAAAAGCTTTATAAATGTTAAACCCTAAGAGATACAGAAAAATGTATGAATACTTTTTTGTTCTATTGCTAGTCGACAATGTAACTACAAAAGCCCAGAGTCCTCCGACTACTAGTTTAGGAGACAGAAATTTAAATTTAACCCATTATTACTGCAAAATGGAGGCTCAAATGCGAAATCGTTGTTCTTGATTTTCGTCTTATTTTCACCTCTAGAATCATTTGCATGGTTTACATATAATTTACTTTACTAAAAACTATTTTAATATTTTGTAGCACCAATTGATGTAAGCTGCTTGCCACAGCATGCAGTTGACCATCAGGAGGTACCGGAAGTAAGGGAACCGTTGGATGTACATATTGGTAAGGAAATACAAATATATACTTATTATAAAATTTAGAATGCATGTGTTTGTTTTTTTTAAACTTAGAATTTAACTAGTTTATACAATATGAATATTTGTAATTTGTGTTACAGATAATAATGGACCCTGTGGAGGGATTGGCCGCCTGGAGGTTCAGCAAGCAGCTGAACGTATGGAGGTGCATACTGGTAAGAAAATACAAACATTCGATACTGTCTCCCTTGTTTCAACTGTTAGAATAACAGATATTTTTCAATAATAATGAATAGTAGCGTAGTAGTACAAATTGAATTTTTCTATCTTTATGCCATTCCGATCAGCAAATTATTAATTTTCGTACGAAGCCTCTGTAATGGCCGATTTCTTCCCTTCAGATTCGAGTTAACGAATTAATCATTTGCAATAAATTTTACAGATACTGGATATGCTGTTGCTGGTACCTCTGGACAATCATTGCGGACAAGGAAAGGTACTGTGACGTTTTATATTAGAAACTATTCTTAAGGTTGTTTTATCCAAAATCCAGTTCCTCTAAAAACTTCCTTAAACTTCTGCTATTTGTGCTGTGTTTTTTTTTTGCATGCATAAATTGTTTTACTTTTTACTATTTAGCATCTATGCTGAAATTGTTCAGGGCAAGTAGGTGGTCCAGCCTTTCTCCAGAAGAGGTGCGGCAGTATTACAAATGCGTAAACGCCATATGGAACGTTTGCAACATGCCCAAATGTTGCTAAACCGTGGCTTTGCGGAACGCATTGAAAGTCTGCCATCAACTGTGCGAGATTTTTTTGCATTACAAGTCCGTAACATGGGACGACCTAAGTTCAAGAGAAATTACAGTTTAGATGACAAAATTTTTGCGCTTTCATTGCTGAAGCAAAGTCCAAAGGTTTATCGATACCTTTCCAATATTTTCCTCTTACCAAGTACAGAGACCTTAAGAAAACTGTTCACTAAAATCATTGTATCTCCCGGTATTAGTAAGTCTGTCTTCAACAGCATCGAAAATATACTCGACAATTTCGAGGATTCGCGGTACAGATATTGCATCTTATTATTTGACGAAATGAAGCTTAGTCCCCGGCTTCATTATAATGTCAAATCCGATACTGTAGAGGGACTAGTAGATTTCGGGTTTTCGCGTAATAGAGACATTGCAGACCATGTTCAGGTCTTTATGTTAAGAGGGATATTTGGAGATAAACCGTGGAAGCAAACAGTGTCGTACTCCTTTTGTAGGGGCACCGCTTCATGGGAGTCGATAGCGCGTACATTTAAGGCCATAGTACGGGAATGCACTCTTATACGCTTAAGAGTTGTTGCTTCGGTTTGCGATCAAGGGTCAACAAATGTACGCGCGATTAAGCAATTACTTTTCGACACGAAAAGAAATTGCACGTCGGCTGAAGAGGAGTTCATCATGGTAGATGAACAAAAGATAGTACCACTGTTTGATCCGCCTCATTTATTAAAATGTGTTAGAAATAATTTGTTAACGAAGGATCTTCGTTATACTCTGGACGGTGTAGAAAGAACAGCAAAATGGTCCCACTTCGAGGATACTTATTTCATTGATCGGTGTAGAGGTGATTTTAGAACTTTAGTCAATAGTACACAAGTCTTCTCGCGTAAAGTAGCATCTCTTATGGAACTTATGAGCACTACTGAGGCGGAAAGTGCTTGTAAATCCAGAAAGATGTTAGCTTCGGGAATAGATACGGCGATATTATTTCTAAATTTAAATTCACTTTTCGACAGTGTCAATAGTATGGCCATTTTGGATAACGAAAGTAACGCCGCAGATATTTGGAATAAGTGTATAAACTTATTCCAAAGTATGCGATTTATCAAACGCAAAGCGGGAGATAAAGAGTATCCTCCGCCGTTGCAGAATTGGATACATACCCTGAAAGGGTTCAAAATTCTTAAATCTTATTTGCTGGATCTTGGGTTTGCAGGATTCAGAACCAGAGATTTTAACCAAGATCCTTTGGAAAATTTTTTCTCGCTGGTAAGACAACATGGTGGAAGAAATACAAATCCGACTTGTTCAGTATTTACCGGATACTACAAGTCATTGCTCATAAATTCATTGTTTTCCAACTCAGGAAGACAAAACTGCGAGGCAGATTGTAGTGAAAATTTGTTAAATGTTAAAGAAATTTTCGAATTTTCCTCTCGTAATCAAAATTCTCAACTTTCTAATAATGCAATACCAGTAGTAGCTGTAGAATCAATAGAGTCAATTTTGCAAAATTATGATGCTACTACTGTCAATTTAGATTACTTAGAACCGTTTATTCAAGCTTGTGCTACGTGTTGCCAAGCTTTTTTAACACAAAAAAATTTAATAGTACAATTTATGCGAGAGATTTATGTTTTAACTAAATACTGTTTCGATAACTTCGCGGAACATTGTAATTTCAAAATTTTAATTCAAACTTGTATAAGCCTTTCAGTTGATGTCAACCTGAGCGATTGCCCTTTAGGGCATCTCAAAGTGTATTTGACCGACAACTATGTCGATCATGTATTAAAGAAATGTATTTCTTCCACCAATAGGCTACTAAATTGTTCCGAAGAACCTATGATTCCAATGTCTGGTTTGTCATTATGTGCTTTGACGTATGGCAGATCACATTGAAAGCAAAGGTTCTAATTGTGCTTTTGTATAGGGTGAAGGCACCAGTACTCGACCATGTATCAGTAGTCGACCACTTTCAGAAAAACATGAAAAATAAGGTTTTCAGAAGTGACGATCTTTTGAACAAATTGTCACATCTAACAACCTTATTTTTCATGTTTTTCTGAAAGTGGTCGACTACTGATACATGGTCGACTACTGGTGCCTTCACCCTATCCGAATCTACTTTTAAGTCTTTTTGCATGTATGCGATTGCAGTATGAGTGTGTAATGCGTTTTTTATTATGTATATATGTTTGGCTGTCGGACTGTTGCATGTGTGTTTAATTTTTTATATTGCCTGTGCGTTTCATTTTTTATATTGCATGAGTGTTTGACTTTTTATATTGCATGAGTGTTTGACTTTTTATATTGCATGTAGGAGTGGAAATGAGTGTTTTGTATGCGCATGGGGTTAGCGGTTTTAGTCGGTATAAATCCGACACTGCCTAGCAGTGCGGATCCTACTAGGCGTCTTTTTGAAGATTCCCGCTGTTTTCCCTCGTAAAAACAACAAAAAGAAGAAAAAAATTTTGTAAACAATTTAATTATTTTGCAGATTCTATTGATGTCAACGAATTGAAGCAATTTGGGAAATAAAGTAAAATATTTTAGGAGTTGTATAAATTTTGTAATATTATTGTTGAATTTAATATGATCATTGTTATTGTAATAATTGTAATGACTAATATTATTTAAAATTAATAATGAATTTGTATATCATTTAACATATATTTATGTATCTAATTATACTTATACTTTTAATTATATTTATATTTTCAGAAGGTAAATCGGAGGAAGTACGGACGTGATTCAAAGGACCCCTGTCATTTCTAAACTAAAATTTAAAAGATTAAATTTTGGAATGACCAGAAATCCTTCAAATGGCGTCCTCACTTTCCCTGGTTTACCTTTTCTAAGGCCGTCTGACCATGGATCTGTTACGTCCTGAAGGGACTTTTGTAAATCACCCCGAGCGGTTGGAATGATTTACCGGGTTCGCTGCTCTATCAAGGTGCTAAAGCACGCCTTGACTATACTTACCGGGAATTTGGAGGGTGATAAGAGGTTAAATCAAAGAGTACAAGGGATATAAGGGAAAACCAATGATGCAAAATATATTGTTACAAGAATAATTCGGAATTATCCTACCTTGAGACGGCGCTCCGTCTCAGCTGTCGCTCGCCGTATCGCACGGCACGCTCTCCGACTCCTATGTCGCTCGCGCGCTGTGTCGCTGACCCATACGTAGGTCGTGGTCGCTCGCTTCTGTGCTCTCGGATGGCACTCGGAAGTCGGTCACCTCGTCGGCGTTCGCGGTCTCTAATCGTCTGTTCTCAACGCGTTCCTACGTCGATCACGAGTGACGCGCAAGGGCTCTCCCGGCTGGGCCGTTCACGGTATGTCGGATGGAGGTACCCCTTGCACGAATTACTTTCGGCCGTTCGTAATTCGCGGACTTGACGCGGAGACGCGGTCGCGGTATCTGGACGGCCCTCTGGCTCGTCGTGACTTCCTACTTCGAGCTCCCGAAATTGAATGAATTCCCAATCGATTCTCGTTATGGGCCGTGCCCCGATCAATCCGCGCGAATGGGGAAAACCGCCCCGTCGGCAGTTGTCGCTCGCTGCACGCGTCGGAAATTTACGGGCCCGGGCCGCCGGCGGTCACGTTGTCCCTACGGCTGTTGCTACACGGCTCAGCATAACGTGACTGCCACGCGCGAGGCGATTCCGCTGAATCGCCGTCTACGGAATAAAGCGACGCGCGGACGGCTAGCACGGAAAGGGCCAGAAGGGCCCATGTAACACCTCCCTACCTAGACATGAAATGGTCTCGAGAGGCCATTTCATGCTCACGTGCGAAGCTGTCGTCGCGTACGCTTTCCTAACGGCTTAAAACTACGATTAACGCTATTACAAGTAAGGGGTGCATGGGCGATATAATAAATGAATCGGAATTAGGTAAAAGTGAAACCCATATATTGTTACAAGAAAAGAAAATAATAATTATAATACTAATAATGATGATATGGGGAAAAAGGAAAAAAAAACAGAAGTGACATTAGCGATGGGGGGGGGGGGGGGGTTGGTATACGCTTCTGTCTCGGGCGGCGCTCTGCTGCGAATGTAATGAAACACGAAAATTACAACTTGGTCCCGTCACTTTTAAGTGATTACAATTTCCTGTTTAATTACCTGGTGCCGAGTGGTTGTGCCCCTCACTCTGCTCCGGCTGGGACTATCCAGGGCGCGTCCCGCTCCAGGGGTTGCTCCAAGGGCCTGGGCGCTTCAATAATTGGTAGTGCTGGTAGGTGTCTTGGCTGGGCGTCCAGAATGGCGCGTATGCATCCAGTGCAGTTAGAATTGAGAGACCATTGCAAATGCCGGCCCCGACAGCACACGCACCTTGTGACGTCGATGGCCCGTTTCTCCTCCACGAGCCAATGGATCGGGGTTTTCCGGTATGCATGGAAGTCCGCGGGAGGCCGCAACCACGCACACGCGTCGCAAAGGGTTTGGAACTTGGTGACCGGGTGTGTTCACACGCGTCCTTTGAGATCAATGCTTCGTATTGGTCTCACGCAGACTCGCCTCCAGAATGGTGCATGTAGGTGCCGGGGCAGCACTACTTCGGCGAGGGTGGTTCGGCCGTACTTTTGTCATTAAAACGCAGGGCGTACATGTTGCTGTTGCTTGATTTTAAGTTAAATTTTATGGCGACTGTGTCCCGCTTTGCTTAATCTCTACCTTATATGCTATTTTCCCTACCATCTAATTTTCACAGCAGAGCGCCTCGTGGGGACAACGCGCGGGGGTTTTTGCTGCGATCAGCAACTAAGGTCTAAAATACTTCGAAGTATGGCTCGGAACCCGCGAAACTTCTCGCTCGTTCTACGAGGGCTCTCTCTCTTGTCCTTGTGGATGGTATAACGGGTAGGTCGGAAGGAAAAGATGTGATAGCAAGAGGTCGGGGTCTGGAAATTATTTGAGGAGGAGGACGGGGTGGTGCCATTTCTATATCAACCCTTGCCTCTTTCCTTAGTGGCTCGCGATGTTGGATCCGGCGTGCCTTCAGAAAACGGTATCCAATCCAGACAGTAATGATGATTATGAAGGTTCCTCCCAATCCTGGCAGTCCAAAGGTGACGTATGTAGATAGATTTTCTGTCCGGTGATGTGTTGCTATTTCTCTTGCTTGTCTCTCTATATCGTCCAATGCGATTGCATTAGCTTTCGCATGGGCATCCTGAAGGGTTCCCTGTGGTTCCTTTTCTTGATGGTCAGCCAATATTTTCACGTGATGTTCCGTAAGGGTAGGTAAGATTTCGGAAATATTTATGCCTATGGATGGTTTGTATATCGTTGTGAACGTCTCAGTGTCGACTCCGGATGCCCAAATCTGGTCAGTCCCGAGTTTGGCCTCACAATCTCTCCTCAATTGTAATATTCCTGCCCCCTGGAGCACTTCATATCCGGCCGAATGCTTATTGCACCGTACCTGCAGTGCCAGGGTGTTCTTGACAGAATATAACCAGGTGTTGGGTGCGATCATTCAATTTCGGGAGCTCGAAGTAGGAAGTCACGACGAGCCAGAGGGCCGTCCAGATACCGCGACCGCGTCTCCGCGTCAAGTCCGCGAATTACGAACGGCCGAAAGTAATTCGTGCAAGGGGTACCTCCATCCGACATACCGTGAACGGCCCAGCCGGGAGAGCCCTTGCGCGTCACTCGTGATCGACGTAGGAACGCGTTGAGAACAGACGATTAGAGACCGCGAACGCCGACGAGGTGACCGACTTCCGAGTGCCATCCGAGAGCACAGAAGCGAGCGACCACGACCTACGTATGGGTCAGCGACACAGCGCGCGAGCGACATAGGAGTCGGAGAGCGTGCCGTGCGATACGGCGAGCGACAGCTGAGACGGAGCGCCGTCTCAAGGTAGGATAATTCCGAATTATTCTTGTAACAATATATTTTGCATCATTGGTTTTCCCTTATATCCCTTGTACTCTTTGATTTAACCTCTTATCACCCTCCAAATTCCCGGTAAGTATAGTCAAGGCGTGCTTTAGCACCTTGATAGAGCAGCGAACCCGGTAAATCATTCCAACCGCTCGGGGTGATTTACAAAAGTCCCTTCAGGACGTAACAAACTGGGGTAGAGACTATTGGGGTAGAGACGTTGGTCGATATAGCTTGGAATGAAGGGCAGGGTTGAATGTAATAAAGATCGAAAGGAATTTGGTCTAATAAAGGGATGTCGAGTGACAAGATGATCCGTCCCTGTGAATAAACTACGTTTAATTTGGTCACCCCTTGTAGCTGTTCGGAATTCAATTCTTCCGGAGTCAGCGGAAATTCATATGGCGTGGTTTCGCGAATTCTTTCGCAGGTCTGCGCTACCTGACTTGGGGACAGAACGGCCGGATGTAGGATACCAAGTTTCGCAAACGTGAGCGCGTCGGTTATTACGATCAGAGCGGTCACGTATTCGTCCACGTGCCTGATCATTAGGAACGTCCATGACGAAAAAGCTGATTCTAATTCTACTCTTGTTTCGCGTTCGTCTAATTGACGGGTGGCCGCCGCTCTTTCCCTAATCCTATCGTCCATGTTTCGTATGGCGCCCGACACCGATTTTATCGAGTTATGTATATCCTGAAATTCCGATTTTATAATGTGCGTTTGGTTTCCTAACAATTCGGCGAGATGATTTTGGTCTTTGTAAAGTTTATCTATTTCCTTATTATAGTATTGCGCGTCGTCGTTGTCCAGTGTTCCGAAGAGGGCCTTACTCAGCGATCCGATGAATCCCAGAGGTACCGATCGTTTGGTACGTTGGAGCTGTGGTTTCCCCAATATGCTTAATAGCAGTTCCTCGTATCTTTTACCGTCGAGGAGTTTTCGTTGCAGGGCCGCGTTGAGGTCGTCGGCCGGGCAAGACGTCCAGTTATAAGTTGTACATAAGGCTTTCATCCTGTGGATTTGTGGTTGGGTTTGTGGTCGCGAGGTTAATACTTCCGCGACTTCGATGCCGGTCACCAATCTCCATTGGGTGTGGAAAACTCGGAGAGGTCGGATTTGCTCGTAGTACAATCCCGGGTTGGGGCTTAACGGAGTTAGTTGGTAGTCCCCGTCTATGACCTTAGTGGTGGCACTCGTCCATAAGAACGTGAATAATAGCAGGCCACGTCTATCCATGACTTTCGCGAGGAATTCTATTATTCTAAGTAAATGTCTACTGCAATACGAAAAACAAGTGAGATTAAGGAATAGAGTAATTATATATATGGGATGTGGGACCTTGGTTATGAGGGTCGGCTAAATGAGCCCTTCCGCTGGTCCGTTGTAAGCTGAAACCATTTGGATACGCTTTATTAGCGTCAAGGTGGATTTTCCTTAGTATAAGCATGTTTCAGTTTATCGAAATGTTTAATTATCTGTCGCCCCTCATCCGAAATCAATATTGCATTATTTTGGTCAGTAATTGCTTTTATTTTATAAGGGCCTATGTAATGGGGGTCGAATTTATGGAGCCGAGGTTCCTTTAGAACGTAGACAAGGTCGCCTTCGGCAAATATAACTTGGTTACTTTTTCGGTCATAAATATTTTTCGAACGCGATTTGCTCGTGCCCAAGTTTGATCGCGTAGTGTTTCGAATTTCTTCCAATCGTTCTATCAAATTTTGTACGTATGTCGGATAAGTGAGTAGTTCTTCACGGGCCATAGGCGTAAATGGATCCCGAGCTAATTGTCCGAAAACCACCTCGTATGGAGTGAACTTTGTTGCCTCATGCACCGAGGTGTTGTATGAGTACATAGCGAATGGGAGTAGCAAGTCCCAGTCTTCGTATCTTTCCAGGTAGTGTTTCAAATATTCGGTTAAGACGATATGACTTCTTTCCAGGGAACCGTTAGTCTGTGGTCGATATCCCGACGTCGTTACATGTTTAATTTTAAAAGTTTGGGCTATTCCCTGTATTGTGTTATTAATAAAACTCGTTCCGCGGTCTGTTAGTATTGCACGCGGTGCGCCGAAGATCGCGATAAAGTAACGTGATAACGCGTCGGCCACGTTGACGGCTCGGATGTCGGGTAATGGCACCGCCATACAGAATTTAGATAATTGACATTGCATTGTAAGTACGTGACGGTTTCCGCTAGGGGTAGGGGGTAGCGGTCCTACGGTGTCCAAGGCTACTTTATCAAAGGGCCGTGCAGGCGTATCCGTGATTAGCATTGGTTCCCGTGTTTTAATGCGTACGAGCTTTTGTTCTTGGCAGCTCTGGCAGCTCCGCACGAAATCCTCTACGTCTCGACGTAAATGGGGCCAGTCGAATAGACTGCGAATGCGTCGGTATGTTTTAGTTACGCCCTTATGCCCTCCTATCAAACTTTCGTGATAGTGGCGGATAATATTTTCCCGTTCGGTTTCCGGCGGTAATTGGATTTCTCCTGTACAAATTGTAATTGACATCGGCGTATGTTTGAAAATAATTTTGAAATATTTTTCGAGCGTTTCGGCATCGAACCGGTGTAAGGTTTCGCCATGCGCCGCTATCCGAAACGAGCGGACGCGATCACATTCCACGGCGCTTCTAAGCGCTGTTAATGCCGGTGCCAACTCATTTTCCCCCATTTCGTGATAAAAGCTGTTCGTTCCAACGACGCTAAAAACCTTTCCCTCTTCATTACGGGTGACTATCACGCGATTCTTGATTAATTCCTCGGATAATAATTTTGTTTCGTCGAGTAGTCCTATAGCCTTCAGAGTTTTACAAATTGGGCTAGTTAATATTCTGTCCGACGATATAAAATGAGCATAATTGTCGCGAGAGGATGTAAGTGTGGTCCTTGCGATTTTCACTTCGCACTGCATTGTCTGCAATTCATCCTCAGGGGTGTTCGTTCTAGGAAAATTTTGTGGGACGGTGAATGGCCCGATGTTCGCTTCGTATCGTTCTGTCGAGTCAGGCATTTCGATTACATCGGGCCTTGGACTCATGCTGGAATTTTCTATAGGGGGCCGTTGATCCTTCAGTTCCTCCAATGTTTCGCCCTCCGGACAAATCATGGTTGATTGTGGGATGTCCAGGGCTTCTTCATGTAGGGGTATACCCCATGATACTCGTTTCTTCGGGCCCGATTTTGGTTTTGTCCCCTGCGGACTGACCTTTCCCTGGGGATCCGATGTTTCTCCCTTTTCCTCTAGGGGGAATTCCTCGTCAAGACTCTTCAAGATGGTGATTTCCTCCTGGGAGAATGGGCCTATCCTGGAATCGTTACTTCCAAAAGTGGAGTCCATGTTGTCTCCCTCGATGTGCTGGTAGCGGGGTGGTTCGTCCAGACTCCTCAAGAAGGTGAGTTGGTCCTGCGTTAGCCCTGTATACTTGCCTTCTGTTATCATGGTGGAGCCTTCGTCTCCTGTCTCTAGGAATTCGGGCATTCGAGTCCTTCCTTCACTTGTATCCAGGACAGTTGAGTTCGCCCTACTCTCCAGATCGTCGGTGTTATCCCCTTGTGTTGCTGGCAGCTCCTGACCAAGTTCCTGTCCCTCCAGTGTGGAATCCTCTCTGAAGTCGAATGACGGTGGTTCTTCATAATTTGGTCTTGGCCTGCCTTGGTGACGCGCTCCTGCACGCGTTGCTATCCCCTCATTTCCACGTGTGGGCAATGCTTCCTTTGTGGTAGTCGGAAAAGCGTGCGAGACCGGATTTCGAGATAGCGCGTCTGCGTTTGCGTTTACCCGACCAGGCTTATAAACGATTTCATAATCGTAATCCGCGAGGGTAATCTTCCACCGGGCGAGTCGCGACACCGGATCTTTTACTGAGAATAGCCATTGAAGGGGCCGGTGATCGGTTACCAGGGAAAATTTTCGCCCGTAAATGTATGTTCGAAATTGTTTTACGGCGTAGATTATCGCAAAGCATTCCTTTTCCGTGGTGGAGTAGTTTTCTTATGCGGAGTTGAGTACCTGCGAGGCGTACGCTATGGGCGGGTCCTCGCCTATTTTGCCTTGACTTAAAATCGCGCCGACGGCTATGTCGGAAGCGTCCGTTGTAATAATAAATGGTTCGTCAAAATTTGGATAACGTAGAACCGGCTCTTTACAGAGTACCTCGCGTAAATCTTCGAAACTTTCCTGGTGTTTTTCAGTCCAAAAGAATGGGATTCTCAGGCTAGTCAAATTTGTAAGAGGTCTAGCGCGTTTTGCCATATCTGGGATAAAACGGCGATAGTAATTTACGAGGCCTAGGAATTGCTTAAAATTTTTCCGAGTTTTTGGCACGGGGAACTCGGCGACGGCCTTGATCTTTTCCGGATTAGGTCGTACTCCGTCAGCTGCTATTATATGGCCCAGATATATGACCTTGTCCTTCAAGAACTTGGCCTTTTCCGTCTGTAGAGTCAAGTTATGTTTGCGTAGGCGTTCGAAGAATCTCTCTAGCCGGTGTTTGTGCTCCGCGAGTGTATTCGAATATACTACCACGTCGTCTAAATACACGAATAACTCTTTCCCGATGAGCCCTCTCAAAACGTGGTTCATTAAACGCTGGAAAGTAGCCGGAGCGTTCTTTAATCCGAAAGGCATGCGGAGGTATTCGTAGTGTCCGTCGGGGGTAGTAAACGCGGTTTTTGCACGGTCCTCCGGAGCCATAGGGATTTGATGGAAACCGTTTGCCAAGTCGAAAACTGAGAAATATTGGGCTCCACCTAATCGATTGAGAATGTCCGTAATTCGCGGCAAGGGGAAACGGTCGTCAATCGTTATCGCGTTCAAATTTCTAAAGTCGGCCACCACCCTCCATCGTTTGTTTCCTTCTTCGTCCTCCTTTTTCGGGACTATGTGCAGGGGTGAGTTATGTGGCGAAGACGAAGGAGCGATTATTCCCAACTCTTCCAGATTGTGCATTTGTCTGGCGATTTCCTCGTCCATTAACGGCGAATGCGGGTATTGGCGAGTGAACACGGGCTTTGAATCGGTTAACGGGATGGTGTGCTCTATAGACGTTGTTTCGCCCAGCGGGTCTCCAGGTACGAAAAATCGGTCCGAATACCTTATAACCAAGTCTTCGATTGTCTGACGTGGTTCCGGGTCTAATTCCTCTAACTTCAGCGTTCCGACTATGTGTTGTATTCGCTCCTCGGGAGGTTTTTGTTCAACGCGGTAATTCCCCAAATCCTGATCTTCGCTAACGTCGAGCTCTTCTTCAGGAAAGAGGGAGGGGCAATCCCGCTCGTGGTCTTCAGGGCAGCAGAGGTTTATTTGTTCGCCGTTTGACTCTAATGCCAATGGTTCACTTAAACGTGTTAGAAAGTCCTCCTGACTCTGTTTGCATGCCGTCAACGTATCTTCTAATTCTTCCGAATTGGAGAAAACTACGGGGCGGATTGGGTGTTTCGCTGTTACCATCGTGCGTAGGTGATACGAGACGATGGCTTCCTCCTGAAGCAGATACGGACTCCCGACTAGACCGGCGATCCCTTCGGGTAAATTAGGCATGCTCAATACATGGAATAACGCCCAGCTGCCGTTTACCTTTAACGCAGTCGTTCCTAATGTCATGACCTTTCCGTTCAATCCGTTAATTTCAAGGGGCGTCATGCTTATAACCATGGCCTTTGAGCTGGCAGACCCGATTTCTAACAGGTTCAATGCTGAACCCGTGTCTACTATGAATTCTCCCTCACCGTTCTCCAATTGTTCGGCCTTGATCCGGATGCGGGGGGACTCCGCGCGTATGAGTCCCGTGGTTGGCTCTGATTTCGAGGTGATCTTGGCGGAGGCGATCTTTGGGCCTGCGAAGAGGACCCGCCCGCCTCGTTTCGGTCGAACGGGCGGGCGCGCTGGGAGTTTAAATGATTGCGATTTTCTGGGTACGATTCGTATTCCGCCTTTCTTGGCGACTCTTGGGATTCATTTCTTCTAGGTTCCGGCGATCCGCGAGATTGGTATCTTCCAGGTTCGCGTGAATTATATCTTTCGGGTTCACGCGGCTCGTATCTCCGGGAGTCATATCTTGGCGACTCGCGGGGTTCATACCTTCCTTGTTCGCGGGGCCCATATCTGGGTGGTTCGCGAGGTGGATATGATCTAGCCCCGCGTGGTCGCGACTGCCTATTATTCCTAAATCCCCCGCGTGAGAATCTTTCACCGGGCTCGTACAGTCTATGTTCATAATCCGACGGGCGTTCGCCTTGCCTCGTCAGCAAGGCCGTCGGACGGCGCTCCGGTGTCGGATCGCGATAATACGGCTCCCGATAATATTCGTACCGATAGCGAGGGGAGCTATAAGCGGAGTACGGGGCAGGGGGTTCGCGATACGAGTCCTCCTCTCGCGGTTGTCTCCATTCGGTCCAACTACGTTGGGGGTCGTACGGCGACGGGGGTCGCGCGCTTCCGGTGTACCCATACGTCTCCTCGCGTGGCAAACCGGACGATTCTTGTTCTCGCCTTTGGGCGTGTAACGCCAAATCGAACGCATCGTCCAAAGATTCGGGATTTGACAAGGCTACTTTAGTCGCAATTCTTTGAGGTAATGCCGTGATAAACGAGGTCCGAGCCAATCGCTCCACGTCCCTAATGGTCCTTTCGACGTTTTCTCCGATTAATTCTTTCGCTCTTACGATCACCTGTCGGTACAGGCGGCTTACGCGGTGAATAAAATCTATTAGGCGCTCCCGGGGAAACATGCTTATACGTTCTAGTTCCAATCTGAGCTCCTCATAACCGCGGCATGGGGAATATCGGACCCGTAGAAGGGAGAGCAGATCGGTCACGCTTTGACAACCTTTCCCCTCGACGTAGTATCTAATAGGATCTTTTAATTTGTATATGAGCTCGGTCAGAAATCGTTCTTCCTGACCGGGTGGAATTCGCTGTATGGCCCGCTGTATCGAGGCAGCGAAGTCCTCTAATGTTACAAAATCAGGGTCGAAACGGGGAATGCCGTCAAGTGCCCGATATACTCTCTCTTCATCTTCTCGGGAACGCCACACGTCTATTACAGACATTTCTGGGTCGTTCGTCCGAGAACCAAAAGATGGTCGGCTGTTTAGGGCTGGTGGTAAGGTGGGAGGAGCAGGGGGTGGAACATTATCTGTGGTATGGGAATTGGAAGAATGTGGCGGGGGTGGTGATCTCAAAATTCCACCCGTCATTGCAATGTAGTAGGATGTGTAGTCAAGTTACGAGCAGATAAGATTGCGGCTGGTCGCGGTTCGTAGCGACGGCACGCACTTTTATTCTAATAAGAACGGATTTAGAAAAGAAGAAGTGGAATCCCACTTCTGACACCAGTTTGTTACGTCCTGAAGGGACTTTTGTAAATCACCCCGAGCGGTTGGAATGATTTACCGGGTTCGCTGCTCTATCAAGGTGCTAAAGCACGCCTTGACTATACTTACCGGGAATTTGGAGGGTGATAAGAGGTTAAATCAAAGAGTACAAGGGATATAAGGGAAAACCAATGATGCAAAATATATTGTTACAAGAATAATTCGGAATTATCCTACCTTGAGACGGCGCTCCGTCTCAGCTGTCGCTCGCCGTATCGCACGGCACGCTCTCCGACTCCTATGTCGCTCGCGCGCTGTGTCGCTGACCCATACGTAGGTCGTGGTCGCTCGCTTCTGTGCTCTCGGATGGCACTCGGAAGTCGGTCACCTCGTCGGCGTTCGCGGTCTCTAATCGTCTGTTCTCAACGCGTTCCTACGTCGATCACGAGTGACGCGCAAGGGCTCTCCCGGCTGGGCCGTTCACGGTATGTCGGATGGAGGTACCCCTTGCACGAATTACTTTCGGCCGTTCGTAATTCGCGGACTTGACGCGGAGACGCGGTCGCGGTATCTGGACGGCCCTCTGGCTCGTCGTGACTTCCTACTTCGAGCTCCCGAAATTGAATGAATTCCCAATCGATTCTCGTTATGGGCCGTGCCCCGATCAATCCGCGCGAATGGGGAAAACCGCCCCGTCGGCAGTTGTCGCTCGCTGCACGCGTCGGAAATTTACGGGCCCGGGCCGCCGGCGGTCACGTTGTCCCTACGGCTGTTGCTACGCGGCTCAGCATAACGTGACTGCCACGCGCGAGGCGATTCCGCTGAATCGCCGTCTACGGAATAAAGCGACGCGCGGACGGCTAGCACGGAAAGGGCCAGAAGGGCCCATGTAACAGATCGTCGCGTCAGTGACGCGTATGCAGCAGATAGAAGGATATACAAAGAAATTGAATATATTTTCTTTTCCTAAGAAAAGAAGAAATATTCAATTTCAATGTTTATCCTTCTATCTGCTGCATACGTGTCGCTGGCGCGACTATCCGTGGACAGGTTTTAAAGTAAGCGGTGCATTACACGTATACACATACACATACGTCCCGATTCACACATTCACAGTTTAGTACGCACCTAATAGGCAGGAGGCGCTACAAACTCTGCTTCAACTTTCGTAAGAGGGAAGCTTGGCCCCCCTGGTATTATGTCGACAAAAATTTGAGATTGAAGAAGAAGAATCATGAGAAAAATCTTACAGTTTCCGACTGATCCATGAGACGATATTACGATATCTCTGTTATGCGTGGACCGATTTTATTGAAATTGGTCTTATTCGAAAGCTAATATGCGGTTTACATAAGAAAAATGCCTTTCAATTTAGGAAATATTGCAGGCGTGATGAGATATTAATGAAATAAGTTTCAGGTTAGGTTGGATTAGCGACGAGTAAATGATAGCGGTAGCGACAGTCGACATATGTATACGGGGTGTCGAAACATGTACATACACTCCTCACATTAATTAAAGGATCACCTCTGGGAGCCCGAAAAATAGGGGCAAGTTCACACGGTCATAACTCCGGTAAAAATAGTCCTATCGATATTTTGAAAATATGGTTTGAAAGCGTGGAATCTCTACTTTCAGCTGTTTTATATAAATTTCGGATGCATTGCTTTTCGGCAAAGTTATAGCAATATAAAGAGCACTTGGTCAGTTTGAAAAAATTTTCTTCAACTTTGCAAAGTTCCACGGCGTGCATGAAATTTTTTACACAAATTTCATTTACACCACTCGAAAGCGGCTACTTTCCTGTGTAAAAAACGAGCAATAAATTTCTTGTGCGATTTTTTTTGGCCGAGTTATTCAACTTTGAAGCAAAAACCGTTTTTTCTATTTTACTTGCTTCTAGCAAACGAAGAGATCATCGTAGAACGTTCCTGAAAAAAGCATTAGAAAGATCAGACTTTTCTCTTTAAGACGCATCTTCGACTTTTTCGATTCGGTTAAAATTTGGGTCTCTGATGTCCTTTCCAAAATATGCTTAAAAATTGCACAAATTCCATTTTCTCTTCAACTCGCTGTATCTTCGCGAGGGATGATCAGAACGTCATTGTCTTAAGGGGGTAGACACGTCACGTGGTCTGGCCGATTCGGCAGGTCGGTATTACAGCAGGTTTTTTCTGCACTGAAATGGTATTACCCATAGATACGCGGCTGCCTGTACACGCGAGAGGGAGCTGTTTGCTATTTCCATATGTTATTTTGAATGTGGAAAGAAATTCTCAGCTGTTGCGTTGTACTTTTTAAACAGAAAGTCTGCTGGTACTGCAAACGTAGAAAATTCATTGTACATTTACTTGAAATGTGCTTATGCTACAATATTCTGCGTTGGCAGTAAGGAATTATAAGTGAAAAGGAAAAATAGATGAGGGAATGTCCCCAGAAAATGAAGTTTGTTAGGATAGACATTTTTTAATTAGCAAAACACTGAAATAGAACATGAAATACACATCTTATGCAGAAAGCAGTTATGAACAAACATATATAAAATTGTGTTTGATGTTGAATCCAACGCGTGATTATTATGTGGTCCCTCCTCGAAGTGACAGAAAATATAACCTATGTATATGCTATAAGACAATAAATATTTAGCGGCTATTTCGTTGTATTGCGCTACATTTGTGAACTTTTCATCATCCTTCCGAAACATTATTATTACGCCGCAACAGTATCTTTAGGAAATCGGGTATAGCATATAGGTTATATTCTCTGTCACTTGGAGGACCGGATTTTCTGTCCTCGAAGTGACAGAAAATATAACCTATATGCTAGACCCGATTTCCTAAAGATACTGTTGCGACGTAATAATAATGTTTCGGAAGGATGATAAAAAGTTCACAAATGTAGCGCAAAAGAACGAAATAGCCGCTCAACATTTATTGTCATATAGCGTATACATAGGTTATATTTTCTGTCACTTCGAGGAGGGGACCATAGACATATATAGACGGCGGAGCGTAAGCTGAGGGGGCTGGCAAGGTTCGCGGTAAGGGGAGCGATACGAGTAAATCGGATAACGCTGTGGTTATGCATGCCGAATGCATCCGAAGCTATCCGACGTGCCTGTATCTGAACCTATGCCTTTACCCCTCCAAGCCTTCCTTCCCCACGCCGATAGTCCCATCTTCTGATCCGTCTATATATGTCTATGGAGGGGGCCACGTAATAATCACGCGCATCCAGCCTGCGCATTTTTTTTATGAAGAAATTATTTAAATCGGACTATTTTTAACGAAACGGGCTTTCAATTCTACAAACAAATTTTTCACGTAATTTCCTTAATTATGGTTTGAGTTGTATCATTTTTGGGGCCAATTTGATTGAGAAAGGAATCGATTGACGCCACGATCGCAAAGATCTGATTAGAAATTGCAAAACTTCAGATTCATCAGTGCTTAGTGCGCAACATTGTATGGCCCCGCTGGTTTCAAGCGTCGAAGCCGACGAAACTCAGCGAGACACATGTGTAAAATAACATATTTGCAGTTTTATAATTGAAGATGTAGTGAACGTTACAGGACTGTCTTTATATATGGCTCTCACAAACAAAATCGCCTGACTTGTTAGACATGAAACCGGGCATACAAATGGTTGCGCATATCGCCGAAAGCACCAGAAAGAATATGTACAGTCTTCCAATGTTTCAATTGTTGAGAAGCCTTTGGGCTCAGTTTATCGGGAAAGACCTACCCACCCCACTGTTTTGCTTTCTCGTTGCGAGCGTGGACCTTCGGGTCCTAGTAGACCGCCCGTTGACAGCCGAGAACAATAAAACCGACGAGCTAGATAAAATACCCAGTACAGAAAAATAAAATGTTCGTGTTTTTGATAAGTATTGATGAAAGTATTACCGATGAATTTTTTAGGATTTCCCGATGAAAATGATATCAAACACGGAGCAATTCGATCAATTTTCATTGAACGTAGAGTGTGTTCTAATCATGTATTCATAAGAAAAAATAGACTGAATTGCTTCGTGTCTTGACTCACCAACAATCCATGAATGGTAACACTCTCATCAAGGTGTAATGAGAAATTTTGAACATTTCGTATTCAGTACTGGTTTTTCGTATTCAGTACTGGATGACTCAAGTCGCCGTCGACCGAGGGTGTACCGCTGGTGCGCTATTTCACTCGCACTCGGTTCACATCGTTCGGTCTCCTTGTCAAGCGGTTCGAGCGAGGGCCCTGATAGGGGTGAATTTATTTGGGAAACAAAAGTCGCGTCATTCATGACACCTACTCGCAAACAGATATACATATGTACGAGAAGAAACAATGCAATTGCCCGATGACTCGAAGCAACATTTCAATAGGTAAATGCATGAAACTCTGGGATCAGGAATTCCGAACCCAGTGGGGCATATGTAAGAACTGGCGAAATTCAACAATAGTTCGTCGTCTAAATTTTACAATTAAAGTATTTATTTCACGTGAATATAAAGTTTGTTAGCAAAGTCTTTCTCGATTTGAGTTCTGTAGAAGGCTGATTTTCCTTCGCCATGGAAAGTCCCCTCTTGTCCTTCTCGCTGGCAATCATGCGACTCGCTGAGTTTCGTGGGCTTCGGCGCTCGAAACCAGCGGGGCCATACAATGTTGCGCGCTAAGCAGTGACAAATCTGCAGTTCTGCATTTCTAATCAGATCTTTGCGAAAGTGACGTCAGTCGATTCCTCATGTTTTCTCGACCAAATTGGCCCCAAAAATGATATAATTCGGACCAAAATTAAGGAAATTACGTGAAAAATTTGTTTGTAGAAGTGAAAGCCCGTTTTGTTAAAAATAGTCCGATTTAAATTATTTTCTGCCAATATAACCGGGAGAATGCCAAGAATCCAATGGTGTCACTTTCATATTGATACGATGAAAAATAAACAAATTCTGTTTCTTTATAATCGATGACACATCGCCGAGCACGGCGATCTCGCGCGGCTCGGGACACAAAGGTTCTCGTCGGTTATTCGAACTTCTAAGATCGTATTCAGATTTATTGGCCGGTGAGTTTCGTAACTAGGGGTGTGCGGTTACCCGATTTTTCGGGCTCGGGACGGGCCGGCAACTTTCGGGCGGGATCGGGCGGGGTCCCGATACTTTCGTATTACTCGAGATCCCGACAGTTTCGGGACCCCAAGACTCGATTCGGGCTACAAGCATAGCCGCCATGAGCGGACAATTTGATATCAGGTCGGCTCGGCAAAACTCGGACGCGATCGGACGATATCGTTACCAGTAATAGATTAAAATTATTACCTGAGAACATAGAAAAATTATGCTTCTTACACGTTAATTTGAAATAATAAAATATTCGCCTCCTGTATATTGTTGTTATTATGAAACATCCAGGAAATATTCCTTTTTGTATGCTTATAGTTCGTACGTTTTCTATTTTAAATCTGAACCTATCCGGAAAAAGATAATACCCTATATATTCCCTTTACATAAAGTACTAAGTATGAAGTATATTTTATTCAGATTTTAAAATATTGTCGATATAAAAATAGTCTTCTTCCCAAGATCTGAACATGGTATTTATTTAATTACGTATATGGACGTATTCAGGATTCACAGACTATTTGGTAGCAATGAAAATACATATATATGTAAATAAATAATAAGATACAAATTATGATTCAACAGGAGACAGAAAGGTAAAAACTTATCACTCAGGTATCGATATAAATGATATACATAATTCTTTCCGCCTCGGTCTCGTAATAGCTGGCTTTCGAGCCGATCGCGTCCGAGTTTTGCCAAGCCGACCTGAAATCAAATTGCCCGCTCATGGCGGTCATGCTTGTAGCCCGAATCGAGTCTCGGGATCCCGAAACCGTCGGGATCTCTAGGAATACGAAAGTATCGGGACCCCGCCCGATCCCGCCCGAAATTTCTCGACCCGTCCCGAGGGCCGAGAATCCGAGCCGCGGGACGATCCGCACACTCCTATTCGTAACGCATATTCTCTCGTCATCGCAGAACCCGAGTGAGCCAGAAGTGGTGGGGATAGCGCCAAGCTTCTGCTGTGTATAGGCCAAACCGAGCTGCAGCGTAGAAATACACACATCAGAATAGGTGTGCCTTAGCTCCGAAAACATTCAGGATCTTTATTGGTCAGAAAATTGATTCTTTCTCGATTGCTTCATCTCGTATTGGTCTACGCATAACTTCGTAATGCACACAATTGCTACGCTAACAATAAGAATAAATAACAGCAACACGGCTACGTTCAGACAGAGCCGAACAGCATTCCCGTCACCCCACCATACCCTTGGGTGGCCACGTAACTCCAACTGACAAATCCACGATCGTCAGATGGTGGCTGATTTCTCCTCGATCGCTGTTCGCGAAAACGAATCGACTGGCCAATATATCTGAATACGACCTTAGGATAAAGATATAATGAAAGATGAAAAATTATTCGAAGCCCAAGATGAAAGGCCTTCGAATAAACAAAGGAAACTAATAAATACCCGAAGCTAAATAGAATTTTAGATTTAGGGTACACACACCCTCCCCCAAACCTCGTGTCGATCGGCCATTGGAGCCATTCGGAAGTATATTCTTTTATTTAAATAATGCCCATCTCTGCATAGGACCGTAATGAATTACAAAAAAAAAATCAGGGAGTCAACTGTTGACCGATTTTAAGACTTTTCCTTGTTATATGTTATATACAATAGTCGGAAGAATAATAATAAGTGCAATAATTGCAAATAATTGCTGTAACTTCCACATTCTGAAAATATGATATCAGTAAATCAATATTTCCAGTATTAGTAAAAAAGTTCCAATCTCTTTTTTTATTTGAAATAATGTGGCCATATAATTATAACATAAATTCGACAGCGGTTTCAAGTGATGTATGTGTTACAATAAAAGCGTTAATTTAGTAAATGTACACAGTTCCTAGCAGTTATATGCCTAAAATGCATATAACCTAACCTACAATCGTCCGAAAATTCATACATTGACAGCAGTACGCTTTTACTGTGGCACATGTATCCAGCTAACGCTTCAGTTTTGCTATGATTCCACGTTGGCAGTCCTCCCGAGTAGGCGCCATCTCGTATCAACTACCTGAACTAAATTTGTCACGTGACTTGCTCTGCATTATCACCAATATGGCGGAATTCGTATTTGGGAATGCAATCACGAAATTACGTTGTTTGTCCTTATATGACCAGATTTTGGGCTGGGTGAGATCTCATTCGAAAGAGGAAGGTTCAATGCAGCGCGCTCTGGTCATCGTTTCAGTCACAAAACTCTTTTAGTGACCTAAAAATACTTGGATTCTTGCGGGTGTATTTTGTCGACTTTTGCTCTACTTTGAACACTCATATTATTAGATATCAACACAATCTCGTCGAACCATGACCAGAGCGCGCTGCACTGAACCTTCCTCTTTCGAATGAGGCCTCGCCCAGCCCAAAATCTGCTCATATAAGGACAAACAACGTAATTTTCCAAACCCATGTTTCGGGCCAGATTGTGTCGGTATACAGCGCGCTGCATTACCCGTGTCTACCCCCTTAAGCTCATTTTAAAGCGGAAAGTGTGCCGATTCTTTTGAGTGCCCCCAGAACCGGCTGCGATAATTTCTTACCGGTGGCCTTTCAGTTTGAAGTTACCGTTTCGGAAAAACACGGCTACAAAATGTGTCGCGATGTCGGTCGTCCCCGCGGAAGCGAAAGCTCTTGTTCGTATCCCCACCCGTCGACATAAGTGACGATAGCAGCCGAAAGCGAGCCGAGTTACGCCGATGCTACCGAAGGTTCCTGTGTGTGCACACCAGGGAGTCGAGACCGAAGCAGAAACCGAATTTCAGACCGGTCGCGACCGGTCTAGCGACCAGTAACCGAGGCGAAAAGGAACCGCTGTTGTGACCGTAACAGTGAGAGGTTGTGGAGGGAAACCGAACTCCAGACCGATTGCCTCTCGACTGGGAATCTCAGACCGTACTTTTAACGAGACCAATCGAGACCAAACCGAAGGCATGACCAGTCCGCCGACTGGTCGGTTGACCGGTCGCAACCGGTCGAGTTAATTTATGGAGAGATTTCTGTTCCTCTTCATAAATTACGAGTCGGAGCGGTTCGGAGCGGTTCGGATCGGTTCAACCTAGCTGAATAAGCCGGGAAGGTATGGATGCTATTCCTGCCGCTCACACTGTTTGTCACACTCGTGACGGGTTTGTTGATAGCAGACTTTTGTAGTTATTTGTTACTGTAACACTGTCCATTCCAAACTATGTCGATCTGCCGCTAAAACTGCTAAGTAGTGCATTATATACGCGGCTGTATTTTTTAAAATTCATTTTAATAACATTTAATTTTCCAATCTTTTTTAGCGTTTGAACAACAATTTTTCGCATTTTCGAGCACTAGTCCTCTTATTGCATCCGATCCTTCAATTTACTTTCCCCACAAATTGTTTTGATAAGAAACTAATTTTGATTCTTTTACAGGTACTAAAGAATGGCAATGTACAATCATGACGGGGCCATCATTGTCTTACGTTAGATGTACTACTCGCATCACAGGAGTATTTTTTAAAAATTGAAGAAGTAACGCTTATACAACTGATTCATAAGATGTTAAATAATATTTTCACATGTTATTGTGAGAGATAAAAATTGAAACATTATAATAAATTTTGCTGTGAAATTTGTTATTTATGCTATTGTTAAATATATTTATATTTTATTACATTCTTATCTTCTGTTTTTTCCACACTTGGACCTACTTTTAAAATAATCACATGAAGAATTATATTTTTAACCATTTTCTTGTTATTTGTATATTAACAATAATTTATTTATATTAACTACTTCTATTAAAATAATACATAACTAGTGTTTGAAATACAATAATATCTCGGCAGATCGACATAGTTTGGAATGGACAGTGTTACAGTAACAAATAACTGCAAAAGTCTGCTATCAACAAAACCGTCACGAGTGTGACAAACAGTGTGAGCGGCAGGAATAGCATCCATACCTTCCCGGCTTATTCAGCTAGGTTGAACCGATCCGAACCGCTCCGACTCATAATTTATGGAGAGGAACAGAAATCTCTCTATAAATTAACTCGACCGGTTGCGACCGGTCAGGACCGAAAATCTGAGAGAAATTCTCTCTCGACTTTTGGTCGAGAGAAAACTCCTGACCGCTCGTCGCTCTCTAGTTCGGTCGAGAGAAAAATCCTGACCGTTCGGTCGCTCTCAAGTTCGGTCGAGAGAATCGTAAATGCCATATTGGTCGGTCTCACTGACCGCGACCGCGACCGAAACCGAATTTCTATCGGGCTCGACTCCCTGGTGCACACACATATGACACATACTTCCACGCAATATGCCATCGGTGATGCTGATGCCGGCGGTACGGCAGCCACGCGGCCGCTGAAGCTACCTCGTAAGTTTTCCGAAAAGGTAACTTCAAACTGAAAGGCCACCGGTAAGAAATTGTCGCAGCCGGTTCCGGGGGCACTCAAAAGAATCGGCAGACATTCCGCTTTAAAATGAGCTTAAGACAATGACGTTCAGATCATCCCTCGCGAAGATACAGCGAGTTGAAGAGAAAATGGAATTTGTGCAATTTTTAAGCATATTTTGGAAAGGACATCAGAGACCCAAATTTTAACCGAATCGAAAAAGTCGAAGATGCGTCTTAAAGAGAAAAGTCTGATCTTTCTAATGCTTTTTTCAGGAACGTTCTACGATGATCTCTTCGTTTGCTAGAAGCAAGTAAAATAGAAAAAACGGTTTTTGCTTCAAAGTTGAACTCGGCCAAAAAAAATCGCACAAGAAATTTATTGCTCGTTTTTTACACAGGAAAGTAGCCGCTTTCGAGTGGTGTAAATGAAATTTGTGTAAAAAATTTCATGCACGCCGTGGAACTTTGCAAAGTTGAAGAAAATTTTTTCAAACTGAGCAAGTGCTCTTTATAATGCTATAACTTTGCCGAAAAGCAATGCATCCGAAATTTACAAAAAGCAGCTGAAAGTAGAGATTCCACGCTTTCCAACCATATTTTCAAAATATCGATACGACTATTTTTACCGAAGTTATGACCATGTGAACTTGCCCCTATTTTTCGGCCTCCCAGAGGTGATCCTTTAATTAATGTGAGCGAAATAAAAAATTTAAAATCAATAAAAATAAACAACGTTCAAATTGAATATAGCATGACACTGACCATGGCGGATAATAAAATTTGTAATGCCATTAGCAGCATTTCATCTGCAATGCGATGCTATATTTGTCACGCAACGCCGACAAAAATGAACGATTTAAATTATTCTTTTGGCATATCTTCATTGCACGCTTGGATTCGATGCTTAGAATTTGTATTGCATATAGTATATAATTTGCCACTCAAGAAATGGACTGCAAATACAGATGCTATGAAGGAGATAAAAAAGCAAAGGAAGGAACAGATAAAAAAAGAATTTAAGGAAAAGATGGGCCTATATATTGATTTCATAAAGCAAGGATGGGGGTCGTCCAACGATGGCAATACAGCATGACGTTTCTTTACAAATGCAGAAGTGTCTGCCGCAATCACTGGAGTTGATGTGATGTTAATTAAAAAGTTGCACATTATATTACAGGTAAGTAATTTCTTTCCTACATTGAATACATATTGAAATATTTTAGGAATACAGGCAGAATACCTACTGTAAAACATTTTGTAACTCATTATGGCTGGTGTTATATGCCATTTTTATAAGTATTTATAATCTGTATGAAATAGAATTTAAAAAACAGGAATTAATCTAACATTAATTAAAATGTTCTATACTGTGTTACAGGTAATTTCTTCCCCGTACAGAATAGACATAGAAAAGTTCCAGCTATACACACAAGAAACCGCAAAATATTTTGTTACTCACTACGGCTGGTATTACATGACAGCGTCTGTACATAAATTATTGATACATGGTACAGAAATAATCAAACATGCATTACTTCCAATCGGACAGCTCTCTGAGGAAGCTCAAGAGACAAAACACAAGGATTTTAAAAAATTTAGAAATAATAATACGAGAAAATGTTCAAGACAAGCAACAAACGAGGATACATTTAATACACTTCTTTTATCTTCTGATCCGTACATTTCTTCACTAAGAATAAAATCATATCACAAGAAAGTTAAAAACCTAGATCCCGAAACTGCATATCTAATACTTAAATAGAAGAAGAAAAAACATCGATATTATTATAGGAATGATAGAATGACCTAACATTCTTACATTATATCTACAGTTCAAGTCATTCATGCAGATATCTCATATGGTTCAAAAGTTAACGAATGTTTAAAATAATATATCAGGCAATTCTTATAACTATTCGGACCACTTTGTACCGTCATTGTATTACTAACATTGTATTGATAATAATATTTAACTAAATTGTAGATTTCGTCACAATTTCTTATTGTACTATTCGACTTTTCCTTATAACTTGGAAACGAAAAGTTTCCCCAACATGCAATTTAAATCACTTAAAGAGCATTAAATAAACTACTAAATAAACCGTTTTCAAATTTTTTTAATAACAATTAAGTTGAAAAAATTGAAAGAAAAACATTAAATAAACGTACAATATATTAAATAATAAATCATTAGAAAGGGATAATTTTTTCCTATTTTTTGGCGTAAATTTCATTCCGATATCTATTATAGTTCAAGAGTTATACACGAATGTCCTATACTACCCTTATTCGGACCACTGTGCGCCGCCAGCCCCGTTTGTCGAGCTTATAACGAGTGAATACTGTAGTTATTCAGAATTGTATTTCAGTCGTTTCTCAAGTTTGACTAATTTAACTGAAGAGCACCTCGTTTCAGACCAATAGTTGCCACTAATAGTAATTTATCTTTAAACCAAACCAGTAGAGAGTATTGTCTGTGCTTACAATGAGTACATTGAGTGTGAATACCCTGCTTGGGACTATGTAAATAGGCTTGCCTGCTTCCCTCACAGCCACGACCCATGACAACTCGAGCTACTCGGTCCACCCAGGTGCCAGGGTCGCAGAAATGATGAGGCAGGCGGGGCAAGCTCCATCATTGGTTGCATATTGACGCTCTATTTAAAGCAAACAAAATATCTTATTTCATAATATTAAAATATACACACTTAAAAATTAACATGAACTGAAACTGTCCTTGCCATTCTGAACATTCGTGCTTAACTTATTTAAGCGTATGATATTTTAGGTATGTTTCAAGCACTAATTACCACATTATTATCAGTATTAGGACTGCTCAGACTAATAGGCTTGCAAGCGTACATTATAGTTCTTAAATCTTCATCACGTAGATAATTGAATATTCTTTCAGTACAGTCACGTGGTATACCAAGGAAATTCGTAAAAAAATAATGGAAAATTTCATTACCTTGTTGCATCAACTCTTTCCTCCTTTCCCCCTTTCTAAACTTACTATTTATCATAGTAGCATATATTGGAAATTTTCTTTTATAATCATCTGATCTGAAGACCTGTACTATGCTTTCATTTCCTGTGCATATTGCTAATTGACTTATACCTCTTGTCAAGATATCATAAAAAGAGATACTAGCATTACCAACCATCTCTCCCTTCATCCGTGCTACTTCTTTCTCACATTTATTCTGAAAATGACTCATTTCATAATCGCTACTGATTGATGGTAAATCTTCAATTCCATATAAATTTGCAGTTTTCACTTTAACTATGTGACGTTTAAGGATCTTAGCAACGTCATCCCAAGGAGAGTAGCCACGACCATAACCACGACTGTAAATATCAGAATCGTAACTGTGAAACACTTTATCATAACATGAATTCATAATAATAATATCACAACCGTGTTCCAGGAGAGCTATAGCAATTTTTCCATGACGTTTGTCACAAGCAATGTGAAGCGCTGTTCTACCATTTGGATCTTTAGAATCAACGCTGGCACCGAATTTTAAGAGAACCTCAACAATTTTCAGGATACCGATTTCAGAAGCAATGTGAAGTGGTGTTCTGCAATTTTTATCTGTGCAATTAACAGCTGCGTTATGTTCCAAAAGCGTCTCAACAAGTTTCTCATATCCTTTTCCACAAGCAATATGAAGCGTTGTATCATTTACAATTTCAGCATTTACATTAGCCCCTCTACGTAAAAGCAATTTGGCGATTTCTCCGTTAACATTAATATCAAGATTACATTCACTGGTTACATATTCGTTTAAAGCAGTAAAATGTAATGGCATTTTGCCATATTTATCACTAGTGTTAATGTCAGCACCATGTTGTAAAAGAACTTCAACGATTTCTCTGCAATTCTTCTCAACAGCATAAAATATCGGAGTTCTCCCAGCTGCATCTGTAGCATTTATATCAGCTCCACAGCTTATTAATAGCTTGGCTACTTCCTCCTGTTTGTTTCTGGTTGCAACATGTAAAGGCGTATGACCATTTCCAAATGTTAAGTTGTCTAACATATTAACATCAGTACCGTATTTTAAGAGTTCCTCAACAATTGTCAAACATCCTTTCTCAACAGCAGCATGCAGCAATTTACAATTATTTGTATCTTCAAGGTTGATGGTAAAACCATATGCAAGCAGATTTTCAACGATCTTACTATATTCGTTTCCATTGCTATGCACTGCAACATTAACAGTGCTTTTATTGCTCTCGTTATTCCTATCAGGACAATGCTTTAAAACATGCTCAACAATTAATGAACGTCCGCCTTCAACAGCAAAGTGTAGAATAGTTTTACCATCCTGATCTTGAGCATCAACGTTAGCTCCACATTCTAAAAGTAACTCAACAACTTTCTCACGTCTGTGTATAACAGCAATGTGCAGTGGTGTACAATGTTCTTTGCCAACATAGGTACACACAGAATTAATATAAGCTCCATGTTTTAAAAGGAGTTCAACGATTTGTAAATACCCTGTCTGGGCTGCAGTATGAAGAAAAGTTATACCATCTTTTCCTTTACCATTAGCATTGGCGCCTTTACTTAAAAGCAACTTGATAATTTTTATTCTCTTCCATCGAACTGCATCGTGAAGTGGAGTTGTACCATCCTCGCATTCAGCATCTACATTAGCTCCATGATACAGAAGCGTGTCAACAATATCTGCGTCAGCATTTATAACAGCAAAATGAAGTGGAGTATAAGAAGGATTTTTGTTTTTGCTGTTAACTTGGCAACCATTATGTAAAAGTAATTCAGCAACCTTTTTATGTCTATTCTTAAGAGCTTCACAAAGTAAAACATATCCACCTTCCCATTTTTGTGAGTAACATAGACCAAAAGAATTAATTAACGCTCCTACTCTGTCCAGTCTTCCTTGACGAGCTGCCGAAATTAAACCGTCGATTATATCGCAGTCTGTTTGCATTTTCTATTAATAAATTATTCCTGATTTCGTAAAATAAATTGCCAAACCCGCGTCGGGAGACGCACCGTAAGATATCGTACGAAATTCTGGGGTTTTCTGCAGAAATAAGTTCGAACTCTTGGGCTGTTTCAATTCACGCATACTGCACATGAAATTGGTGGCATCGTACGATTCCGTAGAATTTCTCTCACTTACCACCAATACGATGCCACTTCCGGTGCAGCGAGCGGTGCAGTGACTGATTTTCCTATGAATTTCTGCGATTGCTGCATGCTCGCTGCACCGGAAGAGGCATCGTATTGGTGGCAACTGAGAGAAATTCTAGGGAATCGTACGATGCCACCAATACGGTGCCACCAATTTCGTGCACAGTATGCGTGAATTGAAACACAGCCTTGAACTTTCGTTAAACAATGCACGTATATAGATAAATTTTTTAACAAACAACACAAACAACAAAATCAAGCTTTGCAAATGCTTTGTAAATTGTACTGAGACTATAGAAAGAGAAATTAAATTAAAAATGTAATTAAAAAAAGTAAAATTTCCGCGCCGGAATTTGAACTCCAGATTTTCTGTCTGCGACCCAAGCGCTTGGATTTCGGTGAAATAGGTATGAATCGAAATAAATTCTCGGCGGAGAGCGACGCGTCGGCCAGGCAGCGTGTGTACAAATGGAACACGGATACACACGGACACCCAGATAGCACAACGTCTGGTAAAGTCTTAAAGACGTCCAAAAGGCGTCTTAAAGACATCTTAAAGACGTCTTAAAGACATCTTAAAGACGTCTTGTTACAAATCAAGACGTTCAGACATAAACTGGACATAAACTAGACGTCTCTAAGACGAGGTGTGCTATCTGGGCAGTAGGGAAGAGCAGACTTCGACGGTCTCCGGCGGAGCCGAACACCTACAGGGGCGGTGGTAATGTGGGCGTGAATTGACGCCAGCGCGAAGCCAGCCACGTGGCGAAAACGCGAAACGAATGTGACGTCACATGCCTTGACGTCACTACGGTAGACTCTCGGCTCCGTAAAAAGTCAGCTTTGCCGGTCTCCGGCCGGAGCTGATACAATTTCAGCTCGAGTCCCCAGCACTGCTATTGGTCAGAGGGAAACACCTACAGGGAGCGGTGGTAATGTGTGCGTGAGCCGCACGATGGGAGTCGAACCGACACCACGGCCAACCAGCGTCACCGGGACATATGCTGTCGACGCTGGTTGGTCGCGGCGTTACTCGCTTGGCGCTGGCGTCGGTTCGTCTCCAATCGTGCGTCTCACGCACACATTACCACCGCTTCTGTGGGTGTTACCCCTGTAGTACCTGTACGCGGCCGTGGCGCATTTGGCTTGGCTTGGCGTTGGCGTCGGTACACACGGCTCAAACGATTGTGGCCGATCGAGATTCGATTGCATTCGAGCTCACTAGGGCTGGCTTTTTTGCATCGCTACCATTCTACAGTATTTTATGAATATGGTGAGGGCACTGCCAAGCCACAGGTTTCCGTCTACACTGCGTTCCACATTAGAGCATACTGGTTTCGCGCAGGTATACACTGTTGATTGGTAATAAACCGGCGGGGAAAGTGCTACGACCAATCGCGTGTGTCAGATCCGTGGGAGCTGCGCAGATCGGTCGCAAATCGGTACGGGCGTCGGTATGCTCTTGAACACTTCCAATCAGTGATGCCAGAATGAGGACGGGAGCGCTCGAGAATTTGGAGCTGCGTGTCCGTGAGCTCGGCGCTTCGGACAACGTCTGGAAGACGAGAGAGAAAACGAATGTGTGTCTTTCTCTCTCGCTCTTGAAACGCTGTGATCCAAGGTGGGGTACAAGCGACACGCGGCCGTGCGCGATCTTCCTGAGTGCCTCGAGGCTCGAGATACACTTTTCACTTTCTGACATATGTATAATACTCTTGTAATGAAAAAAAATTTGGAAAAAATTTTGATAGGGAAATTACGTTTTAAGACCTCCTGATCGCGTTTTGACTATTTAGAAAAGAGCTTTTTTTTTAAATATCTCATGTATTTGTTATCACGATTACGTTTAAACGGCAAAATGGATTTCAATGAAACTTTATATTAAAATTTTATATTCTTGTCTTAAGATCCGATTAGATCACGAAAAATGATAATTACCCGTTATGGTTCTTCGATTTTTCAGATATACGAACTAAACTCAACATAAAAAAAAGTTAAATAAAGTTCTTCTGTAACTTGTTTAACAAAGAAAAATGTATACATTCATAATTGAGGCATTTGATGGAAATACGCCAAAATGCCATTTCAAGAAAATCGATTTCAAAGTTTTCATTATAGTATAACTTAATAAAAAGTAATGCAATTAAATGAAATTTTTTTAAGGATGTAGTTACCGTGTCGTTCAAGCGTTCTGAATACAGAATCCATGATTTAAAAATGATATGTGTCTTTATTTATAAATTTTAAACAAGTGGTTTATGTGCCCTTTTTCCATCAAATGCCTCAATTTCTTGTGTTCATTTTAAATTTCCGTACTTTTTATTTGAGCTATTTCTATTTTTCAAACCTTAAAATGAATTTTTTTATTAAAAGACGAATATTTTGATACTGTACATTGGTGAACTTTGTTAAAATTAGAATTCACTCTTGGCCAGTACCATGCACGCTGTAGAAGCCTTCGATAAAAAATATTTTTTCAGAGTATGATCTAAAATCTAAAATCTAAACGTAATCCCATCAAACGTAATTATATCAAGTTGCGACAAAGAATCACGCACTATTTACAAATTAATTACGCGCAGCGTGCACGTTACCGCTCGATGGAAACTACGGGAAAGTGGTAGTCTCTTTCATCGGGAGGGAAATGTAAACAATTGGTTATGCAAAGCTAACATCGCGATACATGTTGTACACTAAAATGTACAAAAACATTACAAAAATAGGAAAGAAAGGCAGCACGTAAATATATCAATTGGGTTCGATATATTGACGAGATGTAAGACTGAAATAATGCTACAATTGTTTACATTTCCAAAGGATAGAAAGCAAGCAAAGGAATTTACTATAATACATGCGACAGAATTTGGAGATAATTGTTACATATAAAATGAATATAATTAAGAATATACATTTATTTGTACAATTATCTCGAAGTTCTCTCTATGAATCATATGTACAGCAAGCAAGCGAATTTATTGCAAGGATAGAACAAGAATTGTGTGAGGTAAATCGAACAACTATTTACATATTCGCGATGTCCAAAAATCGAATGAAATAGAAAATGGATGAAATTGATAATATTCTGGACATCACCAATTTGCATTACCCGACGTAGAAGGAAAATCCGCGAGGTCATCAACGGCATGTAAACGTAAACTATTCTTTTGCTTCTTCGCAAAAGTTGCATATAAATTCTCAGATGACATGAGAGATAGATGTTTGTCATCTACCTCCATGCTCTGAGCTGTTTCCCCGTGCGCCTTTAATGCCGATTTCGTTACGCAAATGGCATTGACGATGGTCGAACAAAGTCGGTTTCGTTTCTTGTTCTTTATGTCGGGAAGCATGGAAAACGATCTTTCAGCATCGGCGTTTGAATTTGGAAGACTTCTAATGGAATTTAATAATTCCTGCAAACATGGATATTTATACGAGCCTTGATCGTTTCGCGTTAACAACACCGTTTTCCATACATCATCAAAAGCTAATATACAAAGCTTGACTGCATCTGCAAAATTCAGGTGCAATGTTGACCATTCTTTTTGCAAACCATCTTCGTCGAAACCGCCCAATTTCTGAGCAATAAAGAGAACACTTTTGAAGGAAGTGTCTCTGTCAGTATCTACTAATGCCAAATGAGGCTCAAAAACACGTAACTTGCTCAGAAATTCGTCATCGATTGGCAATCGATTACGAATTTCGTTTGCAGCCGTTATGTAAAACTTAATACTATTTTCTCGAACGGTTTGGACAACATCGGGTTTGCCTTCTGCAACTAATTGACAAAGAAAAGTGTCACAATCCGGACCTAAATGAATACTATCTAATGCGATTTGATTATCGCCTCTTGAAAAATCTATTAATTTTACTGAATCCATGTGCTTCAAAAGCTGCGGTTTCAAAAAATGACGTAAAATATCGTACAAAAGAGTTTTGGCAGTATTTTGAAGCAAATGGATCCTTGTTTGTTGCGACTGAAAGAATAAACTAAAGTCATTAAAATACTCTGGAACGTATTTCAAAAACAGAAGATATGCTTTCGCTTCTGGATTTTGCATGATGATAAGCAGATGATCCCCAGACTTTGTCTTCTCACTTACGACCAATTCTTGCAGAAAGTGCAACACACTGTCCCAATTTTCTAAAAGTGTAACTACGGATGAGTAACGCGATAACCATCGCGTAGTACACAATTTTAAAATTTTGCGGTCAGTAGATTGAAAACATTGCTGAAATTCGCGAAAAATGGCCGAGCGTTTGGGACTGCTATAAATGAATGTTGCGACTTTCCGTAATAATTCCTCGCAGACCTCGGGAATGGTAGCGCCTGCTGCATGCACTACCAATGCAGAGGAGTGACATGGACACGGCATGGTGAAGAAATTTTCACCGCGAATTTCTGCAAGTTTGGTCTTGAATGACGAGTGACACCCTGTCATGACAGAAGCGTTATCACACGACAAAGCAAGAATGTTTCCGAACGGAATTTGCTTTTTCCACATGGAGTTCTTAAAGGAGGTAAATATTTTATCGGCAGTACATTCTCGCGCGTCAAGATTAATTAATTCTACTAATTCCGTTCGAACATCCAAAGTCTCGGGTGCGACATACCGAACATTAAACGACATCCATTTCTCATTGGTAATGTCGGATGTTTCATCAATAAATACTGAAACTTAGAATTCTGTAAAACCAGACTAAGACGCTCTGTTTCCTGAGGACACAGAACGTTCGATATAATATTAGAACACTTTGTTCGACCACACGTCATACGTTCCAAAACATCAGGATCTTTCCCAACGTCTTGGAAAAGTTGAAGAATCGCCTCTGCGGATTGATGCGAAATATTTTTCTCGGCAACTAATGCAGCAAAACGAATAACCAAAGCATAAACAAAACATAAATAAAGCATACGCGACCACAGATCGCGGATCTGACCGTCAAATGTACTTGACGAAAACCAGGCCCGAGCGAACCCTCGAAACGGGAAACGAAAAGAATAGATAGGAAATCGTAAAATAGTAAGAAAAATTCAGAAAGAAGAAAAATCGAAGAAAAGGCTAAAAGAAATAACAGCAAGGTAATGGTGACAGTACCGAACTGCCACAGATGCATTTACCAGTTACCTTTCTCTCCTATTCTTGTACAATAATACCTTTATACCAATTTACACATTTTAGTGTACAACATGTATCTCGATGTTAGCTTTGCATAACCAATTGTTTACATTTCCCTCTCGATGGAAGAGACCACCACTTTCCCGTAGTTTCCATCGAGCGGTAACGTGCACGCTGCGCGTAATTAATTTGTAAATAGTGCGTGATTCTTTGTCGCAACTTGATATAATTACGTTTGATGTGATTACGTTTAGATTTTAGATTTTAGATCATACTCTGAAAAAATATTTTTTATCGAAGGCTTCTACAGCGTGCATGGTACTGGCCAAGAGTGAATTCTAATTTTAACAAAGTTCACCAATGTACAGTATCAAAATATTCGTCTTTTAATAAAAAAATTCATTTTAAGGTTTGAAAAATAGAAATAGCTCAAATAAAAAGTACGGAAATTTAAAACGAACACAAGAAATTGAGGCATTTGATGGAAAAAGGGCACATAAACCACTTGTTTAAAATTTATAAATAAAGACACATCATTTTTAAATCATGAATTCTGTATTCAGAACGCTTGAACGACACGGTAACTACATCCTTAAATTTTTTTTATTTAATTGCATTACTTTGTATTAAGTTATACTATTATAATGAAAACTTTGAAATCAATTTTCTTGAAATGGCATTTTGGCGTATGTGCCCTTTTTCCATCAAATGCCTCAATTATGAATGTACATTTTTCTTTGTTAAACAAGTTACAGAAGAACTTTATTTAACTTTTTTTTATGTAGAATTTAGTTCGTATATCTGAAAAATCGAAGAACCATAACGGGTAATTATCATTTTTCGTGATCTAATCGGATCTTAAGACAAGAATATAAAATTTTAATATAAAGTTACATTGAAATCCATTTTGCCGTTTAAACGTAATCGTGATAACAAATACATGAGATATTTAAAAAAAAGCTCTTTTCTAAATAGTCCAAACGTGATCAGGAGGTCTTAAAACGTGATTTCCCTAACAAAATTTTTTCCAAATTTTTTTTCATTACAAGAGTATTATACATATGTCAGAAAGTGAAAAGTGTATCTCGAGGCACTCAGGAAGATCGCGCACGGCCGCGTGTCGCTTGCACCCCACCTTGGATCACAGCGTTTCAAGAGCGAGAGAGAAAGACACCCATTCGTTTTCTCTCTCGTCTTCCCGACGTTGTCCGAAGCGCCGAGCTCACGGACACGCAGCTCCGGCGTAGTGTGCATGCGAGGTGGGGGAAATTCTCGAGCGCTCCCGTCCTCATTCTGGCATCACTGAGTGTTAGCGGCAGATTCAGCTAGGTTGAACCGATCCGAACAGAACCGAACCGCTCCGAACCGCTCCGACTCGTAATTTATGGAGAGGAACAGAAATCTCTCCATAAATTAACTCGACCGGTTGCGATCGGTCAAGACCGAAAGTCTGAGAGAAATTCTCTCTCGAGTTTTGGTCGAGAGAAAACTCCTGACCGCTCGTCGCTCTCTAGTTCGGTCGAGAGAAAAATCCTGACCGTTCGGTCGCTCTCTAGTTCGGTCGAGAGAACCGTAAATGCCATATTGGTCGGTCTCACTGACCGCGACCGCGACCGAAACCGAATTTCTATCGGTCTCGACTCCCTGGGAAAAACCCTCGAAGGGCACAACGCGCTCTACGTGTTTATGAATCCTGACAATAAACTCTTCCTTGTCCCCCGTTTCATACTTGCTTAAGACCTTCCCGATGTGCCGTTCGCTTCGAATCTAATTATAATATATCTATCTTTCAGTACAAAAGGATTTTGAATTTCGCTCTCGCATCAAACCTTGATATCCCTATGTCTTATGGCTAACTTCATATAATATACGGATTCACACCAGCGGATATCGCAACAATGGCTCGAACCTTAAAGCTCGATCCCCAAATTTACATGCCAGCAGCGCCACCATTCGACCGATGTATTAAAGGAAATAGCGCGAAGTTTGAAAAATGTGGTTTATAAAAGACTAAAAGAATAGTGTAATATAACATATTATTATATGTATTCGTAAAAATATGGATCCATAATATATTATTATATTGTGTACATCATGTAGTATAATCATATAGTACGAATTGTTTGTATGATGATTGAAATTCAGAAAAGTTAATCAAAGCAAATGAAATTCATGAAAATAGTGAAATAAATTTATAAATGTAATATACAAAACTGAAGAAATGATTAATAAAGATCGCAAAAAGTGAATTTAAAATATTTGTAAACAGTTTTGTCGTCTCCCACAAAATACGCATTTGCCCATTTTGGAAATTTACTTGCTGTTTCCGCGAAGAGCGGAGCGGATTCTTGGGGCTGACGTGACTCGGTGGGAAGGCGAGCAGGTGGAAAGAACGACACGTTCGTTGGACGAAACACCTTTTAATCGGCTGGTCGTCGGTTCGCGACAGACGTCGTACACATATAAACTTCACGAACAGAGATGGACGGGACACTAACAACGTGGATGTACGCGCGTGAGCGCAGGGCGGAAGATCGCCAATGTCGCGGCCGCAACACTTGCATAAACACAGCACACTGCACAATTTAACTATTTTTGCCAAGAAACACTTTTTATATACTTAGCTAAGTACACTCGTTTTGGCGTCGATTCACGTGGTAAATGGTGGCAACATTAGGCAAAGTAGAGATCCTCTATTAGGTAAAGTGTTGCAAAGTGTCAAGCACTGCGGGGCAAAGGGAAGCAAAGTACATCGATCGAACGATGGTGGCGCATCATGTCAAAAACCCTTCAAATCGCTTCAAGCATCTGCAATCCATAGTATATATATCAGTGGCGGAAACCCACGAATCTGGCATCACAGCTGCCATGTGCTGCTGTGCAAAATGGTGCAAAATACTTGGCGACCTTACACCTCACTCCTACCTCCCGAGACACGCTCCGGAAAACGTCTTACCCATCTATGACACGATGGTCCATGGCACGGACTACAGCGCCACTGAACGTTGCGCAGCCGTTCTGTGGGTAAGCGACCCGTTTGAATTGCTGACTTCTGTAAAAAAAATTTTTCGACTTTTACACTGACAATAATGCTAATGCGAATATAATATTACGAACAATATTCATATACTTCAAGTAAATAGCCCTACGAAATGTCTTTTTTTTATTTGAATCCCTATTTTCGATGTCAACTTTTTTGTGTCATATTTTGCACACTGATAAATAATTTCTATTTAAATTTTATAGTTTCTCAAAATGCAAAATTTATTTTTTCTGTTGCTCTCACGATACCATTATCCTCCAATTTGAATCTTATATAACAAACTGCGAAATTTTTTTCCGAACGCTAATAATTAATTATTCGAATTATTATATTACCTCTATATTTTAATAATAATTTAGAAAAAGTAGCCGTATTTTGTACCAAACCAAAATAAATCATTTCAAAATGATGTTTTATTTTAGATAACTGCTGCCAAATAAAATACATATAACAGCGTTTGTTCTCGAATCTGTTCTGGTCCCATCATCTTATCTGAAAGACAACTCCATAAAAAATTATTATAGCGACATTATTTCAGGAGACATTTATTCACAGGGCCGGCGCGAGGATTGTGGGCGCCCTTATGCAAGAAAATTTTTGGGGCCTCCAAATTTTTGCACCTATTTTCTATTTAATATGTTTTGGCTTTATAAGGTACAATAAAAAAAAAGAATTACATTTACATTTTGTTTATGTGGGAGTTGGATTCCTTTATTATGAAGGGTGCGATATAGTTTTTTAGCGCCCCCTTCGGCTGGCGCCCTTATGCGGCGCATAACTTGCATAATGGGTTCCGCCGGCCCTGCTCATTCAAGTATATAAGTACATACAACCGAAAATAAAAAAATCATAGTTATAAAATTAGTCCAAATGAGCTAACTTACGAGTATCCGTAAATAATTTTCAATAAAAAATGGCAATATATTATCCGAATAATCATTTCTAAAATATTTTATTCAAATAATACCGAAACTTGTCATACATGTTACAAGTTCTGGTTCATACGTCGATACATACATACGTCCGCGAATTACTTTGAATATTGGCGCGAAAGTTATCGCGGTTCGATTCCCACGTTCCGTGGATCCGAAGTGCACGGGACACGGAACGCGCTCTCGGCGATTTACAATCATAAACTTGAGTTTGCTTTGTACTTATCACTGGAGCATGGTTTTATTATGATTTTTGAGCGCCAGGTGGCCGCGTTTTTGTTGTCCATTTGTCGAACAGTACAGGTCTCAGCGCCATTACATCGATAAATGTCATTGTATCCGCGTCCCGTGAAACCGATTTCGAATCAATAAATAAATTTCAAACACAAGACCAGCCGATATGTCGACCAAACGGAAAAATCCTCCGATCAAGAAGGGCCGAGCGAAATTGAAGAAGACTGAATACGATGAAGACGACATCTCCAGCGAACATGAGTCGGAGGTTGATGACGCCGAGACCGGTTCGAATGCCGACGGTGAGGACGCCGTCGAAGATGAGCTCACCGACGTCTCCACTATCCCGGAGTTGCCGCCACCTGAGGTGATAACATTTCCATCTTTCCTCGCGTGTTTATTTACCCCAAGTTAGAGAGTACATCGAGACCCGATGGATGAGAAAGCGGCGTTGGTATTCACCACGACGCTGCTGGGCTTTCTAGCCACGCATTTCAGACGCTGGTAAACCGAATCGTTATTTCCGAAGGGAAACGATCGTACACCGTTATACGTCTTATCAATACACTTCGTAGCTGTGAACATTACCAAAATATTTATGCATATCTGATCAATTAAGCTTCTGAGATTTCCTAATGATTTGAAATTTAAATGGCTAACTGTAGTCCTCCGAATTTGGAGTAGTATTTACTTAGATCTGAATCTTCTGGAGTAATAAGAGGGACGGTTAGTAAATATTTTGGAGTCAAATTGAATTTTGGATAGTAGACTGTAGTTGCATGCAGAGGGATTAACGCTAGAATGCCTGGCAGAGTCATGCCGACTCTCCCCCAGCCTTTTTTGTCGTCTAACTTTTGCGGCAAAGCCTTTCGTCATTTTTATTTATTATCAAGACTTTACGGAGCAAAAGCACTGAAGTTTGTATTATGTTCCTTTGATTTTACCATCAATGCCCACGGAAGCCCTGCTGCCTCCTCGTTATAACATCATACATATCTTAGGAATTTCCATAAATTTATCCATGTTTACTATCAAAGTATACACAACAGGAACCCACATAGATGACTAAATACTGTCGAGGCGCAATGCAAAAAAATAGAACAGTGGGAATATGTGTTAAGTCGAACAGTTTTGCAAGAAATGTAAAGAAACATAAAACGTTATTATTATTGTTGTAGCTTTTATTTGTAATAAATTATGTTTAGAAATGTGCCTTGCATTATTATTTCACGTAAACCTACTCAAAAATATTATTTTCTATGCTTGGGCATCTGACAGTCAAAAATCTTGCGCATTCTAGTGTGAATCAAAGGCCCCAAATAAGTAACCAAAAATCTGCTTATTTTATGCAAAATTGTTTGATTATAAATTTGACGAGCGCAAGGAGAATATACAGAGTTCTCCGTAACTGGCGGAATAAATCAGATATGCTATTTTGTTGTCAAGAATCACCAAACAGTTTGAAAACTTCAGAGTCCTTCAAAATAATAAATAGCAAGATATTTGTAAAATTCATTTCATTTCAAATTGTGTATTTAATATTGACATTAAACTTTCAATTAACAATAAAAATTTGTTAAGGAAATTAAAAATAATAAGTGCCATATGATTTTTGTTTAAACAATTGTTCTGTGCAGATATTTGACGGAATTATTAGACCGTCAATTCTGAAGTTTATCAACCTAATTTTCTCTGTCATACGATCTGACCGTGCGTGTTTATTACAGGGAGGATGGGGAAAGCCCGGAACGTTGCTCATGTGTGGTCTGACGAATTGGGATATGGCTGGTCGTAAAGCGCCGCCAAAAGGAGTTAAACCGAACGTAGGGCGGAGTTTGTGGACCCCACATACTTTTAAAAATTTTAATGGTAGCCGAGTCAGATTAGTTGCCTCTGGTCCAGCTGCTTCTCATAGTATTGTCGTTACTGAAGATAATAGATGCCTAGCTTTTGGTAGAAATGATAAAGGTAAATGATTAAAAGGTAAACAAGACTTATCTTTATAAACAAGTAGTCTCGTGTAAGTAAATGTGACTTGAATAAATGAGAAACATACGAATTTGTTGAGCCGCGCGTTTTCTGTTGATACCGGTGAAGCGCAGTTTTAATTCAGTATTAGCTCGATGAAGACACGTATGCTTTGTTAGTATCAACATTTTGTAAACTTTTTATGAAACGATTCTTACAGGCCAACTGGGTATTGGTGATGCGAAACGTCGGGATGAACCTACTGAGGTTACAGCGTTAAAGGGGCATACAGTTATAGCAGCATCGTGTGGCCGTAATCATACTTTATTCTTAACGAGTCGCGGCATAGTTTTCGCCTCTGGAGACAATAAATTGGGTCAGTGCGGCGTTGGCAAGTCCGATGCCTGCATTGTCTCTGCCACTAAAGTAAAATACGCTGGTCCGCCCATAGTGAAAGTAGGATGCGGAGCAGAGTTCTCTATGATTCTGGACATTAAAGGCGGCTTGCACTCGTTCGGCAGTCCCGAGTATGGAGCTTTGGGCCACAACACCGATGGGAAGTATTTTATAACGAACACAAAGATGGCGTTCCATTTCGAGAAAGTGCCTAAGAGAATCGTTTTATACGTCGAGAGAGCAAAAGATGGCCACGTCACACCATTAGACCGCGTTGAGATTACAGACTTCAGTTGTGGCCACTACCACACCGTGGCAATCGATAGCAAAAATCGTGCGTTTTCTTGGGGCTTCGGAGGTATCGGCCGTTTGGGCCATAACGAGCAACGAGACGAATTAGTGCCTCGTTTAATTAAGTTCTTAGAACCACCCAGCCGAGGTGTCAGAGCTGTTCATTGCGGCAGCACTTACAGTATTGCCATCAATGTTCATGGGACAGCCTTAATGTTCGGGCAAACGAAACGTACTGGGGAGGCCAATATGTATCCGAAACCAATTCAAGATTTGTCTGGCTGGGAAATCCGATGCGTTGGATGTTCGCAAACTAGCGTAGTGGTTGGAGCTGACGACTCGGTCATTGCCTGGGGCGCCAGCCCCACATTCGGCGAATTGGTAAATAATTCTACATCGAACGAATGTATCCAGAACGTATACTTGAACGTATCTAACCGTTCCCTCCTCCCGTTTCCCCCCAAATGATTTCAGGGTTTCGGAGAAATGCGCAAATCTTCGACCACTCCGATGGAAGTAAAAGCCCTGGAAGGTTTATACATTACTGCCGTTACCTGTGGTGTCTCTCACACGCTTATGATTTGCCAAGATGAATCTGAAGAAGAGAAAGCCAAAATCAACAAACTTCAAGTATATTCAGTTTAAATTACATGATTTGCACTTATACATTAAGCGAAAGCGACTGAATCACCGCAACGGCTAAGAAATTTTTTAGTGTTCAACGCAATCATTATTACACATATAGGTCGGGTCGGAAATAAAAGTTCATCGCGACACACTTGATCGATAAGTTATTTCAATAATTTAAAGCATAGATTAACAGATCTGTGAGCGGTTGTTAATGGACCGCGAGAAACGTCCATATGAAATACAGACTTAACCTATTACTTTACCATGTACTTCCAACTTTACTTAATGTACGAAGGAAAGTTTATCATAATAGGGAACCCCCATTCTGTTAGTAGCTCAGGATATAGACCAAACAAATAGATGCAAAAATATATTTTGATACGTTGCTATTTTATTGAAGTACTCTGTATCTTTGACCAGAATGAAAATAGTTGACACGTATGAAGAAGAGTGCTGGGAACTGGAAAGAAAACGTTATGGGACTCGTCAAGTACTATCTGTATCTTTGTTTCTCATTTTAATCGACTACATACAAATCGCCTATATCATTGATTCATTACAGTAGTACCTGAATCACTAAATCCGCAGAAATCATTTTTATATTCTATATACAAGGACACTTTGAAAGTGGTTATACAAAAACGAGCCGTATTTTATGCTTTAAACGGTTCACGTTCTTTATGATAAACGTGAATATAAAGAATACCATTAACGTCGATAGCTTACGAAGTCATTATCGATTTATTTCTACTCATTCAAACGACTGTTATAATTTCTATAATAAACAATGCTTCCTCCAAACCAGCATTGTTTGTCATACTTCTAAACTATTAATTGCTTTTAAAGTTACACACAAGAAAGAAAGTTTTAGTAAAGAGTATACATTGTTAATTATAATAAATGTGGTTCGAACCCATGTATTATCAAAACTCATGTATACGCATTGTATTTAAGCCTATCCATGTCTCTTAGTAGTGAATATAATCGAAATTTACGCATACTTTGATTTTAGAACTACTGTTAATGTAACGAGAATATTCATGAAATTTCACTATCGTCGATATTTTGGTTATACATATTCTTTATACATTGTAATTAGAATCACTGCCAGGATGTATTTGGAATATCCTTCATTGTGACGTTGGATATTCATTCCGCTCCGTATCACACGTTACTCCTGTGTGGTTACTGCACCAACATGTTGTTCTAGTAAACTTGAGACAAATGTACAAGGGAAATTACTAAATAAACGAATTTTTTAAGCAATTTTTACTAAAACGTGTTATGTATGAACATTTATATATTTCTATTGTACAGGAGGGTGTATAAAAATTTATGGACACCGCTTTCAGGAGTGGAGCTACATCCCCTGTCAATTTTTCGCGTCGAAACGGTGCGTTTGCGGCACATGGTTTCTTTCGAACTCTTTCTTCTTTCTCGAAAAGAAACTTTAACATTAATTTTCGATATTATAAACGATCTTGCGGCATCGACGTTTTCGGAAGTTTAGCCATAATTTTTATATTTATATGCATAGTACTTTTATTCTTAGCCTGCGCGCTCTAAATGCTCATCAGAATTTGATACAGTGAGTTTGCAAGAACTACACATTTCTGGATATTCGCAGATTTCGTATTCCTTCGCTGGTCTTTTTATACACTTCCAACATCTTTCTTTGATGCGACGTGATTCTTGGTAATGTTTGCAAAAATCGCAAGGAATATTTTTCATAGTCCCCTCATTCAGGCTTCTAATTAGTTCTTCCTCTTCTAACAGTTTCTTTGCCTGTTTCAAAACAATTAAACACCGTTACGAGAAGAGTAAAAGAATTACATATATTTCTGGGATTCTGAGAATTGTTACTATGCACTAACAATGAGCTTCTGGTCCATCGCTATTGTAGCCAGTGCAACAAATTCTTGAGCCTCATCCTTTTCCGTTTGGGTAACATTGTTATGCTTCCAACGTAATAACTGATACGTTGTGTAATGTATTGGGTCCGATGGTTTATATCGTAGGGCCCTACTCATTGCCCATGCTAATGGTACCATAACATTCTGTCTATAATTAAAAGGAACCGAATGATGAAAATGAAATGGAAGAATATTCGTAATTAGTCACCAGTGGCGGATTAAAGAAAAAGGCCCAGGCGGCAAACGTTCCGAGGGGCCCAAATTTTTCGGAAAAATGAGGGGTTTACTAAAAACGGGCTAATCGTAGGAGTGCAGGAATATTAAAATTATAGTGGTTGGATGAAATCATCATTTTTTTTTTGAAGATTGGGCCCCGGCAGGGGCCCGGGGCGGCAACTGCTCATCGGCTGCCCGTTAAATCCGCCACTGTTACTCACCTTAAATAATCCTTTCTCTGTGCCGTTAATTCATCTGTTGTCTGTTTCTCTCTTTGAAAGTGGCACTGACAACTGCACAGTTGGAAATAATCTGATGTGTTAACGGGAGTAGAAGTGCTCTTTGAATTATTCGTCCTGCGAATATCTTGCATTATATCTAAGTTATTGGTATTGGGCTCCAACGTAGCTACGCTGCATTTGCATATTATTTCCTATATACCACAGATGTTATTGTACATAAGAAAAAATAGTATACAAAATAGAGACTGCTTGACCTCTTTCTTATTTAAATTAAGTTCGAACCTCCTTTTATTTCGTTACCTCGGACTTTCGTTTTACTTCGTTAAGCCCTAAGTCAACCAACATTTGTTCAGTTTCATCATCAATTCCATACTGTTCTACTAATTGTATAATATCTTCTTCCATGCCAATGTGTCTCAAGAATTGAATTATCTCCGACGACGTAGAGTTGATAGGCGATTGCCATTTTAAAATCCCAGGAACATCGATACCACTTAACATTAAGCGACAAAGAGCACGCGAACTTTGAAGTCTTACTCCGTATACAATAATATGCCAACACTCCGTTTCATTTAAACCCGTTGTTCTTAAATTTGAGATCAGATCGGCGCTAAATTTGTTCGACCACATATCTTCGAATTCTAAAGTATACGGATCCACGTTAAAGTCTTCGAAATAAAGTAGTTCGCAGTAACTGAGGCTGATAAGTCCGAGTTTCATTGCTTTAATAATGGTATGCGCAGACATGCCTGAAAATTAGATTTGATTAATTAAGTATTTCTATGGAATTCCTTTCTACGGACGCAACCCAGTACCTTTCTTTTGCATTGTCTTTAAAATGTGTGTGCTATATAAACCACTATGTATGGTGGTCCACAGTCGTCTGTCACTTATGGTATCAGTAGGACCTTCTTTTGCTGAACCTGAGTCAACACGAACGCATTGCTTAAGTCTGTCCGAAAGTAATTTTAGTAAATCAGTTCCGCTCCACGTTCCATACATTTGGTATCCTCTATTGGTCAAAATGATATTTAATTTAGTTGCACTTAATGCGTCTTCCGCTGTCGAAAGCAATGTAGATAATACGGAAGATGTTTCGCTATAAATATAAAGCAGACGGTAAATCTACTTCCTCGATTTAAATTTTTCTAGAAATACTTCAGGTTACTTATAATGCTGCCACTGACTTTACCTTGTACTTTTTATATCTTCATGATTTTCTTTATTATTTATATGACATTTGCTAATGGATGCGCAACAGTCCATGTTTCATCTATGAAATATGAGTTATGCTAATTTTCCAAACGAAATAAAGATATAAAATACTTATTTAAAATGAAATGCTTTAACAGGCAATTGTTTGCATTAGATTTATTGACATTAGCCAGCAATCTTTGTTGACATACAATTGTATAATTTCAACTGAAATCGAGAAAAGATATACTTTAAATACAGAAAGTACTTTATTTACAATACATTACAATAGCTTTATCTATAGAACGCTCACTCAATCAGGAAATTATAAAACATGCATATTCGAAGCATGATTAAAGAAACTTTTGAATTACATTGATACAAAACACTACGCACGTACATATGTATATCGATATGCGTCGCATTCGCAGATTATGCAAAGTAATGTTCAAACGAGCTAGCCTACATAAATAATAAAGAGAATTATGAAATTTCGAAGTTTGCATATGCTTGTAAAAAATGTGTTCCGTAGGGTTAAAAATACGACGTTCACAGTGACATTATCGACGTTCTACGAATATTTATTAACCGTTTAACTGCGTACGTATGCACGATATATTTACACGGATACAAATTTAGTATTACAAATACCTATATAAAATTTAACTATTTAACAGAGTTAGAAGTTACAAGCAAACTCATATATATATATATATACACATCACATATATATATATATATATATGCGAAGAATCTCATTCTCATGACGTACACATAGCAATAAAGTGCCGTGTTATTATTCGTGTTCACAGTCAAAGTTCTCATTCCTCGGCATCTAATTTTCCCAACATAGTTTAGACCATATTTAAACTGTAGCTCCGTTGCGATTATCACCGCTCGAATTTTATGTCACAATTAGTTACAGCAAGTTACAAGAACAAGCCGAATATGGTTCTTGCCCTTCGGAGCCATTTGCCAATTGTATGCCTCTCTGGCTTCTATGTCTCGCTCCTCCCATGCTACCGTTACCGTATGACTTAATGAGAGTATGCCGGTCCCAAAGACCTGGTGTTTGTATTATCTGCAAATAACATTAACTTATCGTATATGAAAATTTCGAAGGCAATAGCTTCTAAACCAGTGACGAGCGACCCGCAGGCCGCATTTGGCCCTCAAGCCACTGACCTAATGTAAACCTATGTCAGAAATAACAAATTCACGTCAGAAATAAAAATTCTTTGATTAGTATACAAGTAACCCACATATAATTCGGTACCTAAAGCGGTTTTGAAATTGAGGTAATAACCTTCGTATAACGCGTGTAGTTTCGATGTAACGCGGTTTTTTCTATTAGATCTGATTGTGAGTCTCGCATAGCACGATTTATATAAAGGTGAAGTTAGAGTCGGCTTGGACGAGCGCGAGTCGGCGAGCTATGACTCGCGCCAAGCTCGCCGAGCCAGGCGCCGTGGAACTTCACCTTTAGGTTTCCATTTGTGGCCCACTACAGGCCAAAGGTTGCTCCTCACTGCTCTAAGCATCCCATGAAGATTTATACAGTATACCTTCTGCACAAGTTCTTCGAAGCAACATTTAATCCCATCCGCTGTTTTAACACTGCTTTCAATGTATAAAGTTTGATGTCTTCTGGCAAACTGTAGGCCTTCCTCGGTACTCACTTCCCTGTTCGGTAAATCTATTTTATTACCCACTACCATTTTAACAATGTCTGTTTTATTGCAGTAAGTGTTTAGTTCGTTCAGCCAAGTTTCTAGCTTCATAAACGTAGCTCTGTCCGTAACGTCGTAAACCAATATAGCACCTTGACCATCCCTATAGTAACTAGGTGTTAAGGTGCGAAAACGTTCTTGGCCCGCTGTATCCTGTAACGAATTGGCGACGAGTTACAACGTTTCTTCAAATTTATATTCAATAAATTTTGGAGCTTTATATTCATTAAGTGTTTTAGGTATACGAGTTTAACCACTAATAATTGGGGGGGGGGGGGTTCTAATTCTACTTATTCATTATTAGGTGCTATTCGGTCAGGAGCTCAATCTGTATCTTATGAAGTTGGTTTATTTTCTAATATATTTACAATTATTTTATTCGGTTTTAGATTTATATAAGTTTCAATATCACATAAAGTTTATTCTGGATATTGTTCTGAATGGCCCCAGTGGCCGATCGATAGTGATGGGAAAACTTCGAACCATTTCGAACGTGATTCGAAGCTTAAAACTCTTGATGGGTCTTGAAAGTATTGGAAGTCTTGAAAATGAACATCTGGTTGCTAAAAACTAGCCAGGTTGATCGACCAGAGGATCTCGCCCCAGGCTCGCGGTTTATGTCTGTTTTGTCCCGCGAGTCGATGGTGGACGTGCATACGGGTCCAAAACGTACCAAGACTTTGAAGCAAGAGTTTCAAGACTTTCAAGATTTTCAAGTTCTTCAAGACCTATCAAGAGACTTTCAAGAGTTTGAAGCTTCGAATCATGTTCGAAGTGCTTCGAAGTACTTCGGATCCCATCACTACCGATCGACACAAGGTTTGAGGGGAGAGCGTGTGGACTCTAAATCTAAAATTGTAGTTTCGGGTATTTATTAGTTTCCGAAATATTAATAAAAGATTGTTAATTTTTTTACAATTTTTTTATGACGTAGCTAGGGGCCCCCTAACAGGGGGGGGGCTGGACGCGTTCCCCATACCTCCGCGTGCCCCTTAGGCGCCTAAAAGGCGCGCGTATTTAGCTGAAACTCAAAGTCAATTTTTTCGAAAACGAAGCGCGATATTAAAAAATTGTATTCTACATTTTCGTCTTATTTTTGCTTATGGAATCATTCCCTAGAGTAGTGACTATTAGTAGAGTAACACCCTGTATAATACGATGAATCGCATGCGATGCGTTGAAATAAGTCAACAGAAATACTGAACGTTTTTTATTAATATCTCGGAAACTAATAAATACCCAAAGCTACAATTTTCAGTTTAGGGTCCGCACACCCTCCCCACCCCTCCTCTCAAACCTCACGTCGATCGCCTACTGGGGCCATTCGGAACTACAGCTTTCATTAACAGACTTCAAAAAGAAAGAGGTTCTCAGTTCGAGGTGTTTGTATGTATGTTATACGTATTATGTTTGTCCGCGAATTTCCCCGTATCTACTGAATCGATTTTTGCGAAACTTATTGCATTTAGTTTGGCTTCAATCAACTTAGGTCGTAGAGAAAGAATTATTAAAATCGGTCAAGTAGTTTTGAAGCTACACCAAAAAATAAGAAATCTGTTTCATTATAATACATTGTATGCACGGGCAGGCAAAGGACGGAGTATCAGGCGTCCTAAAAACAGCTAAATAACTAAAAAGTACAGAATAATAAAATTTAAAAAAAATTAAAACCGACTACAAAAAATAAAAATGCGCTAAGAAGTAAAAGATAATTTTGCTCCTTATTTAATCTACGACTCTGAATTTTTTTAAGTCGGCGCCAGATTTACACAGTGCAAATGATGAGGCGTCGACATAAAAAAATTGAGAGTCGTAGATTAAATAAGGAACAAAATTATCTTTTACTTTTTAGCGCATTTTTATTTCTTTTTTCAACATAAATTTCTATAGCATATCAAATTAAGAAAACTTACCCAAATAGCAAGCTTCACTGTATTACCATCGATCTCGATCTGTTTAGTCTTGTAGTCCATACCAACCGTGCTCTGCATATTTTCATAGAATTCATTCTCCGTGAATCTCAGAATTATGCTGCCAAGAAAGATCAAGTTAATAAACCCAGTCGCATTATACACCCAGCAAGTAATTCATTCTTCTCAGCAGATACCTCGACTTGCCAACATTTGATTCCCCTATTATTAACAGTTTCAGTACTGTTAACACGTCTTGATCCGTTGTATCCATGATCGCCGCCATACTATCTTAAAACTCGATGCAAGTATTATCGAATATTTTAAACTGTCCTTGCAAGTAACTCTTGCAACTTTGATAAAAGCTTTAATGGAGACCTCTGCCACGGCTCAAGTAGTTTGAGACTCATCAAGCCAGCTTCGTAGTTTTCTCACTAACAAAGAGAGATTACAGCAATGTAGAAACCAATTTCAAGATTTTCTAGCGAATCTGAGGAATAGAATAAGCTGGCATTCAATAATCATCAATCAGATACTTGACTACTCATTTTCTTTGCATGTTCACCGACAGAAATTTAATTGAAATCAGTTGTGAGTTTTCCTTGTGAAACACCATAGAATATTCCTGAATTTTCAAAACCACTACTATTTATTTTATAACAATTCAGAATTATTAATCCTGTCTCGAACAACAAGAAGATATTCAATTACCTCTATTTAAAGTTCGAAGCAGCTTAATCACAACAACAAGAATCAGCTAACGAAAAAGGGAAGCTCAGCAGACTTTGTTTATAAAACAAAAGAGTATATTGTTGTTTACAAAGAGGCGGAGAATCAAGAACCCACCTGACGAAATCTTGCCGTAGGTAACAGTTTAAAGCAACGACGTCACTTGAACTTGACGCGTGATCTCATCATTTTTTTTCAATCAACGAAATACAAATTACAATACAGTACACATCGTTATTGTAACGTGACGTACGTACATATATACTTAGACGGTAGGAATGGAAACGTCAAAACAATTACGCTAGTTTTCGCCAGATAATCCAGATGTCGCTTCTATTTGTTTCTACCGATTATTTTACTTTTATTTTATTAAAAATCGCGCTGATAAAACTACGCGCGTCCAATTGTTTTCAGTAGAGTATTAAAGCAGGGTAAAGACTACGCCGATTATCCAACCGAACAGCATAATAGAACGACCACTAGCAGCATAGATTGAAAATTAAAATAACAAGAATTGTCTAGGAATTTCGTTTATTATCGTCTAAACAACTCGTACAAATGTACAGTATTATTTAAAGCAGCAGGATACGGGCTGCCCAAAAGCAATTTGAGAGTTAGCGGAGCGCGGAAAGGAAGTAACAGAATGTCAGTAAAACAACACGAATGGAAAAAGATATGGCCGTTGCCGTCCCTAACCTCAACGGCGCCGTGCTTGCGTTATCGTATATCATAAAAGATAGCAGCCTTATCGGAAACGTCAAACTACCGATGCCGATTCATAGAAACGGTCCCCTGACGCAACTCCTCGCGCGACACAGGCATACAGGCCGACGCTGGGTGTCAACATCAAATTCATAGAATAACTGATTAAAAAATAACGGAAAAGCGAGAAGCCTCGGAACGCATCGAAAATGCCGTGCACGGCCGTTATATCTTATATCCTTACTTACCTTATATCACGCTTGCTAATTCGTAGCGCGGCGCCTACTCATGCTACTCACTGCTACTCACCAACGGGGGGAGCCCTAGAAAAGTGGAGCGTGCGAGCGCATCCTCGAGTAGCGCTTGAGGCCTATATATATAGAATAAAGTAAGTTTTCGTTTCCCTATAGTGGCAGAACGATAAAACGAGCAGGAGAAAAAAGATGGCCGCCGGTGGGCTGCCATGAAGGGGCTGCGTCGCTGGTGCTCGTGGAAATGGAACGTTGCGACATCCAAGTGTCACCGTCGTGCCCGTGAAGTGTCACAAAGTGCTCTCGAAGTGACGTGAAGGAGTGCCGTGCGCTGCTCGAGCGCGGGATTAATTCCTCGGGACATGGCATCGGACGGGTAAGGAGGATCCTCTGGGTTCTAGGGAAATGGGAATACGGCAGGGTACAGCGGCTATGTTTCGCAGATCGATAGTGAATTTTTCTCCCAGTGACCCGTCCCAGTTTTGTCCGGCGAGAGGCCCGCCGCGCCGTATTCCTCCACCGCGATAGTGTTCTATTGTTTCTTCGCAGTTTCTTATCTTCGACTGGGTGGGTCTCGTTCGGCCGCGATTTTTTCGCGTTTATACCCCTGCGTGCATTATCAAAGTCATGCCCCTGCCTTCTCCCCTCTGCTCTTCTTACGTTCGCTTCTTTCTTTCTTTCCTTTTCTTTCCCCCCTTTCTTCCCTCTGTATACAACTATGCACGGGACGAATTTCTGCCGCCTATTTCGGTCAATTAAGCGGATAGCATGACATCAGACAGACAGTTGCTCGTGTTGCGGCTAACATTCCTATTAATTTATGGTTATGGTTATGGTTATGGGGGTGGGGGTGAACACCCTTTTATTGCGGCCGAACTTTCCTCGATCGCAGACCTTCCTCTTCCTCTTCCTCTTCCTCTTCCTCTTCCTCTTCCTCTTCCTCTTCCTCTTCCTCTTCCTCGTTCCCTTATCGGCATCTTTCTTCTTCTGACAATCTCGCCTTTCTTCGCCGCCTTTCGCGTGCTCCCGCCGTGATTATTTAATACGGAAACGGGGCCTCGATGCAGCGCTTTTGTCGTGCCCCGTTCTCTGCCGCAGATTCGGCGGAATGATATTGATTAATTATTTATAACTTATTGTCGGTTCGCGGTGCTTTCGGTTTGAAAATTTCGAGTCGCCTCGGGCCTACTTCGTTCCGGATCGTCGTTTCTTTTATTATTGTTTAATCGCCGCGTTAAACGTGCACTCACTATCTGCAGCATTTTACTCTGCACTATTATTTTTAGAATTTTTAATTATAGCGATAAAAAGGAGTAACAAATTTATCTTGTATTCACCCTACACGCCTTAACGATTTAACATCTACGCAAGGTGCTCGGATAGTTTAAAATATCACGGCTTCTCTGCAACGTTAAGTTCGATAAGTTTTTATTAAAATACATCTTAAGTTAAATAATTCTTTGTAATATATTATCGCTAAATAAACAATTCTGAATTGCATATAATTGCAGTAGAATGGAATGGGTGGAAATCATAGAGCCTCGTACAAAGGAGCATATGTACGCTAATCTTACGACCGGAGAGTGCGTATGGGATCCTCCGCCTGGTGTGCCAGTGTAAGATATACATTTCTTTTTCCCGTTAAAAATATTCCACCGCTCGAAATTATGCTGAAGAAGAGATTTCATTTATTGTTCTCTTTGAATTAGTTTATATACAATAATGTTACAAAGTCAACTTTCCCAACAAGAGAGATAATTACTCGCCGAGGATCAGGTTTGTCTTTCCGATCCAATTAGCCCGGTGAAAGTTATCATCGTATAAGGTTCTCCTTTTATAATATAGGAAGCATTTATAATGGACAAGATTTCTATTTCGAACATGCCTCGAATTTAAATGTTCCACGCGACCTGAATTCTACGATGCTCGAAATGAATTTACAGTTCATTATTGCGCTTTTAATTACAGGAAAAAGACGGACAACAATCAGTGGTGGGAATTGTTTGATCAAAACACTTCGAGGTTTTATTATTATAATGCAACTTCCCAAAAAACTGTGTGGCACCGTCCGAGCGACTGTGACATCATACCTTTAGCGAAGCTTCAGGTGAGTGAATCACCTCCTCTGATAACAGATACCTAATTCGGAGAGACGATGGCACTGGCATTGCTGATACCGTATTGAAAATTAGGCGCGTCGCGCAAATGTTTCGAATCGCAGGCAACGATAAAACGTATTGAAGTTATATTTTCTTACAGAGCGGAATGTCTGACTTTTCAGAGATAAAAATTCTGTTAATACGTTTTGTAAGCATTCCTGTACCACCATACATCAATGTAGTCATTCTGTAAAGTGTTGGAGGTATAACGGTAGGCTCTCTTCTTTTCGCCGCAACTTCTCGCACTCACATCTAGGCTCACGTCGCCTCGGTTTTTCCGTACCTGAAGTTACCTGAGCTTGCCTCGGTTCATGTGTTTGGTCAGTTGCTCAGAAAACCTATTCCTGCCTCTTTTAGCGGTCACCGAATCGGGTGGCATTGCATGCACTCACACCACGCCTCGCCTCTCTTCCTCAAAATATTCTCGAGGAAGAATCCGCGGCTCGGAGTCGCGCCGAGGCGAGGCGCAGTGTGAGTCAAATTGTCAAAATACATAAGAAAAGCATGGGAAGAATAAAATGAGCCGAGCCGAGGCGAGGCGCGAGGCGTAGCGAGAGCCTACCTTAAGTGTGCAAGTTGTCTGCTCTCCTTTCAGCTATAAATAGACGTTTGTAGCTAGGAGAAAAAAACTCAGGTTTACATTATCACCATACCAGAAGCTTGAAAATCTCTTAAGATTACAATGCTTTTTGATACTGCAAAAATGCAATTGCCTTGTACTGTAATTGCACATGTAACAGCAATATTACGCGTGCATTAGTTTATTATACAGTGGCGGACGAAAGAGTGTTTACATCCTTTAAGATTGCATAACTTTTTTAGAATTGGTCCAATCGATTTGTTTTTTTTGTTTTTTTTTTTGAGAAGCTAGAAGAATTAGTTTGCTAAATCACGTGTTTCGTCGTTTTGAAAAAATGCAATTGGTCAGAATAGCGAAAAAAAATAGTAAAGGTCGTTTTTTAAACTTTTTTTTCCTGAGCCTGTAATGAAAATTCAAAAATTCCGTTTTAAGAGTTAAGTAAGTTGTGTACATGCTGAAAATTTCATCAAAATCGGTCAACGTTGCTCTGAGCTACAAACGATTGAAAATCGCACAGTAAGGTCAAAAATAGCTGATTTCGGGAATTTCGCGATTTTCGAAGGATGTAAACTTTCTTTCTTCCGCCACTGTATGTATTATACAAAAGTTACAGTTGTTATTGTTCTCTGTTTTATTGTCAATAAATATACTAGAAATATTTGTACATTCTTCTATTCGTACCAGTGGAAGATTTAAGAGAAAAAACCCAGGTGGCAAACGTTCTGAGGGGCCCATTTTTTGGGGGGAAATGAAGAGGTAGTTTACTAAAAACGGGCCAGTGTTGTAGTACGAAAAAAATTGTAGTGTTTGGATACCAATATCTAATCATAATTTTTTTTTGGTCATGGGGCCCTGCGCGGGGCGTTCTGTGCAGGGGCCTAGGCGGCAACTGCTCATCAGCCGCCCTGTTAAATCCGCCACTGATTCGTACTATAAAAATATTCTCATATTTTCATTGATAATATCTTGCTTGCCACGCGAGTACAAAATTATCAAAAAGTGTAACACCTTTAGCGCAGTGTTCTTCAACCGGTGGTCGGCGAAAAATTTCGTCCGAATCATGTAGCCACTACATTAAGTTCAATTAAATTGTAATTTTATAACATTAGATTTAACGAATAAAATACTATCTACATTGGTTTTTATTTCTGTCTTAGCCGTCAGCCGGTCCGCAGGCGTAGAATAGTTGAAGAACACTGCTTTAGCATAATTAATTAGTCGAAAGAATATCGTCTTGGTATACAGATACTTATTTAAAATGTACAATAGACATTGAAGCAGAACACAGAGCCTGCAAGTAGCAGCGGCGTTGATACCCAGAAGCCCACTGAGCCAAGAAAGAAAGAATCTGTATCAACGCAGACGCAAACTCCTTCTGTCAGTCGATTAGCCCGATTCAACCATCAAGAAAGTTCCAATTTGTCTTCTTCGTTGGTAAGCTCTCTAGCCTAGAATTATTCCTCGCGCGGAAAGACGAATGTTGTAATGGGTGCCCCTATTACAGCAAAGCTCTAGTGTAAATAAGACACGAACGTCTGGTGTCGGTGTGGAACTTCAAACGTCTCCTCCATCGCCATCTCCATCTGCAAGGCGGCATCACCACCACCACCATCATCATCACAATAACAGACATAGGCATCATGAAGTGCCCACAGCGCGCCGCCAACACAATCATTCTCAGGATTCCGGACGTTCCAGCGACAGTTCTGTCTCTCACAGCCGAACATCGTTGGAATCGACTGGATACCGACTGTTGGACTCTCCGCACCGGCACCATCATCGTTCCCCCGCTCAGACTCCACCGAACCAAGCACAATCCTCGCCTAGACAGCACAGCGGTACTTTGGAAGCCAGGGGGCACAAGAGTGGGACTCTGGAAAGCGTGAAGAACCAGAAGTCGGTGCCGTTGGGCGAGCCGCCGCCGTTAGGACTATCGCTGTCGACTAGCACTCCCCTGTTTAAGAAGAAATCGTTCGTCGACTCGCAACGCGAGGGCAGGGCGGGGAATTTAGAGTTGGAAAAGAATAAAAATGGTAAGAATGTGAGTTAAATTTCGTAATCCTTTAAGTTCTACGGTACTCTTACCCGACCACGAAACGTAGAATAAAAGGTATAACTAAATTTCTGTTACAAATATTGTAGGTAGAGAAAGTAGTAGAGGTTCGTATGGTCCTGAACCAAGCACTTCGCCATATCGTGATTCGTTGATGGAGTCTAGAATATTTAGGCAAGAGATGCCTCCGTACCGTCCGCCAGAAGTTCAGTTGAGTCATAGTTATAAATCGCAGGGTGAGAAATATGGCTCCCTGGTGGAAAGTAGTAATCGTTATCATAGAGATAGGGAGAGGGAGAGGGAGAGGGAGATTCACCATAGAGAGAGAGTAAATAGTTTGGACAAGACAAACACATCAGCCTTTTACCCAAGTTCCATGCATCCGCGTAATATGAATAAGCAAGATAATACTGGTAGTATAGGAAGAAGGCATCACGGATGCTCGGTGTCCCTTTCAGAAGCGAACGTTAGAGACATGTATGGCGCAATGCTGGCGGAAAGGAATGATCCATCTAAAAGCCTCGTGAGGGGCACAGGTGTCTTAAGTAATGCATCGAAACAAAGAAGCCTTGAGGTCGCAGAAAGGGAGAGGGAACGAGAACGTGACAGGGAGAAAGAGTATAGAAGAAACACAGCGTGCAATAATTCTTTGGATTGTAAGTGCAACACCCGAGTCCTTAAACGGAACATTCGTATGTCTATACTTTATCTCACTTTGTATCTTTTTAAGGTGTACCGCAGCCCTTGGCTCGGAGTTACAGTTTTGTACAGCAGCAAAAGCAGCAGCAGAAGTTGCAGCAAATGCATCAGCAGCAGCAACAGTCGAGGAGAAGAGATAGGGACGACGATTCTATGCACGAGCGTTATTTAATCACTCAGAGCCACGAGCATGCCAGGCAAAGGCTTAGCAGTAACACTAGTAGTAGCAATAGCAGTAACAGTAGCAGTAATAGCGGCGTTGGCGAAGAAACGGAAGGACTCACGGAGGGAGACGACAGCAAGAAGAAAAGAAGCAACGGTAACCCGAGCCCCCCTCCGTCTCCGTTCTACGGAAATCTGTTATCCGATGCCGATCATTTGTTGCCACTTCAGCATTATATTCTTCAGCAAGCAAAACTCTCAGGCACGTTACTGTCCCTTCGAGTCATCTCACGCAATGTATCCTGTAGCATTAACGAGTGTCTCAATTATACAGGTTGTTACAAGTTCGGAGATCCTTTGTTAGTAGAAGAAGGTGATGATTCCTTGGATGAAGAAGGCGGGAGAGGCGAAGGTGTTAGTGGGAGAGCCGACGACGATTCCGACGACCAGTTCGCGGATGATGAGGCAGCAAGCAACCAGGGTGATTCTTCTAGTCAAGAGTACCTTGAAGATCACTATGCAGGTTCGTAGCTCTGAATATCTCGAAACCATGGGAGAAAAATATAAGAATACTTTACGAAACGCTATCAATTACATTCGCGTTATTACATTATTACAGATCTGGGTAACTACGACACCGCAGGCCTGGCGACTTACTACAACACTGCGGATACATTAACGAGGCCACAAGTGCGACCTCCGTCGCCACCGAATATCGCCGCGCAGACAGAAACCCGAGACAGTATAACAACCAGAAGACAACCGACACTTCCGACGACCACCATAAGCCCTATTCCCACCGTTGTCACCGGTGTCGACAATACAGACACCGACGAGGCGAGACGGAACGACAGTGCGGGCGGCGGCGATATCGAGAAATACGCACAAGACAATCTGAACTTGAACTGCGGCAGGCCGAAGGGGCTGCGGCTGCTGTTTCGGAAAAAGTTCAGCGTCCGTGACATTCTTAGCTGGTCGAAAGATCCTATACCGCAGCCTATGCTGGTGGTGGTGGACGGTGAGAAATTGCTGAAGCGGGAGGCATGCAATTTGTTTAGGTTGGTGCAAGTGTACATGGGTGATCGGAAAACTAATGTAGGAATGACATTAGACAGTGTAGCTATGGACATTGTAAATACTGCATTTTCAAAGCCACCGTTGCGGGATGAATTATATGTCCAGATCTGTAGACAAACCACAGAGAATCCACGGAAGGAAAGTTTGCGTAGAGGTTGGGAGTTGATGGCTGTATGCTTGGCATTTGTGCCGCCTAGTGCCACGTTTGAGCCTTACCTCGAGGGCTACATGAACAGGCATCGCGATCCCAATTTCCAATTCCCCGAGGTGGCCAAGTGGCCGATTCACGTTCAAGTTAGTCATTACGCGACCGTCGCCTGTCGACGCCTGCAACGAATCGGGGCGCATGGGAAACGGCAACCTCGCAAGGCTACTCTAGAGGATATTGATCAAGCGAGAGTATGTTCTATTATTATACTGATCGCCAGCCTTAGGTGCAAGCTTAACTGTTCAACAGAACTGGAAAAAAGTAATAAAATAGTTTTCACAAACGTAGAGCCTGCAAACTACCCTTCTTGCGACATAGGTTCTCAGTTCTTTAGGTCATAACTTAATTTGGAAATTTAACTAAAGATGAGATGTCTCTTAGATGAGAGCAAGTTAGTAGTAGTGCAGTTTCAATACTTTCACATATCTTTTCTCTCATTGGTAGTAACAGTTCCACCTAATCTAAGTCTCCTAAAATTTTACTTCAAGCAGAATGTGAAATAATCCAACAGAGCAGAACTCATCTTTTCGGACTACTTTTTCCTGTTATTAATTTTATTAACTGAACTTGCACCTACGGTTTTTATACGCCTCGCAAGCTTTCCCTGTTCGTCAAGTAAATCACTAATTCTGTCCCCTTCACAGATTCAAATCTTCCGGGCATCAATGTTCGGAGCTACGCTTCCAGAAGTGATGGCTCTGCAGAGAGACAGATTCCCCGATCGAGAGTTACCATGGATACAAACGACGTTGACGCGTCAAGTGTTGGGACGCGGCGGTATTCTGACGGAGGGCATCTTCAGAGTGTCCGCGGACGCGGACGAAGTCAGTGCTTTAAAGGCGTGCTTGGATAGGTTCGAGGACGGTACAATTTTGGCAGCTTCTCAAGATGCACACGCGCCTGCTTCTTTACTGAAATTGTGGGTTCGGGAGCTTTACGAACCCCTGATACCTGATTCCTTTTATACGGAGTGTGTGTCGATGAGGCACGACGATGCCGACGTGTCTGCAGCCAACGTTGCCGCGCTTGTAGACCGACTGCCTGATTTGAATCGTCGAGTTCTGTGTCATCTGATACGGTTTCTACAGGTAAGAATACGATACGAGTCACCGGAATATTCCTGTTGGACTTGCTTATATAAAAGGAACGAATAGAATAGAATTCGGATGACTTTTCAATTCCTTTTGGTCTACATTTTCGTTTGATAAATGACACAAATATTGAACTATCAATAATACGTTAAAGTACACTTCTACATGTATCAAAGTGTTCAAATTCTTCAATGTTCAGTGGAATTTTAGTTCCGATGTTGACAATGTTAGTTTTTACTCTTGCTTGAGAGATGCTGAATCGTGTTTGCGTCAAACTGTTACTTATTAACACCACTATTACAAGAAAATAAGAATCTTAGATAATACGATTAAACTTTACTATAGAAGTTTATTCTGAGTATTTTATGAACGAATTTATAACTATCCAAGAGATAATACGAAACGATTTTGGGTATGGGCCCTTTATTTAAATTGTAAATTTTCGTTCCGTCTAGAATCGGTACATTTTCGAAACTAACATTTTTGCCCAATGGTGTGCTATTTTTGTTAGAACAGTATATGTATTATTTTATGTAAAATATTGTCGTCTTGTTTTTCAATTTCATTATTCAATTGCATCTTAGTTTATTGTATATGTGATTTATCGCAGGGAGTACAATTTATTTCACGTTACATCTTTCTTCTTCAGCTGGGTTAGTTAGATTGTGTATCATCTTTAGTTGGTCTTATACATTTTTCTAATATATTTTTATTTTTGAATGTTCTGCTGATGAATGTTTGTCCCCTAAATTAATCTGATAAGGGCAGGCAGTCGATTTTTTCCGTACTTCGGGATTTTGTAGTGTGCACTACTTCATATCATTGTGTAGAGCAGGTCTGTCCAGACTCCAGAGATTTGCTCGAACTTGCAACCGCGAGTTGCTCTTCGCTCTTGAAGGCACCGAGCCAGGCCCGCCCTTCGCGCCCCTCAAGAGTGGTGGGGTCCAACCGTCGCTCTTGCCTTCGCTCGCAACCACCCGCGGTTGCTCTTCGAAGGCAAGAGTAAAAGTTGAACGGGCCTGGTGTAGAGGATTAAGCGTTTATTTATAATATTGGTTTGAAGTTTGTCGCGCCAGGGAAAGCCAGTATCTTTGGAAGGAGGAACGCACTGCAGCGATACGGTACTAGTCTACAGCACAAAAGCTCCCGCACTCTTCCCCGCAAAGTCCCCCAATCACCTTTCCTTGGTAAAGAACTAATGAAAGTTTATTTCTGTATCTAAGTTTCGTTTAATCCCCTGATTTATTTCGGTGATTTTTAAAAATTTTATTTATATATTTCTTCCGGAATCTAAATTTCTTAAAACCAATGTTATAAACAACGAGCGTTGGTCGAGCTCAATTGGAGCTCAGTTCTCTACTAAATGATTTGAAGTAGTGTACAGCACAAAATGGGGGGGGGGGGGGGGGCATTTGACCGCCTTCCCTTGTCAGTGTTGTTTACACGAGAGATAATGTGTTTTTTATATGTAATAATACATTCAGTACAGTTATTTTCCCGAAGCATGTCTGAAAAGGGGCCTCCAAACGATGATACATGTTTCACTGCAACATGTATCAGCGTCTGGAGGCTCCATAACGAGTGACCTTGTTGTGTTCTCTTGATATAATGTGTGAAAGATTAATGTCTTTGTCAGTAAATCTATATGTGACTGTGATTTGAATGGAAGATTACGTACCTCCTGGTCCAGGTAGGTTTCTCGTACCAAGGTTTCTATTATTGTTTCTAAATACATACGATTAAGTTAAGAAAATTAATTATTTGATTCTGATTCTTTTCAATGGTAAACCATATTTTGAGATGGTGACTCTAGAAAGTGTGTACTTAGAGTGAGACATCTCAATTTTTAGTGTCAAGGTTTAGAATATCATAGCCATAAAATAAATTCTAAGGTATATAGTTTGCCTATTAGTCCTTTTTTTTATTGAGTCTGAAAAAGGAAATTCAAAAAATTATGAAACTTTGGGGATAATGAGAGGACATATATGTATGTATTACGATTTTTTTTTGCTGCCCAAATTCACTCTAAGGGGGTGAAATTAATCCCTGAAAATCCGGCTATTTTTCGATTTTGTGTTATAACTCGCGAAGCGTAAGAGATAGAAGAAAATTTTTCAGATAAAAGTTAGGCCGCCAGTAAGTCAACCCTGATGCAAGGGATAAAGGTATTTATAACTAAAAAAAGAAGAATGTTAATAATATCCTTAATATCTAAGAAAAATGATTGTGAGAAAAAAAAAGATGTCTCAGAACCACCTAAATACTGTTTTATACATTCTCTTGTAAATCCTGCCGAAATATTCACATTGCTTTTGTACTTATTAAAGGTCTGGGAACAGTTATCAGTTCCGTGTCAGCTCCGTGTTAGAGTGCCAGTGATAAGAAGAAGTGATCCCCTACGCGCCTCTTCTTTTTACCAGTTACACGGAACTGATAACAGTGCCCAGACCTTTATTTCTGTTGCTCCTAAGAACGTCTATTGCAACGTGGAAATTCTATATTTTTCAGATATTCGCGAGACCAGAGGTGGTTGTCCGTACCAAGATGGATGCGAATAATTTAGCAATGGTGATGGCACCGAATATACTGCGGTGTACCTCGCAAGATCCTCGCGTGATCTTGGAGAATGCACGGAAAGAAATGGCTTTTGTTCGTACTCTTATCGAGTCATTAGACACTGCTTGGGTCGATGATCTTCACTGACCATTCTATTGCGCTAGAAGAAAGAACGCTCTAGACTACTATGCCAAATGAATCAGCTGTATATTCACGAGTATTGTTAGTTATTTCACTGTTTCTCTTATTATATCTTCACCTTTGTTTGGTCATTTATCACGTGCCCCATAGCCCCATGAATGTTCGTAATATGGTAATTTAGTGCTAAAGTCTTACCAAGCTAATCACACCAGTCCCGCTCCTCGTCTCCTATTTATTATTTATAACGCAAATTATATGTTATACAGATAGAGATTATTAGATTATATTATGTATATCACTATATATCATATTATATATTTTACCAACCCTTGTTACCGCGTTGACCAAACGTGGACGGCTTTTTTACTCGATTATTGTTGAATCTCGTGTAAGATACAAATCATGTGTTACCGTGTATAGCTGCACTCCGCGATGATCTTTTTGTATAAGCGGCAAATCGACGTGTACAACGTTTATCGAGGAGTAAACATTGCAAAAGATTAGCAAGCTGTATAAGTGTGTTTCTTTTCTTGTAGCCTCTGATATCTTACCTCTATAAAAACAGACAGGTACAATTAATATTCTCACAGTAGGAACACGTGTACCGTTAAGAGCAGCGATTGTTAATGACCGACGCTGTCACTGTATGGCATAACAAATTTATATTTTACATCGACATACTTATAGAAACGTTCTAATATTTAAAATATCTTTTAACAATGCACAGTACAAGATATTCGTATCGTTTACAGTTGTTCTCTTATTTCTGGTTTGTACAATTTTTAAAAGGAAGAAGTTACCAGTAAATTATGTATTATACGTAATATATAAATTATATTAAAAAAGAAAAGGAAAATATCACAAACGATTGTCGCTATTATGCCGCACTCGACATTTGATCTATGTAAATAACGTATAAAAATGTTCCTAGGTACTGTTCGTAATTGAACTAACGGTTTTTGCGCCAGCAATTCTTGCCAGAAAACGGCGATGATCACTCGCAAAATATCTGCTTTTACTTTACACTAACATTATCTAGTTACACCTATCCAATCTTATATACAAGATGTACAAAGGTAATTGATCGTATTAATACTGCTGCAAAAATGCGCAGATTTCATATGTTACACTTTTCTCAATCGAAGCTAATGTCTATAATTCAACATGCACTTCCGGGGAAAATATGAATATCTTCAAACTGGTGACGAGTCGAAAAACCTGGACACAGATTTACCGTAGAAATAGCAATCGTTTTACTCATTTTTGTACGAACAGCTTTTTGCTACATTCAAGAATAATTTCATGATTTCAGTTTTCAAATGTACTTATAATCTTTTTTATGGATTTCATCTTTGAAATTTCAGTATATGTTATATATTAAAGTACAAATGTTTTTGAAATAAATTTCCATCAAAAAGATATTTTCTCATGTGCATATAAATAGGTTATTGATTTGCTCTCTGAATGAAAATAGAATTTGTAAATGCATCTAAAATTATGAGAAAGCGAGTACAAGTTGAATTTGTCTTGGTAGACCCATCACAATTTGTATACATATTTTCCACAGACAAAGTATCGGGTACTTTGAACCGATCATGCTGTAATCAAAAATGCTTCTTAGTAAATCAAGGTGCAGTGTCAGCAGTTGTCGATGAAGGACGCTGTGGATCCGCTAGCAATTTCTGCGTACTCGTGCCTGCTTGCCGAGCAAAGTTTACTTGTGGAGTCTGCTTCTCTCTTTCTGTGAATACAAAGTAAGTAACTATGCTTACCTTTCTTCACAAAAATCTGTATAATATTAGTGATCTAATATTTGTCACGGAAATAATGTGCAAACTATCACTGTCGCAAGAGACAGTGCCAAATGAAATTTTTCGCTGGATCACTCAGTGCAACGACTTTTTGTATTGACATGGAGAAATCTTTCATAAGGCGGTATTCTGGTTTAGTGGGTCCAGAAACCATGATTTTGGGATGATTGCATTTTCTTAATGTTCAGAATTTTTAAGAAGTACATATCCCTAAACAATTAAAATAAAATTCATAAAATTGCCAGAATTATAACGGTTTTACGACCGTGAGTATAAAAGTGGATTTGAAGTTTTGCGAGCTAAATATCCGCATAACGGTCCCTTCAATTCTTACATAATCGAAGTTCACTTACAGATCTCTTCTACACATCCATCTATAAAAAAAAAACTATTGACATCCGAGTATGTTCCTCTTGAAACCAAGCAAGATTCGTCTGAAGCATTTTTTTTATCGCCAAAAGCAGGCGAGTTATTCAGGCGACCTGTTTTAGATGCCTCACTCTGTATATGAGGATAGTAGACTACCCGACGCACACAAGTGTAAGGCGGGTGCTCGGCTATAGGCGCTTCAAGCACACTTTTAACCCGGCAGTGCACGCGTGGGGGTTAGGGTTTATACAAAAATCGACTTTTGAAAAAAAAACGGTTTTCGAATTCCACTATTCCCAAAAACCGGTTAAACAGGTTTTCCAATTTTCACAAAAAGGTATATTTAAAATAGTAAATAAATATTTGTACTTTCAGTTCATTTAATATTTATAGATCTACAATAATATAACACAATAAAATAGACTGCATACAAAACCAAATGAAAAAAAATATAAAGTAACTAAAATCCGTACAAAATATAAATTTTTTAAAAGGTGGTACCAAATTATAAATCTTTATTCCATTTAGTATTTTTCTTCAGAAAATATGAACTCAAAGATTAGTTTTACAGTAAACTGTTACCTACTACAATATGCTTGTGTCCGAGGTGATTTCAAGTCAAAATGTTAAAGTTTTTAATTAAATAACTAATTCGTTTCTGCACATCAATTCTAGTATATAAAACTGGTTTCCGAATTTTACAAATTTATAAATGAAAACCGGTTTGCAAAAACCGACAAACCCTAGTGGGGGTCTACTAGGCCCCCAACCATAGAAAAATTTATCGTCGTCTGTGTTTCTTTAGCAATGGGATTGGCACTCAGTCTAGCTTCTAGATACATTGTTTGCATTTAGTATATCTATAAAAAAAAATTGTGTGTTCATTAATATTTTTGCCGTATACTATAAAGCGGTGTTAATGTTCGCTTAGACCTGTATTGTATGAGTGTTAATAAAGAGTCGTAAACAGACAGAGTTTTATATATCGTGGTCAATCAATATTACTTTTTACTGGGGGACCATGAACACCCCACGTGGATACTTGTGTTTCAAAAGTTCACGTGTGCACTGCCGACTCAAAGAATATAAAATACCACATAACTATGGACGGTATTCATAAACGTGTCTTAAGATTAAGCAAATGCTTAAGCATTTGCTTAATCTTAAGACACGTTTATGAATACCGGCCTATGAAATTAAACGATATGGGACATGTGGTTGTGTTAAATGAATCTCGCAAAAATTTCCCACTTTTTCATTAATACAGGGCCCAATCGACGGCGCAAATCTTTTGGCAGGATTTTCAAAACGTGACTTGTCTGCCAGTTTCTATCTCGTAGAATATTAAAACTGATTATTTGATTTTTTTTACCATTAATTGAAAAACCAACAAACATTTATAAAATCGAAATCTTTATTTTTAAATTAATATATCTCTCTTTAATTCGTGGAAATTACCGCGAAATGACCGTCTAGGATAGTGTAGATCAGGGGTGCACAAGGGAGCTGTTTTAGCGCCTAGCTGCGAGCAACCCACCTGTCTCGTTGCTAAGGTTAAAATCGGTGAGGAGAACTGCGGTAGTGTACGTGCATTTGGTATGACTTGAACCCAGTCATATATACTTATGCTACGAGCCTACGAGCACGCACGTACACTATTCCAGTTCTCCTCACCGATTCTAACCTTAGCAACGGGACAGGTGGGTTGCTCGCAGCTAGGCGCTAAAACAGCTCCCTTGTGCACCCCTGGTCTAGATCAAAATACAGTAAGCTCTCGCTAAGGGCTCGCACTCGGGGCTAGAGACAAGCGCATAACGAATAGCGTCGACGATTCCGAGCCGTCGATTGCGCGAGAGAGAGAGACAGAGCGTAGGCACGTGAAAGACGAAGCGGGGCGAAGTATCGTACTTTCTTTCGTAGAAGATGATAAAGCGATTGAATTAAATGTTACGACATAGTTACGACATCACGACATCTAGTTTTCACGACGACAAAAATCATGAATTTACTTTCACGTGAAAACGGACCTTAACGTCGCGTCGACTCTTTCGTTCTGAAATGGCTGTTGTGAAGTCAACAGTGGTCAGTCCTGTTCTGCTGAATGACATTTGGTTACTACCTAACCGAACTCACTACTGTGGGTAGCAGTATATAGATCCCAACGTATTGAGCAAATGTAGCGTAGTTTATTTCGGCTATAAAACATGGCGAACGATCACTATACGTGTTGAGAAGGTGGCAAGTGAACGTTAGCGTTCATTGTCAGAGTAAAATCCTTCAACGGTTGAGGCTGCTGAATGCAGCCATTGATTCCCCAAGAAGTGGTTAAGACGAGCTCATAGCGAGAGTTTACCGTTACCCTTTTAAAACTTGCCTAACGATTCAATGGCACAGGCGGTACTCACAAAGTTATTGAATCTGAAGACTTACCCTCTGCCAGGAAGTTCCATGATGTCCACGGTGACGGTGTTCACGTAGAGCCTGTCGTTGCACCAGAAAAAGCACAGCGAGCGTGGCTGCAGCACGTCCATGTCGTAAGTCCACGAGAGTTCAACCCGTCTGATTTTTCCAATTTCTCCAATTGCCCCGGCTGGATGGGCGACGACCATTCGCACTGTCGATCCGTGTTCCAATTTCATGTAACCGCTGCAGTCGCGGGTAAAAGAAGCAGTAAATTTATCGTCTGGAAAGTATCGTTCTCTGTCGACGCGCGTTCACGGCCTCTCGATTATAAACGTTACTTTGTTGCCATTAAAATTCGTTGAGCATGCATGTGCATGACAGGGCCCGATCTAGCTCTTCCGCCGCTCTGGGTAAAAATGATTTTTGCCGTCTTTTATGTTTAATTATAATTCTTTTAAAATATAATTTTTGACAGTGAGTGTTTGTTTATATACAAAATTTAATATTCATAAATTACCAATTAACCAATTTTGCCACCTGCTTGCGGCCCCTAGATCGGGCCATGGTTCATGACGATTTCTCCAAAGATCTCGCTAGAAACTATTACATCTGATTAAACTCGTACGTAGTTTATTAAATTAGCTATTAAATATCTTAACAGCTGATATTCTTCATAAAATTGCCAAACGTATTTATATAGTAGTTTACATTACATTAACGCTTTCACTGCGGTATTTGACTATAGTCCACGCATTAAAAAATGTGTTCTCTTTTACTGTGATTTTCCGAAACCATAAGTCGGAAATTAAAAACTTTTTTATCTATTTTTTGTCTAAAATTGACATTTTTCAAGATTCGCCCGAAAAATTGAATACGCAGCGAAATGGTTAAGTCGACAGACAGTCAAGCGCCCTACAGATATTTAAATTCGTTTTGCTCGAAAATGCAGGCTCATATAAACAAATTTCATTCTTGTTTTATTCTTGTACACGGAATCATCCTATGCAGCTTAGCTATGAAAAACGAAATTGGCATGGAATGTGGGAAAATACAAAGTTTGGAAAAAGTTACCTAGGAGTGAGATCGACGTCACGTATTATACCGTTTTCGGCGTGAAGCGTGACTCTCATGAAGCCTTGGACCCAGCTCTCTGCGGTTGGTGGTCGTGCGAGATTGATGGTGATCCTGTAATGTCTCCCTGAAAAGTGATCAGAATTGCAGGAGTTGAGAAATGAATAAATTTCAAAATGGCTACGCATGTTAATTAGATTTGTGGGATAATTGTATTATTTTTCTTGTTCATTATTTACGATGATGTAACACTAACAAATAACCAGGTGTAACTCAAGAAACTCAATTCAAGATGAAATTTTTAAAAAATATTTTTACTTATATAAATTTTATAAGTACACCCTGTATAAGAGTTCCTCCAATGGTAAGGAGAAAAGTAAATTCGTTACGTAATTGTGTACGGATTACATCACCAGTTGCCTGAACGCTTCCTAAATAAACAAAAACTGGTTGAAATGTAAGTTCTCGTTCTCGTTAACCATTTTTTAAATACTTACGTGGAGTTTAAGATGTTTGATTTAAAGAAATTTTATTACTTGTTATTCTTTGAAATTGGCTAAACTTCTTGGATATCACATTTAATTATTGATTTGAAACCCTTTGCGATTTAATTAATTTCTTTTGATTTGGATCCTTTGAGATTTAATTAATTTCTTTTGATTTGGATCCTTTGAGACTTAATTAAATTCTTTTGATTGGGATTTAATTCTTTGGAGGCACAATTGATTTGTTTTTTTTTTACTCCTAATTGATTTGGATGTTAAAATTCTTTTTAGTTTTCGAGTACAGGACCCGCTTATTTATTTATTATTAAGAAAGGCGACATACTGCTTTCACTCTCTTATCATCGCGAGGAAAATTGCCGCGTATCTCGAGGCTGATTTAACTTCGCCTCACATAAGCATCGATTAGAAACCGGCAGCGAGCAATTTCGCCGATCAATCAAGATCTAGACGATCTTTCGGTGACACGGGAGCAATTCTTAATTCCCCAATCGGATGTTCTATTTATTCAATTGTTTCCACTTCAAATCAAATTCAGTGACAAGGGCATGTGGACAAATTTTGGAAAATTTTTAAAAATTGATTCATTCATCTGCATATTCTTCTTGACTTCTTATTGGTTTTTTGTCCATTGATTAAAATGAAAAGTAATAATAATAATATGTTCGTAATAAGAGTGGGACATTTGTTGAAAAATCTTGGGTCTCAAGAGTTTTGAATTTATGCACCACTATTTTTCTTACATATTTGAAATTTTTTTTTAAAACATTTTGATGCGAATATGATTGTATGCTAATTAAGAAATAATTATAACTGAAAGAGCAAGAAGCACTAATAATCATTTTGCACAACAAAATCGCGGTTTCCATAACCATGGAACATCGTCATCGTCGTTTAATTTATGTGGATTCCACTTATATATTTTTTTTATCTTGCCAATCCTGTTTAAATGATGAATGATAGTCGAATGACTACCATTCACATGCGTGGTCATCGATCGTACAGTCTGGCGTGGATTATTTTTAACAGTCTCTTTCAAAATGTCATCGTTTACGACTTTCTCTTACCCACTCCCCCAGGTTAAAATTCTTGGTCTGTCAATTTCTAACGACATACCTTCGGCTTTGACTTTTAAAAGTAAATGTCCAACATTTTCCGTGTTAATGTAACTTTCTCCAAATTCTAAATTTAATATTGTCATGTAATTTCTTTTTTATGGAAATTTCAAAAAAATAGAACAGATCAATTACAGAAATTTCGGAAATGAAATTATTTTGGAAGTTTAATAATACCTTTTAACTCCTTTTTTTATTTCAATGATTGCATTTATAAAAATATCCATATCTTTGGATTTATTTTAATTCGACGTGCCAATCTTAGTAAAAAGATTGGAAAACTATTTTATTTAATACAGTGTTTTATTTCCCAAGAAACAGAAATTTCTGAAAAATACATACTTAACAATAAGTGATCAAAACAGGGCCGCCTTTACCAATGGGCTAAATGGGCTATAACCTATGGACGCCCGTGATCCAAGGGCGGTTAAGAATCAAATATGTTGAAATACTTTTTTCTCTTCAATTTTGGAGACAAAAATTTCTATCTGGAGCATCCTTGCGTCATGATCCGCGCGGACCGAACCGCAGGTGACAGTGAGAAAACGCATCATGTTCTGTCTTTCCCTCAATACATGATGCCGCGGCAGTGCCGAACTAAACCCACGGCTTGTCATTGTATGGACTGACAAGTGTTTTCATGTAGACTGCAAATGTGTTTTTTTATGAGAGGAGAGACACGACAATCATTAAGTCTATTGCCCCGGGTCTTCACCAGGGCGAGCACAAGCGGGGTCAATGTTCGCGGGCGTTTTAGTCTGTTCTTGCCGTGTCCACACCGCCGCAAACGGAACAAGGCGTTCACAATTTCACATATGATTCGTTCGTTGAGTTTTGTTCATGTTTGCGGCGGTGTGGACACGGCGGGAGCGTTCGCGGGCATTGTTTTTGTTCGTGTTTGCCTTGGTGAAGACCCGGGGTTGTGATGTACTGCCTTACACCGATTGCGAAGAAATTGCACCCTTGGGGGCTAGGGCGCCAAATTTTTTTAGCCTAGGGCGCTCAAATTTGTTAACACGGCCCTGGATCAAGAGCAAAAGAATCAATTTCAATTATTTTATTCTGTTCATGATATAGCATAGGTGCTCAAGTGGAGATGAAAGAGAAAAATAATCCTAGCATCTCGATTATTCATTTCACAAAACAGGAAATGTTAAATAATAAAGCAGAACTTTCCTCGAATATCGACACTATAATAATTTATTTTAATTTATTTTATGCTATAAAAATTGTCGTTAAGATAGTTTTAGTAGACACCCACTTCCTATTTCAGAATAAAAAAATTTCTAAATACAAAAAAAAACAGCAAATTTTGGAAATACCATTTTAAGTTTGAGGGAAGTATACTTTTTATGTATCTCCACGGAAAAAGAATCCAGAGGGTTGAAGTGATATCTAAGTCCACTCGATTAGTCCTTCTATATTTATTTTCAAAACAATCCTTTTTCGTACTGCAACTAATAAACAAACTCGGATAGATGTACGTATACCTACCAAGTAATGGTGAGGTTTTGTTTATGCATTTGTATTATAGATGTCACTATTGCTTGGTATACCTATATCCAAGGCTGGATCAACGAGGCGCTGCAGCTCCGGGCCCCACTTCCCCCCCCCCCCCCGGGGGGCCCGTTCTAAGCCTTCCATTTACGTAGAAATATAAGTGAATTAAATTTTGTTTACTGCTTCCCTTTTGAAGAAATTAGAAATTGCACTAAAAGTTTATTTCAAAATATTTTTTTCAACGCTTCTCTTTTAATATTATTTATTTGTAAATTTTTATTTTTTGTTCAGATTAAACGTTATTTAATTTCATTTAGAATAAATTTCATTTTTTGAAGATTTACGTATTGTGTTTTATTATAAAAAAATAGTACACCCCCGTCCGCTTGTCAACCAATGGGGCCCTCGGCTTGATAGCTCCGGGGCCCAAACATATTAAACCCGGCCGTGCCTATAACTCACATTATCAAAACCGAAAATCGCAGTTTTCACTGAAAAGGCTAGCTCGGTGCCCAAAATCCGTCAAGAATCTTTTATTCAATTTTAAGCACACTACAAGCCTGTGTATTTTTTTACCACCCATTTTCAACGTCCTGTACAATACGACAAAAGAAACATTGTTACTACTCACTGCAGTAGGGATCGTCCTTGCCAGTAGTGAAGAAAAATTTCGAGCCTAACAAGGACAGCACATCCTGCCCCATGGCTTGCCGTCTCACCAACGCGGGGCTGGTGTCCGCATGGTACCCCATAACACCACAGCTGAGGCTGTTGTTGCTCTTGCAGGAGAAACACTCGCCCCTGAGGAAACTCGCGTAACTCGAGCATTCGTGTGCCACGTACTGACACCTGGAGTTGATGCTTTCGATGAACAGTTTTATGGCACGCACGTGATTGCAGGCAACCAGTACCCTCGACGCCTCCTCTAGTCCCTCCCTGATCAAAGTCAGAGGCAGCGACGGGGTAGTCTCGCTCAGATCCGTACACCCCGGCTGTTCTTTACCGTTATTGGGATAGAAGTCCAGATGGCCACACGGCTGACTCATCCCGTATCCTGGAAGTCCTTATTGTATACTAAGTTAGTCTGGATATGTGCGTTGCAATTTAACTTGTTCGTGGGGAACAACGAGCTATGAGCACAGTTGGAAGCTGACAAGAGTGGGCCTGAAAGAAATGGGAGGCCTATAGAACCGGCGCGAAGTGGGTTCAGCGCGTTCCTCGGAACCCGGCGCAGCGTTTAAAAGGCCCCACGGTCCACGAAAAGCTCATCGTAAATTTTGCGGAGCCCTAGGCATAGATATTTATTATTATAAAGTGTAGAAGTACCATATGAATGCGTTTTTAGGGCCCCGCATAATTTTGGAACCCGGCCCCGCAAAAGGTCACGCTGGCTCAGGGCCTATTACTTGGAATTAAGTCTCTGTCTTTCGTTATGCATGTAATTTACAGTAGAGTAGTGTCTCGAAAGAAGGGTTTCTGACTCGAAATACGGTGATCACTATCCCCTCCCATTCTCCTGTTCTGGTCGCGGCGAATGAGACAGACTGTACATATATGAGCGAAAGGGAACATCGGTAACCCAAAGATTCCAACCTTTTATTAAACTTTGCAGATTTGTAGGGGACTTCAATAGAAGTGTTAGATAATTTCTTTTTCTGCTGCTTCTTGGCACTTCAGAGTGAAAAGATCCCTTAAAGGTTAATGTGCGTTTCCCTAGTTTGCTGTAAGTATATTTTGAATTCTATAGTAGATATAAAAAAAATTATTAGAATGAAAATTTTTACAAAACCAATTTTCACCTTCGCTATATACGCACGGGCCTCATAATCGGGTCAGTAGAGAAGGAACACTGTGCAAAGTGTCATTTATAGTGAAGCCTCGATATTTGAACCATATCTGTTGCATATAGTTAAGAAATGGTAGGCGTGATTACTTAACAATGTGGATAAAAATAGGGTAGAAAGTAATAGTAGAAGGGGAAGCATGAACTTCAGTCTGACGTAACATTGGTTATCTTGACAATTGCTTGAACCTTACTTGTATGCATGCTCACCCCCTTTTCCTGCAATGATTGAGGCTCTAGTATAATACTAAATATTGGCTGACACCTTATCACATCTCGCACACACGAATAACTCATAGTAAAGCATCGTGTAGGGACTAGGAACACATGGTACCGCTCAGGCCCAGTCTTGCCAGCTCATAACTGTGTACTGAGCAATAGTGAGATTTGCAGGCTGAGTTGGTACTTTACGAACAATGATGCAATGTTTGATCTCTGATAGTGCTATATTGTGGGCGTGAGAAACCTGCGAGTCGAAGAATGTACTCTCGTGGAGTGGTTGGCGCGAAGAAGCAATGTTTGGAATGAAAGAGATACATATGTACCGTGTGAGTGTTTAGGTTTGGGTGTCGATTGCGAGCGAGAATGATTCTGGGAATGCACGTGGAAATTTTGGACGAATGTGTGCGGTGTGCGTGGTGGCGCGTGTCAGGGGTGTGTGGTGTATGCGTGATCTTGCGAAGTACGGGGGTGATCGAGAATCGGGAGCAGAGCAGGGAGTTGAGTTTTAAGGTGCTGAAGAGCGCGGAGTCAAAGAGTAACGTAGAAGAGTTAAACTTTGATTATCACAAAGTGTCAAGGGGATGAAAGAAGAAGGGGTGGGATGTCGAGATTTCATGTTAGCCTATATTCTCCGCAGGGTTCTAGAGAGTAATTATTCAAAATTGGGTACAGATCAGTTAAAGGGTTTAGAAGTTAATACGGAATATACAGAAATAAGAAGGGTTGGGTTTTAGGCATGGTTGGGGTGGGGAGTATTTTTTCTAGGGTGTCGAAGAATATTCATGCCTTTGGGTGCGGATACGTTGAACGGTATAGAAGCCTTTACCTAACAAACATATATACATATTTTGACTTTTATATATGAAGGGTTCAGAAGCCAATCAGTGTAAGTCCAACTTTTCCTGAAAATCAGTTACGTAGTTCAAAAATCTCTTTACTGTTAAAGCTTTCAGTTGATAAATTAATTAAGGCACTACTTTCATACGTAAGCCATAAATGGCGGACCTGTTAGAAAGGACTTTTAAAATGGTTGTATAATTCCAGGACAGTTCTGGGGTAAGTGCCGTGTGGTTCATCACAGTCCACTTACCAAAAGGTTTCCTCACTCCGTGGCTAGATCCTCCAGGAACAGAGTCCCTATTCTTTAGCAATACGGCATCGGGCCGCTTGGCATTCCTATATTCTCCATCTCACACTAAACAATCAATCTTTCGACACCCGATAGCTAGGAGACCTAACGTGATCATTAGCCATCGCCCGTCGCCCGTCGCCAGGACTGTTTAGTCTCGCGTATCCTCTATCAGGATCGCACGCAGACTAAGTCCCGGCCATAAAATCCTTGAAGGTAAGACAGCATGAGGTCATCCACCCTCGACCTCACCCTTAAATTTGGTGACGCTAACAGACCTTATATTGACCATGGAATTACTAAGGTCGGGTTCAGATATATTGACCGGTGAGTTTCGTGAGGGGTATTCTCCCACCACACCGCTTGCCTGCCTCGGTGCTCCGTTTCTCTACGTTCTCACTCTCTCTCGGGCTACGCCTGGTCGTCGCGCGGTGGGTTAGAATAAACAACAGCCACACGGCTTCGTTCAGGCGGAGTCGAGCAGCGTTCCCGTTACCCCATCATACCCTTCGGGGGCCAAGCAACTTCAACTGCCAATCCACGGTCGTCAGGTGATGGTGGCTGATTTCTCCTCGCGCGCTGCTCGCGAAAGCAAACTCACCGGCCAATATATCTGAACCCGACCTTAGGCAAAATTATTCAGAGTACAAACAGCGTAAATCTCGGTTTCAATGCTAATAGACTTACACTGACCCTCCACAACCCTTCATACATAAATTAGGAGTAGCTACTAATGTAATAAATGCGAAAGTGTTTGGATGTTTGGATGTTTGGATGTTTGTTACTCAATCACGTCGCAACTACACAATGGATGTTTCTGAAATTTTGTATACACGTAATCTAAGACCAGGAATAACATATAGGATACTTTTTATCCCGATTTTTTTAACCGATCTGGACCAAATTTTGCATAATATTACTCTCTAGAACCCTGCGGAGAATATAGAGTATCATGAAATCTGGACATCCTATCCCTCCCCCCTCATTTCTCCCTCCGTGATACTCGAAGTTTTACCCGGGCAACGCGGGTACTTTAAGCTAGTAATATATATATACACTTATTATTATTAAAGTGTGCCATTCTTTTACACCCGTCCAAACTACAAAACATTCCTCCACAATATTTATATCTGTTTATTAGTTTGGGTAAGGGAGGCACTATCATGTTCGATATCATTCGATGAAAATTTCTCTTACCTAGAAAAAAGATGCTTTTGCCATCGGTGTGAATGACGTCGACCAGTTTCGCGTCGGTGTAGTCGAGCCTCAAGTGACTAGGCATTCCTTGAAAGTAGGGCTCGGCTGGATCCAAGCCTGTGATGCGGCCGATAATTCCACCCAACTTTTCACCCGCGTAGCCCGCTGTGTGGGCCCCCAAGCTGTGTCCAATTAGGTGTACTTCGTTAGGATCCAGTCCATAATTTGTCTGCGTTTCATAAAGGGACAACGTTTTTTATTTGTTGCTTTATACGTATATCGAGCAATAGTGAGACTGCTGTGTTCAACTACCGCAAAAAACTGTAATCTCTTTCAAGAGATTACAAAATGTTAAAAAAATATATTCTCTTGAAAAAAAAACGGCTGTACTTCCAAAAGGAACCGGTGGCCGATCGAGATGAGGTTTGGGGGGAGGGGTGGGGAGGGGATGTGAACCCTAAATCTAAAATTGCAGCTTCGGGTATTTATTAGTTTCTGAAATATTAATAAAAAATTGTTAATTTTTTTGGAATTTTTTTTTGGACGTTGCTGCAGGCCTCCCTGTCCGGGAGCCGTTCCGTCCCCCTATTTTTTATTTTTGAAATTTTGTAACCACGGTCTCGTTTTTGGCATCGCCGAACTTACATTGTTCGCCGTCGTGCTTTCCGCGCCCCACACACTGATCTAGCCCCAACCAGTGGCCGATCGGGATGAAACTTGGTGGGTATTATGAGAGGTGTGGACAGACCCCAAATATAAAATTTTACCTTCGGCAATTAATGCGTTCAAAAGATACAGAAGTAATTGTGCATAAAAGGGTACACTTTACCGACTTTTTTTAATCAGTTTACCACGGCCCCCCCTCTTAACAATATTTCTGTTGACTTATACCAACACAACACATTCCACTTTCCAACTTGTCCCGGGTATTAGTATTGGTTGGGGCTAGATTAGTGTGGGGGGCGCGTAAAGCGTGGTAGCGAACCGATGTGAGTTTGGCGATGCTAAAAATAAGATTATGGTTACAAAATTTCAAAAGTAAAAAATGGGGACCGGAGGGTTCCCGTGTAGGGGGGCATACACAAACGTCCAAAAAAAAATTCAAAAAAAATTTAACAATTTTTTATTAATATTTCGGAAACTAATAAATACCCGAAGCTACAATTTTAGATTTAGGGTTCACACCCACTCGCCATCCTTCCCCCAAACCTCATCTCGATCGGCCACCAGTTCCTTCGGAAGTATATCCAAAAAAACTTTTTTTGTATTCCAAAAAAAGTTGAATATTAAAAAAAAATGATTAATGTAAAATTGGCACTTTTCAAGAATCGTCCGAAAATTTGAATACGCAGCGAATAGGTTAAGACGGAGGAGGGGGGGGGGTAAATTACAAATGTATTTTCTAATTTTGATGTATCAATTTCATGGGGGGGGGGGGGGATAGGAAAAGAATCTGCAAGAGATCTGAGAATCTGGTGCCTCGATAGTAGGTTGCATACAAAATCTCTAATCTAGTTTTTACCGTCCTCACAAAATTGTGACTATGTAAGGGAACGGATAAATGGCTCAGCCACCTTCCCATTTTCTGTTTGGGCATGCGCATTGGACACCGCACTATTGCTGGTTCCAACTCCGGGTGCTTTTATGCAGAAATTGTTTGTGTAACTTTCCGAGCTACTGTAACATTTGTATAGTGGAAGTTCACATGTAGAAACTTTACTTTTTTTTAAAAATTCTTTACTTTTACTAGTACGAGAAAATAAGATAAATAAAGATTTGAAGATAATTTTTATCAAAAGGTTCTTCAGATTAATATATGTCACTAATAAAGTTTTTGAACGGTGTCATATGTATCTATATTTTTGATTTCAAAAACCAAATTCAAAAGACTCCATACATAACATTACATTTTCGTTGGTACCCAATTTTAAATGAAAAAATAAACTAAATTTCGAAAGTAAAAGAATTTTATCTTCACCTTTATTTCTTCACATTGGCAATAAAACATTTAGCACTTTCTAATCATCCACTATTTTAAAATAAATCTAAACTACCTAACAGTTCTACTATTAATTTAAGTAACGAAATTGGCTGTTCGTTTGCAATAGCTATTGCATGTTGTAAAATCAACTACAAACGAAATCGAAATTTCCATTTACCTGTAAATGTTTGACGAGATGGGCTATTTCAAGGCCCACTAACCTCGTGTTGGCGGTCGCCTGAGTGTACAGTGGCAAGCTGCCACCAGCCCAGTCGACGATGATGACATTGTAATCGTCGTGCTTCAGCAACTCGTTTCTCATTTCCTACAGTTAATGGACATTTGGTTAACATTGCCAAACAAAACAGCGGAGACATCATTCTTCGGTATATATTTTAAGGAGTTAAAAAAGAGTCATTATAAAACATATCAGAAACCAGGACACAAAGCAGGATATCTGACACCGGAAGAAAGTCCTGTATTCCAGGATTATTAACTACGAGGGTGGACTGGCTGTTAAGTAATAGCTACGACGACGATGAACGTCATATCTTCTACAAATGGCACGCGGATGTGGACACTTGAGAAACACGCAGGAAGATAGGAACTCGTTGGGTTGTTGGTAAAAGTCTGAGCAAGTGCATCATTCCATCCGAGAATCTTAAAGGATTAATGGAAGCAATTACTTTCTAAGTTTTTCACAACGACAGATTAATAAAAATCTATATGGGGAAAACTTATCTAGTTTGCAATAGCTTTCAATGATTACGTAATTTATTGTAACAGATTGAAATTTAAATTTGCAATTACTTAAAATTAATAAATGTGGACTTGATCAGGTTTACCAACAACCCAACGAATTCTCTCCTGGCATTGTGGCGGGTAACAGTGTTATCCTGGAAGAGTGGGGATCGATTTAGAAGACATTGATTTTTACTCTATAGGGTGTTCGGCTACACGTGGGAGAAAACTTAAGGGGTGGTTCTACACGAAAAACTAAGTCGAAAATATAGAAAAACATTTTTTGCTATCGAGCTTCGGTTTCGAGAAAGTTGACTTTGAAAAGCCGAGTTCGCGTGCACCGAAGTATAGTCATGGCACGCTGGGGTAAGGGAAACCGCCACGGATGGCGCCTAAAGCTGTACTTCAACACACGCGTACTCGGCTAAAATTAAAAATCAATTTTCTCGAACACAAAGTTAAAATACACAATATTAAAATTTTGTATTCTATATTTTTGTCTTATTTTACCCTGTAGAATCAACCCCTAAATGGTTTACCACCTGTAATAGAAAACACCCTGTGTAGATATTGGTCTACCAAAAATCATAAATTTTATCCAACTTACCTTGACCCAATTACTAAGTGGAGTGTCTATGAAACCGTGTATGATGAATTTCGTTTTTCTTTTCGGGCTGAAGTATGATCGTTTGATGGACTTGTCCCTTGCGACTATTAACACTTGGCCCTGAAATGGAAACGAAAAATTTAGGTAAAAGATTGTTGCATTTTTACAGCTTTACAACAGAGTATGAAGTTGAATTAAGTAGAAATTTTGAAAAATTTAATTCTAGTCTTAATTTCTACTCTCTTTTGTTCTTTTATTCTGGATATAGTATAATTTACACAGACATTTATAAATTATAATAAAAATCACGATATGAATATTTATTATTTGTGAATATCGATATCGTGAGAACATTCTGTGATATTTTGTCTACCAAAATGTGCTCGGCCAAGGACATTTGAGAGCTCAAAAGGTACTAAAAAAAGGTGAAGGATTTTTGAGTTACTTTAAATGGTTTGTCTAAGAAACCTTGCAAATTTGATTTTTTTGAAAATTTTGTTTCTGTTATTTAGTAATACAGTCTCCATTTAATATTTTGAATTTGGACCTAGAAGACTCTTTTTTGGAACACCCTTGCATCGTTTCACCAGACGTCATAAACTTTTATCACAAAGTATTGAACGATACCAATATCAATTTTTGATAACAATCGTATTTATATAACTGCATATACTCACTTCGTAGGGATTTTCTTTCGTGTACAAGATAAACCTCGTATTGATGACTTCTCTTGGCAGAGGGAAGACGTTCAATGGCCTATGGATGAGGTGGTACCAGCTCCTGGTTATGTTCAAGCATCCTAACTCATCGTAGCAACGTGTTTCGTTCTCGACTAACAAAAGAATCACATGTAAGTAGGTGTCTATTTAAATAACAAATTAACTGACAATCGTAATTAACACTTCTCTAATGACCTTAGACTTGCGATTTTTATACAGGAACATTATGAACCGCGTGGTAGAGTCACGAGAGGTGGTTAGAGTTGTATTTAGTTTACATTGATTTGTTATCGGTTTAGCATATTATTGAATATAATATGCATACAGGTGAACCGAGTAGTAGTGCCCCCCATACATATGCCCGAAGAGAATAAAAGTACGTTTTTTATAATAACTTTATTTGCTTAGGGCAAAATATCCATATAAAAGTATTGTCATTATGCATGTTACTGTGTGTTTAACATCCTAAGCAAATAAAGATCTACAGGAAAGTAGGAAATCAAACATTAACCTTTAAGGGATGTTTTCACCCAGACGAACCGAAAATGGGCGCAAACGAAAGATTGCTTGACACTTCTGTTGAGGTCTTCTACAAACCAGGACAGTTTTAAAAAAATCGGGGTGTCCTGGTAAACGAAGTTCCCTTGTTAGCCTACATACATATCAGTGCCGTCTTATCGATTTCGGGGGCCCAGAGGTGAGCTGCATATATGGCTCCCTAAATTATTCTAAATTAAATCAAATCAAAAATACCGCGCTAAACATGCGAATTGCATAAGTATTAAAACAATTAAATAAATTAGATTAAATGTGAGGTCTATTCCACGAAAAAGGGCTCTCATTTTAAAATCTAAATTTTGGTGTATCTGTTATTTTCTTTCCGTCACAGTTTGAGGGCCCATTTCAAAAAATTTTCTAGCTTTTACAATCCCATTTTTTTTTAATTTTTCAATTTTCTGGGGGCCCCTTGAGCTCCGGGCCCTGAGGCGGCTGCCAGGGATTGTAATCGCCGCCTAACCCTAACCCGAATCCGGTTAACCGAGGAAAGGTTACTGTAACCCGTAGTAACCCCGAAGGAACGGCTCCCAAACAGTACAGAGAGCCGGTTAACCCGCTCAGAGCGGGTTACAAGTGACATACGACATTCTACGTCCACAGTCCGACTATGGTCGCTCCGCGCTCGTCCACCGCTGCGCTAAAGACTCCATCCTAGGAGGGAACTTAGTTTGTAGGTAGAATTTCAAAGAATATTGTCATTTTTCAAATTTAGAAACACATCACCCTCGAGGAGAAATTTGCAAAATAAAAATTTGTTTATAATTTGACCTTACATAAATAATTTTACAGTTTCAAAAAAAATATTATTCAAATAGGCAAAACCTTCTGCATTAAAATAAAAAAAGAATGAACCTAATGCGATATATAGTTTTTGAGATAAAAATTCATAAGTACAGCTCGTTTTCACGAGAATAGGGAAAAACTACGCCCTCTACCGTATTACTGTAACCCGCTCTGAGAGCGGGTTAACCGGGTAACTCTGTGCCTGGATGCCTCGGGTTACCCGGTTATGCGGGTTAGCCTACGGTACTGAGAACCGAACTGGCTTAGGGTTACAGTTACAATCCCTGGGGGCTGCTTCTTTCGCCTCTAGATTAAGACGGCACTGATACATATTCGCCCCTTCACCCCTTCTACGCACATCACTATTGCTCGGTACATACACCTATCATTTATATAGTTTTTGTATTAGTTTCACCCCATCTATTCTGAGACCGTTGAAGTAGCGACTTTTTTTTACTAAAAATAAACACTCTACTGTCCCTGGTAATGTACAAAGTAATTAACTGTATATACTTCGTAAATTTTTGTATACAACCGTAAAATTTCTAAATGCAAGTTTTGCAGCGTCACGCGTTGATTGGTAAACAGTAAGGTCAAAGAATAATTACATGGCAACCAGGGAATGTTGACTTCGATCCTATCGCTACGTGCCCACTGCCAAGGGTCCAGGATTCCAGCGGAGCAGATAACAGGAGCCAATGCGACGAGTAGCAGGATCGATGCTCCTTCGCCCTCGGTGACTCCTTGCTTCTTCCTCCTCATCCTGCAACGAATCATGGTAATATATTATTTCATTGTATATTTGTAATAAACGGGGCCAAGTTCTTTTAGGTGAACAAGGGGAGTAACAAGAATATATAATTACACAGGGTGTCCTATAACTGGTGGTACCAAAGATACTTTTACATGAAAAAATTGGTCAAAAATGCCGAATAATATTTTTTCTTTTGTGATTTCGTTTTCTGAAAAAGATGCTATTTAATATTCGGAATGAGTTTTTTCGAGAAGATTGATTTTGAAAATCTTGACTAAGAATTGATTCCATTTTCACTACCTCAAAAATATTCTTCTTTTTTTAAAAAAAAACAACCAGTTCCTGTTAAAACTTTATTCTGCACTTTTGACTTATTTTTTTATAACTATCTATTTATACCACCGTTGCGTTAATATTAAAATCTATATAAATGCCATTATAAGTAATGTGAAATTTACGTTTTGAATAAATATAACTAATACTTTCCAAAATGTATAAATATAAAAAAAATTCGAGAAAGTTGATTTGGAAAATTGGTCCGCCACATGTGCACTTAAGCATTGGGCAGAGTGCAATAATATATATGTTAAAAATGTGCCGTAAATGTAGAAGAATTTATTTGCTCACGATCCTTCGTTTTCAAAGAAATCGACTTTGAAAATGCATCGAGTTCAAAGTTTGTGGAACTGAATAGAAACGTTAGATTATCTTTCCTTATTTCCATTTTCATTGAGCTGGCTTTACACCACCTTTATTCGACGAATAACAAATTCCCATGACCATCACGAAGTTGTTCGCAAGGTGAACACGAGTTTCATGAATGGAACGCAGTGAAAATTGCCATTTGCGAAACGGCAAGTGGAGAGATATGATCAGACACGCGGTTGATCTAAGCACGATAATTTCAAGGTGCGATGTATGTAATTGGCGCTGTTACCATGAAACGTAAAAGGTCTCGAGTGATTGATTAACATTTTGCAGTTACTTGATTTAGCGTTCCACCCCTTCCCGCGAGCAAACGTTGACAGTTGTTGGCGCGGTACTCGAGTCTTCTGGTTGGAAGTGAGAAGTCGTTGACATGGGCATACAGGGTGGAGTGTAATTTCTGATATAATTGAAAACTTGTCGACACTTCGTGTAAAATTACATAACCAAATATTTGATATAATTTTTTTGTAGGACTTGATGATTAGGTAACGTATTTGTCTATTATTCCTTATTTATACCATTTTTTTTATTTTTATTAATACTGTTTAAGTATAGGTATTTATAGACACTAGAGTTCAAAGTACATATTATACATCACAATATTTTTACACATACTTCTTTTATTAAACTAAAAAATCCTGGAATTGGAACACCCTCTGCTCAATTAAAAAGCCATACATAGATAGAAAAATGTTAAAGTATTAGTTAAAATTTCTGAGTTTTTGCATAATCATATATATGATATATAATATACAATATATAATATATAAGAATTTGCAGCCTTGTAGTAATATCCTATATTTATTAAGATATGTATTATAATTCTATATAATATATTATAAGTGTAATATATAATTATAATAAATATACATTTACATATCTTAATAAATATAGGATATTACTCCTAACCTGCAAATTCTTATATATATATACATATTATATATTATATTATACATATACAATAATTATAATACATATTTTAATAAATATACTAGGATATTACTACAAGTCTTCAAATTTTTAAAACATTTTTTAACACTTCGTCGTTTAACAGCCTTATGCGACAATATTATATCGTGTAACGAAGTGTTAATATTCATTGTAGATTTTATCAGTGATCGATGAATCGAAGAAAAAACCTCTCTAATTGGACGAAAAGAAGGGATATTTCTTTCTCTTACACGACCTCTTTTCCTTGTAATGCTCGTCACTGATAATTACAGTTTTAGTAGCAGGTTTAAGTAGAAAGTACCGTCGCGTGTCAGACGCGAGGCACTTCGTGCCTTGTTCCGCCTTGAATTGCCAGTGGGATGATGTATACATAAACGTGTTGTCAAGGATTCCCAAGATACTTTGCAATTAAACTATATTTTCAAGTTCGCGTGTTTTAGAAGGAAGAAACTCCATTATGAGATATGTGAAAATTTTAGTAAAAACTCTTGAATTTTTATTTATTTAGAAATTATGTCCATGATTTGTGTTTATGATTTTAAATGAATAATCTTCTTTGACTGACATAATAATTATGCTTTTATCGTTTACGTCATATATTTTTATAAACAATGGACCATTATGTTTAAATAAATAAATGGGCAAGTTTCGAATAATAGTTTGGTGAAAATCTTGATTCACAGGGCGTTACTATAATAAGATTGAGTAAAATTTCGATTTATCATTAATTGTTAATTCTGCTCGCACTGTTTCGATGAAATGTCTTCCTCAGAATTTCATTATTATTTCAAATGCGTATTGAATACAGAAACACAAATTACATCTTATATTAGTTTTTAACTAAAAATTAATTGTAATACTAAATGGTTACGACAACGGAATTTATTGCTTTTCTAATAAACATTCAATTTGAAATTTTAGTTCTGTATAGAAGGCCAAATAATATAAAGTAATCTAAAGTGAAGTTTCAATTAAAATATTCACATGCAAATAGCAACATATGCAGTCACTTAATACGTAATTATACAAAAAAAAATCAGGAACTGTACAGCATAGATTAAAACGTAACTTGTTATTTTGAATTAATTGTTCACTTAAAGCAATGCTAAAATTCTGGCCCATTTTTATTCTTGTTCTTAAACCATTATGAAAAAAACGTGAGAGGTGTCGAAACGTGGATTGGGACTATATATTACCTTAGATAGTGAACGTATCGCAAAGTTCTATCGGGATAAGGACTTCCATCACGGCGGAGGACCGAATCGTTACTAAATCTATTGACGAAACGAATGAAACTTAGTCGCGATTAATTTTTAGTGGGGACACGCGACGGCCTTCGAGAATAAAATAACCTTGCCCAGAAGTTGTTATTAATTCGTGAAATATTTAAGGCCCCCTTTTCTGATTCCCATTTCATCACTTGAGTGGACTTATCTTCCTGAAAGATCTTGTACTGCGAATCCTTGCGGTGTTAAGGAGATTTAACATTCTCTGTCCTCGTAATCCGTGACGCAATCTTTTTCATTTTGCCACTGATGAAACGACACTTGTCTGGTAACCATTAATTGCAGTAATATTATGTTGTGGTGGCGGCACGCGCAGGAACTAATCCCGAAAAATATTAAAAATTTATGAATTTTTTATCGAACGATGGTTAACAATGCAGTGCTCATAGATGCATGAAAAATGGACATCCGGCCCACAAATGCCCTTTTTCGTGTCAAGAGTTGTCTTAAAAAATAAATGCAAAATTGGATATTTCTTGTTTCTGAATAGACTCCTATGATTTATGTTTAGCTAATTCTTGTATAGAAATTGGAATCGTAATAATAATATATTGAGAAATGAAAATTATAAAATTGTTCATTTATATTGTTAGCAAAAACTCTTGGTAGTTAGGTATACCTCTTTTACCAAAACAGCTAGTCAAATTTCATCAAAATTTGGGGAAATTGGTTTTCATTATGGAAATTTCGTCTTTGAAAAAATAAATACGTTTACTAAACCCTGTGTAGAGAATGTCTTTCAGTCAAGTTTTCCTCGTTTTAATTGAAAATTTAGTCTTTTAAGTAAATTGCAGTTTTTAAAGGGTAATAAGCTGAATCGCAATAAATCGAGATTCGTTTAATCCAAGTTCTCGATAACTCGACCCAATTTCAGTTGAATTAAGATCGAATTATCAATGCTCTATTATAATAACGTTTCATAAATTTTCTTTCTAAACGGTTTTATTCAGCTTCGATCCTCTGTTTGCTTGTTTGTGTGTTTGTTTGATGTATGTATGGTTCAAATCTGGCAACTCAAATTTAACCCACTTCCAACCATATTGTCTTGAAAGTTTGCAGGCGTGCGTAGTACATCACCATCGAAATTGTAGTACAAGAAAAGAATGATTTTTTAGTGACTTTAGCATTATATCGTTTAAGCAAACTGTTAAACTGTATACAACAATAAAAGATATTTGTAAAGAAGTCTGAGCTGTGAAATGTAAATCCACAAACACTAAAAACTAGAAAATAAATTTTTAATAAAATCATTTAACATAAATTTTTTATATGTAAAAAAAATTTATGTTAAATGATTTTATTAAAAATGCACTAAAAACTAAATTAAAATGCACTAAAAACTGAAAAATAATTCTTTTCTTGTACTACAATTTTGATGGTGTTAATATCACTTTAAATAAAATCGTGGGGCACGATATTTCATAACAGGATATGAATCACTTTAATACAAAAGCAAACATCGAAATGAATTTGTTGTTAAAAAGTTTTCATTCGCATTAAGGGGGCAGACCACTGTGAAAAATCGGGAAAATCGATTTTTTCTTTTTCACATTTTCTGCAAGACGTACGTTTCAAGAATGCGCTCTCCAAATTTTAAGAAGAAATTCGAAAAATTGACGGAGATATAGTATTTTTCGTGAAGCGGTGTTAAGCGCGCGACTGAGCCGAACGGAACATTGAACGCATTTTCCTCAGAATGACATTTCTCAACAGCGTTGACAGTATACATACAGAGAAAACTATACGTCCAATTGACACGAGCTAGGCCATTTATTGCACGAAAAACCCGTCTTTATTACGTGACGATCAGATTTTTTTTTTTAATTAACGGCCTCCTACTTTTTTTATCAACATCTTTACCCCAAAAAATGAATTTTTTTTCAGTGGTCCGCCATTTTGTTATCTTTTGCGATATTGACTTCTTTATCGCCACGTAATAGACGTAGGGTTCTACTCAGTTTATAAATATTTTTGTCTTTTTGAATTCAAATTAACCACACGGCCTGGGCACCGTCAACGCGACAAGCACGATTTTGCCGCAGCGCACATTTTGACGAAGAGTATACAGGAAACAAATTTATGAATTTGATTGAAAAAAAATTTTTCTTACCCTTCGATATGTAGATTATTAACTATACTAAGCAATACATTGATTTACTTGCACTGTTTGGTTGAAATAAATTCCTGAAAACACCCTTACATTTCGGACCATTACAGTGGTCTGCCCCCTTAATGAAACAAAGTATTTTAGTTGCGGGATACAGATTGTAATGTGACATAAAATTGATAAACTGTAGTTGATGACGTTCCACTTGTCAACTGATACTTCAACTTCTGGTTGCAAATGGTGCCCCACAATTTTATTTAAAGTGATATTACCAACATCAAAATTATAGTACAAGAAACGATTTATGTTTTAGTTTTTAATGCATTTTTAATAAAATCGTTTAACATAATCTTTTTATATATATATATATATTTTTTTACATTACATTTCAAAATAAAGAAAACGAAAAAATAAAATTCACATTCACAAACTTTGTATTTCGTGTCATTATTAAAAAAGATAAATACGTAATAGTCTCTTCATTCACCAGAGTTTCTAAAACTGGTAGAATTTTTTTAGGTTAATGAATAAATCTATTTAAAATAAAATACTCCGTGTGCGGCAATTTAATGACCGCGTTCTGTGGTAAGGACCGACGATTTTTTACAATTCTTTCTAAAAACTGACACTTGCAATTTTTATATACCCGTTCATTACTTACAATTTTTCTCCGTCAGCGCAATATTTGTTTGATTCTAAGATTAACCTTCTACTCTTAGCCACAGTTGCGATTTCGCGAACTAATATCAGAAAGCGTTGAATCAGGGACCTTGATAGGTCGAGAGCCTTTAAGCCGGTTTTGCTATAAACGTTGAACCCGTAAGGTCGCAACATTGTCCTTGAAAAAACCGATTTAACTTACTAATTAGGTATTGGACAGATTCATTTCTTGAAATGATTTTTTAAAACGCTTTATTTAAAAAATGTCAATACGTTGCTTTTTATGAATTGAAAATTTGCAAACAATTTTTGGTCACCTTAATTTTTGCTCTTGAAAGACTAATGACTTATATCACTGGACCTAAGTTAAAGTGTAGCTTAACTCTTAGTCGCAAAACTATACATGTTGCAAAATCGCAGTGGAATAAATTGTAAACAAAAAGATTGGTTACTGCAATCAATATCATAATGACTCTACAAAAACAGCAGGCGTTATTTAAAATTATTCTAAACACTGTTTACAATATTTTCATTGCAGCGCATGAAAATAATAACCACTCGAAATACAATCCAGTCGTAGTTCAGCTAGGGACACATAGGGTTTGCATAAATGTATTTCAGAATTTTTAAGTAAACTTTCAAATCTCACAAATCATAGATCAATAATAATAATAATAGTATTGTAATCCCTAAAGCCGGTTACGCTTTTTTGGAGTACTGTGCGGGGCAGGTGGATTGGCGTTTACGCATCGAGGAAAAGAAGAGGTGCGTTTCGTCTTGGGAACGTCAGCCAGACTTATCAGTAGGGCGAAAGCCGACGAACCCTGTCATAGACACACCTGGGACTGAGAGGAATAACTTGGAACTTGTATGTATATGAATGAGATTGGAATTAAGGGGACTTGCGAGAAAGAATTAGGAAGATTATATGTCTAGTTGCGCTGGTGAAGACTAACCAGCGCAAGCTCATGGTGGGGCTGGGGATGTCCCAGGCTGGGGACCTCACAGTATTGTCTTCAGTATACTAACAGCAAAGAAGAAGTGCTTATAAGAGAAATATATCTAATTGGTGCAGATAGCGAGGTGCGAAAACATTCTTGCAATCAGACCTAACCATTATCTCTCTCCGAATCACCGCCATTCTGTATATCACTGACAAACATGGAGAAATCGTGGTAGCGAGTGTGCAAGTACTTTCTACGATGCACGATGGGGGGTTCGTTATCATTTAAAGCGCTATCAACGTGCAAATTCCGCGCCGTGTATGGGCTGAAAAATGCAGAACAAAAGGGGGAGCGCGGGAGAGGGTGGTGGGAGGAGGGGTAAAAAAAAAGGTAACGGTAACTGGGAAACCTGTATTACGGTAGTGAACGATGAATAAGGTCGGTGTTCGCGCGGAATGTCGCACGATATCCTGTTCTTCTGCATTTCTCATCAGCAGCTGCGTAACGAGTCGATCGGTCAGACCAACGACAGTCCTGTTGACGAACCTTGTGGGTAGCGATGGGAACTAGTTCGGCACGTGCACGACAATATTAGGTAGAGCCAGTGGCGGACTGGATCTATAAGTATTGACTGCCAAGAGACAAAGGAGGCCCACCCACAACTATAAATTTTAGTGTAAGAGTTTCTTGAGTTAGTTAAGTTAGTCACGCTAGTCAAGCTAGTCAAGCTACTCAAGCTAGTCAAGTTAATTAAGTTAGTTAAGTTAGTGACAGTAATAATATTTTCCAGATAGAAAAAGGTCATTAACATTTCTAACGTATTGTCTGATGTTTAAGGGAGCCCACTTGCCATCGGACAAGCTGATACCCCGGCTAGTCCGCCACTGGGAGGAGCTTACGCTACAATTTCTTCAAATAGTATTTCAGCATGAATTGGCAATTGGCTACGACTAGACACGTATGACATAAATATGCTAAATATGCTGGGCATACAGAATTACGAAAAATATGCCACATATGCAGACGCTGCAAAACATATTAAGTATATAGAATATGCAAAATATGCTAAATGTGCAAAATAAAAAGTGCCTGTTTAAAATTCTTGGAAGAGGAAACAAATTTCTGACCAAGTCTCACTTCTCTACCTCCACTCTACAAAATTATGCATTTGACAAAAACCTAATACGCGTTTACAAAATGTGAATGTTCAGTTACGCACGAGCACGTAAGCCATTGATACATCATAAAAGAGAAAGTGTATTTATGTTCATGTCATGAGTTTAAATGTTATCGGTTAAACTTACTTGTTAAATTGTTCCTGAGATAGATTCAGTTTTTATTCTCCTATAATAGATTTATTCTCTTATAGTCTCCTATAAGACTATTTTAGGTTTTTTAATTGATAGTAATAATAATAATACGTCTTTATTACATTCCCATGTACATACAATTACTAAATAAAAAAATTTACCACGCTAAAAGAATATGTGCCTATTTGCACAAAGAGATGCAATGTGCGAGATTCAGCAATATGCTGCCCTTACCCTTAAGTGTAATCCTAGGAATAATAACAAAAAATACTAATAATGAAGGAAAAAAATAAAAATACTAATGATGACAAAATCAAAGAAAAACAAACGCATTACATCAAGTGGCTACAAAAAGAATCTTCTCATATTCAACGAATATCCGAAAACTCGGGGTCCACGGGTATTTATTTAAACGTCCAAAAATTCAGCAAACTATCGCTCCTGTTTTCAAGGTAACACCATTATTGTTATTTACCCACCTCGCTCGCAGGTCGAGACGCTCCGCATTTTTCGCAAGCGCCTCGAAACACGCTCCGGCACACGTAACGTCAACAGGAGTGGTCGCCATTGTATTGCATAATTCTAGAGCGGCGTCACCTAAAAGGACGCAGGAAAACAGCTAGAGTTACAGCGTCGATGTTTAACCGCCATCGCGTCCCGTTACGTAAAATCCAGTTTAATTTCTGTCGACCAGTGTGCCTCGAGATCGTAGATCGCCATTTCGAAAATTTCTTCGTTCGTTGCTCGGGGGCAACGACGCTGGAAAGCGTATGACGAGGAGGAAAGAAAGGGAACAGGGGCGGATTTGTATATAGGCAAAATTAAAAAATGTTTGGGGACGGCAAACCTGTATACCTGTTTGCTTAATATGCGAATAAAATGTTGAACATAATTTAATAGGAAAGACCAGATTTTTATGTTGGCTGTTTCGACCGGATGAGCTTCAAGCACGGCAAGCTTGAGTCAATTTTGAAAACAAATCCACTGTTTCTTCGTGTAGCGAATTAGCGGTAATTCATATCAGGGGCGTAGCCATGATTTCATTCAGGTAGGGGGCAATAAATAGTGAAACCGAATTTTAAATTTATGTACGTAGTCAGAAGTCAATATAACCGGGATCGGGTAATGCGGAATTACTTCAGAATTTAATTTATTTTCATTTTGTAATAAATTAATTTAATTTTGGACACTAATTTGAACGACTAATTTATTATTTTTCCATGTGACACCCCTGCCCCACCTTGGCTACGTCCATGACTCATATGCGAGTTGTCATAGTGAATTAATTTTAAAATTGTGTCAACTGGGGGTGCCAAATTTCCAAATCCGCCCCTGAAAGAATAACAGAAAGGAAGAGGGAGAAGAAAGGTTTTTAGGTGGTGCAAGTGGGCGCAGGATGGGCAGAGCTGTGCCGAAAACCGGTACCACTTCGCTCGCATTTCACCGTGGGCTTCGGGTATTAAATAATTATTATTTCGAAAGCGAGAGTGTAACCACGGCGCCAGTATTGCTGCGTCGACGCGTCCCAGTGATTCGCAATTTCGTTTAGGGGTCCGCGCAACTATGCAGCGTTTTTAATGTGTTCCATATAAATTGGTATCATATTCAAAGATGATACCACAAATTCCGATTCCGATGAGAGATGAATAAGAGATTCTGAAAAATGTTTTAGTTTGAATTGAATTTAGGTAAGAGAGAAAGAAAATTTTTTGTAAAATGGAGACAGACATTTTGAAGAATGTAAAAGCTTATTTTCAGATTTTTATGAATGGTTATGTTTTGGGTTAAAAAAGACCCCGTGTCCGCGTCCGCAGCCAAGCTACAGAAAGTAACCTCAATATTCGGATACTACCTATACAATTTTTCCTTTGCTGCGTTAGTAATTTTGATCAAGACGAAGAAAAAGATATTTTATTGTATATAACACTACGGCATTAGGTCTGGTTAACAATAATATAAATTTTATTTATATTCTTTATAATATGTACTCCAAGTCTGAACTGTTTGGTGCGCCTCAGAAAAGCTTACAATAATTTGGGCTTACACTCACTTTAATTAATGATATGTGTCAACATGTAGTCAATTTATTACAACAATCATTATAAATTTCAAATATAAAAGCAGAGTATATATATTATTTTATACATATTATTAGACGTAGTATATATATTATTTTATACATATTATTAGACGTAGTATATATATATTATTTATTATTATTTTTCAAGATAACATGAAATTTTCAAAAAATGAATAATACCGAGGGTGATTGCTTTCCTGACTTCGTCTTTCTTGAGAGTTTTGGGGAAGCACAAAATAATGCGTTAATAAAAAATTAAACGTTATTTTCAATTTATTTTTCATTCCTTCCACGCCTAACATCGGCACTGAAAAATATTTTACATTTATTGTAACTATCTATTTGCTAAAATCTGAATATAGTCCCATCGCTAATAGTTTGCAGATTTATGTTAATAAACCAGTAGGAAGCTTTCTTGTATCTTCATATTATATAGTTCTACTAATTAATTAAATTTGCATCTATAGTTCTGAAACAGCCTGTATATTATCAAATTTTTGTAGCACGCTGTAGGCTCTGAGTTCTGTCCATTAAATTCACCCTTCTTGTACTTATTGGCATAGTATTCGATAGTTAGGTACCTGCGAGAAATTCATTTACGGAATGCAATTCTAATCGTTCCGTGGACAATCTAATGGTTCAATAATTTCCCTCTAAAACTCTCTAATTAAGTTTCGCGCCGCAGTTACATCCGGATGTTGCTGCAGAAAGCTAGTACATACTCCCACTTTTAATAAACTTCGATCGTGACTTTGGCATTCCTCGGTGACCTAGATAATTATATAAGAAAAATCTAGCGTGGAAAATCTCGGATGAAAACCGCTCCAACAGTCCTACTTAAATACAATATTTAACGGCGCTATTATATAATTGCTGCTAGTCATAAAAGATACTAGAATCTCACTATCTCCGCTATTTATAGTAATGGCTAAAAGAAAGTTTAAAATTGATAACTCTCTATTAGTATACAACTGGTTTTAAAATTCTACGTTCCATGTTGGTATCACTGGTCTGTTCTAGGGACCCCCCCCCTTTCTATGTGTTGTAAATAGTCTGTTAAAGTATGGTATTTTTTTCACTATTTGCATTTCAAACATTTTTTTATTTAACCCTTCACACATTTTATTTAAAGTTTCTGTCGATATACATGCTAGAAAAAAGTTTGTAATTTTGAGGAGGTTTACAGCACTCGGTTTTAACTCTCAAGGGTCTAATCACTTGATTTATGTTTTAAAATAAGGAGTTTTCTATAAAATGTTTGTTTTTAACTGTAGAGCTGTTTAGTGAGCAATGCATATGCTCCGAAGTCCTAAAAATTATTTTTTACAATCTGAATAAGCGTGTGTAAATGAAAGTTGTTATAGGTTAAGTCGTCCATTTTACTTGCACAATTATCGACGGAGCATAAATTAATGATATTCCTTTTTTTAGCACACTGGCAATATGAATAGAATGTTTAACGATTAAAAGACTGCTTAATTGGCGACTCGTGCGTACAAGATTAAACTGTTACTGCAAATGAAGCAATGTAAATGGTACTATATAGTACGCCTGTAAATGGTACCAGTTCATTTATGACCTCGATAGAAATGTGCATAATTTTGATCTCACGCTTCGCCATACACACGCGTCCTTTTCAAATCTCTCGCATCGATAATGGTTAATGGTTATCCGAAGAAACGAATTTCTTAAAAATTTTAGCTATCCGACAGAAGCCATTTTGTTAGACATTAACACGTGTCAGAAATTACAAATTTTTACAAATCTAACCAGGGAAACAATAAATTTGAGAATTAAAACAGCATAAGATACAATTTGTACATATCTGTTTGTAAAATTTATGTTGCAAGATTTCTAATCGTATAAAAAAAAGTCATACGAAAATTGATGTGGATAGCGATAACCATAATTTTCAAAGTTTATTTTTGTACACAACTTTAAATCTTGAACGGCCTATGCAATATATTGGAGATCTACGTTTTTGTCTTTCCTCAAGCTACTAATTGTACTAGTAAAAATTTATACAATAATTGCATTTAAAAAAACGACAATCACTGTCAAATATCATAAAAACCTCCATCTCCAAAAAAAAACTATGCCCATTGTGTTATATTCCTGTCGATAAGCTTAAAGTTTTTCTACAACCTTTTTTCAAAATCTTCAAAAAAAATTTGTAATTTTATTTTAACAGCCACTGTATATACGTTTAAATAGATTGCCACAAAATATAATACGAAAGAGTTGATCCACAGGTCTACCCTATTTTCAATTTTTCTGCCATCTTCTCAATCTTAATCTTCAGCAGTTTGAGAACTACTGGCATACCTACATATCTCCGCAGACATGAAGAGAGGTACATGATTCTGGCCTAGATTCGACGTCCTTCCCTGCGGCAATGCTGTATCACTTCCTGCACACGCCTCTCTCTTCTTCCGAATCGGCTGGGTCTTTTTTTATCCCCCTGTTGGCTTCCTCTCCCTTTGCTGGCTTTCCTCTTTCTTGTTTCAATCGACAGGGAATGCGTCAGCGCAGGAAGAAAGTGGTCTAAACGGATCGTGGCGAAAGTAGACGGCGACAGAGGGTAGGAAACGTTCATTTTGCCGTTTTCCACACCTGGTGGAGGGTCGTGCTTAAGGTTACTTGGCTGCCGAAACAGTGTTTTAACGACTTCGCAATCTTCGACTTTCTGTTCATATTTTAAGTGGTCCAATTTCGAAAACTTCAAATTTAATAAATGAAAAAAAAAATCTCCTTCCCATTAGGATGCATTAAATCTTCAAAATCTCATTAGGAGGGGGGGGGGGGGGTGGTTCAGAAAATGGACCAATGCATTTGACAAATTTGAGGTAGGAAAGTGTCTTCTGAATTTTAAATTTGAAGAAAGCACAAAAAAGTGGACTTCTCTTAAATCTTCAAAATTATGTTCCCCATTAAGGATACACTAAACTTTTCAAATCACAGTAGGAGGGGTAGGTAAAAAAATGGCCCCTGAAATATTTGCATTTGTTTAGTAGCTGCAAGCCAGTGGTACATCGCTCGTCATTAAATCCTTGATGTTTCACCCAAAAAGGACGTTTAGGATCATATAATTCACAATTTTTATTTAAAACACCCCTTACTTCACTAACAAACACAGTGCCACTTGGAACAGCCGACAAATTTCGCCTTTTCTTTGTAGAGTAAACCCTGCAGCCTGAGAACACATCCATCTTCTAAGACTAAAACTGTCATCTCATAAAAACACCTACAAAGTCGTGAGCCATCGTTTCAAACCTACCTAAAAACATTACCATTATTTGTTGTCACTATATTACAAATGTGAAAGAGTGTAAACTTTTGTACACGCTAGAATGTAGCGTAAAAGATCCGTTGGAACCGATGAATTACAGCCTCGAACAATTTCCACTGCTCGCGAGGCAGAAATGGCCCATTACTGTGACCGTTTCTTGACGCTGGAATCGTCGAAAATGTTCGTTCGAGCAGCGCAGATGGCGGGGTACGTTTTACTGCCGCCCGTAAATAACGATCTGAACAATCACTGGATGTTGCACGAGCAGTGAAAAGTTGTATCGCGAACACGCTGCCTCGAAAGTGGCACGGACCGAACCAGTAGCTTTTTTTTTTACACCAGAGCGCGCTGGAGTAGCATCGACGGGAGCCATTTCTTTTTTCCCTCGTTTTAGCGAATTCCCAGCGGACTCGCCGTCCCCTGATGTGAATTAATTCGAATGGCGTGCCTTGCACGGCTGCCGTGACTAATTGTACAGGAAGTGCGAGCAGGTACACGGAGTACACGGCACCGGAAGTGCCGCGTTTCCACGTACCAGCAGGTTTGTTGTCCTTAATATTTGCCGGACAGCGTCTTCGCTGGTAACCGCGCCATGTTTTTAATTAGAGCTCTTACTTTTCTACCCGTCGGGTACCCGTCTACCCGAAACAACTTCAAGCCATTGACAGTGGTATTGTTCGATCATATTTGGCTAACATCAGACTACACCACAGACAATCACAGACAATACTACATTCAATTGCTTGAAGTTATCCCGGGTAATGTCCGGGTACCCGGGTACCCGTCGGGTCAAAAAGTAAGAGCTCTATTTTTAATTGCATCGGCGAGGAGAAAGAAGTAGATATGATTTCTTTTCAGCGTTTTGTTTCTTGTTTTTCTCTTTAACGCTTTGACTGCCGTATCACTCGTATGCTGCTGGTAACTTTACTTCTGCTTTTCCTACACGATCATGAATAATATTGATTTACGTAGTTATCGATAAGAATTACTAAAGGTTGTTATTGTAGTAAACGAGAGAATTTGAATAAATAACGCATGACGAGTTTATTCGTCACCAGACTTTTAACCCCTTAAGCCTTAACGTCAAACAATAAGTTTAGTGAGTTACATTAAATGAGTTACAGCTCACTGCTGTCATCGCAAAAAGGTTTTAAGTCCTTAATAAAGATACGATGCATGTACTTTCTTTTAATAAAAATACGATGTACGTACTTTCTTTTAATAAAAATACAATGTTTTTCCGCGGTTCATTTGTACTTATTGCGAGTCAGCAAAATGTATCAGCCTGGTTTTAAATACGCATTGTGGCTTTGCTTTCGAAAAGGAAACTTCTCGCTTAACAGGTTAATTGCAACCGTTTGTTTACTTCAAGTGAACGAAAACACGGAATCCACATTGTAAGTGCGGCTCACTTTCACTGGTCGCATAGCTGGCGACCTCCGCAATTTATGCCCAGGACGCTGCGTGAAATTACACCACCTAAGAATTTCAATTACTTTCGGTCACTTGAACATTGCTACCTAATTACGTGTTCGTTTAGAAGCATCTGGAATGCTTTGTATAGCGGCGAGAGTCAATGACAAACGACACTTGTTCCTTTCGTCTTTTTCCCTGCACTGGGACGCAGTGGAGTCGTGAACAACCAAATGTGGCACGAGGACGTACATATGTTTACATTCGTTACGTTAAAAAATATTATAATTAATGTTTACCCAAGAAAACGTGAAGTTCGTGTATTTATTTAGCAATGTGTAGTTATCAAGTTTGTAGACACAGTGAATACCTTTTTGACAAGTTAAAAATGAACTGTGGCAAATTCATTTATTAAATCATTAAATATCTTTTTAAATTTCAGTGTAACAATTTTAAATTTAAAATATAATTTTGGGCCATATCTCATCAATTTTCTTTAATGTCTCTAATCTTAAAAGAGAATTACCGAAATTATTTTTCAAAGCTGAAGAAAAGTGGATATTTATTTATAGTTGAAATGTATTAAATTGTTTTCAACATACAGTGACATTAATTCCTTAAGTGACCTTTTTTGTTTATTATGCAAGGACCACAAAATTGAATAAAGTTTAATAAACGCTAAGATAACAGTGACTCATGTGCTCATGAAATTTCGAAAATTATCGGCGTCAGACGGTGAAATTTATTTCGTGGCCTGCAAAATTCTGGCTCCCCGCATTGCGTAACGTTGTGACACGAAAACAGAAGAAAAAGAGGGAGAAAGGCGTGATTATGTTGAATCGAAAGCATTTCTCTGCCTGTCGCATGGTGGTTTAGGTCATGAGGATGACTCGGCAACTCTTCTTCTCGCGTTTCTCTTCCCTTTGAAAGAGTTACGGTTTCGTCGAAGATGGCGTCGACGATGGCGTCAACCAAGACGTCCGTGGCCTTAATTAACGTTTATAAACGCTCCAAGTAAGGTAGGATCGATTTCCATGCAATCCTTTGCGTTGCGCATTATAAAAAATATGAGAAAACAGTGCCAACTGGCAACCAGTACCAAAAGCGGTTGGAACATAAACAATAAAAATTCTTATTTCAATTTAAAGAAAAGATATAAAATATAAAATTTTAATTTGTCCAATTTTTGTAAACTTCCAAAGCCGAACTTTTTCAGTGAACAAAAAGAATTTTCTTTACGAAGCCGCCGGTGTTTATTATCTAAAATTATTCAATAATCGTACGCTACATTGAAGAAAATTTATTTTTTTTTAAGTTGAAATAAGATTTTTTGTTCTTTATGTTCCAATCGCTTGTATTCCTGGGCGGTAGTAAAAAATAAAATAAAATTAAAATGTTGCCTAATATCTCCTAAAAACTAATAAATTTAAGTCTACAAGGTAGTGTACCCACTTAAGCTGCAAGAAGGTGACATCCAATGGTGTTCCTTTTGAACATTTCTGAATATATTTTACATCAAAACATGGAGACTAATTATTCAAAATGAATTTTGGCTTTAGGAAAGCGAAAAATTGAAATGTGAGACATGAAGCTTCAAAGTAATTTAAGTGACTGAATATAAATTGTTATAATTGTGCAATCGAGGGATCGCATGCAATTCTCGAAATGAGGGATTCTTCATCTCCAAACATCTGATCGAAGTTTCTAGAGAAGTTGAAATGCACGGTTCGCGCAGTTAGAAAGAGGCTTTCTCTTCGCTCGGACACAAGCTACCTTAGTATTATGCGACTGTTTGAGGTAAGTAACAGCAACCTCAGCGTAATAACGATTAGTTATTCGCAAGATCGGCTTGAAAATAAATTACTAGTGTAATTTACGATAGTTTGGTTAAAGTGTTTTATTTAACAATAAACATGCGAACTTTACAAGGTGTACTGAAAATCGTGGTAGCACTGAAAAATAATTAATTCCTTACACTTCTCTAATAGTGAAATTTTCTTGAGTCTTCGTTTTTGAAAAAATCAATGTTGAAAATATCGTTTAGCACGCACACGTACACGTGGCTAAGAATGGGTGCCCAAAAAACGGGTTGAAATAAAATTGTATAGTAACTTTTTTTCAAACATCTTGCAGTTGGCCATGATTTCAGATGTTCCTAGATTTAAAAGTGTGCTACAATGCCCTACCACCTCGGCGAGAAAACACGCCAATGCCTGGGAACAGGCTCTTCAGCTATACAAGTCCTTGTTGCCGGTCAAGGAGTTAAAATAGAATTATAATTTCTTCGTCAATAAGCAACAATACAAACTGATTCATTTATATACTAAATTTCCCATACTTAAGCCTCTAGGCTGTAATCAAATAAGTAGTGGTTCATTACCTATAAAGTTCACGTGCATCTAGGTGACACACTAATGACAGTCTGTCACATTCCGCGTGCGTTTATTAGAATAACCGACGGGGAAAGAGAGAGGGCGTTAGACAGGAAGAGGAGAGTAGGGGACGAGCTCGTCTAACGCCAGCGCGCTTAAGAACTTTCTCAAGAATTTCACGTCCATTTAATCAGCGATCATTGTACGCTACATACGGGGTGAGTCATGAGTAGCAGAGCACATAAATATTAGACTTGAAGATAAAAGAAAATGCCAGAGAGAAATGTTGCAGCGTGCAAATTCTTCTTTAATGCCATCTTCAAGGACGTTTAAAGGTCATCGGTATTTTGTAAATGCAGACATATATTTATAACTTCGCAGTGTTAAAGTTTGCGTCAAGGTGAGTTAAATGGCATATGAACTCGTGATCTTCTATCGACCTTGGACTTTGGGGCCGTTTTTAAGGGTCCATTCTACTTTGCCGGTCGAACAAGAGGTCTATTTTTATGAATTTTTTTTCGGGAACTATTGTACGGATTTTAATGTTTATTTTTGCTAAACATTTATTATTCCCTGCTGTATAGATTTGTATTTTTCATATTTCTAAACTATAATTACAAATGTATGGATTTAAATCACAGCGCGTGTTTTACTTATTTAAATACAAAAAATACTAAAAAATATAAATGAAAACACAGATCATTATTAAACACTTGATATACATGAGTTAAACAATCATTGCTTATTCATCTGATTCTATCAAAATCTTCTTCGCTTTCTTTACTTTTGCCTATATCCTTTTTTTTTTCTACTTTTAGGATTTTCGATTGTTCTGTTGTTCGTCTCTAGAGCATCTTTTTCCGGTGTGTCAGCAAATAGCTTGCTTTATCACTATTTACAGCGGAGCAAGTAGTAACATGTTACAATTTACCCCGAGCTTGAATTTTTGCGTTTTATCTCAGCACACGAGAAACTAAACATCAAATTACTAAAATGCGTAGACATTATAATAAACCAATGTGTACTGATTCGTTTGCAACAAAGAAGCAAATATTCAAACGGTTTCTAATGACGATTAATTGAAATAAAGGTGTTAAGACAACATTTACTTACATGCTCTAAATACTAAAATTCTGGGCTATAACCACAAAATGAATACATAACGCTCGTTTGTGCCACTAAAACCGACGGCGCTAAAATCGTCATGCAGCTCTCGCATGCTGTAGGTTACCAGATTTGTCGTTCAAAACATTTTACTTGTTAGAATTTACCCCGTGTTACAACCTACCCCGGTCTCCCCTACGCATAAAGTGGACTAGAATTAATTATTTATAAACAGTGGTTTCCAAATACCGGCCTTGCAAAGAAAAAGTTCTGGATTTTCTGTCTATTTTTCCATTTTTTTTGTGGATCGGACGAACCGTATTTTTGATATCTTAATGATCCCAGTCCACTTTATGCGAACACCGCTATAGGATATAATCATTCTATTTTTAACAGTTTGGGACCATTTTTAGGGCCTGTGTTCTCACTAACAAGGGAACACCGCGAACCCGGACTCACCGATTTGACCGCAACTTTGTGGGTTTTTAGAGTGACTCAAAACAAGAACAACGGTGTGTTTCATTTGGGCCCTGTCGCCCTTTAAGATGGTGAAAACTAACCTCAAAATCAAATTGGCACTTTCACTTTTTCACGTATAACTCTCAAAGTACGACAGAAAAAAATGTTTCAAACAAAAGTTGAATGGTGCAATGAGCACTGCAAACTTACGTTAACAAAATTTTGAAAAAAGTTTTTTCGTTCAGGTACTTTTTTTAAAACTTTTTTTTCAAACTTTTGTTAACGCAAGTTTGCAGTGCTCATTGCACCATTCAACTTTTGTTTGAAACATTTTTCATGTATTTCAATCGCATCGTGATTACTTTTCTCATTATCCTATAATAATTAGAGACGTTTTCCTAAAGAATAATACCTCCCTTCCATCGTGGGCACGAGTAGAACGATTATTTTCTTTCGCAACTGTGTCAGATGGCCCAAAAAATAAAAATCTCTTACTAATGAATTTTTTGAGGAGAGAGTTTTGCTCGAAGCAAACTGTTGTAAAAATTTCATGAAATTAAAATCTTTCATTTGTATTATCTTGACAATTATTTCTTTCGCCATATTTGAAATAAAAAAATAATGAAGTATACTTGAGCTCATTTTGGAAGGAACCCACTGGCAGACAAGTTCAGACCTGTTCTGCGCATGTTGGCGCTCATTGGTGCCAAAACATGCTACTATTGGCTATACCCCAAACAAACGCTCCCTCGGAGCCAATGAGCTCATTCTACATGCGCGAAATGGGTTCCTTCTAAAATGAGCTCAAGTATAGTTCATTATTCGAAATTCCTATAATTTAAAATAAATCGATATTATCCATATTTTCAAATTACAGTATTGAAAATAACGAACCGAAATATTATTTCAAATACCATTTCTTATTTCAATTTCAACATTTTCAACACGAAGGATTTTCGAAATTCTTGAAATTAACTGTAAAAAAAAATTGCCCAGGTCTTCCTTGAACAGTATAACCTCCGCGATACTTTCTACCATTTTCGAGCCTAACACACATCTAAGAGAGGGCTGGGATTATTTGTCCAATTTTTCGGTATTCGAATATTCGAATACTTTAGTTGCTCAGTTATTTGGAGAATATAATTCGAATATCCAAGTATCCAAATACTATTCGAATATTTAAGTATTCCAATGCTACATATACTGATGTATTCGAACAGTATGATGGGAATTATAAATCAAGTTCTTTAGGTTAATTTTTTTACAAGCTTTTATTTAGTTTCAGTTGTGAGTTCGTTAGTTTGTCAGGGTGAAATCTTATAAGTTAATTTTGACCCACTTCAACATATCCGATCGACTTGAAACGTTGCACACATACATAGTTCCAATGGCAATACAATATTTTCACTAAAAAACATAAAATACTTTATAGTAAAATTTGTTTTTTAAAAACAAGCTTTTATTAAAATGTACTAAAAAGAAACCAATAATTCCTGAAAAACCTGAAATGAATCCCCTCATATGACTGAAAATAAATGGGCGAAAATATTGTATTATCATCGGAACTACATATGTGTGCAAAGTTTCAAGCCGATCAGATATGTTTAACTAGGTCAAAATTAGCTTACAAGATTTCACCCTGATAAACTAACGAACTCACAACTGAAACTAAATAAATGCTTTTAAAAAAATAACATTCAGATACTCAAATATTCGAAGTTTATTCGTAGCATTCGAATACTTGGAAAATATTCGAATATTAAATTATTCGAATAGTCCCAATCCTAATCTAAGATCATCCCAATCTCTCGACTCACCCTGTATGCGTGCATCATGGTATGTAGTTCCGATCTCGGTAGTCGGGGGATTAAAAAGGAACGGCCTTCCTACTCTGACAATGAGAGGTAAGATCGTTTGGCTTTTTCTCCTGCACAAGGTTCCAGAAGGAGCTCATCGATCTCGTGGCCTTCTGCTCGCGAGACGACGATAATGATCGCTCTGTAAATGTCAAGGTGATCGGCGTGGTGGATTCCCGTTTTTTTCGTCCTTTTTCTGCTTGGTCTTTCGCTCTGGTAAAAATCCTGTTCGTTCGACCGAGATTGTTTTTGCTGGTTGTGTTGGGCCCGCACGGTGCCATTTACGATCAAGTCGGAAGGTAGGTTTCAAATCATTCGAAGTTGTCATAATTGCTATACTGGTTTCTTAAGTTGAACATTTTTTTTACGAAAATCTGTTTTAGTATTTCCGTGTTGGATAAATTTAAGATGTAGCTATTTTAAACGGTGTCGAAAAAGTAAACTCAAAACTGATAAGGAGCGTCAGCCAAGGGGCCGTCCTTGAATTACGTAAGGGTAATTTTGGTGATTTCTTAAATTCACCATTTTATATTTCACCCCATCGCGACTTCACCCAATTTTTTCAGTTGTTAAAATTCTTTTAAAGTTTTATATAATTCATTTAAATCAGTTTCGGGATATTTAAACTGAAATTAACTTTCCGGAATATTAATGATAGAATTTGTATATATTGAAAATTGGGTTAAAAAATGTTACGTAAGACGTTACCTGACCCTTACCCCTCCTTCCCCGCAAGAAAACCTTAGAAAGCCTTAGGTAATTTAAAGACGAACCCGAATCGATAACGTCGGAGTAGTTAAAAATATTCGCCATGTATTTTTGCTGCCGGTTGGCATTTATACCTGTTGGGTGGAAACTGTTCTTAAAGATGGGGTGGAAAAATCTCTGTAGTTAAATATCTCGGAAACCGATGCAGATATGTAGAAAAAAAAGTAAACGCGAAAGATACTTGATTTTGAACGATTCACGATATGGTGTAAGCAAGAATCTCGTCAAGATGTGGTGGAACATTTTTGAGTAGAAAACGTGAGTTAGAAGCAATTTTATTGAGGGCCTTGCATAAGAGGGGCGCAGCTTCATCTTTACCAACTTCGAGTAAATTATAAAAAACTGTTTATAAAATTATTGCTTTGACTTAACAGTAAAAAAAAAACAATAATTGAAAAATATATATCCTTAGGTACACAATAAATAGTAGTTATTTGGTGGATAAGTTTTATTTCTACTTTTGGCGAATTTTTTAAATCTGGAGCATTCGTATTGCAGATTCAAAACTTATCTGTTATATGTTGTCCGTTATTTGTTTTTTTTTTAAGTCATAACTCAAAAACTGCCAAAAAATCGAGCTGCACCCCGGTTGCTGCAAGGTCCTCAATTTTCACAAACGGAAATGGAGAATAAGTGGAAATAAATGAATTTGTGAAAACGTACTATAATTATGAAAATTCGAAAGTACGTCATACGAAACAACTATTCGATGCGAAATTATATGATGCAACTTTTGCCAGTGGTTTATGGAAATATTGTTTTGGAGAATCTGGGTCCTGTCTGGTTCTGAGTTCATAAAATTCATGCTTTCACGATTTGCAATATCGTAAACCGCGCGTACCTATGCGCAATTTTATAAAACTTTTTCGTCCATTTCCTACAACGAGATTACGCCCCATGGTGTGTGTGTAGAATTGACAAGTAGAAAGGAAGGAACAGATACACACGGAAATGGAAGAAAGTCGGAACAAAAGATGGATGCATCTAGCTGGATTCGAATTTATGGCAGAGTAAATTTCACTGGTTAATGTGAGTTTCGGCATTAAAAGTTATTCTGGTTCAAGTGAACTGTATTCCTTAATTCTCTGTTTTTATGTTACCCTCAAAGATTCGTCTGAAATTGCCGTCAATTTCGTAAACTTATCTCGTCAAATATTTACGATGATTGTCTTTTCTCTTCAATTAAGGGAACACTTCATGTGCTGTGATTTATCAATAAAAATATTGCTGTGCCCAAATTCCTGTAGGGTAGATGCACCATTTGTGGCCACTTTAAGGATTTCAGTGACTTTCATCGTAATTATCTTTAAAATTGTACTTCAAATCAGGAAACTAAAAGCTTTACTAAATTTTACACTATCTTTACTATTAATGTCTAAGTTACCATTAACTAGAGAAATCGTTAAAGAATTAATAAAGTTAAAAAATATAAGAAATCCATTTTTCACCGTTTGTGGCCACTCGACACTTTTCGCGGAAGCAATAAATGTAATCTCATATTTCTGATGGTATACTAAACAAAATATTTAGGGTTTGAAATTCTACACATAATTATGTGTCTACAAGCAATTTCAAGCTAAAAAACCGCGATAATTATGCACATGGCCAAAAACGGTACAATGGCCACAAACGGTACATCTACCCTACGCCTTTCTGCAAGAGGTGGACTGATTTCCGATTCAAAGTCGGATTACTCTATTAAAAACTATAAATTGAGAGATTCGCTTTGTTTAAGCCCCATTTTGGAAGGAAAAGGGAAATATATGTCAAATAGGGCTGGGATTATTCGAGTAATTTAATATTCGAATATTTGACAAGTATTCGAATGCTATGAATAAACTTCGAATATTTGAATATTCGAATGCTATTATTCGAATGTTTAAGTATTCGAATAGTATTCGAATACTGATGTATTGAATTATGAATCACGCGTTTATTTTTAGTCGTATGAGGGAATTCTTCTCAGGCAGTCATCTGGGCCGGTATCAAAATTATTGGTTCCTTTTCAGTACATTTTAATAAAAGCTTCTTTTTAAAAATATTTTTTTACTATAAAGTATTTCATGCTTTTAGTGAAAATATTGTATTGTCATCGGAACTATGTATGTGTGCAAAGTTTCAAGTCGTTCGGATATGTTGGAGAGGGTTACAATTAACTTACAAGATTTCACCCTGACAAACTAACGAACTCGCAACTGGAACTAAATAAAAGCATGTAAAAAAATGAACCTAAAGAAGTTGAATTATAATTCACACCATACTATTCGAATCAGGGCTCTTATTATCCGGATATCCGAGTATCCGGATTGCTGGTTATAACTCGAAATCCGGATCGAAATCCGGATCTGAGTATCCGGATATCCGTACTTGGATCCGAGTAACCGAGTACCCGGTTTCGGATATTTTATCATCATGGTTGAATAAAGCTTTCTTTATATCGATTCTAATTAAAGAGAGCAAGTTTAACTGAAGTGATTAAGGGGTTATACCTAGTCAGGCGGTCGAAAAGAGGGGAATGTTTGTGAATTTTTTTTAAAAAGCGGAAGCATATATTTTTACAGAACTTTTTGCACTTAAAAGAACAACATTTAAAGAACATTTGGTTTGGTAATTTTTACATAGAAAAATATTTATGTTTATAACAAAGTAACAACCGACATCGAAGAAGCCTTTTTAAAAATGTGATTTTGCGGTGAGCACTGCCATTCGGAACCAGATTATTTAAAATTAAAAAACAAAAAAGATTTCGTTAGTATATTAATGTATCTTCCACATAACGGAGGGAATTTCCGAAATATTAATTTAAAACAAAATGGCGGCTATTTAAAGTTGAAATCATGATTTTTTCCCGTGAATTTTTGCATGAAAAAATCAGGATTTCAACTTTAAATAGCCGCCATTTTGTTTTAAATTAATATTTCTGAAATTCCCTCCGTTAAGCGGAAGATACATTAATATACTAACGAAATCTTTTTTGTTTTTGATTATAAATAATCTGGTTCCGAATGGCAGACATATTTTCAATTAGAATCCAAATAAACAGAATTTTATTGAGTCATTATGATAAAATATTCGAAACCGGATACAGATCTTATCCCGGATTTCGAGTTGTAATGAGTAATTCGAGTCCTCGGATATATCCTGATTCACGGGTACTCGTATCTAAATTAAATAAGTATCCGGATACCCGGATATCCGAATATACATTTTGTGGGTATCCGAGTACTCGGATACCCAAAACTCGGATATCCGTAAATCCGAGAAATAGTAAGAGCCCTAATTCGAATACATCAGTATTCGAATACTGAAATATTCGAATAGTATTCGAATACTTAAATAATCGAATAGTATTTGGATACTTGGATATTCGAATTATATTCGCCAAATAACTGAGCAACTGAAGTATTCGAATATTCGAATACCAAAAAATTAGACAAATAGTCCCAGGCCTAATGTCAAACGATACAGGAGATTCTGTAAGTAGAATCTCGGTAAACCGAGTTTCGCTTAATCCGAATTGATTTAGGTCTCCTCTTATTCGGATAATCGCGATGTTATTTTATAAATACAGCCGCGACCTATGTAAAGATTATTCATAAAGATAAAGTAGATGTATATAACTAAACAAATTAAATTAAAAAGCCCCATAAATTAATTATAGTTAATTACCAGAGACTTATTAAAATGCAGTTCAAGTTAAATTATAACGTCAAACATCGCAATGAATTGTTATTGCATTTTGCCCTTTTTTCATGAGGATCTTGAGAAGGCCGCCATCGTATTTTGAAAATCAAGTAAAGTCTATAAATTACAACTGTCAAAAATTGTTATCTATGTAACGATTCGTCGCAATACATATGTATAAATGAAGTTGTTTTTATCAATTGGATACATAATGTTAAGTTAACATCATGTGAATTAGTGACTAAAAACGGTCCCGGAACTCAGACAACTAAGACACTGGTATGTACAAACGCTAGATCAATTGTCGGATTCCAATGTCTTCGAGGAATATAAGCACATTAAGGGGAGAATCCTATTCTTTGGGCTAAAAACGTAGCGAAATTTTAGATTTTTTTTTTAAGAATAATCTGAAATTTGGACCATATTTTTATGCATCTTTGAAGAAGTTGTAGATTTTTTTATTAATTATTAATAATAAATATAAGAGTTATGCATGGTCGACCATCAAGCCGTCATTGTCCGCTGGTATGCACGATATTTCTGTAACCACTGAACCGATTACCTTCAAATTTGGCCTGTATGTCCAATAAACATTACTTTATACTTCGATGAACCAGGATGCCGATAAGTTATATACTTATTTGATTACACAAGAAAATTGGCACAAAATTCTATAGCAAAAGTTAAAGTTTCAGACCTTTCAATTTGAAGACTCTCCACATTCCTCAACAAAATTGTGTATTTTTTTCTGGCTGATCAAATTATGGCTACATGTGTATACAATGAAACGTCGTTTCACCAGCGGACGACGAATTTTTCGCGGCGTGTTGGTCTATTATGTATAACTCCTATATTTGTTACTAGCTGTACCCGGCCACGCGTTGATGTGGCTCAGTCTGGTGCGCTGTTTTTTAACAAAAAACATGTTTAAAAAAAAAATATAGGGAAAATGTGATTTCAATCTTCAAGTGTCGTTATTTTCTAAAAGAATGTAATTTTTGTAATTTTTCTGGTTTCCCCCTAGCCGGAAGTATATTCTTCAAAATAAAAAAAGTTTCAGTTGAATCGGAATTATGGCTAATAATAACCTATAAGTTATTAAACTTTTGGAGATACAGGTCCCACCGATTTGGATGAATTTTTCGACGCCTCGACTTTAACGACTCCCCTGTACCGTCTGCAATGATTAATTATGAAACAAAAAATATATTTCTATAATTTAAGACATCCTTAATACAATGCACAAAGTTCCATTAAATTATATTTAGTAGTTTTCCTTTAATAAATTCCTAAAGATCACCTATTTGTATGGGCTCTAGACCGGAATAGCTCCTTAAGGTATCCGGATCGGTGAGCATCTGTTTCAGGTCGGTGCGAATTTCATGTTCATTTCGATTTACAGTACACTTGGTGCAATCAGTCAGTATGTGCTTGATGGAAGGGGACACTTTACAGACATCACATTTTACTGGTTCGTTTTTGGTAATAAGGTAGGAGTGAGTCAAGTAAGTATGGTCGATTCTCATTCGAGTGAGTGTCACTTGACCTTTCCGATTTTCTAAGCAAATCCGATTTCTTTCAGAGATATCAATTGAAGTTGTGTTTCTTATATAACCCAGAACTATTGCAACGTACTATTTCATATTGCTACGTATCATTATACAACTTATATGATAAATTAGTCGTAGATATCACTGAAGAATAAACATCTATCCAGAGGCCAATTAGCTACAACGCATTTCTCTCATAATGAACAGAATTACATAAAATTGAATTCCTCTTTGAACATAAGGAGGCGGGAGTTAGTGAAACAGCTGAGCAGATACTACTACTAATCACAAACATTGTTGGAGTGTGCTGGAACCGGTCCAAGCAATGCCTAGTCATAATTAATACAAAAATGAAAACCGCAAATGGCAAAGATTTCTTCACGACCTTCCCCATACCGTTTAAATGAGCATACCCAGCAGATTCGTGCGCAGTACGAGTCTTAACTGAGTAGACGATTGTTGTTTGCCAATAAAGAATCGTTTTAATCACGACGAAATTATGAATCTTTTAAAGTGCTTCTGTTTAATAATCTCTTTGATCGTGATGACAGTGAATGCTTTATCGACATCAGAAGCTAACACTAACAATTCTATGCCAGCAATCACAACGTCAACTATACTGCCTGGCAAATGGCACGCAGACAGTTATAGCGTACTTGATATTCATACGCTTTTTGTTCCCCCTCGGGGTTGTCCAGGGCAACAGAAAGCTGATGCTCAAGGAATATGTCGTGATATTGTATAACCCATTTCTTGGACCTCCATTCGATAGGAACACATTCGTTGATGGACAAGGTTGGTGGAAGTTACTATTGAGATACATACTATTGTTTGGGTGTACAGAGCAGTAGTGAAGTACTCCACAGTACAAAATTCTGTGCGGATTGCTATGGCTAGTTTCGAGGTTTGGCAAGTGATCTACTTAGTATGGAGGTATTAGTACAGGGTGGCTGGCAATGTAATACTTTCTATAGGGTTCTTTCTCTCCCAATCCTCTTCTTTATTCTTGTAACGAGTTATTGTCGGTAGGACGACGATCTTGCCCCCCACCGCGAGCCCGACCGCGACAACACGCACCGCGCTCTGCCAACGGTCTTGCCCCCCACCACTCGTCCGCGGGTACCGAGAATCGGCGCGAGATGGGCATGCAACGAATGTCCTTCTCGCTGCCGAAATCCGCGGACGAGGACATATAGGCCGAGGGCATAGGCCTATTTGGCAGAGACCGCCTAGAGCGAGCGTACGAGCAAGTACACCTCTCCCGGAGACCTCCTGTGCGATTCCACGTTCTCGTGTAGAAACACTCGTTCTTGCGAAAGCCAAGCGCCCGTGATTCACATTAGTTCTCGTGTGTCGACAGACTGAGTCTCTGTGCATTTTTGAATTTGTCCCCTCCCCGGTTCCCAGAAGGACAGCGTGAGCCATCCTCTGGACGCAGGCGTCACCACTTATCGATCTTCCGAACAGATTTATCTCCGTTCTCAAGAGCGTCCTTACAGTCTCCGATCCACCCACGGGTTGTGCCCACCGGGTGACCGGACTCAAGACCTCCGACCAGGGTCTAACGGCAGGGCTTGCCTGCCAAGACACCGAACGGTCAAATCGTCTATCCCCTCCCCCCTTCGCCGCCTCGTCGCCGATTTCATACGCGCCGCGATACACACCGACTCTCGCGCCGCGATACACACCGAACCGTGCGCCGGGATACACACCGAACCGCGCGCCGCGACCCGGGATAATCTAAACCGTACATACTCTGTGTGCCAGCGTAGACCTGGCCGGGACATCCTGTATATAGCTCTAAGGTTGAATAAACAGTCGTACTCCACTCTACCTAGGCGTATAATCATTCGATCGGCGGCCCTGGACCACCGTCCTGAGCTGGCGACACGGTACCTCCACCGTCCCACCGGTAACCCCGCGTTCTACGGTTACATTCTTCCTACAAACCTGACTATTGCTTGCCATACCAATGTCCAGTTTTGCAATGAAACATAGAATGGAACTTTGTGATTATTAGTGGCTGTAATGGGCAGACTAAATTATTCTTTTGTAGTCTATTTTGTCTAGAGGAGACTACTTACTAGCTGCTTGTAGTATATTTTTCCAGTTGCCCCTTTTTTTCGACGCTTTTCATTGTAACCATATAATTCTTGTTTGTCTATTTTTCAGCAAATGCTGTACTGCTCGTATCCAAAATGGCCCAGGAAATAAATATATGATGACATGGCACTGATATTATAATCCAGGAGGTGATTTTTCAGGCACAAATAAATCGAAAATGTGAAATGATATTTCTCCAAAGGAGGCATTGTTAACGAGAAAATCAATTTTGAAAATTCAAGTTAAATTAAATAATTCAAGTCAAATAAGTCAAGTTAAATAATTCAGAAATTTAGAAAGATATTTAATAATAAAGAAGAGAATTGCTGTTATTATTATTATTGTTTTCGAAGATTTGAGTAATGAGGTGGAAACATGAAATAGGGTTTTGTTAATCTACATATATCCACCATAATTGAATGTATTATTATACCATCTTTAAAACAGATTGTGGACTCCCTGTTTGGTGTTAAAAATATGTATCTACTCAAAATAAAATTGCCAAGTCTAATGAAGCATTGCAAAAGTCCAACGGTAAAACATTCCTATTAGTAACTTTTTCTCACATAACTTATAATTGTTTATACCGTTATTCCTTGTCCTAAAAAATTTCAAAGGATGCATGCATAATTAGATATACCGACACCATGTCCACCTCAGCTCTATTCTGTATAACCCTATCGTTACTAGCGGTGACTATAGTTACTCGACGTCTGACGTTCACTGTGCACTAGCGGTGACTATAGTCACCCGACGCCTGACGTTCGCTGCGTACTAGCGGTGACTATAGTCATCCGACGCCTGACGTTCGCTGTGTACAAGGGGTGACTATAGTCACCCGACGCCTGATGTTCGCTGTGTACTAGCGGTGACTATAGTCACCCGACGCCTGACGCTCGCTGTGTATTAACGGTGACTATAGTCACCCGACTAGCGAAGGGGTACACCAGTCGCGCGGGATCCCGTTGAGTGTCGGCGCTCCGGCGGAACAGACTGCCGTAGCGAAAGGGTTAAATATGGCTTGATGGAGGTCGTTCTGAACATTTAAAGAAAGTTACTTGACCAACCCACCATAGTTCGTCTGCGAACGTCTTGGACGCGTGTTCTCCGTCGTCTGAAAAATATCTACGATTCAAGAAAATTAAGTGCTTAAAGTGTTGTCTTCTGGTAGCCTGTTTATTGCTACTTATAGTGCACATTTCTTCGAGACAAATTCCAGACTTCAAACTTAAGATATAACCTACACTTGCGACTACTATCTCAATGACGATAGACGTTGAAATGACACCTAATACACATCCGCCCGTGCCCCCGCCTAACCTTATGATCCTGCTAGTAGTGTCTGCACCCGTGCGAAGGTGCTCTCCGAACTATCAACTAGATTCTAACGGGGCATGTCGGATGATTCTGTAGACAACTGTGGATAACTCTTAACTGCTATCTTCTTTGGTCACAACCTTCACATGGTCTCAGAATATACACTGCCGATGAACAGTTTGCTTGATTAGTTGTTGATTATGGTGCATATGAGGGAAATGAAACAATTTTCAGCCCACGAGATTGATTAATAAGGAGAATTATGTGGAGAAGTATTTCTGAAGTATTTTTCATTGATCTACACTGATGTACTAATTGCATGTTGGTCTGCAATGATAGTTCTGGGAGGAAACTTTACCAATATTATGTGCGACAAGACAGAGCTGCCTGGTTGAATATCAGAAAGAGATGTGTGAAAGTTGTTGCACAATAAGTGAAAGAACTTATCATTGGATGAATAGAACAAAGCATATTGGAAAAGTTGCATAAAGATGACAGTGGCGCAGCTCTGGAGGACAGTAATCAAGGGGACAGATGGACATTGACGAAGGGGACGTTTTGTAATCAATATTACACAACTTATGATACTTTTGTGACAGTTTTAACTTATCGAAGGACATCTGCCTTTTTCATTCACACGTATATACAAACATTTCAAGTTAGTGGATCGTGGATCAAGAGGATTTTAACAGTTCAGGTTGATGTGAAGAACTGAGTGCTTGGAATGTGTGTAAAAACTACGTTATTTATGTAATATTTACGCAAACATATTATTATATTCATGATGACATTTATTCCACTATTTTATTCTATGAATTGTATTGGAACGCCACTTCGACTATATTAGACTCGGCAAGGTGTTGTTTCATGCGCAGGGTAATCCAATTGATTAGAGTACGGGTATACTGAGCAATACTGAGGTTTCGAATGTGCATATCCAGATGTAAGATGAAAGTGGGCGGAGTCATCAGCCAACCACCCCACAGCGTGTGTAGATTCAAGGTTTATTAGTCGATTGAGTATCGAAGCTAAGCTATTACGCAATTAGCAACCGAAGGCCTATCAAGAATTATATCCTTTTCAATCCACCTCTCTTAATTTCTTCTGCCAGACTTTACTACTGCTGGTTATACCTGTATGGTCATATCTTTGACTTAGATATGTGTAATTTGTAAAATGATTTTAAGAGAAAAATACAAGTCATTAAAAGTGCAAGATTATTGCTTTAATAATTGGATTCGAGATTTGGAAACCGATTTTAATCAAAGATCTATGAAGAACCCCGGTCCATTTGCAACAACTCGTCTTAACTCTTACAGCTCTCACAGTTGCTCGATATACATACCTACCGTAATGCGGTAAACGAGATCTGAATTTAAATTTGGATGAAATGACTTCTTCCTAATTATTCATCAAACTATTGATTACACGTGTTGCAATATTCCATTACATCATAACTGCAGAGATTGCAACTGCCAAGTTTTACCACGCGTTTTGCGTACGCACTTGCTTGAAATCCTGCAATTTTTACTGACAGGGAAGAGGTTGCCTTGGTTAATCATTAAATTTGACATTTGTGCGCAAAAACTGTGACAAGATTAACCGTAAAAAATTCCCACCTCAAACCGAATTTGTCAAAGGTCGTGAACGCAAAACCACATGGGATACCAAATTCATAACGTACAAAATAACTAAAAATCACCACACACTGTATCAAAGGAGAATGAGTCTTAGAACCCATGTACAGTAATCCTAATGCAATATTCTCATTAATATAAATTATTTAATATATAAATCAATATAATAAAGACATAACCTATACCTATTAATTCTATAAAAAAACTAATGTACAATTTATTATACATATATATATTATATATATATATATATATGCAAATAAATTTATAATTTCTCTGGGTGACCATATAGTTAAATTAATCCTCTAATTTGTTTCATGACGCAAAAATTATTAATAAAATTAAAAATTTGGATTTACTGAAATTTTGGAAATTTGTTTCCTGGTGGGCGAGCGAATTGCAGAATTTCGGGTAGATTACTTGAGATTGTGTTGGTAACTCGGAAGAGAGGGTGGTCAAATTTGGATTTACTAAAATTACCCCTCTTGCATTTAATTATCACCGTATATGCATCACTAATTACACCTCAGTAGAGCAAGATTGCACGCTCAAATCAAATAATGCAGCATTTATTGCACGAGGAGAAATTTCAGGCATTAATTACTTGTAACCTTAATCAGTTGGACCGGTCCAGCAGATATATGAACATAATCAATGAAAAAGGAGAAGAAACGAGGCAGATGAATGCTTCCCCGCCAATTTCGTTCCAGCCTTATATAAGAGGATATCCTCCGATCTGAACGCAGTTCGAACGTTAATTCGCTAGACTTTTGTTCATCAGCTTAGCAACGTTTTAGTCAGTCAGAAGGATGAACGTTTCAAAGTGTTTCGGCTTGGTGATCTCTTTGATCTTGATGACAGTGGATGCTTTACCCGCGTTACAAGCCATAAAAAGCGATTCTATTCCAACATCTATAACGACAAACAGTATGACAACGATTGGACCGATTGATTACTTGCCCCCCGGAATTGCGCCCATATCCTTACTTATATTCCGCAACCGGGCGTGTCCGGAGAAGCATAAAGAAGATTCTGCAGGCAACTGTCGCCCCGTTGTAGAGGAGTTCCTTCCTTAAACATGCACTCGATGGGACTACATTGGTTGACAAATAAGGTGGGTGGAAGTTATTATTGAGGTACCATTTAGGTCAGTGGTCCGCAAGCTTTTCTCACCCCCTGCCCACCTAAGCCCTTCCCAGAATTCCGCGGTATACCACAAGCAAAAATATACAAAACATATTATACAAGAGTTACAAAGTGTATATACAAAAATTAGATTTACCTATTGACTGTTTTTTTTTTTATTAATTTAACTGGTCAAGATCCTTCAAGCACGACCGCTTATCATTTTTTATTAAAACCAGAATTGAAAAACTTTGTAAAAAAAAATTGGTGCTTCTTCTCCTCTTGGAGGCACTGCGCCGCGGCAACCGTTAGAATCGTCTCGTGGCATACCGGTTGCGAAGCAGTGGTTTAGGTGTACAGAGCAGTAGTGAACTCTCTTATGCGCATGCGTAAGCGGGAAGTAGTACAGTGAAATTAGGATCTGTCTACGGAATGATTCCCAGCAAGCTACATTATGGCATGGGCCTTTATTTCGTTGTTTCAAACAATGTCAAAAGTCCCCATCGATCCGACATTCGGTAAAATTTTTACAGAAGGTTGAAGATAAAAAAAAACTGTAGCGCGGAGGTTGGCACTACTGAGTGCGGGGCGCTAGAGTCGCAAGCCGGTAGTGAATCGCGAACCGTAAGAGTGGCAGGAGTAGCGTTTCTGGCTTTGCTTCGTACGTTATGCTGCGTAGGCGCAATAAAGTTCTTTTTGTGATAATGACGTGCTGAGTTTTGTTTTTGTTCTACCTGATTAACATACACCTGTATACGGGGTTAAACTCGCCAAAGCCCGATTGCACGTAACAAAAACTATTTTCGCTTGTCGGCACCCTTTCCTGTTGTCCGATTGCAAAAAACTTTTCCGAGGACTATATTTTTATCAAATGGTATTGTTCTAGGGGGTGGGAGCAAAGAAATACAAAAAAAATCGATACGTATAAATAAGGCCAACCCTAGTGTACAGAGCTGTACTGAAGTAGTACTTGCTATAGGTATCTTTTTTTCCCATACCTCCTTTTGATTTCTTCCACAAACCTGACTATTGCTTTTCATAACAATACATTTTTTCTGAGAGATTAATATCTATGCAATTAAACACTGGGTGTAACTATGTGAAATCGATCATTTTGATTATCCCTGGCTGTAATGCACCGATTGAAACATTCTTTAGTGGGTAGTCTTGTTTAGAGAAGACTACTATAGCTGTTTGTAGTACATTTTCCAGTTGCCTTTTTCTCTGAAGCATATCATTATAACCATATGATTCTTTTTCGTTTATCTTTCAGCAAACGCTGCACTGCTCATATCCAAAATATTCCAGGAAATAAATATATGATGACATCGCACTGATATTGCAATCCAGAAGGCGGTGATTCTTCATGCATAAATAAATCGAAAATGTGAAATAATATTTCTTCAAAGAAACCTTTGCTTTGAAGAAAATCGATTTTGAAATGTTTAATTTTTTATATGCATACCATTATTGACAATAAATCGATTTTCTGGATTATTAATAAAATAAAGAAAATGTGAATTTTTATTATTATTATTAATTTTGTAAGGTTCAGGTAAAAAGGTAGAATAGTGAGATGATGTTTTGTGAATTTATATCCACCATATGTTGGAATGAATTATTACTAATTAACTTAAAACTGTTTTGGTAACTCAATTTAATTGCACTGAGTTGTTATGAAATGGTGAACACAACGTGAATCAATAAGCAACGGAATCGACCTTGATCTGTTATTTCCCTGTACCATATAGAGTTTGTACTTCATATTTCTGTTCAAATTTTTTGATATAGCAGATATTTATGATGAAAGTACTAAGGAATCCTGTCAGACACATTGGGTACAAGAAATTTGATAAAAGTTATTTATTTACGAGATACAGTTGAAAAAAATTATATATAGCGAGGTAAATACGAGATTAATTACGCAATTGAGATGGGTCCTCCTGTTTTGCTGGAGACTGAAACAAGTGGCAGAGGAAAAAATTGACAAAATCGTGCACTTTTTTCAATGCCATTATATGTCTTTTTTCAAAGCAGATAGATCATTGTTCCCTCTTTACATTATAATTATAACACTGCAGTGGGGACTCGATAATTCTAGACTCTGTGAACCGAATTTCGCTTAATCCGATCTCTATTTAAATCGATGCCTGCTTGGCACGCATGTTGAATATAGCATTGGCGTTGCTCATTCTGTAGGCAGGGTTTTATTTATTTTTCTGAAGTGATTAGTCTCCCGTTAACTTTTTCTCAAACATTAAATGCCCATGGGTGGGTGTGTATCGTATGCTTCGCTTAATTCGAGGTTCCAATCAGGTAAGGTGGTTTCGATTCCATTCACCATGAACAATTGAGGCCAGTGTAAGTTGTTCCAAATACAAATTCTTCGCAAAATATCTCAAATTTCTTCACAAGACATATGTTTTACTTTTGAAGTTTCAATGTCCCGCGATCGTACATTAACACATGGATAACTGATGCGAGGTCCATTCTGACCCATAATAGAATTTTGTTTTATTATAAATTGTTGTATTACAAACAGAATTGCATCATGTCACCCTTAAACCTAAAGTTATTCAAATTTTTCTTCCACCACTTTCATCTTCTTTCACATAGAAGTCTCTCGCATCGTTTTACATGCTATGTAGTTCTATATAGTAGAAGTCATCGATCGAACTGTTACAATGCAGCATACATGAACCCAGTCAGCCACATCCGTATTTGCAGATTTTGCTCAACGCCTGAGTACAAATGTTTGTGGCAGAAAGACTACAGATTTGATACAGGATTTGTTATATTCAACAGTTTTATTGTGTATTGACCGATAACAAATGTTATGGTCATTATGTACGTCAGTGAAAAGGCCGATCGTTATGATGCTATCAGTCTAAGTAGTAGTAGTATAAGAGTGATGCACAATTTCGCATACTCACACGAAGAATATTGTAGCTCGCATATATACGAGTACACCCATCTAATTTAATCAATTGCGTAAGCCATCGCGCAATTTAGACTTCACCATGTGATTCAGGGTGCTTTTAAATCCGAGCAATACAGAATGCGCTGAAAGATAAATAAAAAGGAATCTTATGGTTGCAATTATAAAACTGGAGATCACATTGAATGTTTTGAAAACCGGCCTACTTAGAGATGTACCACAATTGTTAATGACCTTTTTAGACCAAACTGCCCGAAATAATACAAATTTTGTCATTGTCGTGTCCTGTTATTTCACTCTGTGTATAATTACAAAAATGTTCTTCCGTCTAAAACTTTTTGAGAAATGAAGGGAATTGTTGGGAAACAAAGAAGCCCATAGAAAGTTTTAAGATGCCAGTCACCCAATAATAATGCTTCCATGCTAGATTACCTGCCAAACCTCGAAACTAGTCATACCAATGTCTACATCTCTGATGAGCATGCGATACTCCTTCGCTCCTGCTCTGTATACCTAACCTAAACAATAGTAACTTCCACCCACCTTGTCCATCAACGAATGTGCTCCCATCGAATGGATGTCCAAGAAACGGGATGCTACACAGTATCGCGACATGTCCCCTGAGCATCCAATTTTTGATGCCCGGGACAAGGCTGCACGGGGACAGCAATCACCCTCTCCGCGAACATGTCGTTAGGCAGTAAAGTCGTCGTCATACTCTTAATCCTTGTAGATGTTGGAACAGAATTGTTTGTGTTGATTACTGGCGTGGATAAAGCGTCTACTGTTATCAAGATCAAAGAAATTATCAAGCAGAGACACTTTAAAATGTTCATTCTTCTGACTATTTAAAACGTTGCTCAGCTGACGGACAGAAGTCTAGCCGATTGACATTAGAACTGCGTTCAGATCCGCCGATATCCTCTTTTATAAGGCGGGAGTGAAGATTGCAGGGAAGTCTTCAGCTCAAGGGACTCTCTCCCTTGTCCTGTGTACCCATAACAGGCAATCCAACCAAAAAGCAACCGACTTATCACATCTACAGGGTCATCTTCTCACCGGGAACCTCCCCAAATTCGGTTATCAAAGTAAATGCAATATTTAGCACACGCATTTACTGGGAAAAATTCTTCTCAAAACGAACTCTACGCAGTGCTTTCGCTGTCAAGCGTTTGGCCATTCGGCCTCCAATTGCGGGCTCCCCCCGAAATGCGTCAAGTGCGCAGGCCAGCATAGAATGGCGGATTGCCAAAAATCCAGGGAATTCCCCCCTAAATGCTCAAATTGCTCGGGACCCCACACTGCCAACTATGGTCAGTGCCCTTCCCTCCTCAGATACCTCGAGAAAAGGAAACAGTCTTCCAAACCAGCAAACGGCGCCCTCCTAAACCCCCCACCAATCAACTTCCTAAACCCATCCCAAGGACACCGTCCTTCCCCCCCCTACCTTCCCCCTTCCTCTCCTACGCTCAAGCAGTTTCAGCAGTTTCAGCTGCAAACCGCAGACCGCCGGCTCGTCTTCCCTCACAAGTTGACCCCACCACCCCAGATCCTCAGTGTCCTAACAGGTGTTACATGGGCCCTTCAGGTCCATCCCGTGCTCGCTATCCACGCGTCGCTTTCTTTCGACATCGGCGATTCAGCGGAATCGCAACACGCGGGTTAGTAGGTCGGCGAACGCGGAATCCGTCGGCGTGGGCACAACGTGACCACCGATGGTCCGGGCCCTAGATTCCAGAGCATGGAGCAATGGAAGTTACGAAGAATAACGCCTGACGGGGCGATTTCCCCCGTTCTCGAGACAGGGAGTGCGAGGCTTGGAGCTCGATCGCGGGACCTCGGAGAGGGATTCAATTTCGGGAGCTCGAGATAGGAAGTCACGACGAGCCAGAGAGCCGTCTAGATACCGCGACCGCGTCTCTGCGTCAAGTCCGCGAAATACGAACGGCCGATAGTAATTCGTGAAAGGGTAACTCCATCCGACGCACCGAGAACGGCCTAGCCGGGAGAGCCCTTGCGCGTTAATCGTGATCGACGTAGGATCGCGTAGAAACCGACGATTAGAGACCGCGAGCAACGACGTGACCGACTTCCGTGTGCTACGATAGAGCACAGCGAGCGACCGCGACCTACGCTCGGTCAACCGACACCTCGAGCGTGCTAATAACCGACGGCAAGTGTTTCGTGCGAAGTAAGCGAAAACCAGCGAGCGACAGCTGAGACGGAGCGCCGTCTCTAGGTATGAATTACCGATTATTTATGTAACAATATATTTTGGCATTATCGTTTCCCCTTTACATTCCTAGTACTCTTTTATTCGACCCTAATCACCTTCCCGATCCTGGTAAGTATAGTCAAGGCGTGCTTTAGCACCTTAATAGAGCAGCGAACCCTGTAAATCACCCTAACCGCTCGGGGCGATTTACAAAAGTCCCCTCAGGACGTAACAAACTGGTGTCAGAAGTGGGATTTCACTTCTTCTTTTCTAAATCCGTTCTTATTAGAATAAAAGAGCGTGCCGTCGCTACGAACCGCGACCAGCCGCAATCTTATCTGCTCGTAACTTGACTACACTTCCTATTCCTCAAAGTCTCTTGTAGAGCATCACATAACAATGACAGGTGGTATTCTGAGATCACCCCCTGCACAACATTTATCCGATTCCCAAGCTAACGTTAACGCACCTCCTGTTGTCCCTCCTCCCTTACCGCCGACCTCAAGTGGTCGACCGTCTTTTGGCTCTGGGACGAACGATTTTGAAATGTACGCAATGAAAGTATGGCGTTCTCGAGTAGACGAAGATAGAGTATGTTAGCATCACCAATCTTAAGGGTAGGGTCGAGGGCGGATGGCCCCACGCTGTCCTGCCTTCGACGGTTTATGACTGGGACTTAGGCTGCGTGTGTTCCTGAATGGGGGTGCGTGAGACTAAACAGTCCTGACATCAGGCGATGGCTGGCGACCACTTTGGGTCTTCCAACTATCGGGTGTCGAAGGATTGGTTGTTTAGAGTAAGATAAAGGTTACGGGAATGGCAATCGGCGTGACGCCGTATTGCCAAAGAATAGGGACTCTGTTCCTGGAGGATCTGGCCACGGAGTGGGGAAGGCGATGCCTTCTGGTATGCGAACTGTGAGAGACCGCTCAGTCCTTACCCCAGAACTGTCCTGGATCAAGCTACATCACTACCCTTAGAACGACGTTTCTAACAAGTATATCGGGCGCTTGACAATATTCCCCGTTTCGAACCTGACTTCGTGACATTGGAAGATTTCGCTGCCTCGATACAGCGAGCGGTAAAGCGTGTACCGCCCGGTCAGGAAGAAAGATTCCTGTTCGAGCTAATTTACAAACTAAAAGATCCTATAAGATACTATATCGAAGATAGAGGTTGTCACAGCGTGGCCGATCTGCTCTCCCTCTTAAAGGTCCGATATTCCTCAAACCGCGGTTACAGGCCACCTTGACGCCAAAAGGGCGTATTCAATGTGGTTTCAGTTTAAAACGGACCGGCGGGAGAGCTTATTTAGCCCACTTTCATAACTAAGGTCCCATATTTCGTAAATCTAATTTCATTTATTTTTGTTATTATTTTTAGTTCCTTTAGTTCCTTTAGTTCCTTTTTGTTTTTAAACAATGCTATGAAAACAATAGAATTCCCACCCTTTTCCGTAATCTCACTTGTTTTCAAGCAAGACTATGAAAACAATAGAATTCCCACCCTTTTCCGTAATCTCACTTGTTTTCAAGCAAGACTATGAAAACAATAGAATTCCCACCCTTTCCCGTAATCTCACTTGTTTTCAAGCAAGACTATGAAAACAATAGAATTCTCACCCTTTTCCGTAATCTCACTTGTTTTTTCGTATTTGCAGTTATCATTTACTTAAAACAATAGAATTCCCCGTTAAGACATTCGAAAAACCAAGTACCACAGCCTGGCCTGTTTTTATTCGCACTCCTTTGGACGAGTGTCACTACTAAGGTCATCGATGGGGACTACCAAGTAGCTCCGTTAAGCCCCAACCCAGGTTTGTACTATGAAAAAATCCGACCTCTCAGAGTTTTTCATACCCAATGGAGACTGGTCACGGGTATTGAAGTCGTTGAAATACTGGCCTCGCGACCGCGAACACAACCTCAAATCGACAGAATGAAGACGTTATGCACAGCATATAACTGGACGTCTTGCCCGGCCGATGCCCTTAACACGGCCCTACAACGAAAACTCCTCGACGCCAAACGATACGAGGAATTGCTACTCAGCATACTGAGAAAGCCACAGATTCCCCGTGCCAAGCGATCGGTACCATTGGGATTCATTGGATCGCTGAGTAAGGCCCTTTTTGGAACCTTGGACAGCGACGATGCGCAATATTATAATAAGGAAATAGACAAATTTTATAAAGATCAAATTCATCTCGCGGAATTATTAGGAAATCAAACGCACATTGTAAAATCAGAATTCCAGGATATACATGACTCGCTAAACACTGTAACCGGATCCGTGCGAAATATTTTTCCTCCAAAGCAGACTTAAACTCGGCCATTACCGAGCTAACCGCTTTTCTCCACATCTGCCGCAAAAGATCTGCCAAACCGGACCAGTCATACTTAAGCAAAAATTCGCATCTACTGACCGACTCGATCCTCCAATCTCTTATCAGGCATCGGCGGACTCTACGTAGAAGAGGTCAAATTCTCGGCAGTATGGTGGTTGCCGACCAAATTCGAGATATTACAGCTACTATTCGGAAGAGGATCTCTTTTCTCCGAATCCTGGAATGGAAACGCAACTTGAGTGCTTTCGCCAAACCTGACCCCACTTTTTGGGCCACCTATCATAAAATTACATCTTCAACGAACACGAAGACGGTTCCTCCTCTTCTCAATGGTACTTCCATCGTTACCTCTCATAATGATAAAGCGGACCTCTTGGCATCCTCCTTCGCAAATACCCACGCTGATGCTGCTCTGCTGTCCTCCAGCATGACGCCTACAATTAAAAACTACATCACCAACTTGGAGTCAGCTGACATAGAAAACACAGTGGTCTTTCCAGTTTCCCCTGTCCAAATTCTAAACTTTATAAACAAGATGGCCTCCCGGAAAGCCTCGGGCAGTGATGGCGTCTCAGTGCCAATGTTGAAGAACGCGTCGCGCAAAATAATAGTGCAGATCTATTACTTTTTCTCAATTGCATCTCTGTGGCGTTATTTCCCAGATCCCTGGAAAATATCCAAAGTAATCCCGATACCGAAACCGGGCAAGTCGCGCGAACTACCGTCCAGCTACAGGCCGATAAGCCTACTTCCTATCCTCGGCAAACTTTTTGAAAAATGTATTCATGCCTCATTAACTGACTTTATTTACAAAAATAATATAATTATTGCCCAGCAGTTCGGTTTCCGCGCGGAGCACTCTACCATCCAACAAACTCTCCGCATTGCGCAGTCCATAGCACATGAATTGAATGTTAAAAGAACAGTGGGCATGATCCTGTTGGATTTAACAAAAGCATTTGACTCGGTATGGCATGAAGCCCTACTGTACAAACTACACGCCATAGGCCTCGAGCCTGGGTTTATTAAATTAATTGCATCTTATTTAACCGACCGATAGATTTATGTCCAAAACCGTGGTTCAAAGTCAACCTTGCATCGGGTTGTGGCCGGGGTGCCGCAGGGCTCCATTCTTGGGCCGTTACTTTTCAACATTTTTATCAATGACATTCCCACCACCAATACGTGCGAACTCGCACTTTACGCGGACGACACTGCATTATACACGTCCTCTTGGCAGCTCCCGACGTTGATCGCACGCCTCCAAATCTACCTTGACGAGGTGTTCCACTTCTTCCCCCTCTGGAAACTCCGAATAAACCCCGAAAAAACAGAAGCAATTCTATTCACGAGAAACCCCACTATCCTCGCTCTAAGGCGTACCCATAACATTCGTATAAACAATGCAGCCATTGACTGGGCAAATAACATAAAATATCTTGGCATAATTCTCAACTACAAACTACTGTGGGACTTTGCCATACGGGACAGGATAAACAAAACTATCACGGTGGCCGGGTGCCTACACCGACACATTAGTGCCAAATCCCCCTCACGAAAAATATTCGGATCCACATTTACAAGTCTTGCATTAGACCCGTCCTCACCTATAGGGCTCAGATATAGTGAAATACTACCAAAGCTAACCAGCTGCGCCTCCAGCGCATCCAAAACAAGATTTTAAAAATAATCACCAACTCCCCTCCCAGGCATCCTACTAAGGTCCTGCACGAGGACACTAACGTGCCACTTATCCGTGACTTCATATCCAATCTAATAGACAATTACTCTGTCTCCAATCACCCAAATCCTCTTGCCCATCTCACGGGATCCTATGACATAAACAAAATTCCCTACAAACCTAAAATCCCTTTCCCTCTATCCCGTTAACCTTCACAAACCCCCTTCACCTTTCTCCTTTTTCCGTCTCCTCCCCTACCTCCCCCCCCCCCGTACACTCATCAGCTCGATCTATTTTCTAGCTACCTTCGTAGACCACCACTACGCATTTTATATCACGCTACTCTCATTCTTGCGCTTACTGAAGGCCTACTGTCTTGACTGGACTGACTAAGCCTCCATACCTCAAGTTTTCTGCTTTTTTAACATACAAGTGCACGGCCTACCTTCTACATTACTCCACTGCTTCTATTCTGCCCCACTGGAGCATCTGTAACACTCACTGATTTCTCATACATAAAATATGTTCTACACTATCTTCATTACAGTTTTGCCAATCCAAGCGGTTTTTTTGAAAATTTTTCCACAACAAACGTACTGCTCCCAAACCTCAACTACTTGCTGCTGGTAACACCATTTCACACCCACACGGCCGGTAACTGGGCTGCAGCCTAGAGGGACGGCCTACAGGGAGGACGATGGAGGACTCACCCTCATCACCCCCCCTACTGACCAAATAAAAAAAAAATAAAAAATGCAGGGAAGTCTTCAGCAGTCTCGCTTCTTTCTCTTTTTCAACAACTATGCCCGCTTGTCTGCTGGACCGGACCAACTGATGAAGGTTATAATGAATTGACGCCTGGACGTTTTGTCAAATTTTTCTCAAATGTTTGGTCTGAGTGTGCGAACTATTAACCACGCGCTTTGCGTACTGATTTGCTTAAAATCTTGCAGTTCTTGCTGACAGGTAAGAACTGGACTATCGATTAATTTGATATTTGTGAGGAAAAACTGTGATAGGATTAACCCCTTACTTTACAATTTAATTCCGAGGTGGCGGACCAAAATATACTGAAAATAATACTATTAAAAACGGGAAGGAATTTCTATGAGAAAAAAACAGGATGAATAGCTTAAAAATGGCATGCCGTCTCCGTGACGTCACTTTAAGGTGGAGGCCTACATAGAACGGTCAAAACAACATACTTCTTTGGGAATTTTTGCTAGAAAAACCGATAAGCTTCTATTATTTAATAATGCCCTATTGAAAAGAGTACATCTTTCGCATATTTCAGTAATTTTGTGATAAAAAGTGTTGAAAGGTTTGTGAGTTATAGGCGATGCCCGAGACGTCCTCCTTTTTTAGGTTAGAGTTAGCGGTGACAACCGTAGCTCGGTGTAGGATTATCCACAATTAAAAATTCGATTTTTTTTTAGGTAATATATGAAATTATCCAGGCCCCATCGGGCGCGATTTTGGAAAAATTATTTTGAGACAAAATGGCGGCTGTACAAACTTGAAGCATCGATATTTGGCAAAATATCGCTCGTTTTTCGAGTGTAAAAAAAAGCCTAGACAAAAAAAGGAAAAACACCCGATAGCGCTTAGATTTTTAACCCTGTAGCCTTTTGGATTGACAGGAACAAGGATATTTGCTGGACGGACAAGGTTTATTCGGATTAGTTAGGAGTACATGGTTTGGTTTATAGGACGGGGCTACAAGTTTCGGAAGACCGACATTGCGTCTCTCTGTTTTTATATAATTATACTAGATTCTACTGTGCAGACGGTACTTGACTTTATTCTAATGAGGCGTTCAGGAGTTACTCTGTACACTCCCGTTCGGTTGTTGTCCAGGTATTATCGCCAAACTCTCTTGCTGGAGTCCCTAAGCTGCTACTAGTCCTCTCTCTCGGAACAGCGCAGAAGGAAATGCCTTTGCGGGCCTCTAATTTATACCCAATCGTTGCTACCCGCGGCCGCGGAAATCAACAAACGCGTCGTCAAGCGCGGGCCTCGCGAGCCGCGGTTCCGCGCCCGCACGCACGTCTCTGCTCACGGGCTGCCTACGAGCGTGTTCGCGAAACTTCTGGATGGTTGAGGTTTCTCGAATCTTTCTTTTCTGCATGCCACAACTCTAAAATAAGCCTGCAAAGCTTCGAATAAATCGGATCATTAATATTTTAGTTCTGTGTGTCACCGACTTTAAAAACACGATTTTGAGGAAAACGCGATTAATGTTTTCAGTCTGAGCGCTACACGAAGGAACATCTAGCTACTTACACGCGTATAACTTTGTCAATTTTGGTCGGATTCACTTGTCACTTTCAGGGAATATTTTCAAGATGTTGTACTTCAAGAAAATATAAGAATTCAAAAATCGATTTCTTGAAAATTTCTAGGTAGCGCATCGCGAATCGACGAAAAAAGCCAAAACCAGATATTTCCACCAAATCTCAAATGTGGAAAGGTTGCGAACGCAAAGCCACGTGGGTCGATAAAAACATACTTACAAAATGATCTATTTCAATGTATCATGTTGACATATATGTATAAAAAATTACTCAACACTGTATCCTAGGAGAATGAGTTTCAAAAACCCCGCCCACAGTATTCGTAATTCCCTTGTTGCATTTAAATATTATCAGTGATTCATTACTAATTACACCACTATCTACAATTTCGGAACCTCAGCAGAACAAGTTTGCACAGTCAGACCAACTACTTCAGCATTTTTTGCACGAGCGTGCCTTTAAGGCATTATTCCAGCGCGAGTGTTACGATTTTAATCACTTTAACAGGTGTAACTTTTGTTACTTGCGACAACGAGAGTACACGTCCGGATGTCTTACGGCAACTTAATGACGTAAGACTGTTTCGTTGATGCTGGGAGAAATAAGTCTTACAATTAGTCTTTATTCACACTATATACACAAAGCAGATACAACACTACATATAACGGATGGTTGTCTGTTGGATGATGGAAATAGAATAATCTGGGTGCTTCGTACAATCCTTCATGAAGACTCCTTCGATGGTGGGGTAAATAGAATTGGTCGAGCAAAACTTGTAGCTTATTGGCCGGGTTGAACCGAGTTGGTTCTATTGGTGAATTGAGAAAAAAGTGGGATGGTAACGAGTGACCGCCTGCCATTTACAACAGCACCTTCGGAAGTGAAATCCTAACCACTAGCCCTTGTATTTCGCGGGAGGTTTCCGGGATCACACGCGTGTAATATACTCGTAAAGTCTTTAGACCTTGGAAAAATTTGGTGACTGCAAGGATATTTCGTTACCAATAAGTGAAAGTTTGATTTTGCAACAGCTAGAAACAAGACGTGCTGCGACGTCTGTTGACCTTACGAGTTTATTATCTAGCTTCAGGAAAAAGCCCTGGAATGTGATTGAGCACGATTTAAATACTTTTCTTAGACACATGTTAAGTTCAAGATCGCAACGGGCATTAATTAACTATAACCTTCATCAGTTTGACCGGTCTCAATTCAATTGGAAAAAAGAAACGAAGCTGATGAAAACTTCATGGTAACCTTCTTCCCGCCTTATAAAATGAGATATCTACGGATCTGAACGCAGTTCGAATGTTAATCGGCTAGACTTTAGCTCGTCTGCTGAGTAACGTTTTAATTCATCAGGAGGATGAATATTTTTAAGTGTTTCTGCTTGGCGATCTCTTTGGTCTTGATGATAGTGGGTGCTTTATCCACGTCAGAGGACGACACAAATAGTTCTGTTCTAACATCTACAATGATTGAGAGTACGACGCTGTCTGTATTATTTAAGATTTCTGAAATAGTGGTCGCCCCTTACCGCGAGTGTCCTATGCAACAAAAACTTGATCGTGATTCAAAATGTCGCGACGTTTTGTAAGCACGTTTGCTAGTGAATAAGGTGGGTAAACGTTACTATTGAGGTGTTTAAGTGTACAGAGTAGCAGTGATGTCTCTCATGCGCATGCATAAATGAAACCTACTCCACAGCGCGAATTCTCTGGGGATTGCTACGATTACTTAGTTTCGGGGTTTGGCAGGTGATCTAGTATGGAGGTATTAGTACTGGGTGGCTGGCAACGTAATATTTTCTATAGGCATCTTTCTTTTCAAACCCTCTTCTTGATTCCTGCCACAAACCCCACTATTGCTTGTAGTACCAATACAAACTTTTTTTAAGATAAAGATTTAGGACAGATAAATATTTTTGCAATATAATACAGAATGGAGCTATGTGTTTTGGTCATTTTGTTTATTCCTTGCTGTAATAGACAGAGTAAAATATTCATTTGTGGTCTGATTTGTTTGAAAACTATCTGTTTGTAGTATATTTGTCAATTGCCTTTTTCTTTGAATTTCTCATTGTGAGTATATAATACTTTTTTTATTAGCTTTCAGCAAATACTGTATTGCTTATATCCAAAATGTTCCAGGAAATAAATACCTACATGGTGACGGCACTGATATTACAATCCAGAAGGAGGCGATTCATCATGGATAACTAAATGGAAAATGCGAAATAATATTTCTGCAAATAAGGCTCTGCCTTCGAGAAAATCAGTTTTAAAAATGTTGCAAAGTTAACTTTTCGATATGCTTGCTATTTCTGAAAATAATTCAAATTTAACAATTATTAATAAATGGAAGGACAAGAGAATTGTTGTTATTATTATACTACTTTTCAAAGGTTTGAGTAATCAGGTGGAAACATGAAACAAGGTTTTGTTAATCTATATCCGCACATATTTAAATGTATTATTATACTAACTTAAAATAGATTTGTTGACTCTATATTCCAGGCCTGCACAGCAAGGCTGTGACGGGCAAGAGCGCTCTCGATTGCTCGTGAGCAAAGCGAAGAGCGACGCCGTGAGCAGTTCCCCCACCCTGTGGCCAATAGCTGTCGTAGTATGCGTGTAAACTGTAATGTGTGTTGCTGATGTTCCGCGGCTCACTTCACTCACGAACACTCCCCACCACGGCCCTCACGGCACTGTCGCTCATAAAGGCGTGGCCTAGTGCTTTACGATGCTCTTTCCGCACGCGTCCGAAAATTTTTGCCCGGCGAGCATTCAGCTGTGCACGCCTGCTATATTCGGTACTAATAATATATATCCCCTCAGAATAAAAGTACCAAGTCTAATGTAGCATCACAAAAGTTCAACGCCAACATATTCCGATCAGTCATTTTTTTACACGTAACCTATAATTGTACCGTTATTCTCCCTCCCAAAAACTTAGTCACAGGATGCATACATAATTAAATATACCACTACCATGTCCACCTCAACAGTATTCGCTACAAATATGGCTTGGTGGAGGCCATTCTGATCATTTAAAGAAAGGCACTTGACCAATCCATCACAGTTCATCTACGAACGTCCTGGACGCGTGTTCTCCGTTGTCTAAAAAGTATCGTTAATTAAAAAAAAATTAGAGCTTAAAGTGTTCTCTCCTGGTATCCTGTTTATTGTTACTTATAGTGCATATTTCTTCGAGACAAATTCCAGATTTCAAATTTAAGATGTCACCCATAATGGCAACTACAGTCTCAAGACGATGGACGCTGAAATGCCACCTAATATACACCGGCCCGGGCCCCTGCCTGCCTTTGAGATCCTGTTTGTTCCCGTGCGAAAGTGTCTTCCGAACCAACGACTGGATTCTAACGGGGCATGTCGGATGATTCTGTAGAAAACTGTGGATAACACTTATCTGCTATCTGCTTTGGTCACAAGCTTCAGATGATCTCAGTATATACACTGCCGATGAACAGTTTGGTGCGCATAGGACGTTTAGGCCTCAGTAGAGGAAGTGAGTAAACGCCAGTCGCTTCATTAGTTGTTGATTATGGTGCACATGGGGGACATGAAAAAAATTTCAGTCCAGTAGAGTGATTAATAAGGAGAATTGTGTGGAGTAGTATTTCTGAAATAGTATTCATTGATCTACACCAGCGTTGCCCCGATGGGCGGTCCGAGAGCACAAGCATCCATCGCGTTTTCCAAAGCTCGCGTGGAAGGGGGGGGGGGGGGGGAGGGCTCGAAACCAATGAAATTGCGGGCATGTAACGGATCGGGGAAAACTCTAAAGTCGGGTTCAGATATATTGGCCGGTGAGTTCGCTCTCGCGAGCAGCACGCGAGGAGAAATCAGCCACCACCACCGTGGATTGGCAGTTGAAGTTGCTTGGCCCCGAAGGGTATGGTGGGGTAACGGGAACGCTGCTCGACTCCGCCTGAACGAAGCCGTGTGGCTGTTGTTTATTCTATCCCACTGTGCGACGACCAGGCGTAGCCCGAGAGAGAGTGAGAATGTAGAGAAAAGGAGCACCGAGGCAGGCAAGCGGTGTGGTGGGAGAATACCCCTCACGAAACTCACCGGTCAATATATCTGAACCCGACCTTAGTAGTGTGCGTGTAGGCTCGTACCCTGAAATCAGCATGTAACCGTTAGGCTGATTTCAAGTCGTTTGGATTTGTGATTATGGGTTATATTTATTGATGACTGGGTAATTTTTTAAACCCCTGGGGGGGTTTCATTTTCTTAATAATTTTGTATTGTCGTCCAAACTACGTATGCCTGCACAGTTTCGAGTCTATTGGAAAGTTGGAAGTGGGTTGAAATTGAGTGTCCAGATTTGAACTAAACAAACATACATACAAGCAAACAAACAGAGGATTGAAACTGAATAAAAATCGTTTAATAAGAAACTTTTTGTTAATCAGAGGAGTAAGTGAGACTGTTCAAGTCTATTCCGTCCAATTATATAATATTATTGTTTAATCATTAGTCAATTCCTGTTTATTTTTTCAATTCCTAAAATGTAGAACACTTCATTGGTTTCGAGCGCCCCCTTCAATGCGAGCTTTGGAAAACGCGATGGATGCTCGTGCTCTCGGGACGGTATTCATTGTTGCTACTTATTCTTAAGCAGGGATCGGAGGACTCCGGTTCATGTTGATGGAGGGGGAACACCTACAGGAGCGGTGGTAATGTGTGCATGAACTGCGCCTGCGTCAGTCACGCACACTTAACCACCGCTCCTGTAGGTGTTTCCCCCTCCATCAACATGAACCGGAGTCCTCCAATCCCTGTTCTTAAGCAAATGCTTAAGCATGCGGCATCCCTTTTTTTTTATTTACTTGGTGCAAATCCCCATGGATACCCCTAACCCTCGGTAGGGGGGAGGGATTATGTGGAACTCGAACCCACTCAAACCACCAAGGTGACCTCCTGGCGCGGAGAGCCGCATCCGGAGGGAGGACTTTGGCGAGATCAAACTAGGGATTAAATTCGCATGCCTTCCCCGCGGATGCGTAAAGGTGTAAGTGTTCCCCGCGCCTATGCCCCCTATTCAGAGTCCTTCCCGGGGGAAGTCGTACGGCCGCGGACTCGAATGAGAAGGCGCCCGCGCTCACGTTGCCATACTCTCTCCCGGGAGAAAACTCCTAACTTCCAACTCCGGGTGACGCACGACGGGTCACACGCCCGCGTCACCCCCTTCCGGGGTCGCTGCTTATACTAGGGCAGGGGCGTCATCCCCGCCCCATTACCCCCGATCACCGCGCTGGACTCACGGCCCGTGAGTCGGGTTGGGTGGGGGCGGTCAGCAAGACCCTAAGGGCCGCCCAAAAGACCGCACGACCGCACACCCCGGGGGAGCCCGCCAGGTCCAGAAGGGCCAAACCCGGCCAGCCCCCGGGCGAGCGGTTGGGCATGCCATGTAGGCCGCCCAAAACTGCGTGCCCTGGGGGGAGGGGGCGCTACGTCGGCCAGGGACCAGGAGGGTCAAACTCGGCCAGCCCCCTGGGAGAGCGGCCGAGCGTGCTATAGGGGCACCCCAGAGAGGACCGCCAAACTCACCCCAAACGCGGTAATCGGGAGCGGCGCTATTTGGCCGCTCCCGGGGGTCCTATAAGTTCAAGGGCCCCTCCTCCCCTCTCCCCACCGCTACAGCCCTCACCCTACCACGGCGCGGCCACAGCGGTACCGGCGCCTGATTCAGCGGCCCATCACTGCGGGGCCGCCAAACCCATTGAGCATGCGGCATCCTCTACTCACCTAGTAGCTAGTAAAGGATGCCGAATGCTTAAGCATTTTCTTAAGAATAAGTAGCGATTATGAATACCGGCCTCGGACTGCTCATCAGGGCAACGCTGATCTACACTGATAGGCTGGCAGACGAATTTTCTGGGAAGAAACTTTACCAACATTATGTGCGAGAAGACCAGAGCTGGCTGGCTGAATATCAGAACGATATGTGTGAAAGTTGTTGTACAATAAGTGAAAGAACTTATCATTGGATGAATAGAACAAAGCATATTGGAAAAGTTACATAAAGATGACAGTGGCGCAGCTCTGGAGGACAGTAATCAAGAGGACAGGTGGACATTGACGAAGAGGACGTTTTGTAGTCGATCTTACACAACTTATGATACATTTGTGTCAGTTGTAACTTATCGAAGGAGATCTGCCCTTTTCATTCACACGTGTATGCAAACATTTCAAGTTAGTGGATCGTGGATCCAGAGGATTTTAGCCATTCAGGTTGATATGGAGAATTAAGTGCTTGGGAATGTCGATAGAAACTATATTATTTTTGTAATATTTATGTGAATATATTATTAAATTCATTATGAGATTTATTGCACTATTTTATTCTATTAACTGTTTGAAATGCCTCTTCGATTATATGTATTAGGCTCGACAAGGTAGTGATAGGCGTTTGAATATGAACTTCGAAACAATTCGAAATTTCTTAATATTGACAAAATTTGAATGACTCCGAAGAGAATTCGATACTTAAAATTCTTGAATCTCGAGCCTTGATTAGGCTTGAGTCTTTGAAGATTCGATATGTATTTGGGTACTGAAAGTCTTGATAGGCGTTGTCCAAGCATTATTATTGACATAAAATATTAAAGAAAATCTGGAATGTTTGAGTCAGTGGAATTACATTTACATTGTTCGACTTTAAAGTTTACAGTAGCTACATATTGCGTAATTCGTTGCATAAATACTTTAAAAATTTTGATGATATATCCGTATTTCGTCTCTCGCGGACGCTCGTAGGCTTCAATCAGCACTTGAACGATTGGAATCCTGGTGTACTATTAACTTAATGACTATTAACTTATCAAAGTGTTGCGTAGTGAGATTCTCTCGTCGGGAAAGAGTGATATTCTTTCCATATTCACTCATGGGTTCTGTTCTTCCAGTCGTCGACACCATATGCGATCTCGGGGTCCATTTTAACAGCCATTTCGATTTTAACGAACACATTAGCCATATTTGCAACTCCGCAAGAAAAACACTTGGGTTTCTGAAGCGTTTTGCTATACACTTCAGGAATCCGTTAACGCTGAAAGTCCTGTACTGTTCTTTAGTTAGAGCTCAGCTAGAGTATGCGTCGCAGATATGGTCCCCGAGCACGGTCAGCCTGAAGTATATGGTTGAAAAAGTTCAGCATACTTTTTTGCGATTTGCGTCTTACCAATTAGGGAAGCCTCTGAGTTTTTTGTCTCACGACTATACCGATATAGCAACTCAGTTGAACATGACGACACTGGAAGTTCGCAGGACAATCAGCGATCTTGTATTCCTGTACAATTTAATTAATGGCCACATAAAGTGTCCGAGTCTGCTAGGAAGCGTGAATTTTTATGTCGCAGGGAGGGCTCTTCGTCAGTGCCCTCTATTCTACGCAAGACGGTACAGGACCAATATTGGTCATCTGGATCCAGTCACTCGGAGTTGTAATTGCTTCGACAAACTTAATAGCGAGTCTCACTCTCTTGACCTTTTCTCTGGATCCCTGGCATCCTTCAGAACAGCAGTGTTTAGGTATCTTGAAGACGGTCAGAGGTGACACTACTTTGTACACTTTGTATATATGTATATATCTGTAAGCGTAGTCAAAGTTAAGTGCAACGACTTGTAACCTAGTAGTAAGTTTTTCTTATTTCTTCTTATGTTTGTAATAATTGTATTTAAAGGGTTATACCCGTTAATAATAATAATAATAATAATAATAATAATAATAATAATAATAATGATAAGGGGAAATGAAAGAAAGTAAATGGAGTAAAATAGAAAAAAAAAATAATATAAAAAGGTGTGTCAATGATTGAGACAAAATTTATGAAACAATAATTTAATTTCTTCTATTATTTGTAATATGAACCCCCCCCCCCCCCCCTCCCATAAACGTGGCTCATGTATGAAAGAAGCTAATTCCCTTTAATTAACGAAAAAAAATTACAAAGTTCACATGCAAATATAGTGCAATCAACTTTGCTAATTCCAATTGTATTCTCGTTCTCCGCTCGGACACTGATTCCTCTGCCACTTTTTATATTTGACATTCCTTTATTGGCCACAAATCAATTCAGTTCTCAGATTTTCAGCTGCGGTTTTAAGGGATTAGCGGCCGAGAGGCCTGCAGTTGACACAAAAACTTTTACAAGAGGGACATCTTCTGTTACTTACTGTTAGTGGAATTACGGAATTAACGAGAGGTAATTCCGGCCATGATTTTTCTTTATAAAAGAAGTGGGAAAACTGTTAAACTGTAAAACTGTTCAGTTGAAATACGCGGAAAAAGTATATACCTATAAATAATAAAGGATTGGAACATGATCGACCTACACTGAAAAATCGATCCAAAAATCGAAAATTATGGGACAAAAGATCGATCTCAGATCGGCAACCCTATTACCCAGTCAGCCACGTCCGTTTTAGCAGATTTTGGTCAACGCCTAACTACAAATGTTTGTGGCAGAAAGACTACAGATTTGAGACAGGATTTGTTATATTCAATGATGAAAGCAGACTGACAGCAGAAAGCTGACAGATTGTGCTGCCTTAACCTGCGAGCAGATTGGCGGCAGGGTCTGCTGGTACAATTTAATGTCAGAAATCGAGCAGACCCTGCGCACCGCGATCTGACGGCAGATAGGCAGCAGAAATCGAGCAGATTCTGACATCAGAATGTGACAGCAGTTTGGCGGCAGACACTGCGGAGAATCTGTTGGTACAATTTAATGTCAGAAATCGAGCAGACTCTGCGCTGCGCGATCTGACGGCAGGTAGGCAGCAGAAATAGAGCAGATTCTGATGTCAGAATCTGACAGCAGAACGGCGGCAGATACAGAGCAGATCCGGTTGCTATGGTCTGACCGCAGATTGGGAGCAGGAATCGAGCAGACCCTGCGCAGCGCAATCTGACGGCAGATAGGCAGCAGAAATAGAGCAGATTCTGCTTACATGGTCTGCGTGCAGTTTGGCGGCAGAAAGTAAGCAGAGTCTGCTGGTACAATTTAATGGCAGAAATCGAGCAGACTCTGCGCACCGCGATTTGACGGCAGATAGGCAGCAGGAATTGAGCAGATTCTGCTGACATAGTTCACGACGCGACGCCGTCAGGCGGCGACCGGGCGAGCGCTTCTCGCTTGCGAAATAGCACCGCGGTGGGAATAAGTGGCCGAGGGCTCGATCACTCAGGACTCTCGAGTACCGCTCGCATTTGCCGGCATTTCACTGCGGAGTATATATTTGGTATACCCGTCTCTAAGGGCGGTATTATCAATCGTTGCTTAAGACGATCTTAGTCTTAAGCAACGACTGATGATAATACCGCCCTAAGATGACTGAATGAATAGTTATCATTAATTCTTTTACATTTGGAAGAACTGTCTTTAAAAGTTTAAATAATTATTTTGAGCCTTCCTGGCATTCAATTGACTAACAACCTGCTAAGTAAAATATTAAAAATGTTATAATACCCGCCTAAATAAATGCATGGTTTTCCAACTTTTTTTTCATCCATAAAATATGGTAAGAATCAAATCTTTCAAGTCGGTCTTATAAATGTGTTCTATATATTATTTACGCTAAGACTTTCGAACTGTTTTTAAATCTATACTATTATATAAAATTGCATACTATGTCCGCATTAAACGTTTTTGCGGTCAGATACTGATTTCTGCCGCCAATCTGCGGTCGGTTTTTGTCAGCAAGTTCTGATCGAAATCTGATATCAATCTGCGGTCAGATCCTGATGTCAGAATCTGCTCTATTTCTGCTGCCTATCTGCCGCCAGATCGCGCTGCGCAGAGTCTGCTCGATTTCTGCGCCCAATCTGCGGTCAGACCACGGCAGCCGGATCTGCTCTGTATCTGCCGTCAATCTGATGTCAGATCCTGACATCAGGCTCTGACCACAAAACCATAGTCAAATGCGGATATAGTAGGACCCGAATCTGACGTCAGAATTTCCTCGCATCTGACATCAATCTGCTGCCATACTGCGGTCAGTTTGTTTACTGGGTATGTGGTCCCCTCCTCGAAGTGACAGAAAATATTATTATTATTATTATTAAATGTCTTTATTACACAACATAAACAGAGGACAACAAATAGAAGGTAAACAACGACTAAAGCAAAGGCAAAGTTCAGTCCGAGACTGTTTTTCAACTTAATCTAAAATATAACTTATATGCTATATGACAATATATGTTTATTGGATATTTCGCTCTTTTACACTACATTTGTCAACTTTTTAGAACTTAACATCCTTCCAAAATATTATTGTTACTCCGTAACGGTATTTTTATAAAATCGCGAAATGTAATTATGCGTAGTTAGGAAATCAAACTTTCCATTCGGACGAGAACTGGTGTTTTACAGACGTTTGTTTATTTCTTTGTAGGGTGTTTATTTAAGGCATGTGTCATTACAATTTTAACAAATAAACAATTACTCTGTTTAACGAATTGTGTAGACTTATTTTATCCAGGCATAACCTTATGAAGCGCATAGATCTGTAAACCTGAAAATTGAAGTTAAAATGAATTAGAATCTGATAAAGTGCACAGAGATTTGAATTTGAGAATAGAAGCTAAAATTACTTACAACCACGAACGATTCCATACCCCTGTAAACGCGAAAATTGATGCCAAAACCAACTATAAACCTATCAAGCATAGAAATCTGTAAACCTGAACATTGAAGCTAAAATCAATTAGAATATAATAAAACGCACGACTTTGGTAAACATAAACAAATTAAGCTAAAACTTACTATTTCGATGAAGTGTACTCAGAAAATGGCGTTATGAATGGAAATTTTTATTTCGTAACCACTAATAATTACATTCCCCGACTTCCTAATCTGCTCCTCAAAGTGACAGAAAATATAACCTATATGCTATACCCGATTGCATAAAGATACCGTTGTGGTGTAACAATAATATTTTAGAAGAATGTTAAATCATAGAAAGTTGACAAATGTAGCGTAAAAGAATGAAATATCCAATAAACATTTATTGTCATGTAGCATATATGTACGTTATATTTTCTGTCACTTCGAAGAGGGGACCGCATCATTTGGTGTATGTTTTTCAAACCGTACATAAAGAGACAAATACGCAGGCGCGCGTGAACTGCACGCTTCATGCGCTACAAGTGGGAGAATTCTATCTATTTGCGGCCTTTACTGGCCTTTAAGCGGTCTGTAGACGCTCAATATTATTGTGCCATATATTGCACAATATTTTTGCTGTGTGCCCCACACGGTCAATAATATTGTGCAATATTGAATATTGCACAATATATTGAGCGTCTAGGGCTTGCTTACGGTCAATATTATTGTGCTTTATATTGCACAATATTTATGTTGGGTGCCCCACACGGTCAATATTATTGTGCAATATATTGTACAATATTTATCCCAGATCAGGACTGGGCAATCCGCGGCCCGCGTTCAGTTGACGTTTGATTCTTTTGGAGTGAACATGTCGAGTGACACAGAAGCTGCTTGTGTGGCCATTGCACTGGCTGTGAGTTTGAAAATGAAAACGTCGAAGAACAAGCGCAGATGGATGAAGGAGTGGTACACAAGAAGAACTGAGTACACTCATGAAAACTTATTAAATGACCTACGACTAAGTGAACCGAATGATTTCCGAAACTTTCTGCGACTAGACGGTCCATTATTTGACGAACTGCTGAAAATGATTACGCCTCGAATTGAGAAAAGAAATACTCCGATGCGACCTGCTATTCCTCCAAGCCAGCGTTTGTCAATTACGCTACGCTACCTTGCTACAGGGAATACTTTTGAAGATTTAAAATTTATCAGTGCCATATCTCCACAATCGATTGGTATAATTGTTATGGAAACTTGCACAGCTTTGATACACAGCTTGAAGGATTACATAAAGGTAAGAAAAAAATATTAGTTATTTCAAATTATTATTATTATTATTATTATTATTATTCATAGACAGGTTAAAACCTATTACATGACAAGAGTACATAACACTATGTGTGTGCATAGATTGAATAAGAAAATAAATATACATAATATAAAAATATACCTAACTATGAAATAAAAATGGAAAATAACAATGACAAATGAGAATGAAAATGAGGATGAAATGAGATTAAAAAATTATTTAGTATTTATTTGTAATTATAATTGAAAAGGATATAAAAAAGGAGGTGCACTAGTTGACGGCTGCTTAATGGATACAGACACTTGCTGCGATTCGCAATTGTAGTGTATGGGTGCAATCGGGCTCGATTCCATACTAGCCACACTGTATGGGGTGGGCGTACGAGTAAAAGTATTTATCATTACTGAATCTCGATGTAAGGTGCCCATTTGGCCTTCAAACAAAATATCGTTGATCGCCTCATAATTGTTGCTGCGGTGCCATTTTACTGAGCTCTATGGCCCATGCTGCAGAAATTTTTTCAAATTCTGTTTGCGGTTTTTCGAGGCGCTTCCGTGCCAATGATATCAGCTCCTGCGCGTTATCATTTCTTTTAGTCCTCTTTTTTCGAGGTTCAGCTTCTTCACACTGTGAATAAATAAGTAGTGTTTAATAAAGATATTGTACCTTTGTGTGACTAATAACTTTACTTTAAAATTCCAGATCCCAAGATCAGAAACTGAATGGAAAGTTATCGCGAACGGATTTAATGACGAATGGAATTTCCCAAATTGTTTGGGAGCAGTTGATGGAAAACACGTGACAATAATGAAACCACCAAATACAGGGTCTTTATACTACAATTATAAAAAAATTTTTAGTATTGTACTAATGGCAGTAGTGAATTCGAATTATGAATTTATTATGGCGGATGTCGGTATAAATGGGCGAATATCGGACGGAGGCGTTTTGGGTTACACGGCATTTGGAAAAGCATTGTCAGGAAACTTATTAAAAATCCCAGAACCTGCTACATTGCCAAATAGCGGACACAAACTACCATTTGTTTTTCTTGGTGATGATGCTTTCGCACTCACAGATAATTTTATGAAACCTTATAGCCAAACAGGATTAACTTTGGAAGAACGAATCTTTAATTATCGACTAAGTCGTGCCCGTCGCGTGGTAGAAAATGTGTTTGGGATTTTAGTTACCAGATTCGGTGTATTTCAGCGACCTATTGCGTTACATCCTGAGAAAGCTCGCAAAATTGTCTTAGCATGTTGCTATCTACACAATTATTTAAGTAGAAACCGGGCACACGCGTACATTTCAAGGGGCTCTGTAGATACTGAAGACTTGGATTCAGGCCATATCAGGGAAGGAACATGGAGAACAAGTGATCAGTCAACAGCTCTGCAAACTTCTCACTCCAGAAATTCACCCGCAAATGCAAAAGCCATCAGAGATAGGTACCGCGATTTCTTTAATAATGAGGGCCAGATTCCATGGCAAGAGAATTTTGTATAGTAAAAACGGAATAAATAAATTACTAATATGAATAAATGATAACTACTATGAAATGAATGAATAAATAAATAACTACTTACACAGGTGGTATTGACTGATGAAGATCCCTCACCTAACTCCTCCTCACCTTCCTTATCGCGCTGTTCGACTATTTCGATTGTGTTTTCTGATGCTGTTGGTTCCTCCTGAGGTATCAAAAATTGAAATTCATTGTAATACCACAATGTGGGCTCTATGGGTTCTTCGGTTCCCGCACCACTTCTTGCGCACTCATTTAAGCGCTTCAGCTCCTTTCTAAAATTTGTCCGCAATGAATTAATTCTTTTTATAACTGCTTCTTTATCCGCCCCCGGATATTTCTCCTTATATTTGCACAGCAGTTGTTTATAGTCTTCAGTTCATTTATTTTTATTAGAATAGGCCTTGCTCTTAACATCCCACAACGAAGGTAGGGAACGGTACACCTCGATAACTTCTAACAGAAATTTCCTGTCTTCCTCCTTCGTTTTGGCAGACATGTTTTATGTAAGCACGACTTGCGCACTCAGGAGAATAAAACTGGGAATAATAAAGAAACACATAATATCTCTGTTAATAACAGTTAATAAAAAAATAGGGATGTTAATGTTTAAAATATAATTTGATTTGTTGGGTAACAGATACAGATATAGAGTGTCGGACAAAAGTATTGGGACACCATTTAAAAAAGAACAACTTTTTTAAAATTGGTCGACAAACGACTTGAGATTTTCTGAGAAGCTAGAAGGATTAGTTTACTACTTAGGTGACGTGTTTCGTCGTTTTGAAATAAATAGTGAAGGTCACTTTTTCAACTTTTTCATCTGAGCCTATAATGAAAATTGAAAAATCCCGTTTGTAGATTTAAATAAGTTGTTTACCTATATGCTGAAAAATTCGTCGAAATTTGGTTGATGCGGAAACAAGCGACAGGCATTGAAATTTGTAAAATCTTTAGGTTTATTACAGTTATAAGCCGAAAACTGTGATTTCCACTATTTTTATTTATTTGTTCATAGCTAAATTACCTGGTTACGCCACCCTGAGACGCCCAAAACAGCACCAAATTAGACGATTTTATCTTATGATACTTTGAGGTTAAAAATTATTTCTATATTTTTAATATATCTAAATTGTAGCATATCGATTTAAAAATAAAAAAAATTATTTTACACGAGAGCAAGATGAAAATTAATCTTAAGGGAGGAAGCCACTGTGACGGTCGAAAATAAAGGCTATTTTCAAGACATTCTTTTATAATGAAATGTAACTTTCTACGAAAAATCTTTACTACCAACTGAAAATACATATATTTAACTAATATTTTATGCTTCCAGACAGAAAAAAATTTCGGTAGTATGGCCACAGCATACGATTGCGTTAGGCTCTGCAAAAAAAAAATTACAAAACGGGCACTCGTGTAACTTTTCAACATTTGCTTCGAATTGAAAAATTCGAACGGTTTCTTAAAGTATATTACAATAGCTTCAGTTAAGCGTATAGATTAAAAAACAAACCATTTTAAAAAACTTGTTCTTTTTTAAATGGTGTCCCAATACTTTTGTCCGATACTCTAGATGCATAGAAGTAGCATTAAAAAAAACATTAATAACTTTCAAGACTTACGATTTCAGTCGAACGGTAGTACTGGTAGCACAAAATATCTAATTTTTTCCCACTTCTGGAGCCGAATAACTTTGCACACACTGAAGGTCACACACTTGATCGCTTGCTATGATTTCTATGAACTGATCTTGCCGTGCAAGCTTTCTTCGCAAGTTGACATTAAAACGACGCTATTGGTTTACATACCGAAAAGCGGGGGTGAAATGAGCTTTCTGTCGTCTGATTAGTCATTTCCGAAAAGAGGGGATGATGAGGGAAAAACTGTCGATCGCAGAAGGAAAGGGAAAAATTAGGGTTTTTCCCGATCCGCGATTCCGGTTGATCAGGAAACCGCGTAGGGTACCTAACGGTAAAAATTTGCCCCAAACCTGGCCTGTGCTCATCTGGCACACAGCTGACCCAGTGAGGTTTATTGTACTGTTGCCGGCCCTAAAACAATTTACAGAACTGCTTCTCCGTCTATAGTGATGTACGCAAATAACCATAATACATAGATTTGAAGTAATTTGCGCCCTAACAGAAGGTACAAAACTGTTTCCGTACGGGCCATTCCATGCCACTTGATTCATTTTGCAACTCAATGTCTGGGTCAATCTTTGGAACCTTCGTTTCAGATGACTAGGACGGCCGCAATTCGTGCGCCCGATGGAGCCGGTGTTTGATGACATGACCTGCGTTTCGGCGTGTAACTTGTACAAATTTCAATATAATGCAATCCAAAAATTTGTGTTAATAGTTCAAACACTACTAAATATGTGTGCAAAACCCCCGCTCTGTAGGTGCGATAGGTTTTCCAGAATTAATTTCCAAATATCACCTTCAAAAACAAATTTCTAGACTAGAATACCCCCTTAATTTGAAGAGAGGACGACGCAGGCGGAACCACGCGCAGTCAGCGGACTACTCCTTTTCTTCGTGTATCTTTCCACGATGCGTATTGATAGTGGAATTGGTGGGTAATACTTCTTAATTGCATCTTTAATGGCATCTTTCTCATGTACCTACGTCGGGACAAAAGCGCGCTCAGAGCCAGGTGAAAATTCATTCGTTCTTTACGATCGATAATTTATTATTTTTCCAAGAACGTTTCGACAACATCTGTTTGCCAAATTTCTAAAGGCCAATAAAAACGTGGTGACATTGTTCAGTCTGAGTTAATCCGTATATTGCTCTGTCGGTGGGTAGTGCGTACGACCAGGCCTGCACAGGGAACCTTTTTCAGCGCCTAGCGGCAAGCAATCAGCCGTACGCCGTTACTAATGGTAGAATCGGTGAGGAGAACTGCAGTTCCACAAGGAACCCAGCCATATATATTTACGCTACGCGCCTACGAGCCCCGACCTACACTACTGCAGTTCTCCTCATAGATTCTACCATTAGTAACGGCGTACGGCTGGTTGCTTGCCGCTAGGCGCTGAAAAAGGCTCCATGTGCAGGCCTGGGCGTACGATGACTTCGGACGCCGAGGTACTTACCGTCGTCAACAGCCAACTCGAGGGACAAAACGGCCATAAACCGCGACCCTGGCGAGACGCTCCGGCCGATCAGCCTGGTTAGGTTTTGGCAACCAGATGTGGCATTTTGCACCTCTACTTCATCAAGAGGGAAAGGGGTCGTCCTCCGCCAACGAATTCACAGAGGGAAGGTCGCCCCTCTCCGAGGAACGGTGTTTCAATTGTGTGTTTCATAATTATATTAAAACAACAATTACTTTCATATTATTTTCTCTTCTTCATACAATAAGGAGAAAAATATAAAATAGTTCAAAGTGGAAACCTTGTACTGTTTGAACTCCTGGGATCGGTGTACTTGGTCTACCTGGTATAAGGTTTCAAGGAGTGAAAATGTGAAATATCCATTTCAGCTTGTTAAGAAATTCTTCATTCTTTATCGTGTCTGTATGAAAGTGGCACCAATGGATTCCTGGCGTTCTCCCAATTAAAATCATACCAAGTATCATGTAAATCGAACTTCTTTTACAAAAGCAATTTGTATTCCTTATGTAAAAGTAGTGCAATTTACATGACATTTGGTATGATTTTCATTAGAAAAACATAAGGAATCCATTGGTGGCACTTGTATATCGATACGATAAAGAATAAAAGAATTTCTTGCTACGCTGAAATGAATATTTCACATTTTCACCCTCGACTGCGGGGGGTCGGCCTAAAACCGCTACGGTCAGCCGAGGATTCATACCTGTTCCAGAAAAAATAATTCTTTATTCTTTATCGCAGAGGTGTCGAACTTCCCTACTCCGAGAGCCGCACGAGTCTTGCCCCCGGTCAGCCGGTTCCCCCACCGGTTGCCCCCATTTTTCTTCAGGAGTTGCACGCGGCCCGGCAGGGAGAGAGTGCGGCACAAGGAGGAAAAATTCATCAGAGTGATGTAGGTGTGGAGGGGGCCGTTCTCCTACGGCTCTACGAAGCAGGCGAAGAGGAGAAGGAGCCACTGCGGCTCGCGAGCCGCTAGTTCGACACCTCTGCTTTATCCTATCGATATGGAAGATGGATTCCTTATGTTTTTCCGATGAAAATCATACCAAATTTCATGTAAATCAGGCTATTACTAACGAAATTAGCTTGAGGTTATGGAAATGAATTTTCCATGGAATTTCCTTCATTAGTTTCCGAATTACATCGTTCTTGGTGTCAGTATCATCGGCGAAACATAAGGAATCAATTGGCGTCGTTTTCGCAAAGATCTGATGAGTAATGCGGAAGTCGAAGATTTCTCACCACGGGGTACCAGGCGGCATCTCTTTGACAGGCGCACCGAGAGAATCAACCTGTACCAGTGATAATCAGTAAATTTGCATAACCTGTTGAAATAAGGTGTATACATTCGAGGTTATTGAATTTGTCTTGAAACGCACTATCAAGTGATCTCTAAAAAAAAAATAGTTTCCTTTAAAAAACCGGACATGACCATCGTATCTCTTAAAATAATAAATTTAATAAATTTGCTATAAATTTGCGCCCTCGAACCATTCAATTGCATTTAAACAATTTCTTTATCTCCAATACGTTAGGAAATATCCAGCTGTTTACTGTTCCCGCGGACACCCTGTATAATGAAATAAAATATAAAATATATGTCGGAGAAGGTAACCACGTAATCAGCTATGCTACGATCTTAATTAATAGGTCTATCTCACGTCACTTTTTCCCCCACGCGATTCACACAATATATTGTACAATCTTCCAATATGATCCACAGACGGTCAATATTATTGTGCAATATTGAATATTGCACAAAAAATATCAAAACCGTTTTGATTCACGCAATATATTGTGCAATCTTCCAATATGATCCACAGACGTTCAATATTATTGTGCAATATGAATATTGCAATATATTGCACAATATATTGAGCGTCTAGGGGCAGATTCTCTTCTTCATTCACGCAATATATTGTACAACCTGTCAATATTATTGCGCAACTTTTCAATTTTATTGTGCAACCTTCCAATATGATCCACAGACGGTCAATAATATTGTGCAATATTGAATATTGCGCAATAATATTGAACGTCTACAGACCGCTTTACACGGACGTTCTTGCGTGGCACTTTTGCGCGCCACGCGCCAGCGCGGCACGCATTTGGCGTGGCGTGCCGGAACGTCGGAAGGAGCGCGCTCCTTCTCGCAGGCCAGAAGATCGTACTCGTCACTACTTAGAGACAGCGAGTTCGGGCTCCCATTTCTACGTCGACTCCACATGCTTTTTCCAGGAACCAGCGCAGTCTTGTATTGTGCACTACCTGTTCCATGTATATTATCGATCTGCGAAACGATCGGCAAGACACGATCGCGATATACGTAGGTTTGCGAAAAGTATACGAATTCCTCGACATACCTGGCTTATAGAGGATATCATAAATGCTGTTACTGTAGGGCACATTGAAACATCTGTTTTTACGAAGCTACATTTGGTTTACCTGAAGGTGCTATAAATTATGGAAATGGTTTATTACTCAGTTATAACGACTGTATTGCGATCTGCATTCTCCTTGCAGACGAAAAGTTTCAACCTCATCGGACGTTCTTGCTAGCATCTTGTGCGTGGTTAGATGTGTGGCGCTCCGGAATTCCACGTTCTTGCGTGCGAGTAGAACCGTTGTCAGGCGTGTCGGTATTAGTACAGGGTGGCTTGCAATGTAAAACATTCTAGAGGCTTATTTCTTTCCAAAACCTCTTCTTGATTCCTCCTACATAACAATAGATACCTTTAGTGAGATAAAGATTTAAAACAGATGAATATTTTTGCAATGAAACACAGAGTGGAACACTGTGATTTAGTCATTTTGATTATTCCTGGCTGTAATGCACCGATTAAAATATTCATTTGTGGGCTATTTTGTTTGAAAACCTACTGTTTGTAGTACCTAAGTACTTTTGTTTCATAGAGGATTTTGTGTAAGCAAGGAAATATGGAAAGTGAGGCGAGTATCGAATCCGCAAGGAAAGAAGCTATATTTAAATAACTAAACAAAGAAGCAACTTTGTTACGAATTCACCACATTTACGGAAAAAGGGCACATAAACCACTTGTTTGAAACTTATAAATAAAGACACATATCATTTCCAATTCATGACTTCTGTTTTATAGAACGTTTGAAGGACACGATGACTACATCCCTAAAAAAATTGGATTTAATTGCATTACTTTATATTAAGTTATACTATAATGAAAACTTTGAGATTGATTTTCTTGAAATGGCATTTTGGCGTATGTGCCCTTTTTCCATCAAATGCCTCAATTGTAAAAGATTTGTAAAAGAAAGAGAATAAGATTTGTTGTTTTTATTATTAATTTTTTAAGGTTTGAGTAAAGAGGTGGAACAGTGAAATGAGGTTTTGTGAATCTATATCCATCATATTGGAATGTATTATTACTAACTTTAAACAGTTTTAGTGACTCAAGTTGATATTGTACGGAATTGTGAAATGATAAACACATCTTGAATGAACAAGTAACGGAACCGTCATTGACCTGTTATTTCCCTGTACCATACACAGTTTGCACTTTATGTTTTTGTTCCAATTTTTTTATATTGTTGAGAGCACCCTATGGACAAGAGCCCAAGGCCTACTGGTGCTCGCGACAGCGATAAGAATACGGCGGAAAAGACGAACGTGATATCGATCTCCTGTCAAGCCGTTATTCGAAAGCCAGACGCCATTGCGAGCAGACGGATTGAGATTATACTATTTCTGTATACTAGATATTCCTTTGCGTTCATTGTTCTTATTTACTTTGTATTCCCTTTTCTTGTATTTAATCATTATTATGGCAAACCGAGCAACCCCCGTCACACAAAAGTGTAACAATATTAGTGGATATTTATGATGGAGGTAGTAAGGAAACCTGTCGAACACATTGTATACAAGAAATATGAATATGGTATTTATTTACGAGGTACAGTTGACAAAAAAGTATATCTACTTAGTGAGCTAAACACGATATAGGTAAGTTACGGAATTGAGAAGGATCTGAACTTTTTATAAAGAATATTTTCTAAGGTGGGAAATATTATTAGTAATAAAAGAAATTTATTGAAACATACACCTTTAAACACAATTATTTTATTGTTACAAATAGTAAAAGAAATGAAATTATTGTTTCATAAATTTTGTCTCAATCATTGGAAAAACTTTTTATTTTATTAATTTTTTTTATTTAATCTGATTTAGTTTCTTTTATGTCCTCTTAACATCAAAAGTTTTTAAAGTATTTATGTAACGAATTACGCAATATATAACTCCTGTAAACTTTAAAGACGAACAACCTAAATGTATATCCGGTGACTCGATCTCTCCAGATTTTCTTTAATATTTTAAGTCAATTGGACAACAGCATTCAAACTACTCGTCAAGTTTTCAAGACCTATCAATACTTTCAGTACTTATCGAATCTTTGATGACTCAAGACTAACCAAGTCTCGAGATTCAAGAGTTTCAAGTATCGAATCATCCTCGCAGTGATTCTAATTTTCTCAGTATTAAGAAACTTCGAATCGTTTCGAAATTGATATTCAAACGCCTATCACTACCTCGTCGAGCCTTACATACAATCGAAGTGCCATTCCATAGAATTAATAGAATGAAATAGTGCCATAAATCTCACAATGAAACATTTAATAATATATTCACATAAATATTACATAAATAATATAGTTTCTACCGACATTCCCAGGCACTTAATTCTCCACATCAGCCTGAACTGCTAAAATCCTCTGGATCCACGATCCACTAACTCGAAATGTTTGCATACACGTATGAATGAAAAAGGCAGAAGTCTTTCGACAAGATAAAACTGACACATAAGTATCATAAGTTGTGTAAGATCGATTACAAAACGTCCTCTTCGTCAATATCCACCTGTCCTCTTGATTACTGTCCTCCAGAGCTGCGCCACTGTCATCTTTATGCAACTTTTCCAATATGCTTTGTTCTATTCATCCAATGATAAGTTCTTTCACTTATTGTGCAACAACTTTCACACATATCGTTCTGATATTCAACCAGCCAGCTCTGGTCTCCCCGCCCATAATGTTGATAAAGCTTCTGCCTAGTACTTACATTCGTCTGCCTGCCTATCATTGCAGACCAACATGCAATTAGTACATCAGTGTAGATTAATGAAAAATACTTCAGAAATACTTCTCCACATAATTCTCCTTATTAATCAATCTCATGGGCTGAAAATTTGTTCATTTCCCTCATATGCACCATAATCAACAACTAATCAAGCGACTCGCATTTACTCACTTCCTCTACTGAAGCATAAACGTCTTATGCGCACCAAACTGTTCATCGGCAGTGTATATCCTGAGACCATCTGAAGGTTGTGACTGAAGTAGATAGCAGATAAGTGTTGTCCACAGTTTTCTACAGAATCATCCGACATGTCCCGTTAGAATCTAGTCGATGGTTCGGAGGACACTTTCGCACGGGAACATACAGGATTTCAAGGATAACCGGGGGCATGGGCGGGTGTGTATTAGATGGCATTTCAGCGTCCATCGTCGTTGAGACTGTAGTTGCCATTGTAGGTAACTTCTTAAATTTGAAGTCTGCAATTTGTCTCGAAGAAATGTGCACTATAAGTAACAATAAACAGGCTACCAGGAGAGAACACTTTAAGCTCTTCATTTTTTTGAATCAGCGATACTTTTTAAACGACGAAGAACACGCGTCCAGGACGTTCGTAGCCGAACTGTGATGGGTTGGTCAAGTACCTTTCTTTAAATGATCAGAATGGCCTCCACCAAGCCATATGTATAGCGAATACAGCTGAGGTGGACATAGTAGCGGTATATTTAATTATGTATGCATCCTACGACTGAGTTTTTGGGAGGGAGAATAATGGTACAATTATAGGTTACATGTAGAAAAATGACTGATCGGAATATGTTGGCGTTGAACTTTTGTGATGCTTCATTAGACTTGGTAATTTTGTTTTATGTGGACATACCGGCGTGTATGTATATATATATTACCCCGTCCGACAAAAAAATGCGATTTTTGTATAACCTTAATAAAATGTATCCTTCCTGACGAATTTTTGTTTCCTGAAAACGAATTTGTCTGTAAAAATGGGGTAGCACATCAGGATTTTGAGAAAAGCCAGTTAAACATGCCAAAAAAACCTATTTTGGCCATATTTAATCCAATATATAAAAGGAGCGGTAGGCCCCAACCAAAATCCGACTAAACACTCAAATTCAGCAAAAAAAAAGTGCAAAATAAGAGATGAAATAAATTCTAAGTAAGCTACCGCGTACAGAAGTTGTAGAGACTCAAATCTGCGGTTTACGAGATAGACTATATGGCGCACAAGAAACTGAGTAAATGCACGAACAACTTGTTTAAACAAATTATATTGTAAAATAAGTAATATACAGGGTGTCCGCGGGAAAGCTAAACAGCCGGCTTCCTCCTAAACTATTGGAGATAAAAATATAAAAAAAATAGGGAATTGCATGGTTCGAGGGGGCCAATTAATTAGCGCGAACGAATTTTTTTATCGATTATTATTTTAAAAGATACGATGGTCAAGTTCGGTTTTTCAAATGGAACTATTTTTTTTGAACACCTGAGTTGATAGTGCGTTCCAAGACAAATTCAATAAGCTTTAATGTATACACTTTATTTTCACTGGTTTTTAAGATATTGCGCTTGCAAATTTACTGATTTTCACTGGAAGAAAACTGTCTGGTATAGCACGGACCGGGGACGGTCTTACTGGATCCACGGGTGGCACTGCCTTTTGAAATAGATACCTACCTGCCAAAGGTCTACGCCAGGCCCAAAAGCAGGACAATTTTTTTCCGTCAGAAATGCTACTTAGGTAGGTACATCTGCGGTATCGAGAAGCGCACCGATACTTTTATTTCGCACTTGCTTCTACGCTCGGATGGCCGGTTCTTTTGGGAGGGATGCAAGTTCGATTGGTTAGGTTAGGAGGAGTGAAAGTTGCTAGACTAAATTTCAATCATAGGGAGCAGATTGTATCAGAACCATTCGGATTTGCATTCCTCACAAACGGCTGCTCTCTTGAAGAGGCCCTCTTCACAGCAATGCCCACCTTCTCTCGCACGGAATACGTTAACGCTTGCTTTTGTTCTGATATTGAAGCTCGTGTTTATACTCGAGAGGACCACGCGTCGACAGCGGGCTACCCCTTTTCTTCCTGTGTCTCTCCACGAGCCGTGTAGATATCTGGATGCCAGTTATTGAATTCAGGAGACGATAGAAACATTTTATTACAAAACACACATGTACTATAATTAAAGTAAATCGTATTCCTCTCGGGCAGGAGTACTGATAATGATCGAACTTGCGCCCCACTTCGCGCAGACCAATTACACGGAGGGTAGTCGGGTCACACACTGCCCAAATGATACAGGGTAATTCTGGAGCAACGCCCGTCAAGGAGATGCGCTGGCACCCCGTGGCGAGGACAGACCTTCGCTGTGCCTCACCCGATTTTTATGGCTTTTTTTCCGGAAAAAGGTACGAATCCTGGGTCGAACGTAGTGAATTGAAGTCGACCGTCCGCAGTCGAGGGTGAATTATCCATTACAGCGTATTAAGAAACCCTTTTCTTCATCGTATCGAAAGGGAAGTGACGCCAATGGATTCCTTATGTTTTTCTGATACAAATCGTACCAAATGTCATGCAAATCGGACTACTTTGATACAAGCAATTTGTATTCCTTATGTAAGAGTTGTCCGATTTCCACAACACTTGGCATGATTTTCATCGGAAATCCCCACAATAATAACATCTACCTACCTTATTCACTAACAAATGTGCTCCTATCGAATAAATAGACAGAAAATGGAGATTTACAAAGGGTGGCGACATTCCCCATCAGGATCAAGTTTTTGTTGACCAGGACAGTCACGGTTGCGGAATATAAAGATGAAATGATTCGACCAGTTTCTTGGCGGTTCAGTCGTCGTCATACTATGAATCATTGTAGATGTTGCAATAGAACTATTTGTGTCGGCTTCTGACGTGGTTAAAGCACCCACTATCATCAAGATCAAAGAGATTGCGATGCAGGAACACTTAAAAATATTCATCCTCCTAACTAAATAATTAAAGCGTTACTCAGCTGGCGAGCTAAAATCTAGCCGATTGATATTCAAACTGTGTTTAGATCCGTTGATAGGTATCCTCTTTTATAGGCAGAAACGAATATTACCAGGAAGTCTTCTTCTGCTTCATTTTTTTTTTCGCATTGATTATACTCAAATACCTGCGGGACCGGTCCAACTAATGAATTTTATAGTTAATTAATGCCTGTTGCGTTCTTGAACTTAACATCTGCCTAGGAAAAGTATTTAATAAATAAACTCGTAAGGTCAACAAACGTCGCAGCACTTCTTTTTTCTAGCTGTTGTAAATTCAATCTTACACCTATTGTTAACGAACATTCCTTGCAGTCATCAAATGTTTCCAAGGTCTTGGAAACATCTAAAGACTTTACGAGTTTATTACACGCGCGTGATCCCGGAAACCTCCCGCGAAATGCAAGAACTAGCGGTTAGGATTGTACTTCCGAAGGTGTCCGCTGTAAATTGCAGGCGTTCACTCGTTACCATCCTACTTATTTCTCAACTCACCTATAGAACCGACTGAAGTCAACTCGGTCAATAAGCTACAAGTTGTGCTCGACCGATTCTGTTTACCCCGCCATCGAAGTAGTACCTATTCATGCAGGGTTAAATGTATTTTTGTATCTGTTTTGTGTATATAGTGTGAGCTATATTATTACTACCTACTCTGGAAAAGATTAACAAGGAAAGATCCCGAACAAATCGAAAAATAACCGAAACTGCAGGGGTTAATTTTACACCCTCAGAGTGAATTGGGGCATAAAAAAACTGCATTGTGATCAGAAGGAAATTCCCTACATATCCATAAAGTTTTAGAATCTTTTGAATTATCGGGTTTCGGATCTTCCCTTGTAAGACTTATTTCTCCTTGCATCAATGAACCAGTCTTACGTCATTATGTTACCGTAAGACGTCCGGACGTATATTTCATTTAATCCGATCTCTATTTAAATCGATGTTTGCTTGGTACAATAGGTATTCTATATCGATACATGTGTCAAAGTTTGTGTCAAGTATCAAATAACACATACATGTTGAGACGGAATCATCTGACATCATGTCAGTTGATAACGCGTTTCCATGGAATTTTTGGAGAACATTCTTAAGTGCTAAATTTATGTCTCAGTTGTGGCATCTAAAACATCTAAAAGTGTTTGTCTATGCAAAATAACGTAAACCTTGGTAGCGCGATACAACAGACAATAACATATAACACTTTTGGCTCCCTCTTGTTCTACGAAGGCGAGAGCGAGTCAGAAAACGTTGAGAAAAGGAGCACCGAGGCAGGCAAGCAGTATGGTGGGAGAATACCCCTCACGAAACTCACCGGCCAATATATCTGAATTCGATCTTAGTAATTCCAATCTCCACAGACTTCGCGCTGTGGAGTTACGTACTGTTTGCGCATGCGCGTGACAGACTTCAGAGCAGTAGCCCTGTACGCCTAAACAATAGTACCACAATAGTATGGTCCAACCACATTGTTAATAAAAAAAAATGCTCCTAACGAATAGCCAGAACATGGCACTTTAAAAAGAGTCCCTTTTTGATGCCCAGGACAGCCCCGCTCGAATGCTGTGATAAAATTAGTCGTAAATCGGCGGAAAAATTCAAAATCGGGTATTTCAGCCAAAAACCAAATGTGTTAAAGGTTATGAACGCAATGACACGTGGGTCGATAAAATCATACAAAATGATTTATTTTAATGTATCAAGTTTACGCATATACAATATGCATAACAATTACTAATCACTGCCTTGTACGAAGACGAGTTTTTAGAACCCATGTATAGTATTTATAATGCAATATTCCCCTGTTGCATTTGAAAATTTATCGGCAATGTATTGTAGCGGCATCGACGCTTGCTCGTTCGTTGGAAGAACGGCCGATTTTACCGTTATGCGTCGGAGGCTCGGGTTTTCCCCCGGGTTGCTGGGTGAGTCAGGCGATGGCCAACGCTGCGTATCTGGCAGCCGGACTTCCCCAGGTAACGGATTTTCGGCGTGCCGACGCGCTTTTCCCGCCAAAATTACCGCGCGTTTTCAGCGTCGCTTGGGGTACGCGGCCCTCTGAGGGGGCTGTATAAATAACCCCCCTGAGGTGCCGCTCGCCCTCACTCTCTTGGAACCGCCTGTAGAGGCTACGTCGCGCGTCGTGTCATTATCCGCCGAAATCAATTATCATTGTATCAGTGTTAAACTGAGTATCGCCATAACGCGAATTAAAAGGAGTGTGGTGTAAGAGACGCTTGAAATATTAATTTCCTTATCACCCCTCAAAGTGGTGACCCTGACGTGATTGTGTCGCGAAGGTGATCGTGCAGTGATTTCGTGCGCTAGTGAGAAACTCTGAATTTAAAATTTAGAAAGACTGTGATAGACATTACGCACCATGTCCGTAAATGACAATGCTACCGGTGGGGCGTCTGTGTTTTCCGATTCGGCAGCAAATCGGGTCGGTATTCGTGTTCCGGAGTTTACTCCGAATGATCCGGAGTTATGGTTTTGCATAGTTGAAAGAAATTTCCTGTCGGCCGGGATCGTCTCTGACGCGACCAAATCGAGTCTCGTTACGGGTGCATTAGGACCACGATATATGGCTGAAGTGCGGGATGTGCTAATCAATCCACCGACGGCTGGTCTCTACGAGACGTTGAAAGCCGAATTGATCAGCCGCGTGGGGGTTCCACAGGAGCAAAAGACCCGTCAATTGTTGGAGCGGGAGGAGATGGGCGACCAAAAGCCCTCCCAGTTCTTGCGCCACCTTCGAAGCTTGGCGGGTACATATGTAACGGAACCGTTACTGAGGACGCTCTGATTGGGGCGTTTACCCGCCAATGTGCAAGCCATCTTGGCCACCCAAAAGGATACGGGGCTTGATAAGGTGGCCGTGTTAGCGGACGCCATTTTTGAAACCATACCTGGACGACCTGCGGTTGCCGAAGCCTCGCGTCCTGGACCGTCGACGCAACCGAGTTCCTTGGACATGATGCTGCAGCTACTCCTTTCTATACAGGAGGAGACTAGGGTGATGAAAACCCAAATTGACGAGCTGCGGCTTTCTCGTCGAGATGAACCGTCGCGGGGCGGCGGTCAAGGGCGTGCGCGTCGTCCGCGGAGTTCGTCGAGGCCGCGTTCGAGGTCGAGGGAGCACGCCGAGAACGGTATGTGCTGGTACCACCATAAGTGGGCGAGTAAAGCACACCGGTGCATTGAGCCCTGCACTTTCGGGCAGGGAAACGCGCGGGGCACTCGTTAATGTCGGCTAGCGACCCCAGCCCGATATTCCGCCGTCTATTTATACATGATCGGCGTACAAATACGCGATTTCTGGTCGACACGGGTGCCGACCTTTGCGTGGTTCCTCGTAAGGTGATTCGTGGTTCTCCCCTGAAATCGGAATATGAACTCGCCGCTGCTAACGGAACGACGATCGCGACCTTCGGCACAGCGACCCTTACGCTGAACTTGGGTCTTCGACGAGATTTCACCTGGAGGTTCGTCGTGGCTGATGTCACCAAGCCAATTATCGGTGCGGATTTCTTGGCGCACTATGGACTTTTGGTGGACATCCGGAATCAGTGCCTAATCGACCAGACGACAGCTTTATCGTCCAAAGGAACCACTGTTCGACACGTGACGGCGTCGATTAGGATGGTGAAAGACGAGTCCGTTTACCATTCCCTGTTGCGGAAGTATCCTGAACTCACTAAACCAGGAGGCACGCCAGTCGAGGTAAATCATAGTACCTGTCATTACATAAAAACGACTCCGAGGCCACCCGTTTCCAGCAAGCCACGGAGGCTTGCACCGGATAGGCTCAAAATTGCTAAGAGGGAGTTCGAGACTATGATCCGTCTGGGAATCGCGAGGCCATCAAAGAGTAGCTGGTCCTCCTCCCTGCACTTGGTTCCCAAACGCTCGGACGAGGAAATTTTGAGGCCAGTAGGAGATTACCGTGGCCTAAACGCACGCTCCATACCCGACCGGTATCCCATCCGCCATATTGAAGATTTTGCGCAGGCGTTGAGAGGAAAAGGGATTTTCTCTACCGTGGATTTAATGCTCCGCGTATAATCAGATTCCAGTGGCTGAAGAGGACATTCCCAAGACCGCGATAACCACACCTTTCGGGTTGTTTGAGTTCCCGTTCATGTCGTTCGGTCTACGCAACGCCGCCCAGACGTTCCAGAGGTTCATCGCCGAGGTGTTGCGGGGTTTAGATTTCTGCTACGCGTACATAGATGACATTTTGATCGCGTCTGCTTCAGAAGCTGAACACCTTGAACATTTAAAAATCCTATTCGACAGACTTAGCAAATACCATTTAGTCGTTAACCCGGGTAAGTGCGTGTTCGGGATGTCCGAAGTGAAGTTTCTCGGATATATCGTGTCTGAAAAGGGTTCGCGTCCGGTTAGTGAGAAAGTGGACGCGATTAACAACTTTCCTGAACCGACTACAGCTAAGCAGTTGCGCCGTTTCTTGGGTATGATAAACTTCTACAGACGTTTCATACCCAAGGCGGCGCAGGCCCAGGCACCTTTGAATGACATGCTGGGCAGTAACATCAAGGGCAACAGCCCAGTTACGTGGACTGACGAAGCTCGTGACGCGTTCCGTCAGTGCAAGGAGGATCTGTCGCGGGCCACTTTATTGGCGCACCCCGAGCCCGGGGCTCCAGTCGCGCTTTCCTGCGACGCTTCTAACACGATGCTCGGCGCCTCTTTGCAGCAGCGGATTGGCGATAGTTGGGAGCCGTTGGCTTTCTTTTCTACCAAGCTGTCGCCGACGGAACGGAATTATTCAACGTTCGATCGGGAGTTATTGGCAATTTATAAGTCCATAAGGCATTTTAGACACCTATTAGAAGGAAGAACTTTCACGGTTTTTACGGACCATAAGCCGCTCATTTTTGCTTTCAACACCAAGTCGGATAAGCATACCCCGAAGCAGGTTAGGCATCTCAGCTACGTGAGCCAATTCACGACGGACATCCGTCACGTTGCTGGTCACGATAACGTGGTAGCGGATGCGCTATCCAGACTGGACTCCGTGGAAGAGGCGGTCGACTTCGAGGTGATAGCGGCGTCCCAAGCAACAGACCCGGAGCTCCAAGAATTTTTACGAAAAGATTCTGGCTTGACGCTGGTACAGGTGGCAATTCCAGAATCTTCCTCAAAAATATGGGGCGATGTTTCGACGGGCAGCGTGCGGCCTTATCTTACGGCCCCCTTCCGCCGTGCCGTCTTCAAGGTTCTACATGGTTTGTCCCATGCTGGGATTAAGGCGACGGTCAAATTAGTAACCAAGCGTTACGTTTGGCCGTCGGTTAAATCTGATTGTAGGGAGTGGACGCGGTGTTGCATCCCTTGCCAACTCTCCAAGGTACAGAGGCACGTCACTGCACCTCTGGGCTCGTTTCCGCAACCGTCAGCAAGGTTTGAGCACGTAAACATCGACATCATGATTCTGCCGGTATCTGAGGGATTTCGATACTGCCTCACGTGCGTAGATCGTTTCACGCGGTGGCCAGAGGCGATTCCGCTCTGCGACCAGGAAGCAGTCACGGTTGCACGAGCCTTCTTCGAGAGATGGATTTGCCGATACGGGACTCCGCTGCGTGTGACCACGGACCAGGGGCGGCAGTTCGAGTCACACCTTTTTAAAGAATTAAATTCTTTATTGGGCTCGACTCATTTTCATACCACGGCCTACCATCCTGCGGCCAATGGCATGGTGGAGCGGTTCCACCGTCAATTCAAAGCTGCTATTCGGGCTTACCAACATGTTCGATGGACGGAGGTTCTTCCGACCATTCTGCTGGGGATACGCTCAGCCTTGAAGGAAGACCTGCAGACAACTTCGGCCGAGCTGGTGTATGGAAGTTCGTTGCGTTTGCCGGGCGAATTTTTATCGCCGTCGACGAACTCCGACACCGCGGTATTCGCAAAAGAACTGCGTGATTATTTTCGTAACTTGGGACCTACCGAACCATCGCGACATGGTACTCCTCGCGTGTTTATTTTTAAGGACCTTGCGGATTGTAAGCATGTTTTTGTTCGACACGACGCGGCGAAAAAGATTTTACAACAGCCTTACGATGGGCCTTACGTTGTTGTAAGTCGAAATTTAAAAACATTCACTGTAAATATTAACGGTAAACATAAGGTAATTTCAATTAAGCCGGCATTTGTAATGGCCGATGATATTCCGGATCAGCCGGATCGTACTCAAATATTGCCGTGTAATAATGTAGTACCGTGTGACGCGGCGGCACCGCGAGATACGGGTCCGATACCACCTGAAACTTCACCCGAAATTCCACCGGTTGTTCATAATCCATTGCCAATCGTACCTGCTCCGGATTTGACTATGCCGGTAGGACGTTTTGTGACTCGCTATGGGAGAATAATCAAATTCCCGGACAGATTGCAGGTCGGTTTTTCATAATTAGGGCTAATTACTACCGGGGGGGGGTGATGTAGCGGCATCGACGCTTGCTCGTTCGTTGGAAGAACGGCCGATTTTACCGTTATGCGTCGGAGGCTCAGGTTTTCCCCCGGGTTGCTGGGTGAGTCAGGCGATGGCCAACGCTGCGTATCTGGCAGCCGGACTTCCCCAGGTAACGGATTTTCGGCGTGCCGACGCGCTTTTCCCGCCAAAATTACCGCGCGTTTTCAGCGTCGCTTGGGGTACGCGGCCCTCTGAGGGGGCTGTATAAATAGCCCCCCTGAGGTGCCGCTCGCCCTCACTCTCTTGGAACCGCCTGTAGAGGCTACGTCGCGCGTCGTGTCATTATCCGCCGAAATCAATTATCATTGTATCAGTGTTAAACTGAGTATCGCCATAACGCGAATTAAAAGGAGTGTGGTGTAAGAGACGCTTGAAATATTAATTTCCTTATCACCCCTCAGTATCAATTACACCGCTATCTACAATTTCGGAACCTCAGCAAAACTAAGTAGATTATACACTCAGATCAATTAATTCAGCATTTAGTGCACAAAGAAAACTTTTAGGCATTAATTAATTATAACCTTTATCAGTTGGACCGGTTCAGCATATAAGTGGCCATGAAAAAGAAGCAGAAACGAGGCAGATGAAGGATTCCCCTCAATCTTCCTTCCTGTTACATAAGAGAATATCCTCCGATCTGAACACAGTTCGAATGTCAATCGGCTAGATTTTTGTTCGTCAGCTGAACAACGCTTTAGTCAGTCAGAAGGATGAACATTTTAAAGTGTTTCTGCTTGGTGATCTCTTTCATCTTGATAACAGTGGATGCTTTACCCACGCCAGAAGACAACACAAACAATTGTAATCCAACATCTGTAACGACAGACAGTAGGATGACGACTGTACTGTTTGAAACGTCCCGTAACTCGTCTATGCGCACATTCTTCATTACTGCGCCCCCCCCCCCCCCTGCCACGGAACTGTACAGGGCAACAAAAATTGGATCCTCATGATATGTGTTGTCATGCGATCCCATTCTTGACATCTATTCAGTAGGAGCACATTTGTTGATGGACAAGGTGGGTGGAAGTTACTATTGAAGTACTATTGTTTAGGTCAGTGATTGCCAACCTGTGGGTCGCGAAGTGTTTTGTGGGGTGTCGCCACCTTTATTTTAAAATATTATTAAGTTCAAATTATATTCTGAAATACCTATTTTTAATGAGTTTTCATTGCCGTATTAGCCGGCCATATTAAACTATGTGCCAAAACGGTGGTGTAGAGTCTCACAGACTTCTTTTTAATAATTTGACATTGTCAAGCCTAAACTTTTTTTTTAACATATACTGGACATATTAGTGTCTTTAATACATATTTGAAGAGATATTTTTATAAGTTCTGTTCAAAACCACTGAAAGTTGCCTTCATGACACGACATATTGCAAAGCATAGGAAATGCATAGGAAGCATAGCAAAATATAGGAAAAATAATTCTCCGCGCATCTTCCAGATTCCACGTGACCAATTAAGGGTTAAATTAACATTACCCTACGGGGGGGGGGGGGCGCAGATTATTTGAATATTATAAAAGGGATCGCGACTGAAAAAAGGTTGGGAAACACTGTGGGTAGTCTTGTTTAGGGAAGACTACTAGCTGCTGGTAGTACATTTTTCAGTCGCCTTTTTCTTTGAAGTTGTTCATTCTAACCATATGATTCTTTTTTGTCTATCTTTAAGAAAATACTGTACTGCTCATATCCAAAATGACCCAGGAAACAAACATATAATGACATGGCACTGGCATTGCAATCAGAAGCAGGTGATTCTTCATGTATAAATTGATCGAAAATGTGAAATAATATTTCTCCAAAGGAAAATTTGCTTTCGAGAAAACCAATTTCGAAAAAGCTTAATTGTTTATACGCTTTTATATGCTTACCATTATTGATAATAAATCGATTTTCACGCTTATTAATAAAAGAAAGAAAAAGGCAATATTATTATTATTGTAGCTCTTGAAGGTTTCAGTAAAGAGATAGAAACTTGAAATAAGGTTCTGTCAATCTATATCCACGATATTGGAGAGTATTAGTCCTCACTTAAAACAGTTTTGGATATAGGAAACGTGTTACACACATTGTGTACAAGAAATTTGTAGAAAGTTATTTATTTACGAGATACTATGACGTCCCCGCCAGCGCCGCAAGAGGTCTAATCTTCTTAACTCTTTCTCACAAGTCTTATCTTTCAATCCCATTCGTATATATACAAGTTACACGTTATTTCCTCATAGTCCCTGTGTGTGTCTAGGTCTGGGTCCGTCGGCTGTAGGCCTATGGATGAGTCTGGCTGACGGTCCCAAGACAAAATGCGCACCTCTTATTTTCCGTCTTGATCCTTCAAACGCCAATTCACCAGCCCCGCAAAGTTACTCCATAGCGCGTAACCGGCTTGGGGATTATGGTTACGTCGAAGGTGACGGGGCAAGATCCCGTCTCGTCCAGGACAGGCAATTCTGTCCGTTATTCAATACAGTTAAAAAAAATTATATCTAGCGAGCTAAATATGAGATAGTCGATTTAGTTGTGACCTGCAGCGGGGGGGGGGGGGGGGGGCATGTGCCGGGCCATGTGGCCGGCAAGTGAAGTGTACAAACGTTCAAAGAGCGGGGGAGTTCCTCCAGGGCTGACGATCGATCGTGCCGCCCGGCGTGACCGCATCTCTTTCCGCTGCGCTGCCACGGGGTCAGAGAGTCTTCCTTCAACGGCCAGGACCGAGCAGGGAGGGAAGACTTGCCACCACTGATATATATGCTATGGATACGAGATTCCCATAAGCCGGCTGTACAGCGGTTGAAGCGAATTGAAGGGTGATTTTAGATGCCAGCGCCGTCACCCTTCGACCGATGTATTAAAGGAAATACTCGCGTTAGCGGCAGTTGGCGTCGGTTGGCGTGGCAAAGTGGGGCAAAGTGTGGAGCACCGCGGGTGATCGCGGGGCGAAGGGAAGTAAAGTACAACGGTTGAACGATGGTGGCGCATCATGCCAAAAGCACCTTCAAATCGCTTCAAGCATCTCCAATCCATAGTATATATATCAGTGCTTGCCACCCGGTCCAGAGGACCCATCGACATAGGAATACATGTAGGAACGGACTAATAGTTGCGACTTAGGGCGAGGGGAGTGAAGTAGCTTTGGTGCCGCATTGGTGATTGGTTCTAACCTAAATGCGCGAAATATTAAGATGAAACCTTTAGTTTCTTTACAATTATAAATGTACGATAAAATATTTTCAGTACAACAGAGAAACAAAATGTTTTATTTATAAATCAACATACTGAAATGTTAATGGTGATTGAGATGTCAGAATTAAATGGTTAAAAGTTTGAATCTATACAGGGTGTCCGCGGGAAGACTGGACAGCCGGTTTTCTCCTAAACTATTGGAGATAAAAATATAAAAAAAATAGGGAATTGCATGGTTCGAGGGGGCCAATTAATTAGCGCGAACGAATTTTTTTATCGATTATTATTTTAAAAGATACGATGGTCAAGTTCGGTTTTTCAAATGGAACTATTTTTTTTGAACACCTGAGTTGATAGTGCGTTCCAAGACAAATTCAATAAGCTTTAATGTATACACTTTATTTTCACTGGTTTTTAAGATATTGCGCTTGCAAATTTACTGATTTTCACTGGAAGAAAACTGTCTGGTATAGCACGGACCGGGGACGGTTTTACTGGCTCCACTTGTGGCACTGCCTTTTGAAATAGATACCTACCTGCCAAAGGTCTACGCCAGGCCCAAAGGCTGGACAATTTTTTTCCGTCAGAAATGCTACTTAGGTAGGTACATCTGCGGTATCGAGAAGCGCACCGTTACTTTTATTTCGCACTTGCTTCTACGCTCGGATGGCCGGTTCTTTTGGGAGGGATGCAAGTTCGATTGGTTAGGTTAGGAGGAGTGAAAGTTGCTAGACTAAATTTCAATCATAGGGAGCAGATTGTATCAGAACCATTCGGATTTGCATTCCTCACAAACGGCTGCTCTCTTGAAGAGGCCCTCTTCACAGCAATGCCCACCTTCTCTCGCACGGAATACGTTAACGCTTGCTTTTGTTCTGATATTGAAGCTCGTGTTTATACTCGAGAGGACCACGCGTCGACAGCGGGCTACCCCTTTTCTTCCTGTGTCTCTCCACGAGCCGTGTTGACGGTGGATTGTAGGAGCGTAGATATCTGGATGCCAGTTATTGAATTCAGGAGACGATAGAAACATTTTATTACAAAACACACATGTACTATAATTAAAGTAAATCGTATTCCTCTCGGGCAGTAGTACTGATAATGATCGAACTTGCGCCCCACTTCGCGCAGACCAATTACACGGAGGGTAGTCGGGTCACACACTGCCCAAATGATACAGGGTAATTCTGGAGCAACGCCCGTCAAGGAGATGCGCTGGCACCCCGTGGCGAGGACAGACCTTCGCTGTGTCTCACCCGATTTTTATGGCTTTGTTTCCGGAAAAAGGTACGAATCCTGGGTCGAACGTAGCGAATTGAAGTCGACCCTCCGCAGTCGAGGGTGAATTATCCATTACAGCGTATTAAGAAACCCTTTTCTTCGTCGTATCGAAAGGGAAGTGGTGCCAATGGATTCCTTATGTTTTTCTGACGAAAATCATACCAAATGTCATGCAAATCGGACTACTTTGACACAAGCTATTTGTATTCCTTATGTAAGAGTTGTCCGATTTCCACGACACTTAGCATGATTTTCATCGGAAATCCCCAAGGAATCCATCTGCGACACTTCCATATCCATACGATAAAAAATAAAGAATTATTTTATTTCCCAACCAGATTTAAAATTCCAACGCGTGTTTATACTTGAGAGATAAGGATTTATACTCGAGAGATAAGGAATCCGTCTTTAATTTGAAAGGAGGACGATGCAGGCGAAACCACGCGCACTCAACGGTGTACCCCTTTTCTTACTGTGTCTCTCCACGCGGCGTATTGACGGTGGATAATACTTTTCAATTCCTATATTTGGGACATCTTTCTCGCGTGCGTCGGGACAAAAGCGAACTCAGAGCCAGACGAAAATTCATTCGCTCTTTACGATCGATAATTTATTACTTCTCCAAGAACGTTTCGACAATATCTGTTTGCCACATTTGTAAAGTCCAATAAAAAACGTGGTGACATTGTCCAGTCTGAGTTAAGCCGTATATTGTTCTGTCGGTGGGTAGTGCGTACGATGACTTCGGACCCATACTATGTACCGTTGCCTACCGCCGACGCGCGGAAAATCCGCTCATAAACCGCGACTCTGGCAAGACACCGCGGCCGATCAGTCCGGTTAGTTTTTGGTAACCAGATGTGGCATCCTCCACCTCTATTTCATCAGGGTAATTCTGGAGGTACCCCCGTCACCCCGTGGCAAGGACAACACCCCGCAGTGCCCATCGAATTTTATGGCTTTCGACCCTCGAAGGGTTTGGAATACCATTAAGAAGTGAGAAATATTCAGGATTTCAACTGTTTGCTTCTTTTCTTCATCGTATCGAAGGGGAAGTGGCGCCAATGGATTCCTGGCGTTCCGTCGATTAAAATCATACCAAATTTCATGTAAATCGGACTATTTTTAACCAAGTCAAGTCAGCATGAAATGATATAAATCGATATTCCATGGAATTTCCTTCATTATGGTCCGAATAACGTCGTTCTTAGTGTCAGCTTCATCGACGAAACATAAGGAATCGGTAGGTGTCGTTTTTGCAAAGATCTGATGAGAAATGCGCATGTCGAAGGTTTCTCACTTCTTATTAAGCACTCGAACCCCTTCGCGGGTGGAAAGCCATAAAATTCGGTCAGGCACTGCGAGGGGTTGTCCTCGCCACGGGGTACCAGGCTGCCGCATCTCCTTGACGGGCGTTGCTCCATAATTACCTTGTATCTGGTTAGGAAGTAAAATAATTCTTTATTCTTTATCGTATGGATATGGAAGTGTCGCCGATGGATTCCTTGGGGTTTTCCGATGAAAATCATTACAAATGTCGTGTTAACCGGACAACTTTTACATAGGGAATACAAATAGCTTGTGTCAAAGTAGTCCGATTTGCATGACATTTGGTATGATTTTCGTCAGAAAAACACAAGGAATCCATTGGCGTCACTTCCCTTTCGATACGATGAAGAAAAGGGTTTCTTAATACGCTGTAATGGATAATTCACCCTCGACTGCGGACGGTCGACTTCAATTCACTACGTTCGACCCAGGATTCGTACCTTTTTCCGGAAAAAAAGCCATAAAAATCGGGTGAGGCACAGCGAAGGTCTGTCCTCGCCACGGGGTGCCAGCGCATCTCCTTGACGGGCGTTGCTCCAGAATTACCCTGTATCATTTGGGCAGTGTGTGACCCGACTACCCTCCGTGTAATTGGTCTGCGCGAAGTGGGGCGCAAGTTCGATCATTATCAGTACTCCTGCCCGAGAGGAATACGATTTACTTTAATTATAGTACATGTGTGTTTTGTAATAAAATGTTTCTATCGTCTCCTGAATTCAATAACTGGCATCCAGATATCTACGCTCCTACAATCCACCGTCAACACGGCTCGTGGAGAGACACAGGAAGAAAAGGGGTAGCCCGCTGTCGACGCGTGGTCCTCTCGAGTATAAACACGAGCTTCAATATCAGAACAAAAGCAAGCGTTAACGTATTCCGTGCGAGAGAAGGTGGGCATTGCTGTGAAGAGGGCCTCTTCAAGAGAGCAGCCGTTTGTGAGGAATGCAAATCCGAATGGTTCTGATACAATCTGCTCCCTATGATTGAAATTTAGTCTAGCAACTTTCACTCCTCCTAACCTAACCAATCGAACTTGCATCCCTCCCAAAAGAACCGGCCATCCGAGCGTAGAAGCAAGTGCGAAATAAAAGTATCGGTGCGCTTCTCGATACCGCAGATGTACCTACCTAAGTAGCATTTCTGACGGAAAAAAATTGTCCTGCTTTTGGGCCTGGCGTAGACCTTTGGCAGGTAGGTATCTATTTCAAAAGGCAGTGCCACCCGTGGATCCAGTAAGACCGTCCCCGGTCCGTGCTATACCAGACAGTTTTCTTCCAGTGAAAATCAGTAAATTTGCAAGCGCAATATCTTAAAAACCAGTGAAAATAAAGTGTATACATTAAAGCTTATTGAATTTGTCTTGGAACGCACTATCAACTCAGGTGTTCAAAAAAAAATAGTTCCATTTGAAAAACCGAACTTGACCATCGTATCTTTTAAAATAATAATCGATAAAAAAATTCGTTCGCGCTAATTAATTGGCCCCCTCGAACCATGCAATTCCCTATTTTTTTTATATTTTTATCTCCAATAGTTTAGGAGAAAACCGGCTGTCCAGTCTTCCCGCGGACACCCTGTAGATATGAAAAATCTTTATTCTTTTCGTTTGATATTTAATTTTGCAACTACGCAATGAATTCAGTACGGTTTGCATTATTATTTGATAAGATCTGTAAATGAATAAAACATGACTATTTAGGAATAGATAACCTACGAGGTTATCTTTCACTTTTCTGCACTTATGAATGTGATTTAACGAATTTTGTAACAACATACAACTTGCCATCGTAGAGTTAAATATTGGGCATAGTTTAATAATGCAACATTAAAATTTTTATTATAAAATGTTAATCTAATTACCTAAATATTGATAATTCATCCTTTAATAAATTATACAACTGTTAATATTTATTGCATAAAGATATTAGGGTGTATTATCAATAATTTTCATAACACAATTTCTTTTTATCAATTTTATTATGTATTACACGTACGTTCATACCTTAAATAAGATGAGCTTATTAAATACTTGCCGTACGATTTTTACAACTTTTTACAATGCACAGTGGCATTGTAAAAACAAATATATATCTCTTTTTTCTCAAATATGCTATAATCCACTGACGCTCTTGCTAGTCACAGTACAGGGTCAATGTTTTATCCTGCACCCCGGGTCCTGCAACAGGTAAAATGGCAACAGCGCTTCACGGACGCATTCCACTACAATCATGCACGGAGCTTCGAGAATTTTGGGATGATCTCTTTCAAATTAACGTCGCAAAGAGGTATTTAGAATTTCCCGGCCCGGGTTGAAAAATTTGGGTCCTTTTTCGTATAACTTTTGAACTATAAAAGATATCGGCTTGCAATTTACTCCGACAAATGAGGAAAAATTATTCCCTCTTAATGATGGATAATTTAACATATTTTACGTTTACTTAATTTTTTTCTATCAATTTTTTAACCGTAATTGTTGTAAAAAGCTTTTGCAAACTATTTATTTGATACTGTATTTAATGCTGTTTTTAAAATTCGTGGTGTTGATAAACAATCGGCTAGTTGTTTCTGTATCACTACTTTCATAAATTGAGAAATTAAATTTTTATTCAATTATGTGTTAGTTCTGCAGACCTCAGAATCTATTGTTCTGGTTTTCTTTTTTATGATTTTATCCTTAATGCAGTGCATGCCTAAATAAGACGTAAGGTGTAACTAATGAGTCGTGTCTTTGATTGTAGCAGTGTTTGAATTTTTTTCTAGAATTTTTGTGTCTGAATTTTTTAGCTACTCAACGCCACGCCTATACCGGCTTCCGTTAATGTCATTTTTTAGAACGATGCGCTATTATTGTAGCTTTTACACGCAGGTAGCGAAAAATCTCTCCGTACAAGGGTATAGCGCCGCGGTCAACCCTGTCGTAGCTACAATTTTTTAAATTGAGACGGGTACGAGATCAGTCGACATTATTTTGAAACCTCATTACAGTAATCTAGGGTGCGGGTGTTAAACCGATCATAAACGCGGAGCGCGTGGCTCGATTACCTGGATCGGGAAATTCCCAATACCTAGCTCTTTGTGACGTTAATTTGAAAGAGACCATCCTAAAATTTGCGAGGCTCGAACATCACTGCTGTCCAGCGGTCGCTGGCAGCTCTCCGCTGGACCGGTGCATGGTTGTAGTGGAATGCGTCCGTGAGGCGCTGTTGCCATTTTAAAAGTTCGCGCGAGCCCGGGTTGCAGGATAAAACGCTGACCCTGTATTCACAGTCTACTCTTTCACTGCCTTTCACACTGCGTCTGACTCACTCTTATTCGATGAGAATAAGAATGCGCTTGCGCTATCGCAACCAATCGCCAGTGCGGCACCAGAGTATCACGTGACCATGGTTCCCCGCTGTTACGTCCGAAATCGAGATTTGGGATTGATGATTGACTTCGCAACGTAAAGAGAGGGATCTTGCCCCGTCGCCTCCAGAGCGCAACCGTAATCCCTAAGGCCGGTCACGCTTTTTAGAGTAACTGTGCAGGGCAGGTGGATTGGCAATTTAAAAAGATGGAGAAGGAAAAGAAGAGATGTGCGTTTCGTCTTAGGACCGTCAGCCAGACTCATCAGTAGGGCTATAGCTGACGGCCCCGTGCCCTAGACACACGGGGACTAAGAGGAAATAAACTTGGAACTTGTATATATACGATCGAGAGTAGACGATAGGACTTGCGAGAAGAGTAGACCTCTAGCGGCGCCGGCGGAGACGTACCGGCGCGACCCATGGTGGGGCCGGGACGTCACACCCGCACTCCCTGAAATGCTTCACTCCCCTCAACCATTGCTACGTCCCTATATTCCTATGTCCATGAGAGGATCGCACCATCTACCCTGCGTGGTCCGGGAAAACGGACCTCCTCCCGGAGGGAGGAGGCAATGGCTTGGGATGGCCGTCTCTATATGGTACGCATTAACACACCAGGATTCAGGAGACACATGTTTTACTTTAGAAGTTTCAATGTCTCGTAATCAAACATTCGCACATGGATGACGGATCGTCAGAATAATCTACTACAGTAGGTTCTGAACTTCTCATGATATGAATTTATTATGTTCTTAGCGGTGACGCTAATAAGTAATTTAGGATCGGTCCAAGCGTACCCTGTATCCGCCGCGCGAGGGTTAAAGTGTTGCCATACTAAATGTCACCATGTAAATCTGAGTATTTTTGGATCCGAATCAGGATGCTTTTGTATCCGAACAATACATAAAAATAAAAATAAGTATAAATAAAAAAGAATCTTATGGTTGCAATTATAAAACTGAAGATCACATCGAAAGTTTTGAGAAACAGGCAACTTAGAAGTGTATGGCAATCGTTAATGACCTTCTTTGAACAAAAATGTTGCCAGGCACCTAATAATAATGCGTCCGTGCTAAGTTATCTGTCAAACCTCGAAACCAGTCATGCCAATCTCCACTCACTTCGCGCTGTGGAGTTCCGTTCCGTTTGGGCATGCGTATCAGAGACTTCACTGCTAATCTGTAGACTTAAACAATAGTACTTCAATAGTGTGGTCCACCCACCTCGTTCACTAACCAATTTCTCTCCTATCGAATAGATACCCGGGAAATGTATATTTATAAAGGCTCGCGACATTCCCCATAAGGATCAAGTTTTTGTTGCTCAGGGCAGTTGCGATTGGGAACAATAAGTATTTCACCCTCCGGATCAACAGGTAAATCAGGCAGCTCCGGTGCAAGCGGTACAGGCGTCGTCATACTGTCAATCATTGTAGATGTTGGAGTAGAATTATTTGTGTCGGTTTCCGGCGTGGATAAAGTACCCACTGTTATCAAGATCAAAGAGAATGTCAAGCAGAAACACTTTAAAATGTTCATCCTTCCGACTGATTAAAAACTTGCTCCGCCGACGAACAAAAGTCAAGCCGATTAACGTTCGAACTGCGTTCAGATCCGCGGAGAACCTCTTTTATAAGGCGCGAACGAAGATTGCCAGGAAGCCTTCACTTGCTTTGTTTTGTTTTTTCCCAGTCACTATGCCCATCTATCGGCTGAACCGGTTCCACTGATGAAGGTTATAGTTAATTAATGCCTAGGAATTTTCCTTGTGCATTAAATGCTCGAGTGTTTGAAGGTTGCACATTATGTTTTGCAGTCTTTACTGACAGGCAAAAAGTTGACCGGACTGACCAATTAATTTGATATTTGTGCGCAAAGACTGTGATAATACACTCCTCACATTAATTAGAGGATCACCTCTAGGAGCCCGAAAAATAGGGGCAAGTTCCCATGGTCATAACTCCGGTAAAAATAGTCGTATTGATATTTTAAAAATACGGTTTGAAAGCGTGGAACCTCTACTTTCAGTTGCTTTTTCCAAATTTTAGATGCATTGCTTTTCGGTAAAGTTATAGCAATATAAAGAGCACTTGGTCAATTTTAAAAAAATTTCTTAAACTTTGCGATGTTCCACGGCGTGCATTAAATTTTTTACACACATTCCATTCACACCACTCGAATGCGGCTACTTTCCTGTGTAAAAAACGAGTAATAAATTTCTTGTGCGATTTTTTTTGGCCGAGTTATTCAATTTTGAAGCAAAAACCGTTTTTTTTACTTTACTTGCTTCTAGCAAACGAAGAGATCATCGTAGAACGTTCCTGGAAAAACCATTAGAAAGATCAGACTTTTCTCTTTAGGACGCATCTTCGACTTTTTCGATTCGGTTAAAATTTGGGTCTCTGATGTCCTTTCCAAAATATGCTTAAAAATTGCACAAATTCCATTTTCTCTTCAACTCGCTGTATCTTCGCGAGAGATGATCGGAACGTCATTGTCTTAAACTCATTTTAAAGCGGAAAGTCTGCTGATTCTTTTGAGTGCCCCCGGAACCGGCTGCGATAATTTCTTACCGGTGGCCTTTCAGTTTGAAGTTACCTTTTCGGAAAACTTACGAGGTGGCTTCAGCGGCTGCGTGGCTGCCGTACCGCTAGCATCAGCATCACCGATGGCATATTGCGTGGAAGCATGTGTCATATGTGTGTGCACACACAGGAACCTTCGGTAGCGTCGGCGTAACTCGGCTCGCTTTCGGCTGCTATCGTCACTTATGTCGACGGGTGGGGATACGAACAAGAGCTTTCGCTTCCGCGGGGACGACCGACATCGCGACACATTTTGTAGCCGTGTTTTTTCGAAACGGTAACTTCAAACACAAAGGCCACAGGTAAAAATTTATCGCAGCGGGTTCCGGTGGCACTCAAAAGAATCGGCAGACTCTCCGCTTTAAAATGAGCTTAAGACATTGATGTTCCGATCATCCCTCGCGAAGATACAGCGAGTTGAAGAGAAAATGGAATTTGTGCAATTTTTAAGCATATTTTGGAAAGGACATCAGAGACCGAAATTTTAACCGAATCGAAAAAGTCGAAGATGCGTCTTAAAGAGGAAAGTCTGATCTTTCTATTTGTTTTTTCAGGAACGTTCTACGATGATATCTTCGCTTGCTAGAAGCAACTAAAGTAAAAAAAACGGTTCTTGTTTCAAAGTTGAATAACTCGGCCAAAAAAAATCGCACAAGAAATTCATTACTCGCTTTTTACACAGGAAAGTAGCCGCTTTCGATTGGTGTGAATGGAATGTGTGTAAAAAATTTAATGCACGCCGTGGAACATCGCAAAGTTTAAGAAATTTTTTTAAAATTGACCAAGTGCTCTTTATATTGCTATAACTTTACCGAAAAGCAATGCATCTAAAATTTGGAAAAAGCAACTGAAAGTAGAGGTTCCACGCTTTCAAACCATACTTTCAAAATATCGATACGACTATTTTTACCGGAGTTATGACCATGGGAACTTGCCCCTATTTTTCGGGCTCCTAGAAGTGATCCTCTAATTAATGTGAGGAGTGTATTTACCGTGGATCGGTGGAAAAAAGTAAAAATCGGATGTTTCCACCGAGAACCAAATATGCGAAACGTTGTGATAAAGAAAAAAACCTACAAAATGATCTATTTCAATGTATTAGGTTGCATACGTATATATAAAAAATTACTCCCCACTGTGTCGTAGGAAAATGTGTTTTTAGAACGCATTCTATAGTTTTCATAATGCAATATTTCCCTCTTGCATTCTAATACTGCCGGCTATGCATCACTAAGTAATTACCCAGCTATCTATAATTTCGGAACCTCAGTAGAACAAGTTTACACCCTCAGACAAAACCATGTAATTCCGAATTTATTGCACAAGGAATATTTTCAGGCATTAATAAATTAAAGCCTCCGCTAAGTAGTTGGGCCGGTTCCGCAAATATGCGAATATAATCAGTGGAAGAATACCGAAACAAAGCAAATGAAAGCTTACTGGCAATCTACATTCCCGCCTTATAAAAGGGGACATCCACGGATCTGAATGCAGTTCGAATGTTCGTCGGCTGAGCAACGTTTTAATCAGTCAGAAGGATGAACATTTTAAAGTGTTTCTGCTTAGTAATCTCTTTGATCTTAATGACAGTGGATACTATATCCGTACCGGAATCCGAAATAGATTATTCGAGAGGTACGTCTACACGACGACACTTTTGTGTCTAGATCAAGTGTCTTTTGTGTCTAGCTAGAGCTACTTGCAGTGTCTTCAGTCTAACTCTAGCTGCAACTTTCGCGACGATAGGTCGAATTCAGTGTTGTGGACTGCTCTAGGCAGTTTCCAAACTTTCGGAATTTTTTTTGAGTGTCATATACACTTGATCTAGACACAAAAGTGTCGTCGTGTAGACGTACCTTATTACAAAGATTCGCCCTAATCCGACGACTCTAGTGGTTCAGCTCCAATCCATATATCGTGCCCCCCGCCGTACTATGTGTCCCGGGAATAAAAGACGTGATACTAGGGGGAAATGTCGCAACCCTGTGTAAACTCCCATTTTCTGACTATCTGTTGGGAAGGAGCATATTTGTTAGTGAATAAGGTGGGTAAACGTTACTATTCAGGTACTATTATTTAGGTGTACAGAGTAGCTGTGAAGTCTTTCATATGCATTCGTAAACGGAAAGGTACCCTAGAGCGCGAATTTTCCGGGGATTGTTATGACTAGTTACGGAGTTTGGCAAGTGATCTAGTATGGATGTATTAGTACTGCTTGGCTTGCAACGTAAAACATTCTATAGGCTAATTTATTTTCAAAACCACTTCTTGATTCCTCCTGCAAAACTCACTATTGTTTGTCATAACAATACATACCTTTTGTGAGATAAAGATTTAAAACAGGTGAATATTTTTGCAATGAAATACAGAGTGGAACAATGTTATTTTGTCATTTTGATTATTCCTGGCTGTAATGCAGCGATTAAAATATTCTTTTGTGGCCAGTTTTGTTTAGAGAAGGCTACTACTTGCTTGTAGTATATTTTTCAGTCGCCTTTTTCTTTTAAATTCTTCGTTGTGACCATATGGTCCATTTTCGTTTATTTTTCAGCAAATACTGTACTGTTCATGATCAAAATAATCGAGGACACAAACACATGGTGAGATGGCACTGATATTACAATTCAGAAGGAGGTGTGAAAGGAAAATGTGAAAGAATATTTCTTCAAAAGATGCTTTTGAAAAAATCTATTTTGAAAATATTATTATTTAATATTATTAATCCTTTAAACCAACCAAACTAAGTTTATTAAGCCATTAGGGTAAATCCGGGAGACGCGATCGGGCTGGAGAGTTGGTTGAGTCGCTATATTTCAGACTCTATACGTAAAAATGCGTTAAAGTGCAGAGCAATTACTTCTCTAGAAGTCAAACAGTTGAATGAATAGCGTCATTTCGCTTTCTTCTGTGTTTTTCTAGATTTATAGGCTTTCAAAGGTAAATTGAGGTTACCTTTAACCTCTTTTGTCAAACAGCGGTGTACAGAATCGTATTTAAAATATACTTCTAAGTTTATTTTCGTTTAATGTTTGGGATAATAAGATAGTAGAGATATTGAGGGACAATCCAGCTAAAGTATTTGGCCATATTAACTCTTCCTCTCAGAGCTAACGAGAAGACCATCGGGAGAAGTGGTCAGATGTCATGATTTCAGTTTTCAACCCGATTTACAGACAATATTGTCTTAAAGCATATATCGACCAATTTTTCTGAATCAGTATAAAATTCTGAACATATAGGTTTGTTCTGATAAAATAAGTAATTTCTATATTAGTTTTAATAGCCATTTTATATTAGGTCAACCGCGTCTCCCGGATTTACCCTATTAATAAAAGAAAGAAAATGACAATTGTTATATTATTAATTTTTGAAGATTTGCGTAAAACGGTAGAATAGTGAAATGAGGTTTTGTGAATCTGTATCCACCATATTGGAATACGCAGTACGCAGTTGATCAGCCCTCTCCAGAAGAGCCGAGAGTCCCGAGACTACCGCCGCTGGACGTCATTGAAGCCGCTAGGTAGAACCTAAAATCCTTTCAGTTCATCGGCCACGCGGTCAGACACGGCGGCCATTTTGTATCATTGCACCGCCGGGTCTGTTTCTATAAGTGCGTTTCTGCTGGTCACACCAGCCCCATAGCCTTGTTACGCGCGCGAACGCTTTCGCCAGATCCGTGCGTCAATAGCCATTATAAGCCACGGAGTATCGTGTCTTCCGTCACGCGCGTTGTGCGAAGAAAATAAATTCAGTGTCAAATTAAAGCCGCAATCTCAAAATGTCTAACTCAGACGGCAACGCAAACCCGCCATTGCTTTCTGCAGAGCCCGAATCGGCCACTGCGCAAGCGCCGCCCGCGGTTCCTAGCGTTCAACCGCTCATAGATGCGTATCGCGTACCAAAGATTCCCGGGTTTTTCCGCGATGACCCAGGGCTTTGGTTTTACCAAGTCGAGGCGTCGTTTCGCACCGCGCGTCTATCCGACGAACGTACGAAGGCGGACACAATCGTCGCCGCCCTCGACGCAGAAATCGTTGTTAGCTTCCGCGATTTGCTAATAAATGTGTTGGGTAATGCGCAGCATCGCCAGAGGGCGCTGCGGCGCGTGGTGTGTGGGGAACGCGTCGTGCGGCTCCCTCTACTCGGTTCCCCCACCTCGGTATGTAGAGTGGGGAGAGAGCGAAAACGGTGGCTTCGGCGTCATGGCGTTATTCCCTTGGAGAATCCACCAGGTAGAGGATTCAAGTTCCAGCTCTCGCGGAGTACAAATATATTACGTATTGAGTTTAAGTAGTTATTCTATCCTGAACACGTCTTTCTCTCCGTTTCGATAAGTGGCTGCGTAGTTAGCCAACGGAGGTTTGGTTAAGGCCAACAGTGGTGACCCCGACATGATAACCGCATCTAAGGTCGGTATCAAATATATTGGCCGGTGAATTCGTTTTCGGGAACAGCGATCGAGGAGAAATCAGCCACCACCATCTGACGATCGTGGATTTGTCAGTTGGAGTTGCGTGGTCCTCGCAGGGTATGGTGGGGTAACGGGAACGCTGCTCGGCTCCGTCTGAACCTAGCCGTTTGGCTGTTATTTATTCTTAGCGTAATAGTTGTGTGCGTTACGAAGCTATGCGTAGACCAATACGAGATGAAGCTATCGAGAAAGTATCAATGTTCTAACCAATAAAGCTCCTGAATTTTTTCGTAGCTAACGCACACCTATTCTGATGTGTGTATTTCTACACTGACAGCTCGGTTTGGTCTACATCCCAGAAGCTTGGCACTATCCCCACCATTTCTGGCTCACTCTTGTTCTGCGAAGGCGAGAGCGAGATGGAACGAGAGCGAATCAGAAAACGTTGAGAAAAGGAGCACCGAAGCACGCAAACTGTGTGGTGGGAGAATACCCCTCACGAAACTCACCGGCCAATATATATGATACCGACCTTAGTTCTTGATTGCAACATCATAATCTGCGAGAGCATCTCGCCGTCGACATCGACGAGTTGTGTGGACGTCGTGCGGATTCGTGGCAAGAATTTTACTGGAACCGCTGGATATTCTGCTCGACGTGCTGGCGTCCTGGCAGAGCTTCAACTTCACGGAGTTCGTTACTGGCGAGCAATCACGTGCTTTCGCTGTATGGTACACAGCGCACCGAGCCGATCACCGACATCGGGACCTGTCCGCAGCTGCAGTTGGGTCTTCGATTGCTGAATTGCGTGAAGCCAACGACACCGGCGCCTTTCTATTTCCTGGTGGAAATTCAGTCGCCGAGGACATCGACGTCGTCGCCGTTCTAGGACGCAGTGTTACCTTCTTTCCGGCGCCGTGGCGTGCGGCCGTTTCCACTAGGTGCTCACCCTGTAGCGTCCCCGTGAGGTATTTGCGTAGTGGCGTGGCCCCGAATTGCGTTTCATCGGAGGCGCCGCCATTTTGTGTTCAGCGCGTGTCTCGGGTCATTCGAGCAGCGTGGGTCGTGAAGTGCCGCCATTTTGATCGTGTGGTGCCCCGTGTTCGACGGGATTTTCGATATGTGGGTCAATTTACGGCAGCCGTGTGTCGTCACGGAACGCGTTCGGTGCGTGATCATCGTGTTCCGGTTTGTATAGGATTCGCGTTTTCCTCCTCTTGCGTTGGGGACATTGTCGCGGTTTCGCGAGCGTCTCCGCCATTATGACCGATCGGGATTCCACGAATTCGATAACCGATGTCGAAGCCCAATTACGGGAAGCGAAACAACGTTTGGCCGAAATGGAGGCTGAACGCGCCGCCGAGCGCTTATCGCTCGGGATGTCCCGTATTGACGCGTACCGGGTTCCGAAAATTCCGAACTTTTTCCCATCCGATCCCGCACTGTGGTTCGTTCAGGTCGAAGCATCATTGCGTAATTCGCGGATTACTGTAGAAAGTACCATGGCAGACGTAGTGCTTGCCGCGTTGGATGCTGAGGTTGTTGCTTGTGTCAAAGACATCATTTTAATGTCTCCACCGCCGACGGACATTTATCATCGGGTTAAGGCTCGCATTATCGGGACGTTCGCGGCGTCCGCGGAGAGCAACCTGCGCAAGTTGCTTAAGGGACAAGTATTTACTGACGGCAAGCCGTCGCTTGTACTGAGTCGCCTCCGGAACCTTAACGGTGGCCAGTGTGACGACGCAGTGATTAGATCAATATTTTTAGAACAATTACCTGCGAACCACCGGGCGATACTCGCTGCAACAGGCACGGATGACTTGGACCGACTAACTGCGATTGCAGATAAAATTGCCGATAATGCGGGCAACGGTGATGTGCAAATTGCGTCTGCCTCTAAAGCTTCGTCACCCCCATCATTGGAGGACGAGGTCGTGCGATTGGCATCTTGCATGGCAGAATTGTCAAAAAAGGTGGAACAGTTGTCGAAGTCCTCGAACTCGAGTAGGTCGCGTCAACAGTTTCGTTCCAAGTCGCGTGCGGGTGGCGCACGTCGAAAGCGCTCCCAGTCTCGGCATAAGTCCGGGCTTTGCTACGCGCATCGGAAGTTTCCGAACAACCCGACATCATGTCGCGAATGGTGCACGCATTACGCGAGCTGGAAGGAAAAAAACTAGACGTTCCTTCCTGCTCGGGGGCGTCCAGTGAAGGAATTGATTTACAGAATCGTCTCCACGTGCGCGACCGCGTAACGGGTCAGTCCTTTCTGATCGACACTGGGGCGGACATCTCCTTGCTTCCGGCGAACCCGAAGATCGACGTTAAGCCTATGGGTCGCAAGCTCTTTGCTGCGAACGAGACGCGAATAGATACGTTCGGCGAGTCCCTCCGCGAGTTGAATTTGGGTCTGAGGCGTCCGTTCCACTGGAATTTTTGTATCGCGGCAGTGCCGCACGCGATAATCGGGGCCGATTTATTGAAGCATTACGCTCTGCTCGTTGATTTGGGGAGACGTAGGCTCATCGACTCCGTGACGAAGTTGTATACTCTGGCAGTCGCCAGGGTCGTTCCTTTCCAGGCGGTCAGTTCGGTCGTTCCTGGCTCGGGTTTTGCCGGATTGCTCGCGGAATTCCCGGAGATCACGGAATCTTCTCGGGTCGCTCCCCCGGGGGATCAAGACGTCTTGCACTATATCATGACGACGGGACCGCCGGTCGCACAGCGTCCGCGGCGCTTGTCGCTCGAGAAACTCAAGGCGGCGAAGGCCGAGTGCAGGGCCTTGGTCGCGGCTGGTATTTGCCGCCCATCCAGCAGTCTATGGGCCAGTCCCATTCATTTGGTCTTAAAGAAAGATGGGACGTGGAGGGTCTGTGGCGATTACCGCAGATTGAACGCGGTCACCACGCCTGACCGTTATCCAATTTCGTCAGGACAATGCAGAAGAACTTCAGGTTGCCAGCATCAAGGGGGTGGAAACGGAACTCCTCCAGTTGAGGAATCTCTGCATCGATTCATTCAGGAAAGAGGTCCGCAATAAGCTGAAGAAAGCAACCAGGGAAGACGAACTCTTGAACTCTGTGTTCCAAGCCATCAGGGAAGGTTGGAACACAACCGAGGACTCGGAGGCCGTGCGGCATTTCAAGAGGCGGTCGGAGCAGCTCACCATAGTCGACGACACTCTGCTATTCGACGATAGAGTGGTCATTCCCGAGAAGCTGAAACCAACAATTTTAGCCACTCTCCACAAGGGGCACCCGGGAATCCGTCGTATGAAGCAGCTCGCACGTGAGTACTGGCCGAAGATGTCAGAGGACATAGAGCGCCTCGTCCGTCAGTGCGATTCCTGCGCCATCACGCAGAAGCCGCTACGGATAGTACCGCTAGATCCATGGCCCATCCCGTCACATCCTTTGGAGCGGGTTCACATCGACTTTGCAGGCCCTATTAATGGTCAATACGTGCTAGTGTTCGTGGATGCCGACTCCAAATTCTTAGATGTGGCACTCGCATCCACGATTTCGGCGAGCCGTACCGTTGAGTTGTGCCGCGAAATCTTCGCAAAGTACGGGGCCCCGGACATCGTCGTGACGGACCACGGTACGCAGTTCACTTCGGAGACATTTGCCACCTTTTGCAAGGAGCTAAACTGCACACACCTCATGTCTGCTGTAAACCATCCTCAATCAAACGGCCAGGCTGAAAGGATGGTCGACACAATTAAGAGGGCCATAGCCAAGGATCCCTCCAACTGGAGGAGGCAACTGTTCGATTTTCTCTATAGTTATAGGTACACGCCCTCCTCAGCGACTCCCGACGGGAAATCTCCGGCGGAAATTCTGTTTGGCAGGCGAATGAATTCCCCATTCAAGCTGCTGCCGGGGCCCACAGTTGACGAAGCTTCCACGTCCGACTCTGTCCTTGGGAAACAACGAGCCATGGAGAAGCAGTTCGCCAAACACCACGGTCTTCCACGGCGTCTCTCGGTGGAAGACCGGGTGGTGGTTTTGACCAGGAAGAACAAACGCGAATGTGGCAACGTTTGCAAGATCCTGGCCGAGACGCGTTATTCAGTACGTCTCGACGTTGGTGGAATCGTCGACCGCGACATCAATCACATCTGGAGGGGTGGTACGGATACTCCAAACCCTCCAAGGGAAGATGTGGATGACTGATCAGTCCTCCAACCTCCCCCAGTCCAGGGTCCTGAGCCTCCAACGGAACCTCCAGCGGAACCTCCAGCGGAACCTCCGGTGGAGCTTCCCGTAGGTCAAAGCTCCCAGAGCCGGACCCCTGTGGAGGTCGCTATCCAGCCAACTCCTGCGAGGCCTGTTCGGAAAAGGGCCCCAGTAAAGAGGCTGATCTTGGACCCAGCCTCCAACTCCTATACCGCATGGGAACCTTAGGAGGGAGATGTTGGGTGGTGGAGGCCCGCATGCATCCGGGGCCGGGCAGTCGCAACATGGCCGTTAGCCTATACATACAACGCGTATACTTGTACCCTTGCTCATTGTTCTATTAGATTTAATTGTCTTGTTACCACTGTGTTCACTGCGGTCATAATTACACCTTCCGCGTCTCCTCGAAGAACCCAACAAAATCCAAACCTCGAAAACCCGTACACGCAGATTAAAGAGCGTGTGTTAACAACGTACTCTGCTTCGTCGGAGAGCAGACTGCGGCAATTATTGAAGGGGCAGGTTCTACCAGACGGGAAACCTACCCAGATTTTAATGCGTCTGCGAAACCTCGATGACGGCCGGTGTAGCGAATCCGTAATGAAGGCCATATTTTTAGATCCGCTACCGGTAAACTGTAGAGCGATCCTTGCGGCTTCGAAAATCACGAAATTGCAGGACATCGCGGCTCTCGCGGATAAAATCGCCGAGACAACGATCGTGGGTTCTCCATATACCCCACCCGTGTTTGCCGCGGCTCGCGCGAATCAAACCGTCGAGGCTACGAACGTGGGGCCTCAATACGCCGCGCCTGTATCCGACGTAACGCCCTCCACGCTAGAGGCCAAGTTCGATAAACTAGCTAGCGAATTTGCGAAATTATCGAGCCAAGTAGGACGTCTCGCGAATGACATAAGCTCCCGCCGGCGTACACCGTCGCGGTCGCGTCAAACGAAGGAGGGAAAAAGAAGCCCTTCGCGTAGTAGAGAACTATGTTGGGCACACAAGAAATTTGGGAAGGAGGCGCGATTCTGCAAGGGTAATTGCTCCTGGGAAGAACAGAAGGCCTCGGAAAACTAGACCGTCCCTCCATCGCGGAGACAGATGCGGGGGAAGCGACATCGCGAAGTCGTCTTCACGTGCGCGACCGGTATTCCAGTCAGCTCTTTTTAGTCGATACCGGTGCGGACATTTCGCCATGACCTGCTCCCGACAAGGGCAGACCTGAGCCCAGCGCTTACAAATTGTACGCCGCGAATAATACTATAATAAATACGTACGTTGAAACGCGACACGTACTCGACCTGGCCTTGAGACGACTAATTGCGTGGAATTTTTGTATTGCCAATGTGCCGCACCCGATCATCGGGGCGGATTTAATCAAGCACCACGGTCTCATTGTAGACCTTAGGAGACGCCGCCTTACTGACGCCTTGACGAGCATATATACTCTGAGCGTCATGAGACCAGCCTGTCTTACCGCGATTCACACCGCGAACCCAACCAATCGGTACGCGCGAATCCTGACGGATTTTCCTGAAGTAACAGGCCTAGCCCAACAGACTCCTATCGGATCGCTGAGCGTCTTTCACTACATAGTGACTCAGGGGCCGTCGGTATCGGGATGCGCAAGGCGATTGCCTCCCGAAAATTACGGGCCGCGAAACTAGAGTTCAAATGGTTGGTCGAGGTGGGCATCTGCAGGCCGTCCTGCAAGGCCGTCCTGCAGGCCGTCCTACAATCAAAAAGAAAAACGGCCAATGGCGTATATGTGGCGATTTCCGTTTGCTGAACGCCAAAACAGTTCTGGATAAGTATACCGTACCCCATGTACACGACTTTGCGTCAAATCTGCACGGGAAGACCATCTTTTCGTCTCTTGTTTTGCACGGCGCGTACCACAAGATACCGGTGGCTCCCGAGGACGTACCCAAGACTGCGGTCATTACCCCTTTCGGGTTGTTTGAATATCTGGCGATGCCTTTCGGGCTTCGAAACGCGAGGCAAACGCTACAACGGTACATTCACCAGGCCCTTGGCGAGTTGGATTTCGTTTTCGTGTATATTGACGACATACTCATCGCGTCTTCGTCGCCGGAAGAGCACGCCGCACATATTGGAACCATGCCCAAACAACTTTGAAATTTCCATTTACGAGTAAACTTTGAGAAGTGCCAATTCGGAATGCCGGAACTGTAATTTCTCGGGCACGTGGTAAACCGCGAGGGATTGAAGCCTACCCCTGACAAAGTCGAGGCAATAAAAAAATACCCGCGACCGCGTACAGTCGTTGAGCTTCGCCGTTTTTTGGGTATCGCCAACTTTTACAGGCGCAGTTTGCCTCGGGCTGCCGCCGCTCAGGCGCTCCTGAACGGCTACCTACAAAACTAACGTAAAAACGATAAAATTGAGATCTCATGGACCGCGGGGGCGGAGGCCGCGTTCTGCCAAATTAAAAAAAATCTGGCAACCGCGGCGATCCTCGCGCACCCCTGCGACGGGGCGACCACAAAGGTCGTACCGATGCGTCCGATTTCTCGATGGGTGCGTCACTCGAGCAAGCCCTCGACAAGGACTGGAAACCTCTCGTGTTTTTCTCGCGTAAATTCACTCTAGCACAGTGCCGCTACAGCGCGTATGATCGCGAACTAACCGCTATTTACGAGGCAATCAAATTTTTTAGACATTTCTTCGAAGGTCGCGATTTCGCAGTGGCGACGGGCCACAAACCGTTAATATACGCCTTCATGCAACGGGCCGACAAGGCATCCCCGCGGCAGGCTCGGCAATTGTCGTACAGCGCCCAATTTACCACTCGCATCGAACATCTCCCCGGCAGCGAGAACGTTGTCGCGGACCCGCCCTCGCGGATCGAATCGTTGCGTCTTGCAACCGAATTTAGCTTAATCAAACTCGCCAAGGAGCAAGAAGCCGACTCGCAACTCAAAGAAATACAAAAGTCAGAGACCTCCATTCTCTCATTAAAAAGACTAATGCGGGGACCGGAGCATACACTTTTGTATTGCGAAATGTCCGGCGAAGTAATTCATCCTTATATTCCAGTGTCGTTGCGTCCCCGGGTTTTCGACACCTTTCATAGACTCGCACATCCGGCCGCGAGGGTTACGGACAGGTTGGTTAGGTTGAGATACGTCTGGCCCGACAGGCTAAAGTATTGCGACATGTTCGCACGATTGTCTTACGTTATTGTCTTACCTTGATCGACCGATTCACGCGGTGGGCTGAGGCAGTGCTTCTAAAAGAAACTTCGGCTCAAACCGTTTCGCGCGCGTTTTACCATCAATGGATCGCGCGCTACGGGTCACCCGAGATTTTAACCACCGACCAAGGCGCGCAGTTCGAATCGCAGATATTCACCGCACTACTGTCATTGACCGGATGCCACCGTATACGCACGACTGCCTACCATCCCGCCGCTAACGGTATGATACAGCGGTGGGATCGAACTCTAAAATTGACATTAATGTGTCATGTTAGCGCAAGTTGGACGCGCGTGCTGTCCACCGTATTACTCGGACTCCGCAATCACGTGCGCCTCGATAATAATAATAATAATAATAATAATAATACGTCTTTATTACACCAACAAATTGCCTTTGAGTAGTACGGATTTAGTTTTTTTTTTGCGGCGCACAGGGCGGAATTCACCAAAATGCTGTTTTAAAATCCTACCCCACTGATCTAACGAGTAATTAAACTTATAATTATGTGAGCTTACGACCCATACAGCACACTCTTGTTGCAGCATCTTTGCAGGATAGTTGCGGCGCAAGATGGCAACGAGCCACGCAAGGATGCCGCAACTATGCAGCAATAATTCTATGTCCGCCTGCTGCAAAGTTGCACGGCAACTTTGAGGCAACTTCGCACAGTAACTTTGAGGCAATAGGTATTCAAATGAATAAAAAAAAATAAATAATGCCAACAGTGAGATGCGAACTGACGACCCCGTGGTTACTAGTCGGGAGCGCTAGGCACAAGCCCACGCTATTCGTTGGTGATTACTTTCAATCAAATGTATATATGTACACTCCACATTTTTCAAAGTCGATTTTTTCGAATTTGGCTGAATTCTTACTACTTTGGAAAATTAAAGTCCGAGTGAAGACCTTCGCGTACACTAAGTATAAACAATTTCTGACAAAGTTGCGGTATAGTTGCGGCAAAAGCTGTGGCAAAGTTGCGGCAAACCTGCGGCAAAAGCTGTGGCAAAGTTGCGGCAAAAGCTGTGGCAAAGTTGCGGCAAAAGCTGTGGCAAAGTTGCAGCAAAGTTGCCGCATAGATGCGGCAAATTTGCGGCATAGTTGCGGCATACTTGCGGCATAGTTGCGGCATACTTGCGGCATAGTTGCGGCATAGTTGCGTTGCAAAGTTGCACTGCAACTTTGCCGCAAATATGCCGCAACTATACAGCAACAATTCTATGTCCGCTCCGTGCCATGTTGCACGGCAACGTCGCAGCAACCATCCTGCAACTTTGCCGCAACGAAGTGTGCTGTGTGGGGAGTATCATTACATATTCATATTCTTGATATACACCGCAGCCGCCAGCCTGAAATTTCTCTTTGATCTAGTTAATCTAATATTCACTGGCAATAAGTTATAAAAATGAGTGGCGGCGAATGTAAATGTACCCTGGAATTTCGCTGACTGATGGGGGTGTATTGCTAATTTATTGTCCTGTCTAGTGACGTATGATTGGGTCAGGCGCAACTGACTATTTGTGGTTAAAAGTTCCCTAAGATAAATTGGGTCTCCATCATCCAAAAGCTTGTGGGTTACGCAACAAACGTGAAGTATCCACCGTTGCCTCATGGTAAGCCAGCCAGACAGTTGTAAAAAACACAGGAGTATCACCCGCGGAACATTTGTACCGCTCCGCGCTACGCATTCCTGGCGAATTTTTCCTCCCGGAAGATCTAACCGCGGGTCATCGACCATTCTTGGAGGAATTCCGCGAGCATATGCGCCGGGTACGACCTGTCCCGGTGGCGCAAAAATACAAGAAATGCTCATTTGTCTTTAAAGATCTAAGCACCTGTACTCACGTTGTCTTATTATCAAAAGCTTTCAAAAGGCCGCTTGAACGGCCCTACACAGGACCTTACAAGGTGCTGCAACGCATATCGGACCGCGTGTGCTTGATTGAAGTAAATGGTGGCGCGCGAAGCGTATCGATAGAACTTTTGAAACCGACGTACGTTCTAAGCGAGGAAGCAGCGACCAGCGACGACGAGCGGAGCGGGAGATGCGCACCCGGCGTTAAAAACGTACGCGGTAAAGAAGGTGACATTCCCGTCCAACGCGGCGAACACGAGTAGAAAGTAAATAGCGAGTAGAAGATAAAAACCCAAGTTCCTATGGCAACGTAGTTGCGTTACCACCCGTAGCGTTAGCATGTAAGTGCAATAATGCACAGGTTAGCATGTAAGCGATAACATATCGTATGCAATGTAGCTTAACACAAACGACTTTTCATGTACATACACAGTATTACTGTGTCATGCCCACTTGGGGGGGGGGGGGGAGTATGTAGGGACTGGCGCTGCGAGCGCCACGGAAGTTTCCAGAACCGACGCCGAACGCCATTCGGTTGTCACGTGTCCGTACATATACATCGCTCCGATACTTCTGTACCTGAAATTGTTGAGGTTATTAAAACTATTTTTGTTAATTGTGAGTCATTTATTCGCCTACAAGTGGATCGGCAACCTGGAGCAGAGTAGGCCTGCTCAGAACCATATTCGTCCTCTCGACGGGTACACATATCAGTGACCCCGTCGACTTCAGCCTACAAGAATTTATCCAATCAGGAATGGTTCTGCTGAAAATGCGGTTGCGCAGTTCACGAAAAAGACAAAAGCCGCTGCGTTCTGGTCGCAAGTAAATGTCACCTAGATGTCAATCAATCATAACCTACCAAGTGTCAGTTATCAAAATTTTTTAAATGTCACGAGTTTTCCACCATATAGGAATTATTGTCTCAATTAACAAGGTAAGTCGCTAAAATGTTTTAATAGACTTTTTATGTAGAGCTGATAGAAACGAAGGAGACGCACAGACTTGGAACTTGTCCGGAAAAGGTTCGACAGAGAAGCATCTTCTTACGTGCAAGTTTCTGAAAATTTGTCAAGTAAGGTAAATCGACAACATTTATCAAAAGACATAGCATTAAGAATTAAGAAAATTATGGCGGATTGCTTACAACGTAGAGCTAAGGCTCGGTGCACACGAGCGGCACGCGTCATTTTGCAGTCGCGTCAATATGCCGCTGCGTCTTGCGCGTCCAGTACGGCGCTGCGTCTAGCGCGTCCTTTGATACGAGCTGCAAGTGTTAATTTTGATTCTCCATCAGTTTCAATCTAACCATGGAGACGTTAGCACGTACGAAACAAAAAAATAAATTTATTCACTTGTATATTTGTTATAATATCCTATATGGATCTCAACGAAAAAGAAAATATTGGGTTCATCCTTTCAACAGTGCACGTTTCCTTAAAGGAGCATTCAGGACTATATTCAGTGATTTAAGAGAGCGTGAGTCAAATTTTTTTAAACTATTTTCATAGTAAAATGTTGCTGTGTACTTCACAATTTCGTTGGAGACCGTGATGGATACACAGAAGAAGATACCTACTCAATTATCGGTTTACGTGATGTAATCAATGAGGTACCCCACGTCCATGGAGGCCGATTATTAAATCGAAGAAGAGAGGAGTTTGCAAAATATTTTTTAAGTGATATTGGGAAGTTGTCATGGCAAGATAATTTTGAATAAAATTATAAAATATTTGTTGTAGTTTGAATGTATATATTGTATGTATTGTATCAAATCATTATAGTTATATTAAAAAAATGACATTAACAGTTACCATAGTCTTTCTTTTCTTTTTCTTGTAATTCTTCAAACAATGGATTCAATTTTCGACCAATTTCTATCCACGCACTTTGCTTCTTTACTTTATCGTGGTATTCTTCTTTTAATGTATTCCACACTTCCGTATGGTTCTTTACTTTGTGAATAAATATCTCCATGTCAAGCTCTGCTTCCATTTTGGAGGATTGTTTACAAATGTCGCACACCGGAAGTATGCATTGCTCGCTGAAAAACCACGAATCACGTCACATCCGCGTTCTGGCAATAGCCGCGTCCATTTCATAAAACGCATACACGACGCGAAGTTGCCACGAAAAAATGCGTCACGTGGGAATCCCTCCTATACAATTACACGTACTGCTAAAACGCGGCGTCCTAGCTGTACCCTGGCAAAGCCAGCACCATTTTTTAAAACGCCAATGGGGCGCAAAGTTGCCGCAAAAAAATTCCCTTACGTGTGAATCTTTCCATATACATATGTGTACTGCTCGAATGTGGTGTCATATTGACGCGGCTGCAAAATGACGCGTGCCGCTCGTGTGCACCGGCCCTTAGTGAAGAAAGTACGCTGAAAACACATCTCCCTTGATACTTTTCAATCTTTTGTGAAAGACATTCGTAATACTTTAAAATCCACAGTAGTTCCCACGCTAGTCATTAATTTTATTAGTTTCCCATTAACAATATAATTATTTTAATACACCAATAAACATACTAAATTAATTTTATTAATATTATCAATTTTATTATAGTCATTATGCGTTAAAAGTATATTGAATCTCTTCGTTCATGTTTGCTAAATTACATTAGCATTTAAATTTCCTGCAACAAGACCTTCTGCCATACGCTGTCATCTCCTTTGGACACATTATGTATTCTCTACTACAACTGTAGCTGTGGACCGGGTACCCGAGATACCCGGGTACCCGTGAGATACCCGGGACGAGGAAAATTCCCGGGTAGGCGCTACCCGGGAAAACTACCCGAGATACTCGCGATACTAGGGATTGCAATACCGGTAAACCGGTTTACCGGTTTCCCGGTAAATCGCGAGAAATACCCTTAAATTTTTACCGGTAATTCGCCAAATTTTTACCGGTAATTCGCCAAATTTTTACCGGTAATTCGATAAATTACGTATAGCAATATAACACATATAATCGTTTATTAATTCCGTCGACATCTACTATGTTATCAGTGAAAAAGAACTTCAGTTACTAATAAAGACGAAAACCGAAGTATCTCATGGAGAACCAACTCTGATCCAAAAGAAAACTAAGAATCTGAATCATGTCATCAAAAGAATGGACGCATTTTCAAGTAGAAAAAGTAAGGGGAAAGTATATACAAATGGCATATGATTTCTTAATGATTACCCGACCAAAAAGTGTAGAATATGAGAGCGCTTTATCCGTGGCTGGATTATTTTTTACAAAAATTAGGTCGCGATCAGGAAACTAAAGTTTAGACAAATTATATTTTTTACGTAGGTACTTATTTGTTAAAAAGAATTGTTTAATAAAAAATATTTAATTATGTATGTAAGATAAGATTCTTTTCATTGTTTGCCTGGTGAAGAAGATCCATATTAATAAGTATTGTAAATAGTTATACAAATATATCTATTTTGTGTTATATCATTTTATATTTTATGTTCAGAATAGTTTCACATGCATATATTTTTTTATCACATGCAAAAAGTTTTTTGTAACGTTTACTCTTATATTTTAAGAGTCATTTAATTCCTTAAAAAAATACCGGTAAATTACCGGTAAACCGGTTTTGATTGAAAATTTTACCGAATTACCGGTAATTGAAAAAGTCGGTAAATTTGCAATCCCTACGCGATACCCGAGAACTTAAGCGGTCTGTAGACGCTCAATATTATTGTGCGATATATTGCACAATATTTTTGCTGTGTGCCCCACACGGTCAATAATATTGTGCAATATTGAATATTGCACAATATATTGAGCGTCTAGGGGTTGCTTACAGTCAATATTATTGTGATGTAGGTGTGGAGGAGGCCGTGCTCCTACGGCTCTACGAAGCAGGCGAAGAGGAGAAGGAGCCACTGCGGCTTGCGAGCCGCTAGTTCGACACCCCTGCTTTATCCTATCGATATGGAAGTGATGCCGATGGATTCCTTATGTTGTTCCTATGAAAATCATACCAAATTTCATGTAAATCAGGCTATTACTAACGAAATTAGCTTGAGATTATGGAAATGAATTTTCCATGGAATTTCCTTCATTATTTTTCGAATTACGTCGTTCTTGGTGTCAGTATCATCGGCGAAACATAAAGAATCAATTGGCGTCGTTTTCGCAAAGATCTGATGAGTAATGCGGAAGTCGAAGATTTCCCACCACGGGGTACCAGGCGACATCTCTTTGTCAGGCGCACCGAGAGAATCAACCTGTACCAGTGATAATCAGTAAATTTGCAAAACCAGTTGAAATAAGGTGTATACATTCGAGGTTATTGAATTTGTCTTGAAACGCACTATCAAGTGATCTCTAAAAAAAAAATAGTTTCATTTAAAAAACCGGACTTGACCATCGTATCTCTTAAAATAATAAATTTAATAAATTTGCTATAAATTTGCGCCCTCGAACCATGCAATTGCATATAAACAATTTCTTTATCTCCAATACGTTAGGAAATATCCAGCTGTTTACTGTTCCCGGGGACACCCTGTATAATGAAATAAAATATAAAATTTATGTCGGAGAAAGTAACCACTTAAGGGGGAGCCCTATTTAGGACGCTAGGAATAAGGTGATTCTTGGGAATTTTTTTTCTAAGAAACAATAAAAAATATTTTTTACGTTACAAAGTGTTCGGTAGAAATGGAGATATATGAACAAGTTTGTTAGGACTCGCGCGCCGGAGTTGCAAATTGGCGGGTGTAACGGTGGCTCTATTTCTTTCCTGAAATAAAAAAACCAAGGATTTTCTTATTTCTAGTATAATTACATTGTCGATGAACCTAAGACATTGATAAATAAATTGAAATGAACAACTCTTTTTCCACAAATAGTACGAAATATCTTGGGGCAGAATCGTAACTTTCTCTTTCAAGTCCCACCAATTTGCCAACTTTTAACTTTTTTTTCGTTTGTTAGGTTCATCGACAATGTAACTATACTAGAAATAAGAAAATCCTTGGTTTTGTTATTTCAGAGAAGAAATGGGGTCACCGTTACAATCGCCAATTTGCAACTGCGGCGCGCGAGTCCTAACGAACGTGTTCATATATCTCCATTTCTACAGAATACTTTGTAACGTAAAAATGAATTTTTATTGTTCGAATGTGAACTAAAATACCCTGAAAGTTTGGAAAAGATCCGCTTAACAGTTTCATAGAAAAAAAATTCCCAAGGATCACCTTATTCCTAGCCATCCTAAATAGGGCTCCCCCCTTAATCAGATACGCTACGATCTTAATTAATAGGTTTATCTCACGTCACTTTTTCCCCCACGCTATTCACACAATATATTGTACAATCTTCCTATATGATCCACAGACGGTCAATATTATTGTGCAATATTGAATATTGCACAAAAAATATCAAAACCGTTTTGATTCACGCAATATATTGTGCAATCTTCCAATATGATCCACAGACGTTCAATATTATTGTGCAATATGAATATTACAATATATTGCACAATATATTGAGCGTCTAGGGGCTGATTATCTTCTTCATTCACGCAATTTATTGTACATCCTTTCAATATTATTGCGCAACTTTTTAATTTCATTGTGCAACCTTCCAATATGATCCACAGACGGTCAATAATATTGTGCAATATTGAATATTGCGCAATAATATTGAACGTCTACAGACCGCTTTACAGAGTACAGAGGGTGATTCTGGAGCGACGCGTGTCAGAGAGATGCCGTCTGGCACCCTGTGGCGACGTCAACCCCCTACGGTACCTCATCGAATTTTATGGCTTTCGACTTTCGAAGAGGTTGGAATAATATTAAGAAGTGAGAAATATCCAGGATTTTTGCATTTCTCATCAGATCTTTGCGAAAACGACGCCAATCGATTCCTTATGTTTTCCCGATTAAAATAGCACCAAGAACGGACCACTTTTACACAAGCAATACAAATCATACAAAGAATAGGCATTTTTTTACCACGCTTTCTTATTTTAGTCAGCAGTAAAAGGGTTAATTAAACACAAAATTGTGGTGGCGGATGATTTTATTTCATTTATTCAGGCTTTGACCAGTTTCAATGGTTAAAGTGAAAATGACAGTGTGAAAATAAGAATGAGCAATTTGAAATTGTGATCGAATTTGGTGGCATAGGTGAGGGAGAGGGGGTACAACGAATATGCGTGCGATGCGGATGCGCAACAGCGGAGCGGACCGCTAACGGGAGCGGGCGGACAGTCTTAATCAGATATTCGAAGGATCGATCAGACTTTCAGATTGTATCTTATTATCCTTTAATAAATTGAAAGTATTTAGTTCGTCACAGAATTGACCTTCGTCGAAGCTGTTACATCGTAACAGTAGATTCGTGTGCGGCCGCAGCAATTGGCCGTCGAACGTTTTCTTTCGTTCGCTATTGTAATTTTCTCTACGTGCCTAACAGTAACTTTCTTGGATTACCAGCTACAGCGCTCCAACTGCACATCTGCATGGCAGACCTCCATCCGTAACTTACATATCTCCAAAAAATCATAAACCCATAAAATCATAAAAGACTTTTCCGGCTTTCGCACTATCTTCTTACCACTTCTCTTTACTTGATTCTTTAACCCCTCTAACATTTCCATACAATTTTATGTATATTTAATCCTTTGCCTGCTCACTAAAATAAGAGAGTGTGGTGAAAAAGTCTACACTTCTTATGATTGTATTGCTGATGTAAATGTAGTCCAATTTGCATGACATTTAGTATAATTTTAATCGGGAGAATGCCAAGATTCCATTGATGTCACTTTCATATCGACACGATGAACAATAAAGAACTTCTTGATATACTGTAATGAATATTTTACCCTCGACTACGGGGGGCCGACCTATACTGCGTTCCAGATAAGAGCATACCGACGCCCCTACCGATTTGCGACCGATCTGCGCAGCTCCCACGGATCTGACACACGCGATTGGTCGTAGCACTTTCCCCGCCGGTTTATTACCAATCAACAGTGTATACCTGCGCGAAACCAGTATGCTCTAATGTGGAACGCAGTGTAGATTCGCTGCGGTCGGCAGAGGATTCATATCTGATTCAGAAATAAAATAATTTTTAACTCTTTATCGTATCGATGTGGAAGTGACACCGATGGATTCCTCATGTTTTTCCGATGAAAATCATACAAAATTTCATGTAAATCGGGCTATTGTTAACGAAGTGATTTTGAAATTATGCAAAACATTTGTTCATGAAATTTCCTTCATTATGGTTCGACTTACGTCGTTCTTGGTGTTATTTTCACCGGGGAAACATAAGGAATTGATTGGCGTCGTTTTCGCAAAGATCTGATGAGAAATTTGGAACTGGAAATTTCTCACTTCTTCACGGGTATTCCTGTCTCCCCGGGCGGTCGAAGCCTTCGACCCGAAGGCCATGCCGCTTAGTGTGGTTTCAATTATGGAACGGTACTCTATGAGATCTCGGGTATCTCGAGTATCTCGGGTAGTTTTCCCGGGTAGCCCCTACCCGGGAAATTTTTTTCTTCCCGGGTATCTCACGGGTATCCGGGTACCCGATCTCCCGGGAATCAACAGCTCTAGTCTCTACACTTAGCCAAAAGCCACTCTACAAGCCATTCTACAAGTTTTACGTTAAGTTGTAACTAAAATATGTCTTTTATATATTTACAGATAAGCAAAGCAGAAGAGAAAGAGAAAATAACCCTGCTGCACGAACAAATGCAAGAAGCACATTTTCATGTATAATTTTATTTTAGTGGTTTAAGAAATATGTATGTACAAAATCGAATTTTATTATAAATATGGAAAAATATATGAAATCCCCCCCCTTAAACATGGCTCATATATGAAAGAAAATATTCCCTTTAATTCACGAAAAAAATTAAAAAAGTTCACATGCAAAGATTATGAAATTAACTTTGCTAATTCCAATTGTATTCTCGTTCTCCGCTCGAACACTGATTCCTCTGTCACTTTTTATACTTGACATTCCTTTATTAGCCACAAATGAATTCAATGCTCAGATTTTCAGCTTTGGTTTTAAGGAATTAGCGAACGTTATATTAGAAAAAAAATATGAAGTCGATTTAAAACAAAATGTTTCATATTCTCCGCATCTCTCTTACAGCGTATTCGGACGGTCGCACTGGTGCGCACTGGGTGCGAATTTTCGCCAATTGGAAGTGAAAAAGTTCGCATTCAGTGCGCACTAGTGCAAGTTTTCGAATGTGCTATTAATCAATTACCGACATGGATTCGTTTAAATTAGTCTCTACCAAGTTTTGATTATTTTCCATCGTAAAATGATCTTCATACGACGTTTTTAACAGAAGATGTCCCTCTTGTAAAAGTTTTTGTGTCAACTGCAGGCCTCTCGGCCGCTAATTCCTTAAAACCGCAGCTGAAAATCTGAGAACTGAATTGGTTTCATATTACAAATAATAGAAGAAATTAAATTATTGTTTCATAAATTTTATCTCAATCATTGAAAAACCTTTTTATATTATTATTATTTTTCTATTTTACTTCATTTACTTTCTTTCATTTCCTCTTAACGTCAAAAGTTTTTAAAGTATTTATGCAACGAATTACGCAATATGTAGCCACTGTAAACTTTAAAGTCGAACAATGTAAATGTAATTCCAGTGACTCAAACATTCCAGATTTTCTTTAATATTTTCTGTCAATAATAATGCTTGGACAACGCCTATCAAGACTTTCAGTACCTAAATACATATCGAATCTTCAAAGACTCAAGCCTAATCAAGGCTCGAGATTCAAGAGTTTTAAGTATCGAATTCTCTTCGGAGTCATGCAAATTTTTTCAATATTAAGAAACTTCGAATCGTTTCGAAGTTCATATTCAAACGCCTATCACTACCTTGTCGAGCCTAATACATATAATCGAAGTGGCATTTCAAACAGTTAATAGAATAAAATAGTGCAATAAATCTCATAATAAATTTAATAATATATTCACATAAATATTACAAAAGTAATATAGTTTCTACCGGCATTCCCAAGCACTTATTTCTCCACATCAACCTGAACGGCCAAAATCCTCTGGATCCACTAACTTAAAATGTTTGCATACACGTGTGAATGAAAAAGGCAGATGTCCATCGACAAGTTACAACTGACACAAATGTATCATAAGTTGTGTAAGATCGATTACAAAACGTCCTCATTGTCAATGTCCACCTGTCCTCTTGATTACTGTCCTCCAGAGCTGCGCCATTGTCATCTTTATGCAACTTTTCCAATATGCTTTGTTCTATTCATCCAATGATAAGTTCTTTCACTTATTGTACAACAACTTTCACACATATCGTTCTGATATTCACCCAGCCAGCTCTGGTCTTCTCACACATAATATTGGTGAAGTTTCATCCACGAAAATTCGTCTGCCAGCCTATCATTGCAATTACCAACATGCAATTAGTACATCAGTGTAGATCAGCATTGTCCTGATGGGCGGTCCGGGGCGGGTATTCATAGTCGTTACTTATTCTTAAGCAAATGCTTAAACATTCGGCATCCTTTACAAGGTACTAGGTTAGTAGAGGATGCCGCATGCTCGATGGGTTTGGCGGTCCCGCAGTGATGCTGAATCAGGCGCCGGTACCGTTGTGGCCGCGCCGTGGCAGGGTGTGAGGGCTGCAGCGGTGAGGAGAGGGCAGGGGGCCCTTGAACTTATAGGACCTCCGGAAGCGGCCAAATAGCGCAGCTCCCGATTACCGCGTTTGGGGTGAGTTCGGCGATTCTCTCTGAGGTGCCCTTATGGCACGTTCAGCCGCTCGCCCGGAGGGCTGGCCGAGTTTGACCCTCCTGATCCCTGGCCGCCGTAGCGCCCCCCCCCCCTGGGGTGTGCGGTTTTGGGCGGCCCTTCTGGTATGTCCAACCGCTCGCCCGGGGGGCTGGCCAGGTTTGGTCCTTCTGGTCCTGGCGGCCTCCCCCGCGGTGTGCGGTCGTGCAGTCTTTTGGGCGACCCTTAGGGTTCTGCCGACCGCCCCCACCCGACCGGCTCACGGACCGGGAGTCCAGCGCGGTATCCGGGGGTCGTGGGGCGGGGTTGGCGCCCCTGCCCTAGTATAAGCAGCGACCCTGGAAGGGAGTGACGCGGGCGTGTGACCCGTTGCGCGTCACCCGAAGTTGGAAGTTAGGAGTTTTCTTCCGGGGGAGAGTATGGCAACGTGAGCGCGGGCGCCTTCTCATTCGCGTCCGCGCCCGCACGACTTCCCTCGGGAAGGGCCCTGAATAGGGGGCATAGGCGCGGGGAACACTTACACTACTTTTATTCTGAGGGGATATATATTATTAGTACCGAATATAGAGTCAACAAATCTATTTTGACTTAGTATAAAAATACATTTAAATATGGCGGATATAGATTAACAAAACCCTGTTTCAGGTTTCCACCTGATTACTCAAACCTTTGAAAAGTAGTATAATAATAACAACAATTCTCTCGACAAATTTGAATTATTTTCAGAAATATCAAAAAGTTAACTTTGCAACATTTTCAAAACTGATTTTCTCGAAGGCAGAGCCTTATTTGCAGAAATATTACTTCGCATTTTCCATTTAGTTAACCATGATGAATCGCCTCCTTCTGGATTGTAATATCAGTGCCGTCACCATGTAGGTATTTATTCCCTGGAACATTTTGGATATAAGCAATACAGTATTTATTTAAAAAAGTATTATATACTCACAATGAGAAATTCAAAGAAAAAGGTAATTGACAAATATACTACAAACAGTTAGTTTTCAAACAAAACAGACCACAAATGAATATTTTACTCTATCTATTACAGCAAGGAATAAACAAAATGACCAAAACACATAGCTCCATTCTGTATTGCAAAAATATTTATCTGTCCTAAATCTTTATCTTAAAAAATGTTTGTATTGGTACTACAAGCAATAGTAGGGTTTGTGGCAGGAATCAAGAAGAGGGTTTGGAAAGAAAGATGCCTATAGAAAATATTACGTTGCCAGCCACCCAGTACTAATACCTCCATACTAGATCACCTGCCAAACCCCGAAACTAAGTAATCGTAGCAATCCCCAGAAAATTCGCGCTGTGGAGTAGGTTTCATTTATGCATGCGCATGAGAGACATCACTGCTACTCTGTACACTTAATCACCTCAATAGTAACGTTTACCCACCTTATTCACTAGCAAACGTGCTTACAAAACGTCAAGTTTTTGTTGCATAGCACACTCGCGGTAAGGGGCGACCACTATTTCAGAAATCTTAAATAATACAGACGGCGTCGTACTCTCAATCATTGTAGATGTTAGAATAGAACTATTTGTGTCGTCCTCTGACGTGGATAAAGCACCCACTATCATCAAGACCAAAGAGATCGCCAAGCAGAAACACTTAAAAATATTCATCCTCCTGATGAATTAAAACGTTACTCAGCAGACGAGCTAAAGTCTAGCCGATTAACATTCGAACTGCATTCAGATCCGTGGCTATCCCATTTTATAAGGCGGGAAGAAAAGTTACCGTGAAGTTTTCATCAGCTTCGTTTCTTTTTTCCAATTGAATTGAGACCGGTCAAATTGATGAAGGTCATAGTTAATTAATGCCCGTTGCGACCTTGAACTTAACATGTGTCTAAGAAAAGTATTTAAATCGTGCTCAGTCACATTAGTAGATAGGTTATGCCGATTCTGGCCCCTAGGGCGAGGGGGTGAGGCGGGGCGGGGGGTACCGTGCTCCTGCACGAGATGGGCGAGGGGGTGAGGCGGGGAGGGGGTACCGAGTTCATAGGTGAGGGGGATGACGTCACAGGGGAGGGGGATTTCAAAATGGCGTCGAACGAGTTCGTGGGTGAGGGGGATGACGTCACAGGGGAAGGGGGATTTCAAAATTTTCAAAATGGCGTCGCGCGCGCAGGTCGAGTTCGTGGGTGAGGGGGCTGACAGGGGAGGGGGGAGGATTTTCAAAATTTAAATGGCGTTGCGCGCATTTCGTATTGACGCCACCTATATTTGTTGATGTTTAAGGTGCTATGGGGCCGCGTCGGTATTTGGGCCCGCCTTGGTAAATTTTCCAGATTTTTCATACATTTCGTATTGGCGCCACCTGTTGGATGTTTAAGGTACTTTGGACACGCGTCGCCGCCGCGCAATCTCCGTACGTGCGCGGGGATCGGTGCGCAGGCGCGACCGCAACCGATTCGTGAAATTCAAATCGCGTCTACGATTATGATTTCTGAGAAAGAGGGTGGACCAGGAGAAAAGATTTTTCTGAGAAAAGATAAGGAATCATGGCGCGCGACAGGATTGAACGCGTTATGACACCTACGTGCACGCACTTCATGCCGTGTGTTTATATTTGAATCGTGGGACCGGTACAGCGCACGTGCAATGATGTATACATATAGCGATAATTATTGTAAATCAATCATCACGATAGCCTATCGAATAAACATTGCCGTGCGTTTTTCATGCCGTGTGTTTATATTTGAATCGTGGGACCGGTACAGCGCACGTGCAATGATGTAAACATAGAGCGATAATTATTGTAAATCAATCGTCGCGATAGCCCATGGAATAAACACGACATTGCATTCGATGATGATTTCTGAGAAAGAGGGTGGTACATGATTTCTGAGAAATCATAGAGTGGACCGCACCATGCCGTGTGTTTATATTTTAACCGTGGGACCGATACAGCGCACGTGCAATGATGTATACATATAGCAATAATTATTCGGGGAAGAGTTCCGAGTATTTTTACGATCGAGGAGGCTGTAAGTTAATCGTCGCGATAGCCCATGGAGTAAACACGACATTGCACCGCGCCATGCTGTATGTTTATAGTAGGTAAGTGGAAGCGGGACAGCGACCGTGTAAGGGTGAAAAGAGTTCGATATAGGCCCATGGGCATCTGATTTATACTATACCAATGTCAGTACCTCCACGATGCTCGCGTCATCGTTTTCCGATGACGATACCGATGGTGGGGCGAGCCCTTTATCGACGTCGCTGCAGTTGGATGAAAAATCACTGACGATCGAGAGTCATAAGATCCGCGACGCGTTAAGTCCACCGTCATTATCCGAGACGTCGTGGATTAGCATCTTTCGACACGGATTTATGCAATTGACGCGTGAACATCGTCAATTGCTACGCCATATCGCGCGATATAGTACTGCGAGCAAGTGCACATTATATTGCATCGTTGGTGATAAGGACGTGTATCTTAAGCATACGAAGTACTTTACCGCGGTCGTGTGTACACCGTTAACGCTTCTGCAGCACATTGAGAACGGTACGATCGAAGTGTACAAAGTGTTGTGTCCTCGAACATTGACTATTACCGTGGACTCGTTTTTGTGTCATGAATTAGCAAGATTTTTGGATGAGCACCCGACACCGATTGTGCGACGACAATCGATGCGTATCATTTTGCCGTTGGGTTTCCGATATCCGAACACGGACCACGTCACCCGGAAGAGCCGTATCACCCATTCGGCACTATTCGTGCGTGTCTGGTAGACAAAAGTATTTGGGAATAAGTGAACATGGAGGTGTTCATGGACACGTACAGGGTTTTATCCCGGATGTCCACGCTTTTACGCTCTGTTGCGGAATTCCAAGACTGGGTGGATCAGTGCGACACGAGCCTGCAGCTCATCATCGAATACCAGAGCAGCGGCGGAGTGTCAGTGGCCGCGAAACAACGCCTGGTGTCGTTAATCGCGCCTACGAAGACATTACGTACGATCGTGCGGAGTTAGTAAGTTTTTTTTTTGTGTAAATTGAATTGGTGTAAATTGAATTGGTGTATGTATTCAATTTGACGGTATTCTAACAAAAGTTATCCATTTGTTTCAGTATGAGCTCGATAATCTGATGGGGGCGTGGCGTGCAGAGCGACGGAGGGCAATTCAGTATCTCGTAAGTGATGTTTCAAAAGAAAAAATTATATTGGTATGTGTACACCATTCAACAGTGTTTTAATTGAATCGTATGTTTGTTGCAGCATGGACGTGAAATTGAAATGGCGGATTGGAGCGACGAATATTTAGGAATGCTTGGGCATCTCGTAAGTGATGTTTCGGGAAAAATTATTCTGATACGCGTACACCAATCGACGATGTTTTAATCGAGTCGCGCGTTTGTTTCAGCGTCGGGCTGACATCGAGGCCCATGCGCGCGATGGAAATCGCGACATCATTATTCAGCAGCTGGTAAGTAATGTTTCGTACAAATGATACGCGTACACCATTCGATGATGTTTTAATCGAGTCATGTGTGTGTTTCAGCGTCGCCAATACCCGACGCGGGAGGACGGGCGGATTTGCCGCGAGTTACAATTAAGAATTCAATCGGCTCGGCGTACGTGGCGACAGGACACAACGGACGTCGAATTTCTGGCGTTCGAAGGCGAGGAGTTCTGGGACCTGCGACGATTATTCGGAGAGTGAGTATGAGTGAATTTTAATTGTTTGGTGTTTCGCGTGCAATCATCAAAGTTTTCTTTAATAATAATTTGGTGTTTTCTCTGTGTGTTGCAGGACGTAACATCAGACCGAAACCCTTCCCGTTTACATACAATAAAATAAAAAATATTTGTTATAAATTTGTAAAATAAATATCATTTTTATTCAAAACTGTGTGTTTATTAAATGTACATTAATGCATGCATACTTAAATGGTAGAATCGGTATTTGCGTAAAAATAACGTTCGTATGGGAGGGAAATTCCTACTCGTGGGTAGAGGAAGCAGTCGCCGCTGTCGTTGCTCTCATCGCCGTCGCCGTTATGTTAATCTCTATGGAAAACAGAAAAAAAAATTTTACATATTCGTTTCTCAGCATATGATGCGTAAAATAGATGCAATGTGTGTAGGACTTACTTTAGGCGACGCAAGTATATAATTCCATATTTTCTCGACGTTCTCCAGCGCGCAAACACCGTCGTTGTTATGAAATGCACATCGAATGGCATTCGTTGAAGGCATAGACTTCAGATTAGGAACGTCAGGCATGATTCCGCAATAATCATCGTCAACGTCGTAGCCACCGTCGTCTTCGACAGTTCGAGCGTTGTTGTTGTTGTTATGGTTAATCTTTCGCGCCGTCAGTTCGTATAAATTACATACATCCTCGACGATTATGTCAGGTAGTAGTTGCAGCATCCACGTTATCTTTTCCGCACCTTTCACGATGACGAAGTCAATGTTCGCAAGTACGCTGGTGAGGAGCCCCGGAAGTTTAGAGTATGGAACGTAGCCGTCAGACCAGCGAAGCCCGTGATGATGCTTCGCGAGCCAGGATGCTTGACGATGCTCCCACGAATTCAGGTGTTCCCAGAAGTATGGTGGTTCGAAGATCCAATGACTGATTGTTGGCGTCGTCGTTTTATCGTTGTTGCAGTTTGCACGAATCGCGATCTCTTTAGCGACGAACTCGCGTTCGATATTGAAACCTTGCAGATCGACAATGGCGAACATTATTATTCGTTTAGGTAGCACCGCCGGTGATGGTGTCGGAATAGCAACTGAGGTCTTCAACATCGACGTTTTAAAACAGTAGCAGTATCCGCAGTAGTAGTAGTATTAGTAGTAGTAGTAGTAGTAGTAGTAGTAGTAGTAGTAGTAGTAGTAGTAGTAGTAGTAGTAGTAATCGTTCACGTACGCACGCTATATTAGTTTGCGTACCACGTTGGTTAAAGGGCTGTATTCGACTATACGATCGTGTATGATCAAATCAGCTCGCTTATAGCAATAACATTCAGGGGATTAATTAATGACTTTTGAATACTAATTTTAACAGACATGTAGCTTAAGTGTTCATTCACTGGACAGGTCACCCTATGTATGTACGATTCACGTTAGATTCCACGATGTATGAACTATCCTATTTTCTGCACGTTTTCTAGTGCACACATATCATTGTGTTTTTCATGGAAAGGACATCGTACGGTGTTCATCGCAGACACTGCTTTTAGGGAAGGAACAGCTGCGGCAGGTACGATTCCACAATAATCGTTAACGACATCGTATCCACCGTCGTCATCGACGTCGCTAACGTTGTTGCTATTATTGTTGTTGTTGTAGTCATCAGCGTTGTTCACGTTCTTTTTTTCTTGTTGTATCTACAATTCGGCAATATCCTCGATGCAAATGCTAGTTTACAGGAGATGTTGTGACAGACTTCTTTTCCAATCTCTTCACATACACTACATCAATGTTAGCGAGCTGTCGGGCAAGCATTTCCGGAAGTTTATGGTACGGAATCCATCCGTCAGACCAGAGAAGTCCGTGGTATCGCGATGTAAGCCAGGTTACCTGTTTTTTTTCTCGAACGGCGTCAGAGTAGTGAACGATACGGACCACACGTACTTGTTGAACATACCGATAATCGCGGGTTGATGTTGATGTTGTTGTTGTTGTTGTTGATGTTGTTGTCGATGTTGTTGTTATCGATGTTGTTCTTGTTGGTGTTGTTGTTGTCGATGTTGTTGTTGGTGGTGTTAGGAGGAATACAGGTACACAATTTCGGGTTAGTTCCAAAGAATAAAATAAAAAAAATTGGTAGTGGGTTAGTTCTGAAAAATTTTTGACGATGGGCTAGGTTATACAAAATTTCCAGACCTAGCCCATCGTCAAAAATTTTTCAGAACTAACCCACTACCAATTTTTTTTATTTTATTCTTTGGAACTAACCCGAAATTGTGTACCTGTATTCCTCCTAACACCACCAACAACAACATCGACAACAACAACACCAACAAGAACAACATCGATAACAACAACATCGACAACAACATCAACAACAACAACAACAACATCAACATCAACCCGCGATTATCGGTATGTTCAACAAGTACGTGTGGTCCGTATCGTTCACTACTCTGACGCCGTTCGAGAAAAAAAACAGGTAACCTGGCTTACATCGCGATACCACGGACTTCTCTGGTCTGACGGATGGATTCCGTACCATAAACTTCCGGAAATGCTTGCCCGACAGCTCGCTAACATTGATGTAGTGTATGTGAAGAGATTGGAAAAGAAGTCTGTCACAACATCTCCTGTAAACTAGCATTTGCATCGAGGATATTGCCGAATTGTAGATACAACAAGAAAAAAAGAACGTGAACAACGCTGATGACTACAACAACAACAATAATAGCAACAACGTTAGCGACGTCGATGACGACGGTGGATACGATGTCGTTAACGATTATTGTGGAATCGTACCTGCCGCAGCTGTTCCTTCCCTAAAAGCAGTGTCTGCGATGAACACCGTACGATGTCCTTTCCATGAAAAACACAATGATATGTGTGCACTAGAAAACGTGCAGAAAATAGGATAGTTCATACATCGTGGAATCTAACGTGAATCGTACATACATAGGGTGACCTGTCCAGTGAATGAACACTTAAGCTACATGTCTGTTAAAATTAGTATTCAAAAGTCATTAATTAATCCCCTGAATGTTATTGCTATAAGCGAGCTGATTTGATCATACACGATCGTATAGTCGAATACAGCCCTTTAACCAACGTGGTACGCAAACTAATATAGCGTGCGTACGTGAACGATTACTACTACTACTACTACTACTACTACTACTACTACTACTACTACTACTACTACTACTACTACTACTACTAATACTACTACTACTGCGGATACTGCTACTGTTTTAAAACGTCGATGTTGAAGACCTCAGTTGCTGTTCCGACACCATCACCGGCGGTGCTACCTAAACGAATAATAATGTTCGCCATTGTCGATCTGCAAGGTTTCAATATCGAACGCGAGTTCGTCGCTAAAGAGATCGCGATTCGTGCAAACTGCAACAACGATAAAACGACGACGCCAACAATCAGTCATTGGATCTTCGAACCACCATACTTCTGGGAACACCTGAATTCGTGGGAGCATCGTCAAGCATCCTGGCTCGCGAAGCATCATCACGGGCTTCGCTGGTCTGACGGCTACGTTCCATACTCTAAACTTCCGGGGCTCCTCACCAGCGTACTTGCGAACATTGACTTCGTCATCGTGAAAGGTGCGGAAAAGATAACGTGGATGCTGCAACTACTACCTGACATAATCGTCGAGGATGTATGTAATTTATACGAACTGACGGCGCGAAAGATTAACCATAACAACAACAACAACGCTCGAACTGTCGAAGACGACGGTGGCTACGACGTTGACGATGATTATTGCGGAATCATGCCTGACGTTCCTAATCTGAAGTCTATGCCTTCAACGAATGCCATTCGATGTGCATTTCATAACAACGACGGTGTTTGCGCGCTGGAGAACGTCGAGAAAATATGGAATTATATACTTGCGTCGCCTAAAGTAAGTCCTACACACATTGCATCTATTTTACGCATCATATGCTGAGAAACGAATATGTAAAATTTTTTTTTCTGTTTTCCATAGAGATTAACATAACGGCGACGGCGATGAGAGCAACGACAGCGGCGACTGCTTCCTCTACCCACGAGTAGGAATTTCCCTCCCATACGAACGTTATTTTTACGCAAATACCGATTCTACCATTTAAGTATGCATGCATTAATGTACATTTAATAAACACACAGTTTTGAATAAAAATGATATTTATTTTACAAATTTATAACAAATATTTTTTATTTTATTGTATGTAAACGGGAAGGGTTTCGGTCTGATGTTACGTCCTGCAACACACAGAGAAAACACCAAATTATTATTAAAGAAAACTTTGATGATTGCACGCGAAACACCAAACAATTAAAATTCACTCATACTCACTCTCCGAATAATCGTCGCAGGTCCCAGAACTCCTCGCCTTCGAACGCCAGAAATTCGACGTCCGTTGTGTCCTGTCGCCACGTACGCCGAGCCGATTGAATTCTTAATTGTAACTCGCGGCAAATCCGCCCGTCCTCCCGCGTCGGGTATTGGCGACGCTGAAACACACACATGACTCGATTAAAACATCATCGAATGGTGTACGCGTATCATTTGTACGAAACATTACTTACCAGCTGCTGAATAATGATGTCGCGATTTCCATCGCGCGCATGGGCCTCGATGTCAGCCCGACGCTGAAACAAACGCGCGACTCGATTAAAACATCGTCGATTGGTGTACGCGTATCAGAATAATTTTTCCCGAAACATCACTTACGAGATGCCCAAGCATTCCTAAATATTCGTCGCTCCAATCCGCCATTTCAATTTCACGTCCATGCTGCAACAAACATACGATTCAATTAAAACACTGTTGAATGGTGTACACATACCAATATAATTTTTTCTTTTGAAACATCACTTACGAGATACTGAATTGCCCTCCGTCGCTCTGCACGCCACGCCCCCATCAGATTATCGAGCTCATACTGAAACAAATGGATAACTTTTGTTAGAATACCGTCAAATTGAATACATACACCAATTCAATTTACACCAATTCAATTTACACAAAAAAAAAACTTACTAACTCCGCACGATCGTACGTAATGTCTTCGTAGGCGCGATTAACGACACCAGGCGTTGTTTCGCGGCCACTGACACTCCGCCGCTGCTCTGGTATTCGATGATGAGCTGCAGGCTCGTGTCGCACTGATCCACCCAGTCTTGGAATTCCGCAACAGAGCGTAAAAGCGTGGACATCCGGGATAAAACCCTGTACGTGTCCATGAACACCTCCATGTTCACTTATTCCCAAATACTTTTGTCTACCAGACACGCACGAATAGTGCCGAATGGGTGATACGGCTCTTCCGGGTGACGTGGTCCGTGTTCGGATATCGGAAACCCAACGGCAAAATGATACGCATCGATTGTCGTCGCACAATCGGTGTCGGGTGCTCATCCAAAAATCTTGCTAATTCATGACACAAAAACGAGTCCACGGTAATAGTCAATGTTCGAGGACACAACACTTTGTACACTTCGATCGTACCGTTCTCAATGTGCTGCAGAAGCGTTAACGGTGTACACACGACCGCGGTAAAGTACTTCGTATGCTTAAGATACACGTCCTTATCACCAACGATGCAATATAATGTGCACTTGCTCGCAGTACTATATCGCGCGATATGGCGTAGCAATTGACGATGTTCACGCGTCAATTGCATAAATCCGTGTCGAAAGATGCTAATCCACGACGTCTCGGATAATGACGGTGGACTTAACGCGTCGCGGATCTTATGACTCTCGATCGTCAGTGATTTTTCATCCAACTGCAGCGACGTCGATAAAGGGCTCGCCCCACCATCGGTATCGTCATCGGAAAACGATGACGCGAGCATCGTGGAGGTACTGACATTGGTATAGTATAAATCAGATGCCCATGGGCCTATATCGAACTCTTTTCACCCTTACACGGTCGCTGTCCCGCTTCCACTTACCTACTATAAACATACAGCATGGCGCGGTGCAATGTCGTGTTTACTCCATGGGCTATCGCGACGATTAACTTACAGCCTCCTCGATCGTAAAAATACTCGGAACTCTTCCCCGAATAATTATTGCTATATGTATACATCATTGCACGTGCGCTGTATCGGTCCCACGGTTAAAATATAAACACACGGCATGGTGCGGTCCACTCTATGATTTCTCAGAAATCATGTACCACCCTCTTTCTCAGAAATCATCATCGAATGCAATGTCGTGTTTATTCCATGGGCTATCGCGACGATTGATTTACAATAATTATCGCTCTATGTTTACATCATTGCACGTGCGCTGTACCGGTCCCACGATTCAAATATAAACACACGGCATGAAAAACGCACGGCAATGTTTATTCGATAGGCTATCGTGATGATTGATTTACAATAATTATCGCTATATGTATACATCATTGCACGTGCGCTGTACCGGTCCCACGATTCAAATATAAACACACGGCATGAAGTGCGTGCACGTAGGTGTCATAACGCGTTCAATCCTGTCGCGCGCCATGATTCCTTATCTTTTCTCAGAAAAATCTTTTCTCCTGGTCCACCCTCTTTCTCAGAAATCATAATCGTAGACGCGATTTGAATTTCACGAATCGGTTGCGGTCGCGCCTGCGCACCGATCCCCGCGCACGTACGGAGATTGCGCGGTGGCGACGCGTGCCCAAAGTACCTTAAACATCCAACAGGTGGCGCCAATACGAAATGTATGAAAAATCTGGAAAATTTACCAAGGCGGACATCCAACAGGTGGCGCCAATACGAAATGCGCGCAACGCCATTTTGAAATTTTGAAAATCCTCCCCCCTCCCCTGTGACGTCAGCCCCCTCACCCACGAACTCGACTTGCGCGCGCGGCGCCATTTTGAAAGTTTTGAAATCCCCCTTCCTCTGTGACGTCATCCCCCTCACCCACGAACTCGTTCGACGTCATTTTGGAATCCCCCTCCCCTGTAACGTCATCCCCCTCACCAACGAACTCGGTACCCCCTCCCCGCCTCACCCCCTCGCCCATCTCGTGCAAGAGCGCGGTACCCCCCGCCCCGCCTCACCCCCTCGTCCTAGGGGCCAGAATCGGCATAACCTATCTACTCATATTCCAGGGCTTTTTCCTGAAGCTAGATAATAAACTCGTAAGGTCAACAGACGTCGCAGCACTTCTTGTTTCTAGCTGTTGCAAAATCAAACTTTCACTTATTGGTAACGAAATATCCTTGCAGTCACCAAATGTTTCCAAGGTCTAAAGACTTTACGAGTATATTACACGCGTGTGATCCCGGAAACCTCCCGCGAAATACAAGGGCTAGTGGTTAGGATTTCACTTCCGAAGGTGCTGTTGTAAATGGCAGGCCGTCACTCGTTACCATCCCACTTTTTTCTCAATTCACCAATAGAACCAACTCGGTTCAACCCGGCCAATAAGCTACAAGTTTTGCTCGACCAATTCTATTTACCCCACCATCGAAGGAGTCTTCATGAAGGATTGTACGAAGCACCCAGATTATTCTATTTCCATCATCCAACAGACAACCATCCGTTATATGTAGTTTTGTATCTGCTTTGTGTATATAGTGTGAATAAAGACTAATTGTAAGACTTATTTCTCCCAGCATCAACGAAACAGTCTTACGTCATTAAGTTGCCGTAAGACATCCGGACGTGTACTCTCGTTGTCGCAAGTAACAAAAGTTACACCTGTTAAAGTGATTAAAATCGTAACACTCGCGCTGGAATAATGCCTTAAAGGCACGCTCGTGCAAAAAATGCTGAAGTAGTTGGTCTGACTGTGCAAACTTGTTCTGCTGAGGTTCCGAAATTGTAGATAGTGGTGTAATTAGTAATGAATCACTGATAATATTTAAATGCAACAAGGGAATTACGAATACTGTGGGCGGGGTTTTTGAAACTCATTCTCCTAGGATACAGTGTTGAGTAATTTTTTATACATATATGTCAACATGATACATTGAAATAGATCATTTTGTAAGTATGTTTTTATCGACCCACGTGGCTTTGCGTTCGCAACCTTTCCACATTTGAGATTTGGTGGAAATATCTGGTTTTGGCTTTTTTCGTCGATTCGCGATGCGCTACCTAGAAATTTTCAAGAAATCGATTTTTGAATTCTTATATTTTCTTGAAGTACAACATCTTGAAAATATTCCCTGAAAGTGACAAGTGAATCCGACCAAAATTGACAAAGTTATACGCGTGTAAGTAGCTAGATGTTCCTTCGTGTAGCGCTCAGACTGAAAACATTAATCGCGTTTTCCTCAAAATCGTGTTTTTAAAGTCGGTGACACACAGAACTAAAATATTAATGATCCGATTTATTCGAAGCTTTGCAGGCTTATTTTAGGGTTGTGGCATGCAGAAAAGAAAGATTCGAGAAACCTCAACCATCCAGAAGTTTCGCGAACACGCTCGTAGGCAGCCCGTGAGCAGAGACGTGCGTGCGGGCGCGGAACCGCGGCTCGCGAGGCCCGCGCTTGACGACGCGTTTGTTGATTTCCGCGGCCGCGGGTAGCAACGATTGGGTATAAATTAGAGGCCCGCAAAGGCATTTCCTTCTGCGCTGTTCCGAGAGAGAGGACTAGTAGCAGCTTAGGGACTCCAGCAAGAGAGTTTGGCGATAATACCTGGACAACAACCGAACGGGAGTGTACAGAGTAACTCCTGAACGCCTCATTAGAATAAAGTCAAGTACCGTCTGCACAGTAGAATCTAGTATAATTATATAAAAACAGAGAGACGCAATGTCGGTCTTCCGAAACTTGTAGCCCCGTCCTATAAACCAAACCATGTACTCCTAACTAATCCGAATAAACCTTGTCCGTCCAGCAAATATCCTTGTTCCTGTCAATCCAAAAGGCTACAGGGTTAAAAATCTAAGCGCTATCGGGTGTTTTTCCTTTTTTTGTCTAGGCTTTTTTTTACACTCGAAAAACGAGCGATATTTTGCCAAATATCGATGCTTCAAGTTTGTACAGCCGCCATTTTGTCTCAAAATAATTTTTCCAAAATCGCGCCCGATGGGGCCTGGATAATTTCATATATTACCTAAAAAAAAATCGAATTTTTAATTGTGGATAATCCTACACCGAGCTACGGTTGTCACCGCTAACTCTAACCTAAAAAAGGAGGACGTCTCGGGCATCGCCTATAACTCACAAACCTTTCAACACTTTTTATCACAAAATTACTGAAATATGCGAAAGATGTACTCTTTTCAATAGGGCATTATTAAATAATAGAAGCTTATCGGTTTTTCTAGCAAAAATTCCCAAAGAAGTATGTTGTTTTGACCGTTCTATGTAGGCCTCCACCTTAAAGTGATGTCACGGAGACGGCATTTGAGTATTTATTGCCCAAGGAAAACGTCTAGGCGTCAATTCATTATAACCTTCGTCAGTTGGTCCGGTCCAGCAAACAAGCGGGCATAGTTGTTGAAAAAGAGAAAGAAGCGAGGCAGCTGAAGGCTTCCCTGCAATCTTCACTCCCGCCTTATAAAAGAGGATATCGGCCGATCTAAACGCAGTTCTAATGTCAATCGGCTAGACTTCTGTCCGTCAGCTGAGCAACGTTTTAATTAGTCAGAAGAATGAACATTTTAAAGTGTCTCTGCTTGATAATTTCTTTGATCTTGATGACAGTGGACGCTTTATCCACGCCAGTTATCAACACAAACAATTCTGTTCCAACATCTACAAGGATTGATAGTATAACGACGACTTTACCGCCTAACGACATGTTCGCGGAAAGGGTGATTGCTGTCCCCGTGCAGCCGTGGTAATTTGGTCGTGGTAATTTCTAAGGAATAACGCGAGACCTGGCCGTTGTCAACGTAAACAGTGCACGAAAACTTAACAGAGAGAGTAGAGGGCCGTGCGACGGAGATAAACATAGGCGGTTAAGTGGGGAGTCGAGCGTGCCAACACCTCCTGAGGGTCGTGCCTGCGCGAAATCGGTATGCTCTAATGTGGAATGCAGTGTACTTAGCATGTAAAACGATGCGAGAGACTTTTATGTGAAAGAAGATGAAAGTGGTGGAAGAAAAATTTGAATAATTTTAGATTTAAGGGTGACATGATGCAATTCTGTTTATAATACAACAATTTATAATAAAACAAAATTCTATTATGGGTCAGAATGGACCTCGCATCAGTTATCCATGTGTTAATGTAGGATCGCGGGACATTGAAACTTCAAAAGTAAAACATATGTCTTGTGAAGAAATTTGAGATATTTTGCGAAGAATTCGTATTTGGAACAACTTACACTGGCCTCAATTGTTCGTGGTGAATGGAATCGAAACCACCTTATCTGATTGGAACCTCGAATTAAGCGAAGCATACGATACACATCCACCCATGGGCATTTAACGTTTGAAAAAAAGTTAGCGCGAGACTAATCACTCCAGAAAAATAAATAAAACCCTGCCTACAGAATGAGCAACGCCAATGCTATATTCAACATACGTGCCAAGCAGGCATCGATTTATATAGAGATCGGATTAAGCGAAATTCGGTTCACAGAGACTAGAATTATCGAGTCCCCACTGCAGTGTTATAATAATAATATAAAGAGGGAACAAGGATCGATCTGTTTTGAAAAAAAAACATGTAGATAATGGCATTAAAAAGAGTGCAGGATTTTGTCCATTTTTTCCTCTGTCACTTTTTTCAGTCTCCAGCAAAACAGGAGGACCCATCTCAATTGCGTAATTAATCTCGTATTTAGCTCGCTAGATATAATTTTTTTTCAACTGTATCTCATAAATAAATAATTTTGTTCAAATTTCTTGTACACAATGTGTCTGACAAGTTTCCTTAGTACTTTCATCATAAATATCTGCTATATCAAAAAATTTGAACAGAAATATGAAGTACGAATTCTATATGGTACAAGGAAATAACAGACCAAGGTCGATTCCGTTGCTTATTGATTCACGTTGTGTTCACCATTTCATAACAACTCGATGCAATTAAATTGAGTTACCAAAACTGTTTTAAGTTAATTAGTAATAATTCATTTCAATATATGGTGGATATAGATTCACAAAACATCAGCTCACAATTTTACCTTTTTACTTGAACCTTAAAAAATTATTAATAATAATAACAATTCTCATTTTCTTTATTTTATTAATAATCGAGAAAATCGATTTATTGAGAATAATGGTAGCCATATAAAAAATTAAACATTTCAAAATCGATTTTCTTCAAAGCAAAAGCTTCTTTGAAGAAATATTATTTCACATTTTCGATTTATTTATGCATGAAGAATCACCGCCTTCTGGATTGCAATATCAGTGCTATGTCATCATATATTTATTTCCTGGAATATTTTGGATATGAGCAGTGCAGCGTTTGCTGAAAGATAAACGAAAAAGAATCACATGGTTATAATGATATGCTTCAGAGAAAAAGGCAACTGGAAAATGTACTACAAATAGCTATAGTAGTATTCTCTAAACAAGACTACCCACTAAAGAATGTTTCAATCGGTGCATTACAGCCAGGGATAATCAAAATGATCGATTTCACATAGTTACACCCAGTGTTTAATTGCAAAGATATTAATCTATCAGAAAATATGTATTGATATGAAAAGTAATAGTGAGGTTTGTGGGAGAAATCAAGAGGAGGTATGGGAAAAACAGATGCCTATAGCAAGTACTACTTCAGTACAGCTCTGTACACTAGGGTTGCCTTGATTTATACGTATCGATTTTTTTGCATTTCTTTGCCCCCCCCCCCCTAGAACAATGCCATTTGATAAATAAATAGTGCTCGAAAAAGTTTATTGCAATCGGACAACAGGAAAGGGTGCCGACAAGCGAAAACAGTTTTTTTCATCTTCAACCTTCTGTAAAATTTTTAGCGAATGTCGGATCGATGGGGAGTTTGGACATTGTTTAAAACAACGAAATAAAGGCCCATGCCATAATGTAGCTTGCTGGGAATCATTCCGTAGACAGATCCTAATTTCACTGGACTACTTCTCACATACGCATGCGCATAAGTAAGTTCACTACTGCTCTGTACACCTAAACCACTGCTTCGCAACCGGTATGCACCGAGACGATTCTAACGGTTGCCGCGGCGCAATGCCTCCAAGAGGAGAAGCACCAATTTTTTAATTCTGGTTTTAATAAAAAATGATAAACGGTCGTGTTTGAAGGATCTTGGCCAGTTAAATTAATCAAACAAAAAAACAGTAAATAAATAAATCTAATTTTTGTATATACACTTTGTAACCCTTGTATAATATATATTGTATATTTTTGTATGCAGTGTACCGCGGAATTCTGGGAAGGGCTTAGGTGTGTCGAGGGTGAGAAAAGCTTGCGGACCACTGACCTAAATGGTACCTCAATAATAACTTCCACCCACCTTGTTTGTCAACCAATGTAGTCCCATCGAGTGCATGTTTAAAGAAGGCGTTCCTCTAGGACAGGGCGACAGTCGCCTGCAGAATCTTCTTTATGCTTCTCCGGACATGCCCGACTGCGGAATATAAGTAAGGATAGGGGCATAATTCCGGAGGGCAAGTAATCAATCGGTACAATCGTTGTCATACTGTTTGTCGTTATAGATGTTGGAATAGAATCGCTGTTTATGGTTTGTAACACGGGTAAAGCATCCACTGTCATCAAGATCAAAGAGATCAGCAAGCCGAAACACTTTAAAACGTTCATCCTTCTGACTGCCTAAAACGTTGCTGAGCTGATGAACAAAAGTCTAAGCGAATAACATTCAAACTGCGTTCAGATCCCTGGATATCCTCTTTTATAAGGCGGGAACGAAGATGACTAGTAATCCTTCATGTGCCTCGTTACTTTCTTTTCTTCAATGACTATGCCCATTTCTCTACTGAACCGGACCAACTGATGGAGGTTATAAGTAATTATCTAATGCCTGGAAGTATTTCTTTCGCGATAAATGCAAGTGTTTGAGTGTGCTGATTTTATCTGAGGTTCTGAGATCTTAGATAACGCTGTAATTAATGATGCATATACAATGATATTTAAATGCAAGATGGGAATATTGCATTACATGGGTCTGGGAATGGAATAGTTCCTAAGGCCGCCACACTCACTCTCACTGCAGCACCTTGCGGACTGTGAACCGCCAATCAGCGACGATCGATCAACCAATCAACGACGATCGATGCACCAATCAGCGTGCCGCGTCAACGCTCTAGAAGAATCGACAAGACGCGAAAACGGAAGTCTGCCGAGCGCGGGACTGCTTACGTTGCTTACCACACCATGGGTTGCGGGAGAACTGCATGAGTGTGCGGCTGTCCATGTAGGCTCGTACCACGAGTCTATTGCTTGGATCCGAAGACCTCTTCTACATGGACGCACACTCATGCAGTTCTCTCACAAATTTCGCAACGGGTAGCAATGGAACAGTCCCGCGCTCGGCTGTTACCCGGGTCCCAGAAATTCAGGAGGTATTTTCACCCGATGGGGCAGGCCTGCTCTAGAAGAATCGACAAGACGCGAAAACGGAAGTCTGCCATTTTCGGCTCTATTGGTATTCTCGTTGCCGTTAACAGTCATTCGTGCGTCCTTTTCGCAATTTCAAGGTTTTTGCTGAACACTCACTCTCACGGATCTCAAACGTTACTGTTTTCACTCTCAAAGTTTTACTCACTGTATTGTATTTACTCAAGTGTGCGCTCACGTGCCAACAATTAGTAGAATTGTATGGACGCCACGCGGTAGCATTTCATCTCACCCGCTCCCGTTGTGGCGTGCAATTTTTTAATATAATCACTGTGCGACGCAAGCCGAGACATTCTCATTTTCTCATTGTGCATTTTCAATAAACTGACAAAGTGTTCTCACCGAAACTGTGCAATAACAACTTAACCTGTCTAAGACTCCTGTCAATTTCATTCCTAGCTCAAGTCTCAAACAGGATGCAATAATATTTTATGCAAGAAAAAGTGAGGTTATTGTTAAGACGAAAAACGAAATCATATAGGGTAAGTCAGGGAGAGATGGGCAGTAACAGTATTTTTTTAGAAGGAAACGCCTGATGGCGCTGCCTCGATGTGGGTACAAAGTGTCATATGCCGGTATTCATAAACGTGTCTTAAGATTAAGCAAATGCTTAAGCATTCTGCATCCTTTACTAACCCTAGTAGCTAGTAAAGGATGCCGAATGGTTAAGCATTTGCTTAATCGTAAGATACGTTTATGAATACCGTCCATAGAAAAGTAATATTCTCAGTTCAAAGCGTTGGAATAAAACATTTTAAAAGGTTTGTAAAACCACTATGAAATTTAAGCTAGTGCTTCAAAATGTTTGATCTATATTTTGGTTTGAGGTTTATTATTTATGCTGAATATTTTTAGTTCTCAAGATGTATTTTCGATAGTGCTTTGTTTACAGTGTTTTTAACCTTAAAGTATTTGGGGTTACGTTTGTTAGTCTAAGTGAAATGGGAATGACTATCTTACCAGGGCTTTAAGGGAGAGATGGTCAATTTTTGTCTGGGAGAGATGGCCATAGGTGTATTTGATGTAATTTCAGATATTTTGAAGGTTGTTTTTGTATAGCCTAGAATGGTCATAGCAATGATCACGGTCCATCTAATATGGTCTTTACTAATTTGAAACCAAATGTACACTTGAATTGACCATGCACCACGGGTCTTGCTGCTGAAATTGATGAAGAACGTATGCCAACCCAAGTTTTGGAAGATATCGTTCCTGTGTCGCTCAAAAGGTACCCTACCCGGAATCGCGTTAAACAACCGGGAAAATTATTAACGACGCAAACACATAGTAACACTCGAAAAAAGAGTGACAGGGCAAAGGCGGAAAAAGAATTAAAATAACAAAAGTCCAACAAAAAAATCAAATTTGGCAATAAATGTGATTCCGTTCATGAGTTAGCCTTTGGCATTAATAATTGCAGAGGATGCGGGGAAAATTATTTCGAAACGAAAAAAAGAAGACTGCATGTCAAACATGCGGATTAGAAGACTCACAGCAAAAGCCCAAAGAAGTTTTGAGCGGGCAAAAACGAAAGTGGACGGAAACTAGAAAGTATCTGTGATAAAACCAGGTAAGGTCCACAAGTTGTTAGCCTGAAAGGTACATATGACCACCATTCCCGGACATTAAGGGAGAGATGGGCAATGACACTTTTTTTTAATTTGTAAAATTTGTATATTAAATAATAATTTTTCGTTTATGTTCTACATCGTTTTCGTTGCTAAATTTCAAATAGGTTGGCTGTAGGAGGCTCCAAACGAAACTATGACCATCTCTCCCGGAGTTACTCTAGATTGCATAAAATGTTGCGATTTGTGTTTCAGATGACTACGACAGCCAGAATCATGGTCGCCAGCAACAAACTTTTTTCAGAACCCTCTTACTACTACAACTGTAACTTTTAACAAAATTATTATTATTGCATAAAACAATTTGGAGACATTCTTCGGATATTAAGTAATAAACGTACAAGGTTTAGAATTATAATACTCAATACTTTTCTTTTGAAAAATTCCCTAAAAAGTGCCTTATTTTCAGAGCGACAAACTAGGGAGACCCCTTGAAGCAGCGTGTTGTAATTTTAAATTCATATGTGTCAACCTGATACATTAAAATAGATCATTTAGTAAGTATGTTTTTGTCGACGCACGTGGCTTTACGTTCATAATCTTCGACACATTTGGTTTTTGGTGGAAATATTCAGTTTTGGGATTTTTTCACCGACCCATGGTTAATCTTATCACAGTTTCTGCTCACAAATATCAAATTAATGAATTAGTCACCTCAACTTCTTCCGTGTCAGTAAAAACTCCAGGATTTCAAACAAGTGAGTATGCGAAACGTGTGGTCGAAGATTTCCAAGCTCATTGTCAGACCGAACACTTGAGCAATCATTACACAAGAAAAATTTTCCGGCGTTGATTAATTATAACCTTCACTGGTTCGACCTGTCCAGCAGATCAGTGGGCATAATTAATGAAAAAAGAAATTAGAAACGGAGCAGATGAGGGCCTACTGGCAATCTTGGTTCTCGCAGTATAAAGAAAAGAGTATCCACAGATCTGAACGCAATTCGATTTTTAATAGACTAGAATTTTGTTCGGCAGCTCAGCAACGTTTTAATCTAACATCTACAATGATTGACCAGTGCCAGCTTTAGGCATGTGCACACTGGGCAGTTGCCAGGGGCCCCATGGCAGTAGGGGCCCCCAAGTCTCATTTTAAGCCCTATTTCCTGTGGGTGGGCAGGGGCCCCCAGGAACAGTGCATTGCTTTGCCCAGGGCCTACAATACTGTTAAGACGGCTCTGTGATTGACAGTGTAACGACAACCTTCCCGCTTGAAGACTGGACCGAGTACTAGTTGAGTACTACTCCCGAGAGGGATTGTTCTGGGTAACGAAATCTTTCTAAAGCGAAATGTCGCGACCCTTTATAAGACCCCCATTTTCTGTCTACCTATTTGATAGGAGCACATTTGTTGATAGACAGCGTGGGTTGGCGTTACTATTGAGGTACTATTGTTTAGGTGTACAGAGCAGCCGGTGAAGCGGGAGATGTATTCTTCTATTTACATCAGGGGTGTCGAATTTCCCCACTCCGAGAGCCGCACGAGTCGGGCCCTCGTTCACCCGGTTCCCCCACTTATTTTTTTCCAGGAGTTCCACAAGACATGGCAGGGAGAGAGTGCTGCACCCGGAGGAGAAATTCATCTGAGTGAAGTAGGTGTGGAGGGGGCCGATCTCTTACGGCTCTACGAAACAGGTGAAGATGTGAAGGAGCCACTGCGGCTCGCGAGCCGCTTGTTCGACACCCCTGATTTAGATCTTCCAGCCGTCCCTCCTAAGCGCGATGGCAGTCGTCGGGTTTCAGGGGGTAAGAATCCCATACTTAGGGTTGCCAGAAGCAGGCGACGCATACACCGTAACCCGTCCCTGTTGGTCTCTACAGAAGTAGATACGGCAATCAGAAGGCAACAGTAGTTGTATGTATCGTACACGAAATCAGTTCTCTCAATCTTTCCTTCCACAGAGTCATCTACGGAGACACAAGCCGCAAGTCGGGACTAACAGGAAATGCCTCAGGAGGAGATCATCCAGCTAGAGGATAATATTATTGAAATAATGGGCAAGAAGGGTAAAAAGGAGGATCAAATACTATCCACCCATACGGCAACACGCTGGAATGCCTGGCTAAGGATTGGCCAACAGAAGGTGACCAAGGAGGCCCTTCTGAAAAAACGCCCCCGCACAGGCTCTTGCCTGGTGGAAGCTCCCACTCTGAATCCAGAGGTAGCAGCCTCGCTGAATGAGAGTGCGTTGAAGAGGGATTGGTATTTCACGATAACGCAAAATCTAAGGTTATTGACTCCTTACTGAATTCAAAAAACGAACTAAACCCATGGAAAATTTTGGAGGAATTATGGGAAGCCTCAGAGTTGCTCACCGAGCTCCACAGAGATCAAACGGTGGCCAGAAGAGCCTGCAGCATACCCAGGCTCAACAAGCAGGTAGCAGAAATGTTGGAGAATGCAGAAACCGACTCCTTTCCATTCGGAGAAAAACTTAATGAAAAAATAAAGGAGACCAAGGCTATGGGCAAGATCGGGCAGGAAATAAAGACACAATCCTCAGTTAAAAAAAAGACGGGAACGGCTTTAAACTCGAAGAGCCCGGCTGCGTTGAGGTCGGCGACACCGACAGGCTACAGGGGGAGACCCTACCAAAGACCATTTTACCGACAGGTAGGTCATTTTCGCGCGGACTAGGACATGGGGATATGTTTTTCAAAATATATAGACACACATGAGAAGTGGTCCACTATGTTGCATATGCTCCATACCAACAAAAAATGAGTCTGACAGAATCAGTCCACTCGTATACAGGGTCGGAAATCAATGATGAAGTCCCCTTTGTACTACGATTTCAATGAACCAGTAATAGGGATCTCTTTAGATAAGATATTCCGTTATTTCCTGCGTTTACATCGCTAAAACTAATATGGGAACTAATATGGGATCTTATATGGGAACGTACGGACACCGTGAAAATGTCGACTCGTAGGGGCCTGTCTATTGTCTGCCGATCTGCAGACGAAAGCGTAGTAAAATAATAATTCAAATGAAAATAAAATATTTATTAGATAATGAATCATATTAATATAAATTTGTATGAAGAAATTATTTTTAATTATAATTAATAAATATATAACCGCGGGGAGGCTTTACTGTCTGAGCACTGGCAGGAACTGATACCTGTTCCTAACACATTAGATGTGCATAGTGTCCACACATTAGCGCCTTATGTTATATCCGTGGCTCATACATCTGAAGACGTGGAAAGGAGGGTGCACAAATTACAGCGCAACGTTCTGCTGTAGGCTGTTCTGGTGTAGACTGTAAATTGTTATTTTTATGATATTATAATTATATTTTTCCTTTCATTAAAAAATGTATACACTTATTTCCTAATATCTTATAAAGAAATCAGTGCCACTGATGTTAACTATAGAACAAGATGGAGAAAAGTTTAGTTTTATAATAATAAAGAAATATGTTTGTGTTTTATATGATAATTAAACATAAAATCAGTCTTATGTATCATTACATGGCGGTTTGGTTGTTCTTTCTATGATTTGTCCGCACGTTACTGCGAATGTCCGTACTTTACTGCGAATGTCCGTACGTTACCAGAGACGCAATTCCAAATATGTTGAGATTCCGAGGGTAAGGTATAATGTTTTTGAAAAAACAATAAGAGGGTCGTGATCAGGAAGATTTAATCTATGAGGAATGTCTATTGCCATTATGTATAGTGAAAAGCATTCGCAGAAATATGGGGAAGAGTCTTGACGTTGCGTATTGCATGTCCACTGTGTCCGTACGTAACCGACCACTTCCTTTTCGCTCTAGATTTGATTGAGCTTGCATCTAGACTCCGGGCTATGAGCGTACAAGACACAACTTTTCATGCTCTTTCCATATATTAAATAAAAATTTGAATGCCAGTAAGCGTTTGGTCATAAACTTCGAGGAAACACCGCTAGAAACTGTGCGAACGTCTGTACGTAACCGACGAAAATGACCAGAACCAGAAACAACACAGGGTAACGAAGCCACCCCAGTAGCAGGACCGTCCACAAAACTCCCGGTTCCACAACAAGAATTGGAGGCCTCAACGGTAATAAAATCAGCAGTACGATTGAAAAAATTTGCCAATCAGTGGGCCGTAATTACACATGACAATTTTATCCGGGAGTGACTTAGGGGCTATAAGTTGCCAATAGAGATACTGATCCACCACAGTGATGCCAGATTCGGGACGGGAGCGCTCGAGAATTTCCCCCACCACGCATGCACACTACGCCGGAGCTGCGTGTCCGTGAGCTCGGCGCTTCGGACAACGTCGGGAAGACGAGAGAGAAAAAACGTGTCTTTCTCTCTCGCTCTTGAAACGCTGTGATCCAAGGTGGGGTGCAAGCGACACGCGGCCGTGCGCGATCTTCCTGAGTGCCTCGAGATACACTTTTCACTTTCTGACATATGTATAATACTCTTGTAATGAAAAAAAATTTGGAAAAAATTTTGTTAGGGAAATCACGTTTTAAGACCTCCTGATCACGTTTTGACTATTTAGAAAAGAGCTTTTTTTTTAAATATCTCATGTATTTGTTAACACGATTACGTTTAAACGGCAAAATGGATTTCAATGAAACTTTATATTAAAATTTTATATTCGTGTCTTAAGATCCATTAGATCACGAAATATGATAATTACCCGTTATGATTCTTCGATTTTTCAGATATACGAACTAAATTCTACATAAAAAAAAGTTAAATAAAGTTCTTCTGTAACTTGTTTAACAAAGAAAAATGTACATTCATAATTGAGGCATTTGATGGAAAAAGGGCACATACGCCAAAATGCCATTTCAAGAAAATCGATTTCAAAGTTTTCATTATAGTATAACTTAATAAAAAGTAATGCAATTAAATCAAATTTTTTTAAGGATGTAGTTACCGTGTCGTTCAAGCGTTCTGAATACAGAAGTCATGATTTAAAAATGATATGTGTCTTTATTTATAAGTTTTAAACAAGTGGTTTATGTGCCCTTTTTCCATCAAATGCCTCAATTCCTTGTGTTCGTTTTAAATTTCCGTACTTTTTATTTCAGCTATTTCTATTTTTCAAACCTTAAAATGAATTTTTTTATTAAAAGACGAATATTTTGATACTGTACATTGGTGTCTTTGTTAAAATTAGAATCCACTCTTGGCCAGTACCATGCACGCTGTAGAAGCCTTCGATAAAAAATATTTTTTCAGAGTATGATCTAAAATCTAAAATCTAAACGTAATCCCATCAAACGTAATTATATCAAGTTGCGACAAAGAATCACGCACTATTTACAAATTAATTACGCGCAGCGTGCACGTTACCGCTCGATGAAAACTACGGGAAAGTGGTGGTCTCTTCCATCCGGAGGGAAATGTAAACAATTGGTTATGCAAAGCTAACATCGCGGTACATGTTGTACACTAAAATGTACAAAAACATTACAAAAATAGAAAAGAAAGGCAGCACGTAAATATATCAATTGGGTTCGATATATTGACGAGATGTAAGACTGAAATAATGCTACAATTGTTTACATTTCCAAAGGATAGAAAGCAAGCAAAGGAATTTACTATAATACATGCGACAGAATTTCGAGATAATTGTTACATATAAAATGAATATAATTAAGAATATACATTTATTTGCACAATTATCTGGAAGTTCTCTCTATGAATCTAGAGACGCGGTAGCGTCTCGACGCCAAGTACATGAAAGAAAAGACACCTTGTATATGCCTGTCGCTACCGCTATCATTTACTCGTCGCCCGGCTAATCCAACCTAACCTGAAACTTATTTCATTAATATCTCATCACGCATGCAATATTTTCTAAATTTAAAGGCATTTTTCTTATGTAAACCGCATATAAGCTTTCGAATAAGACCAAATTTCAATAAAATCTGTCCACGCATGACAGAGATATCATAATATCGTCTCATGGATCAGTCGGAAACGGTAATTTTTTCTTCTGATTCTGATTCTGATTCTTCTTCTCCAACCAAATTTCGTCATACATAATACGTATATACGCGTTACACGCACACCTTCAGCCAACAGAAACTAACACATGTTTCGTTCGTCAAACGCTATTACGTTACCTTCACTATGCAATCTACCCCAAATTTTGACAGCTTACAGTCAGGTTATAAACCTGGCGAATGTTAAATAAGGTAAGTTGTAATTGCAACGAAAATGCAGTCTCAAACACAAGGTAAGTTGCCGAAATTTGAATTGCGACATGTTTGTATATCATCAAACTGTTTTTTATTTGTAACTAAACTGAGGATTTTATGTATATGTAGATAAACGAAGCGTAAAATGATGCTGTGACCTACGCCAGGGTATGTCATCAATTGCCATGTTTCTTCGCGCACTATGTACTGCACACAAAGTACTATACATTCATATGGATCGGCAATGCAGTGCACATGTTTTTTTTGCGTAGGTGTTAAACTTACGTAGAATTTATCCTTAATCAAAAAATAATAAAAGTACACTCGCTGAGCTGCTTTGCGCTATGTTGAGTATTCCGAGTAAGCTTTACTGGCTACAAACGCGCTTTATCTTCTAACATCACTCGATAGGCTGCAGTGCGCCGTAAACGCGTGGACGTGTAACGAAGACCCCATAAAAAAACTTTAAAAAAGTAAAAAAAATACGCGAAGTACATGAATTAGCTTTGTAAAAAGAAGTGAGATCCCCAAAAAAAACTTTAAAAAAGTAAAAAATACGCCAAGTACATGAAAATGTCGAGGACAAAATGAGTATTATCAAAAATCACAAAAAAAATAAAATAGTATACATGAAAAAGTACAATATAAAAAAAGATGTGAAATCAAAATGAGCTGCAAGTACATCACAAAAAAAAGGAAAATCGCCCCGAATTGGTGTCGATAAACTGAATAAATATGTACAAATTGCATTAATCTTTTTCTTTCTTTCTTGTGCGTGCATTCGTGAATGTGTGCATGTGTGCGTGTGCATATGCTACGTATGATATTAGAATTAAATATATGTAGAATAAATTTCACTGCGTTTCTAATATGTGTATGCATATGTTTATGTATTTTTGATTGTAAGGGAGTTATTGTAAATTATTAATACTAAGACTATTAACATTTTTTCGGTTGCGCAGCGCCAAGTATTTTGAATAAAATATTTATTCGTATTAAAATATTTATTTGTATAAAAATATATCTGCTTAATATTATTTAATACATATTTTTCTTTGTATAAATAGGCATTGTTATAATTGGCGCAATTTTTGTATATCATTAATTTTGTGAAGCTATTAATTTACGACAATGTTTTTAAATGGGATTCTTTTTGATGGGTTAATTAAAATGTCCGCGATATGAGTAATGGAATAACACAGTATTTTAGCTGTGTATATGTAGTTGTGTCATCTTAAGCGCAGTTGGAAAGCACCTTTATGTACTTGCAGCTCATTTTGATTTCACATCTTTTTTTATATTGTAATTATATTATTTTCTTTTTTTGTGTGATTATATTATTTCCTTTTTTATGATGTACTTGCAGCTCATTTTGATTTCACATCTTTTTTTATATTGTACTTTTTCATGTATACTATTTTCTTTTTTTTTGTGATTTTTGATAATACTCATTTTGTCCTCGACATTTTCATGTACTTGGCGTATTTTTTACTTTTTTAAAGTTTTTTTTGGGGATCATATGTACAGCAAGCAAGCGAATTTATTGCAAGGATAGAACAAGAATTGCGTGAGGTAAATCGAACTTACATATTCGCGATGTCCAAAAATCGAATGAAATAGAAAATGGATGAAATTGATAATATTCTGGACATCACCAATTTGCATTACCCGACGTAGAAGGAAAATCCGCGAGGTCATCAACGGTATGTAAACGTAAACTATTCTTTTGCTTCTTCGCAAAAGTTGCATATAAATTCTCAGATGACATGAGAGATAGATGTTTGTCATCTACCTCCATGCTCTGAGCTGTTTCCCCGTGCGCCTTTAATGCCGATTTCGTTACGCAAATGGCATTGACGATGGTCGAACAAAGTCGGTTTCGTTTCTTGTTCTTTATGTCGGGAAGAATGGAAAACGATCTTTCAGCATCGGCGTTTGAATTTGGAAGACTTCTAATGGAATTTAATAATTCCTGCAAACATGAATATTTATACGAGCCTTGATCGTTTCGCGTTAACAACACCGTTTTCCATACATCATCAAAAGCTAATGTACAAAGCTTGACTGCATCTGCAAAATTCAGGTGCAATGTTGACCATTCTTTTTGCAAACCGTCTTCGTCGAAACCGCCCAATTTCTGAGCAGTAAAGAGAACACTTTTGAAGGAAGTGTCTCTGTCAGTATCTACTAATGCCAAATGAGGCTCAAAAACACGTAACTTGCTCAGAAATTCGTCATCGATTGGCAATCGATTACGAATTTCGTTTGCAGCCGTTATGTAAAACTTAATACAATTTTCTCGAACGGTTTGGACAACATCGGGTTTGCCTTCTGCAACTAATTGACAAAGAAAAGTGTCACAATCCGGACCTAAATGAATACTATCTAATGCGATTTGATTATCGCCTCTTGAAAAATCTATTAATTTTACTGAATCCATGTGCTTCAAAAGCTGCGGTTTCAAAAAATGACGTAAAATATCGTACAAAAGAATTTTGGCAGTATTTTGAAGCAAATGGATCCTTGTTTGTTGCGACTGAAAGAATAAACTAAAGTCATTAAAATACTCTAGAACGTATTTCAAAAACAGAAGATATGCTTTCGCTTCTGGCTTTTGCATGATGATAAGCAGATGATCCCCAGACTTTGTCTTCTCACTTACGACCAATTCTTTCAGAAATTGCAACACACTGTCCCAATTTTCTAAAAGTGTAACTACGGATGAATAACGCGATAACCATCGCGTAGTACAGAATTTTAAAATTTTGCGGTCAGTAAATTGATAACATTGTTGGAAATCGCGAAAAATGGCCGAGCGTTTGGGACTGCTATAAATGAATGTAGTGACTTTCCGTAATAATTCCTCGCAGACCTCGGGAATGGTAGCGCATGCTTTATGCACTACCAATGCAGAGGAGTGACATGGACACGGCATGGTGAAAAAATTTTCACCGCAAATTTCTGCAAGTTTGGTCTTGAATGACGAGTGACACCCTGTCATGACAGAAGCGTTATCACACGACAAAGCAAGAATGTTTCCGAACGGAATTTGCTTTTTCCACATGGAGTTCTTAAAGGAGGTAAATATTTTATCGGCAGTACATTCTCGCGCGTCAAGATTAATTCTACTAATTCCGTTCGAACATCCAAAGTCTCGGGTGCGACATACCGAACAACAAACGACATCCATTTCTCATTGGTAATGTCGGATGTTTCATCAATAAATACTGAAAACTTAGAATTCTGTAAAACCAGACTAAGATGCTCTGTTTCCCGAGGACACAGAACGTTCGATATAATATTAGAACACTTTGTTCGACCACACGTCATACGTTCCAAAACATCAGGATCTTTCCCAACGTCTTGGAAAAGTTGAAGAATCGCCTCTGCGGATTGATGCGAAATATTTTTCTCGGCAACTAATGCAGCAAAACGAATAACCAAAGCATAAACAAAACATAAATAAAGCATACGCGACCACAGATCGCGGATCTGACCGTCAAATGTACTTGACGAAAACCAGGCCCGAGCGAACCCTCGAAACGGGAAACGAAAAGAATAGATAGGAAATCGTAAAATAGTAAGAAAAATTCAGAAAGGAGAAAAATCGAAGAAAAGGCTAAAAGAAATAACAGCAAGGTAATGGTGACAGTACCGAACTGCCACAGATGCATTTACCAGTTACCTTTCTCTCCTATTCTTGTACAATAATACCTTTATACCAATTTACACATTCTAGTGTACAACATGTATCGCGATGTTAGCTTTGCATAACCAATTGTTTACATTTCCCTCTCGATGGAAGAGACCACCACTTTCCCGTAGTTTCCATCGAGCGGTAACGTGCACGCTGCGCGTAATTAATTTGTAAATAGTGCGTGATTCTTTGTCGCAACTTGATATAATTACGTTTGATGGGATTACGTTTAGATTGTAGATTTTAGATCATACTCTGAAAAAATATTTTTTATCGAAGGCTTCTACATCGTGCATGGTACTGGCCAAGAGTGGATTCTAATTTTAACAAAGTTCACCAATGTACAGTATCAAAATATTCGTCTTTTAATAAAAAAATTCATTTTAAGGTTTGAAAAATAGAAATAGCTGAAATAAAAAGTACGGAAATTTAAAACGAACACAAGGAATTGAGGCATTTGATGGAAAAAGGGCACATAAACCACTTGTTTAAAACTTATAAATAAAGACACATATCATTTTTAAATCATGACTTCTGTATTCAGAACGCTTGAACGACACGGTAACTACATCCTTAAAAAAATTTGATTTAATTGCATTACTTTTTATTAAGTTATACTATAATGAAAACTTTGAAATCGTTTTTCTTGAAATGGCATTTTGGCGTATGTGCCCTTTTTCCATCAAATGCCTCAATTATGAATGTACATTTTTCTTTGTTAAACAAGTTACAGAAGAACTTTATTTAACTTTTTTTTATGTAGAATTTAGTTCGTATATCTGAAAAATCGAAGAATCATAACGGGTAATTATCATTTTTCGTGATCTAATGGATCTTAAGACACGAATATAAAATTTTAATACAAAGTTTCATTGAAATCCATTTTGCCGTTTAAACGTAATCGTGTTAACAAATACATGAGATATTAAAAAAAAAGCTCTTTTCTAAATAGTCAAAACGTGATCAGGAGGTCTTAAAACGTGATTTCCCTAACAAAATTTTTTCCAAATTTTTTTTCATTACAAGAGTATTATACATATGTCAGAAAGTGAAAAGTGTATCTCGAGGCACTCAGGAAGATCGCGCACGGCCGCGTGTCGCTTGCACCCCACCTTGGATCACAGCGTTTCAAGAGCGAGAGAGAAAGACACGTTTTTTCTCTCTCGTCTTCCCGACGTTGTCCGAAGCGCCGAGCTCACGGACACGCAGCTCCGGCGTAGTGTGCATGCGTGGTAGGGGAAATTCTCGAGCGCTCCCGTCCCGAATCTGGCATCACTGATAGTAATGACTGCTGTATCCTACCTGCGAGAAGCGCTCGGCTCGGTCGCCACCTGGCGGTCGCGTACTATCCATCGCGAACCGGCATAGTCATGACTTTGTTTATGTACATATACGTCTTTAAGACATCTACACGCAGTTGTTTAAAATCCGTATTGACACAGACGTCTTGAAAACGTCTTAACACAGTTGTTTCAAAGATGTCCTGGTACAGGCGCCTTAACAAGACGTCTTAAAGACGTCTGTAGGCAGACGTCTTAGAAATGTCTCCGCGCAGACGTCATAAAGACGTCTTAATATGGTCTAAGACGTTCAGACCAAAAAAGGCGTAAAATGGACGTCTTAAAGACGTCGTGTGCTATCTGGGCAAAAACAAAGACTGTATATTCTGTCTGTATATGTATTGTTAACACTGTTGTAAATCGATGTGAAGGCAAAGAAGTGTGAAACAAAACATATGAAAACAATCATTTAATTCAAACGGTGAGCGAGTGAGCTACTAGAGTGAGCCACTAAAGTGGCGTGTCGTTCAGAAAGATGACATTCGCGAAAGCCACTATAGTGGCGTGTCGTTCAGAAAGATGATATCCGCGAAAGCCACTATAGTGGCGCGTTGTGCCTAAGAGGATAATTTAAAAAATATCAACGAGTTTCTCGTTAACCCTTAGGCTGCCGCTTTAGCCACTATATTGGCACGGTTCTACCCCCTCGACTCTATGGGACCTATTGACTACTCATACATAAAAATTTTTGGAAAAAAATGACCCCTATTTTTACGAAAAAATAGCGGCAGCCTAAGGGTTAAGGAACATTTTCAGATGGAGGACCTGAGAATGGCACGTAGGTTATTATCACCCGGGGATTACTTAGGTACCATAGATCCCAGGGACGTTTACTTCCTTATCCCAATCCATAGTAATCATAGAAAGTACCTTAGATTTGTGTTTTGTAGTCATTTATACGAATTCACATGTTTGCCGCTTGGGTTGAGTTCAGCCCCATTGGTTTATCCAAAGGGAATGAAACTCGCTAGGATCTAACAATCTTCTATCAGTCATCTATTTAGATAACATTTTTTGCATAGGGATAGACTCTGCTTCTTGCTAGGAGAATATAGAGGCAACAAGAGCCTTACTAACCTCTTTAGGGTTTATAACAAACGAGCAAAAGAGTAACCTCAACCCTCAGACTAGCTGTCAATATTTGAGGTTTATCATAGACTCGAGATCCTTCACAGTTAGCCTAACTCCTAAGAAACGAGAAGCATTAGGCAGTCAGGTACGTCACTATCTTGGAACCAGGTCCTGCAAGATCCGGGACTTTGCACAGCTAATAAGATCTTTGGTAGCTGCTTGTCCAGCAGTTGAGTATGGAACTCTCCATTGTAAGTCGCTCGAAAGAGCAAAAATTGAAGCTCTTGTTACGAAGTCAGGGGAATAGGTGGAAAGAAATCGTGGACTACAGAAAGTGACAATGAAGATTTAATAGTAAACGTAAGAACATAACGGCGGAAGCGCCATGGTGTGCGCAAGAAGACACCATAGAGTACAACGCAGAGAGGCGTCCGCATGGGCACGCTCGGTAGCCATAGATGGCGCAAGATGCGTATCGCAACACAAAAATACATATAAATTTTCTATTCCCTACAGCTCTTACCAACAATAATGATAACTTCGTTAAGGTTATGACGCTACCTAAGTATATAACGGAGGATCTGGAATGGTGGCAACAAAAAACCGATTACAAAAAAATAAAATTGCACTAAAAAGTAAAAAATAATTTTTTCCGTTACGTAATCTCCGACTCTCATATTTTTTAAGTCGGCGTCAGATTTACACAATGGAAATGATGAGGCACCGACTTAAAAAATATGAGAGTCGTAGATTAAGTAAGGGAAAAAATGATTTTTTACTTTTTAGAGCAAATTTATTTTTTTGAAATCGGTTTTAATTTAAAATTTTATTTTTTATTTTTAACTGTTTAGTTTTATATATATTGACACAGCAGGCTGAGGAAATATGTGCGTACGTACATAAAATAATAATAATTAGGTGACAATAGTCTTTATTATTAAACAGAACTGGCAAAATATTGGGCCAATGTTGATGCACTGTAGGATGGGACCACCGGGACATCGCCCTCTTTCGAATATAAAAAAGTTCATCAAAATCGGCCCATATGCTGAGGAGTTACGCGGGGACAAACAGATAAATATATTATTATTAACCATAACTGGCAAAATATTGGGCCAATGTCAATTTAGTATAGGATGGGACCACCGGGACATCGCCCCCTTTCGAATAAAAAAAAGATCATCAAAATCGGTCCATATGCTGAGGAGTTATGAGGGAACAAACATAAATAAAAAAAACATACGGGTCTAATCTATAACCTCCTCCTTTTTGAAGTCTGTTAAAAATTACCCCTTTCTTCTCGGAAAATTAGATCCGCTAATTATGTAAGGGAGATTTTCTCAGACGCATCGTTGACCGGATGGGGAGCTTACTGTGAAGGTAAACGAGCTCACGCATTCTAAAAAAAAGATGAACAAGGTGAGCATATCAATGCATTAGAGCTAATAGCAGCTGGCTTAGCCCTAAAGTGAAATATAATGAATGTGAGATACTCCTTAGAGTAGATAACTCAACGGCAAAGGCCTACATTAATAAGATGGGTGGTACACAATACCCCCTTCTTCATTGACTCGCAAGGGATATCTGGACCTGGTGTGAGTCAAGGAGATTTACGCCACCTATATTCCTTCTCGCGAAATATAGACACCGAGTGGCAATTGGCGGGCTACGCGTAGAAGAATGTAGTTAAACAATTTGGTAGGCCCTCAATCGATCTATTTGCGTCACGAGCCAACGCAAAATGTCGTTTATACTGCGCATGGGAGAGAGATGCAGATGCTTTCGCAAGTGATGCATTTACAATCAATTAGAAAGGCCTAAAATTTGTTTACTTTTCCTCCTTTTGCTACAATAGCCAGTGCATTACTGGAGATTGTTAATAATCAGGCTATCGCTATCGTTGTGGTCCCACTTTGGTGTTCACAACCATGGTTTCCTCTTTTTAATCGTCTCTGTACGCCTGAACGCATCATTTTCTAGACTCACATTAATTTACTAATTTTACCTCTCAGCAATCAGCACCACCTACTGGTGGCGAAACCCGCCTAACCCGAATCCGGTTAACCCAGGTGAGGTTACTGTAACCCGTAGTAACCACGAAGGAACGGCTCCCAAATAGTACAGAGAGCGGGTTACAAGTGACACGACATTCTACGTCCAAAATCCGACAATGGTTGTTCGTCCACCGCTGCGATGCAACTGCAATTATAACAAGAACCGGGTTGCATGCAATCACGTCAATCACATGCAGGGTTTTGTATCTCGGTCTAATTTTTAATCTCTCGAAGAAAAATGTGACGAATTTTCTTGAGTTATACCCACGACATTACCTACATGCAAATCGTTTCTCGGTCAAATTGCATTACCGTGGTGGATGAACGGCCTATAACAAATGTCACAACAATTCTGTAGAAGTTCGAGAGGTAATTTATTTATTTATAATAAAAATAATATTTTGTAACACAACTATTATATACGAAATTTATCTACCGACCGTAATATAGTGGAGCGTGCGGCTGGCTTATCAGAAACGAAGCGCACTATAATCTTTAACAGCTCAATGTGACATTAATTTTAAAGACTCCATCCTAGGAGGAAACTTAGTTTGTAGATAGAATGTTAAAAAATATGGAAATTTTTTTTAAATTTGAAAGCATGCCACTCTCGTGGAGAAATTTGCAACATAAAAATTTGTTTATAATTTAATATGTTACATAAATAATTTTTCAATTTCAAAAAAATATTATTCAAACAGACAAAACCTTCTACATTAAAAAAAAAAAGAATAAACCTAATGCGACGATATACAGTTTCTGAGATAAAAATTCATAAGTACAGCTCGAATTCACGAAAATAGGGAAAAACTACTACCCCTACCGTATTACTGTAACCCGCTCCGAGAGCGGGTTAACTGGGTAACTCTGTACCTCGATGCCTCGGGTTACCCGGTTATGCGGGTAGCCTACGGTACTGTGAAACGAACCGGCTTAGGGTTACGGTTACAATCCCTGCCTATAACCTTCATCAGTTGGACCGGTCCCGCAAATATGTGCGCATAATCAATGAATAACCCTCCTTTGCGTGCCGCAGTCGGGTAAAAACGAGAAGAATCGAGGCAGCTGAAGGCTTCCCCCGCAATCTTCGTTCCCGCCTTATATAAGAGGATATCCTCCGATCTGAACGCAGTTACAACGTCAATCGGATAGACTTTTGTTCGTCAGCTGAGCAACGTTTTAAATAGTCAGAAGGATGAACATTTTAAAGTTTCTCCGCTTGATAATTTCTTTGATCTTGATGACCACACCATTAATCAACACAAACAATTCTGTTCCAACATCTACAAGGATTGATAGTATGACGACGACTTTACCACCTAACGACATGTTCGCGGAGAGGGTGATTGTTGTCCCCGTGCGGCCCTGTCCCGGGCATCAAAAACTGGATGCTCAAGGGACATGTCGCGATACTGTGTAGCATCCCGTTTCTTGGACATCCATTCGGTGGGATAACATTCGTTGATGGACAAGGTAGGTGGAAGTTACTATTGTTTAGGTTAGGTGTACAGAGCAGGAGTGAAGGAGTATCGCATGAGCATCAGAGATGGTATGACTAGTTTCGAGGTTTGGCAAGTGATCTAGCATGGAAGCATTATTATTGGGTGACTGGCATCTTAAAACTTTCTATGAGCTTCTTTGTTTCCCAACCGTCCCCTTCATTTCTCAAAAAGTTTTAGACGGAAGAACATTTTTGTAATTATGCACAGAGTGAAATAACGTGACATGACAATGAGAAAATTTTTATTTTATCGGGCAGTTTTTTTCTAAAAAGGTCATTAACAATTGTGGTACATCTCTAAGTAGGCCGGTTTTCAAAACATTCAATGTGATCTCCAGTTTCATAATTGCAACCATAAAATTCCTTTTTATTTATCTTTCAGCGCATTCTGTATTGCTCGGATTTAAAAGCACCATGAATCACATGGTGAAGTCTAAATTGCGCGATGGCTTACGCAATCGATTAAATTAGATGGGTTACCCGTATATGTGCGGGCTACAATATTCTTCGTGTGAGTATGCGAAATTGTGCATCACTCTTATACTACTATTACTTAGACTGATAGCATCATAACGATCGGCCTTTTCACTGACCTACATAACGACCATAACATTTGTTATTGGTTAATACACAATAAAACTGTTTCATGTATGCTGCATTGTAACAGTTCGATCGATGACTTTTACTATATAGAATTAGAATGTAAAACGGTGCGAGAGACTTCTGTGTGAAAGAAGATGAAAGTGGTGGAAGAAAAATTGGAATAACTTTAGATTTAAGGGTGCCATGATGCAATTCTCTTTATAATACAACAATGTATAATAAAACAAAATTCTATTATGCATCAGAATGGACCTTGCATCAGTTATCCATGTGTTAATGTACGATCGCGGGACATTGGAACTTCAAAAGTAAAACATATGTCTTGTGAAGAAATTTGAGATATTTTGCGATGCATTCGTATTTCGAACAATTTACCCTGACCTCAATCGTTCATGGTGAATGGAATCGAAACCACCTTACCTGATTGGAACCTCGGATTAAGCGAAGCATACGATACACACCCACCCATGGGCATTTAATGCTTGAGAAAAAGTTAACGCGAGACTAATCACATCAGAAAAATAAATAAAACCCTGCCTACAGAATGAGCAACGCCAATGCTATATTCTATAATATGCTATAAATGTCTAAACATATCGATTGTGCGACGTTGCCATGTTCACTGTTCTGCGTAGTTTCTAAAAAATTTGCACGTAAACGTATTTTTTTATGGGCATTTACGAATAAACTATGTGGTCAGTTTCGCTGAAATAAATAAATTCATTTCGTGACATTTCGATGTACTTTGGTGCCAATTTTGGTACACTTCGTGAATATAGTTTTCTTGTTTCAGCAGAGAAACTGAAACTATAATCCTTTTTTTTCGACTCTGCCATATGCCGCTGTGTTAAAATGCATCAACTTTAATTAACAATTTCTCGATAACTATGTGGTAAATCGATTTTAAACTTTGTACAAGGGTTTCCTGTATTACAAATTAGTTTTGAACGAAATTTGAAAGACTTCTTGAATTTAGTAGATTATTCAGGAACTACCTTAAATAGAGATCCGATTAAGCGAAATTCGGTTCACCGAGACTAAAATTATCGAGTCCCCACTGCAGTGTTATAATTACAATGTAAAGAGGGAACAAGGATCGATCTGTTTTGAAAAAAAAAATGTAGGTAATGGCATTAAAAAGAGTGCAGGATTTTGTCCACTTTTTCCTCTGTCACTTTTTTCAGTCTCCAGCAAAACAGAAGGACCCATCTCAATTGCGTAATTAATCACGTATTTAGCTCGCTAGATATAATTTTTCTTCAACTGTATCTCGTAAATAAATCACTTTGTTCAAATTTCTTGTACACAATGTGTCTGACAGGTTTCCTTAGTACTTTCATCATAAATATCTGCTATATCAAAAAATTTAAACCGAAATATGAAGTACGAACTCTATATGTTACAGGGAAATAACAGATCAAGGTCGATTCCGTAGCTTATTGATTCACGTTGTGTTCACCATTTCGTAACAACTCGATGCAATTAAATTGATTGGAATAATTCATTCCAATATATGGTGGATATAGATTCACAAAACATCATCTCACTATTCTACCTTTTTACTTGAACCTTAAAAAATTAATAATAATAATAACAATTCTCATTTTCTTTATTTTATTATTATTCGAGAAAATCGATTTATTGTCAATAATGGTATGCATATCAAAAATTAAACATTTCAAAATCGATTTTCTTCAAAGCAAAGGCTTCTTTGAAGAAATATTATTTCACATTTTCGATTTATTTATGCATGAAGAATCACCGCCTTCTGGATTGCAATATCAGTGCGATGTCATCATATATTTATTTCCTGGAATATTTTGGATATGAGCAGTGCAGCGTTTGCTGAAAGATAAACGAAAAAGAATCATATGGTTATAATGATATGCTTCAGAGAAAAAGGCAACTGGCAAATGTACTACAAACATCTATAGTAGTCTTCTCTAAACAAGACTACCCACTAAAGAATGTTTCAATCGGTGCATTACAGTCAGGGATAATCAAAATGTTCGATTTCACATAGTTACACCCAGTGTTTAATTGCAAAGATATTAATCTCTCAGAAAATATGTATTGTTATGAAAAGCAATAGTCAGGTTTGTGGGAGAAATCAAGAGGAGGTATGGGAAAAAAGATGCCTATAGCAAGTACTACTTCAGTAGAGCTCTGTACACTAGCGTTGGCCTGATTTATACGTACCGAATTTTTTTTTGTATTTTTTTGCTCCCACCCCCTAAAACAATACCATTTGATAAAAAAATAGTCCTCGAAAACGTTTATTGCAATCGGACAACAGGAAAGGATGCCGAACAGGCCTTAAAATGTAGGATTCATTAATAGTTTGAATTTAAAGAATGTCTCAAAAATGGTAAGCCCTTATCGAAATTTTGTTCAAATAGGTATAAGTATATAATTTTTTCGTGCTTCTAACCATTTTTAGATAATACCGTTTGAATATATAGAGGTCTGCACTTCGCGGGTATAGACAATACATCACGCCCTACAGGTGGGACGCGCGATGTGCGGATCTCTCTATATTCATACGCTATTATCTAAAAAATGGTTGAAAGCACAAAAAGTTGTATATACAATAATTTTAGAAAATTGAATGCTCTTTTAATACTATTTGAACAAAAATTCGGTGGGGCTCACCATATTTGAGAAATTCTTTAAATTCAAACTATTGATGAATTCTAAGCTTTAAGGCCTGGTCGGCACCTTTTCCTGTTGTCCGATTGCAATAATCTTTTTCAGGGACTATTTTCTTATGATGTGGAACCATATTAGGCGGTGAGAACAAAAGAAATCGCAGGTTGACAATAAAGGCCATCCTACTGTACACCTAAACAATAAATAGTACCTGAATAGTAACTTCCACCTACCTTGTCTATCAACAAATGTGATCCTATCGAATGGATGTCCAAGAAACAGGATCCTATACGGGGTCACGACATTTCGCTTGAGCATCAAGCTTTTGTTTCCCTGGACAAGGCCGATAGGGAGCTGTAATCTGATGATGCCCACCAGGTCTGCGAGGACGGTTCGCGTACCATCCGCCGGGTTTAGTTGTCGTTGTAGTTGTTAGCATAGTATTGTTAGTGCCATCTTCTGGTATCGGCAAAGCATTCACTATCACCAAGATCAAGGCGATTATCAAGCAGAAACACTTTGAAAGATTCATATTTTCGTTGTGACTAAAACAGTGTTTGATTAGCAAGCAACACTCGCCTCCTCTGTTCAGATTCGTACTGCGCGGGAGTCGGTTGGGTATGCTTATTTAAACGGTCTGGGAAGGTCATGAAGAAATATTTGCTAGTTGCGTTTTTCCTTTTTGTATTAATTATGTCCAGGCATCGCTCCGATCAATTCTAGCACATTCCCACAAAGTTTGTGATTACATATTATTAGCATATGCTCAACTGTTTCATCTCCAAAGTCCGAGGTCGGAAACAGACACATTATAGAAAATAGAAAGTTGATAAATTCTTACAACGTAAGTTGCTGAAATTTTCTACTGAATGTTTGAAGAGATAGATGTAATCAGATGAGTGATAGAAACAGATGATTATTAGATTTTCGTAATGTTCCATTGGACTTGCTACTTTTATTAAAAGTAGATATGTATGTCTAATGTACAGGGTGTCCCATCTAAGACGAGACAGCCGGTTTTCTCCTAAACTATAGGAGATAAAAATATAAAAAAAATAGGGAATTGCATGGTTCGAGGGGGCCAATTAATTAGCGCGAACGAATTTTTTTAACGATTATTATTTTAAAAGATACGATGGTCAAGTTCGGTTTTTCAAATGGAACTATTTTTTTTGAACACCTGAGTTGATAGTGCGTTCCAAGACAAATTCAATAAGCTTTAATGTATACACTTTATTTTCACTGGTTTTTAAAATATTGCGCTTGCAAATTTACTGATTTTCACTGGAAGAAAACTGTCTGGTATAGCACGGACCGGGGACGATTTTACTGGCTCCACTTGTGGCACTGCCTTTTGAAATAGATACCTACCTGCCAAAGGTCTACGCCAGGCACAAAGGCTGGACAATTTTTTTCCGTCAGAAATGCTACTTAGGTAAGTACATCTGCGGTATCGAGAAGCGCACCGTTACTTTTATTTCGCACTTGCTTCTACGCTCGGATGGCCGGTTCTTTTGGGAGGGATGCAAGTTCGATTGGTTAGGTTAGGAGGAGTGAAAGTTGCTAGACTAAATTTCAATCATAGGCAGCAGATTGTATCAGAACCATTCGGATTTGCATTCCTCACAAACGGCTGCTCTCTTGAAGCATTGCTCTTCACAGCAATGCCCACCTTCTCTCGCACGGAATACGTTAACGCTTGCTTTTGTTCTGATATTGAAGCTCGTGTTTATACTCGAGAGGACCACGCGTCGACAGCGGGCTACCCCTTTTCTTCCTGTGTCTCTCCACGAGCCGTGTTGACGGTGGATTGTAGGAGCGTAGATATCTGGATGCCAGTTATTGAATTCAGGAGACGATAGAAACATTTTATTACAAAACACACATGTACTATAATTAAAGTAAATCGTATTCCTCTCGGGCAGGAGTACTGATAATGATCGAACTTGCGCCCCACTTCGCGCAGACCAATTACACGGAGGGTAGTCGGGTCACACACTGCCCAAATGATACAGGGTAATTCTGGAGCAACGCCCGTCAAGGAGATGCGCTGGTACCCCGTGGCGAGGACAGACCTTCGCATTGCCTCACCCGATTTTTATGGTTTTTTTCCGGAAAAAGGTACGAATCCTAGGCCGAACGTAGCGAATTGAAGTCGACCCTCCGCAGTCGAGGGTGAATTATCCATTATAGCGTATTAAGAAACCCTTTTCTTCGTCGTATCGAAAGGGAAGTGGTGCCAATGGATTCCTTATGTTTTTCTGACGAAAATCATACCAAATGTCATGCAAATCGGACTACTTTGACACAAGCTATTTGTATTCCTATGTAAAAGTTGTCCGATTCACACGATATTTCTAATGATTTTCATCGGAAAACCCCAAGGAATCCATCGGCGACACTTCCATATCCATACGATAAGGAATAACGAATTGTTTTATTTCTTAAAAAGGTAGGTACAGGCTGATTCTGGTGCTGCGCCCGTCACCCCGTGGCGAGGACAACACCCCGCAGTGCCCATCGAATTTTATGGCATTCGACCCTCGAAGGGTTTGGAATACTATTAAGAAGTGAGAAATGTTCAGGATTTCAAAAGTTTGCTTCTTTTCTTCATCGTATCGAAGGGGAAGTGGCGCCAATGGATTCCTGGCGTTCCGTCGATTAAAATCATACCAAATTTCATGTAAATCGGACTATTTTTAACCAAGTCAAGTCAGCTTGAAATGACATAAATCGATATTCCATGGAATTTCCTTCATTATGGTCCGAATTACGTCGTTCTTAGTGTCAGCTTCATCGGCGAAACATAAGGAATCGATAGGTGTCGGTTTTGCAAAGATCTGATGAGAAATGCGCAAGTCGAAGATTTCTCACTCCCTATTAGGCACTCGAACCCCTTCGCGGGTGGAAAGCCATAAAATTCGGTCAGACACTGCGAGGGGTTGTCCTCGCCACAGGGTACCAGGCCGCCGCATCTCCTTCACGGGCGCTGCTCCATAATTACCCTGTATCTGGTTAGGAAATAAAATAATTCTTTATTCTTTATCGTATGGATATGGAAGTGTCGCGGATGGATTCCTTGGGGATTTCCGATGAAAATCATGCCAAATGTCGTGTAAATCGGACAACTTTTACATAGGAATACAAATTGCTTGTGTCAAAGTAGTGCGATTTGTATGACATTTGGTATGATTTTCATCAGAAAAACATAAAGAATCCATTGGCGTTACTTCCCTTTCGATACGATGAAGAAAAGGGTTTCTTAATACGCTGTAATGGATAATTCACCCTCGACTGCGGAGGGTCGACTTCAATTCGCTACGTCCGGCCCAGGATTCGTACCTTTTTCCGAAAAAAGCCATAAAATTCGATGGGCACTGCGGGGTGTTGTCCTCGCCACGGGGTGACGGGCGCAGCACCAGAATCAGCCTGTACCTACCTTTTTAAGAAATAAAACAATTCGTTATTCCTTATCGTATGGATATGGAAGTGTCGCCGATGGATTCCTTGGGGTTTTCCGATGAAAATCATTAGAAATGTCGTGTGAATCGGACAACTTTTACATAGGAATACAAATAGCTTGTGTCAAAGTAGTCCGATTTGCATGACATTTGGTATGATTTTCGTCAGAAAAACATAAGGAATCCATTGGCACCACTTCCCTTTCGATACGACGAAGAAAAGGGTTTCTTAATACGCTGTAATGGATAATTCACCCTCGACTGCGGAGGGTCGACTTCAATTCGCTACGTTCGGCCTAGGATTCGTACCTTTTTCCGGAAAAAAACCATAAAAATCGGGTGAGGCAATGCGAAGGTCTGTCCTCGCCACGGGGTACCAGCGCATCTCCTTGACGGGCGTTGCTCCAGAATTACCCTGTATCATTTGGGCAGTGTGTGACCCGACTACCCTCCGTGTAATTGGTCTGCGCGAAGTGGGGCGCAAGTTCGATCATTATCAGTACTCCTGCCCGAGAGGAATACGATTTACTTTAATTATAGTACATGTGTGTTTTGTAATAAAATGTTTCTATCGTCTCCTGAATTCAATAACTGGCATCCAGATATCTACGCTCCTACAATCCACCGTCAACACGGCTCGTGGAGAGACACAGGAAGAAAAGGGGTAGCCCGCTGTCGACGCGTGGTCCTCTCGAGTATAAACACGAGCTTCAATATCAGAACAAAAGCAAGCGTTAACGTATTCCGTGCGAGAGAAGGTGGGCATTGCTGTGAAGAGCAATGCTTCAAGAGAGCAGCCGTTTGTGAGGAATGCAAATCCGAATGGTTCTGATACAATCTGCTCCCTATGATTGAAATTTAGTCTAGCAACTTTCACTCCTCCTAACCTAACCAATCGAACTTGCATCCCTCCCAAAAGAACCGGCCATCCGAGCGTAGAAGCAAGTGCGAAATAAAAGTAACGGTGCGCTTCTCGATACCGCAGATGTACTTACCTAAGTAGCATTTCTGACGGAAAAAAATTGTCCAGCCTTTGGGCCTGGCGTAGACCTTTGGCAGGTAGGTATCTATTTCAAAAGGCAGTGCCACAAGTGGAGCCAGTAAAATCGTCCCCGGTCCGTGCTATACCAGACAGTTTTCTTCCAGTGAAAATCAGTAAATTTGCAAGCGCAATATTTTAAAAACCAGTGAAAATAAAGTGTATACATTAAAGCTTATTGAATTTGTCTTGGAACGCACTATCAACTCAGGTGTTCAAAAAAAATAGTTCCATTTGAAAAACCGAACTTGACCATCGTATCTTTTAAAATAATAATCGATACAAAAATTCGTTCGCGCTAATTAATTGGCCCCCTCGAACCATGCAATTCCCTATTTTTTTTATATTTTTATCTCCTATAGTTTAGGAGAAAACCGGCTGTCTCGTCTTAGATGGGACACCCTGTAGATAGAAATCTAACAAGGTTGCTTCAAGTTAGTAATGTATCCAAATATGTCGAATATCTATTAACGATATGTACCCTCATTTATAAAGATAAATTACGAATGCAAGGACAGTATTTTCGAAAACCTTCCAACTCAAAATTGCAATCACTATAATAGAATTCTCTTCTTTTTCGTTTCTTCTCTGAATAAAATATTCTACTCATTTCCTTTTCCTACCATCAACTTCATTTTATTTCATAACTTCATTTGTTTCATTCTCCTCTTTCCCTACAAAACTAATAATACAATCACCATTCTTCAACTCCTGTTAACATTACTAATAATCATAAAAGTATCAGAAATTTAACTTTCTAATTTATTAAAATCAATTTTCACGGAAACAAAACCAAATTCGAAAATGAATTTACTTTGCATTTTCCAGTTACTTTTACATAAAGAACCCCTCTTCTGCATTATAATAACAGTTCGATGCCACCATTCACATCTCTGTGTATAACTTTTAAGAACAGAAATAAAAATAAGTACTGTATCTGTATAAGAGTATATGGTAAATGATCACGATTTACATTGTGGAATAATACTAGCACTGCCAGAGATGCTTTTTCTACTGTGCTCCTGACAGTGTGGAATAATAGTTGTGTAAGATCGATTACAAACGTCCTCTTCGTCAATGTCCACCTGACCTTCTGATTACTGTTCTCCATAACTGCGCCATTATCATTTTTATGCAACTTTTCCACTATGCTTTGCTCTATTCATGCAATGATATGTTCTTTCACTTACTGGGCAACAACTTTCACACATATCGTCCTGATATTCAACCAGGCAGCTCTGGTCATCTCGCATATAATATTGATAAAGATTCTTCCTAGTACATTCGTGTACCTGCTTATCATTTCACACCAACATGCAATTAGTTCCATCAGCGCATACCAATGAAAAATAGTTCAGAAATACTTCTCAACATAATTCTTCTTATTAATCAATCTTGTGGACAGAAATCTTTTTCACTTAACTAATCAAACAACTCACGCTTACTCTTCTTCTCTCTTTTATTAATAATCATAAATAACTTTTTTTTATAAAAAATTGTACGGATATAAATAATTAAACTATTCAAAATTGATTTTCTCGAAAACAAGGCCTCCTTTGAAGAAATATTATTTCGCATTCTCGATTTATATATACATGAAGAATCGCCTTCTTCAGGATTGTAATATCAGTGCCACGTCGCCATGTATTTATTTTCTAGATCATTTTGAATATGAGCAGTATAGTATTTGCTGAAAGATAAAGGAAAAAGAGATATATAGTTACAATGATAAACTTAAAAGGAAAAGGCGTCGGAAAAATACACTACAAGAAGCTAGGATCTAGTTTTCTCTGAACAGAACAGACCAACAATGAACATTTCGAATCACATAGTTCTACTGTATGTTTCATTGCAAAAATATTCATCTGTCCTGAATCTTTATCTCACAAAAAGTGTGTACTGTTAGGACAAGCAATAGTAAGGTTTGTGGGAGGAGTCAAGAAGAGGGTTTGGAAAAAAAATTCTATAGAATCTTTTATATTGCCAGTTACCCAGTATTAATATTTCCATACTAAGGTCGTTATCAGATATATTGGCTGGTGAGTTTGTTTTCGCGAGCAGTGATCGAGGAGAAATTAGCCACCACCATCTGACGATCGTGGATTTGTCAATTGGAGTTGCGTCCTTCGCAGGGTATGGTGGGGTAACGGGAACTCTGCTCGGCTTCGCCTGAACCTAGCCGTTTGGCTGTTATTTAATCTTAGCTTAATAGTTGTGTGCGTTACGAAGCTATGCATAGACCAGGGGGCTACCACTCTCATATACGATTTTGGGACAGTGTTTCAACTGCCACCTAGGCGGTTCCAATTTTTTCGAACTAAAATTTAATATGGCCGTGATCACGTGTTCGTGTTATGAACTTCACGATTCATCTGTAAATGCTGAAGCAGACACATTAATCCTATCAACAATCCTATATCGAAAAATAAGTTTTATAAAATCAGTTTGACAGTAACAGGTATGTATACAGTTGACTATATATTTTTAATGTAGTATAGGTCGTGACATATGTCGTTACGTAGCTCTATAAAAAACATAATTTAAAAAGATATTCTACATATTCTACATTAAAAATATATATTCAACTATATACATACCTGTTACTGTCAAACTGATTTTATAAAACTTATTTTTCGATAGGATTGTTTGGGTTTCGTACGATACTATCTCGCATCAATCAACAATTGACAAATGCCATGCAATGCATATCAATGGCGTACACAGTACAGATGAATCATGAACACGTGATCACGGCCATATTGAATTTTAGTTCGAAAAAATTGGAACCGCCTAGGTGGCAGTTGAAACACTGTCCCAAAATCGTATATGAGAGTGGTAGCCCCCTGGCATAGACCAATACGAGATGAAGTTATCGAGAAAGAATCAATGTTCTGACCAATAAAGCTCCAGAATTTTTTCGGAAATAACGCACACCTATTCTGATGTGTGTATTTCTACGCTGACAGCTCGGTTTGTCCTACACGCCAAAAGCTTGGCACCATCCCCACTACTTCTGGCTCGCTCTTGTTCTGCGAAGGCGAGAGCGAGATGGAACGAGAACGAGTCAGAATACGTTGAGAAAAGGAGCACCAAGGCAGGCAAACTGTGTGGTGGGAGAATACTCCTCATGAAACTCACCGGCCAATATATCTGATACCGACCTTAGATCACCTGCCAAACCTCGAAACTACCTAGTCACAGCAATCTCCACCAAATTCTTGTGCGTAGTACCTATAGTCCAGTAAAATTAGACAAAAATATGGCCAATCTACCGAATAATTCTCAACAACCTAAATTTCGGTATGAGCCTTTATTTTGTCGTTTTAAACAATATGACAAAACTCCCCATCGATCCGACATCCGCTAAGAATTTTACAGAGGGTTGAAGGTAAAAAAAAACTGTTTTTCGCGAATATCTCGTTACCTAACAGTGATGACATGATAGTCATAATTAAAAGAAGTGACTTTTTCCTGAAAACTTTTTTTCTATCTCCTACAGCCCGCGGGTCATAATACAGAATCGAAAAATTTGTCAGGGGTCAATTACACCCTCTTGGAGTGAATTTTGGCAGCAAATAAAATTGCATTGCATTCAGGTGGACGTCCCCTACATATGCACAAAGTTTCATAATTTTTTGAATTTCCGGGGTCGGGATCTTCCCTTGTCAAAATTATGAGGGGTGAAGCTTTATAAGCCGTCATACATGAAAATGGTTATTACTACGAAAAAACTCATATAACCTTTTTTCTACAGAATTTCCTAAGCTACAAATTTCATAATGACTATTTTTCTTGTAAAACTGACAGCTAACAAGATATTCGCGAAAAACAGTTGTTTTTATCTTCAACACTCTGTAAATTTTTTAGCGGTTGTCGGATCGATGGGGACTTTGGACATATTGTTTAAAACAACGAAATAAAGGCCCATGCCATAATGTCGCTTGCTGGGAATCATTCCGTAGACAGATCCTAATTTCACTATACTACTTCCCGTTTACGCATGCCCACAAGAGAGTTCACACCTAAACCACTGCTTCGTAACCAGCATGCCACGAGACGATCCTAACGTTTGTTGCGGCGCAATGCCTCCAAGAGGAGCAGAAGCACAAGTTTTTTATCACAAAGTTTTTCAATTCTGGTTTTAATAAAAAATGATAAGCGGTCGTGCTTGAAGGATCTTGACCAGTTAAATTAATCAAAAGAAAAAACAGTCAATAGGTAAATCTAATTTTTGTATATACACTTTGTAACTCTTGTATAATATGTTTTGTATATTTTTGCTTGTGGTATACCGCGGAATTCTGGGAAGGGCTTAGGTGTGCAGGGGGTGAGAAAAGCTTGCGGACCACTGACCTAAATGGTACCTCAATAATAACTTCCACCCACCTTATTTGTCAACCAATGTAGTCCCATCGAGTGCATGTTTAAGGAAGGAACTCCTCTACAACGGGGCGACAGTTGCCTGCAGAATCTTCTTTATGCTTCTCCGGACACGCCCGGTTGCGGAATATAAGTAAGGATATGGGCGCAATTCGGGGGGGGGGGGGGCAAGTAATCAATCGGTCCAATCGTTCTCATACTGTCTGTCGTTATAGATGTTGGAATAGAATCGCTTTTTATGGCTTGTAACGCGGGTAAAGCATCCACTGTCATCAAGATCAAAGAGATCACCAAGCCGAAACACTTTAAAACGTTCATCCTTCTGACTGCCTAAAACGTTGCTGAGCTGATGAACAAAAGTCTAAGCGAATAACATTCAAACTGCGTTCAGATCCCTGGATATCCTCTTTTATAAGGCGGGAACGAAGATGACTAGTAATCCTTCATGTGCCTCGTTACTTTCTTTTCTTCAATGACTATGCCCATTTCTCTACTGAACCGGACCAACTGATGGAGGTTATAAGTAATTATCTAATGCCTGGAAGTATTTCTTTCGCGATAAATGCAAGTGTTTGAGTGTGCTGATTTTATCTGAGGTTCTGAGATCTTAGATAACGCTGTAATTAATGATGCATATACAATGATATTTAAATGCAAGATGGGAATATTGCATTACATGGGTCTGGGAATGGAATAGTTCCTAAGGCCGCCACACTCACTCTCACTGCAGCACCTTGCGGACTGTGAACCGCCAATCAGCGACGATCGATCAACCAATCAACGACGATCGATGCACCAATCAGCGTGCCGCGTCAACGCTCTAGAAGAATCGACAAGACGCGAAAACGGAAGTCTGCCGAGCGCGGGACTGCTTACGTTGCTAACCACACCATGGGTTGCGGGAGAACTGCATGAGTGTGCGGCTGTCCATGTAGGCTCGTACCACGAGTCTATTGCTTGGATCCGAAGACCTCTTCTACATGGACGCACACTCATGCAGTTCTCTCACAAATTTCGCAACGGGTAGCAATGGAACAGTCCCGCGCTCGGCTGTTACCCGGATCCCAGAAATTCAGGAGGTATTTTCACCCGATGGGGCAGGCCTGCTCTAGAAGAATCAACAAGACGCGAAAACGGAAGTCTGCCATTTTCGGCTCTATTGGTATTCTCGTTGCCGTTAACAGTCATTCGTGCGTGCTTTTCGCAATTTCAAGGTTTTTGCTGAACACTCACTCTCACGGATCTCAAACGTTACTGTTTTCACTCTCAAAGTTTTACTCACTGTATTGTATTTACTCAAGTGTGCGCTCACGTGCCAACAATTAGTAGAATTGTATGGACGCCACGCGGTAGCATTTCATCTCACCCGCTCCCGTTGTGGCGTGCAATTTTTTAATATAATCACTGTGCGACGCAAGCCGAGACATTCTCATTTTCTCATTGTGCATTTTCAATAAACTGACAAAGTGTTCTCACCGAAACTGTGCAATAACAACTTAACCTGTCTAAGACTCCTGTCAATTTCATTCCTAGCTCAAGTCTCAAACAGGATGCAATAATATTTTAGGCTGTAGTTCCGAGTGGCCCCAGTGGCCGATCGACACGAGGTTTGGGGGAAGGGTGGGGAGGGGGTGTGGACCCTAAATCTAAAATTGTTTCTTCGGGTATTTATTAGTTTCCGAAATATTAATAAAAAATTGTTAATTTTTTATGGAAAAATTTTTTGGACGTTGGTGCAGGCCTCCCTGTCCGGGAGCCCTTCCGTCCCCCAATTTTTTATTTTTGAAATTTTGTAACCACGGTCTCGTTTTTGGCATCGCCGAACTCACATCGGTTCGCTGTCGTGCTTTGCGCGCCCCACGCACTGGTCTAGCCCCAACCGGTGCCGATCGAGATGAAACTTGGTGGGTATTACGAGGGGTGTGGACCGACCCCAAATTTAAAATTTTACCTTCGGCAATTAATGCGTTCAAAAGATACAAAAGTAATTGTACATAAAAGGGTACACCTTACCGATTTTTTTTAATCACTTTAAGGTAAAAGGCCGTATTATGGTACAATGTCCCCATTTATGAAACATTACACGAAAAACTGAATAATATTAGATATATACGTATATATAATAATTTAAATAAAATTATATTTATAAACATTACTTTCTAAACATTTGTATGTGTATGAATATAAATGTTGCATCAATGCATTTAACATAAAAAATGTTGAAGGGTCCATGTCTCTAAGTTGGTACAAAAGTAGCTGCTATTTGAGTTGAAGTACAGATGCACTTACTTCTTTGTTTCAAGCATATTATCAAATTTCAATGATTTTAAAAGATGTTTAATAGTTTATTCGAAAGCTGAAAAGTCGTAGATTGTAATTCATTAAAAAAAAATCGAATTCTGGTGGTGATTTTATTAATTATAAAGCTGTTTCATAATATGTACATTGACTTTGTAGAAGTCCGTATTTATGGCACGATAATTCGCTTGTTCCATGTGCCATGGACCTGTTGATTTCCGTCTAGTCCCGGTTTATGGCATAGCAAAGTTGAAGTCTAAATAATACAATATTTAGTTAAAAAAGGTCTTAATTTTAAGCTTTTCTCGTTGTAACTTCAAATTATTATATTTAACCTTTATTTTCATCAAACATAGTGTAAATAAGTGTATTACAAAATTTTGTTTGAAAATTGTAGAACTAACCTATAAAATATTGCATGCCTGAATAGAGTAGATTGAAATTACATTTATTTATAGAATAAGTTGTTTCAGGCAAAACTTCTTAGTCAATCATGGTAAATACTAGAAACAGTAATAAAACCAAAGCCCAAAGGACAAAGGTTAAGAAAAATCTTAACAGTGCTGTGAAGAGAGGCGCAAACACTCTTAAGCTTAAAAAGAAACCTACGGTCTTAGTGAGTAAGTTAAACACTAATAAAAAAAAGAAAACTAAGAGAATCCAGTATTCTCCTGAACATCTCCAGAATGCTATTAAGCTACTGGATACAGGCATTTCCCTCAGAAAAGCTGCGAATGCATTTGGCATTCCAGTCACCACTCTGGCTAGAATGAAAAACAATCCTGGTACAATAAAAAGGAGAACTGGACCACCAACTATTTTATCACAAACTGAAGTACAGGAAATTGTTAATTGGATATTATACAAAGCATCAACAGGTTACCCAGTTACTAAAACAGAACTGTTAGATTCTGTGCAAAAGTACATAGAATCATTAAAGAGGGATACTCCCTTTATTGAAAACCGTCCAGGTCGTCATTGGTATGAGGGATTTAGAAAACGTCATCCAAATTTATCGATTAGAACAGTACAACACTTAAGTTTAAGTAGAGCTGCTGTTACAAGGGACGATTTAAGAGATTGGTTCAGTGTGCAAGAAAGCTATTTAAATAGTAAAAATATGCTGGACATATCTCCAAATAGAATTTTTAATTGTGATGAAACGAACATTTTATTGTGTCCTGATTCAGAAAAAGTTCTAACACAAAAAGGATGTCGCTCAGCGTACAAAATCGCAGATGCTGGGAAAGAAAGTCTCACTGTACTTTTCATGTACAGTGCAGCAGGTACTCGTGCCCCGCCAATGCTCATGTTTCCCTACATAGAAAGTGTACCAAAAAATATTATTGAACATACACCAATGGGCTGGGTCATCGGCATATCGGAAAGTGGTTGGATGACTACGGAAACGTTTTATGAATACATGACAAATGTGTTTTACGCATGGCTTTTAAGAGAAAAAATACAATTCCCGGTAATAATATATTTAGACAATCATGCTTCACATGTAACTATTCCATTAGTCTCCTTCTGTCGAGACAAGCAGATTGAGATTATTGCACTTCATCCCAATTCTACGCATATCATGCAACCTTTGGACATAGCCTTTTTCCATCCTTTTAAAGATATGTGGAAAATAACGGTACCAAAGTGGAAAATTCAAAAAAATTTAATGCAATTGAAAAAAATAGATTTTCCGACAGTGTTGAAAATGACACTTGACAATATGAAAGAAGAAAAAAATATTATTCAAAGTGGATTCAGAGCATCTGGACTAGTGCCCTTTAACTTTAATGCGGTCGATTACGATGTTTTGCAAAAGAAAAAAAAGAGTATAAATATTTCTACTGATAATGAGGAACCAATAAAAGAGAACCAAGTTCCCGATAATACAATTGAAAGTGATGAACAGCATTTAAGAACTTTTGAAAAAAAGTACCTCCAGCAATATTACTGGAATTCAAGAATGCTGTATCACTTGGATCATGGAGTGGTGACATTGAGAAGAAAGCACTTTTTGAGTATTGGCTTGCGATTAGAGGAACACCTTTTGGTATAAATACTTATGACGTTTTCAAAATCAGAAATCATTAATCCCTTTTTTAAATATGCTTTTATAGTCACTAAATAATCTTTTTACTTTTAATAAATTTTTTACTTTTAATCAATTTATTTCTTTTAATTAATTTTTTACTTTCAATCAATTTATCTAAGTTTCAATCAATTAACCATTTATTTTTTAATATAATGGTGATTTATTTAAATGAAATTATGAGGCGTGTTTTTTATTTATACAATTTAGATGATAGTCTGAAAGGGAAACCTATCGTCAAGAGCGTGGAAAATTTAATAGATTTTAAGTTTAAAGTAGTAGTAGAATATCAGGGAGAAGATTTGATTTTAGAAAACGAGGTAGACGATATTATACCAGAAAGGGTTTTAGATATAATTAATGTACCACAATACATTCAAGAAAATGTCACGTTTGAATATATGGATAATAGTATTAATTTAAATAATAATATAATAACGGATAATGCATTGGAGAAGGAGAATATTGCGATAATTACTACTCAAGGTAAGTCGAATGCTGTTAAAAAAATATAGATTACGATACACGTACCAACACAACATTTTTCATCCAGAGAAGAAAACAACATTGCACATGCAAAAGAATTTGCAGAGGCATTTACGTTGCCCACAAAATATTTACCCCAGAAGAAAAGGATGAAGGTCGAAGGTTCGGGGAAGCCGAAACGGCCAGCGGCTGAAACCTCAGATGCCTGGTGGCAACAGCTCCAGAAGGAACAAACAGAGAAAATTAAGCAAGAAAAAATTGCCATAAAGAAAACTCTGCAGGAGGAAAAAAAAAACAAATTGCTGCAGAAAAAAGAAACTGCAACAAAAAATGACCGAAATACAAAAAAAATTAAAGAAACAAAATAAATATAGTATAATTTCTGAAATTTTTTTTTTTATGATTGTTTATTATTTTGTCAACCCTGTTCTTCTTAAAAACTAATGTACATAAATATATATATATTATTTCTATAAAAAAAACTGAAATATGAGAAAAGATAGCGGTTTTTATATGTTTTTAGCGGTTCCATAAATAGGGACATACAGCATGAAACACTAGGGACATGGTGCTTCAAAGCTGTACCAAAATATGTACATGTACATCACTCCTATTTTTCAATCATATAATTATTTTCTAACGTTATACTTACAGAACAACGATTATTTCTACTTCAGAAAACACGAAATAATTGAATAATGCACAAACTCGCGACATTTAAGTGCTTAATTATTTAAAATCATTGAAAATATATCCCTCTCTAGCATCTGTACCATAATACGGCCTTTTACCTTACCAACGGTCCCCCCTCTTAACAATATTTCTGTTGACTTATACCGACATAACACATTCCACTTTCCAACTTGTTCCGGGTATTAGTATTGGTTTGGATTAGATTGCCGCTCGCGGGCGCGTAAAGCATGGTAGCGAACCGATGTGAGTTTGGCGATGCTAAAAATGAGACTGTGGTTAAAAATTTCAAAAGTGGAAAATGTGGGGACGGAAGGGCTCCCGGGTAGGCAGGCCTGCACCAACGTCAAAAAAATTTCCAAAATAAATTAACAATTTTTTATTAATATTTCGGAAACTAATAAATACCCGAGGCTACAATTTTAGATTTAATGTTCACGCCCCCTCCCCACCCCTCCACCCAAACATCATCTCGATCGGCCACTGGGGCCATTCGGAAGAATATCCATATTTTATGCAAGAAAAAGTGGGGTTATTGTTAAGACGAAAAACGAAATCATATAGGGTAAGTCAGGGAGGGATGGCCATACGGGAGAGATGGGCAGTGACAGTATTTTTTTAGAAGGAAACGCCTGATGGCGCTGCCTCGATGTGGGTACAAAGTGTCATATGCCGGTATTCATAAACGTGTCTTAAGATTAAGCAAATGCTTAAGCATTCTGCATCCTTTACTAACCCTAGTAGCTAGTAAAGGATGCCGAATGCTTAAGCATTTGCTTAATCGTAAGACACGTTTATGAATACCGTCCATAGAAAAGTAATATTCTCAGTTCAAAGCGTTGGAATAAAACATTTTAAAAGGTTTGTAAAACCACTATGAAATTTAAGCTAGTGCTTCAAAATGTTTGATCTATATTTTGGTTTGAGGTTTATTATTTATGCTGAATATTTTTAGTTCTCAAGATGTATTTTCGATAGTGCTTTGTTTACAGTGTTTTTAACCTTAAAGTATTTGGGGTTACGTTTGTTAGTCTAAGTGAAATGGGAATGACTATCTTACCAGGGCTTTAAGGGAGAGATGGTCAATTTTTGTCTGGGAGAGATGGCCATAGGTGTATTTGATGTAATTTCAGATATTTTGAAGGTTGTTTTTGTATAGCCTAGAATGGTCATAGCAATGATCACGGTCCATCTAATATGGTCTTTACTAATTTGAAACCAAATGTACACTTGAATTGACCATGCACCAAATTGATGAAGAACGTATGCCAACCCAAGTTTTGGAAGATATCGTTCCTGTGTCGCTCAAAAGGTACCCTACCCAGAATCGCGTTAAACAACCGGGAAAATTATTAACGTCGCAAACACATATTAACACTCGAAAAAAGAGTGACAGGGCAAAGGCGGAAAAAGAATTAAAATAACAAAAGTCCTACAAAAAAATCAAATTTGGCAATAAATGTGATTCCGTTCATGAGTTAGCCTTTGGCATTAATAATTGCAGAGGATGCGGGGAAAATTATTTCGAAACGAAAAAAAGAAGACTGCATGTCAAACATGCGGATTAGAAGACTCACAGCAAAAGCCCAAAGAAGTTTTGAGCGGGCAAAAACGAAAGTGGACGGAAACTAGAAAGTATCTGTGATAAAACCAGGTAAGGTCCACAAGTTGTTAGCCTGAAAGGTACATATGACCACCATTCCCGGACATTAAGGGAGAGATGGGCAATGACACTTTTTTTTAATTTGTAAAATTTGTATATTAAATAATAATTTTTCGTTTATGTTCTACATCATTTTCGTTGCTAAATTTCAAATAGGTTGGCTGTAGGAGGCTCCAAACGAAACTATGACCATCTCTCCCGGAGTTACTCTAGATTGCATAAAATGTTGCGATTTGTGTTTCAGATGACTACGACAGCCAGAATCATGGTCGCCAGCAACAAACTTTTTTCAGAACCCTCTTACTACTACAACTGTAACTTTTAACAAAATTATTATTATTGCATAAAACAATTTGGAGACATTCTTTGGATATTAAGTAATAGGGTAAACCCGGGTGACGCGGTCGACCTAATATAAAATGACTATTAAAACTAATATAGACATTACTTATTTTATCAAGACAAACCTATATGTTCAGAATTTTATCCTCATTCAGAAAAACTGGTCGATATTTGCTTTAAGACAATACTTACTGTAAATCGGGTTAAAAACTGAAGTCATGACATCTGACCACCTCTCCCGAGGTGCCGGGAGAAACGGTTTTCGTCGTTGGCAAAGACCACTGACATAATTATCCATGGAAAATTAACCAAGGATAAACCAAAATTATTTATGAGTGAATACAACGACAGATTTATTGATATTTAATTTGTTTACGCTAAACAAGTAACGAACACATCAATCAAAAAGTGAACTACCCACTGGCGATTAGCAAGGCAAATGAATACAAAAGTGAATAAATAAACTAAATAAACGAAAATAATAATAAAATAATAATAAAAAATAAAAAAATAAACAAAAATAATAAAAAAATCATAACTCGACCATCTCTCCTTTTTTTGCAGCGAGAGATGGTCTTCTCGTTAGCTTTGAAAGGAAGAGTTAATATGACCAAATACTTTAGCTGCATTGTCCCTCAATGTCTCTACTATCTTATTATCCCAAACATTAAACGAAAATAAGCTTAGAAGTATATTGTAAATACAATTCTGTACAACCTCTGTTTGACAAAAGAGGTTAAATGTAACCCCAATTTACATTTTAAAGCCTATAAATCCAGAAAAACACAGAAGGAAGCGAAATGACCCTATTCAATCAACTGTTTGGCTTCTAGAGAAGGAATTGGTCTGCACTTCAACGCATTTTTACGTACAGAGTCTGAAATATAGCGACTCGACCAACTCTCCGACCCGACCGCGTCTCCCGGATTTACTCTAAACGTACAAGGTTTAGAATTATAATACTAAATACTTTTCTTTTGAAAAATTCCCTAAAAAGTGCCTTATTTTCAGAGCGACAAACTAGGGAGACCCCTTGAAGCAGCGTGTTGTAATTTTAAATCCATATGTGTCAACCTGATACATTAAAATAGATCATTTAGTAAGTATGTTTTTGTCGACGCACGTGGCTTTACGTTCATAATCTTCGACACATTTGGTTTTTGGTGGAAATATTCAGTTTTGGGATTTTTTCACCGACACATGGTTAATCTTATCACAGTTTCTGCTCACAAATATCAAATTAATGAATTAGTCACCTCAACTTCTTCCGTGTCAGTAAAAACTCCAGGATTTCAAACAAGTGAGTATGCGAAACGTGTGGTCGAAGATTTCCAAGCTCATTGTCAGACCGAACACTTGAGCAATCATTACACAAGAAAAATTTTCCGGCGTTGATTAATTATAACCTTCACTGGTTGGACCTGTCCAGCAGATCAGTGGGCATAATTAATGAAAAAAGGAATTAGAAACGAAGCAGATGAAGGCCTACTGGCAATCTTGGTTCTCGCAGTATAAAGAAAAGAGTATCCACAGATCTGAACGCAATTCGATTTTTAATAGACTAGAATTTTGTTCGGCAGCTCAGCAACGTTTTAATCTAACATCTACAATGATTGACCAGTGCCGTCTTTAGGCATGTGCACACTGGGCAGTCGCCAGGGGCCCCATGGCAGTAGGGGCCCCCAAGTCTCATTTTAAGCCCTATTTCCCGTGGGTGGGCAGGGGCCCCCAGGAACAGTGCATTGCTTTGCCCAGGGCCTACAATACTGTTAAGACGGCTCTGTGATTGACAGAGTAACGACGACCTTCCCGCTTGAAGACTGGACCGAGTACTAGTTGAGTACTACTCCCGAGAGGGATTGTTCTGGGTAACGAAATCTTTCTAAAACGAAATGTCGCGACCCTTTATAAGACCCCCATTTTCTGTCTACCTATTTGATAGGAGCACATTTGTTGATAGACAGCGTGGGTTGGCATTACTATTGAGGTACTATTGTTTAGGTGTACAGAGCAGCCGGTGAAGCGGGAGATGTATTCTTCTATTTACATCAGGGGTGTCGAATTTCCCCACTCCGAGAGCCACACGAGTCGGGCCCTCGTTCACCCAGTTCCCCCACTTATATTTTTCCAGGAGTTCCACAAGACATGGCAGGGAGAGAGTGCTACACCCGGAGGAGAAATTCATCTGAGTGAAGTACTGTGGTTTGCAAAAAAGTTGGCATCCGGATGCTGAGCGGGGCAAGGGGGCTACTTTGCTCGCATTGGCTCCCACCGCCTGTGTCCCGTTCGCTTACTTTGAATTGGTCGACATTGTCGCGTTGGCCAATGCAAGCAAAGAAGCCCCCTTGCCGCGTTTAGCGCCCGGGCGCCTTCTTTTCTGCAATCGACAGTAGGTGTGGAGGGGGCCGATCTCTTACGGCTCTACGAAACAGGTGAAGATGTGAAGGAGCCACTGCGGCTCGCGAGCCGCTTGTTCGACACCCCTGATTTAGATCTTCCAGCCGTCCCTCCTAAGCGCGATGGCAGTCGTCGGGTTTCAGGGGGTAAGAATCCCATACTTAGGGTTGCCAGAAGCAGGCGACGCATACACCGTAACCCGTCCCTGTTGGTCTCTACAGAAGTAGATACGGCAATCAGAAGGCAACAGTAGTTGTATGTATGTACTGTATAACTTGAAAACTCCATGCGAGGATTCCCCCTCTATTATTCCCTACGACATCATAACCCTCCCCTGTTGTCCCTACTTCTGGCATCCCTGCCCACACTATCCCAGCGCTTTATCTTGAGGGCTCCGCCTTGGGGTGCCTTTCGAAGATTTCCCATTTTAAAAATAAAGGTGTAGGGTAAAGAACCCAATTACTGACACTAAATATAGAACCGTTATAGCTTAAAAGTATACGTTGTTCTTGTTATTTATTATTGTTTAATATGTTTACTTGGTGAAAACAATTTACTGGATCTTAAAACTTCAACTTTTATGTATAAATTCATCAATATCAAAAATATATCTTGGATCTATTACTAACACCCTTAAAATGTGTTTGATTGAATTACTGACACACCAATTACTGCCGGCTAACCTAATACTGTTTATCTCATTTTAAGGTTATGTCGTTTCATGTACACGAGTAACTACTATTATGACAGTAAGACCAAAATGCTTGAAATGCTTGAAACGCTTGTACCAATTACTGTCACCCAATTATTAAATAAAGAAACGTAACGAATCGTTGAATTCCGATCGTTAATACTTTCTATGATGCTTATATTAGGGTAATTCCGGGGTAGTTGGCTATGTTTTTTTTTTGTAAGGCTCTCACACAAAAAGTTTTATGATTTAAATAAAAACAATTACGACACGAGATACTTTAATAATCTGCCTTTACAACTAGCTATAAAAGTTAAACAAAAATGAAGACAAAATCATCGAAAACTTGAATTTTAAAAAATCTTCGGTGGACCATCCTTCCCTAAAGCTGGGTTTACATTAGTCCAGTCGCTGGATCCAGTGAGTGGTTTGACTGGAAATCGCGTCGATGTCGACATTATTCCAGTCTTAAGAGACGTCTGGACGATTCCAGTAAAGCTGGAATGTTGTGTTCTCGATGGAGGTTGTGAACACTGGATCGAAAAGTAGACTTTCGATCCAGTCGAAACATGCTGGAATGACAGCACTGTACTGGAATGAACACAGTGTTTACATTATTCCAGTTCTAATCTAAACCCAGCTTAAGTGTCTGACAGAGATCGCCATTATCATGTCTTAGTTTTAAACATACCGTTACTCATTTTTAGGTTATAAAATGTTACAAACTTATTTATTACCTTAAACAATTAAAAATATTCAGAAATATACTAGGAAAGTATTGCAAATAAATGGATCTTTAACCACACTAAATAATTTCACACTACGTCAGAAACATTACAAAGGCATTACTTACGTTGTGCTTTCTTTTTCTTACGAAATCACACATATGTATATCCACATTACATAACCTAAAACAAAACACTCATTGGAATTTTTCGCCACCTGTACATTCTTTCTCGAAATATCTTCGATGGCCATCTCTTCCGTATAGCAATCTCCGCGGAATTACCCTATCTAAAACATTATATTTTGTTATGTTAATAGCTTAAATATTACAATTATTTGTTTTTTATTACTTGTTTTTTCTTCCGCTAGTAAGGAAGTCATCGTTTTCACTCTCCAAATATCCGCTTAAATTTTTTCATCGTCTTATCCAAATTAACGAAGAAAAAATGAAGTTCTGTTTTTTATATATTATAAATAACAGTTTCAATTGTATGGTAAAATATTTTTATGTATCATTTCATAAGGTTTATTCGTTATTTTAAGTAAAACAGCTTAGGGTGACAGTAATTGTGTAGGTAAACTTTCCTTATTTTTCACAATATGTTTAGGTAAGTATTATCCTGATACCAAACCAATGATAATACTTTCTTGAACATATTGTGAAAAATAAGGAAATTTTTATGTTATTATATATTAATGGTTAACCGTCTGAGATGCCTACGCTATTGCTTTGGAGTTTGTCGCTCAGATCGTTCTATCCCACTCGATCTCGATGTGTTCCGTTCGCTCTCTTCGTCGCGCGGTGCGACAATGTATGTGGCTACTTCAGCCAATAACCAAAATACGTGTGCCCCGTCTTTAGAAGTATGCTCAAATAGGTGACTCAACCAATCGTCACAGCGGAGGACTGCATCGTCCGAGACCGCCTGTCAGGAGTCTTCTTTCCGCCGGGTAACAGTACATGTGCGGGCCACAATATTCTTCGTGTGAGTATGTGAAATTGTGCATCACACTTTCACTACTTAACTGGACTGATAGCGTTGCAACGTTCGGCCTTTACACTGACCTACATAGCGACCATAACAGTTGTCGTTGGCCAAGACACAATAAAACTATTTGATCTATGCTGCATTGTAACAGTTCGATCGATGACTCTTATTGGAAGTAGAATGCAAAACGATCTAAGAAACTTTTAACAATAAGTGGAGAGTGGTGGGAAAAAATTGGAGTAACTTCAGACTTAAGTGTCCTCTGATGTAATTCTGTTTACAATATTGCAGTAATACAATATGAGTTATTTATAATCAGTTTTCATAGTTGCAAACACTTTAACCCTAATGCGACGGACACAGGGTCCATTTGGACACCCTCAACATTACTTATTAACGCACTGCTTCAAGAAAATAATAAATTCAGGCCATAAGATATGCAGAACCTACTGTAAAAGATTATTCTGAGCACTGTAGCAACAAAATTCTATTATGGGTCAAAATGGACCCCGCATGCACCATCCAAATATTAATAGATATATGATCAATGCTGGATTAGCCAATAAACAAAATAAGAAGGTGCTTAGGGCATCAGGAGAAAGGGGGCACCATAGAAATTTTCTGAATTTTAAAATCTAACTTTTGTTAGAAACATTTTTTAACCAATTTATCAGAAACGCCCCAAAAACTCGTACATCGTACTCAAAATCTTTTAAGTGCTTAGGGTCTCTAAAGGTCTTAACCCAACCCTGTGTGTGATTGCATTAAAACTTCGAAAGTAAAGCATATGTCTTGTCGGGGAATTTCAGATATTTTTTGCAGCGTTCGTCTTTGTACCAACTTACCCTGACCTCAATTATGGTGAGTGGCATCGAAACCAACTTAAATGATTGGAAACTCGGTTTAAGCGAAGCATACGATACACACACACCCTTAAATAAATTCATTCAACGTGTGAGAAAATGTCAGTAATTATGTATTTACACAATTCAAGCGTTTAACGAACATTTGTGTTGCACAAATCCAACATCGATGTTATCTGATGAGGACAAACATTTTTCTTGAAATTTCTCAAAGTGACGAATTCTCGCTTTTCCTGTTCAAAGGGGACTTTCGTGGGAAGAAAGGAACAAGCATGGCAGTTATAAAACACATATAACTGCCATAAGAGAAGTGAAAGCGCTTGTTGGTTTCAAATGCATCTATTAATTAAAGTTTATTCGGTCTATTAAAACTTACACGGCCTGCGGGAAAATCAAATCGATTTTCCCGCCAAAGCGACAGAATTATCGGTTTCACGCGCTTTTCATGTACACGCGGCGAATGCAAGTAGATGGTTTGAAGTGGAATAGGTTTAATATCGTAATTAATGTAAATGGAATGCAAACCGTCTCGAATTTAATTGGAGCAAACTGGACAACGTGTAATTTAGTCGGATTTAATTTTCTATTTCTCTGATAATGTGTCGTAATAAATATTTTATAGGCAGTTGTGAATGTTGTGCTGATAACGGGAATGCAATTAGTGGTTGTAAGTGTAGATCGATATGTGGGTGACATTTTTCGAGAATCTTTTTTAGGGGTGGGTTCGAAACTAATTTTAAAATTCTCAAAACTCGAATACGAAACTTCGCAAGGTATAGAAACTCTCGGAACTTTCGAAACTCGAAACTCTCGAAACTTGAAGTGGTGATTCTGTAAGTGGAATATCTTGTTTTAAGGACTGAAGTAAACAAAATTTTTGCATAAATTTCTATTGACCATAGTTAAACAAAAATATAACATTGACAAATTCTCGAGGCACGCTGGCATTCATTATTCATTGATTTTATATTTTTTGTTATTTGGCTTTCGAGAGTTTCGAATCACGAAAAAAGTGCAAAGTTTCGAATTTTCTTTTCTACTTTTTTTAATGTCATTCGACCGGACCTGTTCGCCATATTGGAATGAAGGAGTGTACAGAGACAGGTGATCGAAGAGTACCTCTGAAACGGAATTTTACATTTGAATTTTAAATTTCGCAAGTGTTTACCTATTTCACATTTCAATCAAGATATTCAGTTATTCCTTTTTGTTCGTTGAAATTTGCTTGTCTGTTCCAAATATTTAACCCCCCCCCCCCCCACGAAAATCCTGTATTATCGTCTAAAAAGATGGTATTAAACTTGAAAATACAGAAACGATCCAATGATTCTCGAAATTGAAAAAAGAGTTTTGAAAATACCTGTGGACCAAACCTGTTCAATAGTTGGAAATTCTTTGAGCTGTTGCTGCATGCAACAACAATGTCAACTAGTCCCTCATAATATTAACTTACCTGAAACAAAAAATGATACATGGGCAATTAGAATTTGTTTTAAAAAATTGGCATTTTGACAGTTATTATTTACTACACTTAATAATAATAAAATATTAGGATGTCATACGTTAAGAATAAAATACACCATTTTTCAGAGAATTGGGAATTTAGAGTGTGGAACGAGAAAGATTGTCAAGTTTTTAATGTCTGGTTTATACACGTATAATGTTATATAATTAGTGATGTAATTCGTGTTTAAATGTAATCGTTTTATTATATAACAAAATTGATTATCAAACCACAGTGATCACTGATTAGTTCGATAATTGTGGTTATTCTACTGCATTTTTATTGTTTCGTGGAATTAGAAAAGTGCAAATTACAATTACACTGTCCATGTAGATTTAGCTTTTCCTTTTAACCCTTGGTTGTCACACTGGGTCAAAATGGCCCAAAATTTGGATTTGAAATAAAATATATTTGAGGCATCATTGAAAATGTTACTACTGGCGCAATATAGTAGTAATTTCATGTATATGTACTCTACAAGTAGAGACGCTTCCCGAGTGAAGGCAATTTATTAAAGTTTTTTCTTAAAGTAGCATATCTCAAGAGTATAGCCATAAATTTTTAACTAAAAATATTACAAATTAAAGAAGTTATGATTTTTAAACAAAAAAGTTTTTTATGGAACGCTTTATTTAAATTTTTTCTTAACATGATAGTTGTTTAAATGTTAATTTTCAATGACGAACATATATTCTACAAAGTTTAAATTTTATCTGAGAATTTTTGTGACGTAATTTAAGAGATAGTTTTTAAACAGCAACTATTTTTGAATTTTCAATTGGCTTGAGTCGAATCGACCCAGTGTGACAACTGCGTTCGAAAGAATAGGTGTGACAACCGAGGGTTAAGTATCTATATAATAACGGTGAGTTTTTAAATATTGCATAAAAATACAACCATTTTTCAAAATATGATGGAAAATATAACTTCAAAATTTGAAAAAATGTAGTTTAATATTATTTATAACGAAAGTGTTATTTTATTTATAAATGTTAAAAATAAACCAAATATTTTGCATAGAAATTTAGGTATTCAATAAATATCGAATTTCGTCTCCCAATTTAAAAAATCTAACAACAAAGATTCAATTTCTTTGCATCCAAATAAAAGCAAGACGAAAACTAAGGTTTCACATGAATTTAATTCTATGCCCTTTATCGATTAATATAATCAACCCTTAACGCTTCTACGGCGACTTATTAATATAATTAATCTATAAGATAAATATATTAATCGATTAAGTAATTTTAAATAAAATTTTGGACCTCCACAAAAAATTAACTGCGAATCTATTGTCTTGGCAAAACCAAAAAGAAAAGTAAGAGAAAGAACGCGAAAGGTGTGGAAACCTTGAGAAAAACAACAATTTATTGCTATTTATACAGGAGAATGTTCATGGAACGCCTAATTGGATTGGCTTCGAAGTAACAAACGTTTTGCTGTGGCTAAATCCCAGAAAAATCTCTAGCCGAGAGAGAAAAATACAGTGAAAGATGTCAGGCTGGTTTATTAGAAGGCGTCTTCCGTCTTTGACATTTCCTCCGCGAATAATTGCACGCTGAATGAACGTGCTTCGCTAACTCACCTCGCGCCATCGCAATTTTTCTCTTTCTCCTTCTTAAACCGTTTGATTACTTTCTAGTTCAAGGGATCATCGAGATACACCACACGTTTACTCATGTACAGGTCGATCTATGCTGCTGCGAAAGATTTCTTTCGAACACGTTCCATCGAATGCCGCTGACCAGCATCCGGTCGTCATGGAATTCTTTCCACTTTCTTCTGACGTTTTACCATTAACGAAATGAGCAAATTTCGTTCAATATTAGACCAAAATGAAACCATTTCAAATAGTATTTTACTGTTTAGTATTTTATTGAAAGTTTTATTTAATTTGCGGTTCATTTGACGAAGTATAGAAATGTTTGAAATGGCGGAAATTTTAAACGATGAAAATGTATTGTCTGTATATTTCGAATTTTCTTTCATAATTTGATCATGTGTTTGCTTCGAATCATGTTTAGAAATAAATAATTCCACTTATTCAGTAGATACAGCACTATGAATGAAAAAAGAGCGGGTGCAATCCTAGAAGATTGACATTGGGTCGCTGATCAAAGAGTCACTGACGAGAACTACAAGATTCAGAAGTTTTTGAGAGTAGCTCCTTTATATCTAGAGACGCGGTAGCGTCTCGACGTCAACTACATGTTTCGACAACCTATACATATATGTCGATTGTCGCTACCGCTATCATTTACTCGTCCTCCCAGCTAATCCAACCTTATCTGCAACTTATTTCATTAAAATCTCATCACGCCTGCAATATTTCCTAAATTTAAAGGCATTTGTCTTATGTATACCGCATATATGCTTTTGAATGAGACCAAATTCAATAAAATCGGTCCACGCATGATAGAGATATCGTAATATCGTCTCATGGATCAGTCAGAAACGGTAAGATTTTTCTTCTTCTGATTCTCCAACCAAATTTTCGTCAACATAATACGTATACTACGCGTTACACACATACCTTCAGCCAAAACGAACTAATACATATTTCGTTCGTCAATCGCTATCTTCACTATGCAATCTACTCCAATTTTTGACAGCTTACAGTCAGGTTATAATGAGTAGCCACGTGTTTTTATACAAAATAACCTGACGAGTATCAAATCCCACGAGAGAGAAAGAGATATTCACCATTTCACTCTTGACCACTCTTAACAACTCTTACGTTTATGGCGGTAACTCTATGGCAATGCATTGCGCATTTAAATAAGTATTATAAAAAAATATATATCAAATAGAACACAAGATTTGGTTTTTTACTTTATATCTTCATTATCTTAGTATAATTGACAGATTTAAAAATCAGCTGGAATAGATGAAAAATGACGGCCCAATCAAAAACCTAAATGCACATTTTCAGATTAATAGATAGTAAAATATCGACATAAACGTAAGAGTTGTTAAGAGTGGTTAAGAGTGAAATGGTGAATATCTCTTTCATTAACTTATTTCAACTATAAATTATACAAATTATACTATAACTTTAATTAATATAAATATAAATAATGTAATATTAATTAATATAAAGAAACAAGAAATGAATTAAATGAAAGAAAGATTCTTCAAATTAAATTTTTAATAAATACTTAATTTAATACATTAATTCCCCCCATTCAATACTACGTAAGAGGTCTCCCGAATTCTGATGGTGTGTCTTGTTATGCGAATGCCACAATGCAATGTATGTTATATTGTTCATCCATAAGAGAAAACTTATTTTCGACTCAAAAAGCTGATCATATTATAAAAGTCTTTATGGACCAACATAAATCGGATCAAAATCCAAACATAATATCATTACGGCAATTCGCAGGAGAAAAATACGTTAACAAACAGCTACATGATGCAGCTGAGTTTATTACCTCTCTTTGTGATCATGAAATTTTTATTAAGAATGCAGTACAGCACAAAATTACAACGGTATTAAGATGTTTAGAGTGTAATTACACAAGTACTACTATCAGTACAAATTGTGTGGTACATCTTGCACTACCCAAGATGTTGAAAAAAAAATCATTTGAATTGCAAGATATAATAAAATACAATTTCACAGGATAGGAAAATGTGAAAGATCGTTGCAATAATTGTGATAAATCAAATGCAAACACAATGAAGAAAATCGATATAACTGCTTCCAAACAAATTCTTATTGCAAAATTACATTTGTTCGATCACGATAGTAGTGGAACAACAACGAAAGTGGAAAATTTCTACATCAAAGCAATACCTACTACTAAAATACAATTGGTAGATCACTATTATAAACTTAAGGCAGCGATTTTCCACCACGGTAAAAGTATTGCCGATGGTCATTACACGAGTATGGTAAGGGGTAAGGGCACAACGTGGGCATCCGTTGATGATTTACGAGTAGAAAAACAAGCTTGGCCACGAAATGCTAAAAATGCATACATATTTTTCTTCGAAAGGTGTTAATTGTGGTTGTTATTACATTTTAATGTTAAATACGTTCAGCGCCATGGCTGCTTTCAGCGCCATAAGCTGCTTCGCGCACCATGTATTGTACACAAAGTACTATACACATAATACATATAGATCGGCAATGCGGTGCACATGGTTTCTTTTCGTAGTTGTTGAACTAACGTAGAATTTATCCTTAATTCTGTCCCGCGATAATTTGTAAGTTATAATATTAAAAATTATCTGAAGTCATTCCCTATGCAAATTATCTTAGTAAAAAGAAGTGAGATCCCCATAAAAAACTTCAAAAAAGTACAAAAAAATACGCCAAGTACACGAAAATCAAATAATCACAAAAAAGAAGGTAATAATATAAATCACAAAAAATAGAAAAAGTATACAATACAAAAAAAGATGTGAAATCAAAATGAGCTGCCAGTACATAAAGGTGCTTTCCAACTGCGCTTAAGATGACACAACTACATACACACAGCTAAAATGCTGTGTTCATACATTCCATTACAATGTATTACATAATATTAAGCAGATATATTTTTATGCAAATAAATATTTTAATACGAATAAATATTATATTCAAAATACTTGGCGCTGCGAAACCGAAAAAATGTTAATTGTCTTAGTATTAAAAATTTACAATAACTCCCTTACAATCTAAAACACATAAACATATACATATACATATACATACGAGTATTTGAAACGCTGTCAGATTTATTCTACATATATTTAATTCGAATATCATACGTAGCATATGCACATACACACATTCACGAACGCACGCACAAGAAAGAAAGAAAAAGATTATTGCAATTTATACATATGTATTCAGTTTAGCAACACCAATTCGGTTTCGCAGCGCCAAGTATTTTGAATATAATATTTATTCGTATTAAAATATTTATTTGTATAAAAATATATCTGCTTAATATTATGTAATACATTGTAATGGAATGTATGAACACAGCATTTTAGCTGTGTGTATGTAGTTGTGTCATCTTAAGCGCAGTTGGAAAGCACCTTTATGTACTGGCAGCTCATTTTGATTTCACATCTGTTTTTGTATTGTATACTTTTTCTATTTTTTGTGATTTATATTATTACCTTCTTTTTTTGTGATTATTTGATTTTCGTGTACTTGGCGTATTTTTTTTACTTTTTTGAAGTTTTTTATGGGGTATACAATCAGCATATAACCCCAAATAAAAACTTAGACACTAAAAAGTAAATAATAAAAAAATATGCAAAAAAATGTTGTATGTTAAAGAATTTTATTTAAAATGCACAAAAACTGAACACTTCTCCATGCAGGTGTTGATATTCATTCTTCATGTAAAAATCCACGTGTATTTGGTTATTTTCAGTAATTTTTATGTTATCTGGTAAAATATTTGTTCTTTAATGTATAATATATATTTTTGTTATATTTTATTTATAATAGTTATACCTAAAACATATATTTATAGTTTTTGACATAAATGAATACATTTTTAATCGTAAAAATAAGGATTTTGTACGTTTACATGGTCTTCAACGGGGTATTTCACTTTACCCTACCACTTGAGCGCGGCGAAGATTTCAATACCTCCGGTAAATTTCATTTTCCTTTGTTGCCAAATATTTTTCGTAACAAAGGCTTCGATTTTCTTATAGTCTAATGTCCACTTAAGACTGCTATTGAAGTCCCGTGCCTTTTCTTCTTTTCGATTTTAGGTTATCACCCTCCAAAGTTAAGCGTTCCATTTTACCCGACTCGCCCCTACACAAAGTACTATACATATACATAATACTAATATTTGTTTCATAGTTGTTAAACTTGCGTACACTTTATCCTCAATTCTATCCTGTCATAAGGCTGTTCATGGCTGTTGATAGTGAACCTTTCTAATTTATAATATTAAAAATTATCTGAACTCATTCCCTATGCAAACTATCTTTATAAAAAGAAGTGAGATCCCCATAAAAAACTTCAGAAAAGTAAAAAAGATACGCCAAGTACATGAAAAAATCAAGAACGGAAAAGAGTATTATAAAATAAATCATAACTAAAATAGAAGATAATAATAATTACGATATAAAAAAAGATGTGAAATCAAAATGAGCTGCAAGTACATAATGGTGTTTTGTAATAATCACGCACATTTTAATAATGTGAAGATAAAATTTAACATTTAGATATTTGCCTATTTAGATATCCGCGGCCTGGAAGTCAAAGACTTGGCGTGGCCAGAGAAGGTCAAGGTTTCGACGAATAAGAATTATTAAAAAACGCAAAATAATGAAAGTGTATTCATATTGTCAGAGTATTAAATTGACAAATTATGTGAAAACTTTTGAGAGGAAAGGTATCGGTGTCGATGAATGATCTTACAATTATTTTAAAACGCAGTATAACTAAAATGTATTCATATTGTCTGAGTTTTAAATGGACAAATTATCTGAAAGCCTGCGAAGAGGAAGGTATGGGTATTGATGATCTGAGAATACCTCTCATAAATACAAATTCTATCAGTAATGTTCCAGAAAAGTTGTTTTAGTTTAAATTTCCTGAAACCGAGTTAAATGAATTATATAAACCTTTGAAAAAAATTTAATATCTGAAAAAATTAAATGTAGAAAATATTACGTATGAAGGGGGTTGCAATATCAAATCTTACGAATGAGGAAGATGACTGCAACTTTTTCCCACCCGTGGCGCCACCAGCACACGTGCCACTTGTCATCGGTGTGTTATTAAACATTAATATGTAACTACCAACTTCATACATTCCACATATGAAAAATTTGCGCGCAAACCATTCACACATGCGCACTCATGCAAAACCGCAGTACATGCGCTAGTGGCGCCTTCTGCGCCGAGCTTTGCGTCATCTTCTTATACTGGGGGAGGGAGGGAGGGGGGGGGGGGAGAAATCGCCAAAGTTACCCTTACGTAATTTAAGGACGGCCCCTAAGATATGTATTCCGTTAGCGTCGAGGATCGCCAACAATCTTCTTGGCATTGGTTCTATCAATTTTTTTCTAGTTTCTTTTCGAATACCTATTTTGTCATTGTTCATGTATTAATGTCTTCAAATTTTCTTTATTAAATACACTTGTGTTTCGCAATTGTATTAATGCAAGTTGTATTCTGAAGAAGTTAGAATTATCATCGATATTTCTTTAGGTTTGAATTTTTTGAATCGTTTCCATTCACATCGGGCTTTCCTCGGACATTACGTGCGTGTGAGTACGTCTGTTGCAATTAATCCGAGTCGCTGATAAATCGAGCTGGTTTAGGTCCCGTTTACCAAAGATTGTCGAAGCTCCAGTTGCGTGTTACGCGATGTTGTGTTGCACTTTTTGCGTCCACGCGTTCACCTTGTCATTATTTCTACGGGATTAATCCTTGACTTCATCGATATTTATGGCTTACGATAATAGTGATCGTGGAAATTCCCGAGTTCAATGTCAATTCAACGTTACGTTATGATATAGGACCGAACTTATCTGAATTCGCGATGGAGCAACAGTAAAGAGCAAAAGTCAAAAAAGTAAACAAATTACGCCAAGTACATTAAATCAAATAAATCACAAAAATAGAAGATAATAATAATTACAAAATAAAAAAAGATATGAAATCAAAATGAGCTGTAAATACATAAAGGTGCTTTCCAACTGCGCTTAAGATGACACAACTACATATATAGTCATACATTCTAATACTCATATCGCGGACATTTTAATTAACCCATCAAAAAGAATCCCATTTAAAAACATTGTCCTAAATTAATAGCTTTACAAAATTAATGATATACAAAAATTACGCCAATTATAACAATGGCTATTTATACAAAGAAAAAAATGTATTAAATAATATTAAGCAAATATATTTTTATACAAATAAATATTTTGATACGAATAAATATTTTATTCAAAATACTTTGCGCTGCGAAAGCGAAGAAATGTTAATTGTCTTAGTATTAATAATTTACAATAACTCCCTTACAATCTAAAATACATAAACATATACATATTAGAAACGCAGTCAGATTTATTCTACATATATTTAATTCTAATATCATACGTAGCATATGCACACGCACACATACACACATTCACGAACGCAAGCACAGGAAAGAAAGGAAAAGATTAATGCAATGTATACATATTTATTCAGTTTAGCAACACCACTTCGGGACGCAGTGCCAAGTACTTTGAATAAAATATTTATTCGTATTAAAATATTTATTTGTATAAAAATATATCCGCTTAATATTATTTAATACATTTTTTCTTTGTATAAATAGCCATTGTTATAATTGGCGCAATTTTTGTATATCATTAATTTTGTAAAGCTATTAATTTACTACAATGTTTTTAAAGGGATTCTATTTGATGGGTTAATTAAAATGTCCGCGATATGAGTATTGGAATGTATGAACGCAGCATTTTAGCTGTGTATATGTAGTTGTGTCACCTTGTGATCTACATACATACATATATATATATACATAATTACATACTGGGACATATAAATGTTTATGGGAGGTATTCATAAACGTGTCTTAAGATTAAGCAAATGCTTAAGCATGCGGCATCCTCTACTAACCTAGTAGCATAGTAAAGGATGCCGAATGCTTAAGCATTTGCTTAATCTTAAGACCCGTTTATGAATACCGCCCTATGAACATTTGCTCAAAGAAACAATGGAAAACTAAAAATACAGAGGCATTTGTTTAAATGTTTCTGACCGAATGTTTGTAAACCGGTTTTATACAGTTTTTATATTGTTTTCATACAGTTTTTATACAGCTTTCATAACGTGTTTGTACAGTTTTTGTATATTTGTTTCAGTATTTGCGGTCAAAGGCATGTAGTTCTAGGTTAGGGTTTGAATAATTTTTCAATTTTAGGTTAACGAATTGGCAAATTTTGATGGTTCCAATCATTATAATTTTGTGAAACAGGCGCTAACGTCGTTGATGACCAATGGATGTTGCATTGTTATTTAATTGGCCTTGGCAGAAAAGGGAAAGATTTCCATAAATTAAACGTAGCAACGGTTTTAATATGTAACTATCACCCTTATTTTACTGTTCCTAATATTGATTACTGTAAAATTCAATGTAATGTTTCCTCGAAATTCTTCTTTAAGGTGAAGCAGAACACGGGGATATTGCAGAGAATAACAAAAATACGGAGCTATCTGTTTAAGTGCACATTCATATGTATTTTAAGTGTATATCCTGCATAGTTTGTATATTCTTGTATATTGGACTTCGTACTGTCATGTTCTTGTATCTATTGTAAGTGCATATATTCTGCATTATTGCTAAATTCAATAAATGAAATAAATTGTTACCGAGTTTGATCTTATTTTGAAAACCATTTACTTCCTTAAATTTTTATTAAATCCGACCAGTACCGTCGAACGTCCCAAAAACGTCCTGAAAACGTTTTAAAAACGTTTTAAAAACGTCCAGAAAACGTCCTGAAAACGTTTTAAAAACGTCCTGAAAACGTTTTAAAAACGTCCAGAAAACGTTTTAAAAACGTCCAGAAAACGCCTGAAAACGTTCTGGTTTGTGAAAATGGACGTTTTTAAAACGTCCCGAACGTCCGACCTGGACGTTTTAAAAACGTTTTTAAAACGTCTTTGTGCTATCTTTGTGTTATTAGTGACCAAAAAATATTTCCGTCGACAATAACGGTTAGTAGTAACCAAAACAGATGTCTTAATATTTTTTAATCTCTTCATATTTCGGATTTTTTTTTGCAGTATTTAATGAAGATTCCATTTGAATAAAAATTAACTTTTTCTCAATGATTCTTTTCGAAAAAATTGAAAAAATAACTGTTATTTTTGGTCTCTGAAATTTACCATCGCTATATGTATTCCATATATTTTGCAATTAAGGGGTCTTTTTTGTCACAAAAAGGATGTGTTTGCTAAATTTAAGTTTTATCTATTTACCCCCATACTGCACAGAGTCCAACTATGGAAATAACTCACGAGATACCTGATTAAAGAAGATTGTAGAATGTTAACAGCGCCATAAAATTGGCAACAAAAAAATTCACTGTTTGATACATCTGCAATTAAGAATATTTAGTAGAACATTATCTCTAAACATATGTATTTAAACATATATTCCAGCCCCTTTCTTTCCGTTTTGCATAAACATGGCAAGTCTTGTCATATGACGGATGAAACAAAATAGCGGTAAATTGTTATAAATTTTCGAGGTGCTCATGCGGTAAGGAAAAGGCCAACAGGTCTGTGAGCATAGCCAGACCCAAGTGCACACGGACTTTCTCCGGAGACAGGCCTCTATCCACGTACGTAGGCGTTCTCCGCTCGCGAAACGGTTCTAAACTCATCGCCCGGCCGCTGGAAATTCTTGAAACGATCGCTTAGTTCCACGTGACGTTTATTCCATCCTGGCCTTTTTCCAGAATCCCTCAAGTTCGCAGAAAGTGGCTGGAAGCCGTTCTTGGTTGCATGATTGCTCGTTATTATTCATTGCGCACATCCATTTAGTATCTGTTTAGTGGATTTGGATTTTATTCGAGATCCCTTTTGGCGTATTTCCATGAGTCCGAATCTGGGTAATTTAACACAGTAAACAGGGTATTTTAAATCTCCGTTTTCAAAGCCTGTCGAATTTGATTTACTCGTCTATGAATCAGATGAAGTTGAAGCTTAAAAGTTTTGGGACTCGTAAAGGAATGTAGATAGATATGTATCGATTTGAAAGGCATTCATTATAGTAAAAGTGATAACTGAGTGGCGTGCTGGCTATATAAGGTGTTTCAAAATTGCATGTAAAATCCCGAGTGGATAATAGAATTAATAAAGTGGAAGGAAAAAGTTGTGGTGAATGTGAGTCCAGGGACCAGTTGTCCCTGAGTGTCTTTTTGTTTTTCAGTAGCCAATACTGATTTCTTATTATAATGTTTTTGCGTATTTTCGTTGTTAAGTGTCGATGAAAAAGATATTATCTTATATATTACCATTGGACTGGCTTAATAAATTCTGTGGCATTAACAAGAATGAAAGTAACATTGTCATGCTTCCATTTAAAAAAAATTAAGGTAATTTTGGCCCTTTAACAAAGAAGAACTTGTTTATATGATGTTTTATTACACCGTATTGATAATTAACGACTGATCAGTGCAGATCAAATTGCAATAAATTAAAACAAATCCTGGATCCTAAGAATAAATAATATTTTACAAACATTAGCTGTATATAATTTCTTCTATTTTATCTCTAATTAATAATCTATCCATACTATTTTTCTTATCGAATAAACAATTTATTTTTTGTATTACTTAACTATATAAAAGGTTCAAAGAAATGTTGAGAAGAATTCCACACATGTGTAACTCAAAAGTGGCTGTCAAAAATTTTGATAAGCGACAGAAATGAAAATATTTATAGGAACGTAGCAATTCGATTGTAATTCCTGCAACATATTTAAAGTACACTTGGCGAGAGGCCTTGCAACGTTTCATCATTCAAGATAAGGAAAATCATTATCCACTGAAATTCAGGAGATAAAAGTTCCTGTGTTATTCAAAACACGGAAGAATACTGATTAATTCTTATTATCACTATGTAATTAAAAAACATATTAACGCACACGTTGTTATAGAAACGTGCATGTATTGAAATTCATTATATTTCCCGGAAGACGAAATTGAAATAATAAGATCGTAATTTCACGATCATTTTTTCCTAGAAAGTGTTTTATCTGCAGTTTGTTTCATAGCAATAATAACAGACGATTCTCTGAAGCAGATTTTCAAGCTGCGTCATTTTGGAATTCACTGGACTATTTCTGAAATTTAAAAGTATGCACAATTTCAAATTGTTAATTCGTGAAAGTCTGCATTTGTTGTTGAACAAAATCCTCGATGATACATTCAGTGAGCATTGCAATGTTTTGAAAGTAAAACAAAACCCGTTGAATCACAACGTTTCTGTTGCCATATGCAATTATTTGTTGAAAATAATCATTTATTATAAAAAGTTTATACAATTAATTGTTTACGTGAGTAGTAATGGAAGCAGAATATCATTTTATTTTATTTATTTATTTAGCGGGGAGTACACGTTAGTTACAACGAAGTATATCAGCAAGTTTATAAAAATAATATGGAAAAACGAAGATGGGATGGAAAAAATGAAACGAAAAACACAATGATATAATAAAATGAGATATATAGATAAGCTATACATATGTGCACACTAAAGAAACAAAAAAAAAGGAAAAATAATAAATAAAAAAAATTCCATTATTAGGGGTTTTATGAATGTACTATTAGCAATGTTAGAATGATTTCCTTGTTTTAAGTTCATTGTAATAGACTGCTTAAAATAGTTACAGAATTATGTATGTTTTTTTAAGCTTTATGGAGAAGGTCAGCCACAAAAGGCTATTTTAAATGAACAGTTTTTTAAAATAGAACTTTCGGTACATATTTTCAAATAGACAAACTTTTAGAAAACATTAGAACAGCTCGATTTCCTTCGAGCTCCACATAGTGGTTACGCCCCCCCCCCCCCCTTAAGTACTATAAATCTTGAACTCCTATTTTACAACCTGGTATCTCCCTCTGTTTTTAAAAATTATTTCGAGTAAAAATTACGAATACTGATGACAATTTCAGAAATACTCACAAATTTTGTAGCACCTATGTGACACCTTCATAATACGAATGTCCCCACTTTTACCTAAGCATAAGCTTCAAGCTTCTGTTATCAAGGTAAAACAATAAATTATTTAAAAGAAAAATTATATAAGAACCTTGCTTCTTTACTGGTGCACTAAAGTATTTAAACTTAATTTTCTAGATAAAGCTGTTTTGTGACATTCCCTGTTTTTCCCTTAACCTTCATATATCCTTTTAGGGGATGCATAAAATCTGTTATTCTTTAATCTATGAATGGCCTCATTGTACTGTAAAATTTAATATAAAAATAAGGCACATATCCAGTTTATAAGACACCTTGTATATTTCAAGGGATTGTGCATCGCGATAAACGCAACAAGTAGCAGCATACAAGTGGGATAATGTGAAAGAGATTCGGGCATCCTAAGAGAGTTTGAAAGAGCATTCTAAGCTGCATGTTCCTAACTAATTTTAGACGTGAAAGCAACAGTCGAATAACATGGATTCGAACAAACCCTATCGAACTAGGAAACGAACTGCGACATGCATAATTAACTTAACCGTTCCAGCACATTTTTTTGCGATTACGTGAATCGCGTCTGATCCAGCCACTAGTCTCTAACTCACTGCCATTTTCGACCGGCGCTTCACGTTTCCGCGTGCGTAACTTAACGGTTCCATGCATTAATGGTGGTTTTTACTCACAAGAAAATCCTCTGCGATTGATTAACTCTTTTGAAACGAACATTTTCTGCACAGTTTTTGTTTTATGAATAATTAACCTGTTAATGCGCTGAGTCTTGTAAACGATTGTAAATACTTAGAAGAATTCGTCTGACAGGCAGAAACTGAAACACTTGGGAATGGTGGACATAAACATTGAAAAAATAAAGTAAATATTCTGGAAGTTTTGGGTATTCTTTTGACGAAGTTTTTCACACATCCCTTCTTTGATCTGGGGGGCGCAACTGCCCTGCAAAGCAGTACGGCAAAATTGGTAGAAAAAGAAAATGAAAATCAATAAAAGAAAGCTTTTCGGAAAAGTGATACAAAAGTAAGTAGGTAATACATATTTGAATTTAATATGAAACTTATAAATTGTTTTTAACTCACCCATATAATTACTATTGTACTAGGGAAAGGTGCGTACCTATATTAAAGATCTTCGATTTTTCCCTTTTTCATTTATTTATTTTGTTTCATCAACATCGATATATCCTTTTTTTATTTAACAAATAAGCACCTTTCTCCTACCTATATATGTTATTTTGTTTTGTTATTGTTTTTTTATAAATATTACATTTTTATAAAACACGGCTTTTGTTATGTAAAAAAAATTGTTATTCAACAAGTACTTACGTACAAAAAAATTCACTCACTGTCAGAAATGATATTTCAAAACAGTTATTTATAATTGAATATAAAGGGCGGTAAAAATGATTTTTGCCCAGAGCGGCCGAAGATCTAGATAGGGTCTTGCAGTCAATTTGTCCAACAGAAATATTAATCATGCAGGACTGAATTCTTCGAAGTAAAAATATATATTTCTGGAAAAAACATTTAAGTCGCTTTCTGAAAATGATAAAAATTGGGGAATGGAATTTCATTCATAATCCTCTACAGCACACTTTGTTGCAGAAGCATTGCATGACCGTTGCAGCACATTGCAATGTTGCCGTTTGGTTACAGGTTGCATTGCAATTTTACTGCAACATTGTGGAAACATTGCCGTGGAATATTGCAATGGACACGTTTGATCAATATTCATAGAATATTGCGCACACATTGCAATGGCCACGTTTGTGCAATGTTTCGGGAATATTGCGCACACATTGTCGTGTAATATTCCAATGGATACGTTTGTGCCATGATTCGGGCATATTGCGCACTCATTGCCGTGCAATATTGCAATGGTGACGTTTGTGCAATGTTTCGGGAATATTGCGCACACATTGCTGTAGAATATTGCGCATATATTGCGGTACAACCCACGTGGAATGTTCCTGCAACGTCGGCAACAAAATACGGTGTAACGTTACACTCGTAACGTATGAGCGTCGTTCCTGCAACGTTCCGCACTGGATACGGTATTAAGAAGAACGTTCCTGAAATATCGACACCCAGAATACAGTCTAAGATTCCACAAGCAATCACCGAGGGAATATATGCGAACATAGACAATATCTGACATAAGTAATTAATACAATTACTTAATTAACACATAGGGTTTAAACAAATTCATAAACTATATACAGCAACAAAAGATATTTGTAAAAAAGTGTTACATGTCCCAATTACTGACAGTGTTCCTACTATTGCCATTTAATTTGTTATACCTAATAAAAACGTTCCGGAATGTCGAGTGCAAATATGTAAGTCCGTAGTCTGTGATCGTCGTTGCAGAAATGTCGCGCATACGTTACGAGCGCCGTTCCGGCAACGATCTGCACAGAATACGGACTTACATATTTGCACTCACGATTTTATTAGGTATAATATATTAAATGGCAATAGTAGGGACACTGGCAGTATTTAGTACATGTAACACTTCATTACAAATATCTTTTGTTGCTGTATACAGTTTAAGGGTTTGTTTAAACCCTATAGTGATAATTAAGTAATTGTATTAATTACTTATATCACATATGTCGACAAACAGAATTTATGTTATAATTATATGGCCACATTATTTCAAATAAAAAAAGAGATTGGAACTTTTTTACTAATACTGGAAATATTGATTTACTGATATCATATTTTCAAAATGTGGAAGTTACAGCAATTATTTGCAATTATTGCTCTTATTATTATTCTTCCGACTATTGTATATAACATACAACAAGGAAAAGTCTTCAAATCAGTCAACAGCTGACACCCTGATTTTTTTTTTTTAATTCTTTACGGTCCTATGCAGAGATGGGCATTATTTAAATAAAAGAATATACTTCCGAATGGCCCCAGTGGCCGATCGACACGAGGTTTGGGGTAGGGTGTGTGTACCCTAAATCTAAAATTCTATTTAGCTTCGGGTATTTATTAGTTTCCTTTGTTTATTCGAAGGCCTTTCATCTTGGGCTTCGAATAATTTTTCATCTTTCATTACATCTTTATCCTAAGGTCGTATTCAGATATATTGGCCAGTCGATTTGTTTTCGTGAACAGCAATCGAGGAGAAATCAGCCACCACCATCTGACGTTCGTGGATTTGTCAGTTGGAGTTACATGCCCACCCAAGGGTATGATGGGGTAACGGGAATGCTGCGGGAATGCTTCCGTCTGAACGTAGCCGTGTGGCTGTTATGACCAATACGAGATGAAGCTATCGAGAAAGAATCAATGTTCAGACCAATGAAGCTCCTGAATTTTTCCGGAGCTAAGGCACACCTATTCTGATGTGTGTATTTCTACGCTGACAACTCGGTTTGGCCTATACACACCAGAAGCTTGGCGCTAACCCCATCACTTCTGGCTCACTCTTGTTCTGCGAAGGCGAGAGTGAGATGGAACGAGAGCGAGTCAGAAAACGTTGCGAACAAGAGCACCGAGGCAGGCAAGCGGTACCTATGGTGGGAGAATACGCGTTACGAAACGCACCGGCCAATATGTCTGAATGTAAAGTCTCGTTAGCCGCTCGCCGGTCGGGACCGGCGTTTAGCCCGTATCATGAACGAAGCCCTAATTCCGAGGCTGAGTTTCTCGCTTCTTTCTGGCCGAAGGGGGGAGTGGGATCGAACGCTTTGCGTGGGCGGCGGGCGTGCGCGACGGACGCGAGCTCTCAGATGGAATCGTGACTGTTCAACGCATGCGCGCCACGGTCAGATAGCCACGCAAGGCACGAGTCTTTTTTGCGCCATAAGCGAGCTTGCCAAATTCCGCCATTTATTATAATACATTTAATTGAGCTTCTTCATGACCTTACTCTTAACTTTTACTCGCAGTTTAAAACCGATGTAGTATAATTTGTAGTATTTCATTTAAAAATTTATTTTCAACAATGCCAACAATGAAAAGGCCGTTTTGCGCCTCTTGTCAACCTTACGCCCTAACAGTTGCCTAATTTTACAGAGTAAAGTCATAAATAATCTCAAATAAATGTAATATAATAAAGGGCGCAATTTGACAAGTTCGCCTAGGGCGCAAAAAAGACTTATGCCCGGCCTGCGTCAAGATTTTGCGAAGCGGGTCCCGTGCTCACCGTAAGCGCTTGCGACCATCGCGCACTCCCGTCGCGCACACAAAGGACGGAGTGTCAGGCGTCCGAAAGACGGAGCGAGACAAAATATCAACGCGTCGTCTGTCTCGTACTGTCCTCACTCGCTTTCAGTGCCTTCGATCGCTCTCTTTCCATCTCGCTCTCGCCTTCGCCGGACAAGAGTGAGACAGAAGTGGTGGGGATAGCAAAAAGTCCGTATTGTGTACACCAAACCGAGCCCGTAACGATCTTAGATGCTCGAATAACCGACGAGAACATTTATGGCCCGAGCCGCACGAGATCGCCGTTGCTCGGCGATGTGTCATCGATTATATAGAAACAGAATTTGTTTTTTTTTCATCGTATCAATATGAATGTGACACAAATGGCTTCCTGGCATTTTCCCGATTAAATTGACAGAAAATAATTTAAATCAGACTATTTTTAATGAAACGGGCTTCCAATTCTGCAAACAATTTTTCACGCAATTTCCTTAATTATGGTCCGAATAATATCATTTTTGGGGACAATTTGATCGAGAAAACATGACGAATCGATTCACGTCACTTTCGCAAAGATCTGATTAGAAATGCAGAACTGAAGATTTGTCACTGCTTAGTGCGTAACATTGTATGGCCTCGCTGGATTCGAGCGTCGGAACCCACGAAACTCAGCGAGATGCATGATTGCCAGCGTGAAGGACAAGAGAGGACTTTGCATGGCAAAGAAAAGTCAGCCTTCTATAGAACTCAAATCGAGAAAGACTTTGCTGACAAACTTTACATATGTATATTCGCGTCAAATAAATACTTTAATTGTAAAATTTAGACGACAAACTGTATTTCATGTTCTGTTTCGGTGCTTTGCTAGTAAAAAAATGTCTAACCTAACAAACTTCATTTTCTGGGGTCATCCCCTCATCTATTTTCCCTTTTCACTTATAATTCCTTACTGCTAACGTAGAATATTGTAGCATAAGCACATTTCAAGTAATTAAACTGTACAATGAATTTTCTACGTTTGCAGTACCAGCCAACTTTCCGTTTAAATTTTTATAAGTACAACGCAACAGCCGAGAATTTCTTTCCTTATTCAGAATAGAATACGGAAATAGCAAACAGCCCCCTCTCGCGTTTACCGGGCAATCGGCGATCTATCGGTATTACCATTTCTGTGCAGAAAAAACCTGCTGTAATACCGACCTGCCGAATCGGCCAGGTCACGTGACGTGTCTACCCCCTTAAGCCGAAATCCCTCTTTCTAAAGGGCATCAGAGGTGATTTCAGCGAAGACATCATCAAGCAAGAAATCGTGGACCCAACCCCTCCAACGTCAGCATCATCAATTTATATCGCTTTACTTACAGTGAAAGCCACCCCGAAAAGTTCCACCACTTGGTCCAGCTCTCGAGCAACAGTAGAACCACTGACCTCCTCAGAGTTAAGTTCATCGCCTATCAAAAGGTACGTTGGGAGCACCTAAAGAAACCCGCCCTTTTCCAATGTAAAAATTGCCAGAGGTTGGGTCATGCCAACAGAAATTGCCAGCTTCAGTTTCACTGTGTCAAGTGCGCTTAACCTCGTGGACCCGGCGCGTGCCCCATTTCTCCGCAAGATGACAGATTGGTCTTAAAATGTGCAAACTGTAACCAAACAGGGCATACGGCCTCGTACAAGGGATGCCCTTTTATCATGTTTACTTTAGCTAAGAAGAAAGAGTTCTCTACGGTACGTGCTCGCCCTATATGGTGGAAAATCAACTCCATTTCGGCCGCGGTCCGAGAGAACTTCTCCCACGCGCCATCCCCGAGCACCGCTCCTTCCCGCCCTCATGCTGCTAGGACAAGTTGGGCCACTGCCACCCCTAAAGCCAGGCCCCTTCCCACCAACGCCACCGTCGCCATCCCTTTTCAAGACGAAGGCCTCCATACCCTTTTTTTTGTGACTTGGAGGAAATCCCCACGGATACCCCCAACCCTCGGGGGATAGTCAGGGGTTATGTGGAACTCGAACACAGTAAAACCTCCAAGGTGGTCATCTTCTTGTGCGGAGTTATGCGCCTGAGGGGCGGGGCTTGACGCGGGAGCAAACTAGCGATTCATCCGCTTGTCTTCCCCTCCTGCGCACAATGCAACTCCGCACGAGACAGCCCTGTATCGGGGTCTTCCCTGGGGGGAGTGCCACAACCTTCCTCCCCGATTCTCCTGCGTTGGCGACACGTGGCGGACCACACGCCAGCGTCGCCTCTTTCGGTCAGCGGTCCACCCCGCGACCCCGCCATTAGTTAGAGCTGCGGCCGGGCGGGGGCGGTGGCGGGCCTTAAGGGCCGCCCAAGCCGCCGCACCCGAGAGGGCCTTTCGGCGAGCGGGTAAAACCCGGTGTACACCTAGGGCGGGCGGCTAGCCAGTGCCAGCAACAAGGGCGGCGCCAAAAAATATCGGCCGCTAAATTCGCCCCGCGAGCATCGATCGCATCGGGGAGCGGCGCTGTAGCCGTTCCCAAGGAAGGGGGATTCCTCCGAATTAAGGGGCCCCCCTTTCCCCTCCCTCCAACGCCGCCGCGGCGCGCGTACCCTGCCACGGTGCGGCCGCCGCGACGGCTACTGCTGTTCTTGTTTGGGTGGCCCTCTGCCTAGCGGAGCCACCCAACTGCCTACACTCCTGCATCGCCCCCCTCACTCTCACCGAGGGGGGTGGGGCAGCTACCCTCCTCTTTTTTTTTAAAAATAATTTTCTCAGTGGTGGGGGGGGGGGAAGCCACCCTCTAGGGCCGTCCCTCTGAGCTTATGCCCAGTTACCGGTCAGTATGTAAGATGGTGTTACCAATGTGATGTGGAGATATTTGTATGTGAGGTATGGGTTACGGAAAATTTTCAAAAAACCGCAAATCCTGAGCGTAATCTAAATGAAAAACCTAAGAGAAACAGAATTATGGACGAAACAATACATAGAAAAACATAGAATATATATAGTTATGTTACGCTGTAAGAGCGAGTTTTACCGGTCAGCGGGTTGCGCCGGAGAAAAGCAGGTAAGTACAACCGAAGAGGTCGGAAGAGGACCGAGCAGAAAAATATGGAAATGTGTTACAGTATATAGGATTGATTATCCAGGTCAGCTGATTACTCCGAGACGCATAGGAGTAATAGCGGACATGAAGGTAGGAGTTACCGATAGAATCGGGATACCGTGCAAAAATAATGGTACGGCGAGCAAGGTACATTAGAATCAGGACAGAGGAAAAGGGAATTTAACCCTGTAAGGGATCTTATTAATGTCAAAAAGGCCAGTTATTCGGGCCAGAGGGTTAGTTTGCTTCGAGACATGATAATTGTCAATGAGGTGTTGAATAAGTTCATGTATGTATGGGATGTCCGTGTCAAAGTGTAACGTCCGTGTAGAGTAAAGTATAGGGGAACCTGTTATTATTTTAAGAATTCGGTTTTGTACCCGCTGGAGGTTAGCCCGATTGGCTTAGTTGGTGTTCCACCAAACCTGAGCTCCGTAAGTAAGTATTGGCCGAATGCAAATCTTGTAGATGTTAATACGTAGCTGCAGGTTAAGGGGAGATTTGTGGCAGATGTGTTGGTGTAAAAAACCGGAAACTTTTAAGGCTTTGTTGATACGATCGGAAATGGCAGCGTTCCAAGACATTTTTTGATGTAAGATAATTCCTAGGTATTTAACCTGTGTACTCCAGGGCACTGCAGTGTTGCCAATATGAATTTTGTATTTGTCTTTAGCTGATATGACTGTGGTACGGGCGGAAAAGATTATAGCCTCTGTTTTGTCTGAGTCAATCCTAAGTTTCCAATCGGAAAAGAATTGGAGCACAGTATCAAGGTAATTTTGGAGTCGAAGGACCATAGGCGGAAGTTGACAGGAGGAGGTATAAATCGCGGTGTCGTCGGCGTAAAGTGCGAGCTCACAATCGGTGCGTTTAGGGAGGTCGTTTATGTATAAATTGAAAAGAGTAGGACCGAGAATAGAGCCCTGTGGCACTCCCGCCGAGACCCGGTGCGTTGTTGAGTTTGCGCCCTTGAGTGGGACATACATCTGACGATCTGATAAGTAATATGCAATGAGTTTAATAAGGCCGATCGGGAGACCGACTGCACTCATTTTGTAGAGGAGAGCGTCATGCCAGGCCTTTGATAAATCAAGGAGTACCATAGCAGTACTACGATTTGTGTTTAACTGGTGAGTAATAGTCTGTGATAATCGTAGAATTTGCTGAATTGTAGACTGGCCCTCCCGAAAGCCGAACTGTTGGTCGGCGATAACTCTGTTGTCTGTCAAAAATTGAGTTATGTGAGCATGGATGCATTTTTCGAAAAGTTTGCCAAGAGTGGATAAGAGACTGATGGGCCTGTAGCTACTCGGTAGTTCGGGCGGCTTGCCAGGTTTATGAATTGGAATAACCTTTGAGATTTTCCACGCGGTCGGGAAATAACCCAAAGCGACGGATGAGGTAAAGATACAGTACAGCTGAACGACCACCCTGCGCGGGACGTGTCTCAGCATGGGAACAGATGCCGTCGCTCCCGGGGGCCTTTCTCAGGGCCATTTGTTTAATAAGGTTATTAATCTGGTCGGGGGAGAGAGGAACACCAGGCACTTTTTCCGTCGGAGCGGCTTTCATGCAGGAAATAAAGCCGGAGACAAGTCAGGTTTTGGGAGAGGGTAGCTGCGCCGCAGCGTCATGAATTTCGGAGAAAGTGGAAGCCAACAGGTCGGCCTTGTCACCATCCGAGGAGATAACATCTGGGCCGTTTCGAAGAGGAGGAAGGTTCCTCGAGTCCTTAGAGCTGGTGATTTTTCGATAAGTGGCCCAGAAGTTGGGATCCGGCTTAGTGAAGGACCTGAGGGTTCGATCCCAATTGAGTATTTGGAGGTGCGATATTCTTTTGCGTATGGTGGCGGTAATATCATGAATCTCGCCAGCAATGACATGCATGCCGATGAGTTGACCTCTGCGACGAAGGGCACGGCGGTGCCGAATCAGCGACTGGAGCGTGGCGTCGGTGAGGAGGTGCGCCTCCTTGTTAGACGTGGAAGAGACAGTGGTGACTCTCCGACGGCAGGTGTGTAGAAAGGAGGTGAGTTCCTTGATAGTGCTGTCGATGTCCGTGACGGTCGGAAGATTAGGTTTTATTCGGTGATTCTTTGAGTATGTGCAGAACGTTTCCCAGTCAGTGGTGGCATCAATGCCGGGAGGGATCGTATTATGAGTTGCCGTTAAAATAACGGGACGGTGAGCGGTGTCGAAGTCATCAGAGATGTCGCATGTAAAGTTAGCGTGATGATCAGTAATAAAAAAGTCGATTGTCGACGGGCGAGCAGCTCCAGAGTGGTAAGTGAATGTGTCAGGATGGATGATACGGTAAGGATTTTTACAGAAGTGACTGTAAAGGATATTACCGGCCTTATTGGCAGAATAATTATTCCAGTATCTATGCCTGGCGTTCCAATTCCCGCCAACCAGATATGGAGAGTGTAGCGACCGACACACACGCGAAATATTGTTTTTCCTTTCTCTTGGGGTCTAAGGCCCAAGAGACTCCGTGGCACGCGGTGTTGATTGCTTATCACTCGCCAAATTAATCTTGAGTGACCATTAAATCACTCAATTCCGAACGATGACTTGAGTAAGAACTGTTCGATTGATAGTCTTACTCACGAATGTTTGACAAGATCCACGTTACGTTCCGATCGTTTTAAGTGTCGATCGAGGTCAATAGAGAGAGAATCCACGTTACGTTCCGATCGTTGACGTGTCGATCGAGGTCAAAAACGAGAGAATCCACGTTACGGATCCACGTTATGTTCCGATCGTTGAAGTGTCGATCGAGGTCAAAACGAGAGAATCCACGTTACGGATCCACGTTACGTTCCGATCGTTGAAGTATCGATCGAGGTCAAAAACGAGAGAATCCACGTTACGGATCCACGTTATGTTCCGATCGTTGAAGTGTCGATCGAGGTCAAAACGAGAGAATCCACGTTACGGATCCACGTTACGTTCCGATCGTTGAAGTGTCGATCGAGGTCAAAAACGAGAGAATCCACGTTACGGATCCACGTTACGTTCCGATCGTTGAAGTGTCGATCGAGGTCAAAAACGAGAGAATCCACGTTACGGATCCACGTTACGTTCCGATCGTTGTAGTGTCGATCGAGGTCAAAACGAGAGAATCCACGTTACGGATCCACGTTACGTTCCGATCGTTGAAGTATCGATCGAGGTCAAAAACGAGAGAATCCACGTTACGGATCCACGTTACGTTCCGATCGTTGAAGTGTCGATCGAGGTCAAAACGAGAGAATCCACGTTACGGATCCACGTTACGTTCCGATCGTTGAAGTGTCGATCGAGGTCAAAAACGAGAGAATCCACGTTACGGATCCACGTTACGTTCCGATCGTTGTAGTGTCGATCGAGGTCAAAACGAGAGAATCCACGTTACGGATCCACGTTACGTTCCGATCGTTGAAGTGTCGATCGAGGTCAAAAACGAGAGAATCCACGTTACGGATCCACGTTATGTTCCGATCGTTGAAGTGTCGATCGAGGTCAAAAACGAGAGAATCCACGTTACGGATCCACGTTACGTTCCGATCGTTGAAGTGTCGATCGAGGTCAAAAACGAGAGAATCCACGTTACGGATCCACGTTACGTTCCGATCGTTGAAGTGTCGATCGAGGTCAAAACGAGAGAATCCACGTTACGGATCCACGTTACGTTCCGATCGTTGAAGTGTCGATCGAGGTCAAAAACGAGAGAATCCACGTTACGGATCCACGTTACGTTCCGATCGTTGTAGTGTCGATCGAGGTCAAAACGAGAGAATCCACGTTACGGATCCACGTTACGTTCCGATCGTTGAAGTGTCGATCGAGGTCAAAAACGAGAGAATCCACGTTACGGATCCACGTTATGTTCCGATCGTTGAAGTGTCGATCGAGGTCAAAAACGAGAGAATCCACGTTACGGATCCACGTTACGTTCCGATCGTTGAAGTGTCGATCGAGGTCAAAAACGAGAGAATCCACGTTACGGATCCACGTTACGTTCCGATCGTTGAAGTGTCGATCGAGGTCAAAAACGAGAGAATCCACGTTACGGATCCACGTTACGTTCCGATCGTTGAAGTGTCGATCGAGGTCAAAAACGAGAGAATCCACGTTACGGATCCACGTTACGTTCCGATCGTTTTAAGTGTTCGCTCGAGAGATCGTTGACTTCTCTCACCTCTCGCTTTTCGGCGTCGAAGGTAGACAAGACATCAGACCTTTGGGAGGTGACAAATTGCTGATTGGCTAGTTTTTCCTCGAAGAGGAGGAAACTTCCTTCCGAGATTTCGGTGGTGTAGGAGGAAGGCCTCTCCTTCTTCGTGACGTAGCAGAGGAAAAACCCGACATCTGGCTAACAAACCTAGCTAGGTTGTTCGGTCGGAGCGTTTAGTCAGGGTCACGGTTTATGACCGAATTGTTCCGTGAGTCAGCGGTGGAGGACGGTAGGTACCGGTCCGAGGTAACCGTGTAACCTCGCTGACAGAGTAATTTAACGGATTATCTCAGGACAGAAGTAGTCGAAAATACCAGAAAAAAACGGCACGATGTCGATTGCCTCTTAGTCATATGGTCGGCAAATGGTTCCCAACGAACGTTTCGAGAACGAGCAATTGCCCAACGTAAAGGACTTGAATTTTCGCCTCGCCCTGAACCCGCTTTTGTCTCGTAAGACGGAACAGAGAGCCCATACGTACGAGAGAATCGAAAATCCCCGAATCTTTAATGGGCGCGTACATGACCCCGATTATGATCCTAGGGGCAGTGAGCCTGATAAAGCACGCATCGCAAGGGGGTGGGCCAGACGGATAAAAGTTGCTAAAATTGATAGTATCATGGATAAAAATGGCAACGCCCCCTCCCGTGGTGAGGCGATCCGAGCGAACCACCGAGTATCCCGGGAGGAAAAAATCATCTGTTGGCGCGAGCCATGTCTCGGTTACAAGGATGATGCCGGCCCTCAGCCCGGCCAACGCGAGAATCAATTCATTACGCTTCCGAGGAAGCGATCCAGCGTCCTACAGCATGATTTTAGGTAAAGGCATTGGCAGAGTCTAGCTTATTGAGTACAGTAAAAAAGACCTGAAATTTCTCGGCCAGGGTGCGACAGGGTCGGAGATTCTCTATTAAGGAGCGGGTAAGTAGGAGCATTTGCTCGATATTGACCATGGAATTTAATTCCTTCAGAGCTGAGAGCAAGTCAACCATAGGTTGCGCGCCGAGTGGTTGGACGTTGTTAAAAGCTAGGCCAGCCGGAGCCCCAGTATCCAAGGGAAGAGGGGGAAAAGAGACAGGGGGAGGTTTACGCGTGCCAGTAACGGCCTCTGAGTAGGAGGGGAAAGCAGAGGGGGAGAGGGGAATTGGGGGGATATGATAGGAAGGTGGTTGTTTTTGGTGTTAAAAACGTTATTGAGTACTTGTTTTATTCTTACGTTTATCTAAGAATTTGAGGAGGGTAGGACATTGACTGTGTTGGAGAATCATTTAGTTCTGCTCATCACCACACCGACTCACCGCAGCACCTCCTGGGCTGCGGAACACACGGCTGATCCACAATCGATCGGCCAATCAAAAGTCAACGACACTCGATCGGTCAATCAGAAGTCAACGACAATCGATCAACCAATCAGATTTTTCCACGTTGTCGATCACGTTTTCCATGTTCGAGACGACGCGTAACGGAAATGATCATCGACAACAATTTCAATCTTGTTCATGTAGCGTGATAGGCAAGACGTGTCGTGCGCGATACCGTTTTCAAATTCAACTCGTGAATTCTCAATACTTCTCAACTCTCGCCATCTCAGCATACTGTAGTGATCTCTGTGATCTTACCCTCTCAAACTCAAATCTTTGTTCAAGTGAGAATAACGCGGATTGATTGGGGATCGTTGCTGGCGTGCCGTCACGTGGCGGTTCCCTGCATATCGATTTTCTGTGCAACTTGAATAAGTGCGGTGTGTGCACTATTCACTCACTCACGACTCATTGTATTTACTCATTGCTCACCCTCACTCAACGAGTGATTTTATAATAAAGACATGTACATTTAACTCATATACCTGCAGTGTCGTGGTAACCTAACCTCACCGGCATTCACTCACGCTCACCTCGATAAAACGCAGATTCGCGGACAGACTGTAATTTGCTGTGTGTGGTCCGGAACAATTGACGCATGTGGGAGGAGTGTCCCTAGTTTTTTGGCACTCGGAGGAGTGATGCGTCCCGGCGCATTTGACGCACTTTGGGGTCAAGCGGCAGTTAGAGGCAGAGTGGCCGAAGGCCTGACACCTGAAACACTGTGTGTGTTTCTTTTGGAGAAAAATTTCTCCCAGTATATGCGGGTACTAAAATCTGTGCTAACTTTAGTGACAGTGTTAGGGGCAGTGCCCGGGGGGAAATTTACCCTATAAAGGGCATAACTTGAGGGGCCTTTGCGGCCCTTACCACTAATAATTGAGCAGGAAGTGGGGCTTAGCCCCTTATCCTTCAGTTCCTGAAGGATTTCCTCCACAGGAGTTTCAGGAAGGCCCTTAAGAACCATAGTGAGTAAGCGATCTTTATTGAGAAAGAAAGTAAAATAAGGAACATTGCCATCGTTTAAAGCATGCAACTTAGTAAAAGAATCGATGTTATCGAACTGTAATCTGATCTTATTACCTAAATACTTAATGTTAAAAGTTTTCCCGAAGTCTTGGGCGAGGTCACGCTCAAATTTCGGGATACTGCACGAGAAATTTGAAATGTACAAAGGCGGGGGGGGGGGGGGGGGTTGTGTTGATGTTCGCAGGAACGTTGGGCACCGAGTTTGCCGAGCTAGGCAATCCGGGCTGCGTGTTTATTTTGGTTGGAGAGGATGGTGTAACTTCCGGCGAGGTTTTTTTGGGGCTCGCAATTGTTGTTAAAGGTAACATTTGGTTTGGTTTGAACGCAGCTAAAGCGCTGAAGCGATTACTAACGGATACGTTTGGAACCACCTCCATATTCATGTCATTAAGTGTCTGATGTATTAAAGATATGGATAATGGAATCGAGAAAGGGGAAGGACCCGAGTTTTTCTGGGACGCGGACGAAGATTTAGGTCCGACGGAGGAATTTTTGCCGTGCTTTTTAGATTTTTTCTTACCGGGGACACTGCCAGTATTTAACGATTTTGCATTCGGCGAACAGTCCGAAATCTCGGTAGACGAGTTAAGAAATTGAGTTTCAATGGCACTTTCGGCGGGGCGCTTTCCGGAGTGCATGTTAATGTTAATAGAAGGAGTAGTGAAGATTGAGGTACTTACAAGCTTAGCTGTTGGTAGATCAATTAGGTTCATACTTGTACCCTCATTTTGATTGGGGTCGTTAGGGCCCCTGGGGAGGTCCAGGCTGCCGTGGGCAGCGATTTTGGACGACCCTTATGTAGGCCGTGAAAAGGCGAAAACTTTTCAGACCGGCAAAAGAAGTGAAATTCCTAAGGGGAATAATAACGGAAACTGAGAATCGAAAGAAGGCAGAAATATTCAAGACGGTAGCGAGAAGGTACACTGTGGATACACAAACACGTCCGGTCGCGGCCAAAGTCGCGAGAGAACTTGAGAACGACTGAACGACTGAATGGGGGGCCCCAGCTACCCTCCCAACCCTTTCCCCGACTTTAAGGGGGAATCGGCGGCACGGCTCGGAGCCAGCGGGGGAATCAGACGGCTTTAAGGTGGAATCAGACGGCTCGTGGCTCCGCGAGCCGGCTCGCCTCGTCTAGCTCGTCGAGTCGGCTTGGCGAGCCCGACTCGGCAAGTCATGACCGATCAGACGGCTCGTGGCTCCGCAAACTGGCTCGGCTCGTCTAGCTCGTGAAGTCAGCTTGGCGAGCCCGGGCGAGCGGAGCCATGACCGATCAGACGCCTCGTGGATCGCGGCTCCACGAGCCGTTTAATTCCACCTTAAGAAAGCTAGATCGCCGCACGGCCTCCCCCGGCTCCAGGTCATCTGAATCGCGCTCGCCGCCTCCTGGGGGCCGCGATGCGGGACGGGTGTCCCGCACGCTCCCTGTCCCTCTCCGCCTCCTCCTTCTCGAGCATAATCTGTTCGGCGAAGAGGGACATGGCCTCCCAGCAAATCCGATCTCCCGCCATCCGGCGCACGACCGCCGGCAGCAAGAGATCGGGACCCAACTGCAACTCGAGGACCCGGCGATCGTCTTGCCACTCCGGGCACCTGGCCAGAGTGTGTTCCGCCGAGTCCTCGACGCCCAAATCACAGCTGTGGGACTGCGACGTCGCCTCCCGCCTTATGCGACACAGATAATCCCCCAAACAACCCACTCCGGTGATCATCTGCGTCAGACGGAAGGTCAATCTGCCGTACCAACGCCCCACCCATTCGTCGAGAATGGACAGTAGCGCCCCGACAACGCGACCCTCCCGATGCTCCGGGAGGGACAGCCACTCGAGCCATTTGGCTCCCATGCGTTGCCGGGCCTGACCCCGCGCTACTGCGTGCCCATCAGCCGTCGGGTCCCCAGCTTCGCGGAGATCTCGGGCGACGGAATATATTTCCGCCTCTATCTCCGCGAGCAGATGGAATGGGGGGGATCCACCCAGCGCGGACAGCTCGGCGTGCGACACCGTGTGGTAGGCCCGCACGGATCGGAGGACCGCGCGGCGGTGAACTCTTGCCAGGAGCTCCCGCCCGACGCGGCAGTCCTCCAGGTCGCTGGCTCTCAGTACCAAACCCTTGCGCTTCCGATCGCCGCCAACGTGGAAACAATTGATTTAATTTTCAACGCCCTTCTTAACAAACCTAATGCCGCATAGAATTAGTCTGACCCCTCAATTGAAAATAGCTGCAATAAATGTCAACTCTATTATTACGCATCTCCGTAGACTAGAACTGCTCCAATTTCTACGCGATCATACCCATGATGCAATTCTCATATCTGAAACTAAACTTAACGCTTATCACAAATTAACTTTTAAGGGATACAAACTCATTAGGAGAGACAGACCCAACTCGATCCAGGGCGTTGGCACTGCAATCCTGGTCAAAAGAGGTGGTCTCCCTTTTGAAGAAGTTTTCCTGCCGTCCACATCGTCGAACGAAATGTACCGATGTTCTAATACGGTACTCGATATTTCTTTAGGCGTGCTTAAAGCACACTGTGAGCAGATTATGCTACCATCGACCAAGGTTGTAGTCCAACCTTTAATACAAATATTCTCGCGATATTCCGGCCTAATTCTAATAGGCCTTCTCGGACGCGGGGCCGTAAGATTTGAATCGTGCTGAAAGCACATCAAAATCTGAATAACCAGCTAAGAGATATTCCACTGCTGTCAGCAATTTGTTACGAGCCGAGGCTGAGGGCAATAAGAGTGGCGGCTGCGAGGCCGAGGATTGAATTTGGTTGTTTGAGTTTGTTAGTAGCGGACGAACCGGGGTTTGGTATTCCCGGGAGCCACTAGGAAGGCAAGTTTCACGGACGAACCGGGGTCTGGTATCCTCGGGAGCCACTAGGAATGTGGAAGACGTGGACGAACCGGGGTCTGGTATCCCCGGGAGCCACTAGGAATGTTAGTTTAGCCTCGTAACTTTATAATGTGATACACCTTGAGCGGTAAAGGAGTATCTATGTGGGTTTATCTCCAAGAGGAAATTCAGATGATGATTAATTTAAATAAAAGAAACTCTGAATTAGAAATAACAAATTATATTCTATAAACTCAGTCTTTTACAATTGTTACAGTTTATGTTTGTCGCGGTACCTAAGTACACCTCTCGGTTTTGACGCACTGAGAAATGCGGGGGTCTCAAAGACTTTAATATAGTAACAACACCTATCAGCTACTCTACGTACTGTCTGGTTTAAGTTGAATTAATACTTGGAGAAGAATGTTACTCGATCTCGCTAGCCTCTTTCGTCTAAACATGCTAGACTTCAAATAAGCCCCCGAGTGTGAATTCGTGGCCCTATTTATATGTTGAAATTCGGTGTAGTAAGTAGTAGGGACATGAGTCCCTTCATTGAATATAAGGATTTCGGGGAAAACTTGGTTGCATCACACCACTGCAGGAACCGGTGACCCCGTCGGGTCACGTGCATTCCGGACACCCGAAAGGGTTAGAAAGTCAAAGATAAATCTGCGTACGTAACACCTAAAATATTTCCGTTGTTTTTAATGATACGAGAAAATGTCTAAGGAAAAAAATGTTTGCTTCAGGAAGCCAATTATTCTGACTGAGACGATTTTTGTTCTCAAGGTTATATTTCCCGAAATTTCAAGATCATCAATGGTTTTTTTAATGGGAAGACGTATGTTCATTACTGTAACGTTATTGCCAATAAAAATACAAATTCAACCATGTATAATATGTTGTTCTTTTTGTCTAGCAATAATTTTTTTCCTGAGACATTTTCTCGTATCATTAAAAACAACCGAGATATTTTAAGCTTAAATGTTAGGCGACTCACCCTGTATATTTTAATGTTTAGAATCACACAGGGTAGAAGTTGTAGCACATACCTATAGTGTTACAAAACTCTAATGAAGTTTGTCAAAATGAACCTTCGTTTTTGAATAATTTGAGTTTTAAGTTTTGCACGGTAGGAGTATAAGTTCGAATACGTTAGCAGTCTTATCAATCAATGGTTGTAGCTGCGGCGGTAAAGTGTTCGCCTACGACGCTACAGGTCGCCGGTTCGAGAATCCCCTTGGGGAAAAAAAAATTTCTGTGAGAAAAAGTGAATAGGGCTTTGTACTTCTATGATTCTCTGCACACATTCAATATCGTCGCGTCCGTCACGGACGTTATTTATATTTTTTGACCCACTGGCCGAATCGTTGCAGGAGGCGGACATAGCAATATTGCTGCAACGTTGCGACGATCCTGCAACTATGTTGCAACGACAGTGTGCTGTATGGGTACTGAAACAGACTCGGGAAATGACAGAATTAAGCTTCAAGGATTCTCCGTCACCGGCGCTGATGGTATATTCGTGCAATGTACCATCAAAACCGGTGGTAGCCCAAACTAGCCGATAAATGTAGGAAAGACATAGTTTCCGAGACATATTGAGAATCGAATCGCGCTGTAGCCGCATTTCCCCTATTACTATTTTGTCGTCAGAGAGGCTTGAATGAATCACGGCGAAGCGGCTGGAGAACAGAGATGGGCAAAGATAATATCTGGATAACCTCAAATAAAAAATACTTTATGTTTATCCGTTATTCGAAGCACCACGGATAAATAAATTTATTTGAAGTGAATTCATTCGACCGCGAAAGATAATTTTTTCATTCGAAGAACGTTTATTCGAACCGTCGAATAAGGTTTTCATCTTTATCTGTAGTTTATTCAGCTTTTATTCGAAGGCTTTGTAATTTCAAATAACTTTCGGCAGCGTGTTTATCCAAACCGGCGCGATCTCTCTTCGTGCTAAAGACTTGGGCTGTTGGGCGGTGGCTTCTGATCTCGGTTTGATAATCGGCTTGAAAGACATACACTCATACAGTATTGCTTGTAGTGGATTATGTATTAACAAAATGTAAAACAACCTAACATTTTCAGTAACATACTGCTGAGATTTTCCAGATTAAAATGAGTTCAAACACAGTATAAATCGGGTTATTTCTAGAACTGCACTAGATAATTAAAGATAAACGTCTAATATAATGTCTGATCATTTCTAATCTTAGCATTAGCTAAAAAATATATAATAAAGAAAAATGTATGTTAAACGATTTTATTCAAAATGCACTAAAAACTAAATTAAAATGCACTAAAGACTAAACAATAATTCTTTTCTTGTTTTCATAAATTTTTCCTATTCGAACATAACGAATCATTTCTCGATATAAATTGTGTATTTACTACGGAATCGCGATGCCAGCGTCCCGAACGCAGTAGCTTTTTGTCGTTTTCGTAAAGAACGCGAGTGGCTGATTCCAAGTCGTTTTGTGGTTATGGGTTATATATTTATCGATGACTGGGTAATTTTTTCACCCCTTGGGGGTTAATTTTTTTTTTTAATATTGTATTGTCATCCAAACTACGCACGTCTGCAAAGTTTCAAGACAACTCGATATTTGGAAGTTGGTTAAATTTGGGTTGCCAGATTTGAATTATACATACATGTATGCATAAAAAGATACAAATAAACCGAGGATCGAAGCTGAATACAATCGTTTAAAAATAATCTGATTTATACTGTGTTTAAATTCATTTTCATCTGGAATATTTTAGCAGTATGTTATTGAAACGTTCATGCCGATACGATAGAAAATATGAAAGTTTTTAGACGCAGCTCTCGTGCTGTATTCCTTCAAGACTTCTTGTTAAGAAGAGAAAACTCTGTGGCAACAGCGCAGTAGAAACAGAGAGAACAGAACAGGTGGCAACTATGCGTATCAAATTCGTCTACCCAGAGTACCTGGGGCCAGTGATGCCAGAATCGTGGGACGCGGGACCAAATGCTTACCCCCACTATGACCTGCCGTCGTCTCCCACTATGGCCTACCGTCGTCCCCCACTTTGTTCCCATCGCACTGCACACAAGCATATCCCTGCCCCCTGTCCGTGTGCTCGGCAGCCCAACAGGCAGCTCACACGAACAGGAGTAAAAATATGCTTGTGTGCAATGCGGTGGGAAGAAAGTGGGGGACGCCGGTAGGGCATAGTGGGAGACGACGGTAGGTCATAGTGGGGGTAAGCGTTTGGTCCCGCGTCCCACGATTCTGGCATCACTGCCTGGAGCAGCGCTGCCCAAGGTCTCTCCCGCGGGAGGTTGGGGTTCTCCCACTCTCGTTCGCGTTGTCAAGGATACCACGCGACGCTAATCGCGAAGACACTTGCCCGGCTAGCCCGTCGTGGCAGCCTTCGTAGCGTCGCGCGATCTCCTTGACAACGGAAGGCACGCTGTGCGAGAGAAAGATTGGAAGGGGAAGCAGGCGCGTGAGGGGTCCCTACGCTGGACAGCGCTGACCTGGAGATATTATCTGTGTACAAGTTCTTTTTATCGACATCAGTAGTTTCATTAGGGTCCGTTTGTTTACTGGGGACGCTTCGATCGAATCGGACCATAACAAAAATGAGACGGCAGCCATAACTTCTAAACGTGTCCGTCTATGAAAAAAAAATAAACCTTGGTAGTGCGATACAAGGGACAACAACATACACACTGAAACATGCAGATATTCGTATCAGTTGCAGGCTCGAGGTATCGCGGCGTTTCAGTACCTCAATGCAGGAGATGATAGCAGCTGATACTGATACATCGATACTGACAATGAGACAGTCAAATACACGTTGAGATTTGTATCGCGATACTGATACTTGCAACATGTAGCGATACAGATCTCAACGTGTATGGGCTCCTTTACTTGTAACGTTTTGGCAACACTCCGTGCAATGTTCCAAATATTAAACCGCAACTTAACTGAGACATTCCTGCAACAAAGTGTGCTATAGGGGATTGTTTAAGAAAGAAGAAAATGTTGCATCAGTTTCTACGAATTTTATCAAGTAGGATAATAACAATGCAGATTAATCAACCCCCCAAAAAAAACAGAATCAAAGCCCAATATAAATTCGAGAAAATTTATCACTGCCAACACATGTTTTTCGAAATTGTTTTGAAGCATGCAACATGTATCAACAAATAAAACAAATAATTGTAATTTTACCGTACTTATAGGTAAAACAAAATTTCATTTTTGAAATTTTGAAATGGACGATTCAATTTTTAAAAAAAAATCAAATTTTCGTGGCTTAAATTTAAGTATTGCGATGTTCATTTAATCAGGCAGGAAGGGTACGTTATAACTGTTACCCCGTTGTACTCCCTTTCCATTAGTTATCGATAAATTATACTTTGATCTTCGAAAAAGAACACCACTCATTATTAACAGTCAATTGCCCCGGTGGCGAATGAAATTTTGTGATTATTACTGATGATGTTGAAGGTATAATTTTTACCGCCAGATTATAACGGAATGCGGTTTTGCAAGCGTACTTGAAACTTTCCAGAGTCCATCTTTCTTTTGTGCGCTTCCTTTCGAGTTCAGTGGCAACCGATGAAAGGGGAAGTATGCATATTGAGAAATCTGATTTGCTGATGTGAATTGGAATAGACAATTGTGGCATAAACTTCTATTTCGAACTACCTTAAATTAATAACAGGGGACAGTGAAATGACTAAATTTGAGTTTGGGGAATAATTAATTTTTGAGGAATGAAATAAACTTTGAAGGAGTTTGCATATAGGTAGTTAATGCACAACGTGTATAGAGATGTATATACTGAGAATCATTCGTGAAAATTCCCCTTTTGTGTTATTCCCCTCGGTTGGCTATCATCGACAAGAAATAAATTGACTCTTTAAAATAGGTCAAAACAAAAAATAAATCATTTCATTTGGTTTCTCGAAAGCACGATCTAGACCAAAATATTTCTATTTTTCTCTCTAACTACGTATGAAAACAAAAAATCTTGTACGCCTCTTATTCATAGTAGGGGAGAGTCATACAGTACCGGGCAGCATACAGTACCGGCCAAAGCTAGATCTCGCTTTTAATGTTAGTTAACTGTACTATTGATGGAGAAATAAGTAAATACTAGAGTCCGTAACAACATATTCCGGCGACGTTCTTTTTCTTTCAGTATTACCAGAGTTCTAAGCATTTATCGTTTACGCTAGTGTTTCGGACGACAAAAGTTATTTTTGTTCGCTGCGAATTACAACTTTTTTAATCCAGGGAATTATTAATCTATATGATAAAATTCAATAAAAACAATTTATCCTCTTTTATTAAGCACAATTTGTACTGCAAATTACTTTTTTGAAATTTGATTTTTACCAACAACAGCCCAAGTTATAATACAAAAAACTTAGAGTGGCCGGTACTGGATGACAATTTTGCGTTGGCTGCGAATTACAACTTTTTTATTCCTGCGAATTATTAATCTTTACGATAAAATTTGTGAAAAACACAAGCACTATTTGCAGTACAAATTACTTCTTTGAAACTTGATTTTTACCAACAGTAGCCCAAGTTACAGTACAAAAACTGAAAACGGCCGGTACTGTATGACTCTCCCCTATACATTTGAAGTCCTATTACGCTGATCAATATTTTTTTTTGTATATTTTAAAGAAACTCAGACACAAATACTTGACATGTGAAATCATTTTTTTTTATATGTAAAACTGAATTTTCATATATTGAATATATCTTCGCTTTCCCCAATCGTACATATAGTTAAAGAAAACAACACTACTTATAGACACATCGTATTCAAATTTGGAACCGTCCTCTATCTCTAGAGAAAATTGGTTATGGATATTTCTTCGTTTTTGGGGAAGCTTAGTATTCACCTACGAATCGGAATTTAATCGATTTGGACCCGACGGGAGAGTGTAGCGAGACGTCGTGTAGGGGAGGAGTTTAATGAAAAGTGCACGAAAGCAAAAGTGTCTGGGGTTCCATGATTATGAATCGCACAGGTCCAATTAATCAAATAAAAGGCATTACAGATCGATTTGTGTATTTGAGTATCTGAAATACGTGCTGCTACCGTTTGCAAGGGCCGGATTAAGAATTTTTGGACCCAATTAAGAATTTTTAGGCCCGGGTTTCTTTGGTTGAAAAGCGGAAGGGCGGGTGTATTTTTTTATAATAAAACATACAATAAATTAGGTAAATCTTAAAAAATTGAAATTTATTCTAAATAAAATTAAATAACATTTAATTATAACGAAAAATTTCGAGAAATTATAATTTACAAATAAGTAATATTAAAAGACAACCATCGAACAGATATTTTAAAATAAACTTTGAGTGCGATTTCTAATTAGTTCAAAAGGGAAGTAGTAAAAAAAATTTAATTAAATTATTTTTCACATAATTAGGGCGCCCCTGGAAAGTGCCCATACCCCTCCTCTTGGCCCCGCCTTGATTATATACCGGAAGATTGGATCTACCAGGCGGATAATAATCCGAAACATACCGTCCCTATAGTTGAACAATTTTTAATTAACGAAAATATTAATGTAATGGAGTCGGCACAATCTCCAGATTTGAATCCAATTGAGATACTGTACCTACGTGGTTGTTGAAGAAGCTCGAAAGGCGATTCCGCTTGATAGATGTAGAAGATTAATAAAATCTGTAAAGGTTTCCCAAGGAAATATTAACGATATTGTAAGCTAAACTTTAAATAAATGCAGACAATAAACAAAATTTAATGTGTCCTTAAGTATATGCCCAGCCCAAAAATTCTACTATGTTCCTAACTAAAACCCAGCATTTTTTGCTAGGGTGTAGGACAGGTAGGGTAAAGGCAGGTAATATGAAACGACACGTAATATGGAACTTCGTAATATTTCGATAAAGAAATAATTAACTCTTCCGGCAATCGTGTATACTAGACCCCATAAAAAACTTCAAGAAAGTAACAAAATTACGCCAAGTAAATGAAATCAAATAAATCACAAAAAATAGAGAATAATAATAATTACAAAATAAAAAAAAGATGTACTTACAGCTCATTTTTAATTTCACTTTTTTTTTTATTTTGTAATTATTATTATCTTCTATTTTTTTGTGATTAATTTGATTTCATGTACTTGGCATAATTTTTTTACTTTTTTGAATTTTTTTATGGGGATCTCATTTCTTTTTACAAAGATAATTTTCATAGGGAATGACTTCAGATAATTTTTAATATTATATTATTATCTTCTATTTTTTTGTGATTTATTTTATAATACTCTTTTCCGTCTTCGACTTTTTCATGTACTTGGCGTATTTTTTTTTATTTTTTGAAGTTTTTTATGGGTCTACATATACATAAAATCCTCAGTTTAGTTACAAATAAAAAACAGTTTGATGATATACAAACATGTCGCAATTCAAATTTCGGCAACTTACCTTGTGTTTGAGACTGCATTTTGGTTGCAATTCAATGGTACCTACAACGATACATATTTGTAAAAACACGTGGCATCTCAAATTTTGACAACTTACCTTATTGCACACTCGCCAGGTTATAACCTGACTGTAAGCTGTCAAAATTTGGAGTCGATTGCATAGTGAAGATAGCGATTGACGAACGAAACATGTATTAGTTCCTTTTGGCTGAAGGTGTGCGTGTAACGCGTAGTATACGTTGTTGCGTAGTCTTCGGCCCGGCGATGGTCCTAGGGGCTGGGTTGATGCCCGTGGAGCGCAGAACCGCTCTGCTCGGAGTTGCGCGTCGGTGTTTGAATAAATTGACTTCAGTTTTGTACTTTTAGTTTGTAATCTTTGTAGGTTTAAACGTTTTATTATTATCCACAACGAATTAAAGATGGATTATGAATTGTAACAGAGCTCAGGAATAAACGTGTTATCGCTAATACAGTCGAGATTAGAATGGCAATCTTTTAGAATCGTTATTTTACGTTTCTAAGGAGAAACCGACAAAAGCTAGCTCAACGAGCGGCTTCAAATATGCCGGGCAAAAAGGCGAATTTAAACTCGGATTACTTATCATGGCAGACAACCTTCTAGCTGAACCCCCAAGTCTTTCCTATAGTGGAAAACGCATTGTTACCAACTCGAGGTTGCGCGGTACGCAACAACGTATTATGTTGACGAAAATTTTCTTGGAGAAAAAGGAGAAGAAGAAAATTTCACCGTTTCCGTCAAATCCATGAGACGATATTACGATATCTCTGTCATGCGTGGACCGATTTTATTGAATTTGGTCTTATTCGAAAGCTGATATGCGGTTTACATGAGAAAAATGCATTTAAATTTAGAAAATATTGCAGGCGTGATGAGATATTAACAAAATAAGTTTCAGGTAAGGTTGGATTAGCCGGGCGACGAGTAAATGATTGCGGTAGCGACAGTCGACATACAGTGTGTCCGCGGGAAAGCTAAACAGCCGGCTTCCTCCTAAACTATTGGAGATAAAAATATAAAAAAAATAGGGAATTGCATGGTTCGAGGGGGCAAATTAATTAGCACGAACGAATTTTCTTATCGATTATTATTTTAAAAGATACGATGGTCAAGTTCGGTTTTTCAAATGGAACTATTTTTTTTGAACACCTGAGTTGATAGTGCGTTCCAAGACAAATTCAATAAGCTTTAATGTATACACTTTATTTTCACTGGTTTTTAAGATATTGCGCTTGCAAATTTACTGATTTTCACTGGAAGAAAACTGTCTGGTATAGCACGGACCGGGGACGGTCTTACTGGTTCCACGGGTGACACTGCCTTTTGAAATAGATACCTACCTGCCAAAGGTCTACGCCAGGCCCAAAGGCTGGACAATTTTTTTCCGTCAGAAATGCTACTTAGGTAGGTACATCTGCGATATATTTATTTCGCACTTGCTTCTACGCTCGGATGGCCGGTTCTTTTGGGAGGGATGCAAGTTCGATTGGTTAGGTTAGGAGGAGTGAAAGTTGCTAGACTAAATTTCAATCATAGGGAGCAGATTGTATCAGAACCATTCGGATTTGCATTCCTCACAAACGGCTGCTCTCTAGAAGAGGCCCTCTTCACAGCAATGCCCACCTTCTCTCGCACGGAATACGTTAACGCTTGCTTTTCTTCTGATATTGAAGCTCGTGTTTATACTCGAGAGGACCACGCGTCGACAGCGGGCTACCCCTTTTCTTCCTGTGTCTCTCCACGAGCCGTGCTGACGGTGGATTGTAGGAGCGTAGATATCTGAATGCCAGTTATTGAATTCAGGAGACGATGGAAACATTTTATTACAAAACACACATGTACTATAATTAAAGTAAATCGTACTCCTCTCGGGCAGGAGTACTGATAATGATCGAACTTGCGCCCCACTTCGCGCAGACCAATTACACGGAGGGTAGTCGGGTCACACACTGCCCAAATGATACAGGGTAATTCTGGAGCAACGCCCGTCAAGGAGATGCGCTGGCACCCCGTGGCGAGGACAGACCTTCGCTGTGCCTCACCCGATTTTTATGGCTTTTTTCCAGAAAAAGGTACGAATCCTGGGTCGAACGTAGCGAATTGAAGTCGACCCTCCGCAGTCGAGGGTGAATTATCCATTACAGCGTATTAAGAAACCCTTTTCTTCATCGTATCGAAAGGGAAGTGACGCCAATGGATTCCTTATGTTTTTCTGACGAAAATCATACCAAATGTCATGCAAATCGGACTACTTTGACACAAGCTATTTGTATTCCCTATGTAAAAGTTGTCCGATTTACACGACATTTGTAATGATTTTCATCGGAAAACCCCAAGGAATCCATCGGCGACACTTCCATATCCATACGATAAGGAATAACGAATTGTTTTATTTCATAAAAAGGTAGGTACAGGCCGATTCTGGTGCTGCGCCCGTCACCCCGTGGCGAGGACAACACCCCGCAGTGCCCATAGAATTTTATGGCTCTTTTCGGAAAAAGGTACGAATCCTGGGCCGAACGTAACGAATTGAAGTCGACCCTCCGCAGTCGAGGGTGAATTATCCATTTGAGCGTATTAAGAAACCCCTTTCTTCATCGTATCGAAAGGGAAGTGACGCCAATGGATTCCTTATGTTTTTCTGACGAAAATCATACCAAATGTCATGCAAATCGGACTACTTTGACACAAGCAATTTGTATTCCTTATGTAAGAGTTGTCCGATTTCCACGACACTTGGCATGATTTTCATCGGAAATCCCCAAGGAATCTATCTGCGACACTTCCATATCCATACGATAAAAAATAAAGAATTATTTTATTTCCTAACCAGATACAGGGTAATTATGGAGCAACGCCCGTCAAGGAGATGCGGCGGCCTGGTACCCCGTGGCGAGGACAGTCCTTCGCTGTGCCTCACCCGATTTTTATGGCTTTTTCCGGAAAAAGGTACGAATCCTGGGCCGAACGTAGCGAATTGAGGTCGAGCCCCCGCAGTCGAGGGTGAAATATCCATTTGAGCGTATTAAGAAATTCTTTGCTTCGTCGTATCGAAAGGGAAGTGGTGCCAATGGATTCCTTATGTTTTTCTGACGAAAATCATACCAAATGTCATGCAAATCGGACTACTTTGACACAAGCTATTTGTATTCCTTATGTAAAAATAATCCGATTTTCATGATGTTTGGCATGATTTTAATCGGGAGAACGCCCGGAATCCATTCGCGTCACTTCCCCTTCGATACGATGAAGAAAAGAGTTTCTTAATACGCTCAAATGGATATTTCACCCTCGACAGCGGAGGGTCGACTTCAATTCGTTACGTTCGGCCCAGGATTCGTACCTTTTTCCGGAAAAAGCCATAAAAATCGGGTGAGGCACAGCGAAGGACTGTCCTCGCCACGGGGTACCAGGCCGCCGCATCTCCTTGACGGGCGTTGCTCCATAATTACCCTGTATCTGGTTAGGAAATAAAATAATTCTTTATTTTTTATCGTATGGATATGGAAGTGTCGCAGATAGATTCCTTGGGGATTTCCGATGAAAATCATGCCAAGTGTCGTGGAAATCGGACAACTCTTACATAAGGAATACAAATTGCTTGTGTCAAAGTAGTCCGATTTGCATGACATTTGGTATGATTTTCGTCAGAAAAACATAAGGAATCCATTGGCGTCACTTCCCTTTCGATACGATGAAGAAAGGGGTTTCTTAATACGCTCAAATGGATAATTCACCCTCGACTGCGGAGGGTCGACTTCAATTCGTTACGTTCGGCCCAGGATTCGTACCTTTTTCCGAAAAGAGCCATAAAATTCTATGGGCACTGCGGGGTGTTGTCCTCGCCACGGGGTGACGGGCGCAGCACCAGAATCGGCCTGTACCTACCTTTTTATGAAATAAAACAATTCGTTATTCCTTATCGTATGGATATGGAAGTGTCGCCGATGGATTCCTTGGGGTTTTCCGATGAAAATCATTACAAATGTCGTGTAAATCGGACAACTTTTACATAGGGAATACAAATAGCTTGTGTCAAAGTAGTCCGATTTGCATGACATTTGGTATGATTTTCGTCAGAAAAACATAAGGAATCCATTGGCGTCACTTCCCTTTCGATACGATGAAGAAAAGGGTTTCTTAATACGCTGTAATGGATAATTCACCCTCGACTGCGGAGGGTCGACTTCAATTCGCTACGTTCGACCCAGGATTCGTACCTTTTTCTGGAAAAAAGCCATAAAAATCGGGTGAGGCACAGCGAAGGTCTGTCCTCGCCACGGGGTGCCAGCGCATCTCCTTGACGGGCGTTGCTCCAGAATTACCCTGTATCATTTGGGCAGTGTGTGACCCGACTACCCTCCGTGTAATTGGTCTGCGCGAAGTGGGGCGCAAGTTCGATCATTATCAGTACTCCTGCCCGAGAGGAGTACGATTTACTTTAATTATAGTACATGTGTGTTTTGTAATAAAATGTTTCCATCGTCTCCTGAATTCAATAACTGGCATTCAGATATCTACGCTCCTACAATCCACCGTCAGCACGGCTCGTGGAGAGACACAGGAAGAAAAGGGGTAGCCCGCTGTCGACGCGTGGTCCTCTCGAGTATAAACACGAGCTTCAATATCAGAAGAAAAGCAAGCGTTAACGTATTCCGTGCGAGAGAAGGTGGGCATTGCTGTGAAGAGGGCCTCTTCTAGAGAGCAGCCGTTTGTGAGGAATGCAAATCCGAATGGTTCTGATACAATCTGCTCCCTATGATTGAAATTTAGTCTAGCAACTTTCACTCCTCCTAACCTAACCAATCGAACTTGCATCCCTCCCAAAAGAACCGGCCATCCGAGCGTAGAAGCAAGTGCGAAATAAATATATCGCAGATGTACCTACCTAAGTAGCATTTCTGACGGAAAAAAATTGTCCAGCCTTTGGGCCTGGCGTAGACCTTTGGCAGGTAGGTATCTATTTCAAAAGGCAGTGTCACCCGTGGAACCAGTAAGACCGTCCCCGGTCCGTGCTATACCAGACAGTTTTCTTCCAGTGAAAATCAGTAAATTTGCAAGCGCAATATCTTAAAAACCAGTGAAAATAAAGTGTATACATTAAAGCTTATTGAATTTGTCTTGGAACGCACTATCAACTCAGGTGTTCAAAAAAAATAGTTCCATTTGAAAAACCGAACTTGACCATCGTATCTTTTAAAATAATAATCGATAGAAAAATTCGTTCGCGCTAATTAATTGGCCCCCTCGAACCATGCAATTCCCTATTTTTTTTATATTTTTATCTCCAATAGTTTAGGAGGAAGCCGGCTGTTTAGCTTTCCCGCGGACACACTGTATACAGGGTGTCGAAACATGTACTTGGCGTCGAGACGCTACCGCGTCTTTAGATCCCTAGACACAATAGACGATGATACTGACAATTGAGCATGAGTCGAGCATCCATTATTGAAAGAGGAACGTTTATATTTTTCGTAGGGTGTAAAAGTTTATGAAAAGTGCATCAAACAGTTAAATATTATAGTGAAGTATTATTAGTTACAAAGTATTATTTTGATATAATTTATTATTAAATATGAGTGTTCTTAGTTATTCAACAATAGTATACCAATTAAGTTACTTTCTTCTTATTGTTAGTACAATTCTTAATTTCTTGTCGGAACATGTGTGTATGTAATATGAAACATATCGAGTAACATAGATGAAGTTGATAGTGACGATGACGACGATGATGCGGAATGCTTACTTTGTGATGGTAATTATTAAAATAATGACAATGAAAAGTAGACCCAATGTATTCGCTGCATTCAGTGGGCACACGAAGAATGTGGTGTTTCGGACGCATTATTCACGTGCCCAACGTGTAGGAGACGCAGAAAGTGGGAATAAATTCCAAAAATGATGTATATTTATTAATTTGTATCTTTTACTTAATAAATCTTTATTTTTAATAAAAAAATGTAAAGATTTTTGAGTTTTCTTTACAAATTTTCTAGGTGTTCCATATTAGGACCTATTTTTCGAACGGCCGATTTTCACTCTTTGCAGTTTTTTTATTATAATTGCAAAACAATTGAATTTTTTACATCTGACTATGCAAATATGATTATGCATTAGTTTCTTCGTTCCCTCATGTCAGTTTTATTAAAAAAAAAAACAATTTCCTCTACTTTTGACAAGCTTTGGAAATCGGATGTTCCATATTACCTGCCTTTACCCAATGTCTAAAACTTCTTGGAAGAAATATCTCTACCCAAACAGCACACTCTCGTTGCAGCAAAGTTGCTATGTCCGCCTCCTGCAACGTTTCGGGCAGTGGGTCCAAAAATATAAATAACGTCTGTTGTGTGACGGACGCGACGATATTGAATGTGTGCAGAATCATAGAAGTACAAAGCCCGTATTTACTTTTTCTCACACAAATTTTTTTTCCCCCCAAGGGGATTCAAACCGGTGGACCTGTAAGCATCGTAGGCGAACACTTTACCGCCGCAGCTACAACCACTTCGACTAGGGCTGGGACTATTCGAATAATATAATATTCGAATATTTTACAAGTATTCGAATGCTGCGAATAAACTTCGAATATTTGAGTATTCGAATGCTGCGAATAAACTTCGAATATTTGAGTATTCGAATGCTGGGAATAAACTTCGAATATTTGAGTATTCGAATGCTATTATTCGAATATTTAAGTATTTGAATATTATTCGAATACTGATGTGTTGAATTATGAATCACGCGTTTATTTTTAGTCATATGAAGGAAATTCTTCTCTTGGCAGTAATCGGGGCCAGTATCAAAATTATTGGTTCCTTTTTGTTACATTTTAATAAAAGCTTGTTTTTAAAAAAAAATATTAATATAAAGTATTTCATGCTTTTCAGTGAAAATATTGTATTGCCATCGGAACTATGTATGGTGTGCAACGTTTAAAGTCGATCGGATATGTTGAAGAGGGTCAAAATTAACATACAAGATTTCACCCTGACAAACTAACGAACTCGCAACTGAAACTAAATAAAAGCTTGTATAAAAATGAACCTAAAGAAGTTCATTTATAATTCACACCATACTATTTAAATACATCTGTATTCGAATAATATTCGAATATTGAAATATTCGAATAGTCTTTGGTTTGGATACTTGGATATTCGGATTATATTCGCCAAATAACTGAGCATCTGAAGTATTCGAATACCGAAAAATTCGATAAATAGTCCCAACCCTAACTTCGACAGCATTTATTTGAAACACTGTTTTAAATATTTCCATTTCAAATTTCGCTCGCCGCCAGCCCTGCCCGCAGAATGATCTATCGCGCGATCAAAAAGAAATCCAACGCAACAGGTGTTTCGCGTGTGTGAAATACCGAAGATTCGCTGTGCCGGAAGCTCGTCGTGCATCGGCTGCATCTGCACGCTTGGGTGCCCGCGAATTGCACGCGAATCCGATGCAACTGTTGGCTCGTTTGTGAAAGATCGTTTTATCTCAGGAAATCGTGGCAACTTAGGCGCTGGTGGAATCGTTATGCGCAGAAAAATAAACGGAATTGGCTGAAGCAGTTCGCTTCGCTTGTTATTGTGGAATAATTCTGGTACGCTCGAAGCGAATCTGCTGCGTGGAGAAACTATTATGAGAAGATGAATTGAATTGAGGGAGAAGATCAGAAACTCACTTTGTAAAATGGTACATGATTTTATGTTTTATTGCAATATTTTTTGGTAGTTTTATGCTCGAGAGATAATATAGAAATATGATTAAGAAGGGAGTTTATTCTATGAACAATTCTTAATAAAAAATGTTCTTGTGTTGGGGAAAAAGTAACACATAAATTAAAAAGTTGCAGTTTGTCTATAAGTGAATTTATATTTCCAAAACTATCAATCACTGAAATTCGTTCCTTCATTTTAATCGAGATAAAGTAGCCTTGTTTAATCAATATGTTTTCAAATCAAAAAATCCTATTTGTGAAATGAAAAATTTCTGGAAAATAAAGAATCAAGATTGTTTATGCGAGCTTTCATTTTCGAGATCCTCGATTTTTAAGAATTCGCACGAGTACCTTTTTATTTAATTTAGTGAGTGCATTCCAAGAAAGGAGGCTTTGTTTCTAAGCTGCCATTGTGTGCAAACAACGAGTGAGTTTTTGTGCCGTTTGCGTAATTTGCTGCCGCAAAAAATGGAAGAAAGTGACCAAAAGGAGTTTATGATCTATCGTGTAACATTACGAAATTGAAGATTGGATTTCTTTATATTGACTTTCTTACCAGATTATGTAGAGTAAAGTTTACTGACTGAGAAATGAATTTAAGGGTTGAAAATAGACAAATATATTTAATGTCTTTAATATTTTTAAATACATGGAATTTTATCATGCAATAATTTATAGTTTATCATATATTTTATAAACGTTACAAGTGTTTCCAAAAGACGAGGACGTTTGGAAAACTAAATTTGTATCCTCACACACACTTGTGGAATATTAATTTTCAGTAGATAATCAACTACTTGTAAACTTTTAATTAAAAAAATATGTAGCTTCTTCTTCAAAAACCAACGATTTTTTGGAAATTCGCCACTTCCCAGAAATTAGAATTCCCTACTAAAATATTTTATATATGGGGAGATTTCGATTTCAAAAACCGGTTTCGGTTACATCCAAATCTGTACAGCAGTGTTATACTAATCAAATGAGATATTCTCATCTTATTGTTACTTGAAAATTCACACATAGTAGTGCACAACATTTATAATATAATAATGTATTCTTCGAATTAGTGGCGCACTCAGAATTTAATCTTGGGGGGAGCTGAGTTGGACGGATAAAAATATTTCTAATAGAAATTCAATAAAATTCATTAGGTGATTATAAAAATTTATTTAAAAAATAAAATCCAGTTTTCCTTTCTTTTTACAAAGCTCCCGAATTACTTCTGCCGTGGTTACATTAATCTCCTTTTTCCTTTTCCTTTGAGCGGTGCCAGGGCCCCTTGGCTATTCGAAAATAGAGCTGGGACTATTTGTCGAATTCTTCGATATTCGAATATTCAAATACTTCAGTTGCTCAGTTATTTGACGAATATGATTCGAATATCCAAGTATCCAAATACTATTTGAATATTTAAGTATTCGAATACTATTCGAATATTTAAGTATTCGAATACTATTCGAATATTTCAGTATTCGAATACTATTCGAATACTTAATACTCGAATACTATTCGAATAATTAAATATTCGAATAGCATTCGAATACTTGTAAAATATTCGAATAGCATTCGAATACTTGTAAAATATTCGAATAGCATTCGAATACTTGTAAAATATTCGAATAGCATTCGAATACTTGTAAAATATTCGAATAGCATTCGAATACTTGTAAAATATTCGAATATTAAATTATTCGAATAGCCCCAGCCTTATTCGAATAGCCCCAGCCTTATTCGAAAATAGCGGAAGTGATTTATCTCTCCCCATTTTAATATCCACTATAGAAACAATCGTTAAATGAGTTCAGTATTACTCAGTGACGGATTTAACGGGCGACCGAAGAGTATTTGCCGCCTGGGCCCCCGTCCAGAAGGCCCTCCAACAAAAATAATGATTTTATTCAAACACTATATTTCTATTTTCTATAATTTTCATACCACATGCACGTAGATTTATTTCCGATTCTGTAACGTATACAGGGTGTTCTAGAACATTTGTAACCTGGGCCTTTTCCTTTAAATCCGCCACTGGTATTATTCGTTATTCAAATCGGCGACACCAGAATTCCAAGCATTCTTGGCAAAGTTTCCTGCGAAGGTCGTTAGCTGGCGTTGCTAATTCGCAGGATGGCCGTGAGTCGAGCCAGCATGATAAGTCGATACGCCACTGGCATAACGATTTTCCACGGTTTACGAGCAATCGTCCATGTCGCGGCGCTGTCACGGCAGCCTGCACTTTTACGTCGATTAGAGGGGAAACCGCGTTTCCTTACGGAAGTGAAGTCGCAGAAAGTGTATTTGCCGCGGCACAATCGACTACCATTCGAGGTTATGCGAGTTTTTAGCAAGGCAATTCGCCGAGCAACGGCTCTCCGCGTTTCGCTTTAGTTCCTACAAAATAAATGCCATTAATTATTTAATCGCTACTAATTAATGCTAGTGTTGTTTAATTACAATGAAGTCATTATTAATTAATTGAATAACAGCACGTATAGTATTCGTGTGTACAAACGAACGAATTATAGTTCTTCCTTTTTTTCTTAATTAAGTTGTTGTGTGCAAGTTGATAGTTTTGTGGAATAGTTTTGAATGGTTCAGGGGCATCTCGATTAATCGAAGTAGAGTTGGATTATTCGACGTAGGAAGATTCGTCTGTTTAGATAAAAAACAATGATTTTATTTTTTGGTTTGAATAGAGGAAAATGAATTTTATCATTTTATGTTGATTTTGAAAACAAATGATCAAAATTTACGAGCGTACTTTAGTCATCACAATGTTCTAACGAAACTTTGTTCTAAATAAAAAGGACCTCTGAAGGAAACTTTCCCCTTTATTTTATAGAATACGTTTCTGGTGGACTTGGGCCACCTACAGTAAAGTCTCCCTATGGGCTCGGTTTTGTGCACACGATGAGGGCTTGTCGCTATCCCCACCACTTCTATCTCACTCTTGTCCGGCGAAGGCGAGAGCGAGATGGAACGAGACAGACGACGCGTTGATGTTTTGTCTCGCTCCGTCTTTCGGAGGCCTGACACTCCGTCCTTTGCATGCGCGGCGGGCGTGCACGATGGTCGCAAGCGCTTAAGGTGAGCACGGGAACCGCTTCGCTAAATCTTGACGCAGGCCCGGCTCAAGTCTTTTTTGCGCCCTGGGCGGAAAGTCGACAATAGGTGCAAAAGGGTATTTTCATTGCTGGTATTGTCCAAAATAAACTTTAAAATTAAATATTACAAGTTGTACTATAAGTGGTTTAATACTACGAATAAAAATTCAGAGTAAGGTCATCAATAAACTCAAATAAATGTATTATAATAAATGGCGGAATTTGGTAAGCTATCTGACCGTCGCCCGCATACGTCGAGCAGTCACGATTCCATCTGAGCGCTCGCACCCATCGCGCACGCCCGCCGCGCACGCAAAGCGTTCCATCTCGCTCCCCCTTCGACCAGAAAGAAGCGAGAAACGAACACTCGGAATTAGGGCTCTGGTCTCCATGAGGGCCAGGGGGGCCAAGCTTCCCTCTTACGAAAGTTGAAGCAGAGTTTGTAGCGCCTCCTACCTATTAGGTGCGTACTAAACTGTGAATGTGTGAATCGGGACGTATGTGTATGTGTATACGTGTAATGCACCGCTTACTTTAAAACCTGTCCACGGATCGTCGCGCCAGCGACACGTATGCAGCAGATAGAAGGATAAACATTGAAATTGAATATTTCTTCTTTTCTTAGGAAAAGAAAATATATTCAATTTCTTTGTATATCCTTCTATCTGCTGCATACGCGTCACTGACGCGACGATCCATGGTCAGACGACCTTAGAAAAGGTAAACCAGGGAAAGTGAGGACGCCATTTGAAGGATTTCTGGTCATTCCAAAATTTAATCTTTTAAATTTTAGTTTAGAAATGACAGGGGTCCTTTGAATCACGTCCGTACTTCCTCCGATTTACCTTCTGAAAATATAAATATAATTAAAAGTATAAGTATAATTAGATACATAAATATATGTTAAATGATATACAAATTCTTTATTAATTTTAAATAATATTAGTCATTAGTCAGTAGGTTATTTCCCAATTCGCAACCTTTCACTTCGCACTTCTTAGGCCCGGACATAATCTGAAACTCAAATTGAAGCAATTAATAAAAAAACTTACAGTATCTCAAAGACGCTATATTACAAAAATTACTTAGCTTATGTGATGCCTGATCCACGTGGGTTATACTTCCTCGTGTCTGCGCCAAATTGCGCCAAACAATTGAAAATGACGACGGTCGTCATGGTAACATTTCACCAACGTCGAAAGGTTGTGTGTCGTGCTCACTGATACACCTAGGTATGTGTGTGTGATGTACCTAGCGCCTCCTACCTACTTGGTGCTAACTAAACGGGAACTGCGGCCAAACAATGACGGCTTGGCCCCCCTGATGAGGGCTCATCGCCGGTCCCGACCAGCGAGCCCATAGGGAGACTTTACTGTATTTAGAATCACCCTATACAGCCTTTTCACTCTAATAGTCCCCATGATATTTTAGCCGTTCAGGATAATGTGATAAAAAAAAGTTAGTAACAATAATTTACCTATGTTGGATGGGCAACATAGAGTGACAACAAACATTTCAGAAATATTTTTTTTCATTGTAAAACCATCACCTTGTATTTTTTAAATGGAACTACGTGATTTCTTTTGCACAATATTGTGGGCGACATTAAAATGAACTCATCATGAGTATCATAATGTAACAATTTTATTCATTATAATATTACATTTACAATTGTGCAAGTAGTTTTACATCTGAGTGTCAGTAAAAGTCATCTATGCCGAACACACTTTCACCGCAGCTACTTCCACTATTATAAATTTAATATTGCTATGAATAAAAGTGTTACATTATGATACTCGTTGCATTCACGTGAATAACCCCTACAATACCATATGGTTCCATTAAAAAACAACACTGGGTGACCTTGGTTTTTCAATGAAAGAAAAGCATTTAGTATTTCTGAAATGTTTGTTGTCGTTCTGTTGTCCACTCAGATCAGATAAATTTGTATACTAACTTTTTTATCATATTATCTTAAACCGATAAAAAGTCGTGCATAAAATAACGCAAATATGAAAAGCAGAAGTGAAATGTACCTATGTCCCAATTTGTTAATTTAACCACTCCATGCAAAAATCGTCGAAATTCATAACGACACTAAAAACAATTTCAATGGGGGGGAGGGGGGAGGGGGGAGGGGCATTACTCAAGGTCAGACCATTTTTATAGTAGAATGGGTTTTTGACACGAGAGTCACCATTATTTCATAAAATGAAACCTAATTGTAATTTTTAATAATTACTTAATTATGTACAACTGAATATGAAACGACTTCCAGAAAATCATGAAAATTATCATTCTTCGAGAGACACGATCATTTCTGTGGAGTTGTTTTTATTCTTATCTTTCTAATTGGGTCAATAAATGGCAGCATCCGGGCCCCGGTGTTCTTTTCTTTTGTCAGATGCAGAACGCCATCTATTGTCTTTATTATTATTGTCATCTGCTTGAGCTAAAGAATGATCGCCACGTGTTTGTCGCATACAAGTGAACTTTGCAAATTTTATATAAATATATTAAAATAGTTTTATGTTAAGTAAGAAATCAGTGTACAATTACTCATATTCCACACAATTTCTTCTCTCACGTGTCGACAATTCAAATAATAATAAAACTGGTAACCAGATCTGTTACAAGTTTACCATTCCTTCAATATTCTGCCAAATATGGAAGAGTATATTCCGTTTTTCGTAGTCTAAATGACTAAAACGTGAGAGAAATATCGAGATCGTGAGCAGGAACAATGGAAAGGAAGAGTCATATCTGAACGGGGAAATATGGTCGAGTGGCTCGTTTAAATCGTACAAAAATGTGCAGAACGGAGGTATTACACACTCATGCGGAGCCATTACGTAGAAACTCTTTCTGTAACAGCCACTTTCGCATTGGCTGCATCGACAACTGCATCCTCGAACGGGTCTGCCTTCGTGTGCGCGCAACTTCTGTACTCCGAGGTTCTATTATAACGAAAGTCCGTTTGATTGTGTATTTGATGATTGTATGTTCATAGGAATTATTTCGATGCGTGAAGTGAGATGTACTTTGAAACAAGTTTTGTTTCTGGTGGACAAAGTATTGTTAAATACGGTGGTTTCCATGGGGCACGATACACTTTTTGTTAGTGTAAAGGCTAATTCAGACATATCCAGTAATTTCGTCGAGTGGCGAGTAATTTAGTAATTTAAAATTTAGTCGAGTAGTTTAGTAAAACAATGGTAAATTACTAAATTACTCGCCACTCGGCTAAATTACTGGATGTGTCTGAAGCAGCATTAATAGAGAGCACTTTTTTTCGAATTTTAGAGGAAGCTCGACCATAATAGCACTCCTATTATGCTAAACTAGATTTCCTGAATGCTCTGCTATTCGAACGCTCCACTATTCAAATTCTCTGACACTCTGTCATTCGAAGGCTCTACTATTCGAATGTCCTGCTACTCGAACGCTCTGCTATTTCAATGCTCTGCTATTCCACTGCTCTACAATTCGAACGCTGTACTACTCGAATGCTCTACTACTTAAATCAGCGATGCCCCGATGGGCTGTCCGAGGACGCGAGCATCCATAGTGTTTTCTACGAGCCGCGTGGAAGGGGTGCTCGAAGCCAACGAAGCGGCGGGCATGCAACTGATAGGGAAAACCCTAGTAGTGTGCGTGTAGGCTCGTACCCTTAAGGGGGTAGACACGTCACGTGGTCTGGCCGATTCGGCAGGTCGGTATTACAGCAGGTTTTTTCTGCACTGAAATGGTATTACCCATAGATACGCGGCTGCCTGTGCACGCGAGAGGGAGCTGTTTGCTATTTCCATATTCTCTTCTGAATAAGGAAAGAAATTCTCAGCTGTTGCGTTGTACTTATAAATATTTCAACGGAAAGTCGGCTGGTACTGCAAACGTAGAAAATTCATTGTACATTTTAATTACTTGAAATGTGCTTATGCTACAATATTCTACGTTGGCAGTAAGGAATTATAAGTGAAAAGGAAAAATAGATGAGGGCATGTCCCCAGAAAATGAAGTTTGTTAGGATAGACATTTTTTAATTAGCAAAACACTGAAACAGAACATGAAATACACATCCTATGCAGAAAGCAGTTATGAACAAACATATATAAAATTGTGTTTGATGTTGAATCCAACGCGTGATTATTATGTGGTCCCTCCTCGAAGTGACAGAAAATATAACCTATGTATATGCTATAACACAATAAATATTTAGCGGCTATTTCGTTGTATTACGCTACATTTGTGAACTTTTCATCATCCTTCCGAAACATTATTATTACGCCGCAACAGTATCTTTAGGAAATCGGGTATAGCATATAGGTTATATTCTCTGTCACTTGGAGGACCGGATTTTCTGTCCTCGAAGTGACAGAAAATATATCCTATATGCTAGACCCGATTTCCTAAAGATACTGTTGCGAGGTAATAATAATGTTTCGGAAGGATGATAAAATGTTCACAAATGTAGCGCAAAAGAACGAAATAGCCGCTCAACATTTATTGTCATATAGCGTATACATAGGTTATATTTTCTGTCACTTCGAGGAGGGGACCATAGACATATATAGACGGAGGAGCGTAAGCTGAGGGGGGTGGCAAGGTTCGCGGTAAGGGGAGCGATACGAGTAAATCGGATAACGCTGTGGTTATGCATGCCGAATGCATCCGAAGCTAACCGACGCGCCTGTATCTGAACCTATGCCTTTACCCCTCCAAGCCTTCCTTCCCCACGCCGATAGTCCCATCTTCTGATCCGTCTATATATGTCTATGGAGGGGGCCATGTAATAATCACGCGCATCCAGCCTACGCATTTTTTTTATGAAAAATTATTTAAATCGGACTATTTTTAACGAAACGGGCTTTCAATTCTGCAAACAAATTTTTCACGTAATTTCCTTAATTATGGTTTGAGTTGTATCATTTTTGGGGCCAATTTGATTGAGAAAGTATAAGGAATCGATTGACGCCACGATCGCAAAGATCTGATTAGAAATTGGAAAACTTCAGATTCATCAGTGCTTAGTGCGCAACATTGTATGGCCCCGCTGGTTTCAAGCGTCGAAGCCGACGAAACTCAGCGAGACACATGTGTAAAATAACATATTTGCAGTTTTATAATTGAAGATGTAGTGAACGTTACAGGACTGTCTTTATATATGGCTCTCACAAACAAAATCGCCTGACTTGTTAGACATGAAACCGGGCATACAAATGGTTGCGCATATCGCCGAAAGCATCAGAAAGAATATGTACAGTCTTCCAATGTTTCAATTGTTGAGAAGCCTTTGGGCTCAGTTTATCGGGAAAGACCTACCCACCCCACTGTTTTGCTTTCTCGTTGCGAGCGTGGACCTTCGGGTCCTAGTAGACCGCCCGTTGACAGCCGAGAACAATAAAACCGACGAGCTAGATAAAATACCCAGTACAGAAAAATAAAATGTTCGTGTTTTTGATAAGTATTGATGAAAGTATTACCGATGAATTTTTCAGGATTTCCCGATGAAAATTATATCAAACATGGAGCAATTCGATCAATTTTTATTCAACGTAGAGTGTGTTCTAATCATGTATTCATAAGAAAAAATAGACTGAATTGCTTCGTGTCTTGACTCACCAACAATCCATGAATGGTAACACTCTCATCAAGGTGTAATGAGAAATTTTCAACATTTCGTATTCAGTACTGGATGACTCAAGTCGCCGTCGACCGAGGGTGTACCGCTGGTGCGCTATTTCACTCGCACTCGGTTCACATCGTGCGGTCTCCTTGTCAAGCGGTTCGAGCGAGGGCCCTGATAGGGGTGAATTTATTTGGGAAATAAAGTTCGCGTCATTCATGACACCTACTCGCGAACAGATATACATATGTACGAGAAGAAACAATGCAATTGCCCGATGACTTGAAGCAACATTTCAATAGGTAAATGCATGAAACTCTGGGATCAGGAATTCCGAACCCAGTGGGGCATATGTAAGAACTGGCGATATTCAACAATAGTTCGTCGTCTAAATTTTACAAGTATTTATTTGACGTGAATATAAAGTTTGTTAGCAAAGTCTTTCTCGATTTGAGTTCTGTAGAAGGCTGATTTTCCTTCGCCATGGAAAGTCCCCTCTTGGCCTTCTCGCTGGTAATCATGCGACTTGCTGAGTTTCGTGGGCTTCGGCGCTCGAAACCAGCGGGGCCATACAATGTTGCGCGCTAAGCAGTGACAAATCTGCAGTTCTGCATTTCTAATCAGATCTTTGCGAAAGTGACGTCAGTCGATTCCTCATGTTTTCTCGATCAAATTGGCCCCAAAAATGATATAATTCGGACCAAAATTAAGGAAATTACGTGAAAAATTTGTTTGTAGAAGTGAAAGCCCGTTTTGTTAAAAATAGTCCGATTTAAATTATTTTCTGCCAATATAACCGGGAGAATGCCAAGAATCCAATGGTGTCACTTTCATATTGATACGATGAAAAATAAACAAATTCTGTTTCTTTATAATCGATGACACATCGCCGAGCACGACGATCTCGCGCGGCTCGGGACACAAAGGTTCTCGTCGGTTATTCGAACTTCTAAGATCGTATTCAGATTTATTGGCCGGTGAGTTTCGTAACTAGGGGTGTGCGGTTACCCGATTTTTCGGGCTCGGGACGGGCCGGCAACTTTCGGGCGGGATCGGGCGGGGTCCCGATACTTTCGTATTGCTCGAGATCCCGACAGTTTCGGGACCCCGAGACTCGATTCGGGCTACAAGCATAGCCGCCATGAGCGGACAATTTGATTTCAGGTCGGCTCGGCAAAACTCGGACGCGATCGGACGATATCGTTACCAGTAATAGATTAAAATTATTACCTGAGAACATAGAAAAATTATGTTTCTTACACGTTAATTTGAAATAATAAAATATTCGCCTCCTGTATATTGTTGTTATTATGAAACATCCAGGAAATATTCCTTTTTGTATGCTTATAGTTCGTACGTTTTCTATTTTAAATCTGAACCTATCCGGAAAAAGATAATACCCTATATATTCCCTTTACATAAAGTACTAAGTATGAAGTATATTTTATTCAGATTTTAAAATATTGTCGATATAAAAATAGTCTTCTTCCCAAGTTCTGAACATGGTATTTATTTAAGTACGTACTGTGGTTTGCAAAAAAGTTGGCATCCAGATGCTGAGCGGGGCAAGAGGGCTACTTTGCTCGCATTGGCTCCCACCGCCTGTGTCCCCGTTCGCTTACTTTGTATTGGTCGACATTGTCGCGTTGGCCAATGCGAGCAAAGTAACCCCCTTGCCACGTTTAGCATCCGGGCGCCTTCTTTTCTGCAAACGACAGTATATGGACGTATTCAGTATTCACAGACTATTTGGTAGCAATGAAAATACATATATATGTAAATAAATAATAAGATACAAATTATGATTCAACAGGAGACAGAAAGGTAAAAACTTATCACTCTGGTATCGATATAAATGATATACATAATTCTTTCCGTCTAGGTCCGCTCGTAATAGCTGGCTTTCGAGCCGATCGCGTCCGAGTTTTGCCAAACCGACCTGAAATCAAATTGCCCGCTCATGGCGGTCATGCTTGTAGCCCGAATCGAGTCTCGGGAAACCGAAACCGTCGGGATCTCGAGCAATACGAAAGTATCGGGACCCCGCCCGATCCCGCCCGAAATTTTCCGACCCGTCCCGAGGGCCGAGAATCCGAGCCGCGGGACGATCCGCACACTCCTATTCGTAACGCGTATTCTCTCGTCATCGCAGAACACGAGTGAGCCAGAAGTGGTGGGGATAGCGCCAAGCTTCTGTCATGTATAGGCCAAACCGAGCTGCAGCGTAGAAATACACGCATCAGAATAGGTGTGCCTTAGGCCTTAGCTCCGAAAAAATTCAGGAGCTTTATTGGTCAGAACATTGATTCTTTCTCGATAGCTTCATCTCGTATTGGTCTACGCATTACTTCGTGACGCACACAACTACATATGTACTACGCTGACAATAAGAATAACAGCCACACGTCTACGTTCAGACGGGGCCGAGCAGCATTCCCGTTACCCCACCATACCCTTCGGTGGCTAGGGAACTCCAACTGACAAATCCACGATCGTCAGATGGTGATGGCTGATTTCTCCTCGATCGCTGTTCGCGAAAACGAATCGACCGGCCAATATATTTGAATTCGACCTTAGGATAAAGATATAATGAAAGATGAAAAATTATTCGAAGCCAAAGATGAAAGGCCTTTGAATAAACAAAGGAAACTAATAAATACCCGAAGCTAAATAGAATTTTAGATTTAGGGTACACACACCCTCCCCCAAACCTCGTGTCGATCGGCCACTGGGACCATTCGGAAGTATATTCTTTTAATTAAATAATGCCCATCTCTGCATAGAAGCGTAAAGAATTACGAAAAAAATCAAGGAGTCAAGTGTTGACCGATTTGGAGACTTTTCCTTGTTATATGTTATATACAATAGTCGGAAGAATAATAATAAAAGCAATAATTGCAAATAATTGCTGTAACTTCCACATTCTGAAAATATGATATCAGTAAATTACTACTTCCAGTGTTATTAAAAAATCCAATCTTTTTTTTTATTTGAAATAATGTGGCCATATAATTATAACATATTCGGCAGCGGTGATGTATGTGTTACAGTAAAAGCGTGAATTTAGTAAATGTACACAGTTTCCAGCAGTTTCTAGTCAATGTATGCCTAAAATGCATATAATCTAACCTAAAGTCGTCCGAAAATGCATGCATTGACTGCATCACGCTTTTACTGTGGCTTGTGTATCCAGCTAACGCTTCAGTTTTGCTATGATTCCACGTTGGCAGTCCTCCCGAGTAGGCGCCATCTCGTGTCCACTAGCTCAACTAAATTTGTCACGTGACTTGCTCTGCATTATCGCCAATATGGCGGAACTCGTATTTGGGAATGCAATCACGGGGATACGTTTTTCGTCCTTATATGAACAGATTTTAGGCTGGGTGAGGTCTCATTCGAAAGAGGAAGGTTCGAGACAGCCCGCTCTGGTCATCGTTTGAGCCACAAAACTCTTTTAGTGACCTAAAAATACTTGGATTCCTGCGGGTGTATTTTGTCGACTTTTGCTCTACTTTGAACACTCATATTATTAGATATCAACACAATCTCGTCGAACCATGACCAGAGCGGGCTGCATCGAACCTTCCTCTTTCGATTGAGACCTCACCCAGCCCAAAATCTGCTCATATAAGGATGAAAAACGTATCCCCCCAAACCCATGTTTCGGGCACATTATGTGGGTATTACAGCGCGCTGCATTACCCGTGTCTACCCCCTTAAGGCTGCCGTCTCAAGTTTGTTTTGGTCCGAATCGATCGAAGCGTCCCCAGTAAACAAACGGACCCTAATGAAATTACTCCGATCGATAAAAAGAATTTGTACAGCAATGACATCTTCAGGTACTCTGGGTAGACGAATTTTTTACGCATAGTTGCCACTTGTTCTGTACTCTCTGTCTCTGCCGCGCTGTTGCCACAGAGTTCTCTCTTTTCATCGAGAAGTCTTGAAGGAATACAGCACGAGAGCTGCGTCTAGCGTTAGAGCCTCCCTGAATGTAGCAATAATGAAAGATAGAGAGGTCCGGGAGTGTAAGAAGGAAAGATGGAAAGATAACCTGACACAATTTGCACTATCATTATTAACGAATAACGATATTACACATAAAATTTATTTGCAGAATTGAAAGCCGGTTTCGTTCAAAGTACTTAGTCCGATTCAAATTATTTCCTGTCAATTTAATCGGCAGAATCACTTTCATATTGATACGATGAAAAATAAAGAAATTCTGTTTCTGCATAATCAATGACATGTACATCGCCGAGCAACTCCAGGCAACAGATTAGACGGGTGAGCGATACAATGTCGATCGGCTCGAGCTTCGGGTGACCTCAAGAATAGAGGTCCTCGATTAAAAAAATTATTTGTGGCCGACGGATGAATTCCCGTCGAATAAACTGATTCATCCGTGGCATTTCAAATAAAACTAACTCTGGGTTATTTTTATTCGACGACAAATAAATATAAAGTCTCTTTAATTTGATAGTTTATTTCAATAATTTATGAAAGAATACTAATTTGGGTATCAATATCCCTTCTAAACTTCACAATTCTTATTATCTTCTCTCATTCGGTGCAATATTTCTGTTTACTTGTGAAAAAATATAATGATATGATTGTTCAATGATTTATATATTTTGTGTGTTTTAATAGAATGTAAAACTTTCTATCGTATCGGCATGAATGTTTCAGTAACATACTGCTGTGATTTCCCAAATGAAAATGAATTTAAACACGGTATAAATCAGATTATTTTTAAACGATTTTATTCAGCTTCGACCCTCGGTTTGTTTGTATATTTTTTGTATGTTTGATATATGCATGGTAGAAATCTGGCAACTGAAATTTAACTAATTTCCAACTATCGAGTTGTCTTGAAACTTTGCAGGCGTGCGTAGTTTGGAGGACAATACAATATTTAAAAAAAATTTAACCCCGAAGGGGTGGAAAAATTACCCACTCATCCATAAATATAACCCATAACCACAAAACGACTTGAAATCAGCCACTTGCGTTCTTTGCGGTTAGAATTTTTTCTTGACATGTTGTACATCATTTCCTATAGATTTTGACGCGCTGATTTCAAATCCGTTCGCAAAATTTGTCTACTACCTCAGGATTTTGAAAAAAAATCGATTTAAAGTTTAACACAGATTTTCAAAGGTAAAAAACGTTCGTATCAAAATTTCATTAATTTTCCCTTATTCTGCAATCTTTCAACTTTAATTTAAAAAAAAAATCATCACTCTATCTCATTTCTATCAAAAGTTCTTTGATTATGAAACAAACTTCGTCACTTTGCCCCACTGTGCGGCGCGGCGTTGAGCCCGTATCGCGAACAGAGCCCTAATTCCCAGTGTTCGTTTCTCGCTTCTTTCTGGCCGAAGGGGGGAGCGAGATGGAACGCTTCGCCTGCGCGACGGCCGCGAACGCAAAGAACGGAGTTGTCAGGCGTCCGAAAGACGGAGCGAGACAAAACATCATCCCGTCGTCTATCTCGTACCGCCCTCGCTCGCTTTCAGTGCCTCTCGCTCGCTCTCGCCTTCGCCGGACAAGAGTGAGACAGAAGTGGTGGGAATAGCGAAAAGTCCACATCGTTTACACCAAACCGAGCTCGTAACGAGACAGTACTGTAGTATCTTTTATTTGAGTTTATCCAGATAATATCTTTGCCCATTTCTGTTCTCCAGCCGCTTCGCCGTGATTCATTCAAGCCTCCCTTTCGACAAAATAGTAATAGGGGAAATGCGGCAACAGCGCGATTCGACTCTCGATACATCTCGGCAACTATGTCTTTCCTACATTTATCGGCTAGATTGGACTTCCACCGGTTTTGATGGTACAATGCACGAATATACCATCAACGCCGGTGACGGAGAATCCTTGAAGCTTCATTCTGTCATTTCTCGAGTCTGTCTCAGTACACGAGTCAGAAATTCATTATTATTTCAACGTGCGGTGGTTATTAGCGCTCAAACACACCAGACCACCCTGCACTGATGTCTACTGGAGGCAACTATACCCGCAAAATCTTTCTTTTTGCCGATTCCAGAACGCAAGACGGTTGAAACGGTTTGTTTACTACCTCGTGTATACGCAGGGTCGGCGAAACCACTATGCAAGTTACGCGCCGCATAAGGGCGCCAGCCGATTGGGACGCTAAAAAACTATATCGCACGCTTAATAATAACGGAATCGAACCCCCACATAAACGAAATGTTCACCCCGTAAAGAAAAAACATATTAAATAGAAAACAGGTGCAAATATTTGGGAGCATCAAAAATTTTCTTGCGCAAGGGCGCCAACTAACTTCGCGTCGGCCCTACGTACCGTCACGCTGGTGCTACGTGGCTGCCGTACACCATTAGCGCCACCAATGGAGAAGCCTTAAAGCCTCATTCTGTCACTTTTCGATTCAGAAATTCATTATTATTTCAATGTACGGCGGTTATTATCATTCAATCGCACCAGACCACCCTGCACTGATGTCTCCCGGAGGCAACTATACCCGCAAAAACTTCCTTCTTGCCGATTCCAGAACGTAAGACGGTTGAAACGGTTTGTTTACTACATCGCGTATACGTACACGCTTTTCCTAGCTTGTGTGAGTGTACGCACACATTCAAGACCCGCGCAGACGGCAAAAGCGCGCATTGCGCGCCGAACACTTAAAATTTTCTGCGGTACAAGGTCCTACGTTGCGCAACGACCCATAAAAATCGACCCTTGTAATGGTGTTCTGTAGCGGACATTGCACATGTTTAACCGTGCCTTAATGTAAAGTTCCACGGCGCGTGGATCGTCGACTCGCGCTGGCCAAGCCGACTCACCGAACCTGGACTGGCCGAGCCGATTCGCCGAGCCACGAGCAGTGGAACTTCACCTTTAGGGCCTAAAGGCACAATACTGGAGTTTTCCCCATCCGTTCCATGCCCGCCGTTTCATTGGCTTCGAGGCTCGTAGAAAACGCTATGAATGCTCGCGTCCACGGACTGCCCATCGGAGCATTGCTGACATAAATGCTCTGCTATTCGAATGCTATACTACTCAAATGCTCTGCTATTCCAATGCTGTGCTACACGAATTCTTTGCTACTTGGATGCTTTACTAAAGTCGTTTTCAGATATATTGGCCGGTGAGTTCGGTTTCGCGAGCAGCGCGCGAGGAGAAATCAGCCACCAGCACCTGACAATCGTGGATTGGCAGTTGAAGTTGCTGGACCCCCGAAGGGTATGGTGGGGTAACGGGAACGCTGCTCAACTCCGCCTGAACAAAGCCGTGTGGCTGTTGTTTATTCTTACCGTAGTAGTTGTGTGCAGGGACCGGCGGACTCCAGCTACCGTTGATGGAGGGGGAAACGCCTACAGGAGCGGTGGTAATGTGTGCGTGAACTGCGCCTGCGTCAGTCACGCACACATAACCACCGCTCCTGTAGGTGTTTCCCCCTCCATCAGTGGTAGCTGGAGTCCGCCGATCCCTGGTTAGGAGCCCGGTGACTATCCCCACAATTTCTTGGAATTCTTTGGTCGAGAGTGAGAGAATCCGAGAACGAGCGAGAGCGGACAAAAGAGTCACACGTAGCTGTCGTCGACTACAAAAGAGAGAAAACTCGAGGCTCAAATAATCGAAGTTATCTTTATTCGAAGTGCAAGGAATAAATAATTTTATTCGATGAGAATTTATTCGACTATAGTCTGATTTTCGAGAGTTGACACCTGAGGCGGGTTCCTCGGACGGAGCGTGGCTTAAGGGGGTAGACACGGGTAATGCAGCGCGCTGTAATACCCACATAATGTGCCCGAAACATGGATTTGGGGGGATACGTTTTTCGTTCTTATATGAGCAGATTTTGGGCTGGGTGAGGTCTCAATCGAAAGAGGAAGGTTCAGTACAGAGCGCTCTGGTCATGGTTCGACGAAATTGTGTTGATATCTAATAATACGAGTGTTCAAAGTAGAGCAAAAGTCGACAAAATACACCCGCATGAATCCAAGTATTTTTAGGTCAGTAAAAGATTTTTGTGACTCAAACGATGACCAGAGCGCCCTGCACTGAACCTTCCTCTTTCGAATGAGACCTCACCCAGCCTTAAATCTGTTCATATAAGGACGAAAAACGTATCCCCGTGATTGCATTCCCAATTACGAGTTCCGCCATATTGGAGATAATACAGAACAAGTCACGTGACAAATTTAGTTCAGGTAGTGGATGCGAGATGGCGCCTACTTGGGAGGTGTGCCAACGTGGAATCATAGCAAAACTGAAGCGTTAGCTGGATACATGTGCCACAGCAAAAGCGTGATACAGTCAATGTATGTATTTTTGGACGATTGTAGGTTAGATTATATGCATTTTAGGCATACATTGACTAGAAACTGCTGGAAACTGTGTACATTTACTAAATTCACGCTTTTACTGTAACACATACATCACCGCTGCCGAATATGTTATAATTATATGGCCACATTATTTCAAATAAAAAAAGAGATTGGAATTTTTTAATAACACTGGAAGTAGTGATTTACTGATATCATATTTTCAGAATGTGGAAGTTACAGCAATTATTTGCAATTATTGCTTTTATTATTATTCTTCCGAATATTGTATATAACATATAACAAGGAAAAGTCTCCAAATCGGTCAACAGTTGACTCTTTGATTTTTTTTGTAATTCTTTGCGCTCCTATGCAGAGATGGGCATTATTTAATTAAAAGAATATACTTCCGAATGGTCCCCGTGGCCGATCGATACGAGGTTTGGGGGGATGGTGTGTGTACCCTAAATCTAAAATTCTATTTAGCTTCGGGTATTTATTAGTTTCCTTTGTTTATTCGAAGGCCTTTCATCTTTGGCTTCGAATAATTTTTCATCTTTCATTATATCTTTATCCTGAGGTCGTATGCAAATATATTGGCCGGTCGATTCGTTTTCGCGAACAGCGATCGAGGAAAAATCAGCCATCACCATCTGACGATCGTGGATTTGTCAGTTGGAGTTCCCTAGCCACCGAAGGGTATAGTGGGGTAACGGGAATGCTGCTCGGCCCCGTCTGAACGTAGCCGTGTGGCTGTTATTTATTCTTATTGTCAGCGTAGTACATACGTAGTTGTGTGCGTCACGAAGTTATGCGTAGACCAATACGAGATGAAGCTATCGAGAAAGAATCAATGTTCTGACCAATAAAGCTCGTGAATTTTTTCGGAGCTAAGGCCTAAGGCACACCTATTCTGATGCGTGTATTTCTACGCTGCAGCTCGGTTTGGCCTATACATGACAGAAGCTTGGCGCTATCCCCACCACTTCTGGCTCACTCGTGTTCTGCGATGACGAGAGAATACGCGTTACGAATAGGAGTGTGCGGATCGTCCCGCGGCTCGGATTCTCGGCCCTCGGGACGGGTCGGAAAATTTCGGGTGGGATCGGGCGGGGTCCCGATACTTTCGTATTACTCGAGATCCCGACGGTTTCGGGATCCCGAGACTCGATTCGGGCTACAAGCATGACCGCCATGAGCGGGCAATTTGATTTGATGGTTCGAAAGCCAGCTATTACGAGGGGACTGAGACGGAAAGAATTATGTATATCATTTATATCGATACCAGAGTGATAAGTTTTTACCTTTCTGTCTCATGTTGAATCATAATTTGTATCTTATTATTTATTTACATGAGGAATCGACTGACGTCACTTTCGCAAAGATCTGATTAGAAATGCAGAACTGCAAATTTGTCACTGCTTAGCGCGCAACATTGTATGGCCCCGCTGGTTTCGAGCGTCGATTTCTTGACAGCGTGCAGGACAAGAGGGGACCTTTCATGGCGAAGGAAAGTCAGCCTTATATAGAACTCAAATCGAGAAAGACTTTGCTGACAAACTTTATATTCATGTCAAACAAATACTTCAATTGTAAAATTTAGACGACAAACTATTGTTGAATATCGCCAGTTCTTTCATATGCATCACTTGGTTGGGAATTCCTGATCCCACCTTTTCATGCATTTACCTATTGAAATGTTGCTTCAAGTCATCCGGAAATTGAATTGCTTTTTCTTGTACATACATATATCTGTTCGCGAGTAGGTATCACGAATGACGCGACTTTGGTTTCCCAAATAAATTCACATTTATCAGGGCCCTCGTCTGAATCGTTTGACAAGGAGATTGAACGACGTAAATCGAGTGCGAGTGAAATAGCGCACCAGCGAGAGACCCTCGGTCGACGGCGACTTGAGTCATCCAGTACTGAATATGAAAATGTTCATATTTCTCATTACACCTTGATAAGAGTGTTACCACCGATGGTTTGGTGAGTTTATATCCACGAACATGAGTCGAGACGCAAAGCAATTCGGTCTATTTTTTTTTATGAATACATGATTAGGACACAACGTTCACTAAAAATGGACCGAATTCCTCCATATCTGACATCATTACAAACCCTAAAAACCCTAAAAACTCCATTGGTGATACTTTCCTCAACACTTATAAAACATGAACATTTTATCTGGCCTGTCGGTTTTATTGCTCTCGGCTGTCAACGGGTGGTCTACTGGGGCCCGAAGGTCCTCGCTCGCAGCGAGAAAGCAAAACGGTGGGATGGGTAGGTCTTTCCCGATAATCCGAGCCCAACCATTTACGTGCGCAGCTTCATGTTGCACGTCAAAAAATTCTTTTAATTACAATTAGTAATTCAGTTTGTAAGTGCAATTAAATTAGGCGTCATTAAAATCATGCACAGTTCATTCATTTTAACTAATTGACCTATTCATTTATTTATACGGCGTGATTTTCTAGCTAGAGTCGTCAAACGCGATGCTCGCCAACAATCATGTGTCTCGCTGAATTTCGTAGGCTTCGACGCTCGAAACCAGCGGGACTATACAATGTTGCACGCTAAGCAGTGACGAATCTGAAGTTCTGCAATTTCTAATCAGATCTTGGCAAAAGTGACGTCAATCGATTCCGTACAATTTTATATATAATGTTTGTTCATAACTGCTTTCTGCATAGGACGTGTAATAAGTGTATTTCATGTTCTGTTTCGGTGCTTTGCTAGTAAAAAAATGTCTAACCTATCAAACTTCATTTTCTGGGGACATCCCCACATCTATTTTCCCTTTTCACTTATAATTCCTTACTGCTAACGTAGAATATTGTAGCATAAGCACATTTCAAGTAATTAAAATGTACAATGAATTTTCTACGTTTGTAGTACCAGCCGACTTTCCGTTTAAATTTTTATAAGTACAACGCAACAGCTGAGAATTTCTTTCCTTATTCAGAATAGAATACGGAAATAGCAAACAACTCCCTCTCGCGTTTACCGGGCAATCGTCGATCTATCGGTATTACCATTTCTGTACAGAAAAACCTGCTGTAATACCGACCTGCCGAATCGGCCAGGTCACGTGACGTGTCTACCCCCTTAAGGAGGAACCAATGGGACGCTACGGATTGCGTGCGGCGTTGCCACGTTTTGCGGCAGATCGGCTGTCCTTTTCTATCTTCAAGCCTACCTGCGTCTCTCCCATCGGCTGGGTGAAAACAGCCCAGCCCCTGCATCTATACAGGGTGTCCCAAAAATGCTGCGGTTCCTTGAAGGGGCTGATTCAGGGGGTGATTGCAAACAACGACGTAAAAAGATGTAACAAAAAAATCGAAACTTTTGCCATGGTTTGTTTGTCATTTAAAGTGAACAATGAAAAGAGGATAAATGGATGAAAATCACGTGTAACGTAAAAAGACGAATACACAGTTGTTTTTTTTTTTAGAAGAATCGAAAATAATAATTATTTGGAGTGAGAGGATAAGGAACACGTAAATTTCCTTTTTTAATAACATACAAACGAAAAGGTAATGCAACAGGGAACGAGTGAAAAGTGATCGTAGTTCGTTATTGTGATAAAAATCCGTAGTTCAATAACGGCCAACACTGTTGTTGATAATGAATAAATCCGTTTAAAAACTGCGAAGAAAAATTTACGTACGGAAATTTGGAGAATTATCGCCGGAAATAAGCCACAGCCTGCGTTAGGCTTAAAAAATAATAGTCGCCAATAATGTAACTAAAACTCACCCTTCGGAAATTCACCTGCAACTTAAAAACCTGTGTCACTAGGTCACTGAACCGATCCTGGTCATCGACAGACGCGCCGAGTGCACAGCTGATCTCAGGTACACGACAACATCCAAAGTTAAGGGTCGCAACGTCAAGTGCGTCCGGGTTAATGCACCGAATATTCACTTCACTGCACGCCTACTAACACTAACCACTTAATTTATTATTCATGGAACGTGTTGTTCCTACGTTATAAAAATTGGTGGAAATGAATTTTTACTTGGCGTTCGGAGCCGTGGGTATTCTCGCACAAATTCTCACGCTGCAGCACTTGCGTCCCCGTTGTTCGGGAGGTACACCCAGAACATCGCGTAATACTCTTGAGCAGAGAACATTTCTGCGACGTGATTGCTTGCTGACTGACAAGATTTTTTCCAAGCGACGTCTTCTACCCCCAAAAAGTTTCTCTCGTTCCATTATGAGTTGATCCCCACCAGGCCAAGAGACTTCAGGTAAAAAGAAGCCAGCACATTTTCGAAGCACACGTGCTTCGCACAAGTGCAATGAACGGACTTTTACAAAAGTCCGCGTTCCGTCCTTTTACTGCCAATGTACCACCCATTGCTTCGAGGTAGGCAACAGACACCACGTGTTTCGGTTCGAAAGGGTCCGAAGAGAAGAGAAACAGAAAGTCCTCGAGTTGCTATAAAGAAAAAAATTCTGTTTCCTGTTTCTGATACCCAGAGTTCACGTCTGCTACGAGGTGGAACCAACTAAGCCATAAATTACCCAAAACTGTAGGAAACCGTTGTCTACCGTCGACTAGCGAGACAATGCGGTCATAAACCGCGACCCTAGCGAAATGCTCTGGCCAATCAGCCTGATTAATTTTTGGGAACTAGCAATTAAAAAGTATTATTCAACATCAATACGGCTCGCGAAGAGACACAGGAAGAAAGAGAGCATGTAGTTCGCTGACTGCGCGTAGTCCCGCCCGCTTCGTCCTACCTTCAAATTAAAGACGGATCCCTTATCTCTCGAGTATAAACACGCGCTCGAATTTCAAAACAAAAGCACATGTCGACGTATTCCGTGCGAGAGACGGCGGGCTTGAAGTCCGATTGGCCCTAATCTAACCAATCTGCCCTGCATCCCTCCCAAACGGCCACTGTCCTGAAGAAGCCCTCGTCACAGCAATATCTCCTCCCCACCTTCTCTCGCACGGAATACGTCGACGCATGCTTTTGTTTTGAAATTCGAGCGCGTGTTTAGACACGAGCGATAAGCAGGCCCGATTGGTTAGTTTGGGACCAATCGGACTTGAAGCCGACCTTCTCTCGCACGGAATACGTCGACGCGTGCTTTTGTTTTGAAATTCGAGCGCGTGTTTAGAGACGAGAGATAAGCAGGCCCGATTGGCTAGTTTGGGACCAATCGAACCTCAAGCCCACCTTCTCTCGCACGGAATACGTCAATGACATCGAAAAGTCCTGCGCCCCGTCTCAGGTAAAGCAACCGCGCGCGATTACAGTCACCTGACCGTACCGCTACAACCCCATATTTCTTCAGTGAGGTCAAATAACAGGTCGACAGAAGAATTGCAGGAGAATTTTACTAACCCACTCTTGGCCAATGCTTTTATAATAATCAGATGTGTAAGTTCCAGCTTGTCCTTATCTTGATTATTTGTTGAAAAAGTGTCATTGCTCAATGGAAGCCACGAGAAGGTGACCGTGGCGCACTGTTCTTGACCGTCGACTCAAGAAACAATACGGTCATAAACTGCGACCTTCTTTAGACTACGTTGACGATCAACGCAGTTAGTTTTTACAATTGATCAGAAGTAATACGAAACGTGGGAAGTCTGGCAATCGAAAGAATTAAGGTACATGGCCGATCACGGGTGTTTAAAATTTATGACCGGGCCTTCTTACTTCCATCCTCCTGACCCATCCTTAACCTCTCCTAATGGAAAAAGCCCACCACCTTCTCGTGGCTTCCATTGAGCAATGACACTTTTTCAACAAATAATCAAGATAAGGACAAGCTGGAACTTACACATCTGATTATTATAAAAGCAGTGTCATTTTTTGTTTTATTTAATGTAAGAACGTAATGTAAACCAGCAATGGTTATATATTATTTTGGTTTGAGACGTGTGTACTATTTAAATAATTCTCAACATCCAAATATTTGTAATAAATTTATTTCTATCGCATAGAATAGCATACATACATTCTTATGTAGGAGCCCCCTCCAGTCCACCCCCTCATGCCTTCCGCATTCTCCAATAAGATTCGGGACTCCTATCTGTCACCATAGAAATGATGGTGGTTGGGCCCTTTCGAAAAGGATAACGATAGATGCCTGACAGAGCAAACAATAGGTAAGGAACTCACGACTAACAATAAGCAGTCGAAGGCTATTGGTCAAGATGCAGGGAATAGGGTAAACACCAAGCCAGAGGAACACCCTTAACGAGCCTGAATAAGCGGCAACGTCGCAAAGAAGCCAGCCCCGCCCGAGGTGTCAACTCTCGAAAATCAGACTATAATAACGATAATTTTTTATTCGAAGGTTTTATTCGAATAAATGCGTCGCATAAATTTTTCATCTGTAGCATTTATCTTTTCGAAGCCTGCGAATAAAGCCACGAATAACTTTCGTCAGCATCGGGCGTGTTTATTCGAGCCTCCGAAGGTCGAGCTCGGCCGAGTGGCGAGCGCCAAACACAAAGGACCGGCGGCGGCGACTTGAGGTCTTGGTGACTGACCAAGATTCGACGCTGGCGAAAGTTATTCGTGGCTTTATTCGAAAGCTTCGAAAAGATAAATGCTACGGATGAAAAATTTATTCGGCGCATTTATTCGAATAAAACCTTCAAAAAAAAAATTATCGTTATTCGTCGAATAAATTTTCGTCGCATAAAAAAATTAGCTTTATTCGTCGAATAAATTCGCATCGAATAAAATTATTTATTTGTTGCTCTTCGAATAAAGATACCTTCGATTATTCGAGCCTCGAATAACGGAAAAAATTATTTATCTTGTGCTCGTTATATGAGATTTTTATTTAGATAAACTTTTGCCCAACTGTGGACCGTACGATGCACGTGAACGACGAAGCGAGACAAAGTATCATGCTTTATCTCTTTCGTCGTCGACGGCAACTACACTGCGTTCCACATTAGAGCATACTAGTTGGCTTACATTGATTGGTAGTAAACCAACAGGGAAAGTGCTGCGACCAATCGCGTGTGTCAGATCTGTGGGAGCTGCGCAGATCGGTCGCAAATCGGTAGGGACATCGGTATGCTCTTATATGGAACGCAGTTTACATGTGACTCTTTCGTCCGCTCTCGCTCGTTTTCGGATTCTCTCACTCTCGACCAAAGAATCTCGCTCTCGCCTTCGATAAGAAAGGAGCAAGAAACGACCACTCGGAATCGCGTCCCGTCTATGGACTGAAAGTGGTGGGGATGCTTCGCTACGTGTGTACGTACCTCACGGACACCAATTCCCACCGAGCGACAAGTAGGCGTAGCCCGAGACAGAGCGAGAACGTAGAGAAAAAGAGCACCGAGGCAGGCAAGCGATGTGGTGGGAGAATACCCCTCACGAAACTCACTGGCCAATAAATCTGAAAACGACTTTAGTTAGAGAATATTAATTCGAATACTTTACTAATCGTATGCTACTAATCCAATTCTCTGTCACTCTAACGTTCTACATATTATACGGACGGCCTACTATTTTAAGGTGGTTCCTAACCAACTATGTTAGTCAAATTAGAGTTGGGTAATAAACGATAAACATAAAGTAGTATGATACTATGGAAATAATAATAATAATTTTTAACATCATGTATATATATTTTAAACAGTTCAATGATAATATAAATAATTGTAATACGAAAATAGAATAGTAAACTGGTTAGCGTAGTGAATTCGAGCAGCGGATCTGACAACGTCGCATTCATTCGGAGCGTCTTTTATAACCAAAATGTCAGAAAAAATGTTTATATCAATCTGAATCTTCGGTCACTATTTAAATGTCTAAACATATCGATTGTGCGACGTTGCCATGTTCACTGCTCTACGTAGTTTCTAAAAAATATGTACAAGGGTTTCTTGTATTCCAAATTAGTTTTGAACGAAATTTGAAAGAATTCTTGAATTTAGTAGATTATTCAGGAACTACCTTAATCTTCTACTATCTAACCGTTTATTCAATCGAATAGCCTGTCAATCGATCTAGAGACGCGGTAGCGTTTCGACGCCAAGTACAAGTTTCGACACCCTATATATGCCGACTGTCGCTACCGCTATCATTTACTCGTCGCCCGACTAATCCAACCTAACTTTAAACTTATTTCATTAATATCTCATCATGCCTGCAATATTTTCTAAATTTAAAGGAATTTTTCTCATGTAAACCGCATATAAGCTTTCGAATAAGACCAATTTCAATCAAATCGGTCCACGCATGACAGAGATATCGTAATATCATCTCATGGATCAGTCGGAAAAGGTAAGATTATATGATTTTTCTTCTTCTTCAAGCCAAATTTTTGTCGACATAATACGCATACTCGTTACACTCACACCTTCAGCCAAAAAGAAACTAACACATGTTTCGTTGTTCGTTCGTCGACTCTCGGGATTATTCGGCAGAGATCGTCGTCCGTCATTGTACATACCTATATACTATTGAATTATAACCTACCAAGTGTCAAATCAATCTTAACCTGCCAAGTGTCAAATAATGTAAGTTGTCCAAAGGGTATAGCCGGTTAAGGTGGTCAAATGTGCCCTTGAACCGAATTCGACTCACGATGAGTCATTCGAAAGCTTATAAAAAAAGAAACATTTGTGGCAAGTTTCAACTTTGTATCTCGACCCGGAGGGTAGTAAAGGGCAAAAATAGAAAAACAGGTTTTTGCCGAATTTCTCCTATACTAGGGGATGAAAAATCTTGAAAAAAATCAGAGCCATTTCTGTTATCGGGGCACATATTAGAGAATTGTTTCAGATTTTTAAATTAAAAAACCAAGCTGTGAAAAATAAAAAACGCCAAAAAATGCTGAAAAATGCCGGTTGTGTATCGAAGCAGTCTTGGCACTATAATTACATTTTTACTGTAAGTACGTATCATTGATACTATTGTCCTGAATTTTTTTCAGATTTTTCAATTTGGTGCGCCGCAGTTAAAAAAATTAAAAACCGATTTTTTCGTCGTTTTTTCCGTGTCAGAGTAACTTATAGGTGGAATTTTCGTACATACTTTATGAAATAAATCATTTATGGGATCTGAAACGTTTATACGTACAGCAAAACATCATAGGAATTAAAGAAACTGAAAAAACCGAATCATTTGAAACTATGTTATGCTCCATACATTGTAAAGTATCTACCGTATTTTCCAACGGCGTCGGTGGCGCAGCGGTAAAGCGTCGAGCTGCTATACCGCTGCTAACTTTTTAAACGCAGGTTCGAGCCTCGGACTTCCAAGTCCCTTAGGCTAAGTTTTTTTTTTTTCGTTAATTATATATATTTCCTAACTTTACGACACAATGATCAATATTTATTTTCAAATGTTTTAAGAATATTTGAAAAACATATTAACCTGAAATATACGTAAATATGAGTTTGGACTGCTTGTTATGCCGCCGTTTCTCTATTCAAGTATCCTGTCAATTATATTAATATGTGAAATTGGTTTTCAAATCTCTTACCTTTAACAATTATGAATGGATAGCAACAAAAATCGTGTCTGATGTATTCAATCGTCATCGCTGTCTTCATTAATTACTGGTGTCACGTGTTCACTGTTGAATATTTTGCTGAGAATTTCTGCAGGTCTTACAATTTTTGAAAGGTACCGAGCATGCGATAAGTAATAAATTATTGCATCTATGTGTGAACAGCACCCGACGGTGCGGTTACCATTTGCACATTCACAACAATAGCGCTTTATTCCGGAATAGCCTATTGAGTTTGGTGCATAATCAATATAACATCTGTAAGTTTTGCTGTTAATATGTCGTGATCTTACTTCGAATTTAATAATATTCTTTCTCTCTTTAACACAACGAAGATTAATGTTGTTCTCTTCATCCATTACTTCTGCTAAATATGATATCGCTTGAGATAATTGATACGAACCAGTAAAAAGAATTTTGAGGTCTTTCTCTATCATTTCCGGAAAATCAAGAGAGAATAGAATTGTGTGATCTAATTCTAATAGACGAAAAGGCTAAATAGTAGGAAAACAACAACACGATTTTTGTTGCTATCCATCCATAATTGTTAAAGGTAAGAGATTTGAAAACCAATTTCACATATTAATATAATTGACAGGATACTTGACAAGAGAAACGGCGGCATAACAAGCAGTCCAAACTCATATTTACGTATATTTCAGGTTAATATGTTTTTCAAATATTCTTAAAACATTTGAAAATAAATATTGATCATTGTGTCGTAAAGTTAGGAAATATATATAATTAACGAAAAAAAAAAAACTTAGCCTAAGGGACTTGGAAGTCCGAGGCTCGATCCTGCGTTTAAAAAGTTAGCAGCGGTATATATAGCAGCTCGACGCTTTACCGCTGCGCCACCGACGCCGTTGGAAAATAGGGTAGATACTTTACAATGTAAGGCGCATAACATAGTTTCAAATGATTCGGTTTTTTCAGTTTCTTTAATTCCTATGATGTTTTGCTGTACGTATAAACATTTCAGATCCCATAAATGATTTATTTCATAAAGTATGTACGAAAATTCCACCTATAAGTTACTCTGACACGGAAAAAACGACGAAAAAATCGGTTTTTAATTTTTCTAACTGCGGCGCACCAAATTGAAAAATCTGAAAAAAATTCAGGACAATAGTATCAATGATACGTACTTACAGTAAAAATATAATTATAGTGCCAAGACTGCTTCGATACACAACCGGCATTTTTCAGCATTTTTTGGCGTTTTTTATTTTTCACAGCTTGGTTTTTTAATTTAAAAATCTGAAACAATTCTCTAATATGTGCCCCGATAACAGAAATGGCTCTGATTTTTTTCAAGATTCCCCTAGTATAGGAGAAATTCGGCAAAAACCTGTTTTTCTATTTTTGCCCTTTACTACCCTCCGGGTCGAGATACAAAGTTGAAACTTGCCACAAATGTTTCTTTTTTTATAAGCTTTCGAATGACTCATCGTGAGTCGAATTCGGTTCAAGGGCACATTTGACCACCTTAACCGGCTATACCCTTTGAAATGTCACAAGATTTTACACTAAATAGGAGACTGAATTATTGTCTCAATTAACAAAGGTAAGTCGCCAAAATTTTTTAATAGATTTCTGATGTAGAGTCTCAGATTTGGAAGTTGTCCGGAGAAGGTTCGACAGAGAAGCATCTTTTTTCGCATAAGTTTCTGGAAATTTGTACCATGCATGTACAAAATAATATATTGTAACAAATTGCATTGCATTTACATTGCCAGATATATTTATACCAGCAAACTATTTTCAATTCAGAGTTTTTATGTAAAGCTTATAGGAATGAAGGAGACGCACAGGCTTGAATAGAAATGAAGGGGAGGCACAGGCTTGGAGGTTGTTCGGAGAAGGTTAGACGAAGACAATCAATATAATATTTACTTACGATAGACGGAGAAGCATCTTCTTTCGCACAAGTTTCTGGAAATTTGTTAAATAAGGTAAATCGACCAAATTTGTCAAAAGACATAGCATTAAGAACTAAGAAAATTATGGCGGACTGCTTGCAATGTAGAGCAATTCACATTAGTGAAGAAAGTTCGCTGAAAACACCTGTCCCTTGATTCTTTTCAATCTTTTGATAAAGATATTCGTAATACTTTAAAATCTACAGTAGTTGCCATGCTATTCATTAATTTTATTATTTTCTCATTATCAATATTTCAATTCACCAATAAACATACTAAATTAATTTTATTTCAACACCAATACATTGAGCGTTAAAAATATTGGATATCTTCGTTCATTTTCGCTGAATTACCATTAACATTTAAATTTCCTGCAACAAGACTTTCTGCCATACGTTCTCACCTCCTTCGGACACATTTTGTAGTCTCTACACTTACTATAACAAAATGCCACTCTATTTCTATATAAGTTCTACGTTAAGTTGTAAATAAAATAACTTAAGTGTGGAGTTTATATATTTACAGATAATCGAAGCAGAACATGCAGTGTGATCTATGTCAGAGAAAAAAATTTATTAGAAAAAAGTATTATTATTATTATATTATTTAAACGATTTTATTCAGCTTCAATCCTCTGCTTCCTTCTTGTGTGCTTGCTTTATATATGAAAATTCAAATTTAAACCAATTCCACCAATCCAATGGTCTTGAAGCTATGCAGGTGTGCGTAGTTTGGATGACAATACAATATATTTAAAAAAAATAATAACCCCGAGAGGATGAAAAAAGTATCCAGTCACCAATAAAATTAATAAAATAATAATAATTTATAATATTGTAAATTATCTGAAATCATTCCCTATGCAAATTATCTTTGTAAAAAGAAGTGAGATCTCCATAAAAAACTTCAAAAGAAGTAAAAAAAATTACGTCAAGTACATTAAATCAAATAAATCACAAAAAATTGTACATAATAATACCTAATTACAAAATAAAAAAAAATTGTGAAATCAAAATGAGCTGGAAGTACATAAAGTATTTTGAATAAAATATTTATTCGTATCAAAATATTTAATTGTATAAAAATATATCTGCTTAATATTATTTAATACATTTTTTTCTTTGTATAAATAGCCATTGTTATGATTGGCGCAATTTTTGTATATCATTAATTTTGTAAAGCTATTAATTTACGACAATGTTCTAAAATGGAATTATTTTGATGGGTTAATTAAAATGTCTGCGATATGAGTATTGGAATGTATGAGTATATATGTAGTTGTGTCATCTTAAGCGCAGTTGGAAAGCACCTTTATGTACTTGCAGCTCATTTTGATTTCACATCTTTTTTTATTTTGTAATTATTATTATCTTTTATTTTTTGTGATTTATTTGATTTAATGTACTTGGCGTAATTTTTTTACTTTTTTGAAGTTTGCTCTTTACTGTGGCTCAATCGCGAATTCAGATAAGTTTGATCCTATGTCATAACGTAACGTTGAATTGACATTGAACTCGGGAATTTCCACGATCATTATTATCGTAAGCCATTTATCAATGAAGTCAAGGATTAATCCTGTAGAAATAATGACAAGGTGAACGCGTGGACGCAAAAAGTGCAACACAACATCGTGTAACACGCGACTGGAGCCTCGACAATCCTAGGTAAACGGGACCTAAACCAGCTCGAATTATCAGCGACTCGGATTAAACGCGACAGACGTACCCACACGCACGTAATGTCCGAGGGAAGCTCGATGTGAATGGAAACGATTCAAAAAATTCAAAGCTATAGAAATATCGATGATAATTCTATCTTCTTCAGAATAAAACTTGCATTAATACAATTGCGAAATACAAGTGTATTTAATAAAGAAAATTTGAAGACAGTAATACTTGAACAATGACAAAATAGGTATTCGAAAAGAAACTAGAAAAAAATTGATAGAACCAATGCCAAGAAGATTGTTGGCGATCCTCGACGCTAACGGAATACATACCTTAGGGGCCGTCCTTAAATTACGTAAGGGTAACTTTGGCGATTTCTCACCAAATACCCCCCCCCCCCCCGTATTAGAATTCGTAAGAGTTGATATTGCAACCCCCTCCATACGTAATATTTTATACATTTAATTTTTTCAGTTATTAAAATTCTTTCAAAGGTTTAAATGATTCATTTAACTCGGTTTCAGGAAATTTAAACTAAAACAACTTTTCTGGAACATTAATGATATAATTTGTATTTATGAGAGGTATTCTCAGATCATCAATACCAATACCTTCCTCCTCGCAGGCCTTCAGATAATTTGTCCATTTAAAACTCAGAAAATATGAATACATTTTAGTTATATTGAGTTTTAAAATAATTGTAAGATCATTCATCGACACCGATACCTTTCCTCTCAAAAGTTTTCACATAATTTGTCAATTTAAAACTCTGACAATATGAATACACTTTCATTATTTTGCGTTTTTTAATAATTCTTATTCGTCGAAACCTTGACCTTCTCTGGCCACGCCAAGTCTTTGACTTCCAGGCCGCGGATATCTAAATAGGCAAATATCTAAATGTTAAATTTTATCTTCACATTATTAAAATGTGCGTGATTATTACAAAACACCATTATGTACTTGCAGCTCATTTTGATTTCACATCTTTTTTTATATCGTAATTATTATTATCTTCTATTTTAGTTATGATTTATTTTATAATACTCTTTTCCGTTCTTGATTTTTTCATGTACTTGGCGTATCTTTTTTACTTTTCTGAAGTTTTTTATGGGGATCTCACTTCTTTTTATAAAGATAGTTTGCATAGGGAATGAGTTCAGATAATTTTTAATATTATAAATTGGAAAGGTTCACTATCAACAGCCATGAACAGCCTTATGACAGGATAGAATTGATCAGGATAAAGTGTACGCAAGGTTAACAACTATGAAACAAATATTAGTATTATGTATATGTATACAGTAAAGTCTCTCTATGGGCTCGGGTTTGTGCACACGATGAGGGCTTGTCACCTATCCCCACCACTTCTGTCTCACTCTTGTCCGGCGAAGGCGAGAGCGAGATGGAACGAGAGCGAGCGAAAGGCGCTGAAAGCGAGCGAGGACGGTACGAGACAGACGACGCGTTGATGTTTTGTCTCGCTCCGTCTTTCGGAGGCCTGATACTCCGTCCTTTGCAAGCGCGGCGGGCGTGCGCGATGGTCGCAAGCGCATAAGGTGAGCAGGGGAACCGCGTCGCTAAATCTTGACGCAGGCCCGGCTCAAATCTTTTTTGCGCCCTAGGCGAATTTGTCAAATTGCGCCCTTTATTACAATACATTTATTTGAGTTTATTGATGACCTTACTCTGAATTTTTATTCGTAGTATTAAACCACTCATAGTACAACTTGTAATATTTAATTTTAAAAAAGTATATATAAATGATTTATTTAATCTAAGACGCGTTATTTATATATTTTCTTTGGCTATGTACATACCGATCGCTGCCCGTAAGCTTGGCTGGTCCCTGTAAGCAAAATTAGGCGGCTGCCTAGGGCGGAAAGTCGACAATAGGTGCAAAATGGTATTTTCATTGCTGGTATTGTTCAAAATAAACTTTAAAATTAAATATTACAAGTTGTACTATGAGTGGTTTAATACTACAAATAAAAATTCAGAGTAAGGTCATCAATAAACTCAAATAAATGTATTATAATAAATGGCGGAATTTGGCAAGTTCGCCTAGGGCCCAAAAAAGACTCGTGCCGTGCCTGGCTATCTGACCGTCGCCCGCATGCGTCGAGCAGTCACGATTCCATCTGAGCGCTCGCACCCGTCGCGCACGCCTGCCGCGCACGCAAAGCATTCCATCTCGCTCCCCCTTCGACCAGAAAGAAGCGAGAAACGAACACTCGGAATTAGGACTCGGGTCTCCATGAGGGCTCATCGCCGGTCCCGACCAGCGAGCCCATAGGGAGACTTTACTGTAGTACTTTGTGTAGGGGCGAGTCGGGTAAAATGGAACGCTTAACTTTGGAGGGTGATAACCTAAAGTCGAAAAGAAGAAAAGGCACGGGACTTCAACAGCAGTCTTAAGTGGACCTTAGACTATAAGAAAATCGGAGCCTTTGTTAAGAAAAATATTTGGCAACAAAGGAAAATGAAATTTACCGGAGGTATTGAAATCTTCGCCTCGCTCAAGTGGTAGGGTAAAGTGGAACACCCAGTTGAAGACCATGTAAACGTACAAAATCCTTATTTTTTACGATTAAAAATGTATTCATTTATGTTAAAAACTATAAATATATGTTTTAGGTATAACTATTACAAAGAAAATATAACAAAAATATATATTATACACATAAGAAAAAATATTTTACCAGATAACATAAAAATTACTGAAAATAACCAAATACACGTGGATTGAAGAATGAATATCAACACCTGCATGGAGAAGTGTTCAGTTTTTGTACATTTTAAATAAAATTCTTTAACTTAAAAAATTTTTTTGCATATTTTTTTATTATTTACTTTTTAGTGTCTTTTTATTTGTGGTTATATGCTGATTGTATATCGATTTAACTGATTTGATTTGTGGTTACAGGCTGTTTTCAAGTCGTTTGGATTTGTGGTTATGGGTTATATTTATTGATAACGGGGTAATTTTTTCACCCCTCCCGTTTTTTTTCATAATTTTCTATTGTCATCATAACTACGCACGCCTGCAAAGTTTCAAGACAATTGGATTGGTGGAAGTGGGTTAAATAGGTGTTCCGTTTTACCGCACGCAAAGTCTTCCACTTTGCCCCACATGCAGTTATTTAGTAAACATGTAATATATATAAATAAATAAATGGAAATAGAGTGACATTTTTTGCTAAAGTAAGTGTAGTTACTAATTCCAGTAATAAAATATAATTTATTTACAAAATTTATAATTCTTTATTAAAAAAGTATTATTTATGCATTATCGAAGGTGTCCATGTATCAAAATAACTGACTAAGTATGTATACGAAATCCTTCCTGCAAAATTATGCGTACATACTGTCGTTTGCAGAAAAGAAGGCGCCCGGACGCTAAACGTGGCAAGGGGGTTACTTTGCTCGCATTGGCCAACGCGACAATGTCGACCAATACAAAGTAAGCGAACGGGGACACAGGCGGTGGGAGCCAATGCGAGCAAAGTAGCCCCCTTGCCCCGCTCAGCATCTGGATGCCAACTTTTTTGCAAACCACAGTACAAAGCCTGGCGTAGGTCACAGCATCATTGTACGCTTCGATCTACATATACATAAAATCCTCAGTTCAGTTACAAATAAAAAACAGTTTGATGATATACAAACATGACGCAATTTAAATTGGACCAACTTATCTTGTGTTTAAAACTGCATTTTGGTTGTAATTCAATGGTACAACGATACATATTTATAAAAACACGTGGCATCTCAAATTTTGACAGCTTACCTTATTTGACACTCGCCAGGTTATAACCTGACTGTAAGCTGTCAAAATTTGGAGTAGATTGCATAGTGAAGATAGCGATTGACGAACGAAATATGTATTAGTTCGTTTTGGCTGAAGGTATGCGTGTAACGCGTAGTATACGTATTATGTTGACGAAAATTTGGTTGGAGAATCAGAAGAAGAAAAATCTTACCGTTTCCGACTGATCCATGAGGTACGATATTACGATATCTCTGTCATGCGTGGACCGATTTTATTGAATTTGGTCTTATTCGACAGTTTATATGCGGTATACATAAGAAAAATGCCTTTAAATTTAGGAAATATTGCAGGCGTGATGAGATATTAATGAAATAAATTTCAGATAAGGTTGGATTAGCTGGGCGACGAGTAAATGATAGCGGTAGCGACAATCGACATATATGTATAGGTTGTCGAAACATGTACTTGACGTCGAGACGCTACCGCGTCTCTAGATATATTGAATTTGACGAGTGAAGTTAAGAGCATGGTGTGTGACACAAAGGAATCTTAGAGAGGTCTATTGTAACTGGCCTCCAATAGTAAAACCTCGATAGTAGGTCACTTGCCATACCTCAAATCTACTCATCACTACATATCTCCACAAAATTAGTGATGATAGTGAAGGTATTAAGATTTCACCCTGACAAACTAACGAACTCAGAACTGAAACTAAATAAAAGCTTGTAAAAAAATGAACCTAAACAACTTGATTTATAAATCACACCATACTATTCGAATACATCAGCATGGTATTCGTATACTTAAATATTCGAATAGGATTGGGATACTTGGATATTTGAATTATATTCTCCAAATAACTGAGCACCTGAAGTATTCGAATAATCGAATACCGAAACATTCGACAAATAGTCCCAGCCCTACGTACAGTGGAGACCTCACTACTGACTTTAAACTTTCAAGTTACAAGATCATTCAGCTTTACCTAGTTCGCAAACAAAACTGTAAAAGAAACAAATATGTTGATCATTTAACAACACAAGCTGCGGTAATTCCATCTAATAACGCGAACAGGTTACAAGCTAAGATCGCTGCAACGGTAATCAGTAATGCTGCACTAAAATGTTATTAGCCAACATTACCATGCAAATTTCAAACATTTGTGCCAAGTTAATCGAAACGTATTTCTCGTGACATTGATTTTGTACGCAGCGCCCCCGTTCTGCGGTTTTTACAACTGGTTGAACATTCGTTCCGCTGCTTGCAGCATAGACGAAAATTCGTTAGCATTTCATCGATTCATCAGGGTGCGCAAATTGACTTTTACCGCTCGACGGACGTCGCGCTTCGAAATTTCCTGTTGGTCAATCCACCTAAAAAGCTTCGATAAACACAACGGCAACGCATTGCAGCGCCATTTGAAGGTGTCTTCTGCCCGATCTCGACGCGTGCCGTGAATCGAAATCGCGGTCTACTGGAAATTGGGATCGTGATTCGCGTGACGAGTGACACGAAACAGCGAATTTGATTCAGAGACTGCTACTTATAATAAGTTTATGTTACAGTTTACGTTATCATGATCCATTCTTATGCCCTCGCATCATTTTACCTGCAAATTTTGCATTCACTTTTTTTTGTTTACATAAAGTGTAGACTAGGACTGTAAACTGTAACGAATATTCGAATAATCTAAGTATTCGAATATCAGAGAATTCGAGAATTCGAATAATCTAAGTATTCGAATTCCGAAGAATTCGAATATTCGAATACCAAAGTATTTGGATATTCGAATACCAAATAATTCGTATATTCGACCATTATTCTAATAAGTAGGAGTATTCAAATATGCGAGCATTATTCGAATAATTAAGAGTATGTATTTGTATATTCGAGCATTATCCGAATGATTAGGGGTATTTGATTATTCAAGCATTATTCGAATAGTCGAACATTATTCGAATAATTAGGAGTATTCGAATATTCGGACTGATCGAATTTCGGATTGTACCGAATAGGAATCTGAACATGAAATATTTTTTCACACCTTATCATGAAATCCTTTTCATATTGGCCGTTACAATTGTTTGTTTTCCAAACGATAAATTTGGAACTTTATTAATCTGTGGTTTTATAAATTTTGAAACGCAAACGACCGTCAGTTATTAGAATTGTTATTTTAATTATTTTACAATCGTTATTCGAAAGAATTATTGAAATAAATAATGATGAATTCTTTGAATAAATAGAAGAAATAATTTATTGCACGGAGTAAACATTTATTATTAAAATAAATATTGTACTAAAACCAATTTATTTGGATAGTTACGTTACTTTGTTCTTTTTCGTCACTTATTTGTTCTTTGGTAATTTTATTTATTTCCTCTAAAAATTAAATGATAACTTCATAGTTTTGAGTGGGCCGCCTTTGTCTCCTGCCAACCAATATTTGTGGACCCAGTCCGCCGCATTAAGTGAGTACCTTCTTCTTAAGGATGTATCGGACGTACAATATCAGACAAAAGCATATGAAATTTGAAATACTTGAATATCTACGTCTTACGCATAGTAAATCTAGATGTAAGGAATTCAAACGACAGTTGGAGTCTTATTTTTAATCCTAGGAAGGTATTTTTCACTTTACAAATGCTTTCTCAAGCATTATTTGCTAAACTTTTGGTAGTGAAAATGCCCAGAATTCACAATTTTCTCAAGTTATAATTTATATCTTTAAAACGTTGTAGTGAAAACAATTGAAACTCGGCAGATATTTTCATCTGCCCATATACTGCATGTACAAAAAAAATTAAAACATTGGCACTATTTCTTCAACATATTTTCAGATGGTTTATCCGTCAATATCGTCTCTTTCCATAAGAGTACGTGTAAAATCAGTGAAAATTAAAATCGTTATAACTCAGTAACCGTTTAGTGAATTCGTTTAAAAGTTTTGGAGCACATCAGGAAGATTAAAAAGAACAATCTCACAAATTTTCATCAACTTGGCACTATTTTGAAAATAGGTTCAATACATCCTTAAATCAGGCTATCTCATTATCATTTGCTGTTTGAATTTTCATTTAACTACTACTGTACACAATTATTTTCTCTAACAATGTGATGCTATTTCGATAGAATTCAATGATACCAGTTGTCGAGGTTATCTGATACATAATCAGTTTAACGCAGGGGAATGCAATTCTCGATTTCGTAATTTTACTGGATGCATCATAAACAACGTGACATTTTTCCGATCGTTTTCATTCACTTTATGCATGGATGGTTTATTATGGTTAAATGAGCACTCGTTCAGATTGATAGCAGTTGTTGGGTTATTTAAATTTATGTGTTAACAATTGGGGTTCCTTTAATCGTATGTGTTGAAGCATACAAATTTTCTGACTTCGCCTTTGTCAAACTGTTTTCCAGGATCGAATATAGAAAGTAACCGAACATTGTTTGGCAAACTGAGGTCTTTGTGTGTAAAATTGTTTGAAACAATGTTTTAGCTGGATCATTTTTTAATTTTGATCACGCGTGGTTGTATTAAACATTACTTATAAAAAATTACTATTCTCTAGGTTGTACGAAGAAACATTACCCGTAATGGCGCCAATTTGAAAACTGTGCACTACCTGTGATAGTTTCTATAATCTGTCTTGTCATTAACTGACAATGATTAATATCATTTTTACTGCACAAAAAGATTCTATTTGTCTAAATTAGCTTCCTTGTCTATCATTTTAATGATTCCAAAACCAAAAATCTGAACTATGTTTGATGTATGAGCTATTTCACGTCAAAACGGACAGGTGAAAAATTTAGTTTCACTGATTCTCTTTAAAATTACAGCATGTGTCGATAACCCTGCAAAAACAAAGTATACTGAATTTTAAAGGCCTATGTCAAATAGTTTTCGAAATATTTAATGTTAAAGTTTTCAAAATTGAAACAAAATCGGCAGGGTAGAAAAATATTTATATACGATGCGACAAAACAAACTTTCCGTTCAGTGTTTTCGGTATTCCCGAGAACAATAATAGGAATATCTGCTCACCATATAAAAGATTAGCAATAGTAGGTAGTTTTTAGTGATTCTTCCTTTTCTTTTTTTGCATGTTGTGTACTGTACTTTTCGACGAATTAGAATATAATTTAACTTCTATCATCGTTGTTTTGTCGCATCGTATATAAATACTTTCCTACGCTAGACGATTGTTTCGAAAATGCGTGCGTGCGAACTGACAATGGATCCGTGCAGTTCCAAGCGGTGTGCACAATCATAAGTTTTATTTTTTTCTTGACTGTTCCCAAAATCTCTCCACTTTTTTGAAAAACACATTTATTAGCTGAAGGCTCAACGAATCGAATGGTATTTTTATCAAGCCGGACCGTGGGTGGGAACGACGTCAAATCGCGGTTTGAAAATTTGACATCAATTACTATCAAGTTTATTAACAATAAACGAAATATTCTATATACGGGTTGAGAACGCATTCCTTCAACTTTAAAACGAGCCCAAGACGGAGGCATTATCGTTAAAAATGACCGAGATATTACAGTTTAAGTGACGACACGTCAGACGATTTTGTTTCAATTTTGAAAACTTTAACATTAAATATTTCGAAAACTATTTGATATAGGCCTTTAATATTCAGTATACTTTGTTTCTGCAAGGTTATCGACAAATGCTGTAATTTTGAAGAGAATCGGTGAAACTAAATTTTTCACCTATCCGTTTTGACGTGGAATAGCTCGTATGCTGGCAATGGTGGAAATTGAACAAATAATGAAATGGGGCGTTTCCAAATTATCCAGAATCTCTTAAGATTTTTAAAACAGAATAGTGTAGCACGAACAAATACAAAGTTTCAGTCAAATTCCTTATCTGAACCTCATGCACCTTCTTCGTATCTAAATAGACACTTTTGGCTGATATGTACTGTCAAATGGGGTAACTTTACCACAAAACTAAAATTTAAAACAAATTATTATATCCATGACAGGTGTAATTCTCAAATAAACTGTATCTTGAAGTTGGCAGAAGCAGGGGCAATCACAAATAATACCTGTTATACAATAGGTGCTAGGGGAATTTGTTTTAAAATCTAGTTTTGTGGTCAAAGTTTGAAGGGATGTACTTTATATGCAAACTTTGCACTATGAATTATACATAGTGTAAAAAAATGATATATGTCATGGTTCATGCAGGTGATTCTACATCCCTAGATCGGTGGAGATCTGTTAATAAAAATTATAGGTACCGCGAAATTGACTCTGACCTTGAAAATCAGGATCTTTTTTTATCATGACATTTGACTCACTGAAACGAGAAACAGTGTCAACGGAACTATCTCTCAAAAAATGTTTCAAACAATTACAATTTAAACAATTGCAGTGAATAGAGCACATTAAAATAAAAAAATTGGGTCTCGATTTTCGAGTACATGATCAATTTTGCGGTATACTTTTTTTTAACAGATCTACACCGATCCAGGGATCGTGACATATACTTTTTAATTTTTATTTTAAATTTCAACACCTATAAGACTCCAAACTCTATGACACTCAAACACCCATTATGTATTAGGCATTCATGCCACTCATCGCTTTCACTGTTGCATGTCGAATCCAACGATTCCCCCAAACATCACACACATTCATCCATCTGAAGCCCATGAATGTCCCAACAGCGCCAGGTTCCCTACCAAACAATTGCATAACCTTCGATCGCCGCGTTCACTGGAAGCCCAACGAGGAAGTAAACATGACTACCGCAATCTCGATCCTCAGCGGCCGCACGCGAGGGGATCGACCCTGACACTGGAAGGATCGACGGACGCTGGCAATGTCAAAGAAGACTCGCTCCTCAGTAACCGCAGACACGTATTAAGGACGATGCAAAAGTTTGTTCACTCACTTTTAGACGATGTTAAGCAGAGATGGACAACACTTTCTTTTAAATAAAATTTTTATACAGTTAACACGGGCTAACGAACGAATGACGAATAATTCTTTTAACTTTTATTCGGCATTCGAAATTTTATTTAGATAAAAATTTTGCCCATCTCCGATGTTAAGTAAACAAAGGTATCTTTTTTTACTACACCTATCTAGGTACTTGCACGTTTATCAGAAAAATGGCAAAAGGTCATTTTTACTTTTGATGAAGACTTTGGTTCAATAAAGCGAAGGAACATTTACGCCGACCACGACCTAACAAATACGTGGACTCACATTGTCGAAGTCTCTCTTTCATGTCACGGCCTCACGTTGCCCTCGATCGATCTCCCATACTCGCTGGCTGGAACGATGGATCCCGTGTCTAGATCGCGCTCAAACGCTTCTCACACGAGACACTCGATCCGCAGAGGGATCTCACATCACGGCTCGATCGCGGTAACACCGATCCCCGCGCGGCAGCTCCCCCCTGGTGAGAACGGTTCGATCGGACCGATTGGTAACAAAATGCAACGGAACAGGTGGCTGCGGACGAAGCAGGGGAAGGGGGGGGAGGGGGCAGAGGATGCGACACGGTGAGAGGCCGACGCTCGACTGAACGCTCAAGCCGTGGGCATTCCGTTTGAACCAAAATGTTTCGCCCCCCACTGGCTGGTCCCCACCGATGACTACCTGTGCTGGCACAATGAGAACGATTTTGACCAAGTCGGGCTTTCTTTGACCTTTGTGGAGCGCGTTTGCTACAGGCGAATGTACACGGTTACTTTGGGCAAACAAGACGGTTGATTCGACGAAATTGGAAGAATGAAATCGAAGGGGAATGTTTACACGCTCCAATGAAATTGGGCGAACTGGTTCACTTAAAAAGGGCGTGGAAGCAAATGTATGATAATTGTTCGCTGAAATAATTTCTGAATATTTAACGGCAATGTGTGTTCTTGTACATTTTATTCTTGATATTCCAAAGTAATTGATGGTTTTTTATATACAGTGGTTTACACCCATAATCGTACATTCTTTAAAGTCGCATAAAATTTTCAAAATTGGTCCAAACGACTGGAGTTTTTTTTAAAAGTTAGAAATAAAGGTTGTTTTGTTTTGTGCTATTTTTTTTGCTATTCCGATGAATTGCACTTTTTTTCAAAACGGCGTAACACGTCACTTAGCAAACTAATCCTTCAGGCTTCTAAAAAAAAAACTCAAGTCGTTTGGACGGTAATTATTTAGAAGTTTTCCATCCTCACCGAATTCAATGATTTTTGGATATGTTGTCGGGGGCACGATTCTGAACAACTTTTTCCTATACATGTTACTGCCGCTCGACCTTCGTTTCCGAGATATTTGCGAAAAACTTCTGCAAAGCATTCCACTTTCCAACTTGTCCCGGGTATTAGTAGGGGAGAGACTTGCAGGTTGCCACCCCTGCTGTATTTCGACTTTCTAGCAGTGTCATAACCTGAACTCTGACTCAAATCGACGTTAAAAGAGTAGATGTCACTATTTATTAACCTCTGGAGCGGACAGACGCAATAACACTGTGTTTTCTGAGCGAAGGGTAATATAGTGTTTGTCAAGTAATTGAACTATTGAAATTGTGTGTTTTCCCTGTGCTCGTAAATTGAACATTTTCATCGACAATTCAAGATAACTATTCGTACTGTGTTGTTTTTTTCATCTAATTTACATATGCCAAACAGATTTCCAAACATATCATGAATTGACAATTTTTTTCTCATATTTTCCAAAAATGCGTCGGAATGCAAGTTGCCACCTTTTTTGGCTTGCAGGTTGCCACCTCTCTCTTTCCCGCTTGTTTACACTCAAATGTCATTTTTCGTGATTATGTGATGTTTAATATTGTCATTGAGTTTGAAAGAAAAGAAAAAAAAGAAAGAGAAGAAGGAAGCCATCGCTGAAAACAAGAAGCGCAAAGTTTCACCGAAGAAACGAACCCCTGCAAATAATAAAAAAAAGGCCACTGTATAATATAATTTATTAATAAAATTTAATAAATTTTGAAAAGTTTTCTGAATCAGGTTTTTACTTGAGTTTTTTTACACTTTCAGCAATTTTTCTAGGGGGTGGCAACCTGCAAGCCAAAATTTCAAGGAGTCAATTTTAGATACTTTCGATAATTTGCAGTATAAATTTTCTTTTTCGAGAGTTTACATGATTTGTAGCTCAGGATTGTAGCTTTACCCTTCCTCTTTCCAACTTATACCATAAATCATCGATACGTTAATTTTATGACGAGTTATGATAAAAAAAGCTAAGGGGTGGCAACCTACAAGCCTCTCCCCTATTGGTTGGGGCTAGATTAGTGCGGGGGGCGCTTTTTCATGTAAAACATGGTAGCGAACCGATGTGAGTTTAGAGATTTGAACCAGAAACTTGCGGACGCCCGTCAACATCCCGACTCACATCGATTCGCTACCATTCTTTACGCGCCCGCGAGCATCCACCCCCCTAATCTAGCCCTAACCAATACTAATACCCGGGACAAGTTGAAAAGTGAAATTCGTTGCGTCGGAATACCTAAGTCAAAAGAAGTTTTTCGCAAATATCTCGTAAACAAAGGTCAGCTTCGTCATTTGTTTTGTCCCATGCTGGCGCATCTCATACGCTGCCACGGACACGTACTGTAGGTAGGTATACGGCAGAATACATTGTATAGTAGTAGCATCAGTTTTTCGCGAATATCTCGGAAACGAAGGTATAGCGGCGGTAACATGTATAGGAAAAAGTTGTTCAGAATCGTGTCCCCAACAACATATCCAAAAATCATTGAAATCGGTGAGGATGGAAAACTTCTAAATAGTTACCCAAATTATTTATAATATTCTTATTGCCTTTAAAAACGATTTTGTGGAGAAAAACAGCAAGCTCTCCTTACAAACACCACATTGCCGTCACTGAAATAAAGCTTTCAATGTTCGAGATGTGTGTTCGCACGTGTTCAATTTGGAATTTGACCAACAGTAGAATCTCTGTCGATTTCTTTCAATGTTCAATTTAGTTGAACACTTTGATTGAATGGTAATTCACACTGTCCACTTTGCTTTCAATTCTGCTGAATCAACCGCATTGTTCAACCAAAGTGAACCGTGTAAATTTGGTTTAAGCGGTGTTTTCAATCGGGAGGAATGTGGCGCCAAGTTTTCAGGGTGTCTTTGGGGTTCGTTTGTTTGCTTATTTGGTGGAGTATGACTATGGCGATTTCAGAAGGGGAATGGGTTTTCTTGGAGTTTTGAGAGTATGTACAGGGTGATCCATTTAAATAAGGCCACCTAAATATGTGACTTCCAATTGTGACGGTACAAAAATATTTGATATGCTAGTTGAGTGGTACCAAGGGACCAATATGCTGCAAGAATATTTTTTTCAAAGTAATTTTTTCCGGAGTTTTCAAATTTCAACTGAATTGGTCCACTAGTAATTGAGAAATATTGGTTACCGTTTTTAAAAATAACATTTTGAGACATTCGTTATTATATATTCAATCTTCTTAGTTTTCGAATTATATGAGATATTTTTTGGGATGGGGCACCTTTACTCCTCGTAGACTCGGTTGTACTGTTGCTAAATTAATAGAATGTTAATAGCAACCTTGTGGCTTCGGTTTCACATTACTTACTTTGCAACATTAAAGAAGGAATACAGAATCGAGGACTATTATCGAAAATCGGGGATAAATAATTATACTAGCTTACAAAATAAAAAAAATTGCGCACCAGCTGCCACAATCTTTTTCTTACGCAAAATGGCTCACTGATTCCAAAAAAGGTCTAAACAAATTCTATCCATAGGTTTTCGAGATATCGCCAGGTGAACTTTTTACCTCTCTGTCAAAAAGGTGGTCCCACTTAATTGTGAATATCTCGTGTCGCGAATGACCGATATGGTTGAAAATTATTTCAAATTAAAGATAATTGAATCATCAACAAATGTACCTCCCAAATATTTTAAATCGGTTCAGTAGATCGGGTGAAATCGATGTAAATATGTGAAAGAAGTCATTTTTTCGACCGAAATTGAACCGAATTTCAATAGAAAAAATTTTGAACCTAAGTTTCGGGATCAGCTGGCCATTTTACATAAGAAAAAGATAGTGGCATCTGCCGCGCAAAATGGCTGTAAACTGGTGTTACCTTAACCCTTTAGCACCTAGATCCCGTTGAAGGAAAAATACCCCGTTTTCTTTTTACCGTTAAAAATGGTCTGAATTTTTATATTTTTATATAAAAAAAATCTCTTTTTTTCACAGAGCTTAAAATGCATAAAACACATGAATACAGGATTCAAGTAGGTCCATCCTTCTTCAATGAATAAAACTACTCTAAACATGTACTAGTTAATCTGGTGCAAACTGCGAAACAGCAAAGAAAGGGGAATACAGACATGTGATACCTCAGACGCTAAAGGGTTAAATTCAGAATGAGGGACAAAATTGGGGATAAAGATTACCGATTACACAAAACGTGTTCCGAGGACTATTCCCGGAAATTGGGAACAATTGGTCAGCTTATTGTTAGCCCAGGGGCGCCAAATCTCCAACTCCGGCCCTGCCTAGAACAGTGCGCGTCCAGATCGCGAACTTCCTCACAGGAGACGCGCGCTGTCTTCGATAGGATGTTACGGTCGTAAATTACGGGGTTTGCCGATCTTTCGCGCAGTGATTTACCGGGGACGTATGAAAGCGGCCGCCAAGGTGAAAGAAGCACGCGTGCATAATGACAGTGAAAGGAAAGGTGGCTTCGCCGTTGGTCGCCCAGCAAACCCGCCGCTATTATTCCGTCGGGGGGCGCCCGCCGCCAGGAACCGACTGCGGGAAATGCTCGTCTGTTTCGGAAAGGCCGCGGTTTTTCCGGGAAGCGAGGAAAATTATCGGCGTGGGCCGTCGCCCGCAGCAGCAACGCTGTAATTACGTCGAAATGGGCAATTTCCGTGTTAACAAAGTCAGGGGGCAGACGGTCCCATTCGACTGGCAGACGCATGAGGAATGAAAGTGAGTGTCTCCGCGGCGCAATGTCGATGGTTTCATGTGGGAACGGCGGCTCCTCGGCGCGATGGGAACTCGCAGTCTAGTAGATAGTCTCGTTTTTACTTCCTGCACGACGGGGAACGTCATGGTAGAGAGGAGAAGCGCGTGGGCATTCTTATCTTTACGGTGGGTTAGTCCTCTGCGAGGTAGAAATTAAGTACTTACCTGTTGCGAATAAAACTGTCTGGTCTTTTCGAGGCAAATTTTTGTGCCTTCTCGCGTCATTGTTTGCATACCTAGCGGAAGGAAGAGTAGTACAGTGTATGGTAAATCCGGGAGACGCGGTCGGGCCGGAGAGTTGGAGGAGTCGCTATATACGTAAAAATGCGTTAAAGTTCAGACCAATTACTTCTCTAGAAGCCAAACAGTTGAATGAATAGCGACATTTCACTCCCTTCTGTGATTTCTGGATTTATAGGCTATAAAAGGTCAATTTCATTACATTTAACTTCTTTTGTCAAACAGCGGTGAACAGAATTGTATTTAAAATATACTTCTAAGTTTATTTTCGTTTAATGTTTGTGATAATAAGATAGTAGAGATATTGTGGGACAATGGAGCTAAAGTATTTGGCCATATTAACTCTTTCCTTCAAAGCTAACGTGAAGACCATCTCTCGCTGCGGAAAGGAGAGATGGTCGAGTTATGATTTTTTTTTATTTTTGTTTATATTTTCTTTTTATTATTGTTTTTGTTTATTGTTTATTTATTCAGTTTTGTATTCATTTGCCTTACTAATCGCCAGTAAGTAGTTCACTTTTTCTTTGATGTGTTCTTTACTTGTTTAGCGTAAACATATTAAATATCAATGAATCTGTAGTTGTATTCACTCATAAATAATTTTACTTTATCCTTTGTTAATTTTCCATGAATAATTATGTGAGTGTTCTCTGCCAACGACGAAAACCATTTCTCCCGGCACCTAGGGAGAGGTGGTCAGATGTCATGACTTCAGTTTGCAATCCGATGTAGAGTAAATATTGTCTTAAAGCAAATATCGACCAGTTTTTCTGAATCAGCATAAAATTCTGAACATATAGGTTTGTTCTGATAAAATGAGTAATTTCTATATTAGTTTTATTATCCATTTTATATTAGGTCGACCGCGTCTCCCGGATTTACCCTAGTCTGTGCGCGTCTGGTTCATGAGCAGCCTAAGGTCGGGTTCAGATATATTGGCCGGTGAGTTCGTTTTCGCGAGCAGCGCGCGAGGAGAAATCAGCCACCACCACCTGACGACCGTGGATTGGCAGTTGAAGTTGCTTGGCCCCCGAAGGTGGTGGGGTAACGGGAACGCTGCTCAACTCCGCCTGAACGAAGCCGTGTGGCTGTTGTTTATTCTAATCCACCGCGCCACGACCAGGCGTAGCCCGAGAGAGAGTGAGAACGTAGAGCAAAGGAGCACCGAGGCAGGCAAACGGTGTGGTGAGAAAATACCCCTCACGAAACTCAACGGCCAATATATCTGAACCCGACCTTAGGAAAACAGATGCATGCTTCTCCATAAGAGCGGTGCTTAGGATTGGGCCGCCGCGGCGAATCGCGTCGAGAAAATCCTACCTTTAGGTATAGGAAATACCATTTGCGGCTCGCGACTGCGACTGGCGACGAGATTCTCGAGATTTCATGGTAACGTTCGTTTCTTTAAATGGAATTATATGTTTTTATTCAGATGTACGTGTAACCTGTTCCGTGATGAATTCATCGACCTGTAATATGTCGGTGTTTCAAGGTCATTCAAGGCCATTTATTGCCGTTCAAAACTCACCTTCAAATTTCAAAGGCACGTCCACCTAGATTTGTGACCACCACAAAACGTCCCCTCCGGAACAAAGTAAAGTTTACTTGAAAAATTTTGCAATAGTTTAGGAGATATTTGCGTGGTTCACTTCAAATAGAACACCCTGTATAATATGTACATTGTACTCGGGTTACACTATCGGGCGCGCTATCTGGCGAAATAAAATTTATTATCTTGTTTTAATGAATATTAGGTTTTGCCACGATTGCTATTGCAATTTTGCATTAACGAGACACTTTCTTCTCCCAGAGAAACTAGTATACGGAGGGTTTAAGAAGACTTCACACAGTTTGTATTTTTATAAGTTGAACATAAATGTCCTCACGGAAATGTTAGGTATGATGAAAGGTTGTTGACATTTTGCTTGTCTCCATTTGTGGAAAGTTTCCTGCAGTGATTGAACAATCAGTCATAAGTTAATTATAAATTAGATTACAAAATACTTGTGATGGAAAAGTCAAAGACAATATGTGGTTAATTGCCCTCAATTATGACAAAACAGTAGAAAATAAAACTACACATGGGTAAAGTAATTAAAGTCAATTTGAGTAGGAAAAAATGGTTTAAATATTATGTTGAGAGATTTAGTGTTGTTGCATTCAATATTCTCGAATCTTCCTTGTGGATAAAGTTGGTTTTCAATTAATAGGATCTGAAATCTTTTAATATCATGCAATTAACATATATATAGGGTGTCCCATCCAACTTCATTAATCTTTCCATCATCAGATTTCTTTCTATCATTAATCTCTCATTCACTATTTGCATCAATTACCAAAATTTTATGAGTATTTGTACTTAGGGTCACGTAAAGGTCATAGTATTATAGGTCGTTGGATTCGTTTTGACCCTAGGTAACGCCATGATAATAAAAGTATATAGTCCTATTTAAAAAAACTTCGCTGACCTTGAAATTTCGAAAAATATTACCTTGAGAAAAATTGGTTGTATATCATAATATTCGTCCCTTTGAACCAAATAGTGTTTTCCTCTAATATTTTATCCTATCACCAGAAATAAGCGACATATTTAAAATGCTCAGGTTATATGGGGCAGCCTGTATAATGAGTAAGATGTAGGTAGTCGACAAAGATTTTAATTTAAACATTCGCAATTATACTATGCATATAGTCTCTGATTTAAACACTATATGTATTCATATTTTGAAATGTTACCCAGTTTTTTGTTTAGTGTTGTAACGCTTTAATTTTCCCACCCTGTATATGATCCTAATATTCACACCAAGGCGAACTTAATACCATCATGAATTATAGAATTGGATCTTGGAAAAACATATTGCAGAAAAATGCATCGCAGTGTATTATAAAAAAATGCTTTTTATTTATCTAAAAGGAAATAATACAATACGTGAGAAGACTGTAAAAATAGTTACCTATTTTTCGTCTATGTCTAATTTATTTCTGGAATACATTATCAAAAACTAATTTAATGGTCACTTAAAGCCGTCGTTATATCAGTCGACTATAGCAACAATGAAATAGAATTCTGTGACTTCACACTATGAATTCTGAAAACTTTGAATAAATTATTATTTTATACTGGTGCTCACAAATTTTTATCTAAGGCTCAGATAAATTCAAATATAAACAATAAATAAATATGCTTGCATTTGGCTACCAATTTTATTTGAATTTATAAGATTATTGAGCCATTAATATTTTTATTTATTACATAATTTCTGAGATATGCTACCAATGGCACGTTAAATGTTTGATTAGAAATGCAGGAATGGCCACGTCCTTACGCAGAAACCACATTAACGTCAACATGTTGGCAGTTCTCCACCGTTAATAATTTTTGCTCGTTGGCAATTAGAGTTTTCGTTGCGTCAGGGCAGACAGTCACCCTAAAAAAGAAAATAATTAAGTTATAGATAGGATTCCATAGTAATCATTTTAGAAAATAGAAATACTTAGAAAGTTCTAGCAATACGATTGGAAAATTGGAAAATGACTTTACCTCTGCTATTTGCAATTATGTATATTTATTATTTAATTAATTCTCTGGAGGAAAAGAGAAAGACGTTTTTCTTTCGGAATGATATTTCTTAAATTCGTAGCAGTGATATCGTACGGTAACTGCGTAAAAATAATTACACTTGTTTACAGCCATTTTGCGCAGCAGATGTCACTATTTTTTTCTTATGTAAAATGGCCCGTTGATTTCGAAAATAAGGTCCAAAAAATAATCTATGGATAAGTTTTCAAGATATCAACAGGTGAACTTGTTACCTGTTTGTCAAAAAGGTGGTCCCACTTAATTGCGAATATCTCGTCTTGCGAATGCCCGATTGGGTAGAAAATTATATCAAATTAAAGATAATTGAATTACCAACAAATGTACCTGACAAAATTTTCGAATTGGTTCAATAGTTCGGGTGAAATCGATGTAAATATGTGAAAAAGGTCATCTTTTTCGACCGAAATTGAGATCAACAATTCATTTAAAATCATCTGGGAAAAATCGAAATCGCAAAAATGGGCCCAGTTTCTCATTTCTTACGTTGAGTCTGCACTTTTACGAAGAAAACAAGCTGCTACTAAAGAACATCTATGGATAAATACCGAAGCTAAAGACAATTGTGTGAAATCATCAATCCTTAAGTCGATAATTATTTTTACGTAGTTTTGTAGATATGAAGAAAAAAATGCAACTTTTGTTTAAACTTCTTTTCGGTATCTCACACCGTTTTCGGGATATTCCACGAAAAAGATAATTCTGGATTTTTGTTAAAGGGTGATTTTTTCCCTAAAACCGCACTATGGCACCAATAAAAAAATAGGTTTGTATTACAGATGCACTACTCTACTTGCACACAATGTTGCATAATGGGGTTGCCTATACACGGTGTAACAAAAACGTTTCCATTTCTTTAAAGGGGTGATATGTGGGGTGATCGCAAACAACTTTTTCCTTAGCGAAAATATTGTCCGAAGCTTCGTTAACGAGATATTAACAAAAAATCCCGACCAATCAGTATAACTTCCCTTGCGAATGAGGTTACCCCCTTAATATCTTTGATTGTGAGTTTGCCTTAGTCCTTTGACATTAATCTTTGAGCGTCGTAAGACTTAAGATGAGAAGAAAAGCTCCTGAGATGAGATTAAACTAATATAAAAGTGACGGTTCTGTTGGAGCCTGCGCATTCGAGGTCTCACTAGTGCTCAGGGTACTTACACCTCCGCAAACCTTGAGCAACGTTACCTCAACATAACCCCGAAATACGTACCCATGGGAAGACTCCAAACTGTCGATGGTCAACGAGTCGACGTAAACACGCGGGGTGTGAAGGAGTCGCCACGTGAGAGGATTAAAAACGGAGGCTTGATACTCCCAAGAGATTTCGACTGCATCTGGTTTGCCAACCACGTCACCGGCTAGCACAACTGTGTAAGTGCTGCCTGGCTCGTAGTACTTCGAATAGGAGCTTAGTTGCATCCTCTCTGTTTTCATCTTGCTCTCGCCGATCACACGGATCACGAACGTGCCGACCTCGCCACCATGATCCAGGCTCTCATTCGTCTTCGAGATGTTTATCGTCACTTTGTAGTGGCCCTCTATAATCGTGGAAACAGGGAACGAAACGAGGTGAATGGGTTTCCTGGTTGGAATCGAAACGATGTTTAATTTGGTCACTGGGTAGGAGTTAACTAAGCCTAGGGTTAAGAAACGGACGGTTCAATCAAACACGGTCGGTGCATAGGTCCATTTAATCCTACGGTACTTAGCCTACTGCACTTATTTTAGACAACGTTATTTTTCTTAAAGCATTTCATTCTTTAGATTTTTGAGAATTTCTCTACTACTATTTACTAATGAACTCGGCAATGTTATCCTTGAGTCAAGAAAGACCCAGGTACCGCCAGCCGAGGGTTAACTTATTTAAAAGTACTTTGGGCTAATATAGTTTTTTTCAGGATTACTGTTCAATTTTAATGGTGGATCACTTCTCAGTTCTCTGTGGTATTCAGTACTTTAAAGACTGCAAGATGGTATACAACTTTGAGATTAAATAGAAACGTCATTGAGGTCGCTAGATAATGTTTCTTTTAACTTTGGCTTTTACTGTTCTTTTATCTTTTGAATTGTTCAAAAAGGGTGATGATTGCTTTGTCTTTCGAACAGTAGGTATGTACAATGTACATTGAACATCAAACATAGAAAGTATCAACAATTATACAATTCATAATCAGTGGATGATACACAGTAGAACTCCATTCACCTGAATTATTGTTTTCACTTCCAAATTCTCGTTTTTACTGCATTAGTTTTCTGTAACGCATTATGAAAAATGGTTAATTTGCATATTATCTCTGTACATCAGGGGCGTGCGGTTACCCGACTTTTCGGGCTCGGGACGGACCGGCAACTTTCGGGCGGGATCGGGCGGGGTCCCGATACTTTCGTATGGCTCAAGATCCCGACAGTTTCGGGATCCCCAGGCTCGATTCGGGCTACAAGCATAGCCGCCACGAGCGGGCAATTTGATTTCAGGTCGGCTCGGCAAAGCTCGGACGCGATCGGACGATATCGTTACCAGTAATAGATTAAAATTATTACCCGAGAACATAGAAAAATTCTGTTTCTTACACGTTAATTTGAAATAATAAAATATTCGCCTCCTGTATATTGTTGTTACTATGAATCATCCAGGAAATATTCTTTTTTGTATGCTTATAGTTCGTACGTTTTCTATTTTAAATCTCAACCTATCCCGATAAAGATAATACCCTATATATTCCCTTTACATAAAGTACTAAGTATGAAGTATATTTAATGAAGAATTTAAAATATTGTCGATATAAAAATAGTCTTCTTCCCAAGTTCTGAACATGATATTTATTTAAGTACGTATATGGACATATTCAATATTCACAGACTATTTGGTAGCAATGAAAATACATATATATGTAAATAAATAATAATATACAAATTATGATTCAACAGGAGACAGAAAGGTAAAAACTTATCACTCTGGTATCGATATAAATGATATACATAATTCTTTCCGTCTCGGTCCCCTCGTAATAGCTGGCTTTCGAGCTGATCGCGTCCGAGCCGTTTTGCCGCGCCGACCTGAAATCAAATTGCCCGCTCATGACGGTGATGCTAGTAGCCCGAAACGAGTTTCGGGATCCCGAAACTGTCGGGATCTCGAGCAATACGAAAATATCGGGACCCCGCCCGATCCCGCCCTAAATTTTCCGACCCGTCCCGAGGGCCGGGAACCCGAGCCTCTGGACCAGGCCTGCCCCATCGGGTGCAAATACCTCCTGAATTTATGGGACCTGGGTAACAGCCGAGCGCGGGACTGTTCCATTGCTACTCGTTGCGAAATTTGTGAGAGAACTGCATGAGTGTGCGTCCATGTAGAAGAGGTCTTCGGATCCAAGCAATAGGCTCGTGGTACGAGCCTACATGGACAGCCGCACACTCATGCAGTTCTCCCACAACCCATGCTGTGGTTAGCAACATAACCAGTCCCGCGCTCCGCTGTTGCCCGGGTCCCAGAAATTCAGGAGGTATTTGCACCCGATGGGGCAGGCCTGCTCTGGACGATCGGCACACTCCTACTGTACACTATTAAGGGGGAACACCACTGTGATGGCCGGAAAAGTAAGCCATTTTTAAGAATTTTATTCAGGACTAATTTACAGTTTACATAGAAAATTTTTATTACCTACCTTTAGTACGCTGTCTTAAGAGGCTATACAAAAAAAATAAATAGAAAAACATCCATAAATTTCAATATATTCATTAATCTTCTATAACCCCCCCCCCCCCTCCCACGCGAGCTGGTCGAATGTGTAACTATGGAACAGCTGGCCCGAAATCAAATTGAATTTTTTTTATAATCTATATGAGTGTAGTTTCCATTGCACGTACGGAATTTTTTATTGAAAACCAACTTTTTGAAATACGCTCGAAAAACTGTCCATCTTATTCGCTGATTTTCGAAACTTTTCTTCTAAAGCGCACCATTTTTACACAAATAATTTGTTTAAAAAATCGGTACGTACCACGGAAACTACACTCATATAGTTTATAAAAAAAAATGAAATTTGATTTCAGACCTGCTGTTCCATAGTTACACATTCGACCAGCTCGCGTGGGGGGGGGGGGGGGGGGGGGGAGTCTAGAAGATTAATTAATGTATAAAAATTTATGGATGTTTTTCTATTTATTTTTTTTGTATAGTCTCTTAAGACAGCGTACTAAAGGTAGGTAATCAAAATTTTCGATGAAAACTAAAATATTTCCGAAAAAAGTTCTTAAAAATGACTTACTTTTCCAGCCGTCACAGTGGTGTTCACTCTTAATGAAAACAGTTTTCGTTAGTGTATCACTGGTTTGTATAAAGTTATTGCAAAAACTGTATATAAATTCTACTCCTTGCATGATTAATAAATTCTGTAGAATTTACTGCTAAACCGTTACCATGCAAATTATTTTCATCTTTATTCGTGTATAGAAATGAACTTCAATCATGAAGATAACTATCACTAATCTGAACAATAAATCAAGAGAATCACGATTGACACACGGATTGTCAAGAGATTATATTTCTCAGAATCACATCTACAAATAAAGACTTTATACAATATTAATTTACAAAAGATTTAAATAGTCTTAACTCAACTTTGTAGCTATGAACTAGAGCTGTAATTATTCGAATATTTGAATACTTTCGAATACGAATAATTTCTTCGAATATTCGAATACTCTTAATAATTCAGTATTCGAATTCTCTGATATTCGAATATTCGGGTATCCTTAGATATTCAAATATTCGTTACAACTAGAGCTCTTACTTTTTGACCCGACGGGTACCCGGGTACCCGGATATTACCCGGGATAACTTCAAGCAATTGAATGTAGTATTGTCTGTGATTGTCTGTGGTGCAGTCTGATGTTAGCCAAATATGATCGAACAATACTACTTTCAATGGCTTGAAGTTGTTTCGGGTAGACGGGTACCCGACGGGTAGAAAAGTAAGAGCTCTAGTTACAACCCGAGTTTGTTTGTAATTATTCGAATAATTCCAATAATTTCGAATACGAATAATTTCTTCGAATATTCGAATATTCGAATACTCCTAATTCTTCGAATACTCCTAATTCTTCGAATATATTCGAATATTCGAATTTCAAATTCAAATTTTCTGATATTCGAATACTTGAATTTCAAATTCGAATTTTCTGGTATTCGAATATTCGAATAATTACAGGCCTATAAGTATATTCGAATACTTGAATTATTCGTATGGTCGTTACAGCCCTACCCCAGAAACTCCCACTCTCCGAATCAAGAAATATGCAACTGATAATAGGAAGAAACAGTGAACTAAGCTGAATTATCTTATCTCGTAATGTGCCCGGGTAGATGTAGTTCTGCTATATTAAAAAAGAACTGTAAAAGCTTACTAACTGCAAAATGGCTTTGCCGATCCCGTCATTAAGAAAACGGAGGCGTGATAATTTCCTGGTTGAGCGTCCAGTCCGAATCTTGGGCAATATTGGTTGACGCAGTCGAAACAACTGCCTTCCAGAAACTTGTCCCAAGAGGAGCATGGGATCGCCAAGAATGGGCAATTTGTATTGATGCTGTCTATGAAGTATTCGTAGCTACGGATGTGATTGCAGCCGAGAAATCTCTTGATTCCTGAAATAGAAGTCAAGTGGGCGTTTTTTAGATTGAACATTCAATTTTTCGTTTTATCTTTTACTGCGATGAATTTGGGTAATATTCATTTAGTATCACTTCCTTCCAGCTGAGGTTTTTAAATAAAACTGGAAATGGTTCGAAGAGGGAAGAAGTGAGCTCCGATTTAATCTGAGCGTTGCCTAACCTCTTAACTTGGGAAAACGAGTCACCTCGTCACTTGAAAATTCCTCCACTTGAATGAAACAAATAATTGCTTTGGAAAAGTTTAATAATTACATTTCTGCGGGAGAAGAAAATACACTTTCGTGCCATACGTAACAGTTTTGACAGTTTGAAGCAGTAGCGCACCCAGGATTTAATCTTGAGGGGAGTCGCATAATATTGAAAAGGAAAAAGAAAAAGGAGATTAATGAAGTAATTCTACTACTGAAGTAATTCAAGAGCTTTGTAAAAAGAAAAGAAAACACAGTATTTTATTCTTTAAATATATTTTTATAATCACCTAATGAATTTTATTATAAGGTATTACAATGAATTTTATTATTATTAATCTCCTATTTCCCTTTCCTTTGGAGGGTGCCAAGACCCCCCCCCCCTCCCCCCTCTGAGTGTCCCACTGGTTTGAAACATATTTTAGAAAAACACTGAGGATGTTTCTGACTGAGAAATGACCCCTAACCCAAATAAGAGTTTAAGCTGATAAACACTGAAAAAGGTCAGTTTTTCATTAATCTTTTGCTAAAGTACTACAGGGTTATCCACTGAAGACTGGCGGCGCTCGCGCGAGTACAAATGAGAGCGGCAACAACGTCACACGCATACTTACTACTGCAATCATATGTCGATACATTCGCCATCTATGGGCTGTTGCTAAAACTGTAAGTCCCTGTATAGGTCCTACACAAACCTATACTTTTAGCAACAGCCCATAGATGGCGGATGTATCGACATATGATTGTAGTAGTAAGTATGTGTGTGACGTTGTTGCCGTTCTCATTTGTACTCGCGCGAGCGCCGCCAGTCTTCAGTGGATAACCCAGTATGGATAGTAGTTTCTAAATAGTAACATATTGAAATCCGATAAACCAAATTTCGCTTAATTCGTGTTCCCAATAATTCCAGTTGGTCTGGATTTCGTTGAGATTGGATAATCGAAACTCCACTCTATTTAGAAAATATATAAGGTATCTTATTTGTCATTGACGTGTTAAGTACCTATCTCCGTTGTTTCTGAAAGAGAGCAGAAACAATGAAACAAAAACAAAACGATTCAACAGAGCAAGTATATTAATAGAGAAAGTCATTCTCAAGGTTACATGGAAGGCAGTGCTATTTTTTTAAATGAAATCATGTATCTCTGTGTGTGCAAAGTTGTAGTCACCGTTGAAAAATGTTCAACGGCCCAGAGCAATATTCATTCTTTTTCTATCAGGCACTAAATCGTTGAAGTTACCAGCCCTTTAAGGAGGTTCGATACCGGAGAAAAAATAATGAGAAATCTTTGAAAAGTGTTTTAATCTAATGTTCAAAGTGTAGTGCGCATTGTGTTAAAGTTTCAAGTCGATTGACCGCACGGTTTTTGAAAAAATTGAAATCAAAGTTGCGCTCTTATACACAGGCTGTTATGGGAGAAGCGATAAAATTCCTATAAAATGTTACACAGAGTCCTTAAAAATAATGAGAAAGACCTAAAAAATGTTGCAATGAAAAGCTTAAATATTCCTATGAAATTCAAAAAAAGAAAATCGGTCATGTACCGTACGGTTTATTAGATAATTGAATAAATAGACAGTAATGTGCTCGTATTTTTGGAACTGGCTGAAGGAACTGTTTGAAACGTGGCAACACTGTACGCCGCGTAGTCATCTATACAATGTATATTTGTATAAAGCATACAGTAGAAATTGGAAGAAACACTACCAAGCTGTAGATGGAAAGAGAAAAGAAGATGGACGCAAAGCAACGTTGCCGCATTTCACTCACATATTTTACGCTACTTTTAATGAAAATATTGTGTTTCTAGCTGCATTACACATACCTTTTGTTTAATTGAATTCCAAAACAAGCTGTGTAGTAATAATTTCATTAGGAATAGACATGTAAGTAACATTTTTGTCTACATAATTTTTTTTCATCTAAGATTGGTATCACTGCAGAGCTCCCATGTACTTATAAACATAGGCATACCCCTCGCGCCGCCTGCCCCGCAAGAGAGGTATCGAACCTCCTTAAAATACTTTAGCATGTGTAAAAAATTTATATATAATATTCTATAAAAAAGAGGTATTATTTTTCTGTTTGTTTTCTAAATTACATATAACAATTTATTGATGTTTTAGTTTTTCTGGTACTTTTATTTGAACCTATAAAATGATGACCATTCAAAATTTCCCGAAGGACTATAAATCATTAAACGTTGACAATGGCAAATTTTGTATAAATTACAGAGTTGTAAACTAACAAAGACAGATGGAAATTTCCTTTAAATATGTGAAATTATAATTCCTCAAAAATAGTACAACTGCTAAAATAATCAACAGTTCGTTAGTAGTCTCTTTTCAAAATTTCCCATCTTTTCCTAAAATTATTACTTTCGTAAACAGTGCACAGTGCAATAAGATACACAAATATATAGAATTCAGTATTCCTACCACGTTACTCTGTCGAAATATCTTTTCTCCTCCAATTACTCATAAGCCCACTTTCCCATTGCTTGCTTAATTAGAAATTAAGAAAATACGAATATTAATAAATTCTAATTAAAGTAAAATTTCTAACTAAGGATTATGAAATAGAAATCTCACCGCGAAAGAAACTCCCACGTTCCATGGTGATGGAATTGAGAACACCCTCGTTGCAGCCAGGCTGATTACGGCCGCCATTTGGGTAGAAATCGATATGCGCCACGGACTGTGTGATGCCGAAGCCACCGCTGATAAAAGGATTGCAATCGGTATGGATGACTGTGACAAATGTAGCGTCCGTTGGATCGAGCCTCACCATGGTCGACGTGTTGCTGAAATGCGGCTCGGCAGGATCGAGGCCTTTTGACAGGGAAACGAAACGTGAGACGTTTGCTGAACGTTGCTGCAACCGCAGGTTGCAATCATTTTTAAACCACTGTCTAGTCGGTTTCTTTTATAATTCGTTACAGGCCCGGCTCGTTCCTGTAGTCAAAATCAAGCAGTTGCCTAAATAGGGCATAAAGTTGACAGGGGGCGCAAAATGGCTTCTTCATTGTTTGCATTTTTCAAAGTAAAGTTTCAAATGAAATATTACAAGTTGTACTATCAGAGGCGGATTCAAGAACCTTTATTGGAGGCGGCGAAATGTGTAAAAGTACATAAGTGCATTTTTGATCCTTCATTTGCAAGATTTAAAATTTGTTTGTAATTTATATTTTAAGTGAACTTCGCGGCTGATTTTCAGAGGCAACGCCTCCTTTCTCCCGCCGCGCATCTTGGCCCTCGCGGCGGCCTAAACTGCGTTCCATATAAGAGCATACCGACGGCCCTACCGATTTGCGACCGATCTGCGCAGCTCCCACGGATCTTACACACGCCATTGGTCGTAGCACTTTCCCTGCTGGTTTACTACCAATCAACAGTGTATCCCTGCACGAAACGAGTATGCTCTAATGTGATACGCAGTGTAGCAGCTTGGAGCACATCAGGGTCGTACCACGTGAAACGCATGTGGCGTATTAGGGCAACATTGTATCAATAGATTTCCACATCGTCCCAGAGAGCACGATTGTCGATGCTGTTTGGTTTTGTCAACGCGCCACGCGCGTTTCATATGGTACGGACCTGAGGTGCTCCAAGCTGCTGGGCCGCACAGTGGCACGACACGTACAAGTTCCCGGACATTGGCGAAAATATGAAGTACCTTTTTTCATTGATATAATTATATGAACATTATCCTTGAGTACCAATGGATACGAAACTATGAAAAAATAAACTTTTTAAATATTTTAAATCCCGAATTTTTAACAGTAAATACGTTCACTTCTGGAGACGGCTGTCATGTGAATGTAAATAATTAGTATTAGAATAATGAAAATAATTTCTATCATCATACTACACATTGGGGTTGATTGTTAAGAAGTTATTTATGTGAAAAAACCCAAAATTTAATGATTTTATTTATGTTTTTCAACCTGTCAAAAAAATTGGTTTTTTGTTGATATAAAAAAATGTCCAAAATTGTCCAAAAAAATTTTTATACCCATATAATCACTAAGCATTCTAGTTTTAGAAAATCCAAACTCCAGCTGCGCCAACTTGCGACATTGAGCAGAATTAATAATATTGTGTACGCATGTGGAACGAAACGAGTAAATATGTAGGTATCTACACTGCATTCCACATTAGAGCATACCGATTTCGCGCAGGCACGACCCTCAGGAGGCGTTGGCACGCTCGACTCCCCACTTAACCGCCTATGTTTTTCTCCGCCGCACGGCCCTCTACTCTCTCTGTTAAGTTTTCGTGCACTGTTTACGTTGACAACGGCCAGGTCTCGCGTTATTCCTTGGAAATTACCACGACCAATCGCATGCGGTTCAAACTGTGGGTAGTAGTGGGAGCTGCGCAGATCGGTCGCAAATCGGTAGGGGCGTCGGTATGCTCTTATATGGAATGCAGTGTACAGTAGATTGGATTCGTTGCCCGGAGTGCTCAAAATGGCTCCACGAAACATGTACTATGTATCCTCCCCTCTGTAATATGTGTGGAAGAGAAAAAAAAAGAATGGAAGTAGGGAGAAGAGGGTACCAATAAGTAGGTGCATCTCCCCCGAATCTGAAGTGCATCCCACCCCTCAGGTCTGGGGTTAGATGCACTTTGTCGAAGTTTTTTAGAAAGCGTATTTTAATATTAAAATAATGTTTTTATATATTTAATATGTTATTTTGTGAAAGAGATTGAAATAAACAATCAAACTACATTTACCTAAATTTTCAGTTGTATTTATTTAATACTAACATCGACGCAAAACGAAAGAAATTTTTCTACAGCTGCGGATTTTGTTAAAAAAAAAAAAAGTAGATTGGCTGATGCGACATTAGACGCATTGTGCTTTTTAAAAAACTATTTTAAAACAAAACAGTAATGTTTCACCTTGTTCTCATTTTGTATTAGATAAATTAATTGATCAATTATATTAAATATCTGTTTTTTCATTTACATAAGTTTTGTGTAAGTTAGGCCCCAATAAAAATTTAGATAAATATTATCAACATTATTACAAAAATATAAATTTTGCAATGTTTTTTTAATTTTTTGAGATTTCTCGAGAATTCTCGAGAAATACAATCTGATTTCTCATTTCTCGAGATGCGAAAAATATCGAGAAATCAGGAACACTAGCTCCAGGAGATGAAATATTATTTTCTGCAAAAATGAATATGAGAAAGGAAGGTAAAACAGACAGTGCGCCGAAACGTATAAATTGCTGGGCATTCAAAGTTCTTGTATGTGACCTATCATATCTTTATCAAAATTGGCATAAATATTACACACATAAACTATTTTATTCTTGTCATTTTTTTGTTGATCTTGAACTAATAACCGGTCAAAAAACAGATATCAAAGATAAATACGTATACTGATATTGATAAGAAAAATTGCTTAGAAAATTCTTTCATAATGTTTCCGATGTACTATCCAAATCACTTTGTAGACAGCATACCACATCTACCGACTCTTCAGTACTCCTTTCATTTGTCTTCTCCTTGAGTAACAATATTGTTTCAGAACACACCAGAATGTGATGTAGACACGGACAGTGAAACCGGCAAGCCTTAAAAAGGATCTACATAGAATCAGTATTTATATTTGACAGAAATTCCTACAGATATTGAAAAGTGTGTTTTGTTGTCTCAATTTATGCATAGTATTTTATATAAATATTACGTTTGATCATAATTTCGACTGTCCAAATCGATTTCCAAAACATATATTTCTTTTTCAGAAAATAAGAAAGCGATGCGATGGTTCGTCGTTTATTTATTAAGGTTGAACTAACTTTAATAATAATAACAACCTAGTTTTATGAATTATAGTTCGCTATATCATATTTATATTCATTTCCATAAAGACATCATAAAGACATAATCAATCGGGTACAAGAAAAGGAATGTCTAGCTACACTGCATTCCATATAAGAGCATACCGACGCCCCTACCGATTTGCGACCGATCTGCGCAGCTCCCACTACTACCCACAGTTTGAACCGCATGCGATTGGTCGTGGTAATTTCCAAGGAATAACGCGAGACCTGGCCGTTGTCAACGTAAACAGTGCACGAAAACTTAACAGAGAGAGTAGAGGGCCGTGCGGCGGAGAAAAACATAGGCGGTTAAGTGGGGAGTCGAGCGTGCCAACGCCTCCTGAGGGTCGTGCCTGCGCGAAATCGGTATGCTCTAATGTGGAATGCAGTGTAGATACCTACATATTTACTCGTTTCGTTCCACATGCGTACACAATATTATTAATTCTGCTCAATGTCGCAAGTTGGCGCAGCTGGAGTTTGGATTTTCTAAAACTAGAATGCTTAGTGATTATATGGGTATAAAAATTTTTTTGGACAATTTTGGACATTTTTTTATATCAACAAAAAACCAATTTTTTTGACAGGTTGAAAAACATAAATAAAATCATTAAATTTTGGGTTTTTTCACATAAATAACTTCTTAACAATCAACCCCAATGTGTAGTATGATGATAGAAATTATTTTCATTATTCTAATACTAATTATTTACATTCACATGACAGCCGTCTCCAGAAGTGAACGTATTTACTGTTAAAAATTCGGGATTTAAAATATTTAAAAAGTTTATTTTTTCATAGTTTCGTATCCATTGGTACTCAAGGATAATGTTCATATAATTATATCAATGAAAAAAGGTACTTCATATTTTCGCCAATGTCCGGGAACTTGTACGTGTCGTGCCACTGTGCGGCCCAGCAGCTTGGAGCACCTCAGGTCCGTACCATATGAAACGCGCGTGGCGCGTTGACAAAACCAAACAGCATCGACAATCGTGCTCTCTGGGACGATGTGGAAATCTATTGATACAATGTTGCCCTAATACGCCACATGCGTTTCACGTGGTACGACCCTGATGTGCTCCAAGCTGCTACACTGCGTATCACATTAGAGCATACTCGTTTCGTGCAGGGATACACTGTTGATTGGTAGTAAACCAGCAGGGAAAGTGCTACGACCAATGGCGTGTGTAAGATCCGTGGGAGCTGCGCAGATCGGTCGCAAATCGGTAGGGCCGTCGGTATGCTCTTATATGGAACGCAGTTTAGGCCGCCGCGAGGGCCAAGATGCGCGGCGGGAGAAAGGAGGCGTTGCCTCTGAAAATCAGCCGCGAAGTTCACTTAAAATATAAATTACAAACAAATTTTAAATCTTGCAAATGAAGGATCAAAAATGCACTTATTGCACTAAATTGCTCTTTCACAAAATAACATATTAAATATATAAAAACATTATTTTAATATTAAAATACGCTTTCTAAAAAACTTCGACAAAGTGCATCTAACCCCAGACCTGAGGGGTGGGATGCACTTCAGATTCGGGGGAGATGCACCTACTTATTGGTACCCTCTTCTCCCTACTTCCATTCTTTTTTTTTCTCTTCCACACATATTACAGAGGGGAGGATACATAGTACATGTTTCGTGGAGCCATTTTGAGCACTCCGGGCAACGAATCCAATCTACTGTATACTGCATTCCATATAAGAGCATACGGACGCCCCTACCGATTTGCGACCGATCTGCGCAGCTCCCACTACTACCCACAGTTTGAACCGCATGCGATTGGTCGTGGTAATTTCCAAGGAATAACGCGAGACCTGGCCGTTGTCAACGTAAACAGTGCACGAAAACTTAACAGAGAGAGTAGAGGGCCGTGCGGCGGAGAAAAACATAGGCGGTTAAGTGGGGAGTCGAGCGTGCCAACGCCTCCTGAGGGTCGTGCCTGCGCGAAATCGGTATGCTCTAATGTGGAATGCAGTATAGAAGTGTGTGACGTAGCGTCCCAGCGCGAGGAGTCGAGCGCGCGGCAGTGCGACCGGGAGTGAGCGAGAGGCCGAGCGCGCCGGCGACCGCAGCCGAGAACGACCGAACCGGCCCGAGGCGCGCCGGTCTCGCGACGTATCAAATGACGCTCACTCCCCACGGCGCCGCTAGATCGCGTCGATTTCTCGCTGCTGGGAATTTCCGAGAATCGGGACATAAGCCCCGGCGTCACGGAGCCAAGGCAGTTCGAGTGGGGCTACGGATCCCCACTACCAGCCTGCCTGCCTGTCTGGATGTTGCCCGGTGCACGCGACTGGAGAAATCCGCCGTACCGTCGATCGAACGATCGCACTCTTTCCTCTACCGCTCCGAACCGAGACGCCTGGAAGTTGCCCGGTCACTTTCCTCTACCGCTCCGAACAGAGACGCCTGGAAGTTGCCCGGTCTCTTTCCTCTACCGCGCCGAACAGAGACGCCTGGAAGTTGCCCGGTCTCTTTCCTCTACCGCTCCGAACAGAGACGCCTGGAAGTTGCCCGGTCTCTTTCCTCTACCGCTCCGAACAGAGACGCCTGGAAGTTGCCCGGTCTCTTTCCTCTACCGCTCCGAACAGAGACGCCTGGAAGTTGCCCGGTCTCTTTCCTCTACCGCTCCGAACAGAGACGCCCGGACGCTGCCCGGTCTCTTTCCTCTACCGCTCCGAACAGAGACGCCCGGACGCTGCCCGGTCTCTTTCCTCTACCGCTCCGAACAGAGACGCCTGGAAGCTGCCCGGTCTCTTCCCTCTACCATCCCGAACAGAGACGCCCGGACGCTGCCCGGTCTCTTTTCCTCCACCGCTCCGAACCGAGATGCCTGGACGCTGTCCGGCCTCCACCGCTTCGCGAAGCGACACGTGAAGTACCGCGAGCCGAACCGCGACGGCCCCCCCTCTCACCAAATTGTAGAGCAAGTGTGTAAATAGTGTAAATAGACAGTCGGAAATAAAGGAAGTGATTCATAACGAAAGGAGTTCATCAAACCCTGGCATATCGACTGAGTACCTCCTCCTGAATCCTTCCTCCGGAGGGACGACGGTCACAAGTGGTTGATTTATAATCCTCCAAACATTCATTGCAATTGTCGTCCGAGTCTTCATCAGTCTTGATCGACTTGTTCTTTGTTATATTTTTTGATTTTTCTTTATTACCCTTTTTTGAAATTGTCTTGGATTCTACTTTTTTAGTTTCATGCTTCCTAGGTATAATCTGTGCTGCGTGCGGTCCCGACTGTCTCTTTATGTTTCTCTCAAGTGCCTTTTCTATTTTTTCTTGTTTAACTGCCTTTAATAATTGTCTTTTCTTTATATTTTCTTCACTAGTCAATACATTAGCAACATTTCTCTTAGCACCTTTAGGTGTTGGAACAACAGGAATGGGCATAATTTCTTGTAACGGTTTTGAAGGTGATGGAAAAATAAATGAATTCTGTATGCCTGATGTAGATGCTATTGGACTCGATGGTGTTGTTGAATTTTCTGATATTGAATTATCAGATGTTCTAGTACTTTCAGGTGTTGTTGTTTCTGTAATTTCAGTCAACCTTTGTTGTGCTGCGTAATCAGACACACTGAAAAAGTGGTCTGGAATCGCATGTGTGTCGAAGGGATATATGCCACAGGCTCTAAAGCCAGAAGTAGCATTACGCACCGTAGCTGACTTTTGCCATGCCTTAGACACCAGCTTTCCAACTTCATTCCTTGAAATGTTCCTTTCCTTATTAGAAAGCATCCAATCTTTAGTTGTTTGATTGTAATAGGTTTTAAAAGCATGGAAAAATGATTTATCCAAAGGTTGGAGAGCATTGGTTGTGTGCCCTGGAAGACATAAAATGATAATGTCATTTGCATCGGCAAACTCCAACATATCAGGGTCATTGCAATGTGAAGCATGCCCATCTAGGAGTAAAATACACTTGCCAGGAGATTTCCTTGGCACAAAATGTTCCTTCAACCACAACATAAATATGTCACTATTCATATATGAAGACTTTTGATTCATATAAACTTTAGAACCTGGAGGCAAATCCTTTTCAAACGCTGTCTTTTTATTTTTCCCTTTTATGATGAGTACGGGGGGGGGGGGGCAAAAAATGACCCTCCGCATTGTTGCATGCTACAACAGTCACTGATTCACCCTTCTCTTTTGACGTTACCACATGAACATCCTTACTGGCCTTCCCTGCGATGACACTGCCTGGTTTATTTATTAACTGAATCCCACTCTCATCCATGTTATAAATGCTTTGTGGCATTTTCTCAAGATTATGTTTTACAAGTTCATTGCGAAGAACCTCATAAAATAAAGCCACACTCTGTGTTCGAGATTCGGTAGTTCAGATCTCCGCCACACCCCAACTCACCGCAGCACCTCCTGGACTGCGGAACGCCAAGACCGATCCACAATCGATCGGCCAATCATCTGCGCTCCTCAACCGACGATCATCCACTCAGCGCATCGCGTGAAACGGTTTCAGCCGGTTGTAGAATACGCGTAGCAAATCACAGTTCAACACATCTTTGGCTCAACCAATCAGATTTCCCCACGTCGGTCGATCGTCGAGAATGTTCGAGACGACCCGTACAGGAAGTCGGACTGTCCAACGGTCTTCATTCTTGTTCACGCAGAGTACATGAGTAGACGCGTAAAAACGTTTAACACGTAACTCGTGAATATTCTCATATATCTCATTCTCAGTAGTGCTCACAGTTCTCATCAAGCTATTCTTCGCTCACTTCGTCTCATTTTCGATCTCAATTGCACGCGTAATCGATTGTGGATCGTGGTGCGACCGCGTGGTCATTGTGCGGGGTAACTCTCAGCGAGAGTTTTTTATTGTACAGCACAACGTGCTTTCTCTCACCGCTCACCCTTTTATTGACCGTGACTCACTCCGCGAGTGTAGCAAAAATAAATACGAACATTGTACATTTCTCATTATCACTGTGCTGTTCATTTGTGCATAACTTTAAAACCGGTATCCGCTCAGCTCACGTGGCCAACGGTCAGACTTTCAAACATTTATTTTGGTCCTTCGAGCCGGATCGTGTGTGCAAAGTTCAGTTCAGTGACTCTCCCTCAAGGTTCTCATTCTCAGTGCTCACCATGATTGACGTAGAGATTGACACCTCCAGGTCGGACGAAGAGGCGACGCCCAATTCACCGACTCCGCCAGCAACGCACAGCTCAAATGCAACCCTCCAGGTTCCCACGGAGCCGCCCACTCAACGTGTTGGCAAGACGAGGTCCACATCTCCGTCAACGATACCGTCGCCTCTCATTATAAAGGCACAGTCTCAGGTGTGTCGGTTCGAATCTCTTCAAGAGTTGCAGGCTGACATCCCGGAGGATGCCGAGTCGACATCCCCCGAAGAGATGCAGGTATTACTCGACAGCGTCGAGGAACTGCACAAGGCCTTTCTGAGTGAGCACGCTCATTTGGAGGAGTTTTGGCCTGTGAAGTGTCTCAATAACGAGTACTTCACGTCCGGCCTCATGACGCGAGAGGCAAAACTCGTGGCCAATCTCAGGAGGGCCCTACGACGTCTCACCACTCATCGAGTGGCAGCAGCTCACACCGTGCTCATGGAGATTGACCGCCTCTGCTATTTGAGAGCGAGCCTGACAGACGAGCCTTCAAGGCGGGTCAATGCCTTTCCTCTACGAGGCTCATCGTTTCAAGCGTGTTGGGAGTACCTACAAAAGCGCTTCTCCAACAAGCGGCTACTCATAAAGGAGCAACTCGAAAAGTTACTCACAATCTCACCAATCTCCACTCGGTCCGCGCCTGCTCTCATCGACTTGGCGGCTACTCTCAACGAGGTGAACGAGACGTTGGTTGCTCTTGGTGCCGACAAGGACATGCACAACTGTTTGTTGGTGCATGTACTCACCAACAGTCTCGACAAGGTCACTCGAGAGGCCTGGGAGACATCTCTCGCGAACTCACCTGAATGCCCTCGGTATCAGGATTTGCTGGCCTTTGTGGAGATCAAAGGTGGAGCCCTGGAGCAGATGGAGGCTCCAACGAAAAAGTCATCGGCCCCGTCATCCTCCACAGCACGCTCAGCTCAACGCAAGGCGACTGCTCACCCTGCGACGCAGGCAAAACAGCCAGCGGCTAAGACGTCCACAAGGGCTCAGTCGGCGCAGTATCCATGCGACTGGTGCAAGGCCGAACACTATATTGTGGCATGTCCTAAGTTCCGGGAAACATCGGTGACAGAGCGTCGCCGATTCATTGTAGCTCGCTCATTGTGCAAAAATTGCTGTGGTCGGCACGACACCGAGGACTGCAAGTCAGCTCACCGGTGCAAGACGTGTGGGGCAAAACACCACACGATGTTGCATCCTCCAAAGGCGACATCCACTCAGGGCTCGTCTCCAACCTCCGCCTAGGCCACCGGCCGAAGTGAGCTCAGCTCAGCCGACCCCCTCAACTGAAGGGAAGAAGCCAGAAGATGACGCAGACTTCTGAAGTGTTGGTGCAGTCGTCAACTCTCACTCACCCAAATCGCTAAACTCACGCTCAACAGGTGAAACTCACTCATTTCTATCTCACTCAGCAGCAGGTTGCCACGCTACCTCAAACACGCTCACCTTGTTAGCGACGGCTAACGCACAGCTCATCTCACCGGCGGCTTCGCTGCCAGTGAGGCTACTCATCGACTCAGGCTCAGAGCTCACCTTTATCAAGGAGGAGCTCATCACTCAACTTAACCTTCAACGAACCCGCTCATCCATCTCAATCATGGGCATTGGAGGCAACAGAACCACTCACACACGAGGCGTCGTGTCAATCACTCTACGATCAAGCTACGACTCCTCCACGGTCTCCACTCAAGCTCATGTTCTGCGAACTATCACATCCAGGCTACCATCCGTTGAAGCGTCACGTCAAGAATGGCCACATCTCACAGGGTTAAGGTTAGCTGATCCAGATTTTCTAAAACCCAGGCCCATTGACATAATCATTGGCGCAGACTCATGCGGAAAAATCATAATGCCTAACCTCACCAGAGGTGAGCCTTCAATGCCAATTGCTCAGTTATCAATCTTTGGGTGGCTCGTTCTTGGGCCAGTTAGAACATCTCAGTCTCAAGTCAGCTCGTCGCACACAGCTGCAGTAATGCAGCACAGCGACAAAACAATACAAGATCTACTGGCAAAATTCTGGATTCAAGAAGAGCTCCCGACAGACGCGCCCTCAAAGCTCACCCCTGAAGAACAAGAATGTGAGGATCACTTTCAAGCGACACACACTCGTGATTCTACAGGAAGGTACATCGTACGCATCCCTCTCAAGTCATCTCGAAGTCTATTGGGCAACTCATATCAAACTGCTCATGGTTGCCTAAAGCGAACACTCAACAAACTCAAAAGAGACATCGAGTATCACACGCTATACACAGGGTTCATGAAGGAATACGAGGAACTCCACCATATGGTAAGAGCCTCCTCTATCTCACCCAATACTCACACTGTTTTCTATCTCCCACATCATGGAGTCCTCAAGCTCGACAGCCAGACTACGAAGTTGAGGGTCGTCTTCAATGGGTCAAGCCCAACCTCAACGGGGCACTCGATCAACGATCTCATGCACACAGGGGCGAACCTTCTACTCAACATCACGGATGTGCTGCTGTGGATTCGCCAGCACAAGTACATTTTCGCCACTGACGTGACTAAGATGTACCGACAAGTCAAGGTTCACAAAGACGACCAGGACCTCCAGAGAGTACTGTGGATTGATGAGGACTCAAAGGAGGTGCCCTACAAACTCACCACAGTCACGTATGGAACCAAGGCTGCGCCGTTCCTCGCTGTCAGAGCACTGCTGCAGTTGGTCGAAAACGAAGGACATCGCTTCCCACTGGCAGTACCATCCATCACCCATGCTAGATACGTCGACGACATATTTGGCGGCGCCGATACGGGTGAGACACTCATTACAATCGCTCAACAATTAAATGACCTGTGCAAGGCGGGCGGTTTTCCACTTGCCAAGTGGCAGACAACCTACCCTCCTTTGCCTGATTCAATTTCTCACGAAGTGCGAGCTAGCAACTCGTACATTGCACTTGACGACTGCAATACCAAAATTCTCGGTTTACAATGGAATGCTCTCAACGACAGCTTTTCATTCTCAACAAAACTTATCAGCAATTCAAGACTCACAAAACGTCTCATTCTCTCAGAAGTAGCCAAGATATTTGATCCACTCGGCTTCTTAGCTCCAGTCATCATTCGGGCAAAAGCACTTTTGCAGGAATTGTGGCTGCACAAACTCAACTGGGATGACCCACTGCCTTCCCAAGTCACGACTCACTGGCTCACCATCAGAGAAGATCTAACAAGTCTGGCCAGACTCTCAATACCAAGGTGGTTTAACACCTTCTCCTACTCGACAGTGGAATTGCATGGATTCTCTGATGCCTCTCAGCTCGCCATGGCAGCGGTAATTTACATTATCGTGACCTCACCGTCCACAACTCACAAAGTGTCGACACTCGTATGCTCCAAAACCAAGGTAGCACCACTCAAGAAACTCACAATCCCGAGGCTCGAACTCACTGCAGCTTTAATGCTTGCAAGGCTCACGAAGTATGTTCAAGCTACTCTTCAGCTCAACATTTCTACAACGCATTTGTGGACGGATTCTCAAATATCACTATCATGGATCAAATCTCATGCATCACGCTGGAAGGATTATGTGCGGAATCGTGTCTTCCAAATTCAAGAGCTCACCCCACACGCACATTGGAGACACGTTCCTGGAACAGCGAATCCAGCTGATTGTGCCTCTCGAGGCTTAACAACAACACAGCTTGAACACCACGAGCTTTGGTGGACGGGATCATCTTGGCTCACTCAACCCAGTGACTCATGGCCCTCTCAACCTACTTTGAAGGACAGTCCATGCATGCTGGAAGCTCGTCCTGGGATCTCAAATCTTCTCAACATTCGACAATTCGAATATCACTGGGACCTCATTTACAGATATTCATCTCTCAACAAACTCTTGCGTATCACCTCAGTTTGTTTCAGAATTCTCTCACGATTAAGGAGGTCAACGATTTCCTTACCAATCATCTCACAGTCGCCTGAGGATCTGGAGAGGGCCAGGATCTTCTGGATTAAAGCGACGCAGTCCCTTTACTTCACACATGAAATAAAGGCGCTCAGCTCCGGCACCAAGTTGCCATCTTCTCACACGTTCAATCGTCTCACGGCCTTTATCGACCAGGAAGGAGTGGTTAGGGTCGGAGGCCGACTCAACAACGCTCATATTGCATATGGAAGTAAGCATCCTGCAATTTTGCCTCGTCACTCACGTCTGTCCGATCTGATTATAGATCAAGCTCATCGACAAACTCTCCATGGAGGGACTCAGCTCACGCTCGCTCAAATCAGACAGACCTACTGGATCATCGGTGGTCGAGCTCCAGTGAAATCTCACATTCTGCGGTGTGTTGTGTGTGCTCGACAAAGGGGGATCTGTGCCCATCAACTGATGGGCCAACTACCTCTTTCACGAGTCACACCCACACGCCCATTCACCAGCACTGGACTGGACTATGCTGGTCCCATCACCTTAAGGACGTGGAAAGGGCGAGGCGCTAAGACTCAAAAGGGATGGATCTGTGTATTCGTCTGTCTCACCACCTCAGCTGTTCATCTCGAGCTAGTCACCGACTACTCCACAGAAGGTTTCATCGCAACGTACAGGCGTTTCATCTCACGGAGAGGAATCCCTCACTCACTCTACTCAGATTGTGGCACGAACTTCATCGGAGCCGATGCCACGCTCAAGAGGATGTTTACTCAGGGCTCTCAAGATCACCAATCTCTCGCTCAGCTGTTAGTCAACGACAACACTCGCTGGTTTTTCAACCCCCGAGCTGCACCACACATGGGAGGCAAATGGGAGGCTGTGGTGAAGTCCACCAAACACCATCTTCGGCGAACCGTGAGTGAAACAGCACTCACCTACGAAGAGTTCAGTACGCTCCTCACTCAGATAGAGGCTATGCTGAATTCACGACCTCTTGAGCCCCTCAGCGACGATCCTGAAGACGTCGCAACGCTCACTCCTGCTCACTTCCTCATTGGCCACCCGCTCTCAGCTCTACCGGGACCTTCTGTGGAGCACTCATCCATCTCACCATCAGCGCGGTGGCAACTCATCCAACAAAAGACTCAACAATTCTGGACTCAATGGTCTGCCCATTATCTGCAAAGGCAGTTATCAATCTCGAAGTGGCATCATCCATCCAACGCCATCAAGGTCGGCTCCCTAGTGCTCATCACCGATGAGCGGTTTCCCCCGAGCAAGTGGCCACTTGCTCGGGTTCTCACTCTTCACCCAGGGAAGGATGGATTGACTAGGGTGGTGACGCTCAAGACCGCCACTACCACCTTAATCAGGCCAATTGCCAAACTGGCCATTTTGAATGTTACAGATTCATCATCAACATCTTCTTCCAGCTGTTGAGGCCGGGAGCATGTTCGAGATTCGGTAGTTCCGATCTCCGCCACACCCCAACTCACCGCAGCACCTCCTGGACTGCGGAACGCCAAGACCGATCCACAATCGATCGGCCAATCATCTGCGCTCCTCAACCGACGATCATCCAATCAGCGCATCGCGTGAAATGGTTTCAGCCGGTTGTAGAATACGCGTAGCAAATCACAGTTCAACACATCTGTGGCTCAACCAATCAGATTTCCCCACGTCGGTCGATCGTCGAGAATGTTCGAGACGACCCGTACAGGAAGTCGGATTGTCCAAAGGTCTTCAATCTTGTTCACGCAGCGTACATGAGTAGACGCGTCGGTTTTACTGAAACGTTTAACACGTAACTCGTGAATATTCTCACAGATCTCATTCTCAGTAGTGCTCACAGCTCTCATCAAGATATTCTTTACTCACTTCGTCTCAATTTCGATCTCAATTTCACGCGCAATCGATTGTGGATCGTGGTGCGACCGCGTGGTCATTGTGCGTGGAAACTCTCAGCGAGAGTTTTTTATTGTACAGCACAACGTGCTTTTTCTCACCGCTCACCCTTTTATTGACCAGTGACTCACTCCGCGAGTGTATCAAAATAAAACCGAACATTGTACATTGCTCACCAAAGACACTGTGCTTTACTTTCTGCACCTAACCTAAAACCGGTAAAATCTCACGTGGCCAACGGTCAGACTATCAAACAACACACATAGACCATTTCAAGTGCTCGAAACCAAGTGGGATCCCGAACGCTGCGCGGCTGGTGTCTGGCCTCCGCAGATCGCGACTAGGAAATTCGGCCTAGACGCTTCCGCGCGAGGCTGTTGCGCAAAGTGATCATGATCGCGGTATGCAATTTCCAGATATCCAACTCCGCGAGGCGTGCCTCGCGAGGAATCCTCGCAAAGTCGATACGCACCTTATGGCCCACCTTTTCTAGTACCCAATATGTCAGCGAGTGCTTCTATTTTGATATTGCAACGCGTGTTTAGCGCATACGTTCGTTCGCTTTATTGATACAAAGTGTTTATTACAGATATAAGAGAGTTCCTATTCTTTGGCAATACGGCGTCAGGCCGCTTGCTGTATCTAAACTCTCTCTTCATTCAAACAAGCAATCCTTTGAAGAATTTCCATATATTTTTATACTACATAAAAAGACGAATTGAATAACAATAACAGAATTTATCATTTGAAGTATCTGATGTTAAAATAATTTTAAATGTATTCATTGACGTACCGCATTAACCGGTTAACTGGCACGGTCCTTTTCATTATTCGGGCCCAAACTGGTAACATCGAAAAATTAAGTGAATCACACAAAATTTGGTATACAGGGATTTTTTGAGTCGCTGAACCGATTCCGGGGGTAATTTTTTTCATCTGACACCCCCAACCCCTAAAAAATAGAATTTAGGGGTGAGTTTGTCAATTCTTTACTAAACCTTTTTTTTATTTAAAAATTTTTTATTTGTGAAGTTTTCTTGTCTATAATTCGATTGCAGCAGTTACTTTTTTCAATGCCACCCCCAACCCCTGAAAAATAAGGGTTTAGGGGTTTAATTTTTTAGTTTTTTATTTTCTACGAAAAAGTTTCGAATAATTTTATACCTGAATTTCATCCATAAATGCCACCGCAAGAGCTTTTTTTGATCTGCGAGTTTCGGCTTAGTACTAAAAGTCACCGCTAGGTGGCAAACAGCCATTTTGGTTCGGCCATTTTGAGTCCGCCATATTGAATTTTACAATTCCAATGCCAAATTCAGATTCAGCGACCCCAAAAACCCCTATATACAATTTTTCTATATCCCGATAGTATTTTAATGTTTGTCAGCCAATTTGGTTCGGCCATTTTGAGTCTGCCATATTGAATTTTACAATTCCGATACCAAATTCAGATTCAGCGACCCCAAAAACCATTACATACCAAGTTTCATTCAAATCTTTTGAAAATCAAAAAAGTTATTGCATTTGATCATATATGATACATTGACAGAATTGGCCAGATTTTTGTTTGATCATATATGATACATTGACAGTTAACCGGTTAAAACACAAAGTAAAAGAAATGAATGTGTTTCCAAAACATGGTTTGTTATAATTGGAAATATATTTATATATTTTTAAAAAACACTTTGTATCAATATATTGATACACGCTTTGTTATAATTAACAAATTTATCATTTCATCTAGGTGCCAGAAAAGTGACAAAAAAATATAAATATTGAAGAAAAATGTTTTCCTTTCAAGGCTGGCGTTCCAATGTGCGGCCGGCGACTACTGCCGGCGACGGTCCCACTTGTGCAAGGGAGAAGTATGCATCTGTTTCTCCCTTGCACTAGTGGGACCGTCGCCGGTCGCAGTCGCCGGCCGCACATTGGAACGCCAGCCTTGAAAAGTATGAAATATATTTATATTTGTAATAAACACTTTCTATCAATAAAGCGAACGAACGTATGCACCGACCTAATAATGCCTATTTCATATGATTAGTAGAGCCTATTGGAATACGCTATTGGTACTAACTCAATTTCGAAAAGAATGTGGTCTAGTCCGTTGTTTGCTCTCTGTCTCAATTAATTAATTTGCATGGACTGAAAGCCCGTTTCGTTAAAAGTAGTGGGATTTAAATATTTTTTTGTCAATTTAATCGGGAGAATGCAAGGAATCCATTGGTATCATTTTCATATTGATACGATGAAAAATAAAGAAACTCCGTTTCTGTATACATAAAATGAGATTATATTGCAATGAGAATATTTTGAGCTCACAATCTTTTCTATATTTATTAAAATCTTTATTTCTGGCTTCTTGGGTCGCTTCACCCAATTAGCCGATTGGAAGGTTGCCCAAATATTGTATAATTTCGTAAGAATGTATTAACACTTTGTGAACAGTACCTATCTATTACATTGGTACCAGAATAACATAGATACAGGTTTGCAGATATTTCTGCACTTTCCATAGTATGTATATTTATCAAATTTTTTTAGTTTTATTGAAATTGTTGACGTTATTTTTTTAAATAACGGCAAACTTTGTTATGAGTTGTATATTAACACTTTTTTTATGAACTTGCTCAATAATATTCAGCATTTTCAACGCGCAAAATGGAATGTTGCATTTTTCCCCTATTTCTTGGGATTCAGGCCCACTGTACGATATAGAATACAGGTGATTACTCCATTATTGGAAAATATTGTCAAATCTTGTTTTCGCAGTTGCAAGGACAAATATATGTTGATTACACAAGTTCGCGGAAGGTAACTAAAAAGCCGACAATTACTGATATTTTTTCAATGGATTTCTTATGGAAAAATTACTGTATATAACGAATTATTTGCTATTACTTTGCAGAATCGATACTAATCATTTCTGACCCCTTTAACTTTACTTTAACAAACTTTAAAAGACACGATTTAAAATTCTGCACAAAACAAAAAATTTGACATGTGTTTACACGCAGATCAGATGTAGCCGTTATGATATTTTTACCTTTTTTTATAAGAGCTCATATTATTAGTTTACAAGAAATATGTATATAAAAAAAACATAATTCCATAAGTTATGAATTCTGACTTCTTTCCTTATTTCTGGACAATCTGTCCGAATGTGACGATGAATCGCAGCAGAGCGGCTAGAGTCGCAGAGCGGCTAGAGTCGCAGAGCGGCTAGAGTCGCAGAGCGGCTAGAGTCGCAGAGCGGCTAGAGTCGCTAGACTGCTTCTGGAGGAGTAGAGGAGTTATGGCGGAAAACAGACACTCATGGCATTGTGTTGTGTCTCGAGTAGCCTAGGCTGCTCATGAACCAGACGCGCATAGGCTATAGCAATCATGGCGCGGCCGCAGCAGTCGCAGCCGCTCATAGGAGTTGGGATGAATGCTTTTCCATTGTACCAGTGTACGCGGCTACAGCCGCAGTCGCCGGCCGCAGTCGCTAGCGGCTGTAGCCGCCCATTGGAACGGCCACCTTTAGGGGAGAAGATTTACCGCGTAAAGAGACGCCGAAGGATACGGTGGAGTATGTGTTAAGGCACGAATTGCAGGTAGAAGCAGAAATCGAGGAAGCCTACTGGGTAGGAAGGGAAGAGAAAAGAGGGCTACTGATAGCGAAGTTAAAAAGCTGGCAACAGAAAAGAGCAGTAATGCTAAAGAAGAGTACATTGAAAGATAAGAGGCAGTTTATTGACAATGACCTGACGAAAAAGGAAAGGGAGATACAAAAAAATATTAAAGACATAGCCAAGGCGGAAAGGGAGCAAAGGGCAAAGGTGAAAGTTGGGTACAGGAAAGTTAAAATCAACGATAAGACATTTATTTGGAAAGAGGATGGTGGGCTAAAAGAGGTAAATTTTTGGAGTCGGCAAAGTTCTGTGAACCTCTAAATTTTTGGAGGATCGCAGAGCTTACAAGGACAACGAAAGCACGACAAAAGGCAGTACCAACACCCATTCCCCGCGCGCCTGCGGATGCAGATATGCGGGGAGAGGGGGTACACAGATTTGGGAAAGGAAAAATAAGCAGTCAAAGAGAAATAGATACACTTAAAATAGGATACTGGAATGTAGCAGGATTATTCAGCAAAGACAAACAATTTTGGGATTTCTTAAAAGAACTCGATGTAATAGGATTAGTAGAAACGTGGATAGAAGAGAAACAATGGGAAGGATTGAAAGATAAATTGCCACAAGAATTCTCATGGAAATGTAAATACGCCACCAGAGAGAGAAAAAAAGGGAGAGCGATAGGCGGAATTATCACAGATATAAGAAAAGGCATAGAAGAGGCGGAATCGAACGCAGAAAAGGAACATATTCAAGAGAGAAGAATCAGGATATAAAATTAAAAATGGAGAGTAATAACAGTATACAGCAGAGATATGAAGGAGACGAAAGAAGAGCTAGACCAGATAATAGAGGAGAGGGAAGTGGAGAAACTGATAATCGGAGGAGATTTCAATGCGAGAATTGGACAGGAAGGGGGCGATTTTAGAATAGAAGAAAAGCATGACGTAAGGAGAACAAAAGATAAAGTTAAAAACACAGAGGGAAAGTTGTTATTAGAGATGCTGAAGGAAAGAGGATGGAATATTCTGAACGGGAATATGGAGGGAGATGATAAAGGAGAGTATACATACACGGGACCGAGAGGCAGCACGGTAATAGATTATATAATAACAAATGTCGAGGCGAAAGAAGATATCAAGAAATTCACAGTGGAAGAAAGAGTTGAGTCAGACCATATGCCGCTGATAGCAGAACTATATAAGGGAAATAAAAGGAGAGAACGAGAGGGAAATCAGGAGGAGAGGTGGAGAGAAAGAAGAGTCTGGACAGAGGAAGGAAAGAGAGAGTTTCAAATGGAATTAAACAAAATAAACTTTAATAGGACGGAGGTGAATGAAATGGTAGAAGAAATGGTAGGAAAAATAAATAATGCAGTACGGAAAGAAGAAATAAAAATAAAAAAATGGAAATTGGGCAGCTTTAAGTGGTGGAATGCGAATTGTACAAAAAAGAACAGAGAAGCCAGGAAAGCACTGAGGAACTGGAGAAGGGACAAAGGAGACAAAGAAGACTACCAAAAGAAAAGAAGGGAGTACAAAAAAGTATGCGAAGAAAGGAGGAGGGAATTACAAGAAAATACAGAAAATGAGATAATGCAACTAAAGGGAGAAAATCAAATCTGGGAATATATAAATAAACAAAGAAAGAAAAGAATAGGGATCTCCAATAAAATAGAGTTAAAAGAATGGAAGGATCATTTTAAAATATTGCTAGAAGGCGTCGACTGTAAAAAAGAAGTAGGAGAGTGGGAAGAAATAGACAACACGGAAGGAGAAGAGGAAGAGGAAATAACAGAAGCAGAAGTAAGAGAATAAATCAGGAAATTGAAAAAGAAGAAAGCAGCAGGAGAAGACAAAATAGAAAATGAAGCCTGGATTTACGGTAACGTGAAAATAGTAAAAAGGATCACAGAAATTTTCAATAGAGTGTGGAAGGGAGAAGAATTCCCGGAGAGGTGGAAAGAAGGGGTGATTTCACCAATATTCGAAAAAGGAGATAGAGAAAAGGTAAGCAACTACCAGGGGATAACGATCCTAAACACGGCGTACAAAATATATGCTATGGTCCTAGAAAAAAGATTAAAATAGGAATTGGAAAAGAACCACATAATACCAGAAACGCAAGCAGGATTCAGGAGCGGTAGGTCGACAACAGATAACATTTTTATTCTGAACTATGTAGCTAACAGAGAAATACAGAAAAAAGGAGGGAAGCTGTATACCTTTTTCCCGGACCTAAGCGCTGCATTCGACAAAGTGGATAGAGTAAAACTTCAGAACATCATGAAGAGAAAGGAAATAAGTAAACGCTTGAGGATAAGAATCGGAGAAATTTACAAAGAAACAAGAAATACTATAAAAGCAAACGGAGAAATGTCATCCAAATTCTGGACAACAAAAGGAGTAAGACAGGGATGCCCACTGAGTCCAACGTTATTTACAATATATGTAGCGGACTTGGAGGAAACTATGAGGAAAAACCAAGCTGGAGGAGTAAGAGTAGGAAAAGAAAAAATTTGGACTCTAGCATATGCGGGCGATATAGCGTTACTAGCAAATGAACCAAAGGATCTTAAGAACATGATACGAAGATTCGGGAAATACCTTGAAAGGAAAGGGATGCAACTGCCCAGTCAGCCACGTCCGTTTTAGCAGATTTTGGTCAACGCCTGACTACAAATGTTTGTGGCAGAAAGACTACAGATTTGAGACAGGATTTGTTATATTCGATGATGAAAGCAGACTGACAGCAGAAAGCCGACAGATTGTGCTGCCTTAACCTGCGAGCAGAAAGCCGACAGATTGTGCTGCCTTAACCTGCGAGCAGATTGGCGGCAGGGTCTGCTGGTACAATTTAATGTCAGAAATCGAGCAGACCCTGCGCACCGCGATCTGACGGCAGATAGGCAGCAGAAATCGAGCAGGTTCTGACATCAGAATCTGACAGCTGTTTGGCGGCAGACACTGCGGAGAATCTGCTGGTACAATTTAATGTCAGAAATCGAGCAGACTCTGCGCTGCGCGATCTGACGGCAGATAGGCAGCAGAAATAGAGCAGATTCTGATGTCAGAATCTGACAGCAGAACGGCGGCAGATACAGAGCAGATCCGGCTGCTGTGGTCTGACCGCAGATTGGGAGCAGGAATCGAGCAGACCCTGCGCAGCGCGATCTGACGGCAGATAGGCAGCAGAAATAGAGCAGATTCTGCTTACATAGTCTGCGTGCAGTTTGGCGGCAGAAAGTAAGCAGAGTCTGCTGGTACGATTTAATGGCAGAAATCGAGCAGACTGTAAGGAGCTGAAAAGAGAAAATTCAACGATCCAAGGGATACTAAACGGAGAAGAAGAAGGAGCGGCGTGGATGAGAATGGTTCTGGAAAAAAGGAGAAAAAAGAAGAACAAAATGAAGCAAGAAGTTAAAACGAAAGCACAATCTTGAGTTAACAGTCCCAGAAACACTTACACACACAACACATGTAACCCCATTTTGAGGCCGAAAGGCAAAAAGTAAACCTATTTACTACCTACTACTACATTTCACCCTGACAAACAAACGAACCCACAACTGAAACTAAATAAAAGCTAGTGAAAAAATGAACCTAAAGAACTTGATTTATAATTCACACCATATTATTCGAATACATCAGTATTCGAATACTGATACGATTCGAATACATCAGTATTCGAATATTTAAATATTCAAATAGTATTTGGATACTTGGATATTCGAATTATATTCGCCAAATATAATTGAGCAACTAAAGAATTCGAATATTCGAATACCGAAAAATTCGACAAATAGTCCAAGCCCTAATAGGGATACGTTATTTAAATGTGTATGATGCTGGTAGTTTATTTGTATTTCTCAAAAATATGTCCTTACTTATCTGAGATACTAATTTAAAACAAGTAAGAGGGAGTTACCCAAAGATAATGCAGATCAAACTTTTTTATATGCATATCGCTGCACGCATTTGAATGTCGTTATATTAACGAGAACACTGTACATATAGTATCATCTACAAATAACTGATGCAAGTAATACATTAAGTCTGCCGTCATTTTTGTTATGGTCCGATTCGATCGAAGCGTCCCCAGTAAACAAACGGACCCTAATGAAACTACTGCGGTCGATAAAAAGAACTTGTACAGAGATGATATCTCCAGGTACACACGGCTCAAACGATTGTGGGCGATCGAGATTCGATTGCATTCGAGCTCACTAGGGCTGGCTTTTTTGCATCGCTACCATTCTACAGTATTTTATGAATATGGTGAGGGCACTGCCAAGCCACAGGTTCCCGTCTAGAACACTTCCAATTCATGTTGAAACACCACTGTGGCACCATCTGCCTATGATTGTCATAATTATATAAATCTGTGGGATTGGCTCTGTTCGCGATGCTACATATAGCGTAAATGACACCAAGCATAAATGTCAAATGACTTTTATTGCAATGAACCTGAAGTAAAATCATAATAACTTTGACACTATAAACGATAAACTTATAATGTCAAAGTAAATAAATCAACGGATTTATAATGGAAAACACAAATAAATAAAGTGGGATGGTGGGAAATAAGGAAAAGAATTGAAACGAATGTTATGTATTTCGTAGAGATGGCAAGGGTTAGAAACTTATGACATTTTCTTATGATATTTTATTCGTAGCAGTCTTCATAGATTAAAATCTAAGACACTCATTATTAGTAGAAATGTGTAGAGCAAAGAAATACGCATTTATTTCAAAATCCACTATCCGTTATTTTATGTTAACAACGGGAAAATAAACATAACCGTAGCAATGTAAATTAAATTTTGTGACGGGACTGCGCGAACGTGTCTTATATTAGATGGCTTCACAGTGATGTTTCCTCATGAAATAGAAGTGTTCTAGACGGGAACTTGTGGCTTGGCAGTGCCCTCACCAAATTCATGAAATACTGTAGAATGGTAGCGATGCAAAAAAGCCAGCCCTAGTAAGCTCGAATGCAATCGAAACTCGATCGGCCACAATCGTTTGAGCCGTGTGTACTCTGGGTAGACGAATCTTTTACGCATAGTTGCCACATGTTCTGTTCTCTCTGTCTCTGCCACGCTGTTGCCACAGAATTCTCTCTTTTTATCGAGAAGTCTTGAAGGAATACAGCACGAGAGCTGTGTCTAGCGTCAGAGCATCGCGGAACGTAGCAATAATGAAAAACAGAGGTCCAGGAGTGTAAGAAGGAAAGATGGAAAGATACCAAACCTGACACAATTTGAACTATTATGATTAACGATATTATACATAAAATTTATTTGCAGATTATAAAGCCCGTTTCGTTCACAGTAGTCCGATTTAAATTACTTTCTGTCAATTTAATCGGCAGAATCACTTTCATATTGATACGATGAAAAATAAAGAAATCCTGTTTCTGCATAATCGATCATACATCGCCGAGCAACTCCAGGCGACAGGTTAGACAGGTGAGCGATACAATCCCAGATAGAACTCGAGGTCTATGAGCCGTCTTTAAGACGTCTGTTTCAGACTTTCAAAACGTCTTAAAGACGTCTGCTATTTTCTGAAAGACATCTTAAAGACGTCTATAGACATTTTTGAATGTCCTGAGTCAGGAAACCGTACGTCTTTAAGACGTCTCTTGAACAGTTTGTAGACGACTTGTAAGACGTCTGTGAGACGTCTTATAATCGCCCTGTGGACGTCTTTTAAACGCCTTGTAGACGTCTATAAGTGGTCGTGAAGACGTCTGGAAGACGTCCATTTCAGACTTTCACGACGCCTCAAAGACGTCTTCGTAAGGACTTGATTAGGCCTAACGCAGCCCCTTGGGAAATATTGGAGATATTACCAGTGATGCCAGAATGAGGACGGGAGCGCTCGAGAATTTCCCCCACCACGCATGCACACTACGCCGGAGCTGCGTGTCCGTGAGCTCGGCGCTTCGGACAACGTCGGGAAGACGAGAGAGAAAACGAACGTGTGTCTTTCTCTCTCGCTCTTGAAACGCTGCGATCCAAGGTTACGTGCAAGCGACACGCGGCCGTGCGCGATCTTCTTGAGTGCCTCGAGATACACTTTTCTGACATATGTATAATACTCTTGTAATGAAAAAAAATTTGGAAAAAATTTTGTTAGGGAAATCACGTTTTAAGACCTCCTGATCACGTTTTGACTATTTAGAAAAGAGCTTTTTTTTTAAATATCTCATGTATTTTTTATCACGATTACGTTTAAACAGCAAAATGGATTTCAATGAAACTTTATATTAAAATTTTATATTCGTGTCTTAAGATCCATTAGATCACGAAAAATGATAATTACCCGTTATGATTCTTCGATTTTTCAGATATACGAACTAAATTCTACATAAAATAAAGTTAAATAAAGTTCTTCTGTAACTTGTTTAACAAAGAAAAATGTACATTCATAATTGAGGCATTTGATGGAAAAAGGGCACATACGCCAAAATGCCATTTCAAGAAAATCGATTTCAAAGTTTTCATTATGGTATAACTTAATAAAAAGTAATGCAATTAAATCAAATTTTTTTAAGGATGTAGTTACCGTGTCGTTCAAGCGTTCTGAATACAGAAGTCATGATTTAAAAATGATATGTGTCTTTATTTATAAGTTTTAAACAAGTGGTTTATGTGCCCTTTTTCCATCAAATGTCTCAATTTCTTGTGTTCGTTTTAAATTTCCCTACTTTTTATTTGAGCTATTTCTATTTTTCAAACCTTAAAATGAATTTTTTTATTAAAAGACGAATATTTTGATACTGTACATTGGTGAACTTTGTTAAAATTAGAATCCACTCTTGGCCAGTACCATGCACGCTGTAGAAGCCTTCGATAACAAATATTTTTTCAGAGTATGATCTAAAATCTAAAATCTAAACGTAATCACATCAAACGTAATTATATCAAGTTGCGACAAAGAATCACGCACTATTTACAAATTAATTACGCGCAGCGTGCACGTTACCGCTCGATGGAAACTACGGGAAAGTGGTGGTCTCTTCCATCGAGAGGGAAATGTAAACAATTGGTTATGCAAAGCTAACATCGCGATACATGTTGTACACTAAAATGTGTAAATTGGTATAAAGGTATTATTGTACAAGAATAGGAGAGAAATGTAACTGGTAAATGCATCTGTGGCAGTTCGGTACTGTCACCATTACCTTGCTGTTATTTCTTTTAGCCTTTTCTTCGATTTTTCTCCTTTCTGAATTTTTCTTACTATTTTACGATTTCCTATCTATTCTTTTCGTTTCCCGTTTCGAGGGTTCGCTCGGGCCTGGTTTTCGTCAAGTACATTTGACGGTCAGATCCGCGATCTGTGGTCGCGTATGCTTTGTTTATGTTTTGTTTATGCTTTGGTTATTCGTTTTGCTGCATTAGTTGCCGAGAAAAATATTTCGCATCAATCCGCAGAGGCGATTCTTCAACTTTTCCAAGACGTTGGGAAAGATCCTGATGTTTTGGAACGTATGACGTGTGATCGAACAAAGTGTTCTAATATTATATCGAACGTTCTGTGTCCTCGGGAAACAGAGCGTCTTAGTCTGGTTTTACAGAATTCTAAGTTTTCAGTATTTATTGATGAAACATCCGACATTACCAATGAGAAATGGATGTCGTTTATTGTTCGGTATGTCGCACCCGAGACTTTGGATGTTCGAACGGAATTAGTAGAATTAATTAATCTTGACGCGCGAGAATGTAGTGCCGATAAAATATTTACCTCCTTTAAGAACTCCATGTGGAAAAAGCAAATTCCGTTCGGAAACATTCTTGCTTTGTCGTGTGATAACGCTTCTGTCATGACAGGGTGTCACTCGTCATTCAAGAACAAACTTGCAGAAATTCGCGGTGAAAATTTTTTCACCATGCCGTGTCCATGTCACTCCTCTGCATTGGTAGTGCATAAAGCATGCGCTACCATTCCCGAGGTCTGCGAGGAATTATTACGGAAAGTCACTACATTCATTTATAGCAGTCCCAAACGCTCGGCCATTTTTCGCGATTTCCAACCATGTTATCAATTTACTGACCGCAAAATTTTAAAATTCTGTACTACGCGATGGTTATCGCGTTATTCATCCGTAGTTACACTTTTAGAAAATTGGGACAGTGTGTTGCAATTTCTGAAAGAATTGGTCGTAAGTGAGAAGACAAAGTCTGGGGAAGATCTGCTTATCATCATGCAAAATCCAGAAGCGAAAGCATATCTTCTGTTTTTGGAATACGTTCTATTGTATTTCAATGACTTTAGTTTATTCTTTCAGTCGCAACAAACAAGAATCCATTTGCTTCAAACTACTGCCAAAACTCTTTTGTATAATATTTTACGTAATTTTTTGAAACCGCAGCTTTTGAAGCACATGGATTTAGTAAAATTAATAGATTTTTCAAAAGGCGATAACCAAATCGCATTTAATAGTATTCATTTAGATCCGGATTGTGACATTTTTCTTTCTAAGTTAGTTGCAGAAGGCAAACCCGATGTTGTCAAAACCGTTCGAGAAAATTGTATTAAGTTTTACATAACGGCTGCAAACGAAATTCGTAATCGATTGCCAATCGATGACGAATTTCTGAGCAAGTTATGTGTTTTTGAGCCTCATTTGGCATTAATAGATAATGACAGAGACACTTCCTTTAAAAGTATTCTCTTTATTGCTCAAAAATTGGGCGGTTTCGACGAAGACGGTTTGCAAAAAGAATGGTCGACATTGCACCTGAATTTTGCATATAAAGACAAGCAGATGCTTTGTACATTAGCTTTTGATGATGTTTGGAAAACGGTGTTGTTAACGCGAAACGATCAAGGCTCATTTAAATATCCATGTTTGCAGAAATTATTAAATTCCATTAGAAGTCTTCCATATTCAAACGCCGATGCTGAAAGATCGTTTTCCATGCTTCCCGACATAAAGAACAAGAAACGAAACCGACTTTGTTCGACCCTCGTTAATGCCATTTGCGTAACGAAATCGGCATTAAAGGCGTACGGGGACACAGCTCAGACCATGGAGGTAGATGACATACATCTATCTCTCATGTCATCTGAGCATTTATATCCAATTCTTGCGAAGAAGCAAAAGAGTAGGTTACGTTTACATGCCGTTGATGGCCTCGCGGATGTTCCTTCTACGTCGGGTAATGCAAATTAGTGATGTCCAGAATATTATCAATTTCATCCATTTTTTATTTCATTCGATTTTTGGACATCGCGAATATGTAAATAGTTGTTCGATTTACCTCTCGCAATTCTTGTTCTATCCTTGCAATAAATTCGCTTGCTTGCTGTACATATGATTCATAGAGAGAACGTCGAGATAATTGTACAAATAAATGTATATTCTTAATTATATTCATTTTATATGTAACAATTATCTCGAAATTCTGTAACATGTATTATAGTAAATTCCTTTGCTTGCTTTCTATCCTTTGGAAATCTAAACAATTGTAGCATTATTTCAGTCTTACATCTCGTCAATATATCGAACCCAATTGATATATTTACGTGCTGCCTTTCTTTTCTATTTTTGTAATGTTTTTGTACATTTTAGTGTACAACATGTATCGCGATGTTAGCTTCGCATAACCAATTGTTTACATTTCCCTCCCGATGGAAGAGACCACCACTTTTCCGTAGTTTCCATCGAGCGGTAACGTGCACGCTGCGCGTAATTAATTTGTAAATAGTGTGTGATTCTTTGTCGCAACTTGATATAATTACGTTTGAATACTCTGAAAAAATATTTTTTATCGAAGGCTTCTACAGCGTGCATGGTACTGGCCAAGAGTGAATTCTAATTTTAACAAAGTTCACCAATGTACAGTATCAAAATATTCGTCTTTTAATAAAAAAATTCATTTTAAGGTTTGAAAAATAGAAATAGCTCAAATAAAAAGTACGGAAATTTAAAATGAACACAGAAAATTGAGGCATTTGATGGAAAAAGGGCACATAAACCACTTGTTTAAAATTTATAAATAAAGACATATATCATTTTTAAATCATGAATTCTGTATTCAGAACGCTTGAACGACACGGTAACTACATCCTTAAAAAAATTTGATTTAATTGCATTACTTTTTATTAAGTTATACTATAATGAAAACTTTGAAATCGATTTTCTTGAAATGGCATTTTGGCGTATGTGCCCTTTTTCCATCAAATGCCTCAATTATGAATGTACATTTTTCTCTGTTAAACAAGTTACAGAAGAACTTTATTTAACTTTTTTTTATGTAGAATTTAGTTCGTATATCTGAAAAATCGAAGAGCCATAACGGGTAATTATCATTTTTCGTGATCTAATCGGATCTTAAGACAAGAATATAAAATTTTAATATAAAGTTTCATTGAAATCCATTTTGCCGTTTAAACGTAATCGTGATAAAAAATACATGAGATATTTAAAAAAAAGCTCTTTTCTAAATAGTCAAAACGTGATCAGGAGGTCTTAAAACGTGATTTCCCTAACAAAATTTTTTCCAAATTTTTTTTCATTACAAGAGTATTATATGTACATATGTCAGAAAGTGAAAAGTGTATCTCGAGCCTCGAGGCACTCAGGAAGATCGCGCACGGCCGCGTGTCGCTTGCACCCCACCTTGGATCACAGCGTTTCAAGAGCGAGAGAGAAAGACACACATTCGTTTTCTCTCTCGTCTTCCCGACGTTGTCCGAAGCGCCGAGCTCACGGACACGCAGCTCCGGCGTAGTGTGCATGCGAGGTGGGGGAAATTCTCGAGCGCTCCCGTCCTCATTCTGGCATCACTGGATATTACGCGTGACTTGATTCGTGTTTATTAGAATTAATATCTTTTAATGAAATTAAGTATATCATGCTGATCAATATTTTCGTTTCTTCTTAAAAAAGAAAAACGTCTTGCAGTAGCGAATGACCGAGACATTCTTTGGCATATTCACTTGAATTCAAGTGAAAAATATAAATTTTCATCATCAAAAAACGCGGATACTCGAGAGTGACGGTATATAATCTGCCCGGCTCTCTTATAGGCATGACTGCTGTATCCCACCTGCGAGACTCGCTCGGTCTGGTCGCCGCCTGGCGGTCGCGTACTATCCATCGCGAGCCGACCTACCCTGTTGAAACTGCCAGTTAGAACCGCATTGAATTTTGAACTAGATCTATCTGGTTCAATGCGGTACTACCTGGATTTTCAAGCAGTGATTTTTGGCAGTTCAAAAAAGAATCCGGTTCAATGCGGATATCCAGATCGATGGATGAAACAGGATTTTTCAGGTCCAAAATTTATCCGTTTCTATCAGGAATTGCCATTTGTATAAACCCAGAAGGTTTGTATCTGAAATTGCGGATCAAAAATCTTACGGATTCCATCTGGAAATGCCACAAGCTCTTTCGAGTCCGTCGCGATCCGAATTGGCAGAGCAAATAATTCACGGGATGCATATGGGGTTCGAAGAGAAAGAATTTGGTTCGGTTTCCACCGGATTGGCGGATAGAAAATTAATGCGGTTCTATCCGGTTCTACGAAACTCATACTTCGAAATAATTAATTTTGTTCGAACACCGCTAGGTGGCCGCTATACTGGCAACTCCTCTCGCGGCAGCGATGTGCGCCGCGAGACATAAAGATCGGCGCCGCGAGCTAAGGAGACAGCTTGCTCAGCGATTAAGACTTCGACGCAAGATTGATACGGCAGAAGTTTTTGATATAGTAGGTTTAAGAATAAAATTATATCAAACCCCAGTTCACGGTGTATATGGTAACGGTTATTCGACAACTCCTTGATAACCTGAGTAAATCGGTCGAGGCACCATAAATGTGTCGCAAATACAAATAAAACCACGTAGTAAAATGGCATGGAAAAACTGATGAGTATCATCTGAATTTTGATCTACACTTCTAGTTTCTAGTTAGAAACAACTAAAAATTTGAGTCGATTTCATCCAGAAATATGTGTTTGAACATGCATTTACGATATGCAAATCTGTGTAAGAACTGGTAGCAAAATAACTTGAAAAGACGAATAGATTCCATTATGGTTTGGATTTGGATTTCCAGATAGAACCGCTTAAAAAATAAACAAAGTTACACAAGAAGTTTACTAAGTAGTAATATGCGAATTACTTCGTTTAAATCCGAGCAGAATCGAAGACAAATTGGGCTAGGAAATACAGATAGATACCATCAAGATTTTTACACGCATATCCGGTTCGAAACTGATAGAAAATATTTCATCTGGTTCAATCTGCAATTTACGGGAAGAAAACCGCATCAATCCGGATTTAAAATTTTTTAATGCGGTTCTAACTGGCAAGTCCAGCAGGGTAGTCAAGACTTGTTTATGCACATATGCGTCTTTAAGACATCTAAACGCAGTCGTTTAAAAAACGTCTTGGCATGGACGTGTTAGAGACGTCCTAAACACTTACTCGGACAGACGTCTTAGAAACATCTCAGGACAGACGTCTTAAAGGCGTCTTAACACAGTCGTGTAAAAGACGACTCCACTCAGACGTCTTAAAGGCGTCTTAACACAATCGTGTAAAAGACGTCTCCACTCAGACGACTTTAAGACGTCTGTAGACAGACGTCTTAGAAATGTCTCCGCGCAGACGTCTTAAAGACGTCTCAACACAGTCGTTTAAAAGACGTCCTGGTACAGACGCCTTAAGGACGTCTTAAAGACGTCTGTAGACAGACGTCTTAGAAATGTCTCCGTGCAGACGTCTTAAAGACGTCTTAATATGGTCTAAGACGTTCAGACCAAAAACAGACGTAAAATGGACGTCTTAAAGACGTCGTGTGCTATATGGGAATGTCGCTCGGCTCGAGCTTCGGGGGACATCAAGAATGAAGGCCTTCGATTAAAAAAATTATTTGTAGCTGACGGATGAATTCCCGTCGAAGAAACTGAATCATCCGTGGTGTTTCAAATAAAACTAACTCTGGGTTATTTTTATTCGACGACACATAAAGATAAAGTCTCTTCAATTTGATAGTTTATTTCAATAATGTATGAAACAATACTCATTTGCGTATCAATATCACTTCTAAACTTCGCAATTCTTATTATCTTCTCTCATTCTGTGCAATATTTATGTTTCCTGGGGAAAAAATATAATGATATGATAGATCAATGATTGTTATTTAGTTTGTTTTAATAGAATACTTTCACTTTTTCTATCGTATCGGCATGAACGTTTCAATAACATACTACTAAGATTTTCCACATGAAAATGAATTTAAACACGGTATAAATCAGATTATTTTTAAACGATTTTATTCAGCTTCGATCCTCGGTTTGTTTGTATCTTTGTATGTTTGATGTATGTATGGTTCAAATCTGGCAACTCAAATTTAACCAACTTCCAACTATCGAGTTGTCTTGAAACTTTGCAGACGTGCGTAGTTTGGATGACAATACAATATTTATAAAAAAATTAACCCCGAAGGGGTGAAAAAATTACCCAGTCATCGATAAATATAACCCATAACCACAAAACGACTTGGAATCAGCCCCTCGCGTTCTTTACGAAAACGACAAAAAGCCACTGCGTTCGGGACGCTAGTGGCATCGCGATTTCCGTAGTAAATACACAATTTATATCGAGAAATGATTCGTTACGTCCGAATAGGAAAAAAATTGTAGTACAAGAAGGGAATTATTTTTTAGTCTTTAGTGCACTTTAATTTAGTTTATAGTGCATTTTGAATAAAATCGTTTAACGTAAATTTTTCAATTTTATATATTTTTTAGCATTATTAGATTAGAAATGTTATCAGACATTATATTAGAGGTTTATCTTTAGTTATCGAGTGCAGTTCTAGAAATAACCCGATTTATACCGTGTTTGAACTCATTTTAATCTGGAAAATCTCAACAGTATGTTACTGAAAATGTTAGGTACGTTTTACATTTTATTAATACATAATCCACTACAAGCATTACTGTATGAGTGTATGCCTTTCGAGCCGAGGGTCAAACCAAGATCAGAAGCCACCGCCGAACAGCCAAGGTCCTCAGCACAAAGAGAGATCGCGCCGGTTCGGATAAACACACTGCCGAAAGTTGTTTGAAATTTCAAAGCCTTCGAATAAAAGTCGAATAAACTACGGATAAAGATGAAATCCTTATACGACGGTTCAAATAAACGTTCTTCGAAAAAAAAATTATCTTTCGCCGTCGTATAAATTCACTTCAAATAAATTCATTTATCCGTGGTGCTTCGAATAACGGATAAACATAAAGTATTTTTTATTTGAGTTTATCTAGATATTATCTTTGTCCATTTCTGTTCTCCAGCCGCTTCGCCGTGATTCATTCACGCCTCTCTGACGACAAAATAGTAATAGGGGAAATGCGGCAACAGCGCGATTCGACACTCAATACGTCTCGGCAACTATGTCTTTCCTATATTTATCGGCTAGTTTGGACTTCCACCGGTTTTGATGGTACATGGCACGAATATACCATCAGCGCCGGATCAGGTGACGGAGAATCCTTGAAGCCTAATTCTGTCATTTCTCGAGTTTGTATCAGCACACGAGTCATAAATTCATGATTATTTCAACGTACGGTGCTTATTAGAATTCAAACGCACCAGACCCGCCTACCCGGATGTCTACTGGAGGCAACTATATCCGCAAAAACTTCCTTCTTTCCAATTCCAGGACGAAAGTTGGTTGAAACGGTTTGTTTACTACATCGCGTATACGTACACGCTTTTCCTTTTCCGAGTGCACGCACATATTCAAGGCCCGATGAGACGGCAGCCTTAAGGGGGTAGACACGTCACGTGGTCTGGCCGATTCGGCAGGTAGGTATTACAGCAGGTTTTTTCTGCACTGAAATGGTATTACCCAAAGATACGCGGCTGCCTGTGCACGCGAGAGGGAGCTGTTTGCTATTTCCATATGTTATTTTGAATGTGGAAAGAAATTCTCAGCTGTTGCGTTGTACTTTAGAAAGTCTACTGGTACTGCAAACGTAGAAAATTCATTGTACATTTACTTGAAATGTGCTTATGCTACAATATTCTACGTTGGCAGTAAGGAATTATAAGTGAAAAGGAAAAATAGATGAGGGCATGTCCCCAGAAAATGAAGTTTGTTAGGATAGACATTTTTTAATTAGCAAAACACTGAAACAGAACATGAAATACACATCCTGTGCAGAAAGCAGTTATGAACAAACATATATAAAATTGTGTTTGATGATCAATCCAACGCGTGATTATTATGTGGTCCCTCCTCGAAGTGACAGAAAATATGACCTATGTATATGCTATAAGACAATAAATATTTAGCGGCTATTTCGTTGTATTACGCTACATTTGTGAACTTTTCATCATCCTTCCGAAACATTATTATTACGCCGCAACAGTATCTTTAGGAAATCGGGTATAGCATATAGGTTATATTCTCTGTCACTTGGAGGACCGGATTTTCTGTCCTTGAAGTGAGAAGTGACAGAAAATATAACCTATATGCTAGACCCGATTTCCTAAAGATACTGTTGCGACGTAATACTAATGTTTCGGAAGGATGATAAAAAGTTCACAAATGTAGCGCAAAAGATAGCGTATACATAGGTTATATTTTCTGTCACTTCGAGGAGGGGACCATAGACATATATAGACGGCGGAGCGTAAGCTGAGGGGGGTGGCAAGGTTCGCGGTAAGGGGAGCGATACGAGTAAATCGGATAACGCTGTGGTTATGCATGCCGAATGCATCCGAAGCTATCCGACGTGCCTGTATCTGAACCTATGCCTTTACCCTTCCAAGCCTTCCTTCCCCACGCCGATTGTCCCATCATCTGATCCGTCTATATATGTCTATGGAGGAGGCCACGTAATAATCACGCGCATCCAGCCTGCGCATTTTTTTTATGAAAAAATTATTTAAATCGGACTATTTTTAACGAAACGGGCTTTCAATTCTGCAAACAAATTTTTCACGTAATTTCCTTAATTATGGTTTGAGTTGTATCATTTTTGGGGCCAATTTGTTTGAAAAAGTATAAGGAATCGTTTGACGCCACGATCGCAAAGATCTGATTAGAAATTGCAAAACTTCAGATTCATCAGTGCTTAGTGCGCAACATTGTATGGCCCCGCTGGTTTCAAGCGTCGAAGCCGACGAAACTCAGCGAGACACATGTGTAAAATAACATATTTGCAGTTTTATAATTGAAGATGTAGTGAACGCTATAGGACTGTCTTTATATATGGCTCTCACAAACAAAATCGCCTGACTTGTTAGACATGAAACTGGGCATACAAATGGTTGCGCATATCGCCGAAAGCATCAGAAAGAATATGTACAGTCTTCCAATGTTTCAATTGTTGAGAAGCCTTTGGGCTCAGTTTATCGGGAAAGACCTACCCACCCCACTGTTTTGCTTTCTCGTTGCGAGCGTGGAACTTCGGGTCCTAGTAGACCGCACGTTCTAACCTCAACAATAAAACCGACGAGCTAGATAAAATACCCAGAAAAATAAAATGTTCGTGTTTTTGATAAGTATTGATGAAAGTATTACCGATGAATTTTTTAGGATTTCCCGATGAAAATGATATCAAACATGGAGTAATTCGATCAATTTTTATTGAACGTAGAGTGTGTTCTAATCATGTATTCATAAGAAAAAATAGACTGAATTGCTTCGTGTCTTGACTCACCAACAATCCATGAATGGTAACACTCTCATCAAGGTGTAATGAGAAATTTTTAACATTTCGTATTCAGTACTGGATGACTCAAGTCACCGTCGACCGAGGGTGTACCGCTGGTGCGCTATTTCACTCGCACTCGGTTCACATCGTTCGGTCTCCTTGTCAAGCGGATCGAGCGAGGGCCCTGATAGGGGTGAATTTATTTGGGAAACAAAAGTCGCGTCATTCATGACACCTACTCGCGAACAGATATACATATGTACGAGAAGAAACAATGCAATTGCCCGATGACTTGAAGCAACATTTCAATAGGTAAATGCATGAAACTCTGGGATCAGGAATTCCGAACCCAGTGGGGCATATGTAAGAACTGGCGAAATTCAACAATAGTTCGTCGTCTAAATTTTACAAGTATTTATTTGACGTGAATATAAAGTTTGTTAGCAAAGTCTTTCTCGATTTGAGTTCTGTAGAAGGCTGATTTTCCTTCGCCATGGAAAGTCCCCTCTTGTCCTTCTAGCTGGCAATCATGCGACTCGCTGAGTTTCGTGGGCTTCGGCGCTCGAAACCAGCGGGGCCATACAATGTTGCGCGCTAAGCAGTGACAAATCTACAGTTCTGCATTTCTAATCAGATCTTTGCGAAAGTGACGTCAGTCGATTCCTCATGTTTTCTCGATCAAATTGGCCCCAAAAATGATATAATTCGGACCAAAATTAAAGAAATTACGTGAAAAATTTGTTTGTAGCAGTGAAAGCCCGTTTTGTTAAAAATAGTCCGATTTAAATTATTTTCTGCCAATATAACCGGGAGAATGCCAAGAATCCAATGGTGTCACTTTCATATTGATACGATGAAAAATAAACAAATTCTGTTTCTTTATAATCGATGACACATCGCCGAGCACGGCGATCTCGCGCGGCTCGGGACACAAAGGTTCTCGTCGGTTATTCGAACTTCTAAGATCGTATTCAGATTTATTGGCCGGTGAGTTTCGTAACTAGGGGTGTGCGGTTACCCGATTTTTCGGGCTCGGGACGGGCCGGCAACTTTCGGGCGGGATCGGGCGGGGTCCCGATACTTTCGTATTGCTCGAGATCCCGACAGTTTCGGGACCCCGAGACTCGATTCGGGCTACAAGCATAGCCGCCATGAGCGGACAATTTGATTTCAGGTCGGCTCGGCAAAACTCGGACGCGATCGGACGATATCGTTACCAGTAATAGATTAAAATTATTACCTGAGAACATAGAAAAATTATGTTTCTTACACGTTAATTTGAAATAATAAAATATTCGCCTCCTGTATATTGTTGTTATTATGAAACATCCAGGAAATATTCCTTTTTGTATGCTTATAGTTCGTACGTTTTCTATTTTAAATCTGAACCTATCCGGAAAAAGATAATACCCTATATATTCCCTTTACATAAAGTACTAAGTATGAAGTATATTTTATTCAGATTTTAAAATATTGTCGATATAAAAATAGTCTTCTTCCCAAGTTCTGAACATGATATTTATTTAAGTACGTATATGGACGTATTCAGTATTCACAGACTATTTGGTAGCAATGAAAATACATATATATGTAAATAAATAATAAGATACAAATTATGATTCAACAGGAGACAGAAAGGTAAAAACTTATCACTCTGGTATCGATATAAATGATATACATAATTCTTTCCGTCTCGGTCCGCTCGTAATAGCTGGCTTTCGAGCCGATCGCGTCCGAGTTTTGCCAAGCCGACCTGAAATCAAATTGCCCGCTCATGGCGGTCATGCTTGTAGCCCGAATCGAGTCTCGGGATCCCGAAACCGTCAGGATCTCGAGCAATACGAAAGTATCGGGACCCCGCCCGATCCCGCCCGAAATTTTCCGACCCGTCCCGAGGGCCGAGAATCCGAGCCGCGGGACGATCCGCACACTCCTATTCGTAACGCGTATTCTCTCGTCATCGCAGAACACGAGTGAGCCAGAAGTGGTGGGGATAGCGCCAAGCTTCTGTCATGTATAGGCCAAACCGAGCTGCAGCGTAGAAATACACGCATCAGAATAGGTGTGCCTTAGGCCTTAGCTCCGAAAAAATTCAGGAGCTTTATTGATCAGAACATTGATTCTTTTTCGATAGCTTCATCTCGTATTGGTCATAACAGCCACACGGCTACGTTCAGACGGAGCCGAGCAGCATTCCCGTTACCCCACCATACCCTTGGGTGGCCCCGTAACTCTAACAGACAAATCCACGATCGTCAGATGGTGGTGACTGATTTCTCCTCGATCGCTATTCGCGAAAACGAATCGACCGGCCAATATATCTGAATTCGACCTTAGGATAAAGATATAATGAAAGATGAAAAATTATTCGAAGCCCAAGATGAATGGCCTTCGAATAAACAAAGGAAACTAATAAATACCCGAAACTAAATAGAATTTTAGATTTAGGGTACACACACCCTCCCCCAAACCTCGTGTCGATCGGCCACAGGGGCCATTCGGAAGTATATTCTTTTAATTAAATAATACCCATCTCTGCATAGGAGCGTAAAGAATTACAAAAAAAATCAAGGAGTCAACTGTTGACCGATTTGGAGACTTTTCCTTGTTATATGTTATATACAATAGTCGGAAGAATAATAATAAAAGCAATAATCGCAAATAATTGCTGTAACTTCCACATTCTGAAAATATGGTATCAGTAAATTACTACTTCCAGTGTTATTAAAAAGTTCCAATCTCTTTTTTTATTTGAAATAATGTGGCCATATAATTATAACATATATTCGGCAGCGGCGATGTATATGTTACAGTAAAAGCGTGAATTTAGTAAATGTACACAGTTTCCAGCAGTTTCTAGTCAATGTATGCCCAAAATGCATATAATCTAACCTACAATCGTCCAAAAATACATACATTGACTGTATCACGCTTTTGCTGTGGCACATGTATCCAGCTAACGCTTCAGTTTTGCTATGATTCCACGTTGGCAGTCCTCCCGAGTAGGCGCCATCTCGTATCCACTAGCTCAACTAAATTTGTCACGTGACTTGCTCTGTATTATCGCCAATATGGCGGAACTCGTATTGGGGAATGCAATCACGGGCTGACGTTGTTTGTCCTTACATGAGCAAATTTTGGGCTGGGTGAGGTCTCATTCGAAAGAGGAAGGTTCAATGCAGCCCGCTCTGCTCATCGTTTGAGTCAGAAAACTCTTTTAGAGACCTACAAATACATGGAATCTGCGAGTGCATTTTGTCGATTTTTTCTCTACTTTGGACACTCGTATTATTACATATCAACACAATCTCTTTGAACCATGAGCAGAACGGGCTGCATTGAACCTTCATCTTTCGAATGAGACCTCGCCCAGCCCAAAATTTGATCGTATAAGGACAAACAACGTCAGCGCGCAAACCCATGTTTCGGGCCAGATTGTGTCGGTATACAGCGCGCTGCATTACCCGTGTCTACCCCCTTAAGATAGATTCACACTATCCGTCCAGCCGGCGGCAGGCTGACGGCCGTCCCACTAGCGCGACGGAGAAGTATGCATCTGTGTCTCCGTCGCGCTAGTGGGACGGCCGTCAGCCTGCCGACAGACGGTGACCATCTTATTCATTCACACTATCCGTCTAGCTGGTGGCAGGCTACCGTCCGTCGAAAATTCTTCATTGTGTTTTGAGGGTCATATTGACGACCCTCCGATGCCCGACAAATGACGGTCAGCATTCTCGGCGAGAATACTTTGCCGGTGTAGGCGACCGTCAGGGCGAAAAGCGCTTTGCTCTAACCATCGCGCGTCGATCGTCGAAATTAATTATAATGTACAGCGAAATTTTATTACACTTTTTGATACAGTATTCAAAAGTCATACTCTGTTTTTGACTGCTTGTAACTCTATACCAGATCTTTTTTTATATACGTAATGTAAGTTTCTATTCGATGAATGGTTAGGTATATGCATGACGTAACATTTTCCGTTTACCATTTTTTAATTAATTTATTAAGACATACAGGGTACTCTAAAGTTAGATGGCCAAACTGTACTAACAAAATTAGAAAACAATTTATCACTCGTTTTAAGGACGTATATTCTGATTATGTAGCAAATCATCTCCTCCTCCTCCTCCAACGAAATGGCAATAGCTGCTAACTCCACTAACGAAAAATTTCCAAACATTTTGGGATCTGATTTTTCGGTACTATCCGTAGTGCGTGTCGAACGAAAACTGAATCACTTCTGCCGGACAGACCTCTGGGCACCGTAAAAATCAAACACTGGTGGAGGGGGCCAGGTCAATCTTTTACGGACGGTACCTGCCGCCCGCTGCCTGTCGATTGCGGCCTTTACACGGACGTTCTTGCATGGCACTTTTGCGCGCCACACGCCAGCGCGGCACGCATTTGGCGTGGCGTGCCGGAACGTCGGAAGGAGCGCGCTCCTTCTCGCAGGCCAGAAGATCGCACCCGTCACTACTTAGAGACAGCGAGTTCGGGCTCCCATTTCTACGTCGACTCCACATGCTTTTTCCAGGAACCAGCGCAGTCTTGTATTGTGTACTACCTGTTCCATGTATATTATCGATCTGCGAAACGATCGGCAAGACACGATCGCGATATACGTAGGTTTGCGAAAAGTATACGAATTCCTCGATATACCTGGCTTATAGAGGATATCATAAATGCTGTTACTGTAGGGCACACTGAAACATCTGTTTTTACGAAGCTACATTTGGTTTACCTGAAGGTGATATAAATTATGGAAATGGTTTATTACTCAGTTATAACGACTGTATTGCGATCTGCATTCTCCTTGCGGACGAAAAGTTTCCACCTCATCGGACGTTCTTGCTAGCATCTTGTGCGTGGTTAGAAATGTGGCGCGCCGGAATTCCACGTTCTTGCGTGCGAGTAGAACCGTTGTCAGGCGTGTCGCGTCCAAAAGTGTGGCGCGCAAACCTCGACTTCAGAAAAGTTTACATAAGAGACAGAAAAGGTAGTTAGAAAAGGAAAGCAGCACTTGAAGACAAGGGTTTGGCGTGGCGCGTGGACTTTCCGACAGTGCGGAAAATTCTGAGGCGCGCGGCGCGCCTGGCAGTCAAGACTCTGCGAGCCGCTACAAGCGGTAGGAAGTAAACGAGAATTTTTTCAAACCAAAAAATTAAACATATTTACTTGCAGCTTTGTGGCTTCATTTGTCAATCTTTAGGGAATATGAAAAAAAAATTGTATGCAAAAATAGTGATTATATCCGGAGTTATAGTGCTTCAAATAGAGCGCCGTACAAAACTCATATGCGCACTGTTAGCATAAAATCAGTTGTTGTAGTAGTCTGAAATAGATTAATATACGATTAATAGATTAAACTTTATTAACCAAAATCATGATGTTATTTATTTTCATCTGCAACCTAGTAAATTATGTCTGTCAGAGTCTGGTAGGTATGGAGGGGACCGTGGCAGCAAGGCGTAGGGGCCTCCGGTGACTCGCGAGCCACCAGTTAGTCAACCCTAGTTTACAACTACCTAAGTAGTTAATTGCTTGTTTTCGAAGGTTTCGTCGGGAAGCATTTGTGTGCCAGATGTCGAAAAGGGAAAATCGACATCGTGCCGTTTTTCAGCGATTTCGAATTTCTCCGGTCTGAGTTAATCCGTATATTGCTCCATCGGCAGGTTCCCCCGCAGACCTGCGGGACAATGCGGTTATAAACCACGACCCCGGGGCGAGATTCTGACCGATCAATCTGTCTAGTTTTGGTAAGCAGATGTCTACTTTTACACCTCTACGTTATCGAGGGGGGGGGGGGGGGGCTCCTATGCCGTCGAACTTGCAGAGAGAAGGTCCCTCCTCTTCTAGGAAAATTTGGCCAATCAGCAATGTTCTTTGCTCGTTCTGGTCATCGTTCGGACCACCGAAATCCGAGCAGCCCTCATAAAACAAAGTTTTCACAATTATTTTGATCACCCTATGGATCACAGAATCTACATCGATCTAATCATGCTTTTGCATAAGTTACACTGTCGTTGGACTCCAGGATGAGCCAGGAATCCATTGATGTCACTTCCATATCGATACGATAAGAGAGTGCGTTTAAGAAATGCCTACTCCTTTTATAATTTGTATTGCTTGTGTAAAAGTAGTCCGATTTCCATGATATTTGTGATAATTTTAATTGGGAGAACGCCAGGAATCCATTAGTGTTATTTTCATATCGGTACGATGACGAATAATGAATCTCTTAACACGCTGTAATGAATATTTCACCCTCGACTGTGGGTCGCCGACCTCGATTCGCAGTGGTCGGCCGAGGATACATACCTGTTTCAGAAAAACTGTATTCTTTATTCTTTATTGTATCGATATGGAAGTAATACCGATGCATTTCTTATGTTTTTCAAATGAAAATTATACCAAATTTCATGTAAATCGAACTATTTTTAACGAAGGTTTGGAAATCAATTTATTATGAAGATTCCTTAATTACGATCCGATTTGTGTCGTTTTTGGACCATTTTCATCGGGAACACATAAGGAAACGATTCACACCACTTTCGCCAAGATCCGATGAAAAATGTAGAATTTTTGATTCGTCACTTCTTAAGGGGCAACATTGTACGGCCCCCCTGGGCTCGAGGGTCGAAGTCCTTGAAACCCATCGAGGCACGGCTTATCGGTAGCGTTGCCTCTTGAGTCGAGATTTGCGTGCGGCGAAAATTCTTGCGCACCACACTTTTGGACGCGACACGCCTAACAACGGTTCTGCTCGCACGTAAGAACGTGGAATTCCGGCGCGCCACACTTCTAACCACGCACAAGATGCTAGCAAGAACGTCCGATGAGGTGGAAACTTTTCGTCTGCAAGGAGAATGCAGATCGCAATACAGTCGTTATAACTAAGTAATAAACCATTTCCATTATTTATAGCACCTGCAGGTAAACCAAATGTAGCTTCGTAAAAACAGATGTTTCAGTGTGCCCTACAGTAACAGCATTTATGATATCCTCTATAAGCCAGGTATATCGAGGAATTCGTATACTTTTCGCAAACCTTCGTATATCGCGATCGTGTCTTGCCGATCGTTTCGCAGATCGATAATATACATGGAACAGGTAGTACACAATACAAAACTGCGCTGGTTCCTGGGAAAAGCATGTGGAGTCGACGTAGAAATGGGAGCCCGAACTCGCTGTCTCTAAGTAGTGACGGGTACGATCTTCTGGCCTGCGAGAAGGAGCGCGCTCCTTCCGACGTTCCGGCACGCCACGCCAAATGCGTGCCGCGCTGGCGTGTGGCGCGCAAAAGTGCCACGCAAGAACGTCCGTGTAAAGGGCCCAGATCGTCGCCCGCCGCCACGGTGGGCCAGCTGGAACGATTTGGTGACATTTTGTGCCAAAAAATAGGATACAATTATCCCTGTTTTTTACGGTTATTTAAGTTTTCTTCTTTCCATTTCTCTTAACTTAATTATGATCAATGAAATTTGAAAACTGTTTATTTGGTATTTTATTTAATGCCCTTTAAACTTTTAAAGGGAAACTTTTCGTTTCCATGTTATAAGAAAAAGCAAAATAGTACTTTTATATATATATATTATGAAGAATAAATGATAATGCTAAAATTGAATTCTTTCTCAATAGGTAGGGTAGACCGGGGGCGGTAGTAACACTTTGACTTTGGAATACAATTATGAACTATCAGAGCAAGAACTATCACAGTTAGAATAAAAGTTCTTATACGAAAATGTTACTTACTTATCTAACATAATGAAGACACAACAGTCCCGCTGTATGTCAAGTAGTATCCAGGTTATTAATAAACAATGGGAAGCGGAGAAAGTGTTACAACCGTCCCTGATCCCGGGTTGATTGTACCTAACACTGCATGGAGTCGACAGTAGCACAAATTTAACTTAACAAAATTGAAATATTTATTGATTTTAATTATAATAATAAATGAAAAAAGTAAAATTTATAACCAATTATGCGGTATCGCAATTGTGGCATCGAAATAGAGAACGTTTTGGCTGGTGCATTCTCCATGTGATCAATTCTTACATTCAGTACATTGCATCCATTTTTGACTTGGTTTGCTTGTGCTGTGGTACAGGACGTCATGCAAACACGACAATATTATTCATCTTCTTTGTCACTATTCAGCTCTGTCGCGGTACAACCAATCCATACTGCCGATGTTACAATCGCCCCCGACATGACTTTTGAACTTAAATTATAAATTTTAATTAACGGGACGGGCAAAAGTGATAAGTAATGATCATCAGTATTACTTTAAAAATGGTCAGATTAAGTATTAAAAGAAAGATAAAACACGTACTTGCAAAGGAAGTATTTATATTACAATTTTAAATCAGTTAGAAAAAGTTACTTTAGGGTATCGAAAAGTTATTTTCTTCGCTATACATGTCTATTGTGTATCTATACTGCTAGAACATGGATGTGTGTATTCCAAATGTCATTCTTCATCATATGTCCAAAATTTGGGTTAATATCTATCATGTCCCTAGTAGCACAAAATATTGAATGCACACACATCCAAAGAGGACATCTTAAAAAGAGGTTCAATCTCTTTTTGATAATTAAACCTACATACAATATTTATTCTAGATTAAGAAGCAAATATATTTTCCAAATATGCTGGAAATATTCATTTTATATTATGAAAAAAAAAAAAATTTCAAATATAAAGTAAATATTTATTTACTGGTTGAAACAAAACATTTTTTTCCGCATGTTCGGGAAATATTCATTTTATACTATGAAAAAATTTTTTTTTTTCAAATGTAAAGTAAATATTTATTTAATGGTAGAAAGAAAACACTAGGGATGTTTTGAGATATTTAACGTGTTACAATCGCCCCCCCCCCCCTCCGTTAATATCGCCCCGATCTACCCTACTACTAAACATAAAAAGTAATTTAATTAATCTTACCATTTGACTTTTTCAATAACAGACTGAAAGACAGTAATAATTTGTAAAGTAGGACGAAACAGGATATGTTTTCATATAATTATGTAGAGGAGGGTGTACTGAAAATATCCAAATTATTTAGTTAGAATGTGGAACTCTGTGGAACTTTAATGTATTCAGCATTACTTTTTGATATATTATTTAGATTAATTACTAATAAAGGATTATAATTTATCGCAAAAGATTGCTTGTAAATTAAAAATAACGATTTTTGACTACTTTCCTCTACTATTTTACTTTTCCTTATAACTTGGAAACGAAACGTTTCCCCGACATGCGATTTAATCCACTTCAAAGAGCATTAAATAAAGAACTGTATACAGAGTTTTCCAATTTTATTAATCGTAATTAACATACAAAAATGAAAAAAGAAAACTTAAATAAATGTAAAAACTATTAGATTATATATCCTTGGAAAGGGATAATTTTATCCTATTTTTGGCGCAACATTCATTCCGATAGCTTTTATAGCTCAAAAGATATACACAAATGTCACCAAGTCGTTCAAGCCAGCCAGCCCACTGTGCGCTGCCACGCGCCGGCTAGACGGATAGTGTGAATGAACCAACCAGCTGACGGTCGTTTGCTGGACGGTAGCCTGCCGCCGTCCAGACAGCTAGTGTGAATCTACCTTTAAGGGGGTAGACACGGGTAATGCAGCGCTCTGTATACCGACATAATCTGGCCCGAAACATGGGTTTGCGCGCTGACGTTGTTTGTCGTTATATGAGCAAATTTTGGGCTGGGCGAGGTCTCATTCGAAAGATGAAGGTTCAATGCAGCCCGCTCTGCTCATGGTTCAAAGAGATTGTGTTGATATGTATTAATACGAGTGTCCAAAGTAGAGAAAGAATCAACAAAATACACTCGCAGATTCCAAGTATTTGTAGGTCACTAAAAGAGTTTTGTGACTCAAACGATGACCAGAGCGGGCTGCATTGAACCTTCCTCTTTCGAATGAGACCTCACCCAGCCCAAAATTTGCTCATGTAAGGACAAACAACGTCAGCCCGTGATTGCATTCCCCAATACGAGTTCCGCCATATTGGCGATAATACAGAGCAAGTCACGTGACAAATTTAGTTGAGCTAGTGGATACGAGATGGCGCCTACTCGGGAGGACTGCCAACGTGGAATCATAGCAAAACTGAAGCGTTAGCTGGATACATGTGCCACAGCAAAAGCGTGATACAGTCAATGTATGTATTTTTGGACGATTGTAGGTTAGATTATATGCATTTTGGGCATACATTGACTAGAAACTGCTGGAAACTGTGTACATTTACTAAATTCACGCTTTTACTGTAACATATACATCGCCGCTGCCGAATATATGTTATAATTATATGGCCACATTATTTCAAATAAAAAAAGAGATTGGAACTTTTTTACTAATACTGGAAATATTGATTTACTGATATCATATTTTCAGAATGTGGAAGTTACAGCAATTAATTGCAATTATTGCACTTATTATTATTCTTCCGACTATTGTATATAACATGTAACAAGGAATAGTCTCCAAATCGGTCAACAGTTGACTCCCTGATTTTTTTTGTAATTCTTTACGGTCCTATGAAGAGATGGGCATTATTTAAATAAAAGAATATACTTCCGACTGGCCCCAGTGGCCGATCGACACGAGGTGTGGGGGAGGGTGTGTGTGCCCTAAATCTAAAATTCTATTTAGCTTCGGGTATTTATTAGTTTCCTTTGTTTATTCGAAGGCCTTTCATCTTGGGCTTCGAATAATTTTTCATCTTTCATTATATCTTTATCCTAAGGTCGTATTCAGATATATTGACCGGTCGATTCGTTTTCGCGAACAGCGATCGAGGATCAGCCACCATCATCTGACGATCGTGGATTTGTCAGTTGGAGTTACATGGCCACCCAAGGGTATGGTGGGGTAACGGGAATGCTGCTCGGCTCCGTCTGAACGTAGCCGTGTGGCTGTTATTTATTCTTATTGTTAGCATAGTAGTTGTGTGCATTACGAAGCTATGCGTAGACCAATACGAGATGAAGCTATCGAGAAAGAATCAATGTTCTGACCAATAAAGCTCCTGAATTTTTTCGCAGCTAAGGCACACCTATTCTGATGTGTGTAAACACGCCTACACCTCGGTTTGGTCTATACACACCAGAAGCTTGGCGCTATCCCCACCACTTCTGGCTCACTCTTGTTCTGCGAAGGCGAGAGTGAGATGGAACGAGAGCGAGTCAGAAAACGTTGCGAACAGGAGCACCGAGGCAGGCAAGCGGTACCTATGGTGGGAGAATACGCGTTACGAAACTCACCGGCCAATATATCTGAATGTAAAGTTTCGTTAGCCGCTCGCTGGTCGCAACCGGCGTTGAGCCCGTATCATGAACGGAGCCCTAATTCCGGGGCTGAGTTTCTCGCTTCTTTCTGGCCGAACGGGGGAGCGGGATGGAACGCTTTGCGTGCGCGGCGGGCGTGCGCGTCGGGCGCGAGCGCTCAGATGGAATCGTGACTGTTCGACGCTTGCGCGCCACGGTCAGATAGCCAGGCACGGCACGAGTCCTTTTTGCGCCCTAGGCGAGGTTGCCAGCTTCCGCCATTTCAGCTTCTTCATATCCTTATTCTTAATTTTTATTCGTAATTTAAAACCGTTGTAGTACAATTTGTATTTCATTTAAAAATTTGTTTTCAACAATGCCAACAATGAAAAGGCCATTTTGCGCCTCTTGTCAGCCTTATGCCCTAGCAGTTGCCTAATTTTGCAGAGTAAAGTCATAAATAATTTCAAATAAATATAATATAATAAAGGGCGCAATTTGACAAGTTCTCCTAGGGCGCAAAAAAGACTTAAGCCGGGCCTGCGTCAAGATTTTGGGAAGCGGTTCCCGTGCTCACCGTAAACGCTTGCGACCATTGCGCACGTCCGTCGCACACGCAAAGGACGGAGTGTCAGGCGTCCGAAAGACAGAGCGAGACAAAATATCAACGCGTCGTCTGTCTCGTACTGTCCTCGCTCGCTTTCAGTGCCTTCGCTCGCTCTCTTTCCATCTCGCTCTCGCCTTCGCCGGACAAGAGTGAGACAGAAGTGGTGGGGATAGCGAAAAGTCCGTATCGTGAAAACCAAACCGAGCCCGTAACGGGACTTTACTGTGCCAGGGATCGGCGGACTCCAGCTACAGCTGATGGAGTGGGAAACAGCTGCAGGAGCGGTGGTTATGGCTGCGTGAACTGCGCCTGCATCAGTCACGCAACATTACCACCGCTCCTGTAGGTGTTTCCCCCTCCATCAGCGGTAGCTAGAGCCCGTCGATCCCTGCTGAATACGATCTTAGGAGGGGGCACACGAGCGTTTTTTTTACGGACGTTCCGACAATACATTGCAGTATATTAGATTTACGCTAGTGTGCGGTGTATACGCACGTCCGCCAAAATTGACGTCCGTCGCGACGGACGTCAAAAAAAACGCTCGTGTGCCCCCAGCCTTAGATGCTCGAATAACTGACGAGAACCTTTGTGGCCCGAGCCGCACAAGATCGCCGCTGCTCGGCGATGTGTTATCGATTATATAGAAACAGAATTTGTTTTTTTTCATCGTATCAATATGAAAGTGACGCAAATCGATTCCTGGCATTCTCCCGATTAAATTGAGAGAAAATAATTTAAATCAGACTATTTTTAACGAAACGGGCTTCCAATTCTGCAAACAAATTTTCACGTAATTTCCTTAATTATGATCCGAATAATATCATTTTTGGGGCCAATTTGATCGAGAAAACATGATGAACCGATTCACGTCACTTTCGCAAAGATCTGATTAGAAATGCAGAACTGAAGATTTGTCGAAAGCGTCGAAACCCACGAACTCAGCGAGTTGCATGATTGCCAGCGTGAAGAACAAGAGAGGACTTTGCATAGCGAAGGAAAGTCAGCCTTCTATAGAACTCAAATCGAGAAAGACTTTGCTGACAAACTTTACATATGTATATTCGCGTAAAATAAATACTTTAATTGTAAAATTTAAACGACAAACTATTGTTGAATTTCACCAGTTCTTACATATGCATCACTTGATTGGGAATTCCTGTTCCCATAGTTTCATGCATTTACCTATTGAAATGTTGCTTCAAGTCATCGGGAAATTGCATTGCTTCTTCTCGTACATACATATATCTGTTCGCGAGTAGGTGTCACGAGTGACGCGGCTTTGGTTTCCCAAATAAATGCACATTTATTAGGGCCCTCGGTCGACGGCGACTTGAGTCATCCAGTACTGAATATGAAAATGTTCATATTTCTCATTACACCTTGATAAGAGTGTTACCACCGTTGGATTGGTGAGTTTATGTCCACGAAAATGAGTCGAGACGCGAAGCAATTCGGCCTATTTTTTCTTATGAATACATGATTAGGACACACACTCTACGTTCACTAAAAATAGACCGAATTACTCCATGTTTGGCATCATTTTCATCAGTAATGCAGTGCTCTGGTGAAGAACATCGTAATACGGAGCTAATATTCTAGGCCAGGCCTGCACAGCAAGGCTGTAACGGGCAAGAGCGCTCTCGATTGCTCGCGAGCAAAGCGAAGAGCGACGCCGCGAGCAGTTCCCCCACCCTGTGGCCACTAGCTGAAGTAGTATGCGTGTAAACTGTAAGATGGGTTGCTAACGTTCAGCGGCACTCTCAGCCAGCAGAACGTATTGAATCGAAACAAATTTCTGTACACATGAATTTTCTTGCTATACGTCATACATCTGAGCAAAGCTGGTTGCTAGCATTAATGGGCATCCGACTTCTCACTCACGAACACTCCCCACCACGGCACTGTTGCTCATAAAGGCGTGGCCTAGTGCTTTACGATGCTCTTACCACACACGGCCGAAAATTTTTGCCCGGCGGGCATTCAGCTGTGCACGCCTGTTCTAGGCCCTAGAATCTACGATATTGTCAATGTGCAGATAGTGTCAGCTTTTGAAGGTCCAACAGACGCGCTGCGCCTCAGAGTTTCCTCTATAGCAGCAATTTAAGCTTTGTAAGATGGAGTGAGCTTTAATACCTTCCTAGCGAACCACCGTGCAGGCCACAGGGCGGCCGGAAACAGTTAAGGAAATGTGAAGACCACACTTGATCCTTTTGCTAAACACCGTAAGGAATTTTTCTCTGCACCGAAACTAATAATCCCGAAATATGATACATTCGGGACCACGAATTGGTTTCGATGGAAATTGTCAATGTGCAATTGAAACGCACGCCATTTCACACTATCGTTTCATAGCATTTATACGGGGTGATTCTCTAGCTAGAGTCGTCAAACTCGATGCTCGCCAACAATCATGTATCTCGCTGAGTTTCGTGGGCTTCGACGGTCGAAACCAGCGGGGCTATACAATGTTGCACGCTAAGCAGTGACGAATCTGAAGATCTGCAATTTCTAATCAGATCTTTGCAAAAGTGACGTCAATTGATTCCTTACAATTTTATATATAATGTTTGTTCATAACTGTTTCTGCATAGGACGTTTAATTATCTTGTAATAAGTGTATTTCATGTTCTGTTTCAGTGTTTTGCTAATAAAAAAATGTCTAACCTAACAAACTTCATTTTCTGGGGACATCCCCTCATCTATTTTTCCTTTTCACTTATAATTTCTTACTGCCAACGTAGAATATTGTAGCATAAGCACATTTCAAGTAATTAAAATGTACAATGAATTTTCTACGTTTGCAGTACCAGCAGACTTTCCGTTTAAATTTTTGCAATTACAACGCAACAGCTGAGAATGTATTTCCTTATTCCGAATAGAATACGGAAATAGCAAACAGCTCCCTCTCGCGTGCACCAGGCAGCCGTGTATCTATGGGTATTGCCATTTCTGTGCAGAAAAAATCTGCTGTAATACCGACCTGCCAAATCGCCAGGTCACGTGACGTGTCTACCTCCTTAAAAAATCGACTGCAAATGATAAGTGCATAATAATAAGATTGAACAGATAATCCTAATTTGTATGGTTACACTTATTAATATTCGAACGTCAAACTACATCTGTGTTTTTTATATAATATATCAACTGAATCACTATATTAAACTGTGGTTCATCGTTAGATTATCTAGAAATAGAAAACCGTAACAAAATATGAGTAGAAATGTAATTAAGGGTGAAATAAATATGAGCATAATTTGTAAGAATGTTGTAAAATTAATGAAGAAGACCATTAACCGGAAGGAAACAATAAATTTAAATTTATGCAGCCTACTTTCGCGAAAATGGACAAAACTAAATAGCAAACTTTGAAGGTCTGTATTGTTTAAATAAACTCGAAACCAGCAAAATGATGGACCAGAGTCTAAGTTTTAGACTCTTCTTAATTTCAGGTACCTATACTACATTACACATATTTCAATTTCATCAAAATCCTTGACATCGATTTCAAGAAATAATTGATTCTTGCAACTATATACATAGTACTATTGCTTACTTCAGTTTATACAACCATTTACGACTTTCTTCCCACAAACCAAACACACAAACATAAATATACAATTATATTTAAGCATTTTAAATAGGAAGAAAATTGATTTATAGCTTCACAAATTATTTTCCACTAGCTTAAAGGGTATATGTATGTACCGGGTACGATTGTCACAGGTGTCTGCGGGGTGAAATAAGGGTGAAGGGGTGGGATGTCCAGATTTCATGGTTGCCTATATTTTCCTCAGGGTTGTAGAGAGTAATTACGCAAAATTTGGTCCAAATCGGTGAAAAAAATCGAGATAAAAAGTATCCTACAAAGTTATTCCTGGTCCTAGACTACGTGTACCTATGTGGGAATGTTGTAGCATAGGAGAGGCGTGCGTGTGTGCGATAGGCATCGAGAGAGAGGCAAAGGTTCGATGCCTCTGCGGAAAGGATTGCGGTAAGCGGAGAGAGAGAGAGAGAGGAGGGATGCATGTTGCGTGGTGGACTGATCGGGAACCAGTCGTAAAGCATGCAACAGAGGTGGCACTTATGTGTATCGTACTTCAATCTTTACATTTTCTATTAAATCATTCAATTCTTTGTACATCTCGTTCGATTGATCCTATACACTTCCACATGTATACAAAATATCAGAAAGATCTGTTGCGTAGTTGCGACATGATTGAGTAACAAACATCCAAACACACTTTCGCATTTATTATATTAGTAGGAAGTAGGAAGTAGGACGTCATCTAAAGGTTTGTCCTCACTAGCGAATAGTTCGCGAAAACTTGGTCGCAAACAATCAATGCTCGCAAGTTGTTCGCGAAGTTTTTATAACCTTTGCTCGTGTAAAGGTTCGTCCTCACTAGCGAACAGTTCGCGAACAGACGATTCCTAGGAAATTTTACGAACCATTTTCATTGCGTTTTTTCGGAATTTTTTATGAGGACCTTGTAAAAGTTATTGCTAGCCGGTTTATTGCTACATACTTATCTATATTTCGATTACATTTTCAATTTATTTTAGCACGAAAAGTTTAAAATTAACTCAAGTGGACCACTTTGTAATTGCTTTTGAAAAAAAGCGGAGCCTATATGGTGTCTACTATTGGATGGTTTCTGATCATCTGAAATAAAAAATTCAAAAGGCTTCCTTATATGTATGTCCTCGGCTATAGCCGGTACCAGAATGAAAGAAAGATATTGAAAATTTAAGAAATGACGGCACACATTTTTTCACGATTTTGGGGCTGTTCGAATGAAAAAAATTAAATATTTTCACACAATTGTGGTAGGGGTGATAGCCACACGTGTGCTGAAGATGTATGCAGAAGTTGAACTTAATTGGTCAAGTCAATCTTGAGATATCGTGGACACCAGTTCGAAAAACATGGTTGCAAGAAAAACGTGTTTAAAGATTTGTATACAGTTTACACGGTAAAACTTTTACTCACTTCAAAAGTTTTACTTAAAGTCAAAGTCGATCCTTTGTTTCGACGGATGTCTCCCCAAATATGGGACTTTCCAGGACAAACAATTACACGACCCTTTGCTGAAATATACCTGCCAAAACAATAACACTACGCGGCAACCGTCCTGCTCAGCGAGCGAGCCGTACCGATACCTATCTTTCAAAGCCTACATATAACTCTATATGTATTATGAATTGAACAAAATCCTTTTGCACACATATTTTCCATGACAGATACTCGTAGAAAATTGAAAAAAGAAATTAAGGAATACTGGAGAACAGTAGCAGATTTAACGGGCGGCCCATGAGCAGTTGCCGCTGGGACCCCTGCCCAGAAGGCCCCCTGGCGCCCATTTGCCAAAAAAAATTGAGTTGTATCCAAACACTATATTTTTCTTTGTTTTCCATACTTTTCATACCACACGCACGTAGATTTATTTGTAATTTTATTAATATACAGGGTGTTCCACAACGTTGGCCACCTGGGCCCTTTTCCGCATATTTGCCACTGCTGGAGTAGAAGCTTTCGATCGTCGAAGTTTCCCGTTTCTCAGAGCCCCTTATTTTTAAGTCCCTTTTCTCTTTGCCGATCGGCCCATACGATAGGTGAATCGCTTAAAGATGTATCGCATGTCTCGTCGTAACGAGTGCGGAGCGCGGCGTTACATCCACATTGCGCAATCGCGGAAGTTGTTTTTCGGTCTGACGAGATTAAAAGCCCAGTCCGCGGTGGGAAGTAATCGTTACCGCATTCGTGATAGGACTTTTAGATTACAGACCTCTCCCTCTCCCCTGTCCCGCCGTTCAAGGCAGAGTACAATGTATATTATTTTCTTTCTCTAGGAGGAAGTGGAATTAATAAGTTCGTTAATGACTTCATTATGGAGGCTTTGCAACCAGCACATGTCTTCGCAATGTTCGTTGGTTTACAATAGATTCACGCAACGAGTAGCTTCTGTTTGTCATAAATTCTATTAATTTATTATTAGACTACGAGGCTTAATATAGAAGTGCTAAAAGTAATTTCGTGAATCTTTGCTTTTTTAAATTAGCTACTACAGTAGTACTTCATTGTCCCCACGACTACATATTCGGGATCACTCGTGCGCCATCTACGGCACATGCGCATGATTTTTATCTCGGGCCCGAGCCTACCCTACCTGAGGGCAGTCAACAAGAGGTCTGTGAAGATGACCTTTGGGGGTGAGATTCACACCCAAGTGCAAATTTTTATATTAAAAATAATTTAAAACCGACTTCAAAAAAAGTAAAAATGCACTAAAAAGTGAAAAATAATTTTTTCCCTCATTTAATCTACTACTCTAATATTTTTTAAGTCGGCCCCAGAGTTACACATTGCAAATGATTAGGCGTCGACTTAAAAGAGATGAGAGTAGTAGATTAAATGAGGGAAAAATTTATTTTTCAATTTTAGTGCATTTTTATTTTTTTGAAGTCGGTTTTAATTTTTTTTTAAATTTTTTATTTTTGGCTTTTTAGTTTTATATACATTGACACAACATGCTGAGGAGATATGAGCGTACGTACATAACAAAATAATAATTAGGTGACAATAGTGATTATTAACCAGAACTGGCAAAATATTGGACCAATATTGATGCAGTGTAGGATGGGACCACCGGAGCATCGCCCTCTTTCGGACAAAAAAAAGATCATCAAAATCGATCCGTATGCTGGGGAGTTATGCGGAGACAAACAAAAAAGATACATACGGGTCGAATATATAACCTCCTCCTTTTTGAAGTCGGTTAAAAATTGAAATAGTTCTCGTTTGATCACCCACAATTTTTGTTCGCCCCTTTCCAAAAAAAATTATGACCAAATTGAAAAATTTTGACACCAGTACACACATGAACATTTTTCATTGATATTTAAGTGGAATATGATCGTCCAGTTTGGCGACCCACAAATTTCGTTTGTACATACTGCAAAAAAAAACTTATAAAAAAACTAAAACAAATGAGCAATTATCTTTACCTGCAAATTTTTCAATTTGGTCATAACAAACGTGAACAAGCGAAAACTGTTTCTATATTATAAAGACTGCACTTGGGGTGCCAAATTCACAGACCTATAACAAAGGCACGTCGAGACTGAGTGAGATAGAACTCAAAGTGGGGATGTCGATCGTGCGTTTTTTGAAGGATAGACCCAGTTGATGAAGCACGACTGTAACCCCTTTTATAATGATTTCATCCAGAGCATTTCGTTGATCCCCAACAATGAATTTTTGGCTAAATATAATATTATAGTAGGTACATATTGTATGCTCCCATCAGTTTCTATATTTACAGTCCGGTCACCTTTTTTTATTTCATTTTAGAAAGTGCGATCCAAACTGGAAGGTTCTTACTTTGATACGACAGAAACCATTGGTATTGGTGGACTTTGTCAAGAAACGAATTTTTCCGAAATTACTTTGTTTTTTTTTATACCGGACCTCGTATACGTTTATGCAATTGCATATTTTGACAGGGAACAACAAAACCATGTTTTATTATACGTGCGGAGTTTAACAATCAAATTCTGACAAGGGTAGGTTTTTAGGTGTCCGCCTCCGATTGCTTTAGTTTTTGAATATGTTTTAGAGGACCGAAAAATAATAACTACGTGTTTTTTATTTCGGCCCGTTTGCATACTTAGAGGTGAAACTACCGTTCAAATTTATAAGAAGGGGTACAAAAGTGACCAACGACAAGTTAAACTGTGACAAATAAATTTCTGTTCTGAATATTCGACACAAATGTAGACGCATATCAATTTAAAAATTTGTAAACAGAGTACTCGAAACGATTAAAATTTCCACATACCAAATGTTGAAGGTTTAAACAATAAAAGATTAAGACTCGTATGTTAGCAAGCAGAGGGTGGCTGACGAGTTCGCTTCTTATTTCGTGAAAAGATCAATCAAGATGAATAACGGTAGCCCCTGTAGCCGCCAGGTGCGCCCGGAAACGTACGAAGATGGCCGATAGAATCAGAAATGATCAGGGTAACAGTTAAAGGAAGAGAAGAGCGGCCGAAAAAGTGTGGCGCGTGGCCATTTTGTGCTCTGCGGGATTACGTAGGTAGAACTATATAAATATACTTATTTAGCGTATTCCTATAATAACACTTGAAAAAAAGAAACGCAAAACACTCTGTTCGTGTTACAATTTTTTTCACAATTCAAAAATTACAACCTTATACACAAAACGATAGAAATATGTATAATTTGAGTCTTTAGACTTGAATCAGGAATAACTTAGAAGAAAACGTAGCTTAACTATCAAGAAATGTGTGATGTGCATTTTATTGGAGATCAACAACTAAGGTAAGTGCGGGTAATAAGGCCCGGCAGGTAATAAAGCCCACCTGTTATTTATCCTTGGTAGGTCAATCTACAATACTGGTAGTGTCATTTATTGCTTTTATTATATACGAAAATGTCATTCGAAGAGTTTCCGCGCGATTAATATAACATTTGTCGGCTGTAAATTCAAGAAATGTTTCGCTGGCAACTAGCGTTGTTACAATTATAAGAATTACGTCGGTTTCTTGGCTTTGTATTGGGAGTAGTCATTATCCAATTACTGTACAACTATAGGTATGTATAAGTACATATGTGGGCAACATATACTCAGAAAAATGATGATTTTGTAAAGTGCACGCTTAACATATAACCTCGGCAATGAGGAAGTGACAAAACAGATAATAAGGCCCACCAAAATATTAAGAGGGGTTTAAGGCTCAAGAAGTAACCAGAGATCCCTTCCAAAGCAGGAACGATAGGTATTGAAAAGAGCTCTAAAGCACGTGTCACTTCAACCAGAAGAAAGAGGACAAGATTGTGTGAACAAGAACCCATGCCATCCACCTCCAGAGAAAACGTGGACGGCAACTCTGCAGATAATTTGATTTGCAAATTATGCAGAACTGCATTCAAGAGTGATATGCAACAGTGTGTCATGTGACTCACCTGGATACACGAGGATTGCGTTGTGCTCACACCTGAGGAAGAAGATGTCTTTGTTTACCCGAATTGTATATACTAAATAGGTGGGCCATATTACCTGCACTACACGAAGCAAAGTTCACAAGGTTTTTAAAAACCTATTCATTTTCGTATTTGTTGTGTTCACATATTGTTATAAATATTACAGTTTATAGTTTAATGTCCACAGATTTCTATAAAAAAAAAGTTTTCAAGAATATGTACAAGTTTTTTTAAAAAAATTATAGATCCTTAGGTGGGCCTTATTACCCGCACTTACCTTACTTAGAAAGTAAAGTAATACCTATTTAGTTATAAAGAAATGAAAGTAAATTGAATCAGCTACAAGGTTTGATTACAGGAAGTCTTGTTTAATGTGCTGATGGGAAGTAAAACTTTATTGTATAGTGTAAAATTGGATTGAGTTTAATTTGAAACAGTAATTAAAATGTGAGTTCAGACATAGATGAAGATAAATCAAGGGAAAGCATTCTTATATCTATGATTATTGATCGCATAATTCTACGTCATTAGGCGTAAGACTACGAGATTTCAGACACATAGCTATATTCTTTCATTATGTAGGTATTTCCTGTGGGTCGAGAAATACGCTGCGTAATTCCGCTTTAATAATAGTAACTATTGATAAAATTAGAAGCTTCCTAATTGCTTACTTATAACGTGACATGTCGTTTAATCAGAAAGAGAAATTTCAACCACGTAATTCCAATTGCTTGTAAACTTGAAATTCCATTCTCGTAACTAAATAAATGCAAATGTTAACAAATACCTTATTTTCGATAAACAAAACGCTACATGAAACGATTTAATAAATATTTCGAGAATTTTAAGAGTAGGTACATTTCAAGAGATGAACATATAATTCCAACGAAGACACCAAGAACAAAATCTAACAATTCTGAAACTCTGAAATAAGAAATAGCTATCATCGAATAAAAATTAAACTATCACAATTAATTTCAAAATCCATAATTGACTCGAACACAGAACAGTTGGGCCGTATGCATAAAAATAAGGAAATTCTTGAAAGTAATAAGTATAAGTAACAGCAAATACTAGATTTCGTATGCATAATCTTCTACTAGTATTAGATAGTAAAATTTACTAATTGTAAGTAAATGATGGAAAATTTTAAGTAAATATGTACTACGAGTATTTACTTACAAGGGAACACCGCGAACTCGCACTCACCGATTGGAACGCAACTTGATGGGTTTATAGAGTGACTCAAGACAAGAACAACGGTGTGTTTCATTCGGGCCCTATCACCCTTTAAGGGGGTGAGAAGTAACCTCAAAGTCAAATAGGTACTTCCACTTTTTCGCGTATAACCCCCAAGGTAAAACAGAAAGAAAAAAATGTTTAATGGTGCAATAAGCGCTACAAACTTCCGTTAACAACATTTTTGAGAAAGTTTTTTTCTTAAAACAAAAATTTTACCTCACGTTAGTTACAATTCCACAAGTACACCGCTCTACTTGTGGATATTTCCTGTAACACGCGGCGACATCTCACACGGGAACGTTACACGTATGTACAGTCTGAAAGCTCCTATACAGCACGGAAAATTTAATTTTGTCTGCCACTCTCTTTTGGCTTTTTCTACTTCATTTGTATTTTTTGGAAATTTAATCTAGTTTTGGCGTTTGCTACAGATTTTGCGGGCAACTTCCTACTCTGATGAACACCCGTATCCTCACCAATGCCTACTTGAAAACCAGGATCACCAATGTATCTAAAAAATAGCTCCATTTTCTCTTTCCGCGAAAGATCGCCACCTCTGGTTTCGTTCACGATATCTAAAAATGTATCCGCCAGGTAATTCACATAGTGTTCTTCGAATCTAAACATGGCACGATACTCTCGGGTATGGTTTCATCGACTTTTGTAAACCTTGGGGGCCCGAATTTACATGAACAACGCCATGATTGTGATTGAGCAGACTTAAGACAGACGACTGGCAGACTTAAGATAACACTAGCATTTACTTGCAGTTTTCAGTAAGTACTATGTGTTATGCATACGTATTTTACGAATTTACAGAAAAATTAGTGAAAACTATTTCTAATAAATACTTCATCCTTTATTGCATACATAACTGAGTATTTGCTTGAAAAATCACTAGTAAAAGCTTATACTTGCTTTTATACATACGGCCCTGTAGCTACTAAAGCACTCAACATTTCCTATATTAATAAAAATATTAAAACATGGCCCGATTATGCTTTTATTATGCATACGAAATCTAGTATTTGCTGTTACTTATACTTATTACTTTCAAGCATTTCCTTATTTTTATGCATACGGGCCATTATCTTCAAATTTAAGCATTATGAAAAAAATTAATACTAATAATGGAAATAAACAAACTATAATGTAAGATGATGTCAATTTAACGAAAGGCATAAGTATTAGAAATAATTAAAATGATTTTGAACCCTTCGTGGTCGCACGGGGTGTATCGCACCCCGCGAAATTTCTTTTTCCTTTGGCAATACTTTTGTAAATTTTTAGTCCATAATATCAGAATTTAAAAATTTGGTGAATTTTAACAAAAAATCGATTTTTTCAACTACAAATTTTATTATATCAAAATTTACATTTCTAGAAAAAGACTATTAGATCATGATTATATGAATATCACGAAGTATAATTATCACTGAAAAGTTAAAAGATTCAAAAATACGAAAATGATAACTCAAAAATGACGCTGAGGTGTAGCGAACTCCATCTGATGAATTTGTCATTATAAAGTGTGAACCCGAAAGGTTAAACTTCAAACTCCAAAGTGAAAATAGCAATTTAAATTTACCAGCAAACGCAAAATGGATGGACCTTCCAAAAAATAACTATTACGCAAATAAAACAATCATTTCACTTATCGAAGCTCAATAGATCAGCATGTCAACAGGTACGACCATAGTGAAACTCCATCGACCATGAGAACCTTTTCCCATTTCCAATCAATTCTCCCTCGGGGCGGGGGCTGAGGTTGGAGGGAGTGGATCAGATTGACAAAAGCTACTGTCACGTAAGCTATCGATCCCATCGGGAATTACCAGGATACCAGAGGTGGATGAAAGTCGGCCAGGGGACGAGCGTAACTGGAAAATGAGGATTGAAGGGTGGAATCGCAGTGGCCAGGGTCATCCTACGGGCTCGCCTGGCGCACACGGGGTGGAAATCTCGAGTGGCTCTTTTCACAGGGGTTGGAGGGATCCGTTATTGGTAGCAGACGAGACGTGGCCTGCATTTATGCCCTTAGACCCGCCCGAAGACAAGATCTGGTAAACAACTGGAATAAGGGAGCACGAAGCATCAGGAAGTGGCGAGCAGAAGATTGAGGCTCGACAGCAGGATCAGAAGGGCCAATGAAATTGATGGTTCTGGCTGTTGGTATTCATTCGTGGGTCAAAGAAATGTTTAGAAGACCTCCCTACAGTTGCCTTGCTAAGGGGAGCTCTGCTCTCATTCAACTTCTTGGCTAATCCTTGAATATTCAGGGTTGTAGTGGTAGGTTCGAATGTACCACGAGTCTGTCCCATTCGTAAATATTAAGTCTGTGTAAAGTTCGTTTGCTTTAATAAACCAATGTCTTTATTAAATGTAGGAATACATATTAGGCTTTTTTAATCAAAGTATTTTTCGATAATTATTTACAAAAGGGCAGTCCTCATCAATTTCGATGACCTTGAAATATGTTGTCAGGGGCATGATTCTAAACAACTTTTTCCTATACACGTTATATTCGAAATATTCAACAGTAGTTGGTTTGGGTCAGATGATCTAACGGTGCCGCCCTCTCGCTTGGGCGGCCCTGAAGGCCGTCATCGCCCCGACCCGGCCGCGATCGTAAGTTACGAAGCGGCCGGGTAGGAGCTCGATCGCGGGGTCGTGGGGCGGGGGTGTCGGGGGACACCACCCGCCCTAGCAGCAGCGACCCCGGAAGAGGCGACGCGGGCGTGTGATCCGCCGCGCGTCGCCGGTCCCGGAGACCATAGCTGGGGGAGGTAGTGATACTCCCCCAGGGACGACCCCGTTGAGGGGACCTCGCGCGGTGCTGCACGAAGCGCAGGGGGGGAGGGTAGCGAAAGTATCGCTAGTTTGATCTCGCATACAAATCCCTCCCCTCAGGCGCGCAGTACCGCGCGCGAGGTAGATCACCTTGGTGGTTTTAGTGGGTTCGAGTCCCACATAACCCCCCGCCCGCCCCCGCGGGCGGGGGGTATCCGCGGGGATTTCCACCAAGTAAATAAATAAAAAAAAAATTTAAAAAAAGGTGATCTAACGGCCCCCCGTGATTTACACTTTTTTTTTACCTTAAATCTCCCAAAAGTTGGCGACCCCCGCACGGGGCTTGTAAATATCTCGAAAATTAAAGCCGAGCGATGGTAAAATGTATAGAAAAAAGTTGTGCAGAATGTATAACTTTGACAACATATTTCAAGGTCATCGAAATCGGTGATGTCTGCCCTTTTGTAAATAATTACTTAGGTATTTATCTTGGCTATCTATGACCCTTTGTTAATTTCCTAGTAAAAGTACAAGTAGGTAGCTATAACAGTAAGCGATAGAAATTTTGCACTGACCCATATAGGTAATCAGCTTTATAACGCGGCTTGGCTCGAAATTTAGATTCTAATTTTATGAAAAAAAAATTATTTTATTTTAGAAAATAGTCACATTCATCTAGATTAGCTAGATATAATGAGCTGAGACACATTTCGTGACCCCAGAGTTTATCGTTCGAAAGTTTCTCGGCGACAGACAAACACACAAACACTTTTTGCTTTATACATATATTAAAATATCTTGACGATTCAGATGGTTACCAAAGACATTTCTGTTGCTAAGATTTGGTTTCCCAAAGGAATACATATGAGAATTGTATATTACAAGGGTTCAAGGGTTTTATAAAATTATAATTGCGACTGACATAACCTACATATTTAGGTTATGTGTGGCCTTGGCATGAGACTTTAAAAATTTAAACAGTCGTAGCGACAGGCGTTGGCTGATGACCATATTGGGTTTCCCAATTATCGGTAGTTGTAGGGTTGATTATTTGAATGAGGAGAGAGAGAGTTTAGTATTGCTTAACCCATTTGCATCACTCCAGTAATTCGGTGACCTTCACTTATAACGACAACAGTGAACCTGACAATGAACCTGTATCACCGGAACATACAAGACTGATATGTAATTACATATGTAATTTATCAACTCTTTCATAATTTTTATTTCGTTTCTTAAAAAATAATCAATTTGCGGAATATACCGCCAGGGTGATACAGAGCAGACATTTTTCGCGGAATATTCTGCTTCGCGATGCAAATGGGTTAAGAATAGGGCCTTTGTTCCGTAATCCATTTCCATCATTTCACTGTTTAGAGCAGAAGTGCCTACATGACGGAATAATGTAGCTGTAATATTACGTTACATTAGTCCGTAATTTGGCGGAATAATCCATCATCCATTATAATATAACCCAGCCAAATTTAGCGGACTATTTCGCCACCAAATGCAAATGCAAATGCAAATGGGTTAACCCTTCGTTGTCACACCCACCTCTTTTTTCGATCAACTTTGACATACCTGGGTGGCTCACACCCAGAGCAATTTTTGAACTACTGCGTTTCTCATCTAAAGAATTCCATCGTTATGAAAAAAATCAGGGGTCATTTTGAAGGTCTCTAGAATGCATTCCAATAGTTTTTCTTATTGAAATTTTATCGCAGCTTTTGGAGACAAATTGTAAATCACCATATGTCTAGAGAAAACGAAGAAAATCTTTAAAAAATTGTAGCTTTTACAAATTTCAATATTAGAAGCTAACAATCTACAGAGTTATCGTTCAGATATAATATTTTCAGGAAAAAAAAATAGTTTATGAGTCGGCTTTGAAGGAAAGGTATTTATTTTGCATATAGAAGGTAGGCAGAGCGTCAAAATCAGCTTATGGGTGGCTCGCACCCAGAGTGTCAGCGAAGGGTTAAGGATACTGGCTACGGAATGGGGAAGGTGAGGATGCCTTCTGGTAACAAGACTATACTGTACAAGACCTATACTTACCACAGAACCCTACAATTAAGCGATCGTTTTAAAATATTTCTAACATGTATGTACATAATACTCACCCGTGATTCTTCCAAGACTGTGTTGGTACGTATGCTTCAAGAAATACCCAAAGTAGCCACAAGTATGGGCGCCAAGGCTGTGCCCTATACAGTGCATCATGGATGGATCAGCTCCGCCAATGTCGATCAATTGAAACGCCAAACGAGCTGTCATAGCGCCCACCAGCCGCGTGTTGGCGACCGCCTGCGTGTAAGGTGGCCCAGCTCCACCAACCCAATTGACTACAAGCACGTTACAGTCCTCTCGTATTAGTAGCTCTTTTACTGTTCTCTGGAAAAGATGACCAAAAAAGTTTTTAATGTGTTGGGCGAATGATAGTTCGCCTGTGCTGCCACGTGTGCGCGCCTCTGCACCGACACGCACATCTTGCGTGCACGGACATGCACGAGCAGTTCCAACCCGGCACGACAGAATAGACGACGTCCTAACCTATATATTTCTATCTTCATTTATGTAACAATATACTACAAGTATTATCAGTTAATCGTGTGTTCATATTGTATTATCATATTGTATTATCTAAACAAACTGAATTTTTTGGAATCTGTTAACACAACTGTATTCCTTATTAGAAAATACACAATTTTGCCATTTACACTGTTCTCCTAGCTCCAGTAGTTTCCAAGATATTCCACCAAACATGTGTCTCACCCTCAACTTTGAGGGCTGTTTTTTTTGGAAGAACTACTTTCTGCCACTGTCACGATATGTTCCCTTGTTAGAATGACAAGATAACGCACCATAACCCACGTTTTATCGCCGTTATCGAGAAATCCGTGAATGATGAAGTAGAGATTGCTCCTTTTCAGTAGAGGCGTCTCTCGAATGGTTTCGGAATTGTCGATATTGAGCTCCCATGGTTGTCCCACGCTGTCACGCGTGTAAAATAGATAACGGGGGTTGATACTGTCTGGGCGGGCTGGGAAGGTTGACACAGGTCTATTCTCTCCAGACCATGGTGGACCAATATAGAAACAACCATATGGATCGAAGCATCGCCACATGTACCAATCTACTCGAAAACAGAAACAAAAATGTGTGAAATTTTTTAAATATTCTTGAAATTGGATTTTTAATAGACTGATATTGGTAAAAGATATTGGCAGTTTTAAGGGGCAACATTCTCCTAGTACTAGAAAGCCAGGTTCAACTTTGATATATTCTTTTTTAATTTAAAAATCTTGATATGCATCTTAACAATCTTAACATACATACTTTAATGTCACAATTGTGTAAATTTTATTCGAAAAATAAGAAATTTGAATATGTATTTTGAGATGCATATAAAGATTTTTAAAATACAAAATATTTTCAATAAAAAAAATTGACAATTTTTTTAGTCCTCGGCGTGCGCTGCCCCTTAAGTAGGTACAAACAGTATACTACAACAATTATTGTGTTTAAAAATTTACATTTTTGGGGGTGATAGAAATTATTAGGAAATTATCAGTGTATTATTAATATTTTACATATACCATTAGTAGTATTATTAATAGAAACAATAGTTTGACACTATCACTTTCAGAGAAAAATATATATTTAGTTTGTATGTTAATAATTCTCTGTATTGTTATTATTATTTTTATCTATTCTTTGTCTACTCTATAAGATCTTTATTCACCCTTTTTATAAAGGTTCAGGTACTTACCAAAAATTCAAAGCATAATCTATTCAGAATCCATACAAATACAGTGGCGGAGGAAAGAATCGCTGATTTCGGGAATTTTGCGATTTTCGACCTTGTTCTGCTATCTTTAAGCGTTTGTAGCTCAGAGTAATGTTAACCGATTTTTATGAAATATTCAGCATGTATATATCTTACTGAATCCTTCCTTGCATACTGTTGCAAATATGCAACATATATTTTCTTCTTATTTTTTTTTTGTTTTCGCCTGTATAGTGTGATGTAACTACTTTATCATGAAAGATAAATATCTTAGTTTCTAAACATTTACAAACATCGCGCTGAACGTTGTAATTCCGCAGTTTTTAAATAATCATAATCGTAATGACGGAAAAAGTTGAAAAATAAAAGAAAACACAATTTTTTTTTATTATTTTTCTCTTCGATTTTTCTTTTCTACGAGTCCAAAAATGTATACTTTCCAAAATTGAAGAAGTTATGCAACGAAGAGTTAAGGGGGGAGACAACTGTAATGGTCTGTAAAATAAGGGTGTTTTCGAGATTTTTTTTAAACTAAACAACGCAAGTAGATCAATGTATTGCTTAGTATAGTTAATATGTACATACTGAAGGGTGAAAAAAAAATTTCAATCAAATTCATAAATCCGTTTTGGGTATACTCTTCGTCAAAATGTACGCTGCGGCAAAATTATTCCTGTGGCGTTGACAGTGTCTTAGTCATATGGTTAATCCGAATTCAAAAGGACAAAAATATTTAGAAACTAACAATAAGTAGAAGTCTACGTAACGATAAAAAATGTCAATATCGCAAAAGATAACAAAATGGCGGACCACTGAAAAAAATTCATTTTTTCGGGTAAAGATGTTGATAAAAAAATAAGTGGTCGTTAATTTAAAAAAAACTGATCGTCACGTAATAGAGACTGGTTTTTCGTGCAATAAATGGCCTTGCTCGTGTCAATTGGACGTATAGTTTTCTCTGTATGTATACTGTCAACGCGGTTGAAAAATGTCATTCTGATGCCGCGTTTACACCAAGGCGAACACGAACAAAAACATTGTTCGCGAACGTTGTCATCTGTTCTTGCCGTGTCCACACCGCCGCAAATAGAACAAAACGTTCACATACGATTCGTACACTGAGTTTTGTTCATGTTTGCAGCAGTGTGGACACGGCAAGAACAGACGAAAACGTTCGCGAACAATGTTTTTGTTCGTGTTCGCCTTGGTGTAAACGCGGCATGAGAAAAACGCGTTCAAAGTTCCGCTCGGTTCAGTCGCGCGCTTGACACCGCTTCACAGAAAATACTATATCTCCCTCAATTTTACGAATTTCTTCATAAAATTTGGGAAGAGCATTCTTGAAACGTGTGTCTTTCAGAAAATGTGAAAAAGAAAAAAATCTATTTTTCCGTTTTTTTACAGTTGTCTCCCCCCTTAAAATCTACAAACGGGATTTTTGAATTTTCATTACAAGCTCAGAAAAAAGTTGAAAAAACGACCTTTGCTATTTTTTTCCCTATGCCGACCAATTGCAAATTTTTTCAAAACAAGGAAACACGTCACTTAGCAAACTAATCATTCTAGCTTCTAAAAAAAATTGAAGTTGTTTAGACCAATTCTAAAAAAGTTATGCGATTTTAAAGGATGTAAAGTTTCTTTCGCCTGCCACTGTATCTGTAATTCATATAATCAGACGCCATTTTATGCAGTTCCTATGATAACGGTATTATATAATTTACGATTTATGAAACTCCATAAAAAACTATTTATTTCTAGAACATTTGTAAAGACCCTCGTTTATTATAAAATGTTCTGCCAATTCTTCGGTGCGTTTTATAAAAGCTGGATCATAGTTATTCCAGCAAATACTTTTTACAAAATCTTTAATTTTGTCCCATATAGATACGTGTAATGTGTATGCACATCGCAAATAATATAAGTACAATTAAACATAGTTCGTAAAGCAGAAGATAAATCAGAAACGAATTATAAAATCTGACTCTGATTTTGAAAACACTAAAATAATTCTTACTAAACTCACAGTACCAGATCAACTAAAATGGACATTTAACATTTAAACAAATGCGAAACAATATAGAACTATCATTCACATATAAGACTATTCATACTTTATTGAATATAAATAACAATTCATTCAATATACTTGTTTATTTCCATCTCATCCAACGCGATTTCACTCGTTCCTTAATGTTTTTTTTTTCTAAATTACTAAATCGACTGTTTGCACACAATATCGAAGAATTTATCACCCAACTTAAATTGTTTTAATTTGACACCTACTATCGTTATCCAAACTGGAAGGTGCCAACGAAATATCTCGCTCGCGTCATTTCTCATCCCTTAACTATCAGCAATATTACTTACAAGGGAAGTTTGGCAACTCGAAAATTCAAAAAAATCTGAAACTGCAAAAATGTAGCTCAAGTGATGCTAATAACGTAACTATTTTTTGATTCGACAATAAAACGGTGCTAACGATGGAAACACCCCCTCAAAGAAATTGTGACTTTTCATATTACCGTGAATATCTACGAAACTGTAAAAGATATAAAAAAAAATTAAATTCAAAGTTATATTATAGCTTTCGATATCCTACGATACGGTGCTAAAGAATTGTCGAAAAAGGGGTTGGAGATATATTTAAAAAGAAAATGTTTTTCGAAAATTCTTTCTCGCCGCTTTATAAGGTATAAAAACCATAGAATTTCGAATTAACTTCTTTTCGATATCTTTTACAGTTTCGTAGATATTCAGATTAAAACTGGTCATTTTTTCGAGAGAGCGTTTCCACCCTTGAAACCGTTTTACTGCCGAATTAAAGAATAGTGGCGTTATTAGCATCACTTGAGCTACATGTCTGCCAAGTTTCAGATTTTTCTTTTCAACTTTCGAGTTGCCGAACTTCCCCTGTTATATATAGTACCTATTTCTTTATCCGCTCCCCAAATAATTTAAGCCAAATCGAGCACTGGAAATTGTTCGTTACTCTCTCGATTCAATTACCGTAAACTTATGCAACCCAATAAAACATTGCTCATCAATCTCCGACAAACGAGCCGCCGATACTTTGACCCACGACGATTATAACAAATACGCCCGCAATTTATTGGAGTCCCATGTAAACTTATGGACGTGCTGGAACACTGGACACACGTCTATCTCGCGGAGACGCACGGGTGTATCATTATTTACGATAGATGGACGGTTCCACGGACGCGCAACGAATTGCCTGTCTGTCAGGGGTTATCACTCGGCGTGTTAATGTTATCTCTGCACGCTGCACTCTATCAGTTCCTCGAAGACTTCGCCACTGTTATGTCTCCGTGTTGGATTAACGATTAGCGCGACGGCGGCCTCACGCACGTGACTTCGCAATTGCATGCACACGATTCCATCTCCTCCCTTCTAGCTTTCTTTTCTAGGTACTGTGAAGATTGTCTACCACGAAATGGTTATTTTCTTTTATTTTTTAGATAATATTGTCAATTCGTGAAATGACTGGGTTTTTAAATATTGCTTTTATTTAAATTTGCATGTTTTTAAATTTATTATATATGATGTGACAACACTTAAATTTATTCGAGTTATTCTGGGGGACATTGTGTGTTCGTGAGCTAAATGCACTCTTTTTTACGAAAATTATCGTAATTTTAAGTTAATCCAGTTTGTTGAAAATGAAATGAAAATGAAACCTATAAATAAATTTTTTAAATTTTGTTTCATCTAAATTCTCGTATTTCTAAATTCATAAAAATAATTCAATAAAGTAACGGGTGCTCGTGAATTTATTAAATTTTCGTTTATCTATTTAATAGATTGTTTTATTTCTAGAATGATCGAGTAATATATATCAAAGGGATTGTGTGTATTCGTGAACCAAATGAATCTCGTAAAATTTGCTTTCGTCTAAACTCCCAAATTGCCAAATTCATCAAGGTAATTCCACAATTCAATCTGGTATTATCAAATTATCAAATAAAGGAACTATTTTTACCAAAATTCTCATATTTTTAAATAGACTAAGTTAAATAAAGAAAGGAAAGTAAGCGGGGGAACATCATTTGACACAGTCTTGTTCTTTTCTTTGAAATATTTTAGGTTTGTTTAGTTTAGGATTGAATAGTTAAGGTTGTTTAGTGAGTACCTAACAAATTTCGATCGATTTCTTTAGAAACGGCTGTGGCGTGGAAATGGTGTGTCTCAATTAAAAAAATACAGAATTTATTTTTGTACTTAATGTTTATATGCAAATCTTTTTATTATACTTCATGAGACTATTTTTATGATAATGGGAGAGTTTCAATACTTTTGTAAGAATATTAGAATTATACAATATAAGCAGGCATTACAATTGGTACTTCTGTGTATCATAATTATTATTTTATTAGAATTAGTGTATAATCTGTTTTCTTCAACTTATGTATTTTGTACTTTAGTACGTATATCAAAGAATTTATTCGAAAATAACAGATTAGTTTATGTAATAGTAGTGAATAGAGGAAAATTGTAAATAAAGTTACTTCTTCAATGTACCACGTAATAACGACTAACACAAGTGTTATTTATAAATTGGTATGTAAATACTAAAAAATTTAGATATCCTATATATATATATACATAGTGTGGCGAAAAATTTATCCTCCTTAATGTCAAAATCCGGTACGAGAGTAGATAATTGTATCCCGTTTCTAATGCATATTCACGTAAAAGATCTAGAGAAATCACGCGGCGGAATATACAATATTAATGTGAAAGATGATAATTCTTGAGAAATCTCGTCTTGACGCGAATCTTGTTTATCATAAGTGAACTTGAGATAAACATTTTACACAGTATTGCTATCCTTTTCTTACACACTACAAGCTTTCTTCACTTCACTATTTTGTCTTACGACAGATCCTACTCTAAAACTATATTATTTATTCAAAAAAAGAAGAAAAAATAAGTAAAAATATTTTCCATCCATCATGAAAAAATTGACCCATTCTTTGCATCAATGATACTACATACTATCCAGTTATAAATTATTATTAGGTACTACTATCCAGTTATATATTATTATGCAAAGCAGTGAGGTCTTCAATGCGCGTGCACAAAGAAAAGGGAGCACCACCGAATTCAGTGGGGATTGCTATTAGAACTGGGACTATTCGAATAATTTAATATTCAAATATTTTACAAGTATTCGAATGCTACGAACAAACTTCGAATTATTGAGTATTCGAATACTATTCGAATAAACTTCAAATAAATATTCAAATGAGTATTCGAATACTATTCGAATATTTAAGTATTCGAATACTATTTGACACGTACGTAGTTCCGATGACAATACAATATTATCATGCGTTTATTTTTAGACCTGAGGGAATTCTTCTCAGGCAATCATCTGGGGCGGTATCAAAATTATTGGTTCCTTTTTAATACATTTTAATAAAAGCTTGTTTTTTTTTAAAATTTACTATAAAGTATTTCATGCTTTTTAATGAAAATATTGTATTGTCATCGGAACTATGTATGTGTGCAAAGTTTCAAGTCGATCGGATATGTTGAAGTGGGTCAAAATTAACTTACAAGATTTCACCCTGACAATCTAACGAACTCACAACTGAAACTAAATAAAAGCTTGTAAAAAAATGACCCTAAATAACATGATTTATAATTCACACCACACAATTCGAATACTGGAATATTCGAATATTAATTCGAATACTGAAATATTCGAATGGTATTCGAATACTGAATTATTCGAATAGTATTCGAATACTTAAATATTCGAATAGTATTTGTATACTTGAATATTCGAATTATATTCGCCAAATAACTGAGCAACTGAAGTATTCGAATATACGAAGATAGAAAAATTCGACAAATAGTCCCAGCCCTAATTGCTATGACTAGATTCGGGGTTTAGCAGGTGATCTAATACCGAAACTTTATTACTGGGTTGCTGGTAACCTTTAGGGTGTGTCGATTTTGTGAGCAAATTTAAAACTATTGAAAATTTTAAAATGACTAGTGAAAAAGTAATGCTGTTTTTAATCCTGAATCTGAAACTATCTTCAGAAATTGATTTGAGTGAGATTTAGCTACTTCAAATCGCAGTTGAGAACTACAAATTATATATTCATATATTGCTTAAAGTGTGTCTTGCTTACATAAAAGCATGAAAATGATAATAAAAATATGTGGAAATTAGTATTTATTACAAAATGAAAATATACGTAACTTTAGCAACAGATCTAGCCATATGTCATCTATGTACTGAATTTAATGTTATTTAACAAAGTCCTCCAAAGAAGCGATATCTTGTTTGCTTCTGTTGCGGTTCATAAGCTCAATTCTTAATTTTTTTTACTAATTTGACTAATTTTCGTATTTTTCTATAACTTCAAATGAAATTCCGATTAGCTTAATAACGTGTTACAGGGTAGTGATAAATTTTCAACCTGAAATTGTACCGTATTTCCACTAAAATGTTTAAAATTAAAAGATTGAAAGAATTGACACACCCTAGTAACCAAGGACTTCCCACTGAAACCTTCGTTCCCCTACACTTCTCCTTAATTCCTCCAACAAATCTCATTACTGCTTGGTAGATCTATGCTATCAGGAACTCTTGCATATAACAGTTTTCCAAGGTTCCCTACTCCCATCAATTACAGTGTAATAGGAATAAAATTATTAGATTCTTCTGTGCCCTATCCGTCTCCTTTATTTCCTTCATAAACCTCACTATTGCTCGGTACACCTGCGTCATCAATCAGTCTCACCCACATTCAAAGTAGGATTTTATAGAAACAGAAAAAGGTCTTTGTACCCTGAGAAATCTCTGTCAAAAGCCCTACAGCGAATTAAAATTTTTAATCTACTCACTGTCTTTGAAGTCAAACTGATTTTCCTCCTCCTCGGGCGACAAGGTAGTGGTCGTCACATTGTGCCTCTGAAATGCCTTATCAACAGCCTGGGTATCCGATTTCTCCGACAGAGTCGTTATCATGTTGGCGGTCTGCGCGAGTATCATAAACATCGTCCCGTTTCCGAACATTTTGTGTCACCTGCCTTCGTTCACCAGAGTCACAAGCTTGCTTCTTCGTCACTTCTTGCACAAAGCAGCAGAGCACACCACTCGAATCACAGAATGCACCAAAGAACACCCAGGAACCCCCAGGCTTCAACAATCTCTGAAGATTTCACTTCGATAGGGTCGTCGCAAACACCACAAGCATGTCCAAAGAGACTTTCTTCCTCTTCATGATCTCTATCGGTAGTAACGAAGGACAGCGAAGAACTGTTCAGACATGGGGGGACCAAAAATGCCACTAGGAATGGACGACGGCTGCGCTCGATTTGAGTGGAATTTTGCGCCAATTGGGAGGCAAGAGAGCTTCTTCGGTCTGGCTTTGGCTGTGACGATCCTCGGTCCCGATATGTCTACCGATAGACGGCCAATGGGTGGCAAGAAGTATTTGAAAAAAAATCGATTGACGTAAGCGGCGATAGCGTGACGGGAGTGCAAGCCCCCGACAGTAGGGTGTTGCAAAATAGACAAAAACGTCAATATCTTTGATCCCTGGTCACTGGAGGCGCGAGGGGCTTAAATTCGCTTTGCAATAATAACGATAATATTTATGCACCCTTCTAGAAATATCTGACTGTCTTCTTAACGAATGCAGCCGTCAACCTTGATCTTGTTAGGCAAGTAAGTCTGCTCCTCTCGAGCTCAGCGATAGCATTCAGACTTTCTCAGCGATCTCGGTGCTGCTGACCCTTGCGATTGCGAAATAAGAACTTGCGACGATGACGAGCGGTTTCCTGTAAAAAATGTAGCGCGTGCTGTTTGTTCGGGGTAAATGTGGATAAAACTTGATTGTTTTTATTTTGTTTGTACTCTGTTGTGGGAAGCAGTTATTGTTATCGGTTTATTTTGTTTGGGAGATATTTAATTTCGAGGTCAGATGCAACAGAACCTTTTTTAGAAATTTTTGAATCACTGAACGTCTTTACACACTGCTATTGCAGGTAATATTTATTTTACCATTTTGCGTTTTTAATTTTGTATATTTTTCTCTTTTCTTTGACTTGGACGTTGGTATGTGATAAAGACGATTTATCATGAATATTATTATTGGATGTTAAATATTCACGGTACTATGGGGGGAATAAATTGTTTACCATTAAGGGGAGAGGCCTACCTAGAACGGTCAAAACAACATGCACCTTTGAGAAGTTTTTCTAGAAAAATTGATAAACTTTTATTATTAAACATTAGTTTATTGAAAGGAGTTCATTTTACGGACATTTCAGTATTTTTGTGGTAAAAAGTATTGAAAGGTTTGTGAGTTATAGGCGAAACCAAAGACGTCCCTTTTTTAGGCGCTTTGCGGTGACAACCGTAGCTCGGTGCAGGATCATACACAATTGAAACCTCTATTTTTTTTTTTGGATAATGTATGAAATTATCTAGGTGCTATCGGGCCCGATTTTGGAAAAATTCTTTTGAGACAAAATGGCGGCTGTTCAAAATTAAAGTATTGATATTCGGCAAAAAAACTTGCATTTTACGAGTGTAAAAAAAATCTAGCAAAAGAAAGGAAAATCTCCTGATAGCGCTTAGATTTTTAACCCTAATATAAGCCTGCAAAGCCTCGAGTAAATCGCTTCATTCATTTTCGAGTTGTGTGTGTCACCGACTTTGAAATCGTGATTTTACGGAAAACACGTTTAAAGTTTTGGGTCTGATAATGAGCGCTACAGCAAGGAACGCCTAGCTACTTACACGCTTATAACTTTGTCAATTTTGGTCGGATTAACTTGACACGTTCCGGGAATATTTTCAAGATATTGTACTTCAAAAAAATATAAAAATCAAAAAATCAATTTTTCGAAAATTTCTAGGTAGGTAGGCCTCCTTCTTAATGGAAAAGGTATCATTGAGAGTTAAATGGTTATAGAAGACTTTATCGGGGAGAGGGATGTCTTGTTGGAATAATAATTGAATTAGGTGGGGACAATAATTCAAAGTACATTTATCAACATGAAATAAATACGAAAAAAACGATTTTTCTAATATTCGTACTAATTTCCTTTTGCTACTGTAAAAAATGCAAACACAAAAATGCATCCGCAACGTTTCTACAATTCGAGCATGATAAGATAATAGATTGATAAAGTTCCCTAACTCGGACCGGATCTTAAATTGGACCATAGTCTTTGTCTTTATTCGCATATTAATTGACTTTAGAACGAGTAATAACTACACCGTGATGAATATTTTGTTTTGATGCCGGCTAATGTAATTTTTCCTCCAATTCATATAAGCTGTAACTTTTGACTAGTAGGTAAATTTTGAATTCTAATGCGCGTATTTTTTATGAATGGTTTTATCTTTAATGTTGTCATAACATTTATCTGATACTTGTACTATTTTTCTTTTATTACACCTGAACGTTAAATTTCGGTTGGTTTGTTAAATTGAACCAGTTAATGGTTTTTAAGTTCGACCGGTTCAAAGTATGCAACGTTCTTTCTTACTTAAGGATAAAATGGGCACAGGTATTTGCATTTTCGGAATCTTAATTTATGGGAGAAGTGTTTATTCAGTGTCTTCCTTGCAAAAGATACATAGGTCCACTTAAGTGCGTTACGAGTGTATAAATTGCCAGTCTCACAATGATTAATTATTTCGTCAAATGCATATTTATCTTTTTTCAGTATGCCGTAAAATGCTTCTCAGAGTTACCTTTTATTTTTTTTATAGAGTGTAAGTATACTTTTAAATAAATGTTCGTACCTAAAATAAAGAAAAATAGACATGGTCCAATTTAGGGTAGGTATCTGTGGTCCAAATTAGGAAACCAGTTTCCTGGATTGGACCATTAACTGTAGTTTGAAAATATTTTTTATAACCAGCCACATAGCGTTTCAGTGTATTTTAATAGATTTATGTATCAATTGCAATCTTGAAATTGTTCTCAAATTTTTATGGAGGTACTATCTTAAGTGGTCCAATATAGGGAACTTTCCCTTAGCTTATTTTACTACAAATTTCAAGTGCCTAAAAATTCCATCAGGTTTGAAGAAAGTGTTAAAGTATTGGGAAAAATAGAAAAAAAATTAAAAGAAAATACAGTACTATATAAAAAGCCAGTACTGACAACGTAAATAGGTCACCTCACGAAGGCCACTTGGTAAATACCAAAATCTTAAATATAAAGCAGAAAGGTTCTACATGGTTGTGTGTTTATTTGTCGCCCAAAAACTTTTGATCGATAAACTCTGGGATCACGAAATGTGCCTCAGCTCATTATGTCTGACTAATCCAGATGAATGTGACTGTTTTCACAAAAAAAAACTAAAATAATATATTTTTATAAAATCAGAATCTCACTTTCGGACCAAACCAAGTAGTAAATCGAGTATTTCTATAAATACCATTTTAATAAAGAAATTGAAGGTCTGCAAAAATTTGAAATTCTTCAAGTACTTTCAATTATTATGCCATTTCCTTCTTCTGTGGTACTGCCATTCAGTTGTCAAATTATTCTAAATACTTTAACCCCACAATTTTAAGCAAATATTCACAAATAAATTCCCCCAACAGTATAACACCGCAAAATCGAAAAAGCCAAAACATTCGTTACAAACAAATCCTCCGTTTACGTGAAATTAAAAATTTTCCAGAATCCCACTTCAAGAGCCCAAAATGGTGTCCACGAAAACTCACTGCCTGATCGAAACGTTCAAAGCCACAGTATCCTAAAAGGTCAAAGATCCTCTAAGATCGCTAAAGCAGAAAGGAACAATGAGAGACGTCAGCGAGATTTCCTCGACCGAGGAAACGCACCTCCTCTACCTGGATCAGACACGACGGTCACGTGACCGCTCGCTCGCGCCGAGTATTCGATGAGGACTCAACGTTCAGGGTTCAAAGTCACGGGCACGGCCAATTCCGGTGGCGGCCAGACACGGAGCTCACCGATCAAGCAACCACCGCGCACTAATCACTCAAAAATGCTGCTGCCTCAACTGCTTTGCTTTATCACGCGTCCCTCCCCACTCCAGTTTCACGATTCCCGTCGTTCTCGTTTCTTTGCGCGGCAAAGTCACGGGAAGCTGGACGGGACGGGGTTCGAACAAAGGGGCCCTGTACCCAGAACCGGACCAGCCGCACGTGCTCTACCAGAACTACGACGAGAGGCTTGATCCTTTCTTCTCTGTCCGTCTGTTCTTAACTGGTCCACGGAATCCTGTCGGACAGCCCTTTGTTCTGTGAAACGTTCTGGTACGTGCGGGCCCGATGTTAACCGTCCGCTGTCCTAATTCGCGGCTAATTAAGACCGATCAAAGGCGACTCAGATGCAGACTACCCAGTAGCAGCCGGTTTATTTGATTCTGCGGAGTGATGAGGTTGGGACGTTTATGGGGATCACGCAGGATTGCAAGAATTATGGTATAATTATTGAAGACTTTGCAAGGAGGCTGCTCCAAATATATTAACTTTTGGAAAAGTAATGGAAACAGAGTGAGCAAAATATTTTTAGACTTATGTTCAAAGTATTTTATGATGTGCATGTTACAATAAAACCGACTTGAAAAGAAGAAAAATGCACTGAAAAGTGAAAAATAATTTTTTCCATTATTTAATCTACGATTTTCACTTTTTTTTTAAGTCGGCGTCAGATTTACGCAGTGTAAATGATGAGGCGCCGACTTAAAAAATATGTAACTCGTAGATGAAGTAAGGGCAAAAATTATATTTAATTTTTTAGTGCATTTTGATTTTTTTGAAGTCGGTTTTAATTTTTTAAAAAATTGTTTACTTCTTAGTTTTATATATATCAGTTGTATATATTATTTTGTGAAGAAAAATCTATAAACTGCTCCCTTTTAAAGTCGGTTAAGAATACAATTTCTCCGTGTCTCTCTCTCTCTCTCTCTCTTTCTGTTGCTGAACCTCTGTTGCTCTCACCTGTTGCTGAACCCTACCCATTCAGCATGTGTATGCGCATTCATTAATTATGGTCTATGCGATACAATACACACATATAATAATAACAATAAAAATAATAATATTCTTCTACTGTACTATATTGTTTAAAAGGAACATATCGAACCCGTACATACCGATTTTGGTGCAACTTTGCAAGTCTGTGCAGTAGCCAAAAATATACGACACATACTTTTTCAAACAGGAATTCATTCCTCTCCACACCTTTTACAAAAATTCCTTTCTTTAAATAATATACTAACAATTAACATTTTTTTGTCAATTTTTCTGGTAAAATGTTAACTGATGTTTCCATGTTGCAATAAGTTTATATGTATAAACTATGCACCAGAATGTGAATCCAATGTATAAACTTTGGATTTTTGTTTCTGGCCATATAATATATAATATTATACGCGTAGTTGACTCCTATCCTTGTGCAAAATCGTGTCTTCGAGAATATGTCGTGAAAGATGTTATAAACTATTATAATGTTTTAGGTAATTACACTACCTCTATGGCATACGGCGCTAGATTCTCTCCTGAATAGCGAGGATAAGTAATAATCTCCGCAATAACGGATATACAATCCATATATTACGTTCGACGTTGGACTTTTTTTTAAACAGGACGTTGGACTTATGCTCGCAAGACAAAACCTAAGATCTGGATTAGTACACTTATACAGTGAGCTCCATTAATATTCGGACACAGTGGTACTTGGAAATATATTGCTGTGTATTTGTAGTAATTTTGGAAATAAGGGATTCGTTGTTTTTTTATGATTTAGTAGACTTATTCTAGTTGCTAAAAATGTAAGATTTTTTTCATTTAATTTGTACACTTTTATTGTACAAATTGTTAATCGAGAGTAAACGAAATAATGCTTATTTTGATGTCGCAAAAATATTCGGACATTACGTATGCTTTGCAGTTTGGTCGTCCTGTTAAGCCAGTTAGGTTGCACGGTGGCAATGTTTGTAAACACAAGATGTAAGCACTACCTTGTAGACTTAGTTTCATTGCAACATTCATTAATACCGCACTTATTTTTTGTGAAAATGGTACGTAAAGGTAAAAATACGTCGTTCGATACACGCCAACTCGTTATTTATAATCGCGAAAAAGGAAAATCGTATCGGGAAATCGGTACATTACTAAATTTGAGTAAGAGTACTGTCGCAGACATTATACGGAGATATAATCGTGAGGATAGGATTGAATCTGTTGCTCAAACAGGTCGTCCAAAGTTACTCGATATTCGTGATAAACGTAAAATTATTAGAAAAGTGAATAAAGATCCTAAATTAAGTGCACCAAGGTTGGCGGCAAAATTGTTTGAAGAGACTGGAAAGAAAGTTCATTCTGACACAGTTCGTCGAATGCTCCATGAAAGTGGATACAACGGTAGAGTTCCCCGAAAGAAGCCATACATTAACGATGTGAATCGAAAGAAAAGATTATTCTTCGCCAAAGAATACATTTCTAAAGAAGAAACGTGGTGGAAAACTGTAATTTTTGCGGATGAGAGTAAATTAAATATTTTTGGGTCCGATGACCGAAAACTGATATGGCGTAAAACCAATGAAGAGCTTCACACTAAAAATCTCAGACCAACAGTGAAACACGGTGGAGGAAGTGTGATGGTTTGGGGTTGTATTTCGGCTGCTGGAATGGGCGAATTAGTTTTCATTGATGGAATTGTAGATAAAAATAGATATTTAAATATTCTAAAACAAAACTTACATAAAAGTGCTATTAATATGAACATTCGTAACAGTTTTAAATTTTATCAGGATAATGACCCCAAACATAAATCACGTATAGTTCAAGAATATTTACTGCATAATTGTCCAAAGGTATTGCACCCACCTCCACAGTCACCAGACTTAAATCCGATCGAAAATTTATGGGATTACTTAGATCGTCGAATCAGACTAACACCCATAAAGTCGAAAGACGAATTAAAATTACGATTAACCGAAGAATGGTCACGTATTCCGTTAGAATACTTAAATAAAATTATTTCTAGTATGCCCAAACGTTTAAACCATGTACTTAAACAAAAGGGCAATCCAACAAAATATTAAAATTTATGTAATTTTGTTAAAGTATATGTATATTTTACATAAAAGCAATAGTATGCTTTGCAGAGTGTCCGAATATTTTTGCGACGTCAGAATTAGGCATTATTTTGTTTATCATTAATTAACAAAAGAAGTGTATAAATTAAATAAACAAATCTTACGTTTTTAGCAACTAGAATGAGTCTACTAAATCATAAAAAAACAACGAATCCCTTATTTCCAAAATTACTACAGATACACAATGATATATTTCCAAGTACCATTGTGTCCGAATATTAATGCGGCTCACTGTACATCTTCTACATATACCCCAGTACCCGTACTCTACAGCAGGCCTGCTCTGGTTCATTACAATCATTAAAAATATTCAGAATTATATCACGTTTGGTGTCATTTTCATCAGAAAAACACCATCAATCCATTGGTGATACATCTATGAAGATCTAATACAAAATATACAAATTAGCATTTTCATTACTGAATGGCCAAGTGCTGTCTTTGTCTTTATGACTCTAGGGTCTAGGACCCCCTAAGCGCGCGGTTCGAGAATTTCGATCTGAGAACTTCGATCCGAGAACCCTACACGGTCACAAAAAAAGGTCCCCTTCAAGCGATTTCAACACACCGTCACACAGTGGCGAAAATGCCCGAAAACCTGGCCAAAAGTCATATTTCCAATTGTAGGGTAAATTGTTGAAATATTTTATTGTAATATGACTCCAAGATGATAAACGTGTACTTTTTTTAACGTCAAATATTTAATTTTTGTACTGATTAAAATTATAATTCTTAAAAATATTAAAAATTTTGTGATTTATATATATGTATATGTCAAATAATTACAGAATCATTACAATAACATTTATATGTGTGTATTTGTAATATATTGCACGTTATAGACATAGGATTACAACATTAAAAATCATATCTAATTTTAATTTTAGCTATTTTCTTCATCCTCAGACATTTCGGTGTCACTATCATTTGGCACGTCAAAAAACTGGATAATATTCTAACGAGTGGAAATTTCCTATACTGTGGTGCGGAACATCGACAATCTTTTGTAACCCACACAGCACACTTCGTTGCGGCAAAGTTGCAGGATGGTTGCTGCGACGTTGCCGTGCAACATTGCACGGAGCGGACATAGAATTGTTGCTGTATAGTTGCTGCATAGTTGCGTTGCAAAGTTGCACTGCAACTTTGCCGCAACTATGCCGTAACTATGCCGCAAGTATGCCGCAACTATGCCGCAAATTTGCCGCATCTATGCGGCAACTTTGCTGCAACTTTGCCGCAAATTTGCTGCAACTTTGCCACAGCTTTTGCCGCAACTTTGCCACAGCTTTTGCCGCAACTTTGCCACAGCTTTTGCCGCAACTATACCGCAACTTTGTCAGAAATTGTTTATACTTAGTGTACGCGAAGGTCTTCACTCGGACTTTAATTTTCCAAAGTAGTAAGAATTCAGCCAAATTCGAGAAAATCGACTTTGAAAAATGTGGAGTGTACATATATACATTTGATTGAAAGTAATCACCAACGAATAGCGTGGGCTTGTGCCTAGCGCTCCCGACTAGTAACCAGAGGTCATCAGTTCGCATCTCACTGTTGGCATTATTTTTTTTTTTTTATTCATTTGAATACCTATTGCCTCAAAGTTACTGTGCGAAGTTGCCTCAAAGTTGCCGTGCAAAGTTGCCTCAAAGTTGCCGTGCAACTTTGCAGCAGGCGGACATAGAATTATTGCTGCATAGTTGCGGCATCCTTGCGTGGCTCGTTGCCATCTTGCGCCGCAACTATCCTGCAAAGATGCTGCAACGAGAGTGTGCTGTATGGGAAATTATGCCTCAGAATTCTAGGATCTTTCACAATTGTGTGTATTATCACAAAGCCGATAGAAATAAGTAAGTGCGTTGCGCGTTGAATAAGCATGTAAATCAAAGCAGAGAACTACATTTATGCCCACACAACGGATTAGAAAATAAAAAATTAACACTAGAATTGTATATTAACTGATAGGGATCCCTTTTAAAACATTGAAACAAATAGTAATACTTCCGGATATGTAAAGACTGAACTGAGCGGAAATTATACTCCTGTCAATGTGTACATAAACGCTGATATTTGCCGAAATGGCAAAAAGGTGCAAAATTTTGCAACGGCACCTTATTATGCATACCTTGACTTTCAATTTACAAAAAAAAACGGTGCGGCCTCTCGCGGCGTTATCAACTTTTTGTTTAACAAGCTAAAATATCGTTGCGAACCAATTTTAGTTTTACCGTGCGGATACACACTGTGCGTTCACTAAAAATGGACCGAATTTCTCCATGTTTGAACTCATTTTCATCAGGAAATCCTGAAAAGGCAATCGGTAATACTTTCGTGAACATTTTTCAAAAACATGAACAAATCAGTTTTCTGTACTGGGTATTTTACCTGCTCAACGGTTTTATTGTCTCGGTTGCCAACGAGTGGCCTACCCGTGACCGCAAGTCCTCGCACGCAGCGAGGAAGCAAAACTCTGGGGTGGGTAGGTCTTTCTCGAAGATCCAAGCCCAGAGCCTTTTCAATAATCCGAGGAACACTGTACAAAAGTCATTTCTTTTACTATTGTTAATTTTTTAAATCTTTCGCCTTCATAAAAACATAATATGCTTAAGTAGTTTGAAACAATCGACCAAAATCCGAGACTCCGTTCCGAAGATAAGTAACATAATTACATATCTTGGGAATTCCAGCAATAAAAACGTTTCGGGAACGTCGTACAAACGCGTAATTTAACACGGTATAGACACGACACATTGGACATTTTAACAATAAGCCTGTTAACAGAAGTTCAAGTAGTAAACCTAGCATATTCTAATCTAGATTGATGGAGGAAGATGAAAATTAATAGAAATAATGTGAGGATCTAAATACAATACGCGTGATTAGTCAGGACTGTCCTCCCGCTCTTGCCAGCGATCCGCTCCGCTGTCTCGCACCCGCGTCGCACGCGCACTCGCTATATCACCTCTCACTTACCTATGCCGTCATTATACTCATTCATCTTTTTCCTTCAGCGCCGTATCTGTATTCGTACTCTAAAGTTAAAATTAGTTGACCACGATATTCTGGCCGTTTCACTGTGCGCTCTCTTGAAATCGATCGAATGGGACCTTCTTTTACGACCCTGATGGGTTCTTTGGTCGAAGCTTTCGAACTACGAGTTTCGGGGATCTTAAACACTAAAGGATCCTCCAGACGCTCATACATGTTGCTACGTCTGTAGATCGATTTCCGTGTTTCAGCATCTGAAGCGGAACTGGCATCTTGCTCATCAGCTAGGCGCGTGAGCAAGATGCAAGAGTCATGAAACCTGCATTATGATGCATGCATCAGTGCTTCACTGCACCATGTATCAGCGTCTGGATGTCCCTTAAAGACAGAAAAATAAAGTCAACATTAGGCCATTCAGTAATGAATATGTCAATTTATATATTAGACCTTCATAGATATATCACGAATGGATTGCTAGTGCTTTTCTGATGAAAATGACACCAAACGTGATATAGGGTAGACCGGGGGCGATAGTAACAGGAGGACGATTGTAACACGTTAAATATCTCAAAACTTATGATAAATATTAACCCAAATTTTGGATATATGATAAAGAATGGCATTTGGAATACACACATCCATGTTCTAGCAGTATAGATACACAATAGCCATGTATAACGAAGAAAATAACTTTTCGATACCCTAAAGTAACTTTTCCTAACTGATTTAAAATTGTAATATAAATACTTCCTTTGCAAATACGTGTTTTTTCTTTTTTTTAATACTTAATCGGACTATTTTTAAAGTACCCCCGTATTTCGCGATAAAAACGCACTAATCAAAATTGAGCATACGCGTTAGACGCGTCGCTACCCATACAGCACACTCTCGTTGCAGCATAGTTGCAGGATAGTTGCGGTGCAAGATTGCAACGATTCACGCAACGTTGCCGCAACTATGCAGCAATAATTCTATGTCCGCCTGCTGCAAAGTTGCACGGCAACATTGAGGCAACTTTGCACGGCAACTTTGAGGCAACTTCGCACAGTAACTTTGAGGCAATAGGTATTCAAATGAATAAAAAAAAAAATAATAATGCCAACAGTGAGATGCAAACTGACGACCTCATGGTTACTAGTCGGGAGCGCTAGGCACAAGCCCACGCTATTCGTTGGTGATTACTTTCAATCAAATGTATATATGTATACTCCACATTTTTCAAAGTCGATTTTCTCGAATTTGGCTGAATTCTTACTACTTTGGAAAATTAAAGTCCGAGTGAAGACCTTCGCGTACACTAAGTATAAACAATTTCTGAGATGGACAGTCCTGAAGGTCCCCTTGTTAGTGCCGCGTTTCGACCTGATCTGTCTCACTGTGCGCCGTGCTCGCCTTCACGGAAACATCAGCTTGGCACGTGGCACCAGTAAAGTAGATTCTGACTTATGCTTGGAACTGATTAAATGGTTGCCTTCTCCGACATATTTTATATTTTAGTTCATTATCCAGGATGTCCGCGGGAACAGTAAACACCTGGATATTTCCTAACGAATTCGAGATATAAAAGAAATTGTTTATATGAAATTGCATGGTTGGAGGGGGCAAATTTACTGGGGCAGACGATTTTTTTCTTTGATTATTATTTTACGAGATACGATGATCAATTTTTTTTTTAACGGAACTCTTTTTTTAACAGATCACTTGATAGTGCGTTTCAAGACGATTTCAATAAGGTATAATGTATACACTTTATTTCCGCCGGTTTTGGAGATAGTATGTTTTAAAATTTGCTAACGCCGCAAAGTTGCGAAAAAGTTGCAGCATAGTTGCGGCATAGATGCGGCAAAGTTGCGGCAAAGTTGCAGCAAAGTTGCGGCAAAGTTGCGGCATAGTTGCGGCAAAGTTGCGGCAAAGTTGCAGTGCATTATTGCAACGCAACTATGCAGCAACTATTCAGCAACAATTCTATGTCCGCCCCGTGCAATGTTGCACGGCAACGTCGCAGCAACCATACATCCACATTGCGCTGCAACTATGCAACATCGCAACCAAGTGCAAGGTTGCTGCAACCATCCTGCAACTTTGCCGCAACGAAGTGTGCTGTATGGGTATCGGCGCCGTCAGTGAGGAGCGAATCAGTGAAACATGTGGACGCGTGACGAAGTTAGATCCGAATTTATAATTTATTGGCACTTCCTTACATTTTCCTTATTTTCAGCATCCGTGACAGTGATATAATAATATAGAAGATCTCCAGTATATGTATGAGTTTCTGAGGCAGAATTTAGCTGGCTATAAGGTACGTATGTTATTTTATACTTTTGTACATAATGTTGCGGGCAGTGTTCATTTGATTGTAGTGAGACGAGAAGGGGCATGATGGGGTAATGAAAATGAGAATTACCCCATCATGCCCCTCACAAGCATAGAAATAAAAATCAAAGTTTCGCATTGTTCAAGGGTGGTTAGAAACTACAGACGGAAGACGGACCGAGGAAAATGATACTTCTTTTCTATTAATTAGTCCAAAAGAACTGATTCCCTTGTGGGAAGGTGGATAAGCTGCCAAATATGTGGCAAATGTGGCTTATTTCTCCTGTGTTGATGTAGGAGATGAGGACGACGAAGCCATACATGTGTGCTTCCTCTATCAACCCAATAAATAATTACTTTATATATATATACTTTATTTATATTGTTTTTTAATTGGTGCCCCATCTTACCCCACCCGTGGGAGAAACGACTTTTTCTAAATTTTTTCATTTATTCTATTGAAACCTGTAAAACTTAGGTTGATTCACAGTTAAACTGAAAGACTAATTACCAAAGAATGGTTCAGACATAAAATTGATTAGTTGATTATGAAAATCTGTGTTTCATTCATCATCAAACCTTAACTACCCCGTCTTGCCCCACCTTCCCCTAATACTGATCGTTACTTATCACTTTTGCGTGTCTCGTTAATTAAAATTTATAATTTAAGTTCAAAAGTTTAGTCGGGGGCGATTGTAACATCGGCAGTAGGAATCAGTTGTACCGCGACAGAACCGAATAGTGACGAAGTAAATTAATAATATTGTCGTGTTTGCATTGCGTCCTATAGCACAGCACAAGCAAACCGAATAAAAAATGGGTGCAATGTACTGAATGTAAGGATTGATCACAGGAAGAATGCACCAGCCAAAACGTTTTCTATTTCTGCCACAATTGCGATACCGCATAATTGGTTATAAATTTTACTTTTTTCATTTATTATTATAATTAAAATCAATAAATTTTTCAATTTCGTAAAGTTAAATTTATGCTACTATCGACTCCATGCAGTGTTACAACTGACCCGGGGTCAGGGACGGTTGTAACACTTTCTCCGCTTCCCATTTTTTATTAATAACCTGGATATTACTTGACATACAGCGAAACTAACTTTTGTTCTAAATGTGATAGTTCTTGCGTAATCGTGTTCCAAAGTCAAAGTGTTACTACCGCCCCCGGTCTACCCTACTTCTGATTATTTTTAATGATTTTAATGGAAAGAGTACTTGAATTCTGCGGGGACTGACACTTAACTGATATGTGCGCCCATACCTTAATAATTTTAAAATCCATTCAATAGTTACTACGGGAAGAGCCAATCAATTTGTAACGAAACGTAGTGTTTGAACTACTAATCTACCGTTCACAAGTAATAAACAAACTATTGCAAAATGCTCACGGGTCCCGAAAACCTACGAAACTAAATTTTACAAAAACGTTTCGATTCATTGTTTTTAACAATACGTGTCGTAAGATGCGCATCGTCTAGACATGCAGGAAGTGCAGAGATTTGCGCGAATGTCAGTAACAGCGTCAGTTTTTTAATATTTTTCGGCGTACGACACGTGAAATAGTTAATTAAGTGTTCTGTGACACGTAAGAGTACAAATAAATAATGTCATTTTGCAATTTATAGCTTGCACGAGCTTTGAAGAAATATCATTTGTAAGCGCAATAGTATATTGATTCCCGAAATGGATTTTCGGAGAGAAATCCGCATGAGTCGTTGACAAACCGAGTCAAAGTGTAGCGTAAAGAAAGCCCGCCCTCTATGTTAAACTCACATCTAACCAAGTCACACGTATACAAGCACGTACACACCTTTCAGCATTTCAACACATTTCAGAGTAGTTCTTGAGTTGGACGCTGTTCATGAGCAGAGGCCGCTAAATTCAGTCCTCAAATTATGGGTCGGTAACACAGTTTGGGTGGTGACACGAACATCCATAAGGTGATAGGTCTATTCTATACCTCGTCTGTGGTCATGCAGTAGTATCTCGACAACATTCGAAGAAATCGTTACGCATCGACTGTATCAAAGCAAATAAACCGCATTTTTCTGAGTATTTTTGAGTTCTCTCTAACTAAACACCGTGGCAGGGCGAATTTTCAAAATTTGGAGCTGCCTCCTTTTTGCAGCAGTCATCACTTGTATATGTGTGCCTGTTTAATAGTTCTGTAGCAGCTTGAAAAGTTGGGTCAGTTTAACGGGGTTTTTTGTTGGTAGATTTTAGGGATTAGGTTTCCTTCATATGTCGATTTACTGTAGCAGCTGCAATTTTGTGGCATTTTTAGCTATACATATGTCCTTCTAGTCAGACAGATCGCAAGAATTGTAATTTATTTATGTATTTATTCATCACGGGGTAAGAACCCTTTGGCACATTATAATAACATGAAAAGACACGATATAGAGAGCGGACAAATAATGTGAAATTAAAAATTAAAATTGAAATAACAAATACCACAGAAAATAACAGAAAGAGATTAAATAAAATGAACACTTCTTACAATATCAGTATCGATTACAAATTAATCATTCAGTAGACACAAAACTGAGTTTCTGAATGAAGATAAGGAAAATTATATTGTTGTTTGATATCTCGATTTATGAAAGCAAATTATTATATGTAAAATTGTATCTGTAATAATAAATATTAAAATTATAAAAAATCAAAATTTAATTTTTAAACCTCCAATTAAATCTTAAATAACGAGTGTAATTTTTTTCACACTTGTTATACCAACAATGAAGTTATTGTAGATGATGTTATGTATTAACCTTGTTACAGAAGTGAATCATTTTCAATTTTCTTTTGCTTGATGTTAAGAGCTATTTTCGTTTCATGTGACGGTATAATTAGTTTAGTACTTACCTACCTATCAACTACAGTTTTGTTGCGGTTTAGAAAATATCTTTTAATGGTGTTATTAACTCCCATATGCAGTTGATTTACTTTGTCCATCTTTTTTTCGCTAGATGCTGAGATTGTTTTTCTTTCGTACAACATATGTACAGGGTGTCCGCGGGAAAGCTAAACAGCCGGCTTCCTCCTAAACTATTGGAGATAAAAATATAAAAAAAAAAGGGAATTGCATGGTTCGAGGGGGCCAATTAATTAGCGCGAAAGAATTTTTTTATCGATTATTATTTTAAAAGATACGATGGTCAAGTTCGGTTTTTCAAATGGAACTATTTTTTTTGAACACCTGAGTTGATAGTGCGTTCCAAGACAAATTCAATAAGCTTTAATGTATACACTTTATTTTCACTGGTTTTTAAGATATTGCGTTTGCAAATTTACTGATTTTCACTGGAAGAAAACTGTCTGGTATAGCACGGACCGGGGACGGTCATACTGGCTCCACGGGTGGCACTGCCTGTTGAAATAGATACCTACCTGCCAAAGGTCTACGCCAGGCCCAAAGGCTGGACAATTTTTTTCCGTCAGAAATGCTACTTAGGTAGGTACATCTGCGGTATCGAGAAGCGCACCGTTACTTTTATTTCGCACTTGCTTCTACGCTCGGATGGCCGGTTCTTTTGGGAGGGATGCAAGTTCGATTGGTTAGGTTAGGAGGAGTGAAAGTTGCTAGACTAAATTTCAATCATAGGGAGCAGATTGTATCAGAACCATTCGGATTTGCATTCCTCACAAACGGCTGCTCTCTTGAAGAGGCCCTCTTTCACAGCAATGCCCACCTTCTCTCGCACGGAATACGTTAACGCTTGCTTTTGTTCTGATATTGAAGCTCGTGTTTATACTCGAGAGGACCACGCGTCGACAGCGGGCTACCCCTTTTCTTCCTGTGTCTCTCCACGAGCCGTGTTGACGGTGGATTGTAGGAGCGTAGATATCTGGATGCCAGTTATTGAATTCAGGAGACGATAGAAACATTTTATTACAAAACACACATGTACTATAATTAAAGTAAATCGTATTCCTCTCGGGCAGGAGTACTGATAATGATCGAACTTGCGCCCCACTTCGCGCAGACCAATTACACGGAGGGTAGTCGGGTCACACACTGCCCAAATGATACAGGGTAATTCTGGAGCAACGCCCGTCAAGGAGATGCGCTGGCACCCCGTGGCGAGGACAGACCTTTGCTGTGCCTCACCCGATTTTTATGGCTTTTTTTCCGGAAAAAGGTACGAATCCTGGGTCGAACGTAGCGAATTGAAGTCGACCCTCCGCAGTCGAGGGTGAACTATCCATTTGAGCGTATTAAGAAACCCTTTTCTTCATCGTATCGAAAGGGAAGTGACGCCAATGGATTCCTTATGTTTTTCTGACGAAAATCATACCAAATGTCATGCAAATCGGACTACTTTGACACAAGCTATTTGTATTCCCTATGTAAAAGTTGTCCGATTTACACGACATTTGCCATGATTTTCATCGGAAAACCCCAAGGAATCCATCTGCGACACTTCCATATCCATACGATAAAAAATAAAGAATTATTTTATTTCCTAACCAGATACAGGGTAATTATGGAGCAACGCCCGTCAAGGAGATGCGGCGGCCTGGTACCCCGTGGCGAGGACAACCCCTCGCAGTGCCTGACCGAATTTTATGGCTTTCCACCCGCGAAGGGGTTCGAGTGCTTAATAAGAAGTGAGAAACCTTCGACTTGCGCATTTCTCATCAGATCTTTGCAAAAACGACACCTACCGATTCCTTATGTTTCGTCGATGAAGCTGACACTAAGAACGACGTTATTCGGACCATAATGAAGGAAATTCCATGGAATATCGATTTATATCATTTCAAGCTGACTTGACTTGGTTAAAAATAGACCGATTTACATGAAATTTGGTATGATTTTAATCGACGGAACGCCAGGAATCCATTGGCGCCACTTCCTCTTCGATACGATGAAGAAAAGAAGCAAACATTTGAAATCCTGAATATTTCTCACTTCTTAATGGTATTCCAAACCCTTCGAGGGTCGAAAGCCATAAAATTCGATGGGCACTGCGGGGTGTTGTCCTTGCCACGGGGTGACGGGCGTACCTCCAGAATTACCCTGATGAAATAGAGGTGGAGGATGCCACATCTGGTTACCAAAAACTAACCGGACTGATCGGCCGCGGTGTCTTGCCAGAGTCGCGGTTTATGAGCGGATTTTCCGCGCGTCGGCTGTAGGCAACGGTACATAGTACGGGTCCGAAGTCATCGTACGCACTACCCACCGACAGAACAATATACGGATTAACTCAGACTGGACAATGTCACCACGTTTTTTATTGGCCTTTACAAATTTGGCAAACAGATATTGTCGAAACGTTCTTGGAGAAATAATAAATTATCGATCGTAAAGATCGAATGAATTTTCGTCTGGCTCTGAGTTCGCTTTTGTTCCGACGCACGCGAGAAAGATGCCCCAAATATAGGAATTGAAATGTATTATCCACCGTCAATACGCCTCGTGGAGAGACACAGTAAGAAAAGGGGTACACCGTTGAGTGCGCGTGGTTTCGCCTGCATCGTTCTCCTTTCAAATTAAAGACGGATTCCTTATCTCTCGAGTATAAGTCCTTATCTCTCAAGTATAAACACGCGTTGGAATTTCAAATCTGGTTAGGAAATAAAATAATTCTTTATTTTTTATCGTATGGATATGGAAGTGTCGCAGATGGATTCCTTGGGGTTTTCCGATGAAAATCATGGCAAATGTCGTGTAAATCGGACAACTCTTACATAAGGAATACAAATTGCTTGTGTCAAAGTAGTCCGATTTGCATGACATTTGGTATGATTTTCGTCAGAAAAACATAAGGAATCCATTGGCACCACTTCCCTTTCGATACGACGAAGAAAAGAATTTCTTAATACGCTCAAATGGATATTTCACCCTCGACTGCGGGGGCTCGACCTCAATTCGCTACGTTCGGCCCAGGATTCGTACCTTTTTCCGGAAAAAGCCATAAAAATCGGGTGAGGCACAGCGAAGGACTGTCCTCGCCACGGGGTGCCAGCGCATCTCCTTGACGGGCGTTGCTCCAGAATTACCCTGTATCATTTGGGCAGTGTGTGACCCGACTACCCTCCGTGTAACTGGTTTGCGCGAAGTGGGGCGCAAGTTCGATCATTATCAGTACTCCTGCCCGAGAGGAATACGATTTACTTTAATTATAGTACATCTGTGTTTTGTAATAAAATGTTTCTATCGTCCCCTGAATTCAATAACTGGCATCCAGATATCTACGCTCCTACAATCCACCGTCAACACGGCTCGTGGAGAGACACAGGAAGAAAGGGGGTAGCCCGCTGTCGACGCGTGGTCCTCTCGAGTATAAACACGAGCTTCAATATCAGAACAAAAGCAAGCGTTAACGTATTCCGTGCGAGAGAAGGTGGGCATTGCTGTGAAAGAGGGCCTCTTCAAGAGAGCAGCCGTTTGTGAGGAATGCAAATCCGAATGGTTCTGATACAATCTGCTCCCTATGATTGAAATTTAGTCTAGCAACTTTCACTCCTCCTAACCTAACCAATCGAACTTGCATCCCTCCCAAAAGAACCGGCCATCCGAGCGTAGAAGCAAGTGCGAAATAAAAGTAACGGTGCGCTTCTCGATACCGCAGATGTACCTACCTAAGTAGCATTTCTGACGGAAAAAAATTGTCCAGCCTTTGGGCCTGGCGTAGACCTTTGGCAGGTAGGTATCTATTTCAAAAGGCAGTGCCACAAGTGGAGCCAGTAAAACCGTCCCCGGTCCGTGCTATACCAGACAGTTTTCTTCCAGTGAAAATCAGTAAATTTGCAAGCGCAATATCTTAAAAACCAGTGAAAATAAAGTGTATACATTAAAGCTTATTGAATTTGTCTTGGAACGCACTATCAACTCAGGTGTTCAAAAAAAATAGTTCCATTTGAAAAACCGTACTTGACCATCGTATCTTTTAAAATAATAATCGATTAAAAAATTCGTTCGCGGTAATTAATTGGCCCCCTCGAACCATGCAATTCCCTATTTTTTTTATATTTTTATCGGCAATACTTTAGGAGAAAACCGGCTGTCCAGTCTTAGGTGGACACCCTGTATATTGGCCGGCGAGTTTCGTGAGGGGTATTCTCCCACCACACATTTTGCTTGCCTCGGTGCTCCTTTTCTCAACGTTTTCTGACTCGCTCTCGTTCCATCTCGCTCTCGCCTTCGCAGAACAAGAGTGAGCCAGAAATGGTGGGGATAGTGCCAAGCTTCTGGGGTGTAGACCAAACCGAGCTGTCAGCGTAGAAATACACACAACAGAATAGGTGTGCGTTAGCTACGAAAAAATTCAGGAGCTTTATTGGTTAGAACATTGATACTTTCTCGATAGCTTCATCTCGTATTGGTCTACGCATAGCTTCGTAACGCACACAACTATTACGCTAAGGACAAATAACAGCCAAACGGCTAGGTTCAGGTGGAGCCGAGCAGCGTTCCTGTTACCCCACCATGCCCTGCGAGGGCCACGCAACTCCAACTGACAAATCCACGATCGTCAGATGGTGGTGGCTGATTTCTCCTCGATCGCTGATCGCGAAAACGAATTCACCGGCCAATATATCTGGCCCCGACCTTAGTAGTTCTAACTTTTGCATTTTTAAATATTCAGTAATACCTCGATTCCAGTAATAATTGTAATATTATCCTAAATAGCGTTATTATCCGTTTTACGGTCCCACACAGCACCATGACATTGCAGCAACGTCTCTGCAATATTGCGGTGCAATATTGCAATGTTGCACCATAACATTGCAGAGACGTTGCAGGTTCTGTCCTATGTCCGCCTTCGCAATATTGCGGGTGTGTATTTTTGCAATGTTGCGACAGCATTGCAAACATGTAGTCTTGCAACGTTCCGGCAATGATTCTGAAACGAAACGGCAAAATTGTGGCAATGATCCTGCAATTCTTCAGAAATATTGCAGTGCGAGATTGCAATGTTGCACCGTATCATTGCAGGGAAGTTGCAGGTTCACTCCTATGTCCGCCTTAGCAATATTGCAGGAGTACATTCCCGCAACGTTTCGGAAATTTTACAGCAATGATTTCGGGAAGTGAGGGACGCGACGATATCAATGTATGCAGAATCGTAGTAGTATAACGCCCGTGTGTCTTTTTCTCATAGAAAATATTTTTACCCCAGGGGGATTCGAACCGAGGACCTGTAGAATCGTAGACGAACACTTTACCGCCGCAGCTATAACCCCTGATTGATAAGAATGCTTACGTATTCGAACTTATACTCCTACCGTGCAAAACTTTAAACTTAAATTATTCAAAAACGAAGGCTCATTTGACAAACCTATTAGGGATTTTTAACACTGTAGGTGCGGACTCTAACTTTAACCCGGTGTCATTTTAGGTTAGGTTGGAAAGTAGTCTTTAGACTAAACCTTTGCATTTGTCTTTTCATCTCTCTATTCTCTTGCTTTATTGTATATACGTGTTTGTGCAATAAAGACGTTTAATAATAATAATAATAATAATTTCAAACATTAAAATAAATAGTATCTACTCTAACTAAACATATTAAATTCATTTTCAAATCTCTTCTATAATTTAAATTCATGTACAAAGAACTCTCACAATAACACTTTTTTCATATCTTCAACGCCAACGAGAAATTTTAGCATATCCAGTTAAAGGAAACATGCTGTAGAATCTACTCGACGTCATATTTCAAATTTCGTCAAAGTCATAGTTGCTTCAGAATATTGCTGTACTGTTTCTACAATATTTCCACTATAGTATTGCACGGCAATATGTAGGCAATTTTGCTGGGTCGTTGCTACTGAAACATTGCACATCGATGTGTGCGCAATATTGCCGAAATATTGTAGGATCGTTGCCAGCGGAACATTACACGGCGATGTGCGCGAAATATTGCCGAAATATTGTAGGATTGTTGCCAGTGGAACATTGCACGTCGATGTGCGCGCAATATTGCCGAAATATTGTAGGATCGTTGCCACTGGAACATTGCACGTCGATGTGCGCGCAATATTGCTGACATATTGTAGGATCGTTGCCACTGGAACATTGCACGTCGATGTGCGCGCAATAATGCAGAAATATTGTACGATCGTTGCCAATGGAACATTGCACGGCAACGTTCTTGCAATATTGCTGCAATATTATACGATCATTGCCACTCCAATAATGCACGGCAATATTGCAGGAACGTTCCTACAATATTGCAATGCAACCTGCAACAACGCAATATTGCAGCAACGTTCCTGCAATACAGCTGCAACGAAGTGTGCTGTATGGGGTGGTGGGTTATTTTGATTCTGTTTTTGGTTAATTTTAATGTTATTCTTCTTTAATATGGCGGTTTACAATACTATAGGCGCCATTCACTACTGTGAAATTTTAGTTAATTAAATTGAGAATCAAGTAAAAAACTAAGTAGTAGTATGAATTTTAGTCATTACTTTCAGCCTGTCAACTGTGATTTGAATAGGAGTTTGAATAAATACTGATATTTGTACAAGATGGCATTGTTGATCCTCGTGCTGAGCTTGGACTTGAATTTTTTTTCTACTGTAATCATTTGCAATGCATTTGTTTACGAGACTGCAAGAATTATAGTATATTTGGCGGTTATAATGTTAATCCTCGCCTGGAGATAGATTGGTTACACAAAAAAAGTTCAAGGCAAGTGCAAGACACTGTTCGTGAAAACTCTTTTTCATTACTACATTAATCAAACATAATTCTTTACAAAATTATTAATAAACGTTTGCATCACATTACGCATTTAGGTTCAATTGTGATTCGGACATACTAATTTATTAAAAGAAATAATCAGACAAATCTTTGTTATCGCGAAATTATGTTTAGGATTTTCTTGTGAAGATGAAAAACATTAGAAAGTGTACAATTACAAACAGAAGAAAGCGGAATATTTTAGAGCAATACAGAGTTGCACAGAATACATGAGATAGATTCTATTTCACTTTTTCATTAATATTAATAGTTTATACATTCATTACTCCATGCTTTTTAATAATTTAATAAATAATTTTTTTACTATATTCTACACTAGCTTAAAGTACCCGGCGTTGCCCGGGTAAAACTTCGATTATTACAGAATGTCAAGAGGGTGAAATAAGGGGGAAGGAGTGGGATGTCCAGATTTCATGGTAGCCTATATTTTTCGCAGGGTACTAGAGTGTAATATAATGCAAAATTTGGTTCAGATTGGTTAACAAAATCGGGATATAAAGTATCTTATATGTCATTCCTGATCCTAGACTACGTATATACAAAAATTTCAGAAAGATTCGTTGTGCAGTTGCGACGTGATTGAGTAACAAACATCCAAACATCCAAACACACTTACGCATTTATTATATTATATAGTAGGAAGTAGGATAGTAGGAAGTAGGATATTTTTGTACATATGGGGTTCATTTCCGTTCAAAATTAGACATTTTTCGAATTTACTCAAAATCTGAAGATTTGTTTCGTAAATTTGATTATTTAACAGAAGAAAGTTAAATAATATTCGTCAAACTGCTTCACATTAAGGGAAGCACTGGAATTGTGAATAGATGTCAACGGTCAAGTAAAAACAATCAAGTAGATAAGTAAAATATTTTAGATTAACTATAGATCCACTTAAATAAAGAAAATAAATTCCAATTGTAATTAAAATCGTTGATCTGCGAAATAGCGAAGCCTCTTTCGTGGTGTAGCAACCCAACCTGACAACGATCTACAAATATTTAAATAAAGAAGCTATACTTTTATCTAAAAATTCGACAATTTTTTGACACCAATAAATAGGAGTAAGTTGAAAATGCAGATTACAATTTTTTCGTAAAACATTTCATCTCCAGAATGCATAATCAGTTTCGGAAAATTACAAAATTAAACTTGAAATTAAAATTTCAAATTTAATTAAATTAATTTTAAAATAAAAGTAAAATTTTGTATTGCTTGCAGTGTGTCTTTCACTAAATTTTATTGAATATTTCTTGTATCAGTATTTTAAAATTTTATTTTTCCCACAATTTATTTTCTTCCGTTATTCTTAATGTACAATTCAAAATTTAAGTTTGACAAATAGTATTCAATACAAAAGCAGAAAAAGGTGGGAACTGGCAGAGCAGTAATTCTTGGAAGTATTAAACGTGCACGTAAATATTGCGAACATTATATAGTATTCTAGGGTTAATCAATAAAACAATTTCAACAAAACTATTTTTTATTAAACTCATCCAGAACACAATCCCTTATGCAAGTCATGTTACTAAGTAGGATTAGTCGGTTTTTAAAAACCGGTTTTTATTTATAAATTTGTAAAATTCGGAAACAAGTTTTTAAATTTAAAAAACCAGTTTTATATACTAGAATTAATATGCAGAAATGAATGAATTATTTAATTTTTACTTGAAATCGCCTCGGACACAAACATATTGTAGTAGGTAACAGTTTACTGCAGCGAGGGCCACATCGGGCCATTTGGGAGCCCGGTCTCCATGATGTTCACCATAGCCGCGCGGAAGGCAAGCTCGAAAGCCGACGGTAAAGGTGGAATCAGACGGCTCGTGGCTCTGCGAGCCGTCTCGCCACGTCTAGCTCGTCAAGTCGGCTTGGCGAGCTCGACTCGGCAAGCCATGACCGATCAGACGGCTCGTGGCTCCGCAAACTGGCTCGGCTCGTCTGGCTCGTGAAGTCGGCTTGGCGAGCCCGACTCGGCAAGCCATGACCGATCAGACGGCTCGTGGCTCCGCGAACTGGCTCGGCTCGTCTAGCTCGTCAAGTCAGCTTGGCGAGCCCGGACGAGCGGAGCCATGACCGATCAGACGGCTCGTGGATCGCGGCTCCACGAGCCAGGCTCGCAGAGCCGCGAGCTGTCTGATTCCACCTTAACGTGGGCGCGCCACGGATAGGGAAAACTGTAGTAGTGTGCGGTGCAATCTCATACCTGTACGATAGGCTTGAATGACTGGGATTCTTGGGGACCCTAGCGACCCTTCCACTGGACGGTGTACAAGGGGTCCCGTTGCCTGGGTTTATGATATGGCAATTGCTATTGAAATGTAGAAAAAACTCGGACTCGCCTAAACTGCGTTCCATATAAGAGCATACCAACGCCCCTACCGATTTGCGACGGATCTGACACACGCGATTGGTCGTAGCACTTTCCCTGCTGGTTTATTACCAATCAACAGAGTATCCCTGCGCGAAACGAATATTTGGAGATTTTCGTGCTCATAAATGAATAAAATTGCCGTAACGACTCAGCGAAAATACGGATGACAGTTCCCGAAAATATTTATTAGCTAAGTATTATTAGTTATAAGTATCGGTTTGTGGAAAACCACAACACTATAATTACGTACGTTTTTAATCAACCTCGTATAGATAATAACACATCTTTCCATTCAGTGTTTTGTGAGTATGTAATTGACAATTATCCCTCTCAATGTATGTATATGACTACGTTCTTGAAAGTCCCATTACTTTTATCGATGTATGTGTACATAATTTTGAAAAGAACAAAATGAAGAAATTAAACGAACTGGTTTAAATAAAAATTTATACAAAATGAGAAATAGAGTACAGTGTAGATGGATAACACTGTTTTATTAACACTTTCTGTTAAATAATTGTGTGCCTTTAGAATAAGTAGTTTTAAGTTACGCGCCTTGTGGGGCCATATTGATGTATGCATGTGTGATCTGGCAACATCGCACGACCCAGGCAATAAACGGTGAGCGGCGACCATCTCAGATCGCTCTGAGATAGAGAAGTAAACACGTCGTATCATTGATCCTCGAATCCTAATTGTTTTAATTAAAAACTCAACACTTTCAAGTAAAAAAATAACTATAACTAAAAAACTGCTAGCCAGAAATAACTCTGGCAGCGAACACTGGGCACCCCCAAGGAACCCAGTCATTCAAGCCTATCCTACGGGTACGAACCTGCGCCGCATGCTACTACCTACACACTTACAGTTTTTCCTATCCGTGGCGCGCCCACGTTACCATTGGCTTTCGAGCTCCCTTTCCCCGCGGCTATTTGTAAACATCATGGAAACCGGGCTCCCAAATAACCCGATGTGACCCTCGCTGGTTTACTGTAAAATCAATCTTCATGAATTCGTATTTTCAGAAAAAAATACTAAATGTAATAAAGATTTATAATTTGCTACCACCTTTTAAAAGATTTATATTTTGTACGGATTTTAGTTATTTTAGTTTTTTTCGGTTTTTTTCATTTGGTTTTGTATGAAGTATATTTTATTTTGTTATATTTTTGTAATTCCATAATATTAAGAAAACTGAAAATCTTTAAAATAAGTGCACATATTTATTTATTATTTTAATTACATTTTGTTGTGAAAATTCGAAAACCGGTTTTTTGGGAATTGTGGAATTCGAAAACCGGTTTTATCTAAAGTCAGTTTTTGTATAAACCCTACATGTTACTGTAATATGCAGACACAATATATCTTAAAGTGTCCCCAAAAATAAGCCCCAGGCTTACTATTCACCTTTTCAAAATTGACTTCTTCCAAAACAAGGACCCGTACGAGAAAATTTTAATTTCCATTTTTGTCTCATTTTTGCATAAGGAATGGCCCATGGCTCGTGCCCACCGCAAATTCTGTCGCACTCTGTACGCACGCAGCCATCGATCGATACTCGTGTACGGTTCAAGGAGTGTCCTGGATCAATAGACGACGCAATGGGGGTTCCTTTCAGCAGGGTTGCCCCGGTAAGTTGAAACCGTCACGCCCAGCATCCCTTATATTGCCATTCTACCCCTGTGAAAACTGCCTCCTGCTCTATTATACAATCCTATTGTCAAGCACCCCTAAGATGTCCCTGGTGTTTGCCCGGGGGATGTTGCAAAAACACCCCGAACATCGGCCTGGGGCTCTTGGACCTTCCTGCGCGCTTGGTACTTGGATCGTACGAGTGTTGCATCGTGATTGCCATGGAACGTGTGAATGACAGCCCTGCTGCGGGGTGTCAAGACATCACGCGTCAACAACCCCTGCGTGCGCGGAGCTTCGCTGAGTTAAGGGGGGTGAACGATTCGCGAAATCTCTCTGCGCATCTTCGACGTCGGCTTGAAACCTGACCATTCACTTTGCTGGATAATTATGCACCTCTTGAATTTAAACACGTTGTTATTATTACGGCTTTAATTGAATTTTAGTTTAATTGAAAAGTCGCTAATATTAGAACAGAAATTGATATTAGACAATGTTTCTGTGGCGCTAAATTTTGTGAAATAAAAACGAAGGATTGTTTTAAAATTTCTTAATTATTGGTTAATTAGAAACGCGAGAATATAGGTGTGCCATTTGTTTTAGCAGGGAGGTGGGATGTTTAATTTTAGAATGGAAGGTATTGGTCAATATGGTGTGGCATATAAAACCCGAAAATATTAATATTTTAATTACCACTATTAACATTAAATTAAATTCTCACATTTATATATGTTAATAAATCCCCCACTTGCGCACTGTATTATGAGAATAAGAACTATCTTATATATACGACATACTGTATAGAATAATAACCGGAATGAAGAAATTTATTAATTTTTTTTTAATTACAGAAAATTCTCAATTTCATCTAAACTGGATTGGAGCACTTTCATTCAGCCACCAGACGTAAAATACCACTTATTTCGCTATATGCTGTGCAAAATAATACATTTCTTAGTGTCGGGAGATATTTTAATTTCCATTCGATGAAATGTACATAGCTTGCTTGCGCGGTGGCTTTGCGGGAACATGGCGGACAGCTGGTCCGCTCCATTCAGAGCTGAAGGGGCCTTCAGGACCCTTGAAAGACACCTTCTAACCCCTGCTACCCTGTTACATTGCCCTATCGAATCCCCATTCACCTACATACGTATTCGTGCTAGGCTAGTGTATCCTGGGCGTATCTCTGCATAACATGAATGAAGATGGTCGGTGCTGTGAAAGGAGAAGGGAATCTATTTTTCAAACGAAGATATTTTCATTGATACTGTTATAAAACTTAATGGCGTTATTCTATAGGGCTGATTTTAGTATTTGCAAGATAGGGATAGGTCATTTATTTATTAAACTTGCTGATCCTGAATAGGTATATTTGAGGCATTGAGAGCAAAACAGACTAATCCACATTTTTTGCAAAATTGAGTTAGTAGAAATATTGTATTCCAATAGGCTGTACTAATCATTTAAAATAGGAAAAATTATCTTTTCTTCAATGTAGGTTAGTCCGTTTTTTGCTCTCAATGCCTCATTTATGGCACATGTTTTTACATGTTCTTAGGTAATAAGAACTGCAATGATTTGCAGGCTAATGGACTGTCGTTAAATCACTTTTTAAAAATGTTCTAGTATGTCGATAATTGCATTATATAAATACTACTAAAAAGGTATTTGAGAAATAATAGAACTTAAATTGTATAGCATTTATTTATTTTTGTATAAACATTATGAAAATTACTGTAATTTTTCAAATTTATGTTTGATTAAGTAAACTAATCATAGGGGCCATTCTTAAATTACGTAGGGTAAAACTATACAATCCGCCCCATCTGACAAAACGCCCGATCATTATTTTACGCACACAAACAAGGATGCATCGACACGATCATCAGATTCGAACTTGCCTCAGTCGCCCACAAGTGCCGCAATAATAATACGAGCAAATATTACGGCTTTTACAAAAATATACAAGAATTTATATTTTCTGTTCTGGGATAAATTGCGGTGAGTATGTGAGAAATTCAATTTTCCAAGTCACTATTGTTTTTGCGATAAATTCACAAATATATTTCGAAAGTAGACAAACTAACCTCTTTAAATCGGTATCGCCCAAACATTTTTTCACTACGTTGTTGCTAAATTTAAGCGGGGCATTACAATATGCTCCAGCAAAAAATTTATAATACCTACGCCCCACCTCAAAATCATATTGTTCACGAATATTTCTGTTTTTTTTCGTTGATAACAGAAATGTCACGTAGGGGAACTATGGGCATGACGGGGTAGCGAGGTAAGATGGGGTTTCTCCCTAAACCCTAATTAAAAGATGCTAGGAACGTGACAAATACATCATTAGGAAGCCACTGTATTATAATAATGTGGTCGATGGCAAAAGCGAGTAGGGGAGCACGCGTTTTTTATTTATAGCTGTGAACCGTTTGCCTGCTGCGTCGATGTTATTTCGTATGATAAAAGGATTTGAAATAAATATATATTTAAGAACGGTAAGTCTATTATTTTTCTTCTATGACAATCTCCATTTCATCTATTTTAATGTGACATGTTCAAATTTTCAATATTTCTTTATTTGTTGTACAAATATATTAATCTTTGGAAAACGATGCTTTGAGGCAAGATGAGGTCCTTGATACCTAACACCATTAGGGGTTAGGTCGGAGTACCCCATCATTCCCCGTATCATGGTTCTTCATGTGAGATTACGAAACGTCATCGTTCTCTATTATAATTTAATTCAAATAAATACCGTTATTTTTAATTCGAATTTATAAAATACTTAGGCAAATCATTTCGGTACCTCATTTTACCCCGTGGTAGGGGCAAGACGGTTGTTTTCCATCTGTTTTGTAAAGTTTAATAACTTAGACGCCTGACCTCAGATAGTCCGAAGTATGTAACCAATGTTAAATCATTAACTTATAGTTGTATTTGGAGGAAAAAAGACTTAATTAATAGGTACAATCATCACTTTATTTGCATTTTTCCTTAGCTTCCCCATCATGCCCCTACTTCCCCTAAATATGTAAGGCGTACATACATTACGAGCATCATGGTCCGAAAATGATCGTAAAGAAGCGATGGAGAAGATTAAAAGTAAATGTACAATCCCCTATGTAATTCTTGCGGCAGAAAATTCAAAAGAGAAAATGTGAATAAAAAATAATTAAATAATTAAAATAAAAAAATAATTAAACCTTTTATACAAGATTGTTCTATTTTTGTTAATAATATCTTTTATAATATATATTCTATAACATTTTGATAAAAATAATAAAAAGTAATTACTTATTTATGTCGGGGCGTTTTGTCACATAGGTGGGGCGTTTTACCTGACGACTGTGTTACAAAACGCCCCACGTAAGGTTCAGGAAAATTATTATTTACAGTTATTTCCAGTTTTTGTTTCTTCACAATTCCGGCATAATTGTGCAGAGTAATGAACACGTAATGCATTTACACAAAAAATTTAAAGAATTATTAAAAAATATTGGTTTTATAGATGTTTCTTTAAAAGTGGGGCGTATTGTATAGTTTTACCCTAAGGGTAATTTTGGCGATTTTTTACCCACTCCCACCCCCCAGTATAAGCATTCGTCACATTTTAACTCCCCCCCCCCCTCCCGTTTCTCCTATCGCAATATTCTTTACATTGCATTTTTTCAGTTATTCAAATTCTTTTAATGGTTTATATACCTAATTCATATAACTCGATTTCACGTATGCGACGAAACATCATTTTTTACGCTACCCATATTGAAAATTAGGTTAAAAATATTACGTAAGAAGCTACCCGACTCCTTCTCCTTCCTTTCTAAGAAAACATGAAATTCGCCCCCCCCCCCCCCCAGCAAAACCTTGCATAATTTAAGGACGACCCCTTACTTGAATAGAATAAATAAATTGTTTCAAATGATTGAAATATTACTCAAATTATTTTAATTCTCTGTTGGTCTGAAACAAAATGACATGGATATTGACATGGATAAAAATTAAAAAATTATGTCAATAATACGAATCTTGTTCTATTTTATATTACTTCCTTATTAGAAAGTGATATAAAATAGAACAAAATTCGTATTGTTGACAAAATTTTTGAATTTTTAAGTGTCTGTTTTATTGGACATAGGTGCATTTTTCTTTTAAAGATTGATGTATATCAAATGTATTTCATTTATTAATCGCGTCAGTTTTATCAATCCAACTTAAAAGATCACAGTTCTGTAATTTATAAATAATACTATAAAAAGTCTATATCTATCATATAAATTAAACAAGTCGACGAAAACTTTCTCCAGGACATGAATATATCATAATCGCACAAATTACTCGTGATGCCCATTTACAATAAAAATTACTAAAAATAATGATAAACTGCATAATTAAATATTAATCGTCGTGTTATCGTTTCTGATAGAATATTTCACTTATTCGAAACTAGGTATATCGTCTTTGCTCATTAAATCCTTTATCATTTTTGGTAAATATTAGAGAACGTAATATCGAGGGAAAAGAAAAACGTTATCAGTGTGAAGATTGAGATACCGAATTGACCTAAGGCTCTTAATCCGAAATTTCCACTCCTAACCGTTTCACCAATAGTCACGTAAATCGTGACAAGAAGAAACTTATTTAGTATCGGCGCTATTTATAGGTTATAATCGCACGCGTACTCATTCTGGGTACTACCATTTCTGGGAATTGCAAGCGTAGGTCGAAACGATTACATATTTTTCCCCATTTACTTTCTCCATTCATTTTCAATTTTATTAAGTAGAGTATTGTGGGGCAAGAGTGCGCACTTAAAGTTTAGACGTCTCTAAAATCTTTGGTATTACACGGATAGTCATATCATTTTGTGAGAAATAACTACTATCCGTTATTATTCGATAGAGAGTTACTTAATGTAAATTTACCTGTCACAACTTATATACAATAAATATTTCCAAAAAGTGTCAAATGCGAACTTTTACCCGATATGTGGGGCAAAATTTCGCATATTATGGGGTAAAAGAACGAAACGAGAAATATCCAAATAAGTGTTTTATTTTCCTGCATAGGTACATAGTTGGGGTTATTCCCAATCCTGCAGCGATTTTTCTTCTTGAAAGCCCTGCTTCTAGTTTGTCTCGAGCGATCTGAAGCATCTCCTCACTAACACAGTCCAACAAAATGAAATTTTTGTTCTGTTCCGCAATATCCACTGGGTGATTCTTGTAGAGTTTATCGCCCTGAACATCAATCCGTAAACCGTTTGTCGCCATCACCCTCAGTTTTTGAGAAAATCGATTGTGAAAAAACTGCAACTTTTCAACTTTCAACATCTTTCGTGTCGAAACGATAATAGTTATTCGGTTGCTCGTTGCGTCAAATTATTCTAAGAACCCTCTCGAATACAACGATATAAGTTATTATTGCATTATGAACATTTAAATATGTTTAAACAACGATCAAAGGGAAAAGGATACCCAACATGCACCCATTTTTGAAGATATCTTTCAATTTATTTCCAAAACTAAGGGTCTAGGAGAATCTGACCATTCCACGCGATGCAGCTGACGTTTTTCCTTCGGCAAGCATCAACAAAAGTGGTAAGTCACGTTTTGTTTTCAATGCAGATGCGAAATAGTTTGGCAAAACGCGCGATGCCAACAGTGGTAGTCATTGTGTTACGCTGAGCGGCAGTGCATCGCTCGCCGCCGCACAGTGGGACGACGCGTACAAATTCCCGGACATTGGCGAAAATATGCAGTACCTTTTTTTATTGATATAATTATATGAGCTAATGCTTGATATAATTATATGAGCTAATTATCCTTGAGTACTAATGGATACGAAATTATGAAAAAATAAACTTTTTAAACATTTTAAATCCCGAGTTTTGAACAGTAAATAGGTACGTTCACTTCTGGAGACGGCTGTCATATGAATGTAAATAATTAGTATTAGAATAATGAAAAATATTTCTACCATCATACTACATATTGGGGTTGATTGTTAAGAAGTTGTTTATGTAAAAAAAACCCAAAATTTAATGTTTTTATTTATGTTTTTCAACCTGTCAAAAAAAAAATTGTTTTTTGTCGATTTAAAAAAATGTCCAAAATTGTCCAAAAAAAATTTTATACCCATATAATCACTAAACATTTTAGTTTTAGAAAATCCAAACTCCAGCTGCGTCAACTTGCGATTTTGAGCAGAATTAATAAAATTGTGTACGCATGTGGAACGAAACGAGTAAATATGTATCTAGACATTCATTTTCTTGTACCCGATTGATTATGTCTTTATGATGTCTTTATGGAAATGAATATAAATGTGATATAGCGAACCATAATTCATAAAATTAGGTTATTATTATTAAAGTTAATTAAACCTTAATAAATAAACGACGAAGCATCGCATCGCTTTCTTATTTTCTTAAAAAGAAATATATGTTTTAGAAATAGATTTGAGCAGTCGAAATTATGATCAAAAGTAATATTTGTATAAAATACTATGCATAAATTGAGACAGCAAACCACACATTTCAATATCTGTAGTAATTTCCGTATTCATATAAATACTGGTTCTACGTAGATCCTTTTTATGGCTTGCCGGTTTCACTGTCCGTGTCTACATCACATTCTGTTGTATTCTGAAACAATATTGTTACTAAAGGAGCAGACAAATGAAAGGAGTACAGAAGAATCAGTGGATGCGGTATGCTCCCTACAAAGCAGGGAGTCGAGACCAAAGCAGAAACCGAAATTCAGACCGGTCGCGACCGGTCTAGCGACCAGTAACCGAAGCGAAAAGGGACCGATATTGTGACCGTAACAGTGAGAGGTTGTGAAAGGGAACCGAAACTCCAGACCGATTGCCTCTCGATCGGGAATCTCAGACCGAAGGCCTGACCGCTCTGCCGACTGGTCGGAGTATTCGGTTGACCGGTCGCGTTAATTTATGGAGAGGTTTCTGTTCCTCTCCATAAATTACGAGTCGGAGCGGTTCGGAGCGGTTCGGTTCTGTTCGGATCGGTTCAACCTAGCTAAATAAACCGGGAAGGTATGGATGCTGTTCCTGTCGCTCACACTGTTTGTCACTCTCGTGACGGGTTTGTTGATAGCAGACTTTTGCAGTTATTTGTTACACTGTCCATTCCAAACTATGTCGATCTGCCGAGATATTATTGTATTTCAAACACTAAGTAGTTATGTATTATTTTAATAGAAGTAGTTAATATAAATAAATTATTGTTAATATACAAATAACAAGAAAATGATGGAAAATATAATTCTTCATGTGGTTATATTAAAAGTATGCCCAAGTGTGGAAAAATATATCAAAAAAAAATTTTATGTTAAACGTTTTATTAAAAATGCACTAAAAAGTTTAAACCTGTTACAAACAGTGTGAGCGACAGGAACAGCATCCATACCTTCCCGGCTTATTCAGCTAGGTTGAACCGATCCGAACAGAACCGAACCGCTCCGAACCGCTCCGACTCGTAATTTATGGAGAGGAACGGAACCTCTCCATAAATTAACGCGACCTATTGCGACCGGTCGGAACTTTTGGTCAACTGAAAGTCTGAGAGAAATTCTCTCTCGAGTTTTGGTCGAGAGAAAACTCCTGACCGCTCGTCGCTCTCAAGTTCGGTCGAGAGAACCGTAAATGCCACATTGGACGGTCTCAGTGACCACGACCGCGACCGAAACCGAAATTCTATCGGTCTCGACTCCCTACTACAAAGTGATTTGGATAGTACATCGGAAACATTATGAAAGCATTTTTGTAAGCAACTTTTCTTATTAATATCACTATACGTATTTATCTTCAATATCTGTTTTTTGACCGGTTATTAGTTCAAGATCAACAAAAAAATGACAAGAATAAAATAGTTTATGTGTGTAATATTTATGCCAATTTTGATAAAGAAATGATAGGTCACATACAAGAAGTTTGAATGTCCAGCAATTTATACGTTTCGTCCCACTGTCTGTTTTATCTTCCTCTCTCATATTCATTTTTGCAGAAAATAATAGTTCATCTCCTGAAGCCCTTTATATTTGCACCGAAAACCAGACAGAACTATTTTAAAATTTGCTAAATTTTCAAAGTCTCATAACTTTGCTAAAATTCATTCAAAGTGGATGAAACAAAAACCATTTTAAAGTTTGTACTTTCTACTTTTCGACTCGTTGAATCAGATTTATCGAAATGGGTGTCCAGGAGGTAAAATCCGCCCTCAAAGAAGAGTGTGCCAAACTGCAAAAATTTGTTGATGTTTGTCAAATAGAGAGTGCAAACTAATATTTTTTGCAATTTTTATGTTCACTGCCGAAAAGTATGATCATTTGCCTTTAAAATAAGTTAAACCTCATCAAAATAGGATGTTTTTTAACAAAGATACGGCCATGTCCAGAGATGTCTGCGTTTCGTCCCACTGTGCGCCGGCGAGTCGGCGAGCCATGAGCGTTCTCGCCGATCTACGCGCCGCCACAGTGTTTTGCGTAATGCACAAAAGTCAAGAATCTGAAGTGTCCGATCCACAAGTTCTTGTATCTTAAAATGTTAATAAAGGAACGTAGGTTTTAATGTTACCCATAACTTTTACTGAATTTATCAATTTGTTGCCAAAAATGATGCTTGAAATTTATTCCATTTTTCGATGTGTTTCTTTAAACACGTGCTATTTGCCGAATGTTTATCTGATTAATTTGATTTTTATAAGTTTTGTTTAGTATTATATGACCTTCCCAGCTGCCGAAAAACTTTTTAGCAATATCAACAATTTGTCCCAATTTTTTATGTTAAATGTTTATCATCTTTGACTTTAGTTTTAAAAAAAGTACCAAAATGTACCTCCGTGATTTTTTGTATATTATTTGAGGGAACATTAAACTTTATATTAACGTCAATTTCAACTGCCCGAATTTGCCCGAAACGGAAAAAATAGCCGAAATCATTATGACTTTCACCGCTCAGGCGCGTGCAACGCCCGGCGGATATAATAAAATACTTGATAGTAGATGATTTCAATTATTGCGAATCGTCAGATACAAATCCAGACACATGTTTCGAGTCCGATTCTGGTTTAATATGACAAACAAATTTTTCCATTATATTGTTATTTACATTGTTATTTAATTTTTTTATTAATGTTTTCATTTTTATGTTATTTTTTATGTTTTACGTACTTCGTAATGAAAATTACAAACCAAATACAAGAAAAAATTTGAATGTGTACGAAGTTATGATATTTGTCTCTCAAATCCATATATGTAAAACGACCGCAACGGTTTTCAAGTATTTCTGCGAAACTGATGAAAAAAAAATTCCAACAAAAGTGAGTCAGTATTCAGTCGACAACAAATTGCAAAAGTAAAAATTAATAAGAAACTTTTTATTCAATAAAAAATCAAGATCACCTCATTTTTTATTAATGGAACTGGATATTTTTTATACACCTATCGATGCATCTTTATATTCTGTTTAAAAAAGTATTAGGGTACTTAGGTCGAAAACTGATTAGTTCAGAAGTTATGAGTTTTGCCCCGACGCCCATATACGCGAAACACTGTGCGCCGTCTGATTTCACCTTTAGACGGTAGGACGAGAATCGCTCAACTATATACATATGTAGAGCCTGCTAATTGTCCTCTTCGAACGAGTACAACCGTCATAAAATGCCTAAGTAAATAATATAATTAAAAAATGTGAAGATTTTCGGGATCTCTACTGATCGTCTTTTTACGAGGGCAAATCCTCATAAGACACCTATTTTTTTGAAATGTGTTTATTTTGCCATAGGAAATACATAACAGTTTTATAAATGTGTACTAGGTATAAACACAGCCGAGTTGGCACCTCGTTTCTATAACAACTTAAACTAAGCATCAGTCTCTCACGAGCACTCGTGCTTAAAAAATAAAGGAACTTTTTTTTTATAAGTGCTATTTTGTACTTTGTTTACTTTCCCTATCGTTTTAATGACAGAGCAATTGTACTTTTGATTCCCTGGAAAAATCGGCTCTACACCAGGGAGGTCACTATGGTGAGGACGTCTTAAATATAATTCTATACATACTTAAATCTAACCTAACCTAAATTAATCTAAAGATATGTACATGAATATATACAAAGGCCGTAGGCCTACCACTTTTTTGTAAACACTACTGTTATCTGTTGGTAACTTGTCTATTCCGCTGTTTGATAATTCTGTTTTTTAGCTCCGTAAGGTAAACGCAATTTGTATTCAGCCACCAGTATTTGTCCCTAAGTCTCGCTGGGCTGTAGAAATCAATTGGGGGTAAGCTAGTGGAGTATTTAAACGCCTCTGGTGTGTTAGAGGGGTTTGTCAGTGGATCGTAAATGATTTTCTTGTTTGTTTTGTGTCTGGGCCAATGATAAATTGTAGGGATGTTGAATTCATTTTGTATATATCCTTTTTTATCCAAAAAGGTGAACGCCTGTGGAGGTATATATCCGGTAATCAGGGAATTTTTTGCGTATTCGACGTCTATCTTTAAGATATCGTCGATGGGAATGTTGTCTTCAATGGAGATGGATGAGGCATAGGGTAAATCCGGGAAACGCGGTCGGGCCGGAGAGTTGGTCGAGTCGCTATATTTCAGACTCTATACGTAAAAACTCGTTAAAGTGCAGACCAATTACTTCTCTAGAAGCCAAACAGTTGATTGAATAGCGCCATTTCTCTTCCTTCTATGTTTTTCTGGATTTATAAGCTATAAAAGGTAAATTGAGGTTACATTTCACCTCTTTTGTCAAACAGCAGTGTACAGAATCTTATTTAAAATATACTTCTAAGTTTATTTTCGTTTAATGTTTGGGATAATAAGATAGTAGAGATATCGAGGGACAATGCAGCCAAAGTATTTGGCCATATTAACTCTTCCTCTCAAAACTAACGAGAAGACCATCTCTCGCTGCAGGAAGGAGAGATGGTCGAGTTATAATTTTTTTATTACTTTTGATAATTTTTTTATTTTTTATCATTATTTTATAATTATTATTGTTTATTTATTTTATTTTTCACTTTTGTATTCATTTTCCTTGCTAATCGCCGGTAGGTAGTTTACTTTTTCCTTGATGTATTCTGTACTTGTATAGCGTAAACAAATTAAATATCAATGAAACTGTAGTTGTATTCACTCATAAATAATTTTGCTCTCATCCTTGTTATTTTTCCATGAATAATTATGTGAATGATCTCTGCCAACGACCAAAACCATTTCTCCCGGCACCTCGGGAGAGGTGGTCAGATGTCATGACTTCAGTTTTCAACCCGATTTACAGTAAATATTGTCTTAAAGCAAATATCGACCAGTTTCTATGAATCGGCATAAAATTCTGAACATATGAGGTTTGTTCTGATAAAATAAGTAATATCTGTATTAGTTTTAATAGCCATTTTATATTAGGTCGACCACGTCTGCCGGATTTACCCTAGTAGTCCCTGGTCAGTTGAAGAACGAAGTTGCCAATCCTAGTGATGTTGGATTCCTTGTACAGTGCAACGTTGCTGATGTATTTGGTGTAGTTAGAGGAGGCCGACCTGTGTTTAAAGATGCAATGTCTGAGTATCTGACGCTCAAATCTTCTGAGTTTTTCCATGTTGGCCGCGATGGGTCTTATCAGCAGCATATAACAGACTATTTTCGCCATATTGTTCAAATTTCTGGAGTAAAACAGCCTGCCATAGCTATAGAATGCCTAGCGAGACTTGTCAAGTTGAACGTGCACGTGTTTGGACATCCTCATTAAATTGTCTATTTGAACACCTAAATATTTAACTGAGCAATTGTGCGGAATATTTATCTTTACATTAGGAGCGGTGCCTGCTATATCAATGCCGAACGTTCTCAGTTCACTCTTCTGATATTTACTCAGAAATCTAGTAGGTTTCCTCATAAGGATAGTCTCACATTTCAGTGGATTGATCTTTAGTTTCCAGGTTTCATAGTGGTTATTTATGTGGTTTACTGTTGTTTGAAGATCCTCTTGTATTTGCATTGGCTTTTTCCCTTCCACATATATGACTAGGTCGTCCGCATAAGCACACGATCTAATAACTTTACAGTCTTGGTTTATATTATATAGACTAAGGACGTCGGTGGTGTAAATATTGAATAGAATTGGTGCGTTTACTGTGCCCTGTTGAAGACGGTCTGTAATGGCGAACTCCAACGATGAGGTGTTAACTCCGATTTGAGATAAAAATTTTCTATTGGACAACATCGCATTCCACAAAGCAGACTCTCGTTGCAGCATAGTTGTAGGACCGTTGCAGTGCAAGATTGAAATGTTGCACTGCAACGTTGTCGCAACATTGCAGCAATATTGCTATGTCCGCCTCCTGCAACGTTTCGGGGAGTGGGGCCAAAAATATAAATAACGGTCCGTGACGGACGCGAGAAGATATTGAATGTGTGCAGAATCATAGAAGTACAAAGCCCGCGTATTTACTTTTTCTCACAGAGAATTTTTTTCCCCCGAAGGGGATTCGTTGAACCGGCGACCTGTAGCGTCGTAGGCGAACACTTTACCGCCGCAGCTACAACCACTGATTGATAAGACTGCTAATGTATTCGAACTTATACTCCTACCGTGCAAAACTTTAAACTCAAATTATTCAAAAATGAAGGCTCATTTTGACAAACTCCATTAGGGTTTTGTAACACTATAGGTATATGCTACAACTTCCACCTTGTGTCATTCTACACATTAAAATATACAGGGTGAGTCACCTAACATTTAAGCTTAAAATATCTCCGTTGTTTTTAATGATACGAGAAAATGTCTCGGGAAAAAAATGATTGCTAGACAAAAAGGACAACATATTATACATGGTTGAATTTGTATTTTTATTGGCTATAACGTTACAGTAATGAAAATACGTCATCCCATTAAAAAAACCATTGATGATCTTGAAATTTCGAGAAATATAACCTTGAGAAAAAAATCGTCTTGGTCAGAATAATTGCCTCCCTGAAGCAAACATTTTTTTCCTTAGACATTTTCTCGTATCATTAAAAACAACGGAAATATTTTATGTTGAAATATTTTAGGTTAAGCAACGTGGCGCAACATTGCAGGATCATTGCAGCAACATTACAGGAAAGTTGCGGCAACATTGCAGGAACGTTGCCGCCATACTGGCGCAACGTTACATCGACATAGCGCTGAAACCACTGAAAGGTTACTGCAACGATTCTGCAACATTGCCGTCACGAAGTGTGCTGTATGGGATGTATGAACAAGCATAAGTCCCTCGGGAAGTTCTTCCTGCGCAATTTGAACATCAGCCCGTCAATCCACACCGATTTGAAGGCTTTCTCAATGTCGATCAAACAAGCTCCAACCATTTTTTTTCATTGATACTGATGTTGATGTCATTTAGCAGCTTATGGATCGCATGGGTGGTCGAATGCCTGCGTCTAAAACCAAATTGTTGTGGCGGGATAATATCGTAACGCTGGCAATGATGTAATAGGGCTGAATTAACTACTGTCTTGAATATTTTACTAATATTAGGAAGTAGGCTTATAGGCCTATAACGTGCTGATTTCTCCGGGTTCTCCTGATTTGTCCTTTTTTAGGATGGGCATGACTATTGCGGTCGTCCATTTTTCAGGGTAATGTAAGTTGTTAATAATGTTGTTAAAAAGAATTGTATACTGAACTATGGTTTGATCAGGTAAATTTTTTAAGGCTATGTTAGGAATCCCGTCAATTCCCGACGAGGTTTTCCCCTTAATTTTTCTGATCGTCTTCGCTATCTCTGTTACGCTAGTGAATATGTTGAAGCCTTCTTCAGGTCCTAGTGGATCGGTTGCTCTATTATCTTCCGGATATCTATTTATATCGTGTCTATTGTTTTGAGCGGTTTACTACGGAATAGCCTATTAATTTTGGGGAAGAAATTATCCGTTCTCTGGTGATCCACTTCTTTGTCTTTGTTCTCCCAGTATCTGCTGATATTTTGTTTCATTTCTGCCTCTATAGAGCTTCTGATGGATTTTAACAGTTTTTTAAGAAAAGTGGTTTGCGAGGTTGTGTATCCGAGTTGGTATGTCCTATGGATCTGAGAGGCTATGTATGACTTATACTTAATGAGCTTCCTTATTTTATTGTTGGTATAGATGTCGGTGTAGTCCCTTCTCTTTAATTTAGGGGTGGATTTGGATAGCGCTTGAGCGGATGTTGAGTTCCAGTGCTAGAAGATTCTCATCGATTTCGAGGTTTGTAAGATTCCTGTCCTCTGGAATTGAGGTAGAACTGCTTCTTTTAATCCTGTGTTTGAATTTTTTCCAATTACACTTTTTGTATAAAAAGTGCGTTGGAGAAGCGATATTGTCAAGGGGAATATCTAAATCCTTATCTAGTGAGGCCTCTGCAATTATTGCCCTGTGGTCGCTATCGTATTGACAGGTTTTTAACTTGTCGATCAGCGTGTTTATGAAGGTGAGTCGTATGTCGGCAATGCAGATGTCCAGGAACCAGTTTGTTGAAGGGAAACTGAGTTCTGTAGTCGTTATTATTTTAAATTTATACCTAATTGAATGCGAGGCTTCCCAGTTCCTTATGTACCCCCATCTGGTGTTGTTTGCTGTGTCCCTCCACTCTCTTCTGCGGGCGTTCAAGTCTCCCACAGTGATCAAGTAATTATTCTGGTCGTTTGCGTTGATCCGGTCCAGCAGCTCGTTCAACTCACTTATAATTGAGGCATCTGAACTGTTGGTAACATATATGCTGATGACATATAGATTTTTGTGGCTGCATTTAATTTTGATAATGGTTGCTTCTAAAAGCGGGTTGGCAGCAGAGTTTCTATACAGAAGTTCTTCGTATTTAAACACATGTTTGATTAATACAGTTGTACCCTCTCCCCTTTTGCCAACGGGGCGATCATTACGTGCGATATTGTAGCCGTCAAAGACAATTCTGTAATTCTTATTTAATTTTGTCTCACTGATTGTGAGTAATAGTATGTCCGGGCTATTTTTCTCAATAAACTCTTTCAAGTTAGCTCCTCGCGAGTGCCTAATAATGGAATTGACGTTTAAGGCGATGATTTTTAAATTATTTATTTTTAAGGCCATTGCACGTTCAGAGACTTGTAAAGGTGTTCGATTTTTGAGGTATTGTTATTTATCTGCCTTTTAACGTCTGTTAATTGGGTGGTGATTGCACTAACTATGTAATTTTTTAAGGCAATGAGGATGCTTTGTATATCTGAACTTGAGGGTTGATGAAAATGAGTATCATGTTGTATGGCATTCATGTGCGGGGGGGGGGGGGGGGAGATGGGAAATTGCGTTCACTCATTACCAATGAATCTGTGTGCTGGATTGAAATCTGTTCCGTGACAGGTGCAACATTTTGTGCAGCTTGCGAGAAGGACTGGCCAGGGGTTACCCGTCTGCTAATCCTCTTAACTTTATGATTTATATTGTCTTTTACCTGTGTTCTCTTTGCTGCTGCAAGGTCCTGCGCGACTTTAAGATACCTGTAGCCTCTGGAGCTTGCAGGGTGACCATGTTCACCGCAGTTGACACACGCTGCTTGCGAAGTACTTGCATTTTTCCCCACCGAACATTACCCGGGTCCATGACTATTTAGACATTTTACGCATCTGTAACCTAATCTACAATTTGCGCTTGAATGATCAACTCGTTGACAATTTCTGCATTGAAAAACTTTGCTCTTTCTGTAAGGCTCTCAGTGTACACGTTGACATGCTAGCCTGTTCTGTTTAGTAAGAATGCTTGGGATGCTGTCTGCGGAGAGCTGCACCAGGAAGTGTGTTAGTGCGTTGTCGTGTCGACCTAGTTTAATTTTAGACATTTTAACTATGTTTGTGTCGTGCAATTTCAAGCCATCAATTTCTTCAATGATATCCTGTTCATTAAAATCTCCCTGGATGCCTTTGAGCACTATATAGTAGTTTATTTTTTAAGTGACTAGGAGTGTACGAGTAAAACTTGACGTTAAGGTTTTCCAGGATCCTACTAACTACACCTTCATTTTGGTGTAGTATTCCATCGTTGTAACGCTGATTGCTGTAGTGTCGCTACCAATATCCTTTAATGTAATCCCATTCCGAGGGATCTCGTCCTTGACAGCTTGTAATAAGCTTTTAATTGACATACCAACACAATATATGGGTGGGGGTCTTGACTGACCCTTTGCAGGTAGGGATTGATCCTCTGTTGCTTCTTTTGGTGTGTTCGGTGTGATATTACTGTTAGCGATAGGGCTGATAATATCCTGTGTACACCCTTCCTCCATTGATGATCCGTCTCCGACGTTTACACCCTCCGTAGATAACACGTCAAACTGATTATGGGTGAGAGCCGAAGAGTGTGTCTCGCTCCGCTTTTCAAGATTCTGTGGACTAATAGGCCTTTGGGTATCTGTCATGTTTTCTTACCCTGTGCGTGTTGGGAAGGTGAGGGGGTGCCTTGCGTGCAATCTACTTGCCCGTTCGAGGCCTCCAACCTCTTCCTCTTAACATTGAAGTTCTTTTAGTGTTTTTCCCAGTTCTTTTAGTGTTTTTTTAAACACTTTCTCGGTAGAAGCGACGCCATGATGCCCGCTCGGGCGACGCTCCTATAATACTGTAAATATTATTTAACTACTGATATTTGGGTGTAGCTCAGAACGATCCAGATATAAATGTGTTTCGCATGGCCCCACACCTAGTACCCTCCGCAACGGTGTTGATGTGCGAAATAGTGGCGGAAGTGACTATGCTTGCGGAGACCGTTTAGAGCAGGCCTGTCCAACTTTTGCTCTTGCCCTCGAAGAGCAGCCGCGGGTGGTTGCGAGCGAAAGCAAGAGCGACGGCACGAGCAGTGATGCCAGAATGAGGACGGGAGCGCTCGAGAATTTCCCCCACCACGCATGCACACTACGCCGGAGCTGCGTGTCCGTGAGCTCGGCGCTTCGGACAACGTCGGGAAGACGAGAGAGAAAACGAACGTGTGTCTTTCTCTCTCGCTCTTGAAACGCTGCGATCCAAGGTTACGTGCAAGCGACACGCGGCCGTGCGCGATCTTCTTGAGTGCCTCGAGATACACTTTTCTGACATATGTATAATACTCTTGTAATGAAAAAAAATTTGGAAAAAATTTTGTTAGGGAAATCACGTTTTAAGACCTCCTGATCACGTTTTGACTATTTAGAAAAGAGCTTTTTTTTTAAATATCTCATGTATTTTTTATCACGATTACGTTTAAACAGCAAAATGGATTTCAATGAAACTTTATATTAAAATTTTATATTCGTGTCTTAAGATCCATTAGATCACGAAAAATGATAATTACCCGTTATGATTCTTCGATTTTTCAGATATACGAACTAAATTCTACATAAAATAAAGTTAAATAAAGTTCTTCTGTAACTTGTTTAACAAAGAAAAATGTACATTCATAATTGAGGCATTTGATGGAAAAAGGGCACATACGCCAAAATGCCATTTCAAGAAAATCGATTTCAAAGTTTTCATTATGGTATAACTTAATAAAAAGTAATGCAATTAAATCAAATTTTTTTAAGGATGTAGTTACCGTGTCGTTCAAGCGTTCTGAATACAGAAGTCATGATTTAAAAATGATATGTGTCTTTATTTATAAGTTTTAAACAAGTGGTTTATGTGCCCTTTTTCCATCAAATGTCTCAATTTCTTGTGTTCGTTTTAAATTTCCCTACTTTTTATTTGAGCTATTTCTATTTTTCAAACCTTAAAATGAATTTTTTTATTAAAAGACGAATATTTTGATACTGTACATTGGTGAACTTTGTTAAAATTAGAATCCACTCTTGGCCAGTACCATGCACGCTGTAGAAGCCTTCGATAACAAATATTTTTTCAGAGTATGATCTAAAATCTAAAATCTAAACGTAATCACATCAAACGTAATTATATCAAGTTGCGACAAAGAATCACGCACTATTTACAAATTAATTACGCGCAGCGTGCACGTTACCGCTCGATGGAAACTACGGGAAAGTGGTGGTCTCTTCCATCGAGAGGGAAATGTAAACAATTGGTTATGCAAAGCTAACATCGCGATACATGTTGTACACTAAAATGTGTAAATTGGTATAAAGGTATTATTGTACAAGAATAGGAGAGAAATGTAACTGGTAAATGCATCTGTGGCAGTTCGGTACTGTCACCATTACCTTGCTGTTATTTCTTTTAGCCTTTTCTTCGATTTTTCTCCTTTCTGAATTTTTCTTACTATTTTACGATTTCCTATCTATTCTTTTCGTTTCCCGTTTCGAGGGTTCGCTCGGGCCTGGTTTTCGTCAAGTACATTTGACGGTCAGATCCGCGATCTGTGGTCGCGTATGCTTTGTTTATGTTTTGTTTATGCTTTGGTTATTCGTTTTGCTGCATTAGTTGCCGAGAAAAATATTTCGCATCAATCCGCAGAGGCGATTCTTCAACTTTTCCAAGACGTTGGGAAAGATCCTGATGTTTTGGAACGTATGACGTGTGATCGAACAAAGTGTTCTAATATTATATCGAACGTTCTGTGTCCTCGGGAAACAGAGCGTCTTAGTCTGGTTTTACAGAATTCTAAGTTTTCAGTATTTATTGATGAAACATCCGACATTACCAATGAGAAATGGATGTCGTTTATTGTTCGGTATGTCGCACCCGAGACTTTGGATGTTCGAACGGAATTAGTAGAATTAATTAATCTTGACGCGCGAGAATGTAGTGCCGATAAAATATTTACCTCCTTTAAGAACTCCATGTGGAAAAAGCAAATTCCGTTCGGAAACATTCTTGCTTTGTCGTGTGATAACGCTTCTGTCATGACAGGGTGTCACTCGTCATTCAAGAACAAACTTGCAGAAATTCGCGGTGAAAATTTTTTCACCATGCCGTGTCCATGTCACTCCTCTGCATTGGTAGTGCATAAAGCATGCGCTACCATTCCCGAGGTCTGCGAGGAATTATTACGGAAAGTCACTACATTCATTTATAGCAGTCCCAAACGCTCGGCCATTTTTCGCGATTTCCAACCATGTTATCAATTTACTGACCGCAAAATTTTAAAATTCTGTACTACGCGATGGTTATCGCGTTATTCATCCGTAGTTACACTTTTAGAAAATTGGGACAGTGTGTTGCAATTTCTGAAAGAATTGGTCGTAAGTGAGAAGACAAAGTCTGGGGAAGATCTGCTTATCATCATGCAAAATCCAGAAGCGAAAGCATATCTTCTGTTTTTGGAATACGTTCTATTGTATTTCAATGACTTTAGTTTATTCTTTCAGTCGCAACAAACAAGAATCCATTTGCTTCAAACTACTGCCAAAACTCTTTTGTATAATATTTTACGTAATTTTTTGAAACCGCAGCTTTTGAAGCACATGGATTTAGTAAAATTAATAGATTTTTCAAAAGGCGATAACCAAATCGCATTTAATAGTATTCATTTAGATCCGGATTGTGACATTTTTCTTTCTAAGTTAGTTGCAGAAGGCAAACCCGATGTTGTCAAAACCGTTCGAGAAAATTGTATTAAGTTTTACATAACGGCTGCAAACGAAATTCGTAATCGATTGCCAATCGATGACGAATTTCTGAGCAAGTTATGTGTTTTTGAGCCTCATTTGGCATTAATAGATAATGACAGAGACACTTCCTTTAAAAGTATTCTCTTTATTGCTCAAAAATTGGGCGGTTTCGACGAAGACGGTTTGCAAAAAGAATGGTCGACATTGCACCTGAATTTTGCATATAAAGACAAGCAGATGCTTTGTACATTAGCTTTTGATGATGTTTGGAAAACGGTGTTGTTAACGCGAAACGATCAAGGCTCATTTAAATATCCATGTTTGCAGAAATTATTAAATTCCATTAGAAGTCTTCCATATTCAAACGCCGATGCTGAAAGATCGTTTTCCATGCTTCCCGACATAAAGAACAAGAAACGAAACCGACTTTGTTCGACCCTCGTTAATGCCATTTGCGTAACGAAATCGGCATTAAAGGCGTACGGGGACACAGCTCAGACCATGGAGGTAGATGACATACATCTATCTCTCATGTCATCTGAGCATTTATATCCAATTCTTGCGAAGAAGCAAAAGAGTAGGTTACGTTTACATGCCGTTGATGGCCTCGCGGATGTTCCTTCTACGTCGGGTAATGCAAATTAGTGATGTCCAGAATATTATCAATTTCATCCATTTTTTATTTCATTCGATTTTTGGACATCGCGAATATGTAAATAGTTGTTCGATTTACCTCTCGCAATTCTTGTTCTATCCTTGCAATAAATTCGCTTGCTTGCTGTACATATGATTCATAGAGAGAACGTCGAGATAATTGTACAAATAAATGTATATTCTTAATTATATTCATTTTATATGTAACAATTATCTCGAAATTCTGTAACATGTATTATAGTAAATTCCTTTGCTTGCTTTCTATCCTTTGGAAATCTAAACAATTGTAGCATTATTTCAGTCTTACATCTCGTCAATATATCGAACCCAATTGATATATTTACGTGCTGCCTTTCTTTTCTATTTTTGTAATGTTTTTGTACATTTTAGTGTACAACATGTATCGCGATGTTAGCTTCGCATAACCAATTGTTTACATTTCCCTCCCGATGGAAGAGACCACCACTTTTCCGTAGTTTCCATCGAGCGGTAACGTGCACGCTGCGCGTAATTAATTTGTAAATAGTGTGTGATTCTTTGTCGCAACTTGATATAATTACGTTTGAATACTCTGAAAAAATATTTTTTATCGAAGGCTTCTACAGCGTGCATGGTACTGGCCAAGAGTGAATTCTAATTTTAACAAAGTTCACCAATGTACAGTATCAAAATATTCGTCTTTTAATAAAAAAATTCATTTTAAGGTTTGAAAAATAGAAATAGCTCAAATAAAAAGTACGGAAATTTAAAATGAACACAGAAAATTGAGGCATTTGATGGAAAAAGGGCACATAAACCACTTGTTTAAAATTTATAAATAAAGACATATATCATTTTTAAATCATGAATTCTGTATTCAGAACGCTTGAACGACACGGTAACTACATCCTTAAAAAAATTTGATTTAATTGCATTACTTTTTATTAAGTTATACTATAATGAAAACTTTGAAATCGATTTTCTTGAAATGGCATTTTGGCGTATGTGCCCTTTTTCCATCAAATGCCTCAATTATGAATGTACATTTTTCTCTGTTAAACAAGTTACAGAAGAACTTTATTTAACTTTTTTTTATGTAGAATTTAGTTCGTATATCTGAAAAATCGAAGAGCCATAACGGGTAATTATCATTTTTCGTGATCTAATCGGATCTTAAGACAAGAATATAAAATTTTAATATAAAGTTTCATTGAAATCCATTTTGCCGTTTAAACGTAATCGTGATAAAAAATACATGAGATATTTAAAAAAAAGCTCTTTTCTAAATAGTCAAAACGTGATCAGGAGGTCTTAAAACGTGATTTCCCTAACAAAATTTTTTCCAAATTTTTTTTCATTACAAGAGTATTATATGTACATATGTCAGAAAGTGAAAAGTGTATCTCGAGCCTCGAGGCACTCAGGAAGATCGCGCACGGCCGCGTGTCGCTTGCACCCCACCTTGGATCACAGCGTTTCAAGAGCGAGAGAGAAAGACACACATTCGTTTTCTCTCTCGTCTTCCCGACGTTGTCCGAAGCGCCGAGCTCACGGACACGCAGCTCCGGCGTAGTGTGCATGCGAGGTGGGGGAAATTCTCGAGCGCTCCCGTCCTCATTCTGGCATCACTGGGCACGAGCGGCAGCCGTAAAATAGTGGGGATAGTGGCGTTCACAGATTCCCCCACCAAGAAAACTTTTCGCTCTTAGGCCTGGCTCGGTGCCTCCGAGAGCGAAGAACAACTCGCGGCTGCTCGTGCGAGCAAATCCCTGGACGGGCCTGGTTTAGAGGTTAGCCGACTAGCACGCTCGCCCCCTCGAACGAGACTCGGCCTCATGGACACCTTAGTCCCTAAGGGAGGGTCGCAGGATAGTGTAGGAGGGTAACTCGAGGGCAAACTATTTATATAGCGATTCATTCTGTTTACCTATCCTCCATCCGCGCGTGCATTGCCCATAGTGCCCATCCCGGGGCAGTTTGCCCTAAAACCTGACCAAAAGTCGAATTACAAAGATTTTAAATTGCCAAATCTAATTATTACAATTCGTTAATGACCTATCTGCGCATAACTTCTTGTTAATTGAAGAATTTAAACTACAGCCCCTTTGAAGGTATGACAGTTCAAAGTTGACGGTCGAAGTTTAAGAAGCCACCCTTTAAAATTTACTTTCAGATTATCCAGTCTACCTATCTATTAATGTAAGTAATATATATTATGATGTAGTATCATATGCACTATTTTTGCTTTAAATGCGGACTCTCTGAAAGATGTTATAGATGAGTACTGAAAAAATATAAGTACATTTTTATCCATTGTTAAGCAAAAAGTTGAGAATAGAGCGAGATAAACCACCGTTTTTTTTTTTAAATTGAAACTTCAGGTAGGGGAAAGCAGGGTAATTCCGGCCACATAAGCAGTAAATGCTATAAAATTTGAACAAGTGGCACATTTGTTAGTTTTTATATATTAATTGGTAGTTTGAAGTGTCTAGTTTGTATTAGTATGGCCGAGAAAGCATAAATTTACGTTGTAACAAAATTGGGAGCAATAACATAAAAATAGTCATTTGACCATGACTTTTCTTTATAAAATAGATAGGAAAACTGTTAAATTAATAAAAAATTGTATTATTTGTTATTTTTAAATTAATTAGTACATATATCACAAGTGAATATCCAAAAAAATATATATTAGTTATACCGTGAACAAACAAAAATTCCCGCAAGATATATTGGTCATACCGTAACCAAACAAATTTCCGCAGGATATATTGGTTATACCGTAAGCAAAAAAAATTCTGCTCATCGATAATGGTTATTCGTAACCGAAAAAACATTCTGGTCGTCGATAATGGTTATTCCTAACCGAAAACAATTTCCGTCGCCAATAGCAGTTATGAGTGACCAAAAAATATTTCCGTCGTAAATAACGGTTATTAGTGACTTAAAAATATTTCCAGTAACCAAAACAAATAAGTCTTAATATTTTTTAATCACTTCATATTTCGGAAAATTTATGCAGTATTTAATGAAGACTGACTTCCATTTAAATAAAAATTTACTTTTTCTTAATGATTTTTTTCGAAAAGATTTAAAAAATAACTGTTATTTCTGGTCTCTGCTTTTGACCGGTATTACCCCACACCTCATGTTCAGGTATTTGAAGTAATACACTGAATTTAATTTACATATCACCAAAAAATAAATGTAAGTTTGAAAGTAGAATCATTCCTCTATTTAATGAGATTAATATTAATGATTCATATCTATTCCATGTACTAACTTACCTTGCTCAACAATCGACCACTGTTATAAGATTACGGTGCGAAATGAACACTCCCGGATTTGTTTGAAACAAAACACTGCTGTCGTCATGGAAACTATGAATATTAGCTCGCCGCATTATTAACATGTGGCAGTACCGTACAGAGTCAAGTTACGCGGTTTGTATTTAAAGAAATAGAAGTCGCCGGAATTACCCGCTGGCCGGAATTACCCCACTCTTCCCTATGCATAATAAGGCACCGTTGCAGTATTTTGTCACTTTTTGCCTTTCTGCCAAATATCATGATTTATGTGCAACTAAAACGAATATAATTTCTGATTAGTTCAGTCTTTAAATCAGGAAACCTCCCGCCACATACGAAGAAACATTTTCAAGTGAATTGGTAACCTCGCAAAAATATCATAGCTTTCCAAATTGAAAATTAACATGCAGGATAAATATAAATCTCGTTTCAAGTCCTCCGCTAGCCCCATCTGTATGTATGTATAATACCATTGTCCGTTGTCCTGTGGGAAGCAGTCACCCTTGAAACCTGCCGGGCCCTCTTCCTTTTCATGAAACCCCGTTCTCAGTACCGACACGTGTCCGTCTGGTGTGGCACACTGCTTCTCACGTGTACTACGTGAGTCAATACTCCTAATCCGTATTTAAGGGGGTATTCTGGTCTGACGCGGCATTTTCCTCGCGTTATTTCGGATTTTTTTTACAAAGAATCCATAAATTTGATTATTATTTAGTTTATTGCTACATGTTTATTGATGTTTACAAATTTTGTCAATAGAAAAAAATTAAAATCAAACGCAGTTGACTGCTTTAAAGTAATGGTGAAAAAAAAAACATGAGGTCACGGTGCCCATGATTGGGCTCGTTCTAGAGATCAGAAACAAAAAATGAAAAGAGATTCTTTATCTGTATGCCTGTGGCTATCGTTCCTACCAGAATTATGATAAAATAATTTGTTTTTAAACTTTCACAGACCTTTAAAGTTGAAAAAATGTGCGAAAATCGAAACTTAATTTTCAAACCGCCGCCATTTGCTTAATTTTCAATATTTTTTTTATCCTGATAGGGATGATATCCACAGGCATACAGATAAAGAATCTCATTTCATTTTGTGCTTCTGATCATTAGAACGAGCCCAATCATGGGCACCGTGATCCCATGTTTTTTTTTCACCATTACTTTAAAGCAGTCAACTGCGTTTGATTTTAATTTTTTTCTATTGACAAAATTTGTAAAGATAGTTGAAACATTAATAAACATGTAGCAATAAATTAAATAATAATAAAATTTATGGGTTCCTTGTAAAAAAAATTCCAAAATAACGCGACGAAAACGCCTCGTCAGACCAGAATACCCCCTTAATCTCTTCCGCCGCTCGAGAATTTCTGAATTAGAAATTCTGTGATTCCACTGATAGCAGTTTAGTGCAAGTATTTATTTTATGTATGAGTACTCTGAAGTTTGCCTGAACCAGGTAAAACAGTAGTTGCAGAATCCTGGAAGAAAAGTTTCAAGTATTTCAAGGAATCATTACAGGGACGAAACCGAGTTCACCCCATTTTGTCCAATAATTTTGTTATTTATAAAATCTCCCACCAGTAGATTCAGTTTATGAAATTTCCAAATGTAACGTATAAACAGAAATGCATTATAAATTGATTTAAGTAATTCAGCCGAAAAATGAATAAAATTGTTGTTTTTACTTATCGAAGCTAAAAAATATAAGATTTGAAAACTCGATAGCATAACATAAAATTAGGGAAAGGGTAATAAGAATGGGTGGTGTAATAATGCCACCATTTCCTTTGCAATTATATAGGGTGTTTATAAATATGTGGATTCTCTTTCATTTCATGCCTGTATAGGTATATGTATATGTATTGATCGTGCGTAAACGTATAGAGTAGGACAAAACGAAAGAAGGGTGCAAAACGAACAGGATTTTTTCAACAGGGAAACATGAAAGCAGGAAAGCAAGTGTGTTTCGTCTCACTATATATCCGTTTCCTCTTCCTGGTTTCATTTGTCTTTCTGTTGTTGTAGGTTAGTCTATTTTCTTTAATTTTGTAGATGCTAGACACAAACTGATTGGTTAATTGGTGAGTTGACTCTGATGAAATTATAAACACCTTAACCTTAAACTATTAGAATTGTGTTGATAACATCCGGAGGAGTTAGAGAAGTCTATTCATAATTTTTTTTTGCTTTCAATACGCGGCTGTATAATTTGTACTATAGATAGTCGTAAAGTACAAGCAATATTTGGAGAAATATAAGGAACCTGAATAAAATTTATACGAAATTTCAATAACTTCAAAATATTCTAATATTTATCAATTTTTTATTTACTTCAATTAAGGAGTCGTAAAAATATATAAATTAAAGGAAATGCTGTTTCAGAAATTGTAGGCAACACTGTGACTTTATCAGAGAAATTAAAATTATAATAATTGAAATATAAAGTTTATAACGAATTATGAAAATACCTATATAGATTCTTCTAAATGTAAGTCGTCAATATAATTATGACCAAACTTCGCTTTACTTCATTAGAAATAAAAGATCTTCTATTAAAAAATAAAAATATAAAAATTCATGTTTATACATTATATATAAGTATACCTAAATATGTATGATAAATTGCACACACACAACTCTAAATCTCTAACCATCCCACAATCAATGGTACAATTATTACAGTTTTTGAAATAACCATCAATACCTACATATTATTATAAATCCATAATTTTAATAATAATAATTTAAAATTTACAGAGTCTGAAAATTTCACCTAAAACTTCTTGAACTCATTAAATAATATCTTCGTTTCAAAGCAGAAGTTTAAAAAAAAATCCCATTCGCTTGTATCAGGTATAAACCGTACAATACCCCGGGTGTATGATTCGGCCGCCATACTTTGGGCAACGGCCATTGCTCTGTGGCCCTTTTGGTAGGGATTACGAGGAGTGACCACGCCGGAGTCCCTAAAATACTTACACTGCCTTTCTAACATCCTGTGAACGCTGCCCTTTGTGAAACGTCCCCAGAGGGTTAAATAATCCTATGTTATTTCCACGACAATTGGTACGCAAACACCCCTATAAATATATAGAATTATTCTAGGTTGACACCGAAGGGAAGTTTGTTGGCGACACTGAATAGGGAAGCATGCCTTGTAATTGGTGTTTCCCGGATCGAAGATGTAGATAGGTACCTATTTAAGCTAAGGGAACTCCACTTTCCATGAAATACATGAAGTTATTTATGAAATAAATAATTAAATAAATAGAGACATATGTTGGCTCTTTCCTCGATTGTAATAGGAAAGCTAAGCATTATGTAATATTCATGACGGAGAAGTTTGTTGATTACACTTTTCAGATTAAGCTTCTAGTTTTATATTATAAACATATGCTAAATCTAGTTTTATATTATAAACATATGCTAAAATATTTCTAATAATTTGCAAATAAAATGTTTCTCGATTAGGCTTATAGTGGAAAATCATGCGAATTTTAAAATAAAAATTAAAAATTCCCATTAATCTGGTTATTTGTAGGTAATCAATTTTTCCATTAAATAATTGATATGTGTACAATAATACAGATACATTATTATCATAACCCAAGTGACTTCCAAGAATAATATTTCATTAAACTATTGCCCCAAATAAAATAAAAATAATCCACTTACAAAAATAACAAACGAATATTATTCATAGACCACAACCACGTCCGAAACTTATTTATTTAATTTCTCGAGATCCAACAAGTAACGTCAAAGTTATAGAAAACACATTTTGATTTTCTTAAACAATCATACAACTAATGTTTAAATCTCCCCCTCCCTGCACCTCAGAAAATAGAAACCAAAATCGCAGAAACTTGATCATTGCAATAGCCAAACGTCTGTTCAATAAATATCGTCCAAACGCAAGGAAAGAAGGTATATCATAAAATGGAGATACAGCCTGATGGCGTATTTCTATGGCGTCTTTCTCTCCCATACAAGGGGATGGTCCATGGAGTCCTTTCGGAGGATCCTCAAAGGGCCGCCACGAGACACAACCAATCCTTTCCTCATGGTTCCCTAGTAAAAGTGCGTAGGCGTATGCCCTTTAGGGACTAAATAACAATCCTCGCTCTTCCATAAAAGGGCCCCCTTGTCCTTCAAGGACGTTCCATTCAATTTTCGGCAGGTGTAGCCCCCGACGTCATGAGCCCCTGCTGCCGAAGTTTCTCTTTAGCTTACAATTAGCGCAGCGCGTTTACACCCCTCAAACATCATACCGACCAATCTTGTACACACCCCTAATTACGACACGTTCACTGTAAATCACAATAATATTATATAATAACCAAACAGAATGGCCAAATGCAATACTACGTACTTTGAAAGCTGTCCCTGAAATAAGTCCAATATAAATTTAATAAAGTCGTGCAAAAAGATGGGTTATGTTTATGATTTTTATAAATAAGCAGTATCGTTATTTAATTTAGAAAATACATTTTGAATGATTTGGTTAAAAGGTGCAAAAGGACTTCGATTAAGGGCAAGACATTTAATTGCATTATGTAGCTGCTTGTAGAAAAGTACATGTTTATAGAAATTATCTTTTATTTGGTGTAAAGGCGACTTGAATAATTAAATTCCGTTGGCGAGGGGGAACGTGACAGGTCTCGTTGGACATCGATCCGCGAAGAATTTTTTTTCCATCGACTTCCGGAAGCCACGACCAGGAAATTATGAGCACGTGGTCCGCAGCCACGTGTCTGACAATATGACGTGCCATTCCACTTAACTGATAATCAATACTGCACCAGGTAAACTTTCAAAACTAACATTTACCACCAAACAATAAATCGCAATACTTCTATCCAATCTAAAAATATAACATATTAAACAATTTACACTTTTAAATGGAGCACAATGAAGTGAAGAGTTGCAATAATAAACTTTAATAATTTATTAAAAGTTATGAAACTTGCATTGAATATAAAATTGTAAGTAAATCTAAATTATAGACATTTTAATGGGCAAGGAAGGTGGAAAGTAACTTTTCATTATTTTCTGTGGTAAAAGTACCTTTTTGTTACCAATTAAATTGGGGTCGTAATCGCGAATGATTTATGCTTACGAGCGCAGCGCGCGCGGGGTGGGAATCGTGGAATTCGTCGAATGCTTTTTTTCCGAGAGTTTGGAATATTGCGGCATCAGGACACTATAGGCACGTCCAAGTTTGCCAGTTCAGTGTTCCTGGGCTTGGGAGGTTAACGAGAAACGGGCTGCCCCGACATTGGCCGAAGGCGCATAAAGCGTGCCATAAAATGCGTTCGCTTGGTGGGGAAGCAAGACAAATCGCTTGGATGTCAAAGGGATTAGGGGACCATAACGCGAAGGGGTTTTATACTTCCGGTGTGACTCTGGTGTAAGAAGAAAGGTATGGTGAAACTTATTCGACCTAGAATTCAGAATTATATAGTGATAATAATAATGATGCATACTGATAATATTACGAAGTACATAATACAGAAAAATAATGACAAATTGGCAATAAATTATTAATAAAGAATGAACAAATTAAATTTTGCTACTATTAAATTGAACCCCGAATATCCATATCCTTACTATTATTTCATAGTCATTATATCACTATTATATTATTATTCTAAGGAAAAAACATTTTTCTCCTCGCAACTTTTGTCAAGTCTCCGAATTTTGAGTTAAACTTTTACTTTGATATTCCTACGACTATGAGCTATTTAGTGTAAAAAGCTATTTAGTTCTTCGTTCATTCAAACTGGTTGAAATGTGTGTGATCAGAGATGAGAATGTGTCACTGTTTATTTAATTAACATTTTGTATAATTCTCGGTGACAGTAATAGTGTTCGAAGGTGCAAATATAAGGGTTTATTCATTTAAGCATTCCATATATACAATGCAGGATAAAAGTATTGGAACACTTAAAACAGAATAACTTCTTTTCAATTTGGTCTAAACGACTTGAGTTATTTTGAGAAGCTAGAAGGATTAGTTTAATATATAGTTGACGTTTTTCGACGTTTTGAAAAAATTGCAATTGCAAAGTCGCATTTACAACTTTTTTATCCGAGCCTGTAATGAAAATTTAAAAATCCCGTTTGTAGATTTAAGGGGTCATTCCGGTTAGACGGGTTGAAATAATTGATTTTTTTTTACACAACTTTCGAAAATACATGTCCTTAAGATTGTACTGTTCAATTTTCATTGAAAAATTCTGATTATTTTAACTTCTACAGAGGCATTTTGTAGGGAGCGCAGAATCTCGGCATCTGAGGTTGAAAACATTGAACTCGTTTTTCTCGAAACCTCATGTTTTCCACATCGTGAAGATAAAGTCTCAAAATCTATCGAACTGATTGCTTTATAAATTTGACTGCTTATTCTGCACACCTATGACTCTCGCAGAGACTACAACCAAGTATTTTTATTGAGTCTAGCGTACTTTTAACATCGAAGATAGTAAAAAAAAGTCAGAAAACATTTTTGTTGCATTTTGCCCGGCATTTTGCTAATTTTGAAGATATCTCACTAATTATACTCCGAGCGACAGCGACAGTCATACTGATCAAGAATCTGTTTGGATTTTTGGGTTCAGATAAGTCTAACAACTGAAATCGTCTGGAGGAGCGAGGCATGCATTTTTAAACGTCATCAAGACCGCTTTCCAAAGGATTTTAAAAGCAATAATTGTATTACTTTTATACTTTTTGTTTACTGTAAAAGTGTATAAATGCATAGAATCGCAATTTATTAGAATTTCATCGCAATAAATTCCTGAAAATCGCTGAATTTATCGGTGAACTAACCGGAATGACCCCTTAAGTAGGCTGTATACACGCTGAAAATTTTATCGAAATTGGTTACCGTAGCTGTGAGCTACAAACGCTTAAAAGTGGTGGAAATCGCAGTTTTCGGCTTATAACTGTAATAAACCTAAAGATTTTACATATTTCGATTAGGGCTGGGACTATTTGTAGAATTTTTCGGTATACGAATATTCGAATAGGTAACTTCAATTGCTCAGTTATTTGGCGAATATAATTCGATTATCCAAGTATCCAAATACTATTCGAATATTTATGTATTCGAATACATCAGTATTCGAAGTTTATTCGTAGCATTCAAATACTTGTAAAATATTCGAATATTAAATTATTCGAAAAGTCCCAGCCCAAATTTCGATGCCTGTCGCTTGTTTCTGCATCGACCGATGTGTCATCAGTCATCACATATATGTGCGACATCAATTCCAAAATCATCTATGTATTATATGGACTGTTCTCTGATTTCAGAAAATAGGTAGGTATTATTAAACTACCAACAGAATTTGAAAAAAGAAAACCAAGAAAAGACATTAAAATACATACCTCATAATATTATTTAAAATAATATTCCAATTTGTTACCAATACACTACCGAACAGTGCGTTGCTCAATTGACAAAAATCTAAAAATCAATATTTTTTTGCGATGATTTTTAACATGACCGTAATCCAGACTCTTTATTTGTATATGAACACTCGAAAGAAAACAAAATAAAAGCCCCCAACACTCAGGAAAGACGTTAGTATTGAGAAAATCTATTTAACGCATTTCCTTGATGTATTTAGTTCTGTCCTATACCTCAAGGCCACCTACATTATTAACATTAAGCATAAATAAAAATAATTTTCAATGGATCATTTAACTGAAGGTACTACATACTCTGTATTTTGATTGTGAAACGATTTTTCTTACTTACTTTAAATTCAGTTTTATTGTCTCGAAGTTACACATCCAATAAATTGCTGAATTATATGTTTCCAAGCTTTAACTTCACTTTTCTCGAAAAAGGTAAAACACGTCTTGGGGTTTATGTTGGAGACTATTTCTGGAACAATCCCCTATATTATCATACAAAAAAATTTTGCACTTGTTTGGACTTTGTTTAGTGACAGTAATATTTTCAGAAACATGTTTAACGAGGAAAAATTGAGATATATTTGAAAAGTGGTTCAGTTCTGCCGCAAAAGACAAAAAAATGGAAGTTCTAAACATCCGATCCGTTTTTTCCAATTGTTTATACGATACCTACCATGACTTTTCCATCCTGAATACTGTCTTCAGTTTTGAAATAGCTGTTAAACGCGATACACGTGGAAAAAATAATTTGATACAAAAATGTTTCCAACAAAAGTTAGTCAGTATTCTCAGTTGGCAACAAATTACAAATGTAAATATTGATAAAAAACTTTTTATTCGATAAAAATCGAGATTACCTCAATTTCTTTGAATGCAACTGTATATTTTTTTCTACACCAATCGATGCATCTATATATTCCGGTTAAAAAAGTATTGGGGTATATAGGTCGAAATCTGATTAGTTCAGAAGTTATGATTTTTGTCCCGACTTCCCATTGATTCAACGCACTGTGATGCCGTGATAATTCGAAAGGACCTTTCTGGTCAAAAGGTTGTTCTAACAAGATAAATGTCTTAGTATTTTGTGTTATATATATTTTATATAAATCGGATTAGGTTAAATATAAAATCCCGATAGAAAGGTATCTAAGTATTTTTGACAAACCCATAAAATATTTCATAAACTCCAAAGGCGACTTTGGTAGATACGCTCAACATCACATACACACGTCCGAAACCATTTTAGTGCTACCTGGCGACAATATGTAACTCAATTTACGCGGAAGTTGCAGATACGCACTTTCGAATTAACACAGCAGTACAATGTGAAGTACATTTTCGTTGCCGTCTATCATACTCCTCCATTTTACGATCGCATTCCTCGCTCGCGTCCATCATTCCCCAATATCAGGGCGGCAGACGCGAAGGTCGCGAACCTCGTAAATTATGCTCGCTTGTCGTACGGACAGAGACGAGTAGACACGAGCAGTAGCAGGATAGCATGAAAGTGGTAGTCACGACATCGGCCGCGCCACGCCACGAGTGGCCAATACACGTTCCTTTGCGCCTTTGACGACTGTTGGTCATACAATAGCGATGGTCCACTCGCTTGTTCTCCAATCAATTCAATTGCTCTTGCGTTGCGATACATATTTATTTATAACGATTTTAAAAGCGTGTGGTTCATCGCAGTCCTCTTACCAAAAGGCAAAGCCTTCCCCACTCCGTAGCCAGATGAAAGAGAAGGTATACCAAGAGGCGACACTGACGAAGAAACCCGTTTTAGAGAGAGACGAAATGTACAACCAATTTAAATGTCCATTCGGTAGTCGGAAAGAGGAGGAATTAACAAGAGGCGATAGTAAGACGAAGATATAGAGCTGCCAATACAACCAATTTAAAGGGACAAGCCAACGAAGAACTTCAAAGATACCGCTCGGAGTGTCGCCTCTTGGGCCTCTTGGTATACCTTCTCTTTGGCCAGATCCTTCAGGAACAGAATCCCAATTCTTTAGCAATACTCTCTATTCTCTATCTCACTCTAAACAATCAACCCTTCGACACCCGATAACTAAGAGACCCAACGTGGGCTTCAGCCATCGCCTGTCACAAAGACTGTTTACAGTGGGTCCAGGGGCAGTGTGGCCAATCTTTTCTTCGCCGCTGATTGATGCTGTCATTTTCAGGTAAATTCTGGCAGCTCTTATGTATAGATCAGTATGCATATACATATACTTACACATTCTCAAATTGGTTTTCAGAGTGATACTAACATTAAGTGCAATAACGTAGTAACGAAATAAGAAAATCAAGGTAAATATGGACTATTATTGTAATACCATGTATCATATTGGTAATATGGATTAATATTATTAACAGTAGTTATTATTGATAGTAGTTAAATAACCTGTTATAAGACTATTAAAACGGATTTAAAACTAACCTCAAAAGTAAATATAATAATTTTGCAAAGTATAACAATAAATTATAGTATAATTTTAAAATAACATCAAATTTTGAGCTACATCTTGATAATTAAAACTATACGTTTCTATTTAATTTTATTTTATGCTGATTTATATTTGCCGTTTATTAAAAAGTTTTGTAGTCGTACCTAATGCAGGACATTTAGAATTAGCATTTAAATTTGTAACACTATTTCAAATGCCTCAGTGTTTTGCTAAAGAGTGTACGAATAAATCAAAGAATGGGGCTAAAATGAATCATTTTCCCCGAGACCCTCAAAGAAGAGAGAGTTGGAAAATATGTTGTAGGGTAGGGTGGGGCTAAAAGTCTGACGGGTAAAAAGTCCCGAATTCAAAATCTCTATTCCTAAACAATGTATTGAGGTTCGCTGGTTTCGCAGCGTACTAACAAGGAGAGGTTCCCAGCTGTCCGCCACCGATTGCTTTGAAATTTGGATATGTTTTGGAGCACCGAAAAATAAGATATACGTGTTTTTTATAGCGGCCCGTTGTCATATTTGGGGGGTGAAATCAACCCCCAAAGTTATAAGATTTCCATGTGTTCGTCCCCGATTGCTTTGGTTTTTGGATATGTTTTAGAGGACCGAGAAATAAGAAATACGTGTCTTTTTATTTTGACCTGCTTGAATGTTTAGGGGTTGAAACCACCCTCCAAAGTTATAAGATTTTCAGGTGTTCGTCCCCGATTGCTTTGGTTTTTGGATATGGTTTAGAGGGCCGAAAAATAGGAAATACATGTCTTTCTATTTTGGCCCATTTGCATGTTAAAGGGGTGAAACCACCCCTCATAGTTACCCCCTAATAACGGTGATTGACGACAAGAACATCGTCCATACAGCAAGTTATGACGTAAATTAAATTTATATCAAGTTTTACTCCACACAATTTTTGTACCCCGTATGAACTTTGGGGGGTGGTTTCACCCCCTAAATACGAAAACGGGCCGCTATAAAAAACACATATATCTTATTTCTCGGTCCTCTAAAACACATCCAAAATTTGAATTTTGAAGCAATCGGAAGGGGACACCTGGGAACCTCTCCTTGTAAGTAAAAGGCGAGAAGAAATGGAGGTGACCACAGAGTCGCCAGTCGCTCCTGGACGTTCGTGCTAATTACACGACACCTTCGTTATTTTATGTATCAAAAACTAAAAGAAATACGTCGACTTTGTTGTTTTATACGAAGTAAACTACAATTTAAAAGCGTATCAGCCATGTACGTTAACATTGTATGTTCCTTTAGTAATGTGTGTATGATATTGTTTATTGCTGAATGATAATATTTTCTAACGTATATATCGTAAAAACTATAGAGGTACCATTGGGGCAAAAGTCCCTCAGACTGAAAATATATATTTTATTATTTGTTTTCATAATAAGATGGCCAAACCATAAAGAAAAGATGCCAATGTCTTTAAATAGTGTTTTTGATTTAGTTGAGCGATTTTTTTTAGTTTTTAGTTCAAAGTGAGCCTCTGGCTTATATTTTTATTTTTTTGTAAAGAAGTCATGCTTTCCTTTCAATATTGTATACCCAAAAGAATTGGTTTAATAAATATTTGTTGATTTCAAAAGACTTTTGTCACTTATTTAGTTTAATATTACACGAAAAGACATTAGGGACTTTCTACCCTATGCAATGGACTTTTGCCTGGAGTTCGCGGCCCGAAAGTCAAATACTTGGCGTGGCCAGGCAAGTACATGGTGTCGATGAATAAGAATTATTTCAAAACGCAAAATAATGAAAGTGTATTCATATTGACAGAGTTTTAAATTGACAAATTATCTACAAGCTTGTGAGGGGAAAGGTATCGGTGCCCATACAGCACACTCCAGTTGCAGCACAGTTGCAGCATAGTTGCGGTGCAAGATTGCAACGATTCACGCAACGTTGCCGCAACTATGCAGCAATAATTCTATGTCCGCCTGCTGCAAAGTTGCACGGCAACTTGGAGGCAACTTTGCACGGCAATTTTGAGGCAACTTCGCTCAGCAATTTTGAGGCAATAGGTATTCAAATGAATAAAAAAAAAAGTAATGCCAACAGTGAGATGCGAACTGACGACCTCGTGGTTACTAGTCGGGAGCGCTAGGCACTAGCTTTTTTTTGTAAATGTGTTTATTTTGCCATAAAATACATAACAATTTTATAAATGTGTACTATATAGGTATAAACACAGCCGAGTTGGCACCTCGTTACAATATATAAAAAAAAAACTTATACTAAGCAGCAGTCTCACACGAGCGCTCGTGCTTAAAAAATAAAAGAGGAACTTTTAATAAACGCTAGTTTGTTCTTTAATTACGTTGACTATCTTTTAGTGATAGATCGATTGTACTTTGGTATCCTAGGAAAAATCGGTTCTAAACCTAGGAGGTCACTTTGGTGTGGTCTTAAATCTAAATTTAAACCTACTTAAATCTAACCTAACCTAAGTTAATCTAAATATATGTACATGAATATATACAAAGGGCCTAGGCCTAACACTATTTTATAAACACTACAGTTACATAGGGCTTGGGCCTATCACTTTATTATGGACACTACAGTTATCTATTAACATCTTGTCTATACCGCTGTCTGAGGATTCTATTTTTTAGGTCCATAATATTAGCACAATTTGTATTTAGCCACCAATATTTGTTTCTAAGTCTCGCCGGGATGAAATAATCAATTGGTGATAAACTAACGGAATATTTAAAAGCCTCTGGCGTGTTAGAAGGATTCGTGAGAGGATCGTACGTAATTTTTTTATTTGCTTTATGTCTAGGCCAATGATAAATTGTCGGGATGTTTAATTCGTTTTGGATATAGCCTTTCTTACCCAGAAAGGTGAATACCTGAGGGGGCATATATCCGGAAATCAAAGAATCCCTGGCGTAGTCGTCGTCTATCTTTAAAATGTCTTTAATAATCGCGTTATCATCAATGGAAATGGATGATGCATAGTAATCTCTAATCAGTTGGAGGACGAAGTTATCTATTCTAGTGATGTTTGATTCCTTATATAGTACAACATTGCTGATGTATTTAGTGTAATTAGGGGAGGCCGATCCGTGTTTAAAAATACAGTGTCTAAGTATTTGACGTTCAAACCTTCTAAGTTTTTCCATTGTGGCCGCGTTAACGTTAAACCATGTGGGAGCTGCGTACGTAATAATTGGTCTTATTAATAACATGTAACAGATTATTTTCGCCCTGTTGCTCAAATTTCTGGAATAGAACAATCTGCCACAGCTGTGAAATGCCTTGCAAGCCTTGTTAAGTTGAATGTCCACCTGTTTGGACATCCTCACTAAATTGTCTATTTGTATACCTAGATATCTAACTGAGACGTTATGCGGTATTTTTATTCTTTCATTGAGAGTGCTGTCTGCAATATCAATGCCGAACAATCTCAAATCCCACTTCTGATTTTTACTCAAAAATCTAGTTTTCCTGAACAATATAGTCTCACATTTTAGTGGGTTTATTTTTAGTTTCCAGGTATTATAGTGATTATGTATGTGGTTTACAGTTACTTGAAGATCCGTTTGTATTTGCATCGGCTTTTTCCCTTCCACGTATATAATCAAGTCGTCTGCATAAGCACATGCTCTGATAACTTTACTATCTTGATTAATATTATATAAGTTGAGGGCGTCGGTGGTATAGATATTAAATAGAATCGGTGCATTTACTGTGCCCTGTTGAAGACCATCAGTAATAGCGAACTCTAGCGAAGAGGTGTTACCTCCTATTTGCGTTACAAACTTTCTGTTGGACAGCATAACGTGTATGAGTAGACATAAGTTCCCCGGAAAATTCTTCCCGCGCAATTTGAACAACAATCCCTTAATTCACACCGAGTCGAAGGCTTTCTCGATATCAATCAGGCAGGCTCCAACCATTTTTTTTTCATTTATGCTGATATGTATGTCGTTTAACAGTTTGTGAATCGCGTGTGTAGTCGAGTATCTGTGCCTAAAACCAAATTGTTGTGACGGTATGATATCATGACTTTGACAGTGAAGGTAGAGAGCTGAATTAACTATAGTCTCGAAAATCTTGCTGATATTCGGAAGTAAGCTTATTGGCCTATAACTTGCTGGTTTCTCAGGGTCTTTATCCTTCTTTAAAATGGGTATATTTATAGCAGTCATCCATTTTTCTGGATAATGTAGGTTGTTAATAATATTGTTAAAACGAATTGTATAGCGAACTAAGATTTGGTCAGGTAGGTTTTTTAAAGCTATGTTAGGAATCCCGTCGATTCCGGTCGAGGTTTTCCCTTTAATTTTTCTAATCGTTTTCGCAATCTCTGTTACACTTGTGAATAAGTTGAAGTCCACATCAGGACCTAGTGGGTGTGTTGCTCTATTGTTTTCAGAGAAGTGTGTGAGGTGTTTTTGATGCGTTCTAAAATGGTGTAAAACTTCTTTAAGCTTTGTGCTATCCGCCTCTATTAATTTATGTAGACGATTACTATTATCGCTAGGTGAAGGAGTATTGACGGCTTGGTAGTGTTTGCCCATGACATTCGCTATGTTTACAGGTCTAGCTACCGTGAGTAGGTTTCCGTCTTCTATGATGTGATCATCAGGGATGTTAAGTTCGGCGATCCAGTCATGGTTATTAGAATTGTGAGCGATTGAGGGCTGATGAAAATGAGTATCATTTTGTCTGGCATACCTGTGCGATAAAGAGAGGGGTGGGAAATTGTGATCGTTCATTACCAATGAAGCAGCCTGCTGCATTGGGATCTGTAACGTGTGGTGCGAAGGTGCATCGTTTTGTGTAGCTTGCGAAAAGGACAAGCCAGGGGTAGTACATTTGCTGATCCTGTTAACTTTTTGAGATATGTTAACTTTAACCTGTGCTCTCTTTGAGGTTATGATATCCTGTGCCACTTTAAGATATCTGCAACCTCTATAACTTGCAGGTGGTCCAGGTTCACCACAATTGACACATGCTGCTTGCGATGAACTTGCATTCTTATCCACCTTACATTCGCCGGGTCCATGGTTGTTCAGGCATTTAACGCATCTATACCCCAATCTGCAATTGGCACTGGAGTGGCCAACCCGCTGACAATTTCTACACTGAAAGATCTTGCTTTTTCTGTAAGGCTCCCAATGTACTCGTTGACAAGCTAGTCTATTTTGTTTGGTAAGAATACTTGGAATGCTGTCCGGTGAAAGCTGCACTAGAAAGTGTGTGGGTGCGCGAAAGTGTGTGCAGTTTCATCGGCGAAACATAAGGAATCGATTGGCATCGTTTTCGCAAAGATCTGATGAGAAAGTCGGAAATCCTAGACATTTCTCACTTTTTAATGGTATTCAAACCCCTTCGAGGGTCGAACGCTATAAAATTTGTCCTCGCCACGGAGTACCTACCGAGGTTCGAACCAAAAGTTTCGAGACTTCGAAGCCGATCACTACTTCGAATCCGTTCAGACTTCGAAGCCGACCAAGACTTTTCAAGAGCTTCGAATCATGTTCGAAGCGCTTCGAAGTTTTCGTCATATATATATAGATTCGAAGCGCTTCGAAGCGCTTCAGATCCCATCACTACGTACCACTTGCTTGCCCGTTCCTGACCTCAGTCTTCTTCCTCTTAACATTTAGGTTAGGTGTGACAGGGCACTGCTTTCGGGCACCCAGTTCTTTAAGTACTTTCTGAAATTCCTTCTCAGTAGGGGCAGTGAGCGGATGCGAGCTCGTCCTTTTCCTTTCCTCAATACCCATCCGTTTCTGTCTTTTGCGTGGGGTTTGAGAGGACGATGGGAGCGACGCCATGATGCCAGCACAGGCGACGATCCTGTAACACAGTCGATATTGACAAACTGCTACGATTTGGGTGTAGATCGGGACGTTCCAGAGATGAATGAGGTTTCCCGGGACCCACAAAGGGTACCCTCTGTAGTGATGGTGTTAACCAAAATAGTATCGAAAGTGGCTATGTATGCAGAAACCGTTTAGAGGTTAGGCGACTAGCACGCTCGCCCACTCCGCTAGGCACCTGACTTATCCGCTACTCACTAGCCCACGCTGTTCGTTGGCCATTGCTTTCAATCAAATGTATATAAGGGCTCTCCACATTTTTCAAAGTCGATTTTCTCGAATTTGGCTGAAAAGCGCGTCTTACTGATTTGGGAAATTAAAGTCCGAGTGAAGACCTTCGCGTATACTAAGTATAAACAATTTCTGAGATGGACAGTCCTTGTTAGTGCCGCGTTTCGACCCGATCTGCCCCACTGTGCGCCGTGCTCGCCTTCACGGAAACATCAGCTTGGCATGTGGCACCAGTAAAGTAGATTCTGACTTATGCTTGGAACTGATTGAATGGTTGCCTTCTTCGACATATATTTTATATTTTAGTTCATTATACAGAATGTCCGCGGGAACAGTAAACACCTGGATATTTCCTAACGTATTGGAGATATAAAAGAAATTGTTTATATGAAATTGCATGGTTGGAGGGGGCAAATTTACTGGGGCAGACGATTTTTTTCATGGATTATTATTTTACGAGATACGATGATCAAGTTCTGTTTTTTAAATGGAACTCTTTTTTTTTAACAGATCACTTGATAGTGCGTTTCAAGACGAATTCAATAAGGTATAATGTATACACTTTATTTCAGCCGGTTTTGGAGATATTGTGTTTTAAAATTTGCTAACCCCTCAATGTTGTCGCAATGTTGCTGCAATGATCTTGCAACGTTACGACAAAGTTGCGGCAAAGTTGCAGTGCAATATTGCAACGTAACTATGCAGCAACTATGCAGCAACAATTCTATGTCCGCCCCGTGCAATGTTGCACGGCAACGTCGCAGCAACCATACATCGACATTGCGCTGCAACCATGCAACATCGCAAGGTTACTGCAACCATCCTGCAACTTTGCCGCAACGAAGTGTGCTGTTAGGGTGTCGATGAATGATCTTAGAATTAATTTAAAACGCAATATAATGAAAATGTACTCATATTGTCAGAGTTTTAAATTGACAAATTATTTGAAAGCCTGCGAGAGGGAAGGTATGGGTATTGATGGTCTGAGAATAACTTGCCTGGCCACGCCAAGTATTTGAATTCCAGGCCGCGGACATCTAGGCAAATGTCTAGATGTTACATTTTATCTTCACATTATTAAAATGTCCGCGATATGGGTAATGGAATGTATGAACACAGCATGTTAGCTGTGTATACGTAGTTGTGTCATCTTAAGCGCAGTTGGAAAGCACCGTTATGTACTTGCAACTCATTTTGATTTCACATCTTTTTTTTATATTCTAATTATTATTATCTTCTATTCTTTTGTGATTTATTTGATTTCATGTACTTGGCGTATTTTTTTACTTTTTGGAAGTTTTTTATGGGGATTTTGTGGGGTTATTTTTATTAATGAATAAAGTTCCTATGTATATGTAGAACTAGTTTTAAGTTGGTATGACTGAGGGAGCGCGGTTGTTCCGTTGTGGGATTGATAGAGAGAGCATGAGTGCATTGTATTTTCATTCTTATTTCGTAATTATATTCAGTTACATATTCCGTAAATGTGTGTCAAGTTATTGAAAGGAACCCAATCACCACCCTTTTCCGCCACAGATTTTACTTCTTTTTACAAAGATAATTTGCATAGGGAATGATTTCAGATAATTTTTAATATCATAACTTACAAATTATATTTCATTCGCCTCGTTCTCGAGATTACCTGTGTAGTTTTCCCCTTGCCCGCCGTAAGTCACAACGTTCAGAGTTCAAAAAGAGAGACGGTCTTCACGTTCCTCTTCTATTGTTTCGCTCTGATATTTTTCCGTTGTGCGTTAAGGTGGAATCAGACGGCTCGTGGCTCCGCGAGCTGGCTCGCCTCGTCTAGCTCGTCAAGTCGGCTTGGCGAGCCCGACTCGACAAGCCATGACCGATCAGATGGCTCGTGGCTCCGCAAACTGGCTCGGCTCGTCTAGCTCGTCAAGTCGGCTTGGCGAGCCCGGGCGAGCGGAGCCATGACCGATCAGACGGCTCGTGGATCGCGACTCCACGAGCCGTCTGATTCCACCTTTAGAAGTAACACGTAATCAGAGTTTTCTCGCGTTTTATAAGTGGTAGAAAGTGTATAAAAACGATGGGAAAAAGGAAAGGTGAAGAATTGGATATGGCGGCGCTCCGCAAGAAGTTCAGGGCCTTGCAGGAGCAGATGGAAAATCTGCAGGCCAACACGAGCGAGGACAGCGAATCCGAGGAAGAGGTTAGAGAGACCAGCGAGGGCAGCCCCCGAGAAAGGGGTGATTCAAGCCCAGGCGATTCGCAGGGAGAGAATGGAGTGGACAAGGAAGAAGAAAAAGGTATATTAGACGAAATTTCCTTCCCTATCGGTTCGCCCCTTTTTGTATTAAAGGACGAGAAAGAGAGTCTATCGCGGATGCATAGACAATTCTAGATTTCTCAAACAGCAGCGTGATCGTCACCTGTTACTTTCATGTACGCATACAAACATTGTACACGCACGCTCGCAGGACATTTGTGTACGTAAGAGTCAAAGAATGCTCGGACATCTTATATTTCCAGAAATAGTCTGATACAGCCAGCAGGCATGTAAAGGAGATGAGAGTTGTGGTCCAGACTGCCAGAATACACGCACGCTCGCACGACGTGCGAATAGTAAAACAATCAGTGAATTACAAGCGAGACATAGACAGACGCAGATACTGCACTGTCCCGGCAGCTCGGTCTCTCTCTCTCTCTCTCTCTCTCTCTCTCTCTCTCTCTCTCTCCCCCTCCAATTTTGTTTTTATCCCTATAGACTATAGGGTACAGACACACTTACTCTCGCACGAAATTTGTGTAATTACACAGACAGTTTTTCATAAGAAATCTTGGTATTATAGAGAATAGTCACATTGTACAACAAGAAAATTCAGATGAGAAGGCACCAGAGGAGTAAATACCCCTACATGATGAACTTGCGGAAGTTTTTGAACAGGATTCCTTAATCTCCAGAGCCTTCAACATTAAACTACATTCCTGGATACTCAATACAGTAAAGTCTCTCTATGGGCTCGGTTTTGTGCACACGATGAGGGCTTGTCACCTATCCCCACCACTTCTGTCTCACTCTTGTCCGGCGAAGGCGAGAGCGAGATGGAACGAGAGCGAGCGAAAGGCGCTGAAAGCGAGCGAGGACGGTACGAGACAGACGACGCGTTGATGTTTTGTCTCGCTCCGTCTTTCGGAGGCCTGATACTCCGTCCTTTGCATGCGCGGCGGGCGTGCGCGATGGTCGCTAAATCTTGACGCAGGCCCGGCTCAAGTCTTTTTTGCGCCCTGGGCGGAAAGTCGACAATAGGTGCAAAATGGTATTTTCATTGCTGGTATTGTTCAAAATAAACTTTAAAATTAAATATTACAAGTTGTACTATAAGTGGTTTAATACTACGAATAAAAATTCAGAGTAAGGTCATCAATAAACTCAAATAAATATATTATAATAAATGGCGGAATTTGGCAAGTTCGCCTAGGGCCCAAAAAAGACTCGTGCCGTGCCTGGCTATCTGACCGTCGCCCGCATGCGTCGAGCAGTCACGATTCCATCTGAGCGCTCGCACCCGTCGCGCACGCCTGCCGCGCACGCAAAGCATTCCATCTCGCTCCCCCTTCGACCAGAAAGAAGCGAGAAACGAACACTCGGAATTAGGACTCGGGTCTCCATGAGGGCTCATCGCCGGTCCCGACCAGCGAGCCCATAGGGAGACTTTACTGTAGATGGAAATATTCGTTTCAGAACGGCATTAAGGGGGTAGACACGTCACGTGGTCTGGCCGATTCGGCAGGTCGGTATTACAGCAGGTTTTTTCTGCACTGAAATGGTATTACCCATAGATACGCGGCTGCCTGTACACGCGAGAGGGAGCTGTTTGCTATTTCCATATGTTATTTTGAATGTGGAAAGAAATTCTCAGCTGTTGCGTTGTACTTTTTAAACAGAAAGTCTGCTGGTACTGCAAACGTAGAAAATTCATTGTACATTTACTTGAAATGTGCTTATGCTACAATATTCTACGTTGGCAGTAAGGAATTATAAGTGAAAAGGAAAAATAGATGAGGGCATGTCCCCAGATAATGAAGTTTGTTAGGATAGACATTTTTTAATTAGCAAAACACTGAAATAGAACATGAAATACACATCTTATGCAGAAAGCAGTTATGAACAAACATATATAAAATTGTGTTTGATGTTGAATCCAACGCGTGATTATTATGTGGTCCCTCCTCGAAGTGACAGAAAATATAACCTATGTATATGCTATAAGACAATAAATATTTAGCGGCTATTTCGTTGTATTACGCTACATTTGTGAACTTTTCATCATCCTTCCGAAACATTATTATTACGCCGCAACAGTATCTTTAGGAAATCGGGTATAGCATATAGGTTATATTCTCTGTCACTTGGAGGACCGGATTTTCTGTCCTCGAAGTGACAGAAAATATAACCTATATGCTAGACCCGATTTCCTAAAGATACTGTTGCGACGTAATAATAATGTTTTGGAAGGATGATAAAAAATTCACAAATGTAGCGCAAAAGAACGAAATAGCCGCTCAACATTTATTGTCATATAGCGTATACATAGGTTATATTTTCTGTCACTTCGAGGAGGGGACCATAGACATATATAGACGGCGGAGCGTAAGCTGAGGGGGCTGACAAGGTTCGCGGTAAGGGGAGCGATACGAGTAAATCGGATAACGCTGTGGTTATGCATGCCGAATGCATCCGAAGCTATCCGACGTGCCTGTATCTGAACCTATGCCTTTACCCCTCCAAGCCTTCCTTCCCCACGCCGATAGTCCCATCTTCTGATCTGTCTATATATGTCTATGGAGGGGGCCACGTAATAATCACGCGCATCCAGCCTGCGCATTTTTTTTATGAAGAAATTATTTAAATCGGACTATTTTTAACGAAACGGGCTTTCAATTCTACAAACAAAATTTTCACGTAATTTCCTTAATTATGGTTTGACTTGTATCATTTTTGGGGCCAATTTGATTGAGAAAGTATAAGGAATCGATTGACGCCACGATCGCAAAGATCTGATTAGAAATTGCAAAACTTCAGATTCATCAGTGCTTAGTGCGCAACATTGTATGGCCCCGCTGGTTTCAAGCGTCGAAGCCGACGAAACTCAGCGAGACACATGTGTAAAATAACATATTTGCAGTTTTATAATTGAAGATGTAGTGAACGTTACAGGACTGTCTTTATATATGGCTCTCGCAAACAAAATCGCCTGACTTGTTAGACATGAAACCGGGCATACAAATGGTTGCGCATATCGCCGAAAGCACCAGAAAGAATATGTACAGTCTTCCAATGTTTCAATTGTTGAGAAGCCTTTGGGCTCAGTTTATCGGGAAAGACCTACCCACCCCACTGTTTTGCTTTCTCGTTGCGAGCGTGGACCTTCGGGTCCTAGTAGACCACCCGTTGACAGCCGAGAACAATAAAACCGACGAGCTAGATAAAATACCCAGTACAGAAAAATAAAATGTTCGTGTTTTTGATAAGTATTGATGAAAGTATTACCGATGAATTTTTTAGGATTTCCCGATGAAAATGATATCAAACATGGAGCAATTCGATCAATTTTCATTGAACGTAGAGTGTGTTCTAATCATGTATTCATAAGAAAAAATAGACTGAATTGCTTCGTGTCTTGACTCACCAACAATCCATGAATGGTAACACTCTCATCAAGGTGTAATGAGAAATTTTGAACATTTCGTATTCAGTACTGGTTTTTCGTATTCAGTACTGGATGACTCAAGTCGCCGTCGACCGAGGGTGTACCGCTGGTGCGCTAGTTCACTCGCACTCGGTTCACATCGTTCGGTCTCCTTGTCAAGCGGTTCGAGCGAGGGCCCTGATAGGGGTGAATTTATTTGGGAAACAAAAGTCGCGTCATTCATGACACCTACTCGCGAACAGATATACATATGTACGAGAAGAAACAATGCAATTGCCCGATGACTTGAAGCAACATTTCAATAGGTAAATGCATGAAACTCTGGGATCAGGAATTCCGAACCCAGTGGGGCATATGTAAGAACTGGCGAAATTCAACAATAGTTCGTCGTCTAAATTTTACAATTAAAGTATTTATTTCACGTGAATATAAAGTTTGTTAGCAAAGTCTTTCTCGATTTGAGTTCTGTAGAAGGCTGATTTTCCTTCGCCATGGAAAGTCCCCTCTTGTCCGTCTCGCTGGCAATCATGCGACTCGCTGAGTTTCGTGGGCATCGGCGCTCGAAACCAGCTCGGGGCCATACAATGTTGCGCGCTAAGCAGAGACAAATCTGCAGTTCTGCATTTCTAATCAGATTTTTGCGAAAGTGACGTCAATCGATTCCTCATGTTTTCTCGATCAAATTTGCCCCAAAACTGATATAATTCGGACAAAAATTAAGGAAATTACGTGAAAAATTTGTTTGTAGAAGTGAAAGCCCGTTTTGTTAAAAATAGTCCGATTTAAATTATTTTCTGCCAATATAACTGGGAGAATGCCAAGAATCCAATGGTGTCACTTTCATATTGATACGATGAAAAATAAACAAATTCTGTTTCTTTATAATCGATGACACATCGCCGAGCACGGCGATCTCGCGCGGCTCGGGACACAAAGGTTCTCGTCGGTTATTCGAACTTCTAAGATCGTATTCAGATTTATTGGCCGGTGAGTTTCGTAACTAGGGATGTGCGGTTACCCGATTTTTCGGGCTCGGGACGGGCCGGCAACTTTCGGGCGGGATCGGGCGGGGTCCCGATACTTTCGTATTACTCGAGATCCCGACAGTTTCGGGACCCCAAGACTCGATTCGGGCTACAAGCATAGCCGCCATGAGCGGACAATTTGATTTCAGGTCGGCTCGGCAAAACTCGGACACGATCGGACGATATCGTTACCAGTAATAGATTAAAATAATTACCTGAGAACATAGAAAAATTATGCTTCTTACACGTTAATTTGAAATAATAAAATATTCGCCTCCTGTATATTGTTGTTATTATGAAACATCCAGAAAATATTCCTTTTTGTATGCTTATAGTTCGTACGTTTTCTATTTTAAATCTGAACCTATCCGGAAAAAGATAATACCCTATATATTCCCTTTACATAAAGTGTAAAGTATGAAGTATATTTTATTCAGATTTTAAAATATTGTCGATATAAAAATAGTCTTCTTCCCAAGTTCTGAACATGGTATTTATTTAAGTACGTATATGGACGTATTCAGTATTCACAGACTATTTGGTAGCAATGAAAATACATATATATGTAAATAAATAATAAGATACAAATTATGATTCAACAGGAGACAGAAAGGTAAATACTTATCACTCTGGTATCGATATAAATGATATACATAATTCTTTCCGCCTCGGTCTCGTAATAGCTGGCTTTCGAGCCGATCGCGTCCGAGTTTTGCCAAGCCGACCTGAAATCAAATTGCCCGCTCATGGCGGTCATGCTTGTAGCCCGAATCGAGTCTCGGGATCCCGAAACCGTCGGGATCTCTAGGAATACGAAAGTATCGGGACCCCGCCCGATCCCGCCCGAAATTTTCCGACCCGTCCCGAGGGCCGAGAATCCGAGCCGCGGGACGATCCGCACACTCCTATTCGTAACGCGTATTCTCTCGTCATCGCAGAACCCGAGTGAGCCAGAAGTGGTGGGGATAGCGCCAAGCTTCTGGTGTGTATAGGCCAAACCGAGCTGCAGCGTAGAAATACACACATCAGAATAGGTGTGCCTTAGCTCCGAAAACATTCAGGATCTTTATTGGTCAGAAAATTGATTCTTTCTCGATTGCTTCATCTCGAATTGGTCTACGCATAACTTCGTAATGCACACAATTGCTACGCTAACAATAAGAATAAATAACAGCCACACGGCTACGTTCAGACAGAGCCGAATAGCATTCCCGTCACCCCACCATACCCTTGGGTGGCCACGTAACTCCAACTGACAAATCCACGATCGTCAGATGGTGGCTGATTTCTCCTCGATCGCTGTTCGCGAAAACGAATCGACTGGCCAATATATCTGAATACGACCTTAGGATAAAGATATAATGAAAGATGAAAAATTATTCGAAGCCCAAGATGAAAGGCCTTCGAATAAACAAAGGAAACTAATAAATACCCGAAGCTAAATAGAATTTTAGATTTAGGGTACACACACCCTCCCCCAAACCTCGTATCGATCGGCCATTGGAGCCATTCGGAAGTATATTCTTTTATTTAAATAATGCCCATCTCTGCATAGGACCGTAATGAATTACAAAAAAAAAATCAGGGAGTCAACTGTTGACCGATTTTAAGACTTTTCCTTGTTATATGTTATATACAATAGTCGGAAGAATAATAATAAGTGCAATAATTGCAAATAATTGCTGTAACTTCCACATTCTGAAAATATGATATCAGTAAATCAATATTTCCAGTATTAGTAAAAAAGTTCCAATCTCTTTTTTTATTTGAAATAATGTGGCCATATAATTATAACACAAATTCGACAGCGGTTTCAAGTGATGTATGTGTTACAATAAAAGCGTTAATTTAGTAAATGTACACAGTTCCTAGCAGTTATATGCCTAAAATGCATATAACCTAACCTACAATCGTCCGAAAATTTATACATTGACAGCAGTGCGCTTTTACTGTGGCACATGTATCCAGCTAACGCTTCAGTTTTGCTATGATTCCACGTTGGCAGTCCTCCCGAGTAGGCGCCATCTCGTATCAACTACCTGAACTAAATTTGTCACGTGACTTGCTCTGCATTATCACCAATATGGCGGAATTCGTATTTGGGAATGCAATCACGAAATTACGTTGTTTGTCCTTATATGACCAGATTTTGGGCTGGGTGAGGTCTCATTCGAAAGAGGAAGGTTCAATGCAGCGCGCTCTGGTCATCGTTTGAGTCACAAAACTCTTTTAGTGACCTAAAAATACTTGGATTCTTGCGGGTGTATTTTGTCGACTTTTGCTCTACTTTGAACACTCATATTATTAGATATCAACACAATCTCGTCGAACCATGACCAGAGCGCGCTGCACTGAACCTTCCTCTTTCGAATGAGGCCTCGCCCAGCCCAAAATCTGCTCATATAAGGACAAACAACGTAATTTCCCAAACCCATGTTTCGGGCCAGATTGTGTCGGTATACAGCGCGCTGCATTACCCGTGTCTACCCCCTTAATTCACGAAAAACATTAAAAAAGTTCACACGCAAAGATTGTGAAATCAACTTTGCTAATTCCAACCTTTAATTCACTAAAAAAGTTCACCTGCAAAGATTGTGAAATCATCTTTGCTAATTCCAATTGTACCTTTAATTCACGAAAAACATTAAAAAAGTTCACACGCAAAGATTGTGAAATCAACTTTGCTAATTCCAATTGTATTCTCGTTCTCCGCTCGAACACTGATTCCTCTGTCACTTTTTATACTTGACATTCCTTTATTGGCCACAAATCAATTCAGAGCTCAGATTTTCAGCTTCGGTTTTAAGGAATTAGCGGGCGTTGTATAAGAAAAAAACTATGAAGTCGACTTAAAACAAAATGATTCGTATTCTCCGCAGCTCTCTTACAGCGTATTCGGACGGTTGCAATGGTGCACACTGGGTGCGAATTTTCGCCAATTGGCAGCGAAAAAGTTCGCATTCAGTGCGCACTAGTGCAGGTTGCCGAATGTGCTATTAATCTATTACCGACTTTGATTCGTTTAACTTAGTCTCTACCAAGTTTTTATTATCTTCCATCGTAAAACGATCTTCATACGCCATTTTTAACAGTAGATGTCCCTCTTATAAAAGTTTTTGTGTCATAGTTTTTTTCTTATACAACGCCCGCTAATTCCTTAAAACCGAAGCTGAAAATCTGAGCTCTGAATTGATTTGTGGCCAATAAAGGAATGTCAAGTATAAAAAGTGACAGAGGAATCAGTGTTCGAGCGGAGAACGAGAATACAATTGGAATTAGCAAAGTTGATTTCACAATCTTTGCGTGTGAACTTTTTTAATGTTTTTCGTGAATTAAAGGTACAATCGGAATTAGCAAAGATGATTTCACAATCTTTGCAGGTGAACTTTTTTAGTGAATTAAAGGTTGGAATTAGCAAAGTTGATTTCACAATCTTTGCGTGTGAACTTTTTTAATGTTTTTCGTGAATTAAAGGTACAATTGGAATTAGCAAAGATGATTTCACAATCTTTGCAGGTGAACTTTTTTAGTGAATTAAAGGGAATTAGCTTCTTTCATACATGAATCATGTTTTTTGGGGGGGGGGGGAGGGGGGATTTCATCACTTTTTTCATAATTTGTTATCAATTATTAAGTGCCCTATTTCCTATCGGTCTTCATCCTCAAAGCGGTTCATATTCATGCAAGATACGTGATGGTACATCAGCATAGAAATGTATTGTCAACGACCAAATTAATCAAACGAAAGGCCCCCAAACGCTAAAAATGTCTATATTCATTTTTGTATCGTCAAATTTGAAAATAAATCGTATTTTTTAAACGAATTTCTTCAGCTTCGATTCCTCTGTTTGCTTCTTGTACGTCTGTTACATATCTGTAACCCCATATTTTTACCAATTTCACCAATCAAATTCTCTTGAAACTTTGGAGGCGTGCGTAGTTTGGATGATAATATGCTATTTTAAAAACCAAATAACCCCGAGGGGGTAAAAATTGTACCCAATCAGTAATAATCAGTAAATATAACCCATAACCACAAATCCAAACGACTTCAAATCTCTCTCTCGCGGTTTTACGAAAAAGACAAAAAGCCGCTGCGAATACGCCCGCCACGGCCACGGCACTGGGCAGCTTCATAGATAAGCTAGAAATCAGAAGGATAATGGCTGACGCAAACATGGAGACGGATCCAGAAACTATAAGTAATATAAAAAAATACTCTTCTATTTTTCTTATTATAATTTTTTTATAATTTATTTAAACTTCTTAAATATTTTTTTTTATAAATTTCAGCCGCCACGGCCGCCTCGGTCGCCGCGGCCGCCACGGCCACCACGGCCACGGCCATACGTCTGAGCTCGCACCAGCTCCTGCAGGGTGCCCGCCTGCGAGCGGAGGCTTATGGCCTGGGCCCGCACCGCCTGGAGGGTGGCCTACGTCTCTTGGCGGGCCCGCACCATCCAGCCGCTCCTCTGGTGCCTTTTTGTCTTATATCCACCTGTATTTTAGTAAATGTCAACAATAATATTATAAAATTTTATTGATTTTTTGCACGCCCAGAAAAAATTGTTCGCCTCCCCTGATACAGGTTAAACCGGACAATTTTTATATTGTTAAAACCTGTAGGCATTTTGATGACGATGGTGCCAACCGAGAGAGATTAGCTGGGCAGTCGGCGATCGTCGCCGACAGTCCCGAACGATTGTTAGTTTAAGGATACGGTTACAGGAGATCGCGCGACAAACGATCGACCGCCGATGGCGTATTAGCGACGGAATAATAGTGAATCATGGGGGACCGTTGAGGAAAGATTCGACTGTTGGGGAGCAGTTCTCTGTTGGCGACCGACGAAAGACGTTGGCTGGAGGAACCGTCCCGTGCGATACTGTTTTAATAAAGCTCTATACCTATCAATCCTATTCTCGTCAGTCATTGAGCGGCAACCTGACCACGCGCTATCCGCGATTTGCCCTTCTATACTTCAGAAGTGGGATAAAGTACCGAGAAAGGATTGTGATCACGGGAAGCGGTATTGTGAACTTTGTGCCTAAGAGAACGAGTTGAACTGTCTATTGTGTTGTGGCAGTATTGTTGGGAAAACCATTTCGTGTTCGTGTTGTGGTCGACGTGAATTGTGACAGAGGATAAGGACGACGCGTGGTGACGCGAATTGATTCGAATTTGACTTTGGTTCACGGTCGCATTTTGTTTCCCGAACAACATGTCCGGCAGTTATACAGTGGTGGACTTGAAAGAGTTCTTGCGTGTGCGTAAACTAGTAACGACGGGTAGTAAAGCCGAGTTGATTAGTAGGCTAGAGCAGTATGATGCGAATATCTGGCAAATTATTGCGGAGGAAAATGCGCGGACAGCCGAGCAAACTGCTCGCGAAGAAGAAGAGCGACGCAGACTGATAGAGGAAGAACCGACGACTCTTCGAAATGAGGACGACCACCTCCGTGTCAATCAAGCAGTGCAATGGCAGCAGTTAGATGACCCTGTTCGTAGAGAAATGGATCTACTGCGGAGGGAAAGGGATGTCTTGCGAAGGGAAGTGGAACTTTTTCGGCGAGAATCCGCAGGACTGCGAAATCCATCCACGGATTCGACAAGGACGGAAAGTGCTGGAAGTATGGACTCCCGGAGGACGGCAACCGTTAATTTAAGCATACGGGCAATCCCTAAATACTTTCTGGAAATGGGAACAGCAAGTGGGTCTTTTGCGTACGTCATACCAATTGGACGAGAATGCATCGCGGGTGCTGATCAGCTCAAAACTAAAGGGTCGCGCCGCGAATTGGTTTCATTCGAAAGCAGAACACCTCACTCTAAGAGTTAATGACATGCTGGGAGAAATGAAAATTATGTTTGATCATCGACCCAGTCAAATGGCGCTTCGCCAGGAATTTGAAAATAGGAAGTGGAAATCTGGGGAAAAATTCACGGATTATTACCACGATAAGTTAATTCTGGCAAACCGAGTACCAATATCGAGCGCCGAAGTGGTTGACTACGTAATAGACGGAGTACCAGACGTTCTGCTGCGGGATCAGGCTTGTATGATGTGTTTCAAGACAGCGGGGAGCACTTGAGAAGATTTCGCTGGAAGCGCGAAAATCAGCCGATCAGGATACGAAGGAGAAAAAAGAGATGAAGAGCAGTAGCGGCAAGGAAAAGGAGAAAAGCTCATCGCTGCCGCAGAAGAAACCGGTGAAATGTTTCAACTGCCAGGAAACTGGACACGTTTCTACAAAATGTCCAAAACCGAAGACGGAAAAGGGTGCCTGCTTCGAGTGTGGGTCAACATCGCATTGCATAGCTGATTGTCCACAACGAACATCGAATCGGCGAGGGGAAAGCAGCACGGCGAAGGAGCCCAGCGCAACGGCGTCCACGAACGTGGTGCAACCGGAGGCCCTCAGTGCACCGTACATGGTTTCGTTGAGTTACACTATCTTTGATAAGAGCGGACATAGTTGTAAGTATACAATAAGCGCAATGTTAGACTCCGGATCACCGATTAGTTTAATTAAAAATAGTTTTGTACCGCTTGATGCGCGAACACCGGTAACGGGAACCGAACAAGACTTTTGTGGGATCAACGGTTCGCGGTTAAAAATTCTAGGCAATTTTTATCGCGAGGTTGAAATTGAGGATATTCCGGTTAGATTGAAATTTTATATTGTACCTGATGATACGATGGCATTTATGGCTGTACTTGGAAGAGATTTTTCGTCCCATCCGTCGGTCGAAGTCACGCTGAATGAAAATCGCGTAGTTACTAAGAGAGTGCCAAAACCACCGGCGACCGAAGTGGATTGTGCGATAAACCAGATAATGAGTATTGAGTGCATTAATGACCCGAATACGGCACGGGAAAATTTACGAATAAATCCGGAACTTGATGCCGAGGTAATTGAAAAGATTAAGGATTTGTACGATTTGGATTACACGAAAGTTAAGGAATCTAGTGTGTTTGAAACGGATTTTGAAATGAAAATTATATTGCAGCATGAACAGCCGATTAGTTTTCGACCGAGACGACTTTCTTTTGCGGATAAAGAGAAATTGCAGGTAATTTTAGATAATTTGCTAGAGAGAAAGATTATTCGGGCGAGTGAGTCACCTTATGCTAGCCCAATTGTTCTAGTAATTAAAAAGAACGGGGAGATTGAAAACGAAGCATTTGAGACTTTGAAAAGACACTTGTCGGAGAAACCCATTTTGGCGATTTATTCACCTACATTAGAGACAGAATTGCATGGTGACGCAAGCGCATCAGGGTTTGGGGCTATTCTTTTGCAGAAGCAAGTAGATGGGCTTTTTAAGCCAATATCATATTTTAGTCAGCGCGCGTCGCCGGCGGAATCGAAATATCATAGTTTCGAACTTGAGTGCCTCGCAGTGGTAAACGCGATAAAACGTTTTCATATTTACTTAGGCGGGATGCCATTCAAAGTAATCACTGATTGTGACAGTTTTCGGTTGACATTAAGTAAAAAAGACGTAAACCCTCGAATTTCGCGGTGGGCGATGTTTCTGCAGGACTATGATTACGAGATACAACATCGACCGGGGAAAAGAATGAGTCATGTCGACGCGCTCAGTAGATGTCATGGGGTGTTAGTGATTGAAGGTAATAATTTCGAGCAAACCCTTTCGATATGCCAGGATCGGGATGAGGAGATCTGTGAAATACGCGAGAAATTAGAGAGAACGGAGATGAAGTTTTTTGAATTGCGCGACGGTTTGGTGTATCGGAAGGATAAAATGAAAAAATTGTTGTTTTATGTACCACATTCAATGGAGAATAATGTAATTCGTACATGCCATGACGACTTGGGCCATGTTGGTCTAGATAAGGTTATTAATAATGTGACAAAAATTTACTGGTTTCCGAAATTGCGGCGAAAAGTGAGGGAATATATTGCAAATTGTTTGCGTTGCATCGAATTTTCTCCACTTAATGCGAAGCAAGAGGGCTATTTACACAGTATCCCAAAAGAAGGGTTACCATTTCATACTGTTCATATAGATCATCTGGGGCCTCTTGAAAAAACGGGAAAGGGGTATAAACATTTGCTGGCGATAATCGACGCATTTACGAAGTTTTTGAGACTGTTTCCATGTAAATCGACTAAATCCGAGGAATCGATTAGACATTTGGAGGAATATTTTAGAGCCTATAGTAAACCAAAGCGGATGATTATGGATCGAGGAACTGCGTTTACTTCCAATGCGTTTAAAGATTTTTTGGAAGCAGGAAAAATTGAACAGATTTTAATTGCAGTTGGTACTCCTCGCGCTAACGGGCAGATCGAGCGTTACAATCGAACAATAACACCCATGATTGCAAAACTATGTGACACTCCACAAAAATGGGATCGAGTGCTCGAACAAGTGGAATTTGCTCTTAATAATACAGTTTGCCGAACGACGAAGGAAACTCCGAGTCAATTGTTGTTTGGGGTAAATCAGTTTGGGGAAGTAAATGATTGTATGCGACTGTTGTTGGAGCGTGATTCGGATAAAGAAAGGAATTTAGAAGCACTACGGGAAAACGCGTCAAAGAACATTGAGAAGAATCAGTTAATTAATGAAAAACAATATAACGAAAAGCGGAAGGATGCATCTGTGTATAGCGAGGGTGATTATGTAATGATTCGGAACATAGATACATCTGTAGGTGTTAATAAGAAATTATTGCCCAAATTTAAAGGACCGTATCGAGTTAAAAAAGTTCTTGATTGCGATCGGTATGTAGTTGGCGATATCGACGGTTTTCAGGTAACTCAAATGCCTTACAATGGGGTGGTAGCGCCTGATAATATGAAACTGTATATTGTATCGTAATTTAAGTTATTAGAAGTTAAATATAGGAAGTTTGCTATATGTAATTATAAGATTATATTTCAATAATTTTATGTTTGTGGTAATAAGCCACATGTGTGTGTGTGCGTCATATTTTAATCTTTTATTATATATTGTATTGTTGTGTGTTGGTTCCTATTTTTGTATGTATTACTTGATTGTGTCAAGGTTTAGCCGGGACGGCTAAAATGTCAGGATGGACGAACTGTAGGCATTTTGATGACGATGGTGCCAACCGAGAGAGATTAGCTGGGCAGTCGGCGATCGTCGCCGACAGTCCCGAACGATTGTTAGTTTAAGGATACGGTTACAGGAGATCGCGCGACAAACGATCGACCGCCGATGGCGTATTAGCGACGGAATAATAGTGAATCATGGGGGACCGTTGAGGAAAGATTCGACTGTTGGGGAGCAGTTCTCTGTTGGCGACCGACGAAAGACGTTGGCTGGAGGAACCGTCCCGTGCGATACTGTTTTAATAAAGCTCTATACCTATCAATCCTATTCTCGTCAGTCATTGAGCGGCAACCTGACCACGCGCTATCCGCGACTTGCCCTTCTATAAACCTAAAGAGGTCTTTAATTAAATTATTAAGAAATAATACCATCTGCCGTGGCCGGGCCCTGCATATTTTGTTGCGGGGACAGGGTGGTGGTCGCGGCGGAGGCGCCGTAGATGCGGCTGACAGCGGCGGCGCCGTTGTTCCGGCTGCTAGCGGCCTCCAAACGGGCTGGCTTCCCTGCGGTGGTGGAGGCACTGCGCTTCCCGACACCTTGTTTGCTGCCATTAAAATGGCAGCATCATTCGAGTCTGGAAAAATTAATTTGGCTAAATGTATTTTTTTTAATTTTTATTATTTTATTCTTCTGTATGTTTACCGTTACTAAAACTTACCATCGAGAAGGGCGTCCTGGTGTATTTTCTGCTAAAATTAATAAACAATTAATTATCCAAAATGATCTAGAGTTTTTAAAAGTGGCGTATGATAGAAGAAAGTGATATATGTTAAGTATCAGTGGATATAGACCGTAACTATATAATATAACAAGTAATGCAACAAGAACATATTGGATACATAGAAGCATATTTTAACTCAGATGTGTTTTATATTTCTAATCGTTGGCGTTACAGGTCTAATATCTTCTAGTTGTATTGTTATTATACAGTTATGGTCTAGGTCCACTGATACCGTTGGCCAAGTGCAACTCTGCTATGAGTATATGAATAATAATTATAGTAGATTTTTTTTATTACTTACAGTTTCTTCATCCGTCTCCATGTTCTCGTCAGCCATTATCCTTTTGATTTCTAGCTTTTCTATGAAGCTGGCCTAGATGCCAAGTAAAGATTTGACGATCAAAGAATACTTCTTAGTAAATATCGATCTATCGAAGTTCTTCATTACGTTTTGCTTTAAGTATCATTCACAGACGCTCCGACCAGCGACCCGAACGCAGCGGCTTTAGACGAGCCGAGCCAGTTCGCGGAGCCACGAGCCGTCTGATCGTTCATGGCTTGCCGAGTCGGGCTCGCCAAGCCGATTTCACGAGCTAGATAATATATATTTTTCTCCTTCAAATTATTCGTTTTTCCTTTGCTTTCTTTATTTAATGTTGCCAAAAGTCATCCTTTCCTGTTTGAGAACACCTGTAATGTTTTATTTATTTTATCTATTCGTTTGTAACGACTCCTTTCTCGGTATAAATTGTGTTTTTACGGAAATCGTGCTTAGAGCATATACGACTAGCGCCCCGAACGCAGCGGTTTTTTGTCTTTTTCGTAAAACTGCGAGAGACTGATTTCAAGTTGTTTGGATTTCTGGTTATGGGTTATATTTATTGTTTATTGCTGCCTCGATGCTTTTTTCACTCCCCCAGGGTTATTTGGTTTTTAAACTATTGTATTGTCATCCGAACTACGCTCGTCTGCAAAATTTCATGACAATTGGATTGCTGGAATGGGTTTAGATTTGAGTTTTCAGATATGAAGCAAACGTCCAAGGAGCAAACAGAGGATCGAGTCTGAATAAAATCGTTTAAAAAGTATGGTTTATTTTTATTTTTGACGTTGCAAAAAAAGAATATACACATTTCTTGCGTTTGTGGGCCATTTCGTTTGATTAATTTTGTCGTTGTCAATACATTTCCATGCTGATGTACCATCACGTATCATGCATGAATATGAACCGCTTTGAGGATGATGACCATTATGAAATACGGCACTTAGTAATTTATATTTTTTATTACATATTGATATCGGTTTTGGAGCAGCTGTTATTTTGCAATTAATTTCTTTAATAATGTCGCCTTTTTCATCATAAGAGAACAACAATAGTTGCATTATAATAATTTTTGGCGGAGTAGTTATTTCAATTTTGGTAAACATTTGCTCCGAGCATTGTTCGCATGGTTTTTGCGGTTTCGGTTTCCAACCAATCGGTAAAGCAATATTAACATAATCTTGTAAAGGTATACCTTTCTTCGACTTTAAACACAATTCTTTAACGGGCAAGGGGAGAATATAATGCTTGTTAGTGGTTGTTTCTTTATGAGGACATTTTCTGCACTGTACAGATGTTGTCATTTCCAATTGAATTATTTTTTGGAGCCCTTGTAAATTTTTGCATAATGCTAAAAGAAATTCAGATGCGTCTTGTTGAACTTTTTGCAAAAATTTGCCTCCTATGAAACTTCTAATTTTCAAAGTAGTTATTTTTTTATGTTGTTCCGAGTAATCATTTATGAAATCTCGAATTTCGTGGAACTCTGTAAACTCTAATAATTTTGTTTTGATTACATTACATTGTACAATACATTGCATGATAGCATTCGCATAACTTGATATTTGATCAGTGTTAGGTATTCCACGAATTTCTATACAATCTTCAGCATTATCCTCAATGGGAATTTGATGAGCTAGCACTCCTTTGGGTACGGCCCACAAATTGTCTCCAATTTTTTTATGTTTGATGTTTCGAATTTCGTTACTTGGAAGTGGCGGATCATGAGTAGCCCCTAATTTGTTATATTCAAGAATTGCCGATTCACTAGCTGCCACAGATTGCGGTTCAAAGTTAATCAAGTGAAGTCCTTCCAAAGTAGTGATTCTTGAGAGGGCCATATAAACTTGCCCAGTAGAAAACACACTGTTGCCAGCGTCAATGATAGCATTTGCCAAACTCAAGCCTTGACTTTTGTGTATAGTGATACCATAGCTAAGACATATGGGAAATTGTTTTCTAACAACGAACACCTTTTCCATTACTTCAAATTTAACGGAAACTCTTTCTATAGCGCATTCTTTGCCTCCTGGAAGGACAATGGTTATTTTGTCGATATCATCTTTTTTGTCAATAGATCGGGTGACTGAAATAATTGTTCCAATAGTACCGTTAACGAGTCCTAAAGTGACATCGATGTTTCTACGAATCATAATTCTCGTTCCAATTTTTATTGTTATACTTTTGGCCAGACCAGCAGTTCGTGAATGATCTTCTTCGTATTTATTTAATAATTTCGTTACTTTATTTTTCAAAAATTTAGAGCAATTCAGCTGGTCCTGAGCAATAAGCTCGATCTTTTCAGATTCAATTTTTTCAAGCATTGCACTGTTAAGAGTATCACACAGGTGGCATGTAGGTAACAAGCAAACAGTGTCAGCAGGCAAATGATTGATGTATTCACATAATTCATCAAGTTTCATTGAATAACTTGACGAGTTGAATTTTAGTTGTCTCGTTTGCAACAATTGCATATCTGAAGTCAACAGTGTGCCAAAACGAATTCTCGATAATAGTTGACGGTATGTTTCATCGCCTTTTTGACGCATATTTATCGTTAATACTTTGTATTGGAATAAAGACCATAAATTGTGACCTGCTAAGCATCCTAGAAACTTTTGTACCTGATCGCCAGACATTTGCAGGTAACAAGGACCTTCGCGAACTGGAGGGAGTTGTAGTAAATCTCCGATTACCAGTATATGCTTTTTACCGAACCAGCCCTCGTCACATTCATATGTATTGAATATTTCCATGAGACGTAAGTTTATATACATCAATGTAACATTTGATGTATTTAGTGCAATACCAACACAGAGTAGTTGAGTTTTCACCTACAAATTGGATATCCATATTTCCTTCCCATGCTGTTAAGACAATTGGGTTATAATCGTTAATATTTACTTCTTGTTTGTCACGGGGCAAGTCATATAATCTACTGCGACTTTTTAAATGCTTCCTACCAGCTATAGATGTAGCTACGTCTCTCATCTTTATGTTTTCTGTAACAAGTCTAGGAAATCCAAAACGACACACTCGCTTTATGCGATTTTTATTGTTCTTTTTTGTTCTCATGCAATACGAATTGTGATGATGCCTTTGATGGGTATTCACACGTCTATACAAAGTGGGCGAGATTTTTGGATCTGGAAGTCTACATGTGACATATCTTTGTATGAAAGCAGCTACTATTTCATCTGAATCTTTGCCTAGAATAGGAGCATCTTTGATCCATATTAATAGGTGGAAATGTTGCAACCCTCTACCTTGGTATTCTCTTCTCCAGAAATAATGTACCACTTGCCCGATTGGATTATCGATAGAACAAAGAAACTCTAGCATCGCATGAAATTTATTATCGAGAAATCTTGACACGGATACTGGATCTTTTGTTAGAATCTCATTAGGCGACATTTTATCCATAAGTGGCGTATTAACTTCTTTAACGTATTCAATTAAATCTGACCATAACCATTCAGCTGGGCTGAGAGTGAGGAACCAGGTAGCTGGCCCATAATTTTCCAGCATGCATTTCAAATTACTTCTAGGTATATGCCAGAACGGTTCTGTATTTGGAATTCGAGAAAATATAGTCGTTAAGTTACGCTCTAGAAGGTCCTTTTGTATTAGATTCAAATATGTACTTGCTGTGCATTTTTCTTTTGGATTAATTATGTTCATTTTTTGATAAATACCAGCTTTCAATCGTCTAATGTTTGTTTGATTCAATAAGAAAAATAGGTATTGCACGTCCAGTCGAAACTGAGAATGTTTAGATTTAAGCCTTGCTTTAATATATTCATATTCTGTCAAATAGACTTCTCTATGCTCATGTTCTCCATGCATTCCATAAGGATACAAATGTGGGAAGCATTGGAGATCAACGGTCTTACAATAAATATCAATTGGCGCGTCCTGTACCTTTTTTTGCTGATATAATGTAGTCGCTTTTTCATTAATCCTTTTCTCGTATAATGGATAAATTGTGTATTGTTCGTAAATACCATCGTCTTTATCAGCTTGACTTACCAATGCAGGTAATTTGATTTGCTTATCAGTGTTTTCGGCTGTTTTGTTTTCTTTTTGTGCGTCGGAGTCGTCTATTTTATATTCAACTTCCGGCCAATCATTTTTTAATAATTCATTTGGATTTGGAGGCCAAATGATATTTTCATATAGGCTATTTATCTGTTTCAAACGTACCAAAGCATTATACACGTTTTTTACATTTACAAGATGTTCCCAAACCGTTTTCGCTTTTGTTGGTAAACTACACACCAATATGTAAAATTCTTGATTGATATTGATTGGATCTGTTGGTTTACAAATCTTTTTGAGCGTTTCCTCTATTGGCAATGGCAAATGAAATGTTCTTCCTGTTACTTTCTGGATCATATGTTGATGAGGTATATTTCTTTTGGCTTTCGAGACAGTTTCCATTTGTTGGGCAACTTGAAATGCTTTTGCTCTTTGTATAAACATTCTTTCATACTCGTTTAATGCAGATATTTCTTTTGGCATTTCTTTAACATATAACATATTTTCAACGCAAGTTGGAGGCATTTGATTCCTTTGAAATTTTTCCTTACAATATTTGCATATGAAATCACTGCGCATTCCGTTTTTCTCTGCGAAAACTTTAAAGTTTTCCCATGATTCTGATGTCAAGGGCATTCTTATATCTGCAATTTTGATCACTTCTTTACGGTAGCACAGTTTTTCGCATGAAATGCATGCATTTTTAGCAGTATCTAATGTTCTTTTGGTCAATTGTTTAAAAGCATTTTTATATATAAACATTATGTTTTGTTCATTAAGATTTTTTACTTCGTACGATTTCGGTATCGTAGTTCTACTCTTCTCTATCGCTTCTTTACTAATTTTTTTGAAATATTCTATATCAGTTTCATCCAATCTCTTGTCAAGATTCTTTATATTATTGCACTGTTCCAAAATTCTACAAATTATTCTCTTTATAACTCTTACATTGACAAAATGGGGGGCTAAAAGTAAAACTGGTAAAAATGTTGAAGAGCATGTATCAGGTTCAACATAACAAAGAAATGAATGTCCTAATTTGCGGGACATGTAACTTCTACTGCAAGATAATAAGTTTTTGGCAAATTTATAAACACTCTTTACTTTGAGGCTGTCAGCAGTCTTCAACAATGTTTGATACCTTTGTATAATGGATACGTTATCAATTTTACAAATATCATCACACATCCATATTATGCTTTCTTTTTTGTTATTGTCGTCTATTACTGATAATGGTAATAACTTGGCCTTTCTCATTGAGAATACGAAGTTTATTTTCAATTGGCAGAGGATCTAAAACTTTATCAATATTCACAATATTTACATTTTTAGACGCTGATTGATCATCAAATTGTGCAAATTCATTTTCATGTGCATTTAACTTAGAATTCTTTATCAGAAATTTGTGTTTGTAAGCCGCTTCATAAAAGTACGATTCAGAAGACGACAAATGCTTTGAAAATCCACATAATGCTTCAATTCTATCCGAAATATTGCATTCTGGACAATTGTTAGCTCGAGTCAAAGCAACCTCTGCCTTTTCTTTTAAGATTCTTATATTTTTTCTCAAATAGAATAAGTAGCTTTTCCTTTTCTGCATGCACCAATTATAAATTTCCATAGCTTTTAATCGGCTACTCACTACGCATTTCTTTTTCATTTCTGAAAGAAGAGATTTTGAAATATTCTTTATATATCTGTCAGAGGAAAGATGAAATTTTATCCTGTAATTGATATTTCGGATCTTTCCGACTTTTGTAATGTGTTGTTTTTTGCATATACTGTAATATTTTTTATCATATATTTTTCTAGATATCCGATATCTAAGATTATTATATCTACGTTGCTTTTGTTTTGGAAAAATTGGAACTTTGTTCTTTGGGTATAATTTCTGCAATTTTCTATGCTGAAGTATTCGTAATTTATTTTTCCTATAATAGTTACGATTATGTTTTCTTCTTTTTGCTAACGTTATCTGGGAATAATCAATTATATTCAGAGCATCATTATTCTCGGCATCGTTTTTTGGTGAATCAGTTTGCAAAATTTGTTCCGCCATATTAGAAGAAGTCTTATTTAATTCGTTATCAAAGTTTCTATGATCATTATATTGAAGTACAGGAAACATGTCTATGACATTATTTTTTAACATTTTGATCAAATGGTTACGCATTTTATTACGATCATATTGCACTTCAGTAGGTTTTACTCCTAATGCAAGTGACACGGCATTAGCTATTGCGAACACGCCACAATCATTGAAATTTGTTTGTATCTGTACCGAGTGGAGAAGGATACCTTTTTCCTCGAAAGGATAAAAGGGAAATAAACATTTTAAAAAAATTTCATGGTGTCGATGTACAATTCTTTTGTTCAGAGAATCATATATATGAATAAAGTTTGTATCATAATAACAGCAAACCCAATGGCCACCTGTGCTATCAGACCAATCATCGTTCGCTTGGCTGTATAAAATTTGTATATGTTCTTTCGATTTGTCTCCTGGGATAATTACATCTGGACATTGTAGTAAAAGCGTAACTATGGGTTCATAACCATGAAAATGTCGCAGAATATTGTGAAAATGGTTTATATGCGTGTCTTCTAACCACTCCCCTATCTGAATGATCTTTTCATCTTTTTCTGACAATTCTATTTTTCTCAATTTCATTGATCGTGGAATTGTTGTAGAGTTATTTGCTCTCGAAATCGAATGCTTACGAGAACATTTCAAATCATTTACTATTTTATCATTCATAAATTCATTACCATCGACATCAGTCAAATCTATCTTGAAATTGTTTTTTCTCCTCGTAACTTAGTTTGTTTGTTTATAATATTCCCATCTTTCAGAAATGGTTTATATCGCTTCAATGTGTAAAGTTCTGCATTGTCATTTATATCTGACTTATATTTTTCACTTTTTTTATTCATATTATTATTGTTTGTAATATTACTCCAAGACGAATAATTGTGTTCCATAAAAATATTTGTACCAATATTACCGTGAGATGGCTGCCTAACATCTACCTTGATTTCTTGATTTCGAATATTCATTCGTAACCTTTCGTTACATTTTTGCCGTGCAACTTGTAACGGCAAAACATGTTGAGGAATTTTTACATTTGGATCTTGGGGAAAATGTTCGAACTGTATTTCTTCGGCTAATAATTTCAACAGGTGATTTCGCATAAGTGTTGTATTATAGTAAACATTTTGTGGTTTAATACTAAATGCTAATGAAACGCCAATTGCTATAGCCATGACTCCACAATCTCTTGTATTTTTTTGTTGTTGAACAATCGGAAAACGAACGGTTTTTTTCGTAACTGTAATATGAGGATACAATTTTTCCAAAAAAAGTTTTTGCTCTTTGTGTAACGGATCCGCAAAATTCTGCAGCGTATCGTATATGTAAATATTTGTCCCGTCATAGTAACTGCATGTCCAATGTTCTGGACGATGCAAGATTTGTATGTGGTCCCTATCTTTCTATATAATAATGAGCGTCTTAGATTTTAATCTATGAAGACTGCTACGAATAAAATACCACAAGACTTTCTATTCTTTTGCTTATTACCCCACCACCCCGCTTTATATATTTGTGTTTTCCATTATAAATCCGTTGATTTATTTACTTTGACATTACAAGTTTATCATTTATAGTGTCAAAATTATTATGATTTTATTTGAGGTTCATTGCAATAAAAGTCATTTGACATTTATTCTTGGAGTCATTTACGCTATATGTAGCATCGTGAACAGAGCCGATCGCACCGATTTATATAATCGCTCAGTGTGCCTATGGGTAGAGGGGGAAGGGGAATTAGCTTCCAGACGCGACCGCGTCTGTTGATTATGACAATCATAGGCACATGGTGCGACAGTGGTGTTTCAACATGAATTGGAAGTGTTCTAGACGGGAACCTGTGGCTTGGCAGTGCCCTCACCATATTCATGAAATACTGTAGAGTGTTAGCGATACAAAAAAGCCAGCCCTAGTAAGCTCGAATGCAATCGAATCTCGATCGGCCACAATCGTTTGAGCCGTGTGGCAAATGTACCGCCGGTCACGTCCCGCTGCCATTACGCGAGATTTTCTTTACCATCGCCTTTTGGTTACGCCGCCAGCCTTATTTACAATATTGTCTCCCTATGGGCTCGGTTTGGTGCACACAATGTGGGCTTTTCGCTATCCCCACCACTTCTGTCTCACTCTTGTCCGGCGAAGGCGAGAGCGAGATGGAACGAAAGCGAGCGAGAGCCACTGAAAGTGAGCGAGGACGGTACGAGACAGACGACGCGTTGATATTTTGTCTCGCTTCGTCTTTCGGACGCCTGACACTCCGTCCTTTGCATCCGCGCCCGTCGCGCACGCCCGCCGCGCACGCAAAGCGTTCCATCTCGCTCCCCCTTCGGCCAGAAAGAAGCGAGAAACGAACACTCGGAATTAGGACTCTTGTCTCCATGAGGGCTCATCGCTGGTCCCGACCAGCGAGCCCTCAGGGGGACAATACTGTATTCGGATCATACATACAAGCTAAATTTAACGTAGAAGTACAAATAATACTGTTTTTTGTTCTCGAATTTTTCATGTATTTGAGGGGGGTAGGGCAGAGAAGTGACATTATAAGATTTCTGGAAAAGGTTGACGGAAAGGACCCCGTGGAGGTGAAAATTGTACCCAGTCAGCAATAATCAATAAAAATATTACCCATAACCACAAATCCAAACGACTTGATATCAGTCACTCGCGGTTTTACGAAAAAGACAGAAAGCCGCTGCGTTTGGGTAGCTAGTCGCATCACGAGGTCCGTAAATACACACTTTATTTCGAGAAATGATTCGTTACGAACGAATAGAAAAAAAAATAAAACATTGAGGCGTGTTCTCAAACAAGAAAGGATGACTTTGGGCAGCATTAAAGATTGCAATGGAAAAATGTATAATTTCGAGGAGAAAAAAAATTTGGAACATAGTATTATATTATTATAAATTAAACGATTTTAAATTGGATATATATTAATTATAATTTTAATGGAACTATTTATTTACAATTGTTTATTTACAAAATACGCCCGCTCGGCCACGACCACGGCTCCTGAGTCTTCACTAAATCTCGCAGGGTACTCGCCTGCGAGCGGAGGTTGACGGCTTGCGCCCGTACCGCCTGGAGGGTGGCCCAATGCTCTTGACGGGTCCGCACCCTCCAGCCGCTCCTCTTATGACGCTTCGACATGTATCCTCCTGTAATTAGTAATAAACGTCAGCAATTATATTATAATAATTTTTAAATTATTGGCACGCGCAGATAAAAATGTTCGCCTCCCCTGATATAGGCTAAACCGAACAATTTTTATATTGTAAAAACATAAAAAAGTATTTAATTAAAGTATTAAGAAATAATACCATGTGCCGTGGCTGGGCCCTGTGGTGGTGGTGGTGATGGTGTTGGTGGTGTTGGTGCTGGTGGTGGTGGCGGCGGCGGCGCCGTAGTTGCGACTGCCAGCGACAGCCAACCGGCCTGGGTTCCCCTGATATAAGCTAAAGTCAACAATTTTAATTATATTGTTAAAAGATAAAAAGTATTAATTAATAGTATTAAGAATTAATACCGTTTGTCGCCGGCTGCTGTGGTGGTGGTGGCGACGCCGCCGTTCTCGGCACCTTGTTCGCTGCCGGCATCATTCGAGTCTGGAATAACGAATTTGAATAAATGTATATATAACATTTTTTTATTATTTAATTCTTCTGTAAGCTTATCGTTAATAAAACTCACCATCAAGTAGGGCGGCCTCCCGCATTTTCTACAAAAATTAATAAACAATTAATTAACCAAAAAAATCATCCAGAGTTCATAAAAGTGGCGTAAGATAGAAGAAAGTCATACGTTAAGTATCAGTGGACATAGACCGTAACTGTATAACAAATAATATAGCGACTTACCTTGTTAATTGAGACAATAATTCAATGTCCTATATGGTGGAAAAACTCGTGACATTTCAAATTGATAACTGACACAGGCAGGTTATGATTGATTGACAGCTAGGTGACATTTACTAGCGAGCCGAAAGCAGCGGCTTTTTGCCTTTTTCGTCAACTGCGCAACCGCATTTTCAGCAAAACCATTCCGGATAACTTCAGCTTACGAAAGGCCTGCGTCAATTGGAGAAGTAAAACGAGAATGGCGACATCTACTGGCGTCAAGTACTAGCGCTACGTGCTGTCTGACTGTCTCGTAAAAAAAGTATCATTTTGCTAACTATTAATTGAGAATAATTCTTTTATCTTTTAGAAAAACAGCTTGATACATTAAGTAAAACGACAAATGGGTTCGAAAAAAATTAATTATTCGCTTAATCATGTTAAAACACCGGAACTATGTCATAAGACATGATAAAAGACCAAAATAGCTACGGAGACCTGTCAATTTCGCTATCATTCGTGTATAGAGACGTGGTCGCTCAGTGTGCCTATAGGTAGAGGGGGAAGGGGAATTAGCTTCCAGACGCGACCGCGTCTGTTGATCGGAGTCCTGTGCGTCCCCTTCATTTCTATAATATAATAAGCTTTACATAAAAACTCTAAATTGCTGGTATACAAATACAAATATCTGGCAATTTAAATGCAGTGCAATTTTTTACTACAATATATATATTATTTTGTACATGCATGGTACAAATTTCCAGAAACTTGTGTGAAAGGAGACGCTTCTCAGTCGAACCATCTCCGGAACCATCTACATAAGAAATCTATTAAAAAAATTTTGGCGACTTACCTTATTAATTGAGACAATAATTCAGTCTCCTATGTAGTGTAAAAACTCGTGACATTCCAAATTCGGACAACTTACTTTATTTGGCACTTAGCACTTGGTAGGTTATAAAATTCAAAATAGTATATATATAAGTATGTATGTACAATGACGGACGACGATCCCTGCCGAATAATCCCGAGAGTCGACGAAAGAAGAACGAACATGTGTTGGCTGAAGGTGTGTGTGTAACGCGTATATACGTATTATGTTGACGAAAAATTTCTTGGAGAAGGAGAATCAGGAGACAGAGAAAAATCTTAATAATCCGACTGATCCATGAGACGATATTATGATATCTCTGTCATGTGTGGACCGATTTTATTGAAATTGGTCTTGTTCGAAAGCCGATAAGCGGTTTACATAAGAAAAATGTCTTTAAATTTACAAAATATTGCAGGCGTGATGAGATATTAATGTATAAATGTCAGAATTAGGTTGGAATGGCTCCGCGACGAGTAAAGGTCGATTTATACTATCCGCACAGACCCGGAACGTATCCGTTCAGCACCGATCAGAAAAGTATTCTATAAAGCGGTCTGTAGACGTTCAATATTATTGCGCAATATTCAATATTGCACAATATTATTGACCGTCTGTGGATCATATTGGAAGGTTGCACAATAAAATTGAAAAGTTGCGCAATAATATTGAAAGGATGTACAATATATTGCGTGAATGAAGAAGATAATCAGCCCCTAGACGCTCAATATATTGTGCAATATATTGTAATATTCATATTGCACAATAATATTGAACGTCTGTGGATCATATTGGAAGATTGCACAATATATTGCGCGAATCAAAACGGTTTTGATATTTTTTGTGCAATATTCAATATTGCACAATAATATTGACCGTCTGTGGATCATATTGGAAGATTGTACAATATATTGTGTGAATCGCGTGGGGGAAAAAGTGACGTGAGATAGACCTATTAATTAAGATCGTAGCGTAGCTGATTAAGGGGGGAGCCCTATTTAGGAAGGCTAGGAATAAGGTGATCCTTGGGAATTTTTTTTCTATGAAACTGTTAAGCGGATCTTTTCCAAACTTTCAGGGTATTTTAGTTCACATTCGAACAATAAAAATTAATTTTTATGTTACAAAGTATTCTGTAGAAATGGAGATATATGAACACGTTCGTTAGGACTCGCGCGCCGCAGTTGCAAATTGGCGATTGTAACGGTGACCCCATTTCTTCTCTGAAATAACAAAACCAAGGATTTTCTTATTTCTAGTATAGTTACATTGTCGATGAACCTAACAAACGAAAAAAAAGTTAAAAGTTGGCAAATTGGTGGGACTTGAAAGAGAAAGTTACGATTCTGCCCCAAGATATTTCGTACTATTTGTGGAAAGAGAGTTGTTCATTTCAATTTATTTATCAATGTCTTAGGTTCATCGACAATGTAATTATACTAGAAATAAGAAAATCCTTGGTTTTTTTATTTCAGGGAAGAAATAGAGTCACCGTTACACCCGCCAATTTGCAACTCTGGCGCGCGAGTCCTAACAAACTTGTTCATATATCTCCATTTCTACCGAACACTTTGTAACGTAAAAATTATTTTTTATTGTTTGAATGTGAACTAAAATACCCTGAAAGTTCGGAAAAGATCCACTTAACAGTTTCTTAGAAAAAAATTCCCAAGAATCACCTTATTCCTAGCGTCCTAAATAGGGCTCCCCCTTAAGTGGTTACCTTCTCCGACATAAATTTTATATTTTATTTCATTATACAGGGTGTCCGCGGGAACAATAAACAGCTGGATATTTCCTAACGTATTGGAGATAAAGAAATTGTTTATATGCAATTGCATGGTTCGAGGGCGCAAATTTATAGCAAATTTATTAAATTTATTATTTTAAGAGATACGATGGTCAAGTCCGGTTTTTTAAATGAAACTATTTTTTTTTAGAGATCACTTGATAGTGCGTTTCAAGGCAAATTCAATAACCTCGAATGTATACACCTTATTTCAACTGGTTTTGCAAATTTACTGATTATCACTGGTACAGGTTGATTCTCTCGGTGCGCCTGTCAAAGAGATGCCGCCTGGTATCCCGTGGTGAGAAATCTTCGACTTCCGCATTACTCATCAGATCTTTGCGAAAACGACGCCAATTGATTCCTTATGTTTCGCCGATGATACTGACACCAAGAACGACGTAATTCGAAAAATAATGAAGGAAATTCCATGGAAAATTCATTTCCATAATCTCAAGCTAATTTCGTTAGTAATAGCCTGATTTACATGAAATTTGGTATGATTTTCATCGGAAAAACATAAGGAATCCATCGGCATCACTTCCATATCGATAGGATAAAGCAGGGGTGTCGAACTAGCGGCTCGCAAGCCGCAGTGGCTCCTTCTCCTCTTCGCCTGCTTCGTAGAGCCGTAGAAGCACGGCCCCCTCCACACCTACATCACAATAATATTGACTGTAAGCAACCCCTAGACGCTCAATATATTGTGCAATATTCAATATTGCACAATATTATTGACCGTGTGGGGCACACAGCAAAAATATTGTGCAATATATCGCACAATAATATTGAGCGTCTACAGACCGCTTAATGCAATTTGTATATAGGTGTTTATACATATCGTATCGTATCAGCACAGACACCTACCGACATCGGTCCGGCCATCCGGCATTCTCGCGAAGAATACTTTATCGGATACGGAACGTGTCTGAACGTGTCGGACCGTGTCGGCACTGACAATATGCATATGTTTCGGTTCCGTTCAGACTTCAGACACAACCGTGACAGCAAAAAGTTAATAAAGACGATGAATTGCGAAAAGCTAATAGAAATTGTCTGCGATTATTCTCTTTTGTATAATCAAGAGGATAAAAAGTATAGCGATACTGACAAGAAAGAAGCAGCATGGGTTGAAATCGGGAAGAAACTGGGGCAATCTGGTAGATATAATATATATATGCAAAAACTAGAATACATTTTATTTTATTGGTCCTATTGATTCATTAAACAAAAATTAGCATGCTTTCAGCATTTTTGGGCATTCTAAGAATTTCGTAGCCATTCGAGACTTCCATTTTGACTACTTAAATATGACCTAAAAGTGTCTCTGACGTGAAATGCGGAAGTACTGCCAGTACCGCCTTGTCTTGGAAGATTCTGTAAATTTCTATGTAATGCTTCTGGAGTTTGATCAGATCTATGAAACGAGATAATGTAGTTATGTAAAATGCATGTTGTTAAAATAACTTTGTCGGCATTCTGTGGGTGCAGCTGTAATCTTCTGTTGTAAATTCGAAATTTTTGTGCCAATATTCCGAAGGCATTTTCCGATACCCGTCTTGCACGCGAGAGCCGATAGTTGTAATGCACTTTTGTAACATCATCAAGTTGTGGTTTAGGGTATGGTCTTAACAAATAATTTTTTAATGGAAAAGCCTCATCGCCGACAATAACATGTGGCATTACAACATTTGTGTTTGGTAATGGTTTGTCTTCTGGTAAATTTAATTTTCCAAGTGCAAGATATTTGCCTAGCTTGGAATTAGCAAAAATTCCTCCATCGCTATTTTTTCCATAAGCTCCGATATCTACAGCTATAAATCTGTACCGTGCATCAACTAATGCCATTAACACAATGGAAAATGTTTTTTTGTAGTTAAAAAACAATGATCCACTACTTGGTGGTGCAGTAATTGTGACGTGTTTACCGTCAAGTGCACCCACGCAGTTCGGAAAATTCCAAATGTTCCAAAAATCTGCTGCAAGCGAAAGCCATTCCTGTCGAGTTGGTATTGGCATGTATTCTGCCAAAAGATGCTTAATAATTGCACTACAAACTTCCATTACTATGCAGGAAACAGTAGTATGCCCTAAGCGGTAGCTAAATATGAATCGCCAGTTTACAAAAATCTGAAAACATGAAAACGAATCTATTATATGTATAATCAATTTGAAATATACAATATAACAGCATTCTTTCTTTTAGACAAACAATGCAAACAGACTTGGAATAATCTCCGTGATGCGTTTCGTAGAAATTTAAAAAAACGAAAAGAAACCAAAAGCGGTCAAGCTGCACCTAAATTGAAAAAATGGAAGTATGAAGACGAAATGTCATATCTGATTCCATTTTTTAATGAAAGGAAATCTATCACGTCAGTGGTGATTGATGAGGAGGATGATGACAATGCTGCCGAGGTTGACGAACCAGAATTAAATACTGACACTGTAAATAATGCTCAGTTAAGAGAAAAATACATTGCAGTTACACCAACGTCATCTTCAACACGCAGAAGAAATTTACGAAGTAGAGAAGAAAATGCATCCGCAGCGTTAATGAAATACGTTTTAAACAATAAAGACAATGCACCGAAGCAAAAGCCGCAGTCTCAGGATGACGTAGATTTGTTTTTTAACAGTATTGCCGCAACAGTCAGACAGTTTTCCCCATATAGTCGAGCAATAGCTAAATCAAGAGTATTTTCAATTATATCTGAACTGGAGTTACAGAATACATCCAGAATCGAAACCGGCAGTCAAAATCAAATTTCAACAATCATTTCACATATTTCACCCTGCTCAAATTCGTCAGGTACCTCGCGCCAATCAGCACCCACAAACATGCAACAATATTCACAGTCTTCACAAGGAACATCACATATACAAATTCCATCGACTTCATACTCCACTCTAACTGCCACTACACCCACCAGTAGTTTTTATGAGCAGTTCGGTGGAGAATATCAATAATATTTTTTTATTTATATGCTTGCATTTATGAATTGTTTGTGAATTGTATACCTATGTTGTGTATTTATGAATTGTTATTGAAAAATACTTGCCTTAAACATACTGCTAATTTTTCTTTTGGGCTAATTGCTTCCTTAAAATTGCTTCCAAAAATCTTCTTCTTTCTGAGAGAATTTTCAATTTTTCCCAAAAGAAAATTGAAACTATATTCCGACATTCTAAAATATTGAAAAAACTTTTCTTCGTCGTCTGTTAGTTTTTTGTAGAGTGTCCAATATTCTCCTTCAACTTTTCTTCTTCTCAAGCACTTGTGCACACCAAAACGGCGGCATCTTTTTTTTACAACTTCGTCTGCATCTAATAGTATAGCTATTACAGCCAAATCTCGCATACTTAAATGTGAAAACATTTTTCCTATTTGTGCTATTACGTGCTTTTACGAAACGCTTTCTGTTAACTGACTGATCGGTACCACCGATCGACGAACGTATAATATAAACACTCGTGTCTGTGTCGGAACGGAGCCGATGCGGAACCGTTCCGTGCCGGATACGGATAATATAAATCGACCTTAATCGACCTTAAAGGTACACGGTAGCGACAGTCGACATATACAGGGTGTTTTTCATGTACTTGGCGTCGAGACGCTACCGCGTCTCTAGATACAAAAGTTTCACTTCATGGGATTCGAATACTACTCATAAGAGGTGACGTTTCATTCTATGTACTTTCAAAGTACATACTTAAATTATACAAGCTGGTTTGGAACCTCAGAAAGAGTACCTGAAGACTTCGAAATGTACTTCTAAGTACTTCGACGTTTGACTGAATCGAATCTCGTAAAAGTAGTATTCGAACCCTGAAAGACAAAAATCTACATATCTGAGAATTGCCAATATCGTACCACTTAAGATATTTTTCGTTGTATTTCGTATTTGGTACTAAATTGAACGCAAGTTAATATTGGATATTGTAGCTTGATGTTTTAGGCATAGTTTTTAGTTAAAAAAATTATACATAACCTATACATATAACATATGACTTAAGTTTTCAAATCGTACTGGTACAATTGCAGTGGTACAATTTAAGGAAACATGATTCATCAATTTATTTATACATATCGATTTAAACTTCATAATAAATGTAATATGTACATAAAATGAGTGTGAAATATTCTACAATAAACTCGCTTTTAGAAAAATAGAAAAATGCAGGATAAAACTGCATTGTTTGATTATTATCAGCTAAAATAATCTGGTAACATGTCATCAATCATACCTGATTCTTTTAAATGTTTACATTTATAGCACGCACAAACTAGGGTAAGCTTGAAGGTTTTATTTCTGTTTCTCATTTTGCGTTTACTTGATGTTTTTATCATTACATGTGGGTTCTACTCATTAATTATTGAGAAATTCATGAGGTACGACTTATGGGACAGTTTGATGACCGGATAGTTTCGAACAGTTCGCGACTCATGAGTGCTTCGAAAAAAAACCTATACTTTTAAGGGAACATTCTCATCAAATCGCTAAAAAAATAGGTGATGTTTAAGATTTTTTTGTATAAAAGTATACAACTTACAGTAAAAAAATTGTATGGCTTTTATTTATTCGTTATTCAAGGATATGAAGAAAAAAATCATTTTCCTGTAGTGGTTCGATTTCTACGTGGCGCTCCGTGCTCTGCTATAATAAAAAGCAGCGTTAACGGTAGGCAGTATAACTCGACGTAGGATTGTCGCAAATAAAAAACACCAAAGATATTCTTGTATGTTATATCAATCGCTATCGTATGAGCCTATAAGAAGATAAAGAAAGCAAAATGACGATGTTTGGTGCACGTTTGAACACAAACATGCTAAAAAGGGGGTAATTTTAAGCCTAAAAATGTAAATAACGAAAACCTATGACACCTAAAATTTATGATCGAAGGCTGATACGATAGTGAATTCAATTATAAAGAAAATGCCACCAAGATTTCTGGAATCGGTTCATAATTTCTTTTGTTATGCTGGCTACCATTCGAAGCTTTTATGAGTACCAGAAGTTTCCTATTCTGTGCAAATGTGTGATTTGTTATCGGTGAAAAATACAAGTAGTCCACATTACATTTATTTAACTTTATTATCATTAACAATTAATTTACTTGGCAAATACACAAAACACTCTTAACATTTGTAAGTATTGAGGAATGATATTTGATCGACAATATTTGGCTTCAATCTATTTCGTTTTTTACTAACGACATTTCCTGCCTTCGAAAATATTCTTTCTGATGGGACGGACGTTCCCATGGTGCAGAGGTAATCACGAGCTGGTTTCGTTAAAATAATAAAGGATCAGCTTTACGATTCACGTACCGTGATTTTAAATAATTGTGTATCTCTATAGTAATAGCGGATGAACTAGACAATGGATGACGATAATGAAATATGGGCGGCATTTTTGTTCGAATCATTTAATATCTTGTCGTCATGGGAAATATCCGTACTTGTTGATACATCGTCATTCAAAACATACTTACAAGGGAACACCGCGAGCCCGGACTCACCGATTGGAACCCAACTTTGTGGGTTTGTAGAGTGACTCAAAACAGGAATAACGGTGTGTTTCATTTGGACCCTATCGCCCTTTAAGAGGGTGAAAACTAACCACAAAGTCAAATTGGCACTTCCACTTTTTCGCGTATAACTCTCAAAGTACAACAGACAGAAAAAAATGTTTCAAACGAAAATTTAATGGTGCAATAAGCGCTACAAACTTGCGTTAACAAAATTTTGAAAATAGTTTTAAAAAAAATACCTGATTGAAAAAAACTGTTTTCAAAATTTTGTTAACGAAAGTTTGTAGCGCTTATTACAACATTAATCTTTTGTCTGAAACATTTTTTTCTGTCTGTTGTACTTTGAGAGTTATACGCGAAAAGTGGAAGTGCCAATCTGATTTTGAGGTTAGTTTTCACCCCCTTAAAGGGCGATAGGGCCGAAATGAAACACACCGTTGTTCTTGTTTTGAGTCACTCTACAAACCCACAAAGTTCCGTTCCAATCGGTGAGTCCGGGTTCGCGGTATTCCCTTGTTAGCTGCTTCTTCGATTAAAGCATCGCGTGCACAAGCAATGTTTTCATTTGTAGAAAAACTTGCAGTTTTGAAACGAGGATCTAATAAAGTAGCTATTGCTTAAAAATTATTATTTTCAACATCACTTAGATAATATTCCATATAATAAATCAACTTTTCACGCAAAATCTGATCTAAACCAATATCATGGGTACTATCGGTAGTAACGTATAAAAGAGTACTTAGTTGCTTTTTCAGTGGTGTTATTTTCGATAAATTTATATTTTTTTCGCTACTAATTACTTTTGTAACTAAAAAAAATATACTCAATGTGGGCAGTATTATACCCAGAGTATTCTATTCAAGATCAGTTAATAATTCAAAATTATGTGTTAATGTGGCTAACGCTAATACTACAGCCCTTTTTTGTTCTAATAATCTACCAAACATTTCATATGTTGAATTCTAACGGGTTTCAACTTCAATTATTAATTTGTGTTTTGGGATACTAATCAGGTTTTGCGTTTCCGCTAATTTATCTTGTGCTAGGCTGCTGTGTTTAAAATGCGAAATTACTCGACGACATTTCTCGCGAATCCGGACAATATCCGGAATCTCCATCATAAATTTTTTTACTATGAGGTTCAAGGTATGTGCAATACATAGTATGTTGGTCGGTTTAGGTTCGAGCTGTTTAATTGCTAATTTGATATTTGCTGCATTGTCTGTAACAACACTTATAATTTTATCTTCTATTTTCCAATTATTAAATATACCTTGTAAATTATTTGCAATTGCGGCACCGGTATGACTTCCTTCAATTTTTATAGTTTCCAACACACATATTTTTAGTTGGTAAATGTCATTAATAAAATGACACGTAACAGTTAAGAAACTGTCCATGTTTACGCTAGTCCACGCGTCTGTCGTAATATAGACCTTTCGCACATTGGCTAATTCATTTTTAACATTTGATGTAGCTTCTTCATATTTCTTTTCTAACCATTTTTTTAATATCTTCCGACTTGGTAGTTGATATTTTGAGTCCAAAAATTTTAGCAATGCAACAAAACCATTGTCTTCTATTATGGATAATGGATGCAGATCAGTTGTTATCAAATCGATTATTAAACAATCGATTGTTTTTTTTCTCGGATTATTCTCTGCAAGAGTCAGTATTTTTAGAATCAATTGCAATAATCTTTATGCATAAATTAATTCTAATATACCTTCATAAGGGCATCCGTTTTCTAAAACAGTATTATCATTATTGTCAGTTTTCTTGGAGATATTATGAATCTTTGCATGCTTAATTAAATTTGTAGTGTAGCATGCAGAAAAGGAAGATTGAGGAACGCTGACCATCGAGACGTTTCGCGGACACGCTTCTCGGCCGCCCGAGAGGAGAGGCGTGCGGGCGCGGAACCGCGACTCGCGAGGCTCACGCTTGACGACGCGTTTGTTGATTTCTGCGGCCGCGGATAGCAACGATTGGGTATAAATTAGAGGACCGCAAAGGCATTTCCTTCTTCGCTGTTCCGAGAGAGAGGACGAGGTACGACCAACGGCCGCTCTCGGACAGCTTAGGGACTCCGGCAGGAGAGTTCGGCGATAATACCTGGACGCCTCATTAGATTAAAATCAAGTGCCGTCTGCACAATAGAATCTAGTAGAATTGTATAAACACAGCGAGACGCAATGTCTGATTCCCGAAATTTGTAGCCCTTCCTATCAACCAAACCATGTATTCCTACCTAATCCGAATAAACCTTGCCTGTCCAGAAACTTTTCCCTATCCAATCAATCCGAAAGGCTACAGTAGTACATTTGTCATATTTCAGCTTTTTATTACATGTGCTACACACCACAACACCATTTGCTGGATTAGAATAATGGTCGCAAACGCAAGAACGTTTATGCATGTTCAACGTGGATCACTACACGACGATAGACGATGCAAGAGGGTTACTGATAGTGATTAGTGATTATAAATTATTATTATCGTTACAAATTAGAATTATACAGATCACACGACATATGATTGATTGGTTTGGACGCTAATGAACGAGTGACAATTGACGATGTACAACGACGCCGTTATTCAGGATTTAATGTAGCATGTATTTGTTAATAAAACTATCCAATCATGTAAATACTTTCTCCATTTATAATGTAAGAGATTATTTGATTGGTACCTCGCTCATTCAGAACGAGCGTTTTACATTGTAGCGTTGTTTTAATAACGAAGCAGCCGAATTCAATATATATATAATGCGCGTATCTAAGCAGTAGTCATTGGAAAGATTTCGTTCGTAGTTTCAACTTTCCACTGTTTCACTTGACAATTTAAATTTGGCACGTCTAAACTCTACATCGTTAGTAAAAAACGAAATAGGTTGAAGCCATAATTGTCAATAAAATATTTTTTATTTTTTTTATTTTTTTTATTTATTTAAGCTTACTTAAACCGCTAAAGGGTTTATACAGCTTTACATGATTTGCACGCTTGTTACATAATTTATATCTAAATGTTAAGTTCGCATTTTTGGAAGAAATCGCCTATTATTTGCAACGCCTGTATGTCCAGAGTGGCGAGAAACGTTTTAATATCGTACGGTGGGTAATGTTTACATTTCTTAAGTTTTTTAATCAAGTTTTCTCTGTGGGAATCATATATTGGGCATTGCCAAGTAACGTGATTGAGGTCTTGTATATCGTATTCACAGGCGCAATTTGTGTAATTTATGATTCCTATACGTCCTAGAGAAGCTGCGAGGTTATAATGGTTCGATCTGCATCGGTTAATAGTCGTTATAATTCTTCTAGGCAGGTTAAGGCTGTTATACCAAGGTTTGTTTTTACTAGTGTTGTATAGTACGAAATATTCTCTTCCTTTCATTAGGCCTTGCTCTTCATTGCGTCTTTTGGTCTCTAGGTAGGCATTGAGCTTATATTGTTCGCGAAAGTCTGTAAACGGTATACGTATATTGGTATTCGGTTCTAGTAGTGTCGCCTTTTTGGCTAGGGCGTCTACTTCTTCGTTACCTAGAACACCTATGTGCGACGGTACCCATGTGAATCTAATATCAATGTTAGCTTTTTGTTTTATTTCGTGATGTTTTCGTTTGATACTGAGAATGTATGGATTAACGTTGGTGTCAGTTTTATTACTGTTGAGCGAAGTTACAGCACTTAAAGAGTCTGTTATAATGTTGTAATTGGAATGGGGTTTACTTATAATAATATTAAGGGCTTCGTTTAATGCAAAACATTCTGCTGTAAAAATTGAGGCAGTTATAGGAAGGCTTTCTTGCATTAAGGTACCTAGTTCTTTGCATATACAAGCACACCCAACCGACTTAGCTCCAGCTATTTTACTTGCATCAGTATATATATTAATATCCTGGTTTTTGTCTGAGTATTCGTTTAATATTAAATTTGGATTTTCAATCTCTTTTAATGTTTTACCTATGTCAATATTAGTTGGGATATGGTGGACTAGTATGTTATAATCGATATTGTACATTTCAAAGTGGCTACTTATTCGCAATTCGTTTTTTGTTTTATCCAGAGTGTTCTCTATGCATTGTTGGATGAGTCTTTTCCTCTTGCGTTTTCTTTTCCTAGTTATTTTATAGAACTGATGAATATTTTGATAAGTTATTAAGTTGGAGTTTGATAGAGCTTTCGTTAGAAAAACATTACATAAAAATCGTGCTCGGTCTTGAATTGATTGAAGCTTAGATTCGGCCAAAATAATGTTCGTTGGGGTGCTGCACCTATATCCAAGAGATATTCGTATGGCTGCCAGTTGTATTTTTTCTAATTTCAGATAGTTATTTTTACGTGTTGGGAAATAGATAAATAAGCCATAGTCCATGTGTGATCGTATGAAACTTTTGTACAATATAATAAGTGTTTCCGGGTCTGAGCCCCACCACGTCCCGCATAGAAATTTTATTATATTAAGAGCTTTAGTGCATTTCTTTTGTACGTAATTAATGTGATCTGTAAACGTCAGTTGGTAGTCAAAAATGATACCTAGGAATTTTGTAGAGTAACTGGATTTAATTACAACATCATCAATTTTGATCTCTGTTGCATCTGGGTAGTGTTTATTCCGATTAAAATGAATAAATACTGTTTTCTGAGCGCTGAGTTCGAGGCCTAAGGATCTGAGGTTGTCTTTGATTATACCTATGGACTTTTCAATTAGGTTCTTGCAACGGTTTAGCGGAACTATTTTCGCGTATATGACAATATCGTCCGCGAACTGTAATATCGTTAGATTTTTTGGAAGGTTTGTTATAATGTGTGAAGCGTAAAGAATGTACAATAGCGGGCTAATCACACCTCCTTGGGGCACACCTTTGTATCCCAGCCTATACACTTCACCCAGAGATTCACAAGTGATAATTCTTTCGTACAAAAGAAATTTGATAAATACAATGACTCTCTTCGAGCAACCGATCGAAGCCAATTTTGTTAGCAGAATTTCACAAATAACGTTATCAAAGGCACCCTGTACGTCTAAAAATGCTGCTAGAGTATCTTTTTTAATTTGCAGCCCCTCTTCTATGGACGTGGTCAAATTACACAAATTGTCTACACACGACTGTCCTCTGCGGAAACCAGTTTGGCTTTTCGGTATTAAATTATGATTTTCGCACCACCACTGTAGACGATTTTTTAAAAGGCTTTAAAAGAGTTTGCAAGTACATGATGTTAGTGTGATGGGACGAAGGCTTTTGCCATCTGACTTTTTAATAAGATGAACGTACGATTGTTTCCACTCAGCGGGGTATTCTTTTTCTCTATAGATTTCATTAAATATGTCTAGTAGTATCAATTTATATTTTATCGGGAGTTTTTGCAGGATGAGGTAATCTATTCCATCTCTTCCTGGGGCAGATTTCTTTTTCCGAGCATCCGCGGCAATATTAAATTCTACAAAATCGAATGGTTCATCGAAAAATTCATTATCGGTGCAATCGGGAAGAAATGATGGGTCCGTAGGTACCCATGGAGGGCTTATTTTATTAAGCGCTTCGTTTACTTGATTTTCATTTGGCTTATTATTATTGGTACTACGCACCGTCTGAGTGTTAATCCATTTGTTTTTAAATATTTTGCATTTGTTCCAAGTGTAAGTTCTGTTCGTCCGAAAATTGATTGTTTCCGAGAATTCCCTAAAGCTTTCTTTCTTTTTTCTTTTAAATACTTTTTTAACTACTGCTGCTGCTTTCTTATATTTTATAAGGTCCTCCATTTGGTATGTACGGTCCCATTTTTTGTAAGCATCTTTTCTTTGTTTTTTTAATTGATCGCATTCCGAGTCCCACCAGGGTACTGGATTTCTATGTTGTATGGGGTTTACGGTTTTTTTAACTGGCGTTCGGTAACAAACTATTAAGTTAAGAATAGGATGGACGTTAGTTATTTTTAGACTACTTATTTCAACGCTGTCATCAGGTATGATTAAGTTTGCTCTTTCAGTAAAAAATAGATTCTTTCGAAGTAAGATTAAGATGCCCCCACCGCGTGAGTGTCTTCTGTCTTTACGATAGCAATTGAATCCGGAAAACTCTATTTTATGTTCTTCTTTTAACCATGTCTCCACACATACAAAGATGTCGATATCTTTCAAGATAGGAATCAGTTCTTCTTTGTGTCTGTTGATGCTTCTGGCGTTCCAATATAGAATTTTCAGATAATTGCACGAACTTCTTGGTTGTGTCATGGAGGAATTTTGTGCTTGTGATGTTGTATATTGAGGAGTAAAGTTCATTCTTCTGATGATGAAAGTTCTTCGCTAACATTGGTATAGTCCATTGGGTTTTGGAGTTTTTTTATGATCCTTGTGATGCGGCATTTCAAAGCTCTATCTTCTACATGATCGTAAGCTCTTTTTAGCATGTCGGTAATTTTGGATATATCCTGCGAGTATTTTGATGCTATATAGAATGTGTTAGGGTTGCCATATGTTTCTGTGAGAAACTCAACAAGGTTGTCGAAGTCTACCGTAGGCGTTACGTCATTGAGTTCAAAATAGTGTCGTGCCTTTTCTAATTTTTGTTTTATATCTACCGTATCTTCCAGCGCTTTGGTTTTGGTTTTTTTCTTCTTTGGTCGTGTTTTATTTCTTTTCTCCTTCATGGGTCCTTGGGATTCCGTTTTTTCTCTCTTATCCCCTTCCCCGGGGGCGCTGCTGTCTGAGTCCGTGATTTCTTCGGTGTGTGTAGAAATAGTTAAAGGACGTTTAAAGATGTTTATTTCTGGGGTTTTTCCTTGATTGACTTCAGTCTCTTCCTTCGAAGGCGGGTTTTCTAATTGCTCAGTGGCTTTGATTTGAGGATTTTCTGTTTTTGATCTTGGTATTTGTATGTTTGCCGTTTGCGAGTACGTGGGTGTGACAGTTGGCGTATTAACTTCAACATTTTTGCAGTATTTGGCCAGGTGCCCTTCCTCTTTACACAGGAAACAAGTAAGTTTTTCCGCAGAGATGTAAATCCAATAAACGGTTTTTTTGTGCTCTATTTGTATTGACTCAGGTAGTTTACATACGTCCTCTTGGTCCACATACATTTGCCTTCTGAAACTGAGTATGTGTGTAAAGCCAGCATCATTCCATCCCGCTCTTATGCACGAAATTTGTGATTTCGGAATAATGCTAAATTCAGATAGTTTATTTTCGATCACATTATTGGGAATTACGGGGTGCACGTTTGAGATTATGATCCGTTTTGTTTTAGATATTAGCGGCCTTATTTCCAGTGTATGAGCCTTTATATTAATATGTTTATGAGTTTCTGTCAGTTTGTCTGCTATTTCTTGAGAGCTTAAATATAAACATACTCTACCGTGGGATATTCTGGATATGTATAATATGTTATGTGGTCCGATTATTTGAGCGATAGCAACTGCGTATTCTTTAATTGTAATACCTTCTACTGAATCAGTAACGATTGCTTGTTCTCTTTTTGGATAAACCGTTTGCTGTGCGATCTTAGCGTAGGAGACTTTTTGGTTGTTGACCGTTGGCCGCTGCATTTCTTGAGTACTTTGTGACTGAGTGCCCCTGTTACCAGAAACACTCATCTTTGATAGGGGTCCTTACCCCTATCTAGATACAGAAATCTGTATCTCTTTTTGGAGATTTTCAATTACTCACTCGCGGTACGTTAGTCTATTACACTACAATATGTACAACGCGAACCGTTCTAACCGCTGCTCGAGCGCTCGTGTTGATAAACACGTCTTACCGCGACAACAGTTCCAGCAAGACTCAATAAAATATTATTGCTGAATACTTACAAATGTTAAAAGTATTTTGTATATTTGCCAAATAAATTAATTGTTACTGATAATAAAGTTAAATAAATGTAATGTGGAATACTAGTACATAGGTAATTTTCACCGTAAACAAATCACACACTTGCTCAGAATAGAAAATTCCTGGTTAAAGTAGGTAATCATAAAAGGTTCGAATCTATAAATGGTCAGGATGCGCTACATGCATGATCAACAACTGGGAACAGCGACTTTATCCTACAACTTTCCCTGGGCCAGGAAATGGTCATTCATTACGGACGTAACGATTGATATGTGTGTGTGTGTGTATCGGTATCTACTGGTATTTCTCAGGAAAATGTACGCCCTTGTGAGCTTAATTAAAGTGTAAGCTTCGAAGCACGTGGCGTCGCTCTTACTGTGCAGGCGTACGACGGTAGTTGCGCGCCACGCGACTGCGCAGCTTGAGGGAAACATTGAGTTTTAACCTTTGAGCCTTTCCCTTGGCAGGAAACTTTTCAATTGAACCTCCCTAGGAATGTTCATATATTGTTACTGCACACTCTCATCATTTATATTTATTAAATTTCATTCATTCACATCAATATTTTAACATGAACAATATACTTTGAAATAATTGCATACTTAAAATCCCACCAAATGAACAAAGAAATTTTACATTTCTTACGGGTCTGTGGCAAAACTGAAAATTATGAATCTATATTATATGTGATTAATTTAGAGTCTGCTCGTAAAAGTATACTGCTAGAATCGAAACACATTTCTAAACTACCGTGTTGTTGCAAGCTGAAATAAGGTTAATGAAGATGTTAAGAACATTATTATAAGGAAATATGAATATAGATATTGTTACGCGTTCCATTTATTATTAAGTCTATCTATATCGTATTATTATTAGGCTAGTTTTCACCTGTGTTATCATCGGCCAAGGGCCATATCCGCGAAGTCCGGGTTTTTCCTAATTAGCTCGGGAAAGGACTCGAAGGAAGGTTAATCCTTTGATTTACGAGACTGCCTGGCAGACGTTGGGTCTGTCGCCGGTACCCGCCTGACACTTGGGACCGTTGGAGGGTGGCGAGTGAGTCGACTCCGGCGGTCCCAGGGTTTGGTGATATTGGCCAGGCATCCTGTTTAGCTTTCCACGATGTCTTCGAGAGGCTGTTTGGCCATAATTCATTAGCTTACGTTTTCCAGACTTTTCCCACTCTACGGGGCTGGGTGGGCCGTTCCTTTAGCAATATTACGACCAATGAGATATTTGGTAATCGTATGGCCCGCCAAGTAACCGGCCTGGGAGGGAGGATTCTGGCTTGGAAGAGAAAGAGACTCCGTCGGGGAGTCAGACGTTATCGAAACACGGTTAGGTCTCGTTATCCTCCGGAGATGAGGACAGTTTCAATATTAACATTCTCACACTTATATTTTCGGCTTCAACTGTATCCATATTAACGAGCTTGTGATCCAATACATTGAAATCTTGTTATTGTTACATGCAGTGTCATTTTATTTACCCTTATCACGGTAAAACGTCGTTCGGGTATCGCGTTCTCTTAGTGTCGGAATTACCGTAGCGGGAACTTACGACTCCCGTTGACCCGTCTTCAATTCAGTCGGGCTCATTAAGAACGCGCGTAAAACAGATATCATAATAAAATTATACAAACGTGAGACAGTTTTGTTTACCATTCAATAAATGACAAGATGCTAATGGAACATATTCTTAACTCATACAAATAGGGACCTTTGCTGTTGTAATTGTAAACAGTCTATTAATGAGGATTCTTGGAAGGGATGTTTATGGTACCCAGTCGATTCGATGCGAGTCTACTATCGAGTGCAAAATAGGGAAAACTCCGAGTGGCAAGGGAAAAGGTTTCCTTGTCTGCAACCGACGAAAACGTCATGGCTTTACATTTTATGACCCTTAACGATGAACTCAGGCGGCGCGTAGTTGGCCAACCCAGGCTCGGCGAGTCTGCTTGGCGAGCGCGAGTCAGCGAGGCGACAAAAAAGTTCTTTGTCTGGCGCTCGAGCCGAGCCGAGCATTCAGGCGAGCTGAGTCAAACCTTCACCCGAGCAGAGCTGAGCCAACCAGTATTCGGAGGGCCGCGGCTAGTGATGGGATCTGAAGCGCTTCGAAGTGCTTCGAATCTATATATATGACGAAAACTTCGAAGCGCTTCGAACATGATTCGAAGCTCTTGAAAAGTCTTGGTCGGCTTCGAAGTCTGAACGGATTCGAAGTAGTGATCGGCTTCGAAGTCTCGAAACTCTTGGTTCGAACCTCGGTAGGTACCCCGTGGCGAGGACAAATTTTATGGCTTTCGACCCTCGAAGGGGTTTGAATACCATTGAAAAGTGAGAAATGTCTAGGATTTCCGAATTTCTCATCAGATCTTTGCGAAAACGACGCCAATCGATTCCTTATGTTTCGCCGATGAAACTAACACCAAGAACGACGTAATTCGGACCATAATGAAGGAAATTCCATGAAAAATCGAATTATATCATTTGAAGCTGCCTCCGTTAAAAATAGTCCGATTTACATGAAATTTCATATGATTTTCATCGGAAAAACATGAGGAATCCATCGGTGTCACTTCCATATCCATACGATAAAGAATAAAGAATTATTTTATTTCGGAAACAGGTATGAATCTTCGGCCGACCGCAGGCTGCGGTCCGCAGCGATTCCAGGTCGACGCCCCGCTGTCGAGGGTGAAAATGTGAAGTATTCATTTCAGCGTATTAAGAAATTCTTTATTCTTTATTGTATCGATATGGAATTGACACCGATGGATTCGTTATGTTTTTCCGATGAAAATCATATGAAATTTCATGTAAATCGGACTATTTTTAACCGGTTAACTGGCACGGTCCTTTTCATTATTCGGGCCCAAACTGGTAACATCGAAAAATTAAGTGAATCATACAAAATTTGGTATACAGGGGTTTTTTGAGTCGCTGAACCGATTCCGGGGGTAATTTTTTTCATCTGACACACCCAACCCCTAAAAAATAGAATTTAGGGGTGAGTTTGTCAATTCTTTTCTCGTCGGTACACTCTGGGGTCGTGAAATTTTCACCAGCTAACTACAGGAGTAAGAGTTTACTTATGAAATTGAATACAGTACGAATAATTTATACAAATCCCAACAATTCGCTAGTCATTTTGGTTCGGCCATATTGAGTCTGCCATATTGAAATTTAAAATTCCAATGCCAAATTCAGATTCAGCGACCCCAAAAACCCCTATATACAATTTTTCTATATCCCGATAGTATTTTAATATTTGGCAGCCATTTTGGTTCGGCCATTTTGAGTCTGCCATATTGAATTTTACAATTCCAATGCCAAATTCAGATTCAGCGACCCCAAAAACCCCTATATACAATTTTTCTATATCCCGATAGTATTTTAATATTTGGCAGCCATTTTGAGTCTGCCATATTGAATTTTACAATTCCGATGCCAAATTCAGATTCAGCGACCCCAAAAACCCCTATATAAAATTTTTCTATATCCCGATAGTATTTTAATGTTTGTCAGCCAATTTGGTTTGGCCATTTTGAGTCTGCCATATTGAATTTTACAATTCCGATGCCAAATTCAGATTCAGCGGCCCCAAAAACCATTACATACCAAGTTTGATTAAAATCTTTTGTAAATCAAAAAAGTTATTCCATTTTATCATATATGATACATTGACAGAATTGGCCAGATTTTTGTTTGATCATATATGATACATTGACAGTTAACCGGTTAACGAAGGCAGCTTCAAATGATATAATTCGATTTTTCATGGAATTTCCTTCATTATGGTCCGAATTACGTCGTTCTTGGTGTTAGTTTCATCGGCGAAACATAAGGAATCGATTGGCGTCGTTTTCGCAAAGATCTGATGAGAAATTCGGAAATCCTAGACATTTCTCACTTTTTAATGCTATTCAAACCCCTTCGAGGGTCGAAAGCCATAAAATTTGTCCTCGCCACGGGGTGCCTACCGAGGTTCGAACCAAGAGTTTCGAGACTTCGAAGCCGATCACTACTTCGAATCCGTTCAGACTTCGAAGCCGACCAAGACTTTTCAAGAGCTTCGAATCATGTTCGAAGCGATTCGAAGTTTTCGTCATATATATAGATTCGAAACGCTTCGAAGCGCTTCAGATCCCATCACTACCTACCTCACTTCTGATGTCTAGATCAGACCTGTCCAGGGATTTGCTCGCACGGGCAGCCGCGAGTTGCTTTTCGCTCTCGGAGGCACTGAGCCAGGCCTAAGAGCGAAAGGTCTTCTTGGTGGGGGAATCTGTGAATTCCACTATCCCCACTATTTTACGCCTGCCGCTCGTGCCGTTGCTCTTGCCTTCGCTCGCAACCACCCGCGGCTGCTCTTCGAGGGCAAGAGCAAAAGTTGGACAAGCCTGGTCTAGATCTTCGATATTTTTGGGAATTTCGATCCCAAATTTTCAGGAAACATTCATGACATATCAAACACTGAAAATAAAGACAATTTTTTTTATCTATTTGGCATATCTCGATATATGCCCCCCCCCCTAAATGTTTAAAAAGTAGTCCTCGAAAATAAAAATTCCATTTTTTTCGTTCGCCTTCACAAATAAAAACTGTTTGAGAAGCATTTAAACTTTCAAGTTTGAGGGATAAAAAGTTTTTTTCAGTTTTTCGAACTTTTTTCGAAAACCGTTTGTCTAAAGTGACCAGATATTTTGGGGGCCAATGCCGGACAAACAAGCAAAAAAAAAAAGGTTTGCAGAGCCGTGAGATCGTAGAAGTACTCTATTACAACATTTACAGGACCATGACTGACAATCAAATAATGTTCTCGTACGAACAATATTCTCATGAACCGTATCCGATAAAAGAGTTAAACGTATTCTCAAACTATTCGCGCCAAGCGTGACAAGACGCGTAGAAACCTTTGCTGACAGTTAACAGTATTAGCGCCATCTAGTATCAAGTACGGGAAACAGTAACTTTATGCCACTGCGAAAATGGAAAAGGTTACATGTCCAATGCGGGACACTTTGCGGGACATTTTTCAATGCGGGACGAAGAGCTCAAAAACGGGAAAATGCGGGACTGTCCCGCATAATGCGGGACGTCTGGACACTTTACGTTTGTCGCATGAGAAAAGAATAATACAACATAAAAGATGCTCCTTGTTCGGATCTAGAACTTTTGATTGACATATTTTTTTATGTAATCAATAACTTGGAGGATATTATATAAAATCGATATTTTAAATAATTATTTAAATGTTCAAGGGCCCAGGGACACCTTTCCCGTTATCCGATGGGGCTCAAACTTTGCACAGATTTTCTTAAAATTATTTTGAACTATTCTGGAGGGTGCCCCGAAGAAAATTCAAAAGTCGAAAATAAGAGTCACCCTATTAAACACGGGGGGATGCTTAAGCGTAACGAATCTCTTCCTTGCCAGTTTCACGAAAAGTATGATTTTGTAACGTTGCTTCATTATGAAGATTATGACAACACGTAAAAACACGAAAACGAAATATCGGTTAATGTTTAGGTCCTATTTTTAACCCTTCGTCGTCGCACCTTCTTATAATCACAAATGGGGTTCACTGCACCCCAGTGTCATTTTTGAATTACCATTTGTATTTTTGAATTTTTTAACTTTTGTGTTACAATTGTACAATGTAAATTTCTATACTATGATGAATCTTGTAGTTACAAAATAGCGATTTTCCATGGTTGTGGAAAAAAGCGATTGTTTTTTCGCGATAAATCCTGTTTGGAAATCGTAAAGGCGCGGCATTTAAACTCGAAAATTGTTCTTGGGGTGCGATACACCCCGCGTGACCACGAAGGGTTCAATTACACTTCAGTGTGTTCGTTACGACTGTTCATGAATCATTGTTGTCGTCCAGTCTCATTAATTTGATGCCGCAGTGTCATTGTGCCGTGGATATGGTCGATGAATACCTATTAGAATTCTAAAGAAAAGCTTGGCATTTCCAAATTTGAAAGTAGAAGTATGGTTTCATTTTGCAGCTGCTTTCGAACTTTTCATTTATGAACAGTTCAAGGTACATAAATTAGGGTTTTTCGGTTTTTAAAAACCGGGTTTACAACCCAGCTTTTTTTATAAACTTGTAAAATTCGAAAATCGGTTTTTTAATTTAAAAACCCGGTTTTATATACTAGATCTAATATGTAAAAATGACTTAATTATTTAATTAAAAACGTTAACATTTCGACTTGAAATCGCCTCGGACACAAGCATATTGTAGTAGGTAACAGTTTAGGTACTGTAAAACTAATCTTCCTAAGTTCATATTTTCGAAAGAATAATACTAAATGAAATAAGGGAACTGAACAAATTTGCAATGTCACAAAAAGACCTAGGGAAGCGGGTCAAAATAGGTTACAGGAAAGTGTGCATTGACAATGAAATGTGAAATCCCCATATCAAGGAAAAAATATGATAGCATCAATGTGAAACCTTCTATTTATACCAAACTTGGTATCCCGGGTTTTTTGAGGTCGCTGTTTACAAATCTGAAGTCAAAATTACTAATAACAAAATGGCTAATCCAAAGTGAAACAATAATCTGCGTTAACGGTGTTTTGAGAGGTATAGGTACGGAAAGGTAAGGAACTTAAAGTTGGAGCCGATTCGTAATAAAAATAAAACTGATAGTTTTGTGATTTGTAAAAAAATATATTTCAAATTTAAATAAAATATGAAAATGGAATATAAGTTATATTCCTAATTATATTATATAACTATGCATATGTAATTATAGTTTTGGAATCAATCATATAAAAAACTAATTAAATTAAATTATGGTCTCCTAGGAACCATTCAACTTTTATCTAAAACATTTTTCGATACTATGAAAAACGAAAGCAAGATACTCCAAATACAGATTAAGGGGATCATCCGGTCTAAACATCGATTTTTTTTATTTCATTTTTGGAATGTTCAACCTTTTAGGAATATGTGTTAAAAAGGATTCTTTGAAATTCATAAAATTCCCGAAATTATAGGCATTTGAGTAACGGCAAATGCGTGGGTAAAACCCGGCCACTTGGCATTCACGTAAAACTTTAAACACGTTTTTCTCGAATCATGATTTTTCCGAACGGTAGGCAGCATAACAAATGAAATTATTAACCGATTCCAAAAAACTTGATGGCATCATTTTCTTTGGAATTGAATTCACTATCGCATCACCCTCTGACCATCAATTTTAGAGGTTATAGTTCTTCGTTATTAACAACATTCTTAGGCGCAGAATTACCCACCTTTTTTCTCGCATGTTTGTGTGAGGTTACGACGGCATCAATGTATGCAGAATCGTAGTAGTATAACGCCCGTGTGTCTTTTTCTCATAGAAAATATTTTTACCCCAGGGAGGATTCGAACCGAGGACCTGTATAATCGTAGACGAACACTTTACCGCCGCAGCTACAACCGCTGATTGATAAGATTGCTTACGTATTCGAACTTATACTCCTACCGTGCAAAACTTTAAACTCAAATTATTCAAAAACGAAGGCTCATTTGACAAACCTATTAGGGATTTTTAACACTGTAGGTGCGGACTCTAACTTTAACCCGGTGTCATTTTAGGTAAGGTTGGAAAGTAGTCTTTAGACTAAACCTTTGCATTTGTCTTTTCATCTCTCTTTTCTCTTGCTTAATTGTCTATACGTGTTATATAATAATAATAATAATAATAATAATAATTTCACACATTAAAATATATAGTATCTACTCTATCTAAACAAATTAAATTCATTTTCAAATCTCTTCTATAATTTAAATTCATGTACAAACAACTCTCACAATAACACTTTTTTCATATCTTCAACGGCCAACGAGAAATTCTAGTATATCCAGTTAAAGGAAATATGCTGTAGAATCTACTCGACGTCATATTTCAAATTTCGTTAAAGTCACAGTTGCTTCAGAATATTGCTGTACTGTTTCTACAATATTTCCACTACAGTATTGCACGGCAATATGTAGGCAATTTTGCTGGGTCGTTGCCACTGAAACATTGCACATCGATGTGTGCGCAATATTGCCGAAATATTGTAGGATCGTTGCCAGTGGAACATTGCAAGTCGATGTGCGCGCAATATTGCAGAAATATTGTACGATCGTTGCCAATGGAACATTGCACGGCAACGTTCTTGCAATATTACTGCAATATTGTAGGATCAATGCCACTCCAATAATGCACGGCAATATAGCAGGAACGTTCCTACAATATTGCAATGCAACCTGCAACAACGCAATATTGCAGCAAGGTTCCTGCAATACAGCTGCAACGAAGTGTGCTGTATGAGTGGAGACTGTTAAAAGTGGGAGTACTCTTCGGAGCGTTTTAGCTTGATGTTATCAAATTTCTGGCCAATTATATTTGTTATGGATATGAGACCTATTGCATAAGCGTTATAACAGTTTATTTTATCATCACCGACAATTCCACTTGCTATTGATATAATTTGATTAATTTGTGGAAAAGGATCATGGGACGTAATCCACTCTATTAATTTTTGTACGTCATCATTGTCTCTCGCAATGCGCGAATCCCGTGCATCGAGATGTTGATCTGTTGTATCCAAGTTAACATTACAAAGTTTTTCTATCCCGTCGCACACATTATTCATCGCATGCATGCCATAAACCCATTTGCTTAGTACACTTTCTTGAATACTCCTTCCTCGTGCACCTCCTTCAGTTTTAATTTCATTAGTGACTGTTCAATGACCATGTCACTCCAAGTTCCGCAACTTGATTTATTAGAAGGTCGAATTGTGAAGAATCCTTTGGTAAACTTTTCAAAAACACTTTCTTCCATGAAATTTTTTAATTTTAGCATTTCCTGGAGATACAAGTGAGCGGACTTTGCATAAAGAAAATGTCCTGATGCATGAAAGTGTGTAAGCATTTTTTTTATGGAATTGAGATGTACTTCCTAATCTCCCATTCTTTCACCTCTTATAAATTATTTGACTTCCAGGCCGCGGACATCTAGGCAAATGTCTAGCTGTTACATTTTATCTTCGCAATATTAAAATGTCCGCGATATGAGTAATGGAATGTATGAACACAGCATTTTAGCTGTGTCTATGTAGTTGTGTCATCTTAAGGGCAGTTGGAAAACACCTTTATGTACTTGCAGCTCCTTTTGATTTCACATATTTTTTTATATTGTATATTTCCTTCTATTTTTTGTGATTTATTTGTTTCGTGTACTTGGCGTATTTTTGTACTCTTTTGAAGTTTTTTTATGGGGATCTCACTTCTTTTTACAAAGATAATTCATGTACTTGGCGTAATTTTTTTACTTTTTGTAAGGTATATATACTTGGAATACTCGGAATAGCGCAAAGCAGCTCAGCGAGTGTACTTTATTTATTTTTTGATTAAGGATAAATTCTACGTAAGTTTAACAACTACGAAATGAAACCATGCGCACTGCATTGCCGATCTATATGTATTTTATATGTATAGTACTTTGTGTACAGTACATAGTGCGCGAATCAGCTTATGGCGCTGAAAGCAGCCTTTGGCGCTGAACGTATTTAACATTGAACTGTAATAACAACCACAATTAACACCTTTCGAAGAAAAATATGTATGCATTTTTAGCATTTTGTGGCCAAGCTTGTTTTTCTACTCGTAAATCATCAACGGATACCCACGTTGTGCCCTTACCCCTTACCATACTCGTGTAATGACCATCGGCAATACTTTTACCGTGGTGGAAAATCGCTGCCTTAAGTTTATAACAGTGATCCCCCATTTGTATTTTAGTAGTAGGTATTGCTTTGATGTAGAAATTTTCCACTTTCGTTGTTGTTCCACTACTATCGTGATCGAACAAATGTAATTTTGCAATAAGAATTTGTTTGGAAGCAGTTATATCGATTTTCTTCATTGTGTTTGAATTTGAATTATCACAATTAGGGCAAGAATCTTTCAGATTTTTCCATCCTGCGAAATTGTGTTTTATTATATCTTGAAATTCAAATGATTTTTTTTTTAACATCTTGGGCAGTGCAAGATGTACCAGACAATTTGTACTGATAGTAGTACTTGTGTAATTACACTCTAAACATCTTAATACCGTTGTAATTTCGTGTTGTACTGCATTCTTAATAAGAATCTCATGATCACAAAGAGAGGTAATAAACTCAGCTGCATCATGTAGCTGATTGTTAGCGTATTTTTCTCCTGTGAATTGCCGTAATGATATTATGTTTGGACTTTGATCCGATTTATATTGGTCCATAAAGACTTTTATAATATGATCAGCTTTTTCAGTCGAAAATAAGTTTTCTCTTATGGATGAACAATATAACATACATTGGATTGTGGCATTCGCATAACAAGACACACCATCAGCATTCGGGAGACCTCTGACGTGGTATTGAGTGGTATCCACGATGTGATCATTAGTATTCTGACATTCGGATACATTATAATTAGGTACTGCCCAAACAGCATCACGAACCTTGCGAACACGGTTTTTAGAAATTGAAATAATCATAAGATCAGGTCTATATTTTTTTCGCAATCTATCGTACTCTATTATAGCCGATTCTTGTGCCTTTATGGAAGATGGATCATAATTGATAAGATGCAGTCCTCGTAATGTGGTCACTCGAGAAGGAGCAACGTAAATTTGTCCGGAAGTAAATACTGAATTACCTGCTTCTACGACAGCATTCTGCAAGCTTAGTCCTTGACTTTTGTGAATAGTTATACCATAGCTAAGGCAAATTGGAAATTGTTTTCTAATAACGAACGCTCTATCCATTACTTCAAATTTAACACTTACACGTTCTATTATATGTTCTTGCCCCGTGGGTAATATAATTTTTAATTTTTCAACGTCATTATCAACACCTCGTGTAACTGAAACAAGTTTAGCAATGGTACCGTTAACAAGACCTAGTGTAACATCAATATTTCTTCTAATCATGATTTGCACTCCTACTTTAACAATTACGACCCTTGCAAGTCCAGCCGTTCGGGAGCTATCATCGTCATTATTGTTCAGTACCTTTGACACCTTTTTTTCAAGTACGGTGCACAATTCGTTGTATCATGAGCAATCAAATGGATTTCTTCGGATGGAAATCGGCTCAGCATTGCTGCGTTCAAAACATCATACTGAACACATGTGGGAAGTAAACACACCGTATTAGATCCCACATTAAGCATGTAATCACACAATTCCTTTAATCGGTCATTACAACAATTTGTCGCTTTGAAATTTAATTTCCTCGATTCTAAAAGCTTCGTATCCGAATCGGTCACTACTCCGGTGCGAATTCTCGACAAAATGTCTTTGTAAGTATTATCACCCTGCTGTCGCATGTTTATTGTCAATTCGTCATAGCTAAACAAGGCAGACCATAAATTATAAGAACCTAATCCTCCAACATTTTTCTCCATACTCTTAGTGGATAATTGTATAAAAGCAGGTTCTTCGTGAACAGGAGGAAGTTGTAGTCAGTCACCAAATAGCAGCATAGGCTTTTTTCCGAATCAAGCATCATCAGAATCTGTAGTATCAAATATCTCTGTAAGTCACAAATGTATGTACAGGAAAGTTACGTTAGAAACTATCGAAATTTCATCGATGATTACTAAAGCAACATTTTTTAGTTGATCTCGTACAATTTAAAGGGCTGCATCGCTAAGTTGTCTACACTGCATTCCATATAAGAGCATACCGACGCCCCTACCGATTTGCGACCGATCTGCGCAGCTCCCACTACTACCCACAGTTTGAACCGCATGCGATTGGTCGTGGTAATTTCCAAGGAATAACGCGAGACCTGGCCGTTGTCAACGTAAACAGTGCACGAAAACTTAACAGAGAGAGTAGAGGGCCGTGCGACGGAGAAAAACATAGGCGGTTAAGTGGGGAGTCGAGCGTGCCAACGCCTCCTGAGGGTCGTGCCTGCGCGAAATCGGTATGCTCTAATGTGGAATGCAGTGTATACTGGGCTGTATGCCCATGTTCTACGGGTAATTGGAATAATCGGTGTATAGTAAGACCTTCAATATTAAAAGCTGCGATTCCACTAGGAGCAGTTACTGCTGTGTCTTTTCCGATAGTCTGCTTGATCCAGTGTCTGATAGTTTTTATTAAAAAACTTTTCCCAGTGCCACCTTCTCCACTCACATAAGGTCTGAGAATATTATCGTTAGACGTCAAGGACTTAGTAACTTTATCAAATATCCGCTTCTGATCATGGTTCAATTCCGAAATCATTTCTTGAAGATCATCACAGTCAAATTTGTTTCCTGCGTCTTTAAAATCTTTCATGGCACCAACAGTTTCAACGGGGACACACTCTAATGGGTGATCGCCTTGATCATTTTCTTCTTGTTCGACAGTATTGAACACGTTCTTTTCAATTTCTTCCTTTATATGATCACGCGCTTCTTGAATATCCGTTATTCGTTCGTGATACTGAACTGCTTCTGTCAATTGTGATTCTAGCGACAAAAAAGCTTCCGCATATGTGTTAAATCCATTTTTCAATTCGTCGGTGTTTCTCCAAGGTTTGAATAATAATAATAATGAGAAATAATAATTCTCAGGTTGGATTTGAACATTGTACTTATAATGATTGATAAGATACCTACCCTCTTGGCCTTTTTTTTCAAAAACAAAGATGCACGGATTTCATAATATTCAGTTTTTTCAGACGGTCTAATTTTAGTAACGTCATACCACATAGCAAAATCGTACAGATGCATAGATTCTAATTCCTTAGGTCTGTTAGGATAGTGATCATCTATGAGGGATGGACAAAATATGTCTGTGGATTCACCTTCCAGATCCTCAATCTCTGTTGGAGTACAACGATTCACACCGTTAGGGTTTTAGGCTCAAGGTGCTGCGTTTCTTCTATTCTGGAAAGAAGGGGGGGGGGGGGCGAAGGGTCTTAGCTGGAACGTAAAGCGTCAACCATGGTTAGTCTAAGAAATGTGACCAGACTGTGCATATCGTGTTCTGACTCGTCAAGTTAATTGTTTCTCATATATACCTTTACACTTAACTATTTTACACTAATACGTGGATACACTGTGTGTTGTCTATATAATAAACCATAGTTGTGTGTTTATATTGTGGCATTAATTCAACCTCTCTAATAACCTTCCAACAATCTCTTTGCGAGTTTTCAATTTCCTACCTCTCAGTATATTTACATCTAACCATCTAATAGTAGTACTGGAGTCAGTGCCATGCAATGATAATCCTAAAAGTGTATCAGCGCATTCAGGCGCTCCACATTCTCTATGATTTAGCATGCGCATTCCAAGGTTGCACAGCAGACTAGCCAATGACTTAGTAGAATTTATTGCTGCCAAAGTGTCCGTAGCGTAACTTTTTTTCCGGCTTTGACACGTACTTAATACAGTAACATGTTACCAACCCTGTCTTTTCCCCAATATATTGTATATCCATGTTACCTCTCCAAACCGTGAGAACGGGTGCATTATAATCATTGATACGGACTTCCTTTATTGAACGTGGAAGATCATAGAGTCTACCTATTGCTTTCAATTGTTTTCTAGCACTTATAGAAACAGCCACATCCCTTATTATCAAAGTATCTGTAACTGGACGTGGAAATGAAAATCTACATACTTTACTGAAGGAATTTTTAGTTTTTTTGTTGCGTAGACAGTAACTATTGCATTTATGCATTTGATGTGCAATTATAATGCGTCTATATAATTCTGGCGACACATGCGGTGATGGCAATCTGCAAGTGACGTATTTCATAATGAATGCTGCTACTTCTTCCTTCGAAGATTTATCGATTATAGGAGCATCTTCAATCCAAATTTAAAGATGAAAATGTTGTAATCCCCTGCTTTGATATTCTCTGCGCCAAAAGTAATGAGTGACCTTGCCAATCGGATTGTCGGGCGAACAAATGAAATCCAGCATAGCGTGGAATGTATTATCTATAAATCGAGCAGTTGAAACGGGATCAGAAGCAATGAGTTCGTTCGGGGACATTTTAGCCACCGATGGGCCGTTTACTTCACGAAGATATTCTATTAAATCTGTCCATAGCCACTCACTTGGACTGAGCGTGAGGAACCATGTAACTGGTCCATAATGGTGTATCATACAGTTCAAATCATTTCTCGGTTTTCGCCAATACTGTGCTGTATTACGTAATCTGGAAAATATAGTGTTCAAGTTCGTTTGTAGCTGATCTTTGGAGAGTTGCTCTAGAAAACCAGCAGCTGTGTATTTTTCACGTGGATTTACGACGTTCATTTTGTGAAAAATTCCAGCGTTCAATTGCCGCATATTGGTATCGTGTAATAAATGAAAAATATATTGCATGTTCAATCGAAATTGCGAATGCTTGGACATCAGTTTGGACTTAATGAATTCATGATCTGTCAAACGATCCAATCTTTCTTCATGCTGTCCGTTCACCCCATAAGGATATAAATCTGGGAAACACTTCACATCTAAGTGTTCGGCACGATGGCCCAACGGAATGTCCTGAACTTTAAGCATTTGATAGAGTGCGGTAGCAGATTCGTTAACATTGGATAAATCGTAAACTGATCATAATATGAATCAGATTGTGACATTTGCGTCAATAATGCACGTTTGTGGTTTTCATCAATATTAAGTGTTTCACCTTCAACGTCCACGATAGATTCGTTATTATCATCATTGGCAACAACTTCTTCTTGAAATTCTGTATCTGGTAATTTGGCACTCAGCAATAAATCGTGCGATCGTGGTAAAACAATTTCTGAGTATAGAAAATTATTGGCTTTCAACCATACTAAGGCATTCCATACTTTCTTCAAGTCAACTAACTTTTCCCAAACTATTTTAGATTTTGTTGGAACGCCCCGCACCGATATGTATAATTCATGATTTTGATTTAAAGGTTCAGTCGAAGGACAGATTTTTTTAAAATTTTCTTCTAACGGCAAAGGAAGGTGAAATGTTCTCCCCTTTACTTTTGGAAACATATGTTTATGTGGCATATTTTTACGCATAACTGTATCCATTCTCACAATCGTTTGAAACGGTTTAGCTCTTTGAATGAGAATTCGTTCGTAATCGTTCAACACTGCTATTTCTGGAACTGAACGTACATCAAGCTTATTTAAAATACATTTTGGTGGTATGGAATCGTTGCGAATTTTATCGTGACAATATCGGCAAATAAAATGCATGTCACCAACTTTGTATCCAATATGATTTAACAATGTTTGCATTACATTTCCCTTATATGTTCTCTTACAAATATCAAGCTTATGAACCTCTCTTTGAAAACAGAGTTTCTCGCAGGAAACGCACGGGATGCGTGGTGTATCCATAGACCGCTTCCTGAAAGCTTTAAATGCTAAATAATATCGAGATATAATCTCTTCTTCGTTCAAGCTTATGTCAGTATTATTTTTTTGTAATGCTTCAGCTTCTTTCCGAGCTTGTAGTGTTATTCGTCCAAGTGTTTCAATGTCACTATCGTTTAAAGCTTTGTCTAAATTATGTAATAGGTGTTTATAAATGTACACTATTCTGTATATCATTCTCTTCAAATTTCGTAAATCCGGAAAGTGAGGTGCCAGGATCTCAAGGGCTAAAAAATTGGACTTACATAGTTGAGGGTTTATGTAACAACCATGAGAATGGCCAACTTTTTCAGCATGCACTTTATTAGAACAGCTACTGATATGGTTGTTCAACTTATGTACCTTTTTTAATGAGCATTCTAACAATCGTTTGAAGAAATCCTGTAAATTATTCAGAATTTCAACATTTTTTGTTTTACAAAGATAACTACAATGCCATGCTTTTGTCGTCTTCTTCGATTGCAATACAGGTAGAACGTTTATAGCTTTCCCTTCCGAATTCAGTATGATTGATTCAGAACCGGTGAAAGTATGGTACGAACTTTCCGCAAAATATGATTCTGAAGAAAATGTATGTCTGGATTGTCCACACAAAGCATGAATCCTGTCATTAACTTCTAAACATTCTGCTGCGCGCGTTAAGGAAACTTCCACTTTTTGTTTACAATCTTTCAACAGTTTCCTCATTTCCAAAATGTACTTTTGCCTAATATGAAAACACCATTTTATTATACGCTCAGCTTCCAACCTACTTGCCTCTCCGGACGGCATGCTAATCATTTTTTAAAGTTTTCTAATATAAATTCCTTTGTTAGTTTTGGTTGCAATATTGTTATTTGTTACAGCAATATAACGATACTTTTTTATTATTTTTAGAGCAGCACGACGTTTTGCTACTTTATCATAACCAACTGCTTTACGTATTTCATCATAATATACCTTCCGCTTTTTGGAAATTACTTTTTTATTTAGCAGATAATAATTTTTTTGCTTTCCGCATTTCACTTCTTTATTTTTTGCGTCATAATGCACTTTTGCCTTTTTGATTATACCTTCTTTATTTTGCTGATAATAATTTTTTCCCTTTCCGCATTTCACTTCTTTATTTGCGTCATAATGCACTTTTGCCATTTTGATTATACCTTCTTTATTTTGCTGATAATAATTTTTTCGCTTTCCGCATTTCACTTCTTTATTTGCGTCATAATGCACTTTTGCCTTTTTGATTATACCTTCTCTATTCAGCTCATAATAATTTTTTTCCTTTCTGCATTTTACATCTTTATTTGCGTCATACTGCATTTTTTTATTTTATATTATACCTTCTTTATGTGCATTATAATATTCATAATTATAAAGTTTTATGCCTTTCTCCCTTTTTTTACACCCTTTGTCTTTTTTCGTGTTACACTCCCCTTTCTTTGCTTTATATACAGCTCTTCTTTTTAAATTAATTTCCTCCTTTTGTTTTTTATAATAATTTTTAGAATAATTAGACATGTATTCTGTCCTATTACTTGGTAGGTATACATTGCTGATTTTTGACTTCGAAACCAATGGTGGATCCGTCTGAATTACATTTTTTGTATATATGGTGACTTCTTTGTCACTAAGTATTACATTTTGAACTGGGGATATTTTATTATCTGTTTCGTGAGTAATGTAATTTTGACCGATTTTAAATGGAGGATCATTTCCACAAGAGGGATTTTTATTAATTGTAGTTCCAATCGCAGATTCATATTCGTGCACACAACGTGTTAAATGTTGATCCTGAATGCATGGAAAATGTTCTATACTATTAGATTCAAACATTTGGATCAAATGTTGACGCATAAGCGAATGACTGTACGTTATTTTGTCTGGTAATATTTTGAATAATAACGAGACAGCAAATGCAATCGCAAAAACTCCGCAATCCCGTCCGTTAGGTCAGTGGCGAGCAACCTTTTGTCAGAAGTGGGCCACAAATGGAAACCAACTTCTTTACGCGGGCCGCAATATTAAATACATAAATATAACTAATCCAAGAATTTTAATTTATGGGCTGAATTTGTTATTTTTAACATTGATTTACAATAAAACGTTATTTTTAAACCTTGATGTACTGTTTATTAGCAAAATATACACATTAATATATACCTACATATTATAATCTAAATTCTAAACAGATATATGTACCTATATTTTTCGAATTAAATGAACTTAAATAACCACTGAAATTTAATTAATGAGATACTTGACTCTGTTTTTCATGAACGAGCTTGCCAATATTAGGTGTGATATTTGAAACTGCTACTCTAAGACAATTATTTAATCTTTCGTCAGTGAGTCGATTACAACGATCACTTTTTACAATTTTCATCTTCGAGAATAATTGCTCACATGCATACGTACTGCACCACAGAGTGGGCAGCGCTGCTTGCCACCCCCCTGCGCGGGGTGGGAAGCAGGCTAGCGCTGGGGGGGAGTCACGAGGGAAGACCACGGCAGCCCCGGCCGCGACGGCCGATGCGTCTGGGCCGAGTGGAACCGGCGAGAGTGGCGCGACCGTCGAGTCTGCCTCGCCGGAAATGGAGGTGGAGGTGGTAGGAAGTGCGGAGAAGAGGCCTCTGCACAAATCCAAGACGCAGCGGCGCGAAGAAAGAAGAAAACGGAACCACGGCGGATCTCCGACCGGGTCCCCGAAGACTTCTCGCGCGAGGGGAAATGATAATGATGAATCCATCACTCAGGGAACGTCGCCGAACTCGAGAAGAAAGGTCTTCTTAAAGACATTCGCGCACGGGCCCGAGGAGGAAAAGAAATTATCACCGGAGAGCTCGCTCTCCGCCTTCACCGAGGAGGTCACCGTGCCTAGGGAGGCTCCCGGACCGAGCCAGGGCGCTAGCGAGAACGAGCCATCCGGCTCCCCGGAGGGAGCCACAACGCGGCTTTCGGGAATGGACCAGGGGGAGGTCACCGCATCGGTTCTGCAATGCCACGCGGACTAAGGATCCTCCAGGGAAACCTGAACCACTGCAACGCAGCACAGAGCCTGTTCGAGCAAACGCGCGCGGAGTGGGGAATTGGTTTAGCGGTGATCGCGGAGCTGTATTGGGTCCCTGACCGGCCGAACTGGGCCAGCGATCCGAACGGCCTTGTGGCCATCACGTGGTGGCAGGAAAGAGGTGCCCCATCGGGCCGCGTCTCCGGGCACGGACACGGGTGGGTAGCGGTGGAATGGGGGGAATATACAGTGGTTGGATGCTATGCCCCCCCCTCTTTGGACCTTCGGAATTTCGAGGTGATCTTGGACCAAGTGGCGGCATCCGTCGCCACGGCCGGGAACCGCCCGGTTCTCGTCCTGGGGGACTTTAACGCCCACGCCTCTGAGTGGGGCTCCCCCAGGACAGGCCCGAGGGGCGAGGTACTGTCGGAGTGGGCGGCGAGCCTTGGGCTCTCGTTTCTTAACGAGCCCGGGATCACGACATATCGCGGCGCGCGCGGGGAATCGACGATCGACATCTCTTGGGTGAACCCCGCCGCCGCGAATCGCGTGGCCGGATGGCGGGTGGCGGAGGAGGTGGCGACGCTTTCAGACCACCTCTACATCTTTATCGAGACATCCGTCACCCCCGCTCGGCCGGCCTCCCTTGGGCGCCCGGCTCCGCGTTGGAGGCTTGGGAGTTTGGATCCCGACGCGGCCCAGATGGCCGCCGCCGTCGTCGCGTGGCCGGAACTTCCGGGCGATACCCTTGATGACCCGGAGGCCGGGGCGGAATGGTTCCGCAAGGTCTTGCAAAAGATCTGCGACGCCACGATGCCTCGGACCGGTGCCAGTGGTGGGGGCCGGAGGAGCGTGTATTGGTGGTGCGCCGAGGTCAACGACCTGCGTAATGCCAGCGTAAGAGCGCGTCGCCGGTACACGAATGCCCGCCGCCGGACGGGTCGGGGGCGGGTGGCGGAGGAGCAGCTCCAGGAACTGCGCACCGCGTTCTCGCATGCGCGCTTGGAGGTGCGACGGGCCATCGCGAGGGCCAAATCCAGATCCCGGGAGGAGTTCCTCGCGATCCTCGAGGAGAATCCCTGGGGGCGTCCCTACAGAGTCAATGCGTCTAGGATGGGGCCTTGGACGCCCCCGGTCACCGAGGGCCTGGATCCCCAATTCCTCGGCGAGATTATGGTGGCCCTTTTCCCGCCTCCTCCCCAGGAGGGGCGGGGGGGCGGCGGCGCCCTTGCCGGAGATCCATGGTTGGGCCAGCCGACGGGCTGGTCGAGCGACTTGGAGATCGGGGACGAGGAGTTCGCCTCCGCCGTCGCGCGATGCCGCGCCAAACGAGGGGCCCCGGGGCCTGACGGGGTCTTGGTGCACACGCTGAGCGCCCTGGGCAACGGCCTCGTCCGTTTATTTAACACCGTGCTGAGGACTGGAAGATTCCCCTCTGCATGGAAGGAGGCGAGGTTGATCCTGTTGCGCAAGCCCGGCAAACCCCCGGAGTCGCCTACAGGCCGATCTGCCTCCTGGATGAGGCGGGCAAGCTTCTGGAAAGAGTCATTGCCGCCCGCTTGGTTGAGCACCTGGAGTCCGGTGCCGGCCCGGACCTGTCGAGTCGCCAGTACGGCTTCAGGCGACAGCGCTCCACCATAGACGCGGTCCAAAAGGTGAGGGAGCTGTCTGGGGTGGCCACGGAAAGGGGCGGTATCTGCGTCGCGGTGTCGTTAGACATCGCGAACGCGTTTAACTCCGTCTCGTGGGCGGCGATCGAGAGGGCATTGCAATATCACTCGATCCCTCTCTATCTCCGCCGGCTGATCCGGGATTATCTACGCGGGCGGGTGGTGCGATATACCAGCCGGGAGGGGGGCGGGGAGGCCCCGGTGCACCGCGGGGTTCCACAGGGATCGGTTCTGGGACCTTTGCTGTGGAACCTTGCCTATGATACGGTGCTGCGTGTGGCGATGCCCTCGCCGGAGGTGTCGATGGTCTGCTACGCGGACGACACGCTGGTGGTGGCTGCCGGGCCCCATTGGAGGACGGCAGTCTGCCTCGCGGAGGAGGCACTGCGGCGGATACTGGCCGAGATAGGGACGCTCGGGTTAAGGGTGGCCGTCGACAAGACGGAGGCCGTCTGGCTGTCGAGCCGAACGGGCCGTGGTATCCCCAAGCGCGCCACCCTCTTCATCGGCGGAGCCTGCGTCCTAGTCTCGCGATCCATGCGCTATCTCGGACTCGAGATAGACAGCTGCTGGAGCTGGACACGCCACTTTAGGGCCCTGGGTCCTCGGTTGGAAAAACAGATAGGTCGACTCGCGACCATCATGCCCAACCTCGGGGGCCCATCGGACGGGGCTCGGCGTCTGTACGTCGGCATCGTCCGATCCATGGCGCTCTACGGAGCGCCGATATGGGCTGGCGATTTGGTGACGTGCCGCGCGGGGAAAGATCTCCTCGCGAAGGTACATAGGAGGGTCGTCCTCAGGGCCGTGCGGGCGTACCGCACGGTTGCGTACGCCGAGCTGTCCGCCTTGGGTAGGTCCCCGCCTTTCCATCTTCTCGCGGAAATGGACGCGGAGGTTTATTCGGCGATCCGCGAACTCCGCGAGACCGGCGACTGCCCGGCGGACGGGCCGGCTAGGGCGCGCCTTCGGGCCCGGCAACGAATGTGGGACCGGTGGCTGGATTGGCTGGCGCAGCCCGAGCACATCGGCCGTCGCGTTGTCGGAGCGCTCTATCCCGTTTTCGACCGTTGGGTGGGGCGAGACCACGGCAGGCTCTCCTTCCGGCTGACGCAGGTCTTGACCGGGGACGGATGCTTCGGCGAGTATCTGTTCTGGATCGATCGGGAGGCATTGCCGCGATGCCACCACTGCGACTCTGGCGACGTGGACTCGGTCGACCATACGATGGAGGATTGCCCGGAGTGGGACGCGGAGCGCCGGGTCCTCAGGTCTCACGTGGGGCCTGACCTCGGCGTGTCGGTCTTGGTTCAGCGCATGCTCAGGAGTCGGGAGAATTGGACCGTCGTATCCTCCTTCGCAGAGGTAATTATGTCCGTGAAGGAGGAGGCAGAACGGGTGCGGGAGCGGGAGGGGCGCCCTGGCGGGCTGGGTGCACGCGGAGGAACGGACGGGAGGGGTGTCCGGGGGGGACGAGGACGAGGAAGAGCAGCCCCGGGCGGATATAGGGGTCGGGGCTGCCGTCCCCCCGCGCAGCTCCGACCATAGTGTGGGAGCTCCGTGTGGAGGTGTCGCGGAGCGTGCGCCGAGGGGTGCCGGTCCAGCAACCGAGTGGCAGGCCTTCTGTTTTATTGCAGTTTACAGGCCTGCGGGATCGCAGAGGTCCGACGAGCGGGGGCTCGCCGGCCTCTAACAGCAGCGGTCCGAGCGAGGGGTGACGCGATGTGTGGTTCCATCGCGCCACCGCATCATAACTCAGAAAGAGTTTAACCGGAGGGGGTCCTTGCGCCCCCTTCAGGATGAGCCCCCCCCCCCTATTGCGGGGGGCTTGGCAGGAGAGGTACCAGTGCACCGAGGGGGAGGTGGCGAACGCATCGTTCTGTTTGGACCTCGCCCAAGTCCTCCCCCCCACCGTGCGGACCTCTCCAGTCAGGAGGCCACACTGGAGTTTTTAGTGGGTGCAAACCCCACATAACCCTGCCCTCCCCCCGGGGGACGGGGTATCCGTTAGGGATTTTCTCCAGGTGAAAAAAAAAAAAAAATACGTACTGCCAAATAAGCTCATTATTTGCCTGGAGTGGGTAGCTAGCAATGGAAATTGATTAGCCGGAAAGTAACGCTTGTAAAACTCAATAAGACTAACATTTTGAAATTTATTCTTTAATTGTGTGTCGTTTTGTAAATCGATTAATTCCATTTGAAATTCTTCAGGAATTCTTTTAGCTGTAGCATTTATATTAAAGGGTAATGAAAAAATATCCAAACTTGTTTGATTTTCGCGGAAGTTTTTGAACCGCAAACTGAAATCTTTTTGTAATCTCTGTATCTCCTCCGCATATTTCTTCGTTTCAGATGGATTTTCTTTTTTCAAAATTGGAAAATGAACCATATTATTTGATTTTAGTTGCCGATTCCAAATTCTTAGTTTACTTTCAAAGGCTTTTATCTTATCGAACATTTTAGTGATAACTTTGTTTTGCCCTTGAAGATTTGAATTTAATACGTTTAAGTGTTGCGTAATGTCAACACAAAATGCAAAATCACACATCCAGTATTTGTCGTTAAATTGAGGAAACGGATTGTTTTTCATCTCGCAAAAGAGTTGAATTTCGTTTTTTAAATCGTACACACGCTTAAGCATTGTGCCGCGACTTAACCACCGAACTTCGGTATTAAAAAGAATCTCGTCATATTCACTTTCCATATCTCTTAAAAATTCTTTAAATTCGCGATGATTTGAATAGGTGGAATAACATTGGACATTTTTAAAACTTTTGCACTCAAATTTTCTTGATGCAAAATGCAGTGAGTAATAATTATATCACGTCCTGTTAATTCTTTTATATCTTTGGATAATGGATAATGATCCCGACAGACCAACATTCGGACTGCACATAGCTCCAGCTCCATCTGTAGTTACTCCAACGATTTTTTCTATTGGGATATTTAATGAATTAAGAATAGTTTTCAGGTCCTTGTATATATCGTATCCAGTAGTAGTTCCTTTTAACGGAACTAAAGATGCAAATTCTTCTGTGATGTGGGAGATTTGACCGCCGCGCCGTGACCTGTAAGTAACAAATGCCGATCGTCGCTACGCGACGATCTAACGAGCGGCTGGACGGGCGTGCGTGCCCGGGCGAACTTCTTCTTCTCGCGGATCGCGTACCGTACGGACGTAACGTATAAGCTACCGAAACAACCTAATAAAATATCCTTCCTTTTCCATTGAATCGTTCACTTTCTACCCGCGAATCCCCTACAATCCTCAGAAGTGGGATCGGTTCACGCAGTGAGTTTAATTGTATATCGCTGAAATCGTTTACGCATTGTATTTGACCGTGCCGCGTAGTGAGTCGAATCGGTCAGCGTATTGTTCGGAATCGGATAGGGAATCGGGCGAAAGTGATTGTTGTGTCGTATCGTTGAGACCGGCAGTTTTTCAATATGTCGAACACGCAAGATTCGGCGTCAGGGACGCCAGAAGAAGACCTCAGCCGCTTCACCGTAGCAGAACTGAAGGACGTGCTGAGACACTTGAAATTGACGACCACCGGTTCGAAGGCCGAATTGATAAATCGAATAAGTTCCGTACCAGCGGCAGCATGGTCAGATTTACGGAGAGACCCTACGGGAAGCGGCCAAAATATCGAGGTAACCTCTGATCTCACATCGCGGGGGGAAGAAGGTGTCATGGCGTCGCTATCGGTGCCGAGCAACGCGGATAACAACGCACGCGGTGGTGACGATGCGAGTGGCGACTCTCTATTACGGAGACAGTATGAGCTAATGAGGCAGGAACGGGATTTACTGCGAAGGGAATTGCGGTTGGCAGAACGGGAAAGAAGCGCAGCTTCCAATCCATCGACGAGCAGCATCCAGGCCAATACATCGACAAGCAGCAGCCAGGCGCACTCCTCGGTCGGTATTCGCGCGATCGCCGACCAGTTGAGTGAATATAGCGGAGAGAGTGACGGTTACGAGAAATGGCGGACACAGTCCGAACTTCTCCGCGAGGCATACCATCTCGACGAAGCCTCGACGAAGGCGCTGCTGATCATGCGACTCAAAGGGAGGGCGCTATCCTGGTTTCACTCGAAGGCCGAGCATGTTCGATTGGAGCTTTCGGCGTTTTACGAGGCGATGGAAGAAATGTTCCACGAGAAACTTTCACAATCGGAATTGAGGAAGGAGTTTGAGAGGAGGACGTGGCAGCCGGGTGAAACCTTTACCGATTACTACCATGATAAAAATATATTGGCGAAGCGAATAGCCATCGAAGACGAGGAGTTCATCGACGATACAATTGACGGGGTACCGGATCAGCGTCTGCGTGATCAAGCGCGCATGCACCGGTTCAAGACCCGGAAGGACCTGCTCCAGGGGTTCAGAAAATTGGCGCTTCCGCCCAGCAGCAAACCGGAGAAGGGGGAGAAGAATTCATCCCACCCGCGGCCGGACAAGAAGGACAACGCGACATCGAAACCAGCGAACCCAGGGCAGCGTCCCGTAAAGGATACAACTCAACCTCGTTGTTACAATTGCAGTGAGCGGGGTCATCTATCGAGGGACTGTCCGAAGCCGAGGCGTCAACGGGGTGCGTGCTTCAAATGCGGGAGCACGGAACATCGCATCGAGGCCTGCCCGCAGAGTCGTCCGACGTCGAAGGAGGCTGCGGAGAAGACCACTCATCTGGTACAACTGGCGTCAAACCCACCGTACACGGTAACGGTAAAATATTCCGTCGCAGGCGATCGAGGCGAAAACTCCGACTATTGTATTAACGCGATAGTAGATTCGGGCTCGCCTATCAGCCTTATTAAAGAGGATTGCGTACCGGTTCAGTTGCGGGAACCCGTCGTAAATAATGACATGTACGAGGGCATCAATGGGTCGAAATTGAATGTCTTGGGTGTATTCAGATGCGATTGCACAGCCAACAACATTCCGACAAATATTGTTTTTGGAATTGTCCCAGCCACCGCGATGGGTTGCGACGCGCTTCTCGGGAGAGATTTCATGTCTTTGCCCCATATTAAGATTTCATTCGATGACAAATTCGTAATCGCGGCGAAAAATATAGAATCGGGTGAAACGGAATCGTTCGACTGTCAAAATGATGTAATGCAAATTAATTGTATTGAGGAGGAGACTAGCGCCGAGGAAAAATTGAATATTAATCCAAATATCGAGCGGGAAGCAGCCAACAGGCTCGCGGAAATTTTCCGGACGGAATACGCGCGGGCTGATGATCCGGATCCCGCCGATAACTGTATCGTTGAAATGACGATCATATTGAAACATGATCAGCCAATTTCGTTCCGCCCGCGTAGACTTTCTTTTAGCGATAGGGAAAAATTAAAAGCCATTATCGACGAATTACTGGAAAAGGGTATCATTCAACCAAGCAACTCTCCTTACGCCAGTCCGATTGTTTTAGTGCGTAAGAAGACGGGGGAGATACGCTTGTGTATCGACTTCCGCGGAGTTAATGGCATTACGATTAAAGATAATTTTCCGACGCCCCTAATCGAAGATCTTCTTGATCGACTACGGGATAAGAAGTATTTTAGCAGTCTGGATTTATGTAACGGCTTCCATCACGTTAAGATGGCGGAATCCTCGATGAAATACACATCTTTTGTCACGCCTCTTGGACAGTACGAATATCGAAAAATGCCGTTTGGTCTTACCAATGCGCCGCGCGTGTTTCAGCGTTACATTAATAGCATTTTCGCGGATTTGGTTAGACAAAATAAAGCCCTTTTGTATCTTGATGATATTCTAATTGCCACCGTAGATGTTGGTGAGCACCTGGACATCCTTCGCGAGGTGTTCAGGTTGGCACGGCGTCACCGGCTGGAATTCCGATTCGACAAGTGTTCTTTTCTCGCCGAAGAGATCACGTACTTAGGCTATCGTATAAGCGAAGGCGGCATTCGGCCTAGCGACGACAATATAGAAGCCGTGTTAAAATATCCGTTGCCGCGAAACACAAGAGAATTGCATAGCTTTGTCGGGTTAGCCAGCTACTTCAGGCGCTTCGTTGCAAATTTTTCAAAAATAGCTAAGCCATTATATGATTTATTGAAGAAAAACGTTCCGTTCAGTTTTGGTCGCGAGGAATTAGACGCGTTCGAGATTTTGAAGGGTCTGTTGTCGAGTCGGCCCGTATTGGCCTTGTATTCGCCCACTTTGGATACGGAATTGCACTGTGAAGCCAGTGCGAGCGGTTTCGGAGCGATACTTGTGCAGAGACAATCGGATGGGACGCGTCGCCCGGTGTCGTATTTCAGTAAGAGAACTACAGTCACCGAGGCAAAATACCACAGTTTCGAGTTAGAATGCTTGGCGATAATATACGCGATCAAACGATTTCATGTCTACTTGTACGGGATGCACTTCAAAATTTTAACAGATTGCAATAGTCTTCGGCTGACCCTCAGTAAACAAAATATTAACCCCCGGATATCGCGGTGGGCCATGTACCTGCAGCAATATGACTATGAAATCGAACACCGGCCCGGCGCGAAGTTGTGCCACGTGGACACACTTAGTCGGTGCCACAGTGTGTTGGTATTAGAGGCGAACACGTTCGAACAGACGCTATCGATTAAACAGGATCGGGATCCAGATATCCGAAAAATCCGTGAAATGTTAGAGACTGCGGAGGACAAGTTCTACGAACTTCGCGACGGTCTTGTATGTATATCGGAAAATAAAAAATCGGGAATTACTATTCTATGTTCCGTTAAGTATGGAGGACAATGTAATCCGTACGTGTCACGACGACATCGGCCATGTGGGCGTCGGCAAGGTCGTCGAAAATATTAGCCGCGTATACTGGTTCCCACGGATACGTGAAAAGGTAAAGAGATACGTCTCGAATTGTTTAAAATGCGTGGAGTTCTCTCCAACTAGCGGCAAACAAGAGGGATTCTTGCATCCTGTTCCGAAGGGCGGCCTTCTGTTCCAGGCAATTCATATCGACCACTACGGTCCTCTCGAGCGAACAGGCCGGGGATACAAACATGTACTTTCTATTGTTGACGGATTCACGAAATTTATAAGATTGTATGCGTGCAAATCGACCACGCCGATGAAGCGATCAAACATTTAACAGATTATTTCAGAGCCTACGGCAGGCCGAATAGATTAATCAGTGATCGCGGAACTTGTTTTACTTCCGCTCAATTCAGCGAGTTCGCGAAAGGAAAATCTATCGACCACGTGTTAATCGCCGTCGGTACCCCACGCGCCAACGGGCAAGTCGAGCGCTTCAATAGAACGATAACACCGATGCTAGCGAAACTTTCCGAATGTCCAAATAAGTGGGACCAAGTACTCGATTTGGTAGAATTCTCTTTAAATAATACGATTTGTCGATCCATTGATGATACCCCGAGCAGACTATTGTTTGGCGTCAACCAATCGGGCGAAATAAACGACAACGTCCGTCGCCTGCTAGAAGCGTCAAAAGATATTGATCGAGATCTTAGTGCCATTCGAAGTAGGGCGGCAAGTTGTATCGAACGTAAGCAGCTCGAAAATAAGACTCAGTATGACGGAAAGCGGAAAGCAGCGACAGCCTACGAAGAAGGCGATTACGTCATGATCCGGAACTACGACACTACTGCGGGTGTGAACAAAAAATTACTCCCCAAATATAAGGGCCCATACGTAATTAAGAAAGTCCTTCGGTTCGATCGCTACATCGTGACTGATGTAGATGGCTTTCAAGTGACGCGTTTGCCCTACACAGGCACCGTAAGTGTGGATCACATGAAACCCTGGGATCGTAATGCGCCGGATAGTTCTAATTGACATTTGTGTTCTATATTTTTATATTATTTGTATGCGTTAACCATTATTTTCTTAAACTAAATCTTAATAGCGTTAAGTAGTTTTAAGGTGTAAATATTGAAGTAAGTGGATGTGAGTGACGGTGTGTCTATTGTTGATGGTCGCGTAATTGCGATGTATGCATGTATGACCGGGACGTTCATACTGTCAGGACGGCCGAACTGTGGGAGATTTGACCGCCGCGCCGTGACCTGTAAGTAACAAATGCCGATCGTCGCTACGCGACGATCTAACGAGCGGCTGGACGGGCGTGCGTGCCCGGGCGAACTTCTTCTTCTCGCGGATCGCGTACCGTACGGACGTAACGTATAAGCTACCGAAACAACCTAATAAAATATCCTTCCTTTTCCATTGAATCGTTCACTTTCTACCCGCGAATCCCCTACAGTGACATTGAAATTAGTATCTGTTCCTCTTAAAAATACAGCAAGTTGTGCGGTATCACTAATGTCACAACTTTCATCCACAGCTAGCGAAATCCATTCTAACTTGGAAATTTGTTCCCGTAACATTTCCTCAATATTCTCCGAAAGTTCGCCAATCCTTCTTGCGATTGTAAATCGTGACAGGCTAATTGTTGAAATTATATCCTTTTTATCAGGAAAGGCTATATCTGCTATCGCTAATAAACATTCTTTTACCATTTCTCCATCAGAGAATGGTTTCATCCTTTTTGCCAAAATTTGGCTAACAAGATAGCTTGCACGAACCGTATTTGCGATGGATGAATCACTTACAAATAAATTTCGTTGTGTTTCTTGTAGTTGAGCCACCATGTCCTTGCGTAATTGTCCTTGCAAATTATCAAATTTGGAAGAATGTTTACTTTCATAATGTCTCTTAACATTATATTTTTACAATACTGATAGTTGTTCACAACATATCAAACAAACAGCTCTGTCATTTATGTTTGTAAAAAAATAATCATATGTCCAACTTTTGTGAAACTGTCGATTTTCATTTTCAACTTTGCGTTTTCTACTAGAATTAGAACTCATGGTGAAATAAACAAAATACCTGCTTTAAAAATACCTTGATTTTTAGTGAAAATCAATCTAAAATTTGTTAACCTTCACGTTTGTTTTAGTAACCCATAAAGTAAATTGCCTAGCGACCAGAGAACCAAGAACTTCAAGCCATTGAATGTGGTACTTAACATTTTCTCATCACCCTTTAATTTGAATATAAAGTTGCAAGAATTCCCGAAGAATTTCAAATGGAATTAATCGATTTACAAAACGACACAGAATTAAGGAATAAATTTCAGAATGCTATAGTCTTATTGAGTTTTATAAGCGTTATTGTCCGGCTAATAAATATCCATTGCTAGCTATCCACTCTGTGGGGTGCTTAGTGAGATAGATATATTTATAAGATATACAAAATATCGTCTTGCGACGCAGAACAAGGAACCTCTCGACTTGCCTTTTTCAGACTGCCCGCTGCGCAGTCCTCGCCGCTCGACGTATCGCGACCATGGACATAGGAATATAGGGACGTAGGAATAGTTGCGACTTTAGGCGAGGGGAGTGATATGCATTTCAGGGGGGGGGGGGAAGCACCTACATCTGCCTGGATTTGATTGGTTGCATTATGGCTGCCACTATCCATGCTTGCGATGCCGGCGACGCGACAAACGTTCATCATTACACATCACTGCGCTTGTGCGAAGCAGCAGCCAATAGAAAGTAGGCGTATGTTACCTCGTCGCCCCTCCCGCAAGGAGATCACCCCCCGCAACTACTCCTACGTCCCTATATTCCTATGTCCATGATCGCGACACATCGCCGGCAACGTCGCGCCATTGCACCGCGCGTCTGGCAACGTCGTGCCCGCCTTACCGTGAGCCTACTACAACTCCAAGCAAATAATGAGCTTATTTGACAGTACGTATGCGTGTGAGCAACTATTCTCGAGAATGAAAATTTTAAAAAATGATCATAGTAATCGACTCGATGACGCACGATTAAATATTGTCTTAGAGTAGCAGTTTCAAATATCGCACCTAATATTGTCAAGCTCGTTCGTGAAAAACATATATGGGCGATGTTCAGGTGGACCACAGGTCTGCGGCTGGCGGGCCAAATGCGGCCCGCGGGCCGCGGGTTGCTCATCACTGCGTTAGGTTGTGCTTGTACATGCGGAAATTCAATAAATTCTTCGTCAATTGTACCGTCTTGTTTGTTTAAAAAAGGATATAACTTCTCAAGATACTCAGTTTGGTGCAAAATCTGTATGTGATCCTGATTTTCAGGAACTGGTTGAATGGTATCAGGCATTTGAACTCTCCACGTCTCGCGTGGTTTATAATTAGAGTTAGCTTCTAATAATTTGTGAAAATATTCGATATGGTCATCTGTTAACCATTCGCCTCTATTGATAATTTGCATACTATTTAAACTGAGTGGTAAGAGTCTTTTAACTACAGACATGATGAATTATACTTTTATCTAATACACTATTCTATTGTAAATAATAATAATAATAATAATAATAATAATAATAATATAAGATACACTTTGTGATAACTAGTGTATTATTATTCCCATTAATTCAGCGCCTAAGCAGCAGAGAATTTCGGCGCATAAGCAGCCGATAGTTTCGGCGCATAAGCAGCCGAGAGTTGCGGCGCATAAGCAGCCGAGAGTTTTGGCGCATAAGCAGCCGAGACTATTAGAATAAAAGAGAGAGGAAGAAAGACAGGAACAGGAAAAGTGAAAGAGAAACAAAGAGGGGTTAGAAAGTATGATGATAAAGTAATAAATAGAATATCCCACGATGGTTTATAAAAAATAAATGTCCACGATCTGAAAATAAGAATTTATGCATATATTAACTTGATTAATTATTAGTGTTCAGAAAAATCTGCAGTCTAACGCCATCTATTAGACCCACCGATAATTAGGCAATAGCAACGGCGCGCTGACTCGTGTGGAGCGTCGATAATGGTCCCTTCCATCGCCTTACAACCGATGGAAGGGGGACTCTCTTTCCTCCAGGAAGGGCCGACTTACTGGATCTTTCGCTACACATGTGACGCGTGGATGCTGCCGCCCTTCCATCGATCGGCGATCGATGGAGGGGGGAGAGCACGCGGATTCCAGGAAATCGCCAGCGATTTCCTCGATCTACTAATTGACGAGCCGTCTAAGAGGTATCACCGGAATAATCGCTTGCTTGCTTGCCGCGTTTTGCTTGAACGCTTTGCTTTGTAACGGGAATCGGGCCGATTCCACGTGCTACGCGCTTTATTCTATCGCTTCACTCTGTACCTGGATTCGAGCCGAATCCACGTGTTTAACCTAAACTCGCTAACCGTGCCGGAAAGCCAGTACAGCTGCTACTAAATGAGAAATCATTGCGTTAAGAATTGTGCTCCACAAACTTTATTGTAAATTACTGTAAATAGACTTATTGTAATATTAAACTAGTGACATAAAGCAAGAGACCCTCTCGCGAGTTCCCAGTTCCAGCGACGTGTGCGGTTCCGATATTTTGCTAACAATTAGACAATTTCAAATGGATGAATCCAGTCTTACCAAAAATTTATCTGATGAACAGATCAATCTCGATTAAACGATATATATTTTAAATAAATAAATATCCACGATCTGAAAATAATAATTTAGATTCCATCGACAATTTCTCCCACCTCGCATGCACACTACGCCGGAGCTGCGGCGTCTCTAGACAAGCGCGACAGCAAGCACGGCGGCAAGACAGCTTTATGAACTTCCTACTAAAACTAAGCAGTGCAGAATTTCATTGGGGGCGGAGGGGGCGGGGCAGAAGGGGGAGGGGGTCAGGAGGGGGGGGGGGGGGAATTAACGAAATGTATTATGATTTATATTACTTAATTAAAAATTTTATTTGAAGAATCTTTGTTTCATTTAATTCATTCCTTGTTTCTTTATATTAATTATTAATATTACATTATTTATATTTATATTTATATTAATTAAAGTTACAGTATAATTTAGAAATCAATTACACACTTCACTTTGTAATCGCTGATTGCTCTTTCAGCTGTTGAAATAATTCTCTTCATGTGCATCTTCAACTGAAATAAGACACATTTACTAATTAGGACTCATTTACTAATTATTTATAAATTATCATAGGATTGCGTATGCAAAACCATACCTGCAAATTTGTGTAGTCTGACGTAGATCACTGCATCATCTTCTGCTTCAATTATCCGTAAATATAAAAAATCCACGGTTTAGTTATTTTAGTTTTACAACTTAACGTAGAACTTAAACTTATTTCTATACTGTGGATTTTAATTAGTAAAGTATTACGAATAAAAGGATTGAAAAGTATCAAGGAAGATGCCTTTTCGGCGTACTTTCTTCACTAATGTGAAATGTGACCTGCTCTACCTTGCAAGCAGTCCGCTATAATTTTCTTAATTCTTCATGCTACGCTAATTTGACAAATTTTGTCTATTTACCTTATTTGACAAATTTCCAGAAACTTGTGCGAAACAAGATGCTTCTCAGTCTATATCAGGTACAGATATCTAACCCAGACCTTCTCCGGACAACTTCCAAGCCCGTGCGTCCTCTTCATTTCTATAAGCTTTACATAAAAACCCTAAATTAAAAATAATTTGCTGGTATAAAAACAAATCCCCATAAAAAATCTATTACAAAATTTTGGCGCCTTACCTTGTTAATTGAGATAGGTAATAATTCAGTGTCTTATGTGGTGTAAAAATTCGTGACATTTCAGAAAATTTTGACAACTTTCCTTATTTGACACTTGGTAGGTTATAAAGCGATGACACTTGGTAGGTTATAAAATTCAATAGTATACATAGGTATATATGTACAATGACGGACGACGATCCCTGCCGAATGATCCCGAGAGTCGACGAACTAAACATATACTAGTTTCTTTTGGCTGAAGGTGTGCGTGTAACGCGTATATACGTATTATGTTTGACGAAATTTGGTTGGAGAAGAAGAATCAGAATCAGAAGAAGAAGAAGAAAAAATTACCGTTTCCGACTGATCCATGAGACGATATTATGATATCTCTGTCATGCGTGGACAGATTTTATTGAAATTTGGTCTTATTCGAAAGCTTATATGCGGTTTACATAAGAAAAATGCCTTTAAATTTAGAAAATATTGCATGCGTGATGAGATATTAATGAAATAAGTTTCAGGTTAGGTTGGATTAGCCGGGCGACAAGTAAATGATAGCGGTAGCGACAGTCGACATATACAGGGTGTCTTTCCTATACTTGGTGTCGAGACGCTGCCGCGTCTCTAGATCTATTTTATTGGCGATCCCTATTCTTTTCTTTCTTTGTTTATTTATACATCCCCAGATTTTATTTTCTCCCTTTAATTGCATTATCTCATTTTCTGTATTTTCTTGTAATTCCCTTCTCCTTTCTTCGCACACTGCTCTGTACTCCCTTCTTTTCTTCTGGTAGTCTTCTTTGTCTCCTTTGTCCCTTCTCCATTTCCTCAGTGCTTTCCTGGCTTCTCTTTTCTTTTTTGTACAATTCGAATTCCACCACTTAAAGCTGCCCAATTTCCATGTTTTTATTTTTACTTCTTCTTTCCGTACTGCATTATTTATTTTTCCTACCATTTATTCTACCATTTCATTCACCTCCGTCCTATTAAAGTTTATTTTGTTTAATTCCATTTGGAACTCTCTCTTTCCTTCCTCTGTCCAGACTCTTCTCTCTCTCTCCACCTCCCCTCCTGATTTCCTTCTCGTTCTCTCCTTTTATTTCCCTTATATAGTTCTGCTATCAGCGGCATATGGTCTGACTCAACTCTTTCTTCCACTGTGAATTTCTTGATATCTTCTTTCGTCTCGACATTTGTTATTACATAATCTATTACCTTGCTGCCTCTCGGTCTCGTGTATGTATACTCTCCTTTATCGTCTCCCTCCACATTCCCGTTCAGAATATTCCATCCTCTTTCCTCCACCATCTCTAATAACAACTTTCCCTCTGTGTTTTTAACTTTATCTTTTGATCTCCTTACGTCATGCTTTTCTTCTATTCTAAAATCGCCCCCTTCCTGTCGAATTCTCGCATTGAAATCTCCTCCGATTATCAGTTTCTCCACCTCCCTCTCCTCTATTATCTGGTCTAGCTCTTCTTTCGTCTCCTTCATATCTCTGCTGTACACTGTTATTACTCTCCATTTTTCATTTTGTATCCTGATTCTTCTCTCTTCAATATGTTCCGTTCCTGCGTTCGATTCCGCCTCTTCTATTATGCCCTTTCTTATACCTGTGATAATTCCGCCTATCGCTCTCCCTTTTTTTCTCTCTCTGGTGACATATTTACATTTCCATGAGAATTCTTGTGGCAATTTATCTTTCAATCCTTCCCATTGTTTCTCTTCAATCCACGTTTCTACTAATCCTATTACATCGAGTTCTTTTAAGAAATCCCAAAACTGTTTGTCTTTGCTGAATAATTCTGCTACATTCCAGTATCCTATTTTAAGTGTATCTATTTCTCTGTGACTGCTTATTTTTCCTTTCCCAAATCTGTGTACCCCCTCTTCCCGCATATCTGCATCCACGGGCGCGCGGGAAATGGATGTTGGTACTGCCTTTTGTCGTGCTTTCGTTGTCCTTGTAAGCTCTGAGATCCTCCAATAATTTAGAGGTTCACAAAACTTTGCCGACTCCAAAAATTTACCACTTGTCTTTAATATTTTTTTGTATCTCCCTTTCCTTTTTCGTCAGGTCATTGTCAATAAACAGCCTCTTATCTTTCAATGTACTCTTCTTTAGCATTACTGCTCTTTTCTGTTGCCAGCTTTTTAACTTCGCTATCAGTAGCCCTCATTTCTCTCCCATTCCTACCCAGTAGGGACCTCTTTCTTCTAATTCACGTAACTTTTCATTGAAGTAATAGCCGAATATCACAATCTGAATTTTCGATGTCTTCATATGTGACTGTATTTTGCATTACATATCGAATGGAGGTCCTGAGAATTTCATGAACGTCGCCATCTATATCAATATGTTTCGATATTATCGTTGAAAAAACCAGATGCAGCAATGTATGAGCTCTAACAGCTCTTGCACAAGCGTGTCCATTTAGCATTTTTTCGACAGAATTAGGTGCATAAACAACGCTAATAACTTCTTTGAGACCACTACCTTTCATTACATAGCCAATTGATCCAAGATAGGACATGAGCAAATGAAAACCGCCGAGTCTCACTACAATTTCTGATAATTCTGATGCATCTGGTGATGCTGCTACAATTTCTCGTGCTTTCATATACATAGAGGGGTTGGTCAAAAGTCACAATACATGTATTATGGCCATACCGTTTTCCATTGTCGAGGGCACATTTTATAGTTGTGTAAATAGTGTTATAATTACTTGCAGGCTGATGAATAATTGGTGAAAACAATATTCGAGATGTGAAGAAATTCTGATCATTTGTTTGTCAAACACTCTATATATCCGTTCCAACCTGGTACTCCTGGTATATTACAGCCATAAAATATCAGTTTTACGGAGCATAGAGACTGTAGTTACACTATCGCAATTGACATTTTCTACTTCAATTTTGTTGAATCCTGATACACCATCATTTTCATAAACATGAATTGGCAGGAAGGCTATTGCAGCGATGTCCTTTGCACGTGGCATGGTCGTCCATCTTGGTATCGGTTCTTCTCCTACGATCGCACTTGCTGGAGTTATTAATTGTATTAGTCCCATGATATGAACTGTATTATGACCGTCAATGGTATAAACATTTATATCTGCATTATTAGCAACAAATTTTAGAAGAGTTCCTGTGTGAGGTGGTAAAATTTTAGGCTGGGGATGGCGAACTGCTGCGACCTCATACAGCACTGTGTTTTTATATAATGCAGATACACCTAAGCTTGATAAAATATCTAAAATGCGTTTTGATCCAAATCTCCTGTGGAGAAATATTGACAAACCTAGTTGTAATCGAGATATAAATAATATTGGGCGGACAACTGCCATAATAGCATGGCTTACAGCGGTGCATTTTAATTTTAGGTGATGCAAATTCCCACTTTTATTTTTCAATATTATTTCTTGCAGCAAATGAGTTGAGCTATTCGGAATCTCATTGTCAATATTATCAAACATTTGATTTGTAGGAGGATAATAGTCATTATTAATGGGTACCGATCGAATATCTTCCCGAATAATGGCTGCAGCTGCTTCTAAAAATCTGAGACGCTCATCTGTTTCATTTGCTTTCTTATTTTCATACCATGCTTTGTTTAAAATGTCATGCTGAGCATCTGTAAAACAAATAATGCTTGAACTTTTACTTTTCGTTCTAATTATTATTCTGTTTCCATATCTCTGTAGAAGTTTCTTCTTTATAGTTTCATCATCAAGAATGAAATTTTTACAAACATTTTTTTAACTCCATAAGAGTGAACTGCCAGTCATCATTACTTTCAATATAGGAAAATATGGTGCATTGCTAACAGAATATTGTGATTTTCTGGACGGCCAACCTTACCTCCCATACAGCACACTCCGTTGCAGAAAGGTTGCAGAAAGGTTGCAGTTAGGTTGCGATGCAATGTTGCACAGGGGCGGACATAGGAAGATTTCTGCAACATTTCAGCAATGTTGCGGTGCAATATAACTCCTGCAATGTTTCGGCAATGGTCACGCAACGTTTCTGAGATTTTACAGCAATTGTCTCGCAACGTTTCGGAGATTTTATAGCAATTGTCCCGCAACGTTTCTGACATTTTACAGCATTTGTCTCGCAACGTTTCCGAGATTTTATAGCAATTGTCCCGCAACGTTTCAGAGATTTTACTAACTAATAATTTCTGTTATAATATCGATTTAGTATATCGTCGGTGATAGTGCAAAACCGCGTATGAGCAGTTTGTAAATACCGCGGATCTGCAAAAGTAGCAAAACTGAGATTTCGCGCCCACGGTTGCCAAGCGCTGTTTCGCTTTTTTTAAAAATCACACCATTGATGTTAGTATTTATTACAAGGAGTGCTAAAACTGTTCCAAAAAAGTTCAGTCAAAGAAATCCCTTAAAATGGCTAAAATATTAAGTTTTCTCTTCCTCCTGTAAAATCGGTAGAATGCAGATCCGCGGTATTTACAAATTGCTCATACGCGGTTTTGCACTATCACCGGCGATATAGATTTAGTATAATATCGTAGTATACCCACTATACCGTGCATATTAGGTTACGCTTTGTATAACCTAATATAATTTATGATAATTTAGTGCAATAAGTAGCAGAGGATGTAAGCTCAATTGATTGTATGCTTTATGTAAAGTATGGGACTTGTCCCGTTTATAACTGAAAGTATAAGATCACAAAAGCACGCGTTGACGTATTCCGTGCGATATAAGGTTGGCCTCATGTTCGCAGCGCGAACAAGACTACCCCCGGTGCTTCCTATTCCAACGGGTTTTCTTCCACTGAAAATCAGCAAATTTTCAATCGCAATATCTCGAAAACCGGCTGAAATAAAGGGTATATATTATAGGTTATTGAATTTGTCTTGAAACGCACTATCAAGTGATCTCTCAAAAAAATTCATTTAAAAAACCGAACTTGACCATCGTATCTCTTAAAAGAAAAATCGAAGAAAGAATTCGCCTGCCTCAATAAATTTGCCCCATCGAACAATGCAATTTCATATAAAACAATTTCTTTTATATCTCCAATACGTTAGGAAATATCCAGCTGTTTACTGTTCCCGCGGACATCCTGTATAATGAAATAAAATATAAAATACCCCCCCCCCCCCCCACCCCCCCAGAAACATGACTCATGTATGAAAGAAGCTAATTCCCTTTAATTCACGAAAAAAGTTCACATGCAAAGATTGTGAAATCAACGCTAATTCCAATTGTATTCTCAATTGTATTGTAATTGGGCGTTGTATAAAAAAAAAACTATGAAGTCGACTTAAAACAAAATGTTTCATATTCTCCGCATCTCTCTTACAGCGTATTCGGACGGTCGCAATGGTGCGCACTGCGTGCGAATTTTCGCCAATTGGAAGCGAAAAAGTTCGCGTTCAGTGCGCACTAGTGCAGGTTGCTGAATCTGCTATTAATCTATTACCGACTTTGATTCGTTTAAATTAATCTCGTAAATTGGCACATGGCACCAGTAAAGTAGATTCTGACTTATGCTTGGAACTGATTAAATAGTTGCCTTCTCCGACATATATTTTATATTTTAGTTCATTATCCAGGATGTCCGCGGGAACAGTACACACCTGGATATTTCCTAACGAATTCGAGATATAAAAGAAATTGTTTATATGAAATTGCATGGTTGGAGGGGGCAAATTTACTGGGGCAGACGATTTTTTTCTTTGATTATTATTTTACGAGATACGATGATCAATTTTTTTTTTTTAACGGAACTCTTCTTTTTTTAACAGATCACTTGATAGTGCGTTTCAAGACGATTTCAATAAGGTATAATGTATACACTTTATTTCCGCCGGTTTTGGAGATATTATGTTTTAAAATTTGCTAACGCCGCAAAGTTGCGAAAAAGTTGCGGCATAGTTGCGGCATACATGCGGCAAAGTTGCGGCAAAGTTGCAGCAAAGTTGCGGCAAAGTTGCGGAATAGTTGCGGCAAAGTTGCAGTGCATTATTGCAACGCAACTATGCAGCAACTATGCAGCAACAATTCTATGTCCGCCCCGTGCAATGTTGCACGGCAACGTCGCAGCAACCATACATCGACATTGCGCTGCAACTATGTAACATCGCAACCAAGTGCAAGGTTGCTGCAACCATCCTGCAACTTTGCCGCAACGAAGTGTGCTGTATGGGTGTGTATTACGCAATTGTTGGTTTGCTGCCCAAATTCACTGTAAGAGAGTGAAATTGACCCCTGAAAATACGTTTTTTTTTTTCGATTTTGTATTATATTATACCAAATGATAGTCCTAATTAAAAGAAGTCACTTTTTCCTGAACACTTTTTTCTATCTCCTACAGTTCTCGTGTAATGATACAAAAAGAAAATTCAGGGGTCAATTGTACCCTCTTGGAGTGAATTTGGGCAGCAAACGAAATAGCGTTGTACTCAGGAAGACTTCCCCTACATATTTACAAAGTTTCATATTTTTTTGAATTTCCGGGTTCTGGATCTTCCCTTGTCAAATGTATGGGGGTTGAAACTTGGTAACCCGACATACATGAAAATGGTTACTCCTACGAAAAAAACTCATAGTACCTTTTTTGTAGAGAATTTCCTAGGCTATAAATTGTATAATAACTATTTTGCCGCAAAACTGCTAGATAACGAGATATTTGCAAAAAACAGTTTTTTTTTCAACCCTCTATACAATTTTTAGCGGCGGTCGGATCGATGGGGACTTTTGACATATTGTTTTACAACGGCCAAATAAAAGCCCATACCAAAATTTAGCTTGGTAGGATTTATTCCGAAGGCGGATCCTAATTTCACTGGACTATATTGTAAACCGTCCGCAATAGTGCAGCGCGCGGCTCGCTTACCTGAATCGGGGCGCACCGCTGCCTTCGATGGCTGATTACGACGGTAATTTTAAAAAATTCCTCTTTAAAAGGTGTTTACTTTGTAGGTAGAATTACAAGGCATTTGGTAATATTTCTTCCAAGTTTTAGATTCCCAACCTTCGAGGAGAATTTTGCAAAATAATAATTTGTTTTGTAATTTACCATGTTACAAAAATGATTTTTCTGTTTGAAAAAATATTAATCAAACAGGCCAAACCTTCTAGATTCCCAAAAGTGGTAGGATAACTTCGGTGGTGATTTTAACGAAATTTATAAACTTTATTAAAAATGTAACATATGGTTCTTATGATATGTATGTATAAAGAAGATCAAAAAAACATTTTTTTCAGATTTTTTTAAACAAAAAATGGCGGCACAATAGCCTTACAGCCGATACGTATTTTCCATTTGAGTAATTCCACAGCGGAATTTATCACGTCCACATCTTTGACTTACGTTAGATGTACTACTCGCATCACAGAAGATATCTGCTCTGTATTAAGCAAAGATTGTACCCTATATTTTTGGTCACTCTACATGACTGAATTTTCCGATGTACCACTCTCCTTTCTTATACATGTATTTCGTAATAAAAATTGAAGAAGTAACGCTTATACAGCAACCGATTTAGAAGATATAAAATAATATTTTCGTATGTTATCGCGAGAGATAAAAATTGAAACATTGTAATAAATTTCGCTGTGAAATTTGTTATTTATGCTATTGTTAAAAATATATTGACATTTTATTACATTCCTATCTTCTGGTTTTTTCCACACTTGGACATACTTTTGAAATAACCACACGAAAAAATATATTTTCAATCATTTTCTTCTTATTTGTATATTAACAATAATTTAATTCTATTAACTACTTCTATTAAAATAATACATAAATAGTGTTTGAAATACAACAATGTCTCGGTAGATCAACGCAGTTTAGGACCGACAGTGTCACAGTAACAAATAACTGTAACAATCTGTTTTTAAAAATCCCGTCAGGAGAGAGACAAACAATGGAGGGACAGGAACAGCATACATATCTTCCCGACCTATTCAGCTAGGTGGAACCGAGCCGCTGCGAACCGCTCCGAACCGCTGCGACTCGTAATTCATGGAGAGGAGCAGCAACCTCTCCATAAATTAACTGGACCGTATTGCGACCGGTCAAGACTTTTGCTTGACCGAAAGTCTGAGAGAACTTCTCGAGTTTTGGTCGAGAGAAAACTCCTGACCGCTCACCGCTCTCCAGTTGGGTTGAGAGAACCGTACATGCCATATTAGTCGGTCTCTCTCTCTCTCTCTCTCTCTCTCTCTCTCTCTGTTTTCTAACATCTATGAATCACTGATTATTTCTTTTTTTTACCACACAAGCAATAGTGTTGGTATCGGGGCAGTATTGTTCAGTTCTTGGATTTTCGTCCTCTCAATTTATTTCGTAATCGTTAACGGTTTCCGCTCTGGCATCGTTTCGCCACACTTTCTTTTACCATCTACATGTTCTTGCCTTCTGTCTACTGTTTACCTCAGTCACCGGTCAACCGACTCGTGCGTCGCACGTTCCTAGCATTGAACGTGAGATTTGTTTACAAGCATGCGCAGTATTTTTCCTTTTTGTCTAACTTTCCTTGATAATGGTCATAATCATTGACCGAAACGTTAGAATTTGATAAAAATTTTCAAAATTGAAAAATAGCTTTAATTTAATAATTCAATAGACCGAACCAGTGCGCCGAAATCATCTCTTCTAATTATAAATACTATAGTCTTGCACACAAAATTAAACATGGAAACATTGTTAACAAACAGTTCACAACTTTATCACTGAACCCCAATTTCTCCGAATTTGCTTTCTGAATACACAGACAAGCACACAAGGCAAAAGTCTTCTTCATTTTCTTTTTCTTCTTTATTAATTGTTGATAATTTTCTCTTTTTTTATTTTTTCCTTTATTGGATAAAATAATTTGTTTTGCTTTGTTCTTCTTTCCAAATGTTCTGTGACAACTTGACTCAAACCGTTAAACAATCCCACCTCTCTACTCATGTATTAAAATGTTTAAAAAATGCAAAAAAATCAAGTTTAGACAAGTATATTCGAAAAACACTTATTGTATGTTGATGTATGAAATGTTATCTCTTCACCTACGTATCTCAGAAGTTAAAGAATATAGGAGTAATTCCCAAACCATTATTTTGTTTCTTAACTTTTGTCGATGAGTGTATAACACAAAAGTATTTCCTCGTGTAGCCCTTTCAACCAAGTGACAAGCATATTTGGTATTACTATTACACAGATATAACCACTTTCATTCAAATTACAAACCGCAGAAAATCGAATATGGCGGCTAGCAAGGCATCCACCCATCTACCCAACAGAGCACCTGTTCTCCTAATAAGTTTACAGTGGAGCTGATGTAAGTGATTCCCTGTAACGATGACAGAATCAATCGCCAACGTGTCCAGTAGCACCCGAATGCCGTTAAGTATCAGGATTTCAAGAGCAAAGAATCTGCAGGCACCGTGTCCAAGGGAGGAATAATCGCGGTGGAGTTGAGTGCTGTTTAGAAGGCATAGTTATCGACCAAGAGGATTCTCCCTGTACAAGTATACATATATACACAAGGGCAACCATACTGCACACGTCACACGTCACACATCCACGACTGCATCGTCACGGGTGAAAAGTCGAGAGTCAAGAAAGCCTGGCAAATCAGCCTTGCCCCATTGCCCGAGCGTGAAACTAAATACGAGTGACGATGGGAGGGAGCGACACGAGAAGATTCGTCGACGCCATTTGCATCCACTTGAAGCGTGTCTTGGGGTAGCCTAAGAAAGTCGAGGACAATGGAGCGGCTTCTCTATGTTACAGGGTAATATGAGGCTCGAGAAATTGCCGTTCGATAGACACGCGCCACGGCCAAGGCGAGCCACGAGCCACGACAATTCGTGGGGAACAAAAGAATCTTGGGGTGGTGTAACAGGGCAGCATGCTGGGCGTCACTTGTCACGATCGATTCGTCACATTCAGTGTTGCCAAGTGACATTACTGGGGAACTATATTCCACCAGGTTCGGCCAAGTTCGATATAATTCCTCGTCTTTCTTCATTCCACTCTATCCATTCAGTGTTAAGTCTACCATAAGCAGTCCCACCCTGAGTCGTCTTATAAATCGTAGAAACAAAAGTCGATGGAACACTAAATGGTCCAAATAGCAGGGGTCGTGTTGTATATTTTATCTGACTGTAGCTGTGGGAAGCGGGAGGTGAGAAAATCAATGTGACTGGTTAGTTTCGGGGAAATTCTAATTCCTTCGTTCCGCTTGAGTGGCTGCGCATAAAAGGAATGCGGTGACAGCGATCAGGATGTTATAACGACCAAGAATCTCGAGCTCCTCTCAAGTCCCGCCTGTTCCTCTTTATCTATCGTTGTCGTCGCGTTGCTCTGTTATTGCGCGTCTGGAGGATGGGGAATGGCATTCGCTGGGGCACAGGTAGCACCTGGTCATTCCACGCATTCGTCGGATGTCGTGGGTGACAAACGCGGAGGAACGAGAAAGGGTTGTGGGCGGCGACGGAACATTCATAGAAACTCTAGCCGGCATTCAGAATGTCGAAGAGGTCAATCAGCATTTGCTTCCCCTTTACGACTGTGCAACGTCGCTATATAATTCTGGCTGACTTCTGCTACCTCCTGCCGCGCATGCTGGGGCTGCCGCGCATCCAATTTCCAGAGGGACAGTTGTATGTATAATTGAGGGGCTCAGAAGCAGATACCATGTGTGCATAAATTTTCGATTCTTTGCGCTATTAATTCGTTTCTGCAATGTAGTGGAATTCCACCACCTTTCAATACCTATAAATAAGTTTTCACTGGGCTCTTCAATTGCTAGAATGCACTGACTGCGTTCTACCTCGAGGTTTAATCCTAGGACAACATCTGGGGGACTTACTGACTCCGCGGATCTTAATATTACTTGAGAATTATTCTGATTCCTTCGATTATTATTTATAATCCTTTTCACTTCAAGTGTAGGTACCCCTCACACACACAGATGTTTGAAATAGTGTTGAGTCATCCTTATACATATGTATACATAGGACTGGTAACAATGGAAGAATTTGTAATTTGTGATATGAAGAATAAGTTACTTGATTTGCAATCTCTTTATGTAGTCCAGTATTTTAGATTTAAAAAATTTATATTTGACACTTGCCATGTGAAGGAAAACGTATTTCTGGTCAAGTGACGGGAGAGTAAAATGGAGCGCAAAGGGTTCACTGGCTTGTAAGCTTATAAGATTTTATGTTAAAAATTATAAGAATGGTAAATGTAAATAGTAGATACTGTTTAGTCAGATGGAATCAGTTTATTTGGGTAACTAGTAATTAGCCATTTCAGTAAAATATGCTGTATTTTGTTACTTTTGGATAGTTTTGCAAAAATACTTTCCATTCAAAGATAAGGGATTCCGAGGGTTGAGTGCTTTTAAGGCGTGGTGGTTCGATCAATACGATACTGATTTATACATACAGTGCCTCGTGTAGGTACTAACATAAACCGAAAATATCAATAATTTTTATACAGTATAGTTGAGGGTATCAGGCTGATACTATCAGCGCAATAGTGGCGTAACCCCAAAACTTTAGTTTCGAGACAACGGCTAATGAAATTATTGACGTTTTAAAGACGTTGCTTAAAATTATTACTTTTATACAGGCCAGTATTTTGCGACGTAAATCAACAAAATGCTCAGTGCAAAAACACGTTTTTGTGCTGCGATTTTGTGTATGATTTTGTAGGGTTGCTCAGGACACTATCGAATTAAAATTTTGCTGTATAAGAAGTGGTTTAGTCAGAAATGTCAATGCACCCAAAATTGTGGGTTAGGTACGCCACTATTGCGCTCATAGCCTCAGTTACAAGCTAACAAAGCTATAAATAGAGGTGTGCGGGTATCCGAGACCCGAAAACTTTTAAATTGTGATTTTACAGTATAATCAGATGTAAGAATTTTTAATCAAGAAAATCGGCTGCCGAATCGCAAATCGGATCCCGTAATTTCGGGTACCCGCATACCCTTAGTGATAAGTGTTCGAAATGACAACCGGTTGTGTATATCTATGTATACAGTGATTACTTAATTCAATTAAAAATGGCTGACATTTTTTAAAATATATCTGGTGTAACGTATTCCCTTACGATTTTCAAGTAGGTATATTCGAGTAGATTGATGTGACGAAGGGGTGGAAATTCAGTGATCGAAGCCCCCAATTTGTAGGAGCATTATTTACGTATGTATGCATGGGCGTCCGCAGTAAGGAGGGGGAGTTGTTGGGTAATCAGTTCAGGGACAGCACAGCCCCTTCCACTGGTTTGCGAAAAAATGGCTTATTTTTAAGAACTAATCTTTATTAAGTTTATAGGTACTAAAAAACAGAATATTTTTAAATGTCAATTTTAAATGCTTAATTAAATTGGCGCTACAAAATGGGTTCAAACAAGTAACCAATTGTCGCTTGTCAACATGACTGTTTCTCAAAGTTCCGCCCCTCTCCCGCAAAAACGCTGCGGACGCCTTTGTATCTATGTACTTCTACAGGACATTGAGTTTGACCTGTGCCTTCAATAAATCTTAAGGGGGTAAACACGTTAACGTGACACGGGTAATGCAGCGCGCTGTAATACCGACAATCTGGCCCGAAACATGGGTTTAGTAGAATACGCTTTTCCTCCTTATATGAGCGAATTTTGGGCTGGACGAAGTCTCATTCGAAAAAGGAAGGTTCAGTGCAGCGCGCTCTGGTCATGGTTCGACGAGATTGTGTTGATATTTAATAATATGAGTGTTGAAAGTAGAGGACAAGTCGACAAAATACACCCGCATGAATCCAAGTAATTTTAGGTCACTAAAAGAGTTTTGTGACTCAAACGATGACCAGAGCGGGCTGCACCGAACCTTTCTCTTTCGAATGAGACCTCGCCCAGCTCAAAATCTGCTTATACAAGGACGAAAAACGTATCCAATAAACCCATGTTTCGAGCCAGATTGTCGGTATTACAGCGCGCTGCATTACCCGTGTCACGTGGCTCGTCTACCCCCTTAATATATGTAAAGCGTTTGAGTGTATTTTCACAAAAAATAAATTAAAAAAACTGTTTTTTTATAAAATCAGAATCTAAATTTCGAACGAAGCCAAGTCGTAAAGCTAGTCTGTTATAGAGATAAGATTCACATTGGAATTTGATTATTCCTTTCACGGCGTTTATATTGTTAGTAGGTAGGAATGTATATAAGTACTGTAGATGTTTCTGGCACCGTTTTTATAGAATTCTTTTCACTTTATTTTAACTTCTTTATGGATATTATGCAATTAAAATACGGTTTTTATCATCAGTGCCAAACTATTACCTATAAATTTATTTGAAGTAAGTTTTGTATTTAGGTACATGAAACAAAGGTATTTGTGTTTATATCTAGAAACTTCTGTAAATGACAAATTGTGCCATATGTATGATTAAATAGTGAAGCTTAAAATTTTTGTTAATAATTTTGTTAGAATATAATGTTTATTTATTAAAGAAAATAGAAAATACACAGTCGAACGTCAGTATAATAATAATAAGACTGTATGAACTTAAACTAAAGTAATAGAAAAAATACTGTGTTTAGCGCGATACAAGTTATCCGTTCGGAGGGTTTTTTCGGACTGAGAAGCGCAGCGGTCGAGAAGACCGTTTTCCCCTCTCTTGGGTCTCCTGTAGCGCAGGAAAGGAAACGCATAAATTACCGGGTCCTTAAAGTCCCTGACACTCTAACTCCAGGAACAGTCTATCGTTGTACATATTCCAACACCCTTCCTCAACGATAATTAGACTGTATTAAATTGCTGAACAATCAACCCGCATCGCTCTGCCATATTTTTTAACTTTATTTTTCCTAAAGGTTTTGTCAATAAATTGGCAGGCATTTGATCCGTTGGACAGTATTTGTAGTCCATAATCCCATTATCCTTTAAATCTTTAACATAATGGAACTTAGTGTCTATATGTTTTGCCCTGTGACTAAATTTCTTATTAGAGATAAGTTTGAGGCAACTTTGATTATCTTCAAAGATGATTGTTGGCTCTAAAATTGTTCCTTCGGAATCTTCAAGAAGACGGCGAATCCATATTCCTTCCTGCGCTGCTTCCGCAAGTGAAACATATTCTGCTCCCGTCGAAGAGAGTGCAACACATGCCTGTTTCCGGCAGCCCCAGCTTATTGAAGATCCATAATATTGAAATAAATAGCCACTAATTGACTTTCTGTTCTCCTTGTTTTGAGCCCAATCAGCGTCAGCGAAACCAACAAGTCCTTTTTGCCCATTTCGATGACCTAGCCTTAGTTCATAATCCTTCGTCCCTTTCAGGTACCGGGCGACCCTTTTTGCCTCTGTCCAATCCACTACTGTAGGTTGCTTATTCTGCTGACTTAATATTGTGACACTTGCAGCAACATCCGATCGAGTGTTTACTGCTAAATATAACAAAGCCCCAATTGATTGCTGATACTTTCCATTCTTCTCCATTGAAGGCTCCTGGTCCCTTATTTTTGCATATCCTTCATCTAAAGGTGTGCTGGAAATTTTTGCATCTTCTAAGCCAAATCTATTTAAAACCTTTTCGATGTATTTGGTTTGTTTAATGTAATAAAACTCGTCTTTATCTCGTCGAATTTCAATGCTTAGATAATGCTTTAAAATTCCTAAATCATTAAGGCAAAAATGCTCCTTCAAGAAATCAGCTGTTTCGTTAATTTCCTTTATATTTCCTCCAGCAATTAAAATGTCGTCAACATAAATGATAAGATAAATCATTTGTCCGTTATCATTTTTCATGTATAAACACGGATCAGCTTTGCTCTCTATGAATCCATACTTTTTAAGTAAATTATTGAGTTGATCATTCCATATCTTCGCTGCCTGTTTTAATCCGTAAATTCCTCGGTTTAATCTGCAAACATGATCCTCTTTACCTGGAATAACGTAGCCTTCGGGTTGCTTCATGTAAATGGTTTCCGAAATTTTTCCATTGAGAAAAGCAGTCTTCGCGTCGAAATGCTTTATAACCATCCCCTTTATACCTGCGTATGTAAGAAAGGTTCGAAAAGTTGTCTGCCGCACAACAGGCGCAAAAACTTCATCATAGTCGATCCCATACTTTTGAGAAAAACCTCGCGCAACGAGTCGAGCCTTATATCTCTCAGTATTTCCATCTGCACTACACTTAGTCTTAAAAACCCACTTACAGGTAACAAGATTTCTGTCTTTTGGTATTGGCACAATATCCCACGTACCGTTTTCATTTAGCGAATTAATTTCCTCGTCCATCGCTTTCTTCCACTTGTTTTTGTTAAAACTTGATAGTGCTTCCTTAACACTTCGCGGTTCACTTTCTTAATTTTTAATTAAATTTAAATTAGCCATATACCTGTCCGGTGGTACTCCTCTATTCGATCTTTCAGATCGTCTGCACCTTGTTTGTTTTACCACTTCACTTTGCAAATGTTCAACATTGTCACTGTCTGTTTCACCTGTCGAATGAAAATCATCCACACTTGATTCATCTTCCAATGATGATTCATCTTCATGATGATCCTCTCGTGCAGTTCCATGGTCCTCTTCATGATGAGTCTCCGTATTTGAAAAAATTATTTCGTCGTGCGTTTCGTGATCCTTTTTCTTTTCTTGAATTTTGTCGAGAAATATTACATCTCGGCTTATCTTGATCACGTTTGTCTGTTTATTTAATAGACGAAACGCCTTCGATTCCTCTGAATAACCGGTGAAAATTAGTTTCTCAGCCTGGTCATCTAATTTTCTCCTGTGTTCCTTATGAATATGCGCATAGGCTTCACATCCAAATACGTGTAGATTCTTCACACCTGGCTTTCTTGAAAACCATAACTCATATGGGGTTTTGTCTGTTGCTTTTGTTGGTAACCTATTTTGTAAATAGTTTGCTGTATTTACTGCTTCACCCCAGTATTTATTTTCCAAATTTGCATCTAACAGCATACATCTAGCCATTTCTAGCAACGACCTATTCTTCCGCTCTGCAACACCGTTTTGTTGCGGAGAATATGCAGCTGTGTACTGGACTTGTATGCCTTCCTTTTTCAAATGTTCCTGAAGATCATTGTTAACATACTCCCTTCCTTGAGCAGATCTTATCCTTTTTGGTTTCTTTTGAAATTGTGTTTTCACTAATTCCACAAATTCTTTAATGAATGTTGCTGGTTCACTTTTATGACTGATAAGACATATCTTAGAATACCTTGAGAAATCATCAATGATCGTTAAAATGTACCGCTTATTTCCCGGCGTTAACGTCTGCATAGGTCCGCAAACGTCCGTATGAATTAAATCTAATGTAATAATATCTCTAACGATATAAGAAGAATTTTTAGAAAAGCCGGAATTCACACTATTTTCAATTTACCGTTTTACACGAAACAATTGCTCCCTTTAATTAAAGACAAAATACCTCTTTCAAAACACTCCAACATCGTATATTCAATTCCTTGCATGGGTTGTAATCAGGTTTATATTGGACAAACTTCTAGACTTTTACAAAGACGAATATACGAACATAAAAGAAATATTTTTTCATCTCCCCTACAACATACTGCTTTAACCAAACATTCGCTAGAGTTTGATCATAGGTTTGACTTTGACAATGTTAAGATTGTTGATAAAGAAACTAATTTAAATCAGAGAATTCTTTTGGAGACAATTCACATGATTAAACAGCCTAGCGTAAATCTTAGGTATGAAACACCTAAAATACAGGAATATTACGCAACATTACTAAAGAAGTAATGTCTTATGATGTTTTTGCTCCATGGAATTACATATGATCTAACTAATTCCTACATATCAGTTTATTGGTATGTAATTGTTTGTTTGCTCGTTAACACCTTTAGGAGTGTATATAACACACCATATGAGCAAGAATGTTTGGTTACTGTAGACAGTATATCCTTTAATTTTGAATTTCGAGGGTTTTAGATATGTTTATAACTGTCAACGGCATTCACCCTTTTTCACCTTCTAAAAGCAGATGTTTTGTTCACGGTTTACCTTAGTCTTATTCCAACCGACTCGCGAGTCACACGTTGTGCCAGAGCACAGTGACTTATTTTCAATAGCATACGCAGTATTTTATATATGTTTTTAACTTTCCTTGAAGATGATCTAAACCAAGATCGAAACGTCGGAAACTAATATATATAATTAATTAATTGCAAAATAGCTTTGATGTATTATTTTAATTTATTAAAATAATACTTGTTTCAATCTGACCGATCCAGTGCGCCGATACCATTGTAGTTAAGTTTTACTGTCGAAATTTAGTTTATTTAAAATTCTTCAGTAAGAAAAAGTTACTCTAGGGTATCGAAAAGTTATTTTGTCCACTATCCATGTCTATTGCGTATCTATACTGCTAGGACATTGATGTGTGCATTCCAAATGTCATTGTTTATCATATGTATATCTAAAATTGGTGTTAACATTCATTATATGTTTTGAAATTCAACACAATTTGTATGTGTTACATTTGCTCCCCTGTTACTACCGCCCCGGTCCACCCTACATATTTTCGCTTTTTCAGGTTTTAAAAATGTGGCTAAAATAATAAGGTACAGAATTTTTAATAATTGTGAACAATAATAGTAGTAATAAAATGTAAATTTATCTAAGTGTAAGTCTTTTTTGAAGTTTAGTTTCTGTCTTATGGACTTGAGAATAAAAATAATTATCATTGGAAACCGTGTTTCCTTAGCCTACTACATATTATTTAGTGTGCAAAGTGTGCAACCTCTAAATATTACTCAATCTTCCTAAAATTTGTCAGATATTCTTTTTTATATTAATAGGAATCAGGACATGCGCAAAGTAAAATAAAAATATAATATTTAAATTTTAACCCTATAATATGAAACACCCTAGTATACCTGTATGTATAGCTAGTGCCGTTGTCCCCCTCCCCCCCCCCCCCCCCAGCAGACAAAGGGAAGACGCTACTACCACCTATCAACCTATGCAACCCTAGGAATTTCCTCGACTTCTCTTTGTTCCCGGGAATATCGTTATAACCTCATTATAACTTTACACAGTTCAATCGACCCACCTTAATGGTCTGTACACAACTCCAAAGCTTAAAGCCCCTCAACTTTAATACCCTTGAAGAAAAACCAATACCTAGTGCTTACAAGCCTGGACGCAAAGTCGCAACCTCCTCCACATTCTGACGTCCCGAAAACCAATAAACCCATTCAACCCATACACAACTACAAACTGTTACGAATTATAACAGTTAAATATCTGTTTATATAATTGTTTATTAATAAAATGGTGTCCCTTTTTTATGTCATGACATTTAAGTCATTTACAACTGGGTTAGGAACTTCGGTAGCACGAATAATTATGTTACACGAGTGAACTTGCTTGCTTGAGGCCAAAATGTGAACTGGCGCTCCGCGCCGAAAAACTCTTATTTAAAATGCTGAGTAGAGAGGTTTCACCCTAGACCCACGAATGGCCAAGATGAAGGACAGGCCCAAACATTCCCACGATCCAAAGTACAGTAAATCCCCGTTAGGTGCCCGACGAACGGAGCGGGGGGCGGGCTCTTAGTGGGTTGCCGACATGATTCTCTCTTTCGTACGCGACGGCAACTTCGTGTCTGACTCTTTCGTTTCCTCTCGTTCGTTGTCCAGTTCTCTCACTGTCGTCCGCAGGCTTCCAAGAAATGGTGGGGATAGTCGCCGGGCTGTCAACAGGAGGTAAAAACGGGCTCATAACGGGGATTTAGTGTACATCGCTGACGAAGTCCAGACATTGGCATCGGCGGAAAGACATTGCAGCGTAGGTCTTGAAAATCCGTGGGCGTCACGATTTCGAGGACCGCTCTTGTGCCCAAGGGTTACTGCCTAGTCCAGGCCTGCCCCATCGGGTGCAAATACCTCCTGAATTTCTGGGACCCGGGCAACAGCCGAGCGCGGGACTGGTTACGTTGCTAACCACAGCATGGGTTGCGGGAGAACTGCATGAGTGTGCGGCTGTCCATGTAGGCTCGTACCACGAGTCTATTGCTTGGATCCGAAGACCTCTTCTACATGGACGCACACTCATGCAGTTCTCTCACAAATTTCGCAACGGGTAGCAATGGAACAGTCCCGCGCTCGGCTGTTACCCGGGTCCCAGAAATTCAGGAGGTATTTGCACCCGATGGGGCAGGCCTGGTCTAGGGGCTGCTTACGGTCAATATTATTGTGCTATATATTAAGAAGTATTATCCACCAAGTCCACCATCAATACGCATCGGGGAGAGACACAAGAAGAAAAGGGGTAGTCCGCTGACTGCGCGTAGTTCCGCCTGCGGCGTCCTCCCTTCAAATTAAAGACGGATCCCTTATCCCTCGCGTATAAACACGCGTTCGATTTTCAAAACAAGAGCACGCGTTGACGTATTCCGTGCGAGAGAAGGTGGGCCTCATGTTCGTGGCGCGAACAAGACCACCCCTGGTGCTTCCTGTTCTATCTAGTTTTCTACCAGTGATAATCAGTAAACTTGGAAACGCAATATCGCGAAAACCAGTTGAAATAAGGTGTATACATTATAGGTTATTGAATTTGTCTTGAAACGCACTATCAAGTGATCTCTAAAAAAATAGTTCCATTTAGAAAACCGGACTTGACCAACGTATCATTTAAAATAATAATCGAAGAAAAAATTCGTCTGCGCTAATTACTTAATTTATTAATTTGCCCCCTCGAACCATGCAATTGGATATAAACTATTTCATTATCTCCAATACGTTAGGAAATATCCAGCTGTTTACTGTTCCCGTGGACACCCTGTATAATGAAATAAAATATAAAATACATGTCAGAGAGGGCAACCATTTAAAGGGGTCATGCCGAGTTGGCACGCGTGATTTTCGGGAATTTTTTGTGAAAAAGGTAATGTATGTTTTTTACAACTATGTGCTTTTTTTAAAAGTACATATATTCAACAACTCTCAGTAATTTTGTTATAGAAAAATATTAAAAAATGAACGAATAACAGCCACTCTCCCGGAACCTATTTGTTTTGTGGTGGGCACGATTTCTCAGAGCCGAATCATCTGAAATCGAAAAGTGAAGAAGATTCTGTTAGTATATGTATATATAGAATCATCTTCACTTTTCGATTCTGTTCGTATATATAAAATCTTCTTCACTTTTCGATTATCAGATGATTCGACTCCGAGAACTCGTGCTCACCGCAAAAAAAATAGCTTCCGGGAGAGTGGCCATTATTCGTTAATTTTTTAATATTTTTCTATAACAAAATTACTGAGAGTTGCTGAATATATATATACTTTTAAAATAAGCAAATAGTTGTAAAAAATATACATTAGCTTTTCCACAAAAAATTCCCGAAAATCACGCCTGCCAACTAGGCATAACCCCTTAATGAGCTACGCTACGATCTTAATTAATAGGTCTATCTCACGTCACCTTTCCCCCCACGCGATTCACACAATATATTGTTCAATGTTCCAATATGATCCACAGACGGTCAATATTATTGTGCAATATTCAATATTGCATAATAAATATCAGAACCGTTTTGATTCACGCAATATATTGTGCAATCTTCCAATATGATCCACAGACGTTCAATATTATTGTGCAATATGAATATTGCAATATATTGCACAATATATTAAGTGTCTATACTTGAGCTCATTTTAGAAGGAACCCACTGGCAGACAAGTTCAGACCTGTTCTGCGCATGTTGGCGCTCATTGGTGCCAAAACATGCTAATATTGGCTATACCCCAAACAAACGCTCCCTCGGAGCCAATGAGCTCATTCTACATGCGCGAAATAAGTTCTTTCTAAAATGAGCTCGAGTATAGTGGCCGATTCTCTTCTTCATTCACGCAATATATTGTACAACCTTTCAATATTATTGCGCAACTTTTCAATTTTATTGTGCAACCTTTCAATATGATCCACATACGGTCAATAATATTGCGCAATATTGAATATTGCGCAATAATATTGAACGTCTACAGACCACTTTATTAATTGTTTGCTGAAATGCCCGGCCAACACTCGGGACTACATCTGGATTTTCTCACTAAAACTTTCCCTGACCTGGCCATTCGTTACGCACGTAACAAAACATTTAAAATCACAATACACACTTACCCACCCCCGCCAAATAATCTAAACAATCCCAACAAAACACTCTGCAAACCATTCAAACAACCCCCTTTCATCAATTAGATTATCGACGCACACCAAGCAATCACAAAGTAACATCATTATTATTTATTCAAAATAAACAACTGGATAATTAATTTGCATTATTGATATTGATCATTTCATCTGTTTCTGTGGTTTCCTTTGGCAGTAACGCACCCAGAGGAGAGATCAAAGAGCCCTGGCACCCCCCAAATAAACGGGAAAAAAAGGAGATTAACGTAGCCACGACTGAAGTAGGGTAAACGATACAGTAGTTGACCACCTAAGAGCTTCAGTTTAGGTAAACGCTATGGAATAAATAACTCGAATTTTATAAATGAAGTTTTGTTATGCCAGGCGGAAAAAGAAGTATCGAAGATGATTATAACACGAAAGAAACTTTGAGAAATCAGTAGTTTCAATATTGTGCTATTATAAAGAAATATAACTCAAAATTATAGTTACTAAGCGGTAGTGGCATAATTGTTGACCAGTCCAGGTACAGTTGTTGACCACTTGCTGAATATAAATGAAAATCAAGGAAGTAAAAAAATCACGCCAAGTACATGAAATAAAAAAAAACACAAAAAGTAGAAGATAATAATAATTACAAAGTAAAAAAAAATGTGAAATCAAAGCGAGCTGCAAGTACATAAAGGCGACACTGTGTAACACAACAAAAGACAAAAAATAAAATGTCCGCGGCCTGGAAGTCAAATACTTGGCGTGGCCAGGCAAGGTCAAGGTGTCGTTGAATAAGAATTATTTAAAAACGCAATATAATGAAAATGTACTCATATTGTCTGAGTTTTAAATGGACAAATTATCTGAAAGCCTGCGAGGGGGAAGGTATGGGTATTGATGATCTCAGAATACCTTGTCTGGCCACGCCAAGTATTTGACTTCCAGGCCGCGGATATTTTTTTTTTGTCTTTTATTGTGTTACACAGTGTCGCCTTTATGTACTTGCAGTTCGCTTTGATTTCACATCTTTTTTTACTTTGTAATTATTATTATCTTCTACTTTGTATGGTTTTTTTTTCATGTAATTGGCGTAATGTTTTTACTGCCTTGAAGTTTTTTATGAGGATCTCACTTCTTTTTACAAAGATAGGGAATGACTCCAGATAATTTTTAAAATATTATATGATTATCTTCTATTTTTTGTGATTTATTTGATAATACTCTTTTCCGTCCTCGACATTTTCATGTACTTGGCGTATTTTTTTTACTTTTTTGAAATTTTTCAAAGAGGTTACAGATCAAACAATTTTATTCATTACTGCTTCAATATTGTGTCGAAATCGACTATAAATTTCTTTCATTCAAAGTAACGAATGAAAATTATCTTTTTCTCTATTTCACTTCGCTTCTTCGTCTTCACCCCTTTACTCTACGTAGGTATATGTATAAAATACTTCCGCTGTCACCTTACCTTACCTCAGAGTTACTTTATCACTTACAATCAGGAACTAATGGATCAATTTCGATGCAGTTTTTTTAACGTGCAACACAATAATGAAGGGTCGGATGCAATAAGGGGACTAGCGCTCAAAAATACGAAAAATTATTGTCCAAACGCTAAAAAGGATTGGAAAATTAAATGTCAATCTGTATTTTAAAAAATATAGTGTTGTAAAGCTCGTCGCAACACACATTTTTTCTATTTACAATTTGTTTATCCCATCATTAATATTCGAGCTAAAATGTATAAAAAAATATTTCTCATCGTCCAAAGTCAATATTTCTTTAAACATAAATTGCAATAACTTGAGGAAACATCCACGGATCGTTATGAGACTAAAAATGTAATTTCACAAAACTCTAGCGAAGCCGCAAAGTGTATGTTAAAAATGCTTATGTTAAAAAATGTAATAATATTTAATTAAAAAGTAATACTGGTTTGTGGTTATATGCTGATTGCATATCGATTGAATTGATTTGATTTGAGGTAACAGGCTGATTTCAAGTCGTTTGAATTAATGGTTCTGGGTTATATTTATGATATACAAACAGGATGCAATTCAAATTTGGCCAACGTACCTTGTGTTTGAGACTGCATTTTGGTTGCAATTCAATGGTACAGCGATATATATTTGTAAAAACACGTGGCATCTAAAATTTTGACAACCTACCTTATTTGACACTCGTCAGGTTATAACCTGACTGTAAGCTGTCAATATTTGGAGTAGATTGCATAGTGAATATAGCGATTGACGAACGAAACATGTATTAGTTCGATTTTATACAAAGACGGACGACGATCCCTGCCGAATAATCCCGAGAGTCGACGAACGAAGAACGAAACATGTGTTGGCTGAAGGTGTGTGTGTAACGCGTATATACGTATTATGTCGACGAAAAATTTCTTGAACAAGAAGAATCAGAAGAAAAATCTTACCGTTTCCGACTGATCCATGAGACGATATTACGATATCTCTGTCATACGTGGACAGATTTTATTGAAATTGGTCCTATTCGAAAACTTATATGCGGTTTACATAAGAAAAAAGCCTTTAAATTTAGGAAATATTGCAGGCGTGATGAGATATTAATGAAATAAGTTTCAGGTTAGGTTGGATTAGCCATATTTACACGGCAGCGACAGGTATATACAAGGTGTCTTTTCTTTCATGTACTTGGCGTCGAGATGCTACCGCGTCTCTAGATTGCATATTTTTTACTTTAAAGTCACTTTTATTATTAAAATCATCTGTCAACATATTAAAATCAAAGACATAATGTCTTGGGGCAGGCTGAGTTCCATGTGCACCCTTTACGACGTACCTATGTCGTGCACTTCGCCGCGATCACATTAGCTTCTCATTCGTTTTTTTTTTTTGGCATCTTCGATTTCTCTCGCATCTGCTCTTTCTTTTCTTCTACTTCTTCTACTTCGCCTTTTTCTCTTTGCATTTCTTTGCTTCTTTCTTTTTCTTCCTTTGCCTTTTCCTTTTCTGTTTTTCTTTCGTCAGGCACCTTTGATCTCCGAATTATAGTACCGACCTCCGGATCAATGAAAAATCAGAAGTCATCGGAGGTGCATATCCGAAATCATATAAAAGCTGGGCATATTACCCCGTGCCACCAAAGATCTAAATCAATTTTCTGTAACTGTATTACTGTGCATTCGTCGAACCAGTTATCGAACACCCCCCAAAACACAACATAATCACGTTCGACACAACTGGACATATGAAGAATGTTAACATTGGACCCTTGTCACTTATTATGATCAATGGCATTCACGGCAAACAAAATTGAACAATGATTATACTGTCATTAAAGAAGTCGTCGCTCTAAAGGTGCCAGCTATGCGGTTACATTCTTTCAGAGTTGAAATTACACGTTTTCCTTTCCGAAGATATCACGGCGGAACGCTTGTACTGAAATCAACGATTGTTGGTTGAAACGAAAGGTAGGACTGTCTTTTCTGATCAACGTGCATCATTGATGCGGAAACGCGCAGGTTCATTAGACTATGGTGGTAGAAATTTGAAGTGGTTAACTTCTGTACCCTGGTTAATAACTGTATCGTTTACCCCAGGCATGGAACTAAAGTGAACGCAGCGGCCGTTTTTCGGAGGCAACGCCTCCTTTCTCCCGCCGCGCGTCTTGGCCCCCGCGGCGGGCCTAGGAGCTTCGAGCGCCTCAGACCCGTACCATATGAACCGCGCGTGGCGCATTGGGGCGACACCCGTATCAATAGATTTCCGCATCACCCATGGGGTACTATTATCGATGCGTTTTTTTTTGTCAGTGGTATCCCCTGTAGGCCTACTCCACTGTGTCACGCGATAAAAATGGATAGGAAAAACGCGTTTTACTATCAAAATTTTAAATACGTTTGGGAAAACTTAATTTTCGCGCACGTTTAGACGTGCTGGGCATATCTAAAATATCAACGGGGAGGCTGGTCGACGTTGTACGTATTAAAGTTGAAAGCGAGGAATCATGGGTGATGCGGAAATCTATTGATACGGGTATCGCCCCAATGCGCCACGCGCGGTTCAAATGGTACGGGTCTGAGGCGCTCGAAGCTCCTTGGCCCGCCGCGGGTGCCAAGATGCGCGGCGGGAGAAAGGAGGCGTTGCCTCCGAAAAACGGCCGCTGCGTTCACTTTAGTTCCATGCCTGGTTTACCCTACCTATAATTCAAGAGCTTTGCAAAAGGACAAAAAAATAATTTCTTTGACTAAATTTTTATAATCGCCTAATGAATTTTATTGAATTTGTATTAAAGATATTTTTAGCCCTTAAACTCGGTTCCCTCCACGATTAAATCCTGAGTGCGCCACTGTTTCTTGGTACTTATTATTTTAATTTTACCTTACTTGTCCGTTTTCTCTTCATGCCTTTTCATTTTATTATAGTGTGCCAAAGGGTTGTTACCCCCTGATAAATAAATTAATATAATATTGAGACAAGGAAACACAGTCGTCACGCTGTGCGTTTATTTATTTATTCCCTCCGCACCGCCAACGCACAGTGGCGAAATTGCCTGAAATTATCGCCAAAAGTGAAAAATATATCTATTGTTAAAAATGTTAAAATTGTTAAAATGAGTTCAAGATTGTATTACACCAGTTATTATTTACGATTAAATAATATCAAGTAGAGTGTGTTTTATGCATATTATAAAAGTATACACGTGTAATTGAATGATTTAAATATATTATAGTAGTATAATTCAACATTTTTCATTAAATAAAGTAGTTATTATCTTTCTAGAGTCATGTTATTGGAATTTATAATTTAACTTAGATTTAAAGATACTAGTTTTGGCCATGATTTGGGACAAATTTGCCAGTGTGCAGCGACGGGAAAACGATTGTCGAGTGAAAAAAAGCTCGTCCGACTTTTTTCAACACCAGGACGTCATAGTCCTGCTGCCGTCGCCAAGCGATCAGGTGGATTCCGTCGTGGGGTTTCCAATCAATCGGCGCCTTCCGGTATGATCAGAGCAGCATGAGTCGCCTGGGAAAACCAAACGTTTCCTATCGCTCGTTGTTCCACGAGAAAAACGTGCGTGCCCCCTCCGCTGATGCGTCGCTCCTGATAGACCGCAGCGCGGCCAAGACTTTTACGAGTGGCGGAAGGAATGATTCTAAGGAACGGAGGCGAGGATTGACGGCGCTATGTTCCTCCAACAGTCTCTATCGCTTTCACATATGAGGACGCCCGTCTGATCCGCGGCAAAGGAAAAGGGTTAGTCGTTCAAGTGCTTCGAGTCACACATCACGGCGGGGCTGTCATAATACGACAGGAGGTGTCCTAATATTCGTCAGGCTGTCGACCCCAAAAAACATTCTGCCAGGGGCGTGGCCCGCGGGGGCAGTGGCGTACACAAAGGAGTTTTTTTAGCACCCTCTGCGAAGTGCTTCGACGATTGAACCCTCGAGCAGAGGCGGTTAATTAGTGGGGACGCTGGGAGCACGTCGCGACCATTGGGGATGGAAATTTAAAGGATGGAGTGTGATGAACCTCTGCTTAGGGGCTAGGAAGGGGAGGCTGTTTGGAAAACATTGTATTTTTATTTGTATGTTGAACATTGTCACGTTTTGGTTTTATTTAAATTTTACGGTGGATGTTTGATGTACATGTGTCTGTCGGCACTGGATGTATTTAGGCTGAGGGTGGTTGAGTTTTAATACGGTTGGCAAGGACCATGGAGGCAATTGTTTCGATATAATTCAATAACGATGAAACGGACGAGGTCTTGTAAAGAGTGTTGTGAAAGTAAACCATAAACGACGGGCAAGGAGCTCTGTGAAGTTGGCACCCCCAAATTTGAAATTTAAAAAAAACTCTATGGCATTCGTTTGTCCAACAAAAATTTTCGTTTGTCCACCCTTCAAAAAAAAGTTATGAACAAAACAAAATTTTTCACCAGCACCCCCATGAAAACTTTTTAATAATTTGACGGGGGCAAATGATTGTCCATCGTTTGTCCACGTTTGTCCAACCAAAATTTACGTTTGTCCACCCTTCAAAAAAAAGTTATGAACAAATTAAAAAAATTTGTCATCAACACCCTCCATGAACACTTTTCAACTTTTTAAAAGGGGGATACGATTGTCCATGATCTAGCATCGTTTGTCCACCCCAAGATTTCGTTTATCCACCCTCCAGAATCGAATTATTTATAAAAATCGCGAAAAAGAAGGATATTGATCAAGCGATCAGGTATAAGTTCGATTTTTTATTAATTAAACGACGAAATCGTTTGTCCAACGATGCAGTTCGGTAGTGTAAATGTAGAAGACGTTTGTCCACCCCAAGATTTCGTTTGTCCACCCTCCAGAATCGAATTATTAATTAAAATAACCAAGAAGTACGATACGGTTGAAGCGACCGCGTATAAGTTCGATTTTTTATTAATTAAACAATGGAATCGTTTATCCAACGATGCAGATCGATAGTCTAGATGTAGAAGACGTTTGTCCACCCCATGATTTCGTTTGTCCACCCTCCAGAATCGGATTAAAAAATAAAATCGGCGAAAATAAGGATACCGGAAACGCGATTACGTTTAATTTCGCTTTTTTTTCGAATATATTGTCAAATTCGATTGGTCTTACCGTACAGGTTTAAGGTGATTGCTGGTATATTATCCAACAATTTTGAACACAATTCTTCCCGTCACTTTATTTGAACGACACTTCACTTTGTAGCTCTCATCGAACACTTCACACTATTTACACTTCTTTAACACGTCCAGAATATTGCCGGAGTGTATCAGCGCTTTTCTAGGCATTTTTCACAAATGACCACAATGAAATCGCAAAACGGTAAGTAATATAACTCTCACAATTACTTCACAAACCGTAAATGAACGCACGATCTCACCAGAGCGTTCTGTGGCTGGAAAGAACTCGAGAGTATCGCCGGCATTTGTTTCGATTTCAGCAGTGGCACGTGGGTCCGTCCGCGTTACAAAGTACCCACAAAATTACCTTTTCACAAAAAGGTACAAAAAGAGCGCCAAGTATATAATCTCATCATAAAGAATCCCATTTAAAAACATTTCTTAAAGTGCTATATTTAACTTCACGAAAGTAATGATATAAAACAATTGCGCCAATTATCATAATGGCAAAGAAAAAATGTATTAAATAATATTAAGCAGATATATTTTTATACAAATAAATACTTTAATACGAATAAATATTTTATTCAAAATACTTGGCGCTGCGCCCCGAATTGGTATTGCTAAACTGAATAAATATGTATAAATTGCATTAATCTTTTTTTCTTTCTTTCCTTCTTGTGCGTGCGTTCGTGAATGTGTGCGTGTGTATATGCTACGTATGATAATAGAATTACATATATGTAGAATAAATCTGACTGCATTTTTAATATGCCCTGATAACCATCTAACGCCAATCTGACATCAGATTGGCAGCAGGGTCTGCCGTGAGAGCGCAGAGCCTGACGTCAGATCCGTAGTCATCTGTGTCCGCATTAGGCTGCGGTCTGAGGTACAGAGCCTGACATCAGGGCCTGACGTCAGATGAACAGCAGATTCGCATCAGATCCTGCCGTTCGCCTGACACGTATAACAGCGCCATCTGAGGGTCAGAATTGGCAAACAATTCCCTACGCGTGACGTCACATGGCCGTCCCTACACACCAACACAAATGCAGCGTTATTGCTGTAGGTGTATCCCTACTCCCCCATAATCAGCTAGTAGATTCTACAGTTTATTAAATAATTAATTCTACTAGTTTCAAAAAGGATTTATTCTTTATTTAATAATATACAGGATTGGTGATTACAATTGTTAGAAAATAATATAAATAGCGCATATAAATTCGAGGAAGAACATTCAATTTTTACATTTATAAATCCATATACGTCCCGTAACCAGTGGTACCTATTAGGTGCGATATCAGAAAATTTCCTTTATTTTCGACTTCTTTTTGCTGTAGAATCATCACATACCGTATTATGTTAGCGCTGAAAACAAATAGAACCTTAGTATAAAATTAAAGGTAACGTATGAATAAACAGGTATACATGCGATACTTACTTCAGCTCCATCTCCGCACAGCACACACCCCAGGCGATCATGCATGCTCCTGCGAACATTAACATTTATAATAAAACATGTGTTTAATTATTATCTACTAAACAAGACGCTAAACATTGGCACTTCGTGCATAACCATACTTTTCTGTCTTGCAGATAATGTGAAACTCGATTTTCGCGACGTAGATAATTGGAAATTATTCAATTGCATAATTACGTTTGCCTTCTGGATACGTCAAGATGATTTGTCTGGATATTGATGGATGAAATTACTTGGAATATTCTTCGATTTTGCCGGCACTGATTGCCACTGCCAGTGACTGTCATCTCATACCTCGAAAATGAATGCAAATTGGACATAGAGTCTTGACCAATCACGAGTTTCGGCACTATGGCGCAGCCAATCCGAGCGTCGATTCAAGAGCGTTGGTCAAGACTCTACGTCCAGTTTGCGTTCGTTTTCGAGGTGGTAGTCACTGGCAATGGCAGTCAGTGCTGGCAAAATTGAAGAATATTCCAAGTAATTTCATCCATCAATATCCAGACAAATCATCTCGACGTATCCAGAAGGCAAACGTAATTATGCAATTGAATAATTTCCAATTATCTACGTCGCGAAAATCGAGTTTCACATTATCTGCAAGACAGAAAAGTATGGTTATGCACGAAGCGCGAATGTTTAGCGTCTTGTTTAGTAGATAATAATTAAACACATGTTTTATTATAAATGTTAATGTTCGCAGGAGCATGCATGATCGCCTGGGGTGTGTGCTGTGCGGAGATGGAGCTGAAGTAAGTATCGCATGTATACCTGTTTATTCATACGTTACCTTTAATTTTATACTAAGGTTCTATTTGTTTTCAGCGCTAACATAATACGGTATGTGATGATTCTACAGCAAAAAGAAGTCGAAAATAAAGGAAATTTTCTGATATCGCACCTAATAGGTACCACTGGTTACGGGACGTATTGTATATGGATTTATAAATGTAAATATTGAATGTTCTTCCTCGAATTTATATGCGCTATTTATATTATTTTCTAACAATTGTAATCACCAATCCTGTATATTATTAAATAAAGAATAAATCCTTTTTGAAACTAGTAGAATTAATTATTTAATAAACTGTAGAATCTACTAGCTGATTATGGGGGAGTAGGGATACACCTACAGCAATAACGCTGCATTTGTGTTGGTGTGTAGGGACGGCCATGTGACGTCACGCGTAGGGAATTGTTTGCCAATTCTGACCCTCAGATGGCGCTGTTATACGTGTCAGGCGAACGGCAGGATCTGATGCGAATCTGCTGTTCATCTGACGTCAGGCCCTGATGTCAGGCTCTGTACCTCAGACCGCAGCCTAATGCGGACACAGATGACTACGGATCTGACGTCAGGCTCTGCGCTTCAGATCTGGTTATCAGGGTGTACCTATATGTATATGTTTATGTATTTTTGATTGTAAGGGAGTTCTAGTAAATTTTAATGAATTAATTCTAACATCGCAGCGCCAAGTATTTTGAATAAAATATTTATTCGTATTAAAGTATTTATTTGTATAAAAATATATCTGCTTAATATTATTTAATACATTTTTTCTTTGCCATTATGATAATTGGCGCAATTGTTGTATATCATTACTTTCGTGAAGTTAAATATAGCACTTTAAGAAATGTTTTTAAATGGGATTCTTTATGATGAGATTATATACTTGGCGCTCTTTTTGTACCTTTTTGTGAAAAGGTAATTTTGTGGGGATTTCACACATTTTGTAGTGTTTTCTGATATTAATTTACGACAATATTGTACTGTGTCGTTTTGATTGATGATTGATATGGAGCCCAAATGGTAGCATTCTTCTTTCAGCTATTCCATAGCGTGGTAATTTTTGTTGGCTTATTTATTTATTATCATTTGTTTGTAAGAACAAAATATAAAGATCTTTAGCGCCTTTGGGCCATTGCCTTTTTTTAATTTGCACGTCATCAGCTTCAATCCAATTACTAGTCATTCCTTCTTCTTTACATATACTGGTGTAATGGCCATCCTCAATACATGAACCACTATGAAATATAGCATTCATAACTTTATATGATTGTCCAGCTATTACTACTTTGGTTGTGGGAATAGTACATATATTAAATTTACGTATTGCTTTGACTATTTTATCATCTTGTAATGAAAATAATAGTAAACGAATAATAACTATATCTTTCGACAATATTAATTCATTCTTAAACATAATATCTTTTCCTGTACACTGTTCACATGATCCGTTATCTGATTCATACCAATGTGAAAATGTAACGTTTAATAAATCGTTAAGATTATAGCTTCTTTTTTTCAAATTGTTAATAGGTATTGAAACAACTAAATTATCAGAAGTAATGCTTTTTGTATAATCACAAGATTTACATCGAGTTGTAGAAGTTACTTGATGCTCTACCAATTGTCTTATACAATCATATTCTGTGCACAGGGTTATAAGAAATTCGAATACATCTCGTTTTACGTTTATTGAAAAATGTTCTCCTAAACTTTGCCGTACTGTAGGGTAAATGACCCAATTACTGACACATTAAGCGTTGACGCTGACATTATTTTATAATTATGTACTTATAGACTAAAAGTATATGTTATTCTTGTTATTTATTATTGTTTAATATGTTTACTTGATGAAAAAATTTTGGTGGATCTTAAAACTTCGATTTTTATGTATAAATTCATCAATTTCTAAAATTTATATGGGGATCCATTACTGACACCCTTCAAATGTATTTCTAGTTCTTCTGCCGGCCAGCAGATTTCGTCGATCTCGTAAAGGCATTTACAGCATGGCCTGTTGTTTCTGGCAAACCCAGTAATACCACTAAAATCTCTACTACTACAGTCTCATTAATACATATGTATATGCCTTTTAAGTCACGACGCCTCTCGCGACGGCCAGGGGAACTAAGCAGAAATCGGCGCACAAAATCGTACACCTGTCTATTACACCGTGCCCCAATTACTGCCAGCTAACCTAATACTGTTTATGTCATTTTAAGGTTACGTCGTGTCATGTACTGTCGTTTGCAGAAAAGAAGGCGCCCGGATGCTAAACGTGGCAAGGGGGTTACTTTACTCGCATTGGCCAACGCGACAATGTCGACCAATACAAAGTAAGCGAACGGGGACACAGGCGGTGGGAGCCAATGCGAGCAAAGTAGCCCTCTTGCCCCGCTCAGCATCTGGATGCCAACTTTTTTGCAAACCACAGTACATGAGCAACTACTGCTATGACAGTAATACCAAAATGCTGGAAACGCTTGTACCAATCACTGTCACCTAATTAATAAATAAAAAGACTTAATGAATCGGTGAATTTGGATCTTTATTACTTTCTATGATGCTTATATTATTTAAAACATTATATTTTGTTATGTTAATAGCTTAAATATTACAATTACAGCATTTTCTTTAACGACCTATTTTCTCTTTTGCTAGTAAGGAAGTCATCGTTTCCATTCTCCTAATATTCGCTTAAAATTTTGTATCGTTTTATTCAAATTAACGAAGAAAAAATTAAGTACTGTTTTTTGTATCATAAAGATAACAGTTTGAATTGTAAGCTAAATTTTTTTTATGCATAATTTTATAAGATTTATTCGTTATATTACGTAAAACAGCTTAGGGTGACAGTAATTGGGTAGGTGGCAGTAATTGGGTCCTTTACCCTACATGTATTTAAATTGCGCATTCCATTTTCATATCGATGCATTAATATCTTCAAAACATTTGTTGACACTTAGCACTTGGTAGGTTATTTATAATATCTTTGTCTAGCTGTCAGGTTACAACAACTTGTTACGCGATTGGCCGAAACCCACATCCAATGAGCGACGTGCCTGAGAGACATTTCCTCACCCTTTCATACACCCCTCTTGCCTAGAAGTGTAGGACGATGACGATGAAGAAATTTACGAACATGAAAATCGGCAAAATGCCACTTTACATCGAAATATCTCAGCTCATAAGGTCCGTAGGATCAAAATGAAGACACTTTTCTTATGTAAATCAAACCCAGTCTATCCATTAAGACCATTCAAAATCTAATCGGATCAGCCGTTATTGAGATTCGGAAATCTCAGGGTTCTAGATAGCGAGTCGTGGCGTAATAATAGAGCCACTCTGTGTCTCGCGCTGCGCATATATATATACATATATATATATATATATACTTGGCGCGAGACACTACCGTAATCTACGCGTAGAGGTGGAGAACTATCGATAGCCGACACTATCGAAATCACTATAGATAGCCGCCACTATCGAAATCACTATCGATAGCCGACACTATCGAAATCACTATCGATAGTCTTGTATAACTATCGATATTTTCGATAGTTCTTAATGTGAGCGAAAAAGACCATTCTGTGCCATTGTGCTGTAACAAAGTCTACTTTGAATTTGAAAATGTACCAGAGTTCATGGGCTCGTTATTGTGAGCCTAGGATGTCTTTCAATATACACAAATTCAAATTTATTAGCAGCTATTTAATATATATACTTATATAAAACTTAATAATTTTTTACGATTTTTGGATCGATTCTTGCAAAATCGATTCTTTGGTTTCGAGTTTTTAACAGAATCGGTTCTCATGATTCGATTCAGAAATGATTCCGAAAATCAATCTTTTAAAGTGAATCGAACATCCCTAATATAATGTTTTTTTTTATATAATAAAATATAATTGTATTCGGAACAAAAATATCTGAGCCACCGAAATATAGATATATTTTATTATATGAAACAAGCATTATATTATATTTCCCACTTTTTGGGGAAGAGGGTCAACATCTGTATGCGTTACCCTATATATAAACATAAAATAAAATGAAATACAAAAATCAAACATAATATTCAAAAGCATACATATTTTACTAAATTTTCATCATATTTATATATTTTTGTATATTATCTTCAAAAACTATCGGAAAACTATCGATAATATCGATAGCCGAGGGGGCTTTCTATCGAAAATATCGATAGTCAACACTATCGATAGTTCTGCACCTCTATGTACGCGTCTATACAAATTTCTGGTAAGCAGGGCCGACGCATAAAGGCAGTTGGAATTCTTTATTATTAAGCGTCCAATATAGTATTTTAGCGCCCCCTTCGACTAGCGCCTTTTTATGCGTCGGCCCTGCTTACCAGAAATTTGTATAGACGCGTAGATACTTTGTAACGCGGACGGACCCACGTGCCACTGCTGAAATCGAAACAAATGCCTGCGATACTCTCGAGTTCTTTCCAGCTACGGAAAGTCAGTCATTGTTCACAAACCGCTCTGGTGAGATCGTGCGTTCATTTACGGTTTGTGAAGTAATTGTGAGAGTTATATTACTTACCGTTTTGCGATTTCATTGTGGTCATTTGTGACAAATACCTAGAAAAGCACTGATACACTCCGGCGATATTCTGGACGTGTTACAGAAGTGCAAAAAGTGTGAAGTGTTCGATGAGAGTTACAAAGTGAAGTGTTGTTCAAATAAAGTGACGGGAAGAATTGTGTTCAAAATTGTTGGATAATATACCAGCAATCACCTTAAACTTCTACGGTAAGAACAATCGAATTTCACAATATATTCTAAAAAAAGCGAAATTAAACGTGACTGCGTCTCCGGTACCCTTATTTCCGCCGATTTTATTTTTTAATTCGATTCTGGAGGGTGGACAAACGAAATCTTGGGGTGGACAAACGTCTTCTACATCTAGACTACCGAACTGCATCGTTGGACAAACGATTCCATTGTTTAATTAATAAAAAATCGAACTTATACGCGGTCGCTTCAACCGTATCGTACTTCTTGGTTATTTTAATTAATAATTCGATTCTGGAGGGTGGACAAACGAAATCTTGGGGTGGACAAACGTCTTCTACATCTAGACTATCGAACTGCATCGTTGGACAAACGATTGCATTGTTTAATTAATAAAAAATCAAACTTATACGCGGTCGCTTCAACCGTATCGTACTTCTTGGTTATTTTTATTAATAATTTGATTCTGGAGGGTGGACAAACGAAATCTTGGGGTGGACAAACGTCTTCTACACGTAGACTATCGAACTGCATCGTTGGACAAACGATCCCATTGTTTAATTAATAAAAAATCGAACTTATACGCGACCGCTTCACATGAAACCTTCTTTTTTCGCGATTTTAATTAATAATTCGATTCTGAAGGGTGGACAAACGAAATCATGGGGTGGACAAACGTCTTCTACATCTAGACTATCGAACTGCATCGTTGGACAAACGATTCCTCTGTTTAATTAATAAAAAATCGAACTTATACGCGGTCGCTTCAACCGTATCGTACTTCTTAGTTATTTTAATTAATAATTCGATTCTGGAGGGTGGACAAACGAAATCTTGAGGTGGACAAACGTCTTCTACATCTACACTACCGAACTGCATGGTTGGACAAACGATTCCATTGTTTAATTAATAAAAAATCGAACTTATACGCGGTCGCTTCAACCGTATCGTACTTCTTGGTTATTTTAATTAATAATTCGATTCTGGAGGGTGGACAAACGAAATCTTGAGGTGGACAAACGTCTTCGACATCTACACTACCGAACTGCATGGTTGGACCAACGATTCCATTGTTTAATTAATAAAAAATCAAACTTATACGCGACCGCTTCACATGAAACCTTCTTTTTTCGCGATTTTTATTAATAATTCGATTCTGGAGGGTGGACAAACGAAATCTTGGGGTGGACAAACGTCTTCTACATCTAGACTACCGAACTGCATCGTTGGACAAACGATTCCATTGTTTAATTAATAAAAAATCGAACTTATACGCGGTCGCTTCAACCGTATCGTACTTCTTGGTTATTTTAATTAATAATTCGATTCTGGAGGGTGGACAAACGAAATCTTGGGGTGGACAAACGTCTTCTACATCTAGACTACCGAACTGCATCGTTGGACAAACGATTCCATTGTTTAATTAATAAAAAATCGAACTTATACGCGGTCGCTTCAACCGTATCGTACTTCTTGGTAATTTTAATTAATAATTCGATTCTGGAGGGTGGACAAACGAAATCTTGAGGTGGACAAACGTCTTCGACATCTACACTACCGAACTGCATGGTTGGACCAACGATTCCATTGTTTAATTAATAAAAAATCAAACTTATACGCGACCGCTTCACATGAAACCTTCTTTTTTCGCGATTTTTATTAATAATTCGATTCTGGAGGGTGGACAAACGAAATCTTGGGGTGGACAAACGTCTTCTACATCTAGACTACCGAACTGCATCGTTGGACAAACGATTCCATTGTTTAATTAATAAAAAATCGAACTTATACGCGGTCGCTTCAACCGTATCGTACTTCTTGGTTATTTTAATTAATAACACAGTACAACAAATTTTGACTTTTTTTCGGACTTGTAACATTCAATAGCCGTTTCTTATAGGTTTTCGTGCCCTGGAAACGAATCCGCAACCCGTTTGTCGCCATCACCCTCAGTTTTTGAGAAAATCGATTTTGAAAAAAACTGCAAATTTTCAACTTTGAACATTTTTTGTGTCGAAACAGTAATAGTTATTCGATTGTTCGTTGCGTCAAATTATTCTATGAACCCTTCCGAATACAACGATATAAGTTATTATTGCATTACGAACATTTAAATATGTTAAACAACGATCAAAGGGAAAAGGACACCCGAAATGCACCCATTTTTCCAGATATCTTTTGATTTATTTTCAAAACTAAGGGTCTGAGACGAAATTTGACCATCCCACGCGATGCAGCAGACATTGTTCCTTCGGAAAGCGTCAACAGAAGTGGTAAGTCTCGTTTCGTTTTCAATACAGAAGCGAAATAGTTTGGCAAAACGCGCGGTGCCGACAGTGGTAGTCACGCGCCTTAAGGGGGTAGACACGGGTAATGCAGCGCGCTGTATACCGACACAATCTGGCCCGAAACATGGGTTTAGTAGAATACGCTTTTCGTCCTTATATGAGCGAATTTTGGGCTGGGCGAGGTCTCATTCGAAAGAGAAAGGTTCAGTGCAGCGCGCTCTGGTCATGGTTCGACGAGATTGTGTTGATATCTAATAATATGAGTGTTCAAAGTAGAGCAAAAATCGACAAAATACACCCGCATGAACCAACGTATTTTTAGGTCACTAAAAGAGTCTTGTGACTCAAACGATGACCAGAGCGCGCTGCACTGAACTTTCCTCTTTCGAATGAGACCTCACCCAGCTCAAAATCTGCTCATATAAGGACGAAAAGCGTATTCCCGTAATTGCATTCCCAATTACGAGTTCCGCCATATTGGCGATAATACAGAGCAAGTCACGTGACAAATTTAGTTGAGCTAGTAGACACGAGATGGCGCCTACTCGGGAGGACTGCCAACGTGGAGTCATAGCAAAACTGAAGCGTTAGCTGGATACATGTGCCACAGTAAAAGCGTACTGGCAATCAATGTATGAATTTTCGGACGATTGTAGGTTCGGTTATATGCATTTTAGGCATATAACTGCTAGGAACTGTGTACATTTACTAAATTAACGCTTTTATTGTAACACATACACTTGAAACCGCTGTCGAATTTATGTTATAATTATATGGCCACATTATTTAAAATAAAAAAAGAGATTGGAACTTTTTTACTAATACTGGAAATATTGATTTACTGATATCATATTTTCAGAATGTGGAAGTTACAGCAATTATTTGCAATTATTGCTCTTATTATTATTCTTCCGACTATTGTATATAACATACAAGGAAAAGTCTCTAAATCAGTCAACAGTTGACTCCCTGATTTTTTTTGTAATTCTTTATGGTCCTATGCAGAGATGGGCATTATTTAAATAAAAGAATATACTTCCGAATGGCCCCAGTGGCCGATCGACACGATGTTTGGGGTAGGGTGTGTGTACCCTAAATCTAAAATTTTATTTAGCTCCGGGTATTTATTAGTTTCCTTTGTTTATTCGAAGGCGTTTCATCTTGGGCTTCGAATAATTTTTCATCTTTCATTATATCTTTATCCTAAGGTCGTATTCAGATATATTGGCCGGTCGATTCGTTTTCGCGAACAGCGATCGAGGAGAAATCAGCCACCACCATCTGACGATCGTGGATTTGTCTGTTGGAGTTACTAGGCCACCCAAGGGTATGGTGGGGTAACGGGAATGCTGCGCGGCTCCGTCTGAACGTAGCCGTGTGGCTGTTATGACCAATACGAGATGAAGCTATCGAGAAAGAATCAATGTTCTGACCAATAAAGCTCCTGAATTTTTTCGGAGCTATGGCACACCTATTCTGATGTGTGTATTTCTACGCTGCAGCTCGGTTTGGAGAATTTTTCTGTTGGAGAAAACAACAGAAGCTTGGCGCTATCCCCACCACTTCTGGCTCACTCTTGTTCTGCGAAGGCGAGAGTGAGATGGAACGAGAGCGAGTCAGAAAACGTTGCGAACAGGAGCACCGAGGCAGCTAAGCGGTACCTATGGTGGGAGTATACGCGTTACGAAACTCACCGGCCAATATATCTGAATGTAAAGTCTCGTTAGCCGCTCGCTTAGGGTTGCCAGATCTTCGGCATTCAGCCGGAGTCTCGGGTTTTGAACCGTTGTCTCCGGCCTCAGGCAGGCACAATAAAAATCTCCGGCAGAATAGAGAGTATGTTGCAGCGTGCCATAAACAAAATAGAAATCTATTAAAATCTGTAACAAATTCTAATAACTATTCATATTACTTTTATTATTATTATTATTATTATTATTATTATTATTACTCGTTTATAAGAAGTCATTATTATAATGAATTTTAGATGCCTGTTTTTTTCATCGCCCCTTTTTTTCTCACTTTCCCCACTACAATCCTCCACGAAATTGAAATCTCCGGCAAAAGATCAGGGTTGATCTGGCAACCCTGCGCTCGCTGATCCGGACCGGCGTGAGCCCGTATCATGAACGGAGCCCTAATTCCGAGGCTGAGTTTCTCGCTTCTTTCTGGCCGAAGGGGGGAGCAGGATGGAACGCTTTGCGTGCGCGGCGGGCGTGCGCGACGGGCGCGAGTGCTCAGATGGAATCGTGACTGTTCGATGCATCCGCGCCACGGTCAGATAGCCAGGCACGGCACGAGTCTTTTTTGCGCCATAAGCGAGCTTGCCAAATTCCGCCATTTATTATAATACATTTAATTGAGCTTCTTCATGACCTTACTCTACTCGTAGTTTAAAACCGTTGTAGTATAATTTGTAGTATTTCATTTAAAAATTTATTTTCAACAATGCCAACAATGAAAAGGCCATTTTGCACTTCTTGTCAACCTTACGCCCTAGCAGCTGCCTAATTTTGCAGAGTAAAGTCATAAATAATCTCAAATAAATGTAATATAATAAAGGGCGCAATTTGACAAGTTCGCTTAGGGCGCAAAAAAGACTTATGCCGGGCCTGCGTCAAGTTTTTGCGAAGCGGTTCCCGTGCTCACCGTAAGCACTTGCGACCATCGCGCACGCCCGTCGCGCACACAAAGGACGGAGTGTCAGGCGTCCGAAAGACTGAGCAAGACAAAATATCAACGCGTCGTCTGTCTCGTACTGTCCTCGCTCGCTTTCAGTGCCTTCGCTCGCTCTCTTTCCATCTCGCTCTCGCCTTCGCCGGACAAGTGTGAGACAGAAGTGGTGGGGATAGCGAAAAGTGCGTATCGTGTACACCAGGCCTGCCCCATCGGGTGCAAATACCTCCTGAATTTCTGGGACCCGGGCAACAGCCGAGCGCGGGACTGGTTACGTTGCTAACCACAGCATGGGTTGCGGGAGAACTGCATGAGTGTGCGGCTGTCCATGTAGGCTCGTACCACGAGTCTATTGCTTGGATCCGAAGACCTCTTCTACATGGACGCACACTCATGCAGTTCTCTCACAAATTTCGCAACGGGTAGCAATGGAACAGTCCCGCGCTCGGCTGTTACCCGGGTCCCAGAAATTCAGGAGGTATTTGCACCCGATGGGGCAGGCCTGGTGTACACCAAACAGAGCCCGTAACGATCTTAGATGCTCGAATAACTGACGAGAACCTTTGTGGCCCGAGCCGCACGAGATCGCCGTTGCTCGGCGATGTGTCATCGATTATATAGAAACAGAATTTGTTTTTTTTTCATCGTATCAATATGACAGTGACACAAATGGATTCCTGGCATTCTCCCGATTAAATTGACAGAACATAATTTAAATCAGACTATTTTTAACGAAACGGGCTTCCAATTCTGCAAACAAATTGTCACGTAATTTCCTTAATTATGGTCCGAATAATATCATTTTTGGGGCCAATTTGATCGAGAAAACATGAATCGATTCACGTCACTTTTGCAAAGATCTGATTAGAATTGCAGAACTGAAGATTTGTCATTGCTTAGTGCGTAACATTGTATGGCCCCGCTAGATTCGAGCGTCGAAACCCACGAAACTCAGCGAGTTGCATGATTGCTAGCGTGAAGGACAAGAGAGGACTTTGCATGTTTGTTCATAACTGCTTTCTGCATAGGACGTGTAATAAGTGTATTTCATGTTCTGTTTCGGTGTTTTGCTAGTAAAAAAATGTCTAACCTAACAAACTTCATTTTCTGGGGTCATCCCCTCATCCATTTTCCCTTTTCACTTATAATTCCTTACTGCTAACGTAGAATATTGCAGCATAAGCATTTCAAGTAATTAAAATGTACAATCAATTTTCTACGTTTGCAGTACCATCCGTCTTTCCGTTTAAATTTTTATAAGTACAACGCAACAGCTGAGAATTAATTTCCTTATTCAGAATAGAATACGGAAATAGCAAACAGCTCCCTCTCGCGTTTACCGGGCAATCGTCGATCTATCGGTATTACCATTTCTGTGCAGAAAAAACCTGCTGTAATACCGACCTGCCGAATCGGCCAGGTCACGTGACGTGTCTACCCCCTTAACTCATTGTGAGACTGAAGAATGCTTAAAATTCTTAAAGATGGCACCACGTTCTTGATTGCCCTTTAGAAATGTGCCAAACGGATGTTGTCGAAACTTTCTTGGAAAATGATGAAATTACTGATCGTAAACAACGAATAAATTCTCGCTTCGCTCTGAGCTCGCATTTGTCGCGGCGCACAGTGGGCCTCAATGACTTCAATCCCAAGAAACAGAGAAAATATTGAACATGCCATTTTTGCCTATCAAAATGCCGAATCGTATTAAGCTACTTTTTAATTTCGCAGGAATGTATTAACATTTTGCGAAGAGTATTTGGTAAGTATACATATAGGATAACATAGATGCAGGTTTACAAGTAGGGTAAACTTGCCTAATTCCTACCTGCGCCTAAATCGCAGGGGAGACTGGGGTAAAGTGAACCTCGATGTAAAATGAGCTTTCTTAATTTATTCTTTAACAATAGAATATATTTACAAATTTTGGTGACGTAATAAATGTGTGTAATATCCCAATGATAACTGAAGGCTCGGATGCAATATGGGGACTAGCGCTCGAAAATGGGAAAAATTATTGTCCAAACGCTAAGAAAGATTGGAAAATTAAATGTTATTAAACTGAATTTTAAAAAATATAGTGTTGTAAAGCTCGTCACGACACACATTTTTTCTATTTACAGGTTGTTTATCCAATCATTACTATTTGACCTAAGTTTATAAACTAAAAATTTTTCATCCTCCAAAATCATTATTTTTTTAAACATAAATTGCGATAACTAAAGTAAATATTAACGGATCGTTATGAGACTTAAAACATAACTTCAGAAAACTCTACCGAAGCCGCAAAATGTATGCACTAAACCCTTATGTTAAAAAATGTAATAATATTTCATTATAAAGTAATACTGGACATAACCCATGTTTTTCAACGTTCGCTGTATCGAGGCAATTTTGAGGTACATATACTTAACTTGCCGCGATAAAGTTTTTTCTTAATATACAAGGAAGATTTTTACAAATTTTCACACTGACTAATAAATAATTGTAGAAGATATGGCGATATATATAAATTCCGCGCGGCACCAACAATCAACGCGAGTGCTGAACCTGCTAAGTAGCGCATTATACGCGGCTGCTGAGTGTTCGTGACGCGCGAGATTTATATATATCATCATATCTTTTACAATTATTTATTAATTAGTGTGAAAATTGGTGAAAATCTTCCTTGTATACTAAGGAAAAACTTTGTCGCTGCAAGTTATGTCAGGTTGGTAGCACGAGCTACACTAGTATGTATGCGCCTGCGCTGAGGTGCAAGCCTGGTCCCGGTGTAGTCAGTCGGTGGACACGACATGGCCGCTCTCTACGTGCAACAATAGAGCACGTGCTTTGTAAGCTAATAAAGTATTATATACATATTCCAGTATATCAAGCCTTAGTCTATTACCAAACGCACCCAGAATAAAACATGACAGTTATACGTACCTAAAAATTGCCTCGATACTTTTTAACGGCGAACGTTGAAAAACATGGGTTATGTCCACTATTACTTTTTAATGAAATATTATTACATTTTTCATCATAAGGGTTTTATGCATACATTTTACGGCTTCGCTAGAATCTTCTGTAGTTATATTTTAAGTCTCATAACGATCCGTTAATATTTACTTAAGTTATCGCAATTTATGTTTAAAATAATGATTTTAGACGATGAAAATTTTTTGTTTATAATTATTAGCTCGAATAGAAATGATTGGATAAACAAACTGTAAATAGAAATACATGAAAAAGTCGAGGACGAAAAAAAGTATTATCAAATAAATATCAAATAAATCACAAAAAAAAGAAAATAATATAATTACAAAATAAAAAAAAGATGTGAAATCAAAATGAGCTGCAAGTACATAAAGGTGCTTTCCAACTGCGCTTAAGATGACACAACTACATATACACAGCTAAAATGCTGTGTTATTCCATTACCCATATCGCGGACATTTTAATTAACCCTTCAAAAAGAATCCCATTTAAAAACATTGTCGTAAATTAATAGCTTTACAAAATTAATGATATACAAAAATTGCGCCAATTATAACAATGCCTATTTATACAAAGAAAAAAATGTATTAAATAATACCCATCAAAAAGAATCCCATTTAAAAACATTGTCGTAAATTAATAGCTTTACAAAATTAATGATATACAAAAATTGCGCCAATCATAACAATGGCTATTTATACAAAGAAAAAAATGTATTAAATAATATTAAGCAGATATATTTTTATACAAATAAATATTTTAATACGAATAAATATTTTATTCAAAATACTTGGCGCTGCGCAACCGAAAAAATGTTAATTGACTTAGTCTTAATAATTAACAATAACTCCCTTACAATCTAAAATACATAAACATATACATATTATACATATACATATTAGAAACACAGTCAGATTTATTGTACATATATTTAACTCTAATATCATACGTAGCATGTACACACGCACACATAAGCACATTCACGAACGCACGCACAAGAAAGAAAGAAAGAAAAAAAGATTAATGCAATTTATACATATTTATTCTGTTTAGCAACACCAATTCGGGGCGCAGCAATTTCAAAGCATACCATTTGAATAAGGTATATCACCGAAGTGTAACAGGCCGATCGTAATGAAATTTATGAATGCTATAATGCTTCTAAAAACATATGACGCTTTCTTTTTTATCAAGCTATACATCAAATTATATTTTCTATCAACAAGAATTGTCTGTTCATTGGAGATTATTATCTTCTCTCATTCTGTGTAATTCCTCTTCTCCATTGACATTACATTCCCCACACGGACAAAGAGAGAAACATATAATTTACAAAATACGCTGAAGTTGAAATGTCACTATATGTACTATAAGCATGAATTTGCATTGATGTTGTCCACCACTTTTTGTTACCAGCTTGAAACACTTTCTTTAATCTTTGTGGTACATGCTTGGGATAGAAGAGCATCAAAAGATGAGTTAATTATTTAAATTGTCATCTTATTATTATCCTATTTATGATAAATAATATACCATGTATAAATAAATTAAGTCTTGTTTTTGTCATTTTAGTTCCCCTTTTAAGCAGTCGGGTTTTTAAATTTTTTTTTATCTTTTACTTTTTAGTTACAGTGAGCCGCATTAAGGCCGGGTACAGACTTGAGCACGAACGCGAACGAGACAAGCCGAGGCAGAACCGAATGCCTCGGATGGACAAATTGAGATTTTTTGTTCTGTGCGCCGCGCACGAAGCAAGCTGAGGCAAACTGAGGAAACTTGTATAACATCATAGAGGATACATTTCATTTATAATAACGTAAAGTAAAGAATAAATTTTTATGTAATTCATGATATTCGTTGAAATGACTCCGATCGGAGCCGCTGCCGGCAGCGACAATGTTAAAAGTGGAAGGAATGTTTTAGGGGGTCAGAAAAATTTTCTTCAATTTATGTGACTCCTCTTTCATGAAAAATAAAAAATATAGAAAAAAATGATGTTAAACGATTTTATTAAAAATGCACTAAAAACTAAAAAATAATTATTTTCTTGTACTACAATTTTGATGGTGTTAATATCACTTTAATTGAAATCGTGGGGCTCGATATGAATCACTTTAATACTTCAACTTCTGGTTGCACATGGTGCCCCACGATTTTATTTAAAGTGATATTAACACCATCAAAATTGTAGTACAAGAAAAGAATTATTTTTTTAATTTTTAGTGCGTTTTAATTTAGTTTTTACTGCATTTTTAATATAATTGTTTAACATTAAATTTGTTTTATATATTTTTTATAGACTACAACGCAGTAGTAATGAAAATATGCGGTGACAGTTAAAATTCATATTTCTCAGAAAAAAAACACAAATACACATGTATAGAAGACGGCTCGTCTTTTCTTTGCTTTCGCTATATTCCTCGGGCCGATCCAAAGTTGTCGGATCGGCTCGAGGCATGCGGCGAATGGCGCCGAGGCACGTCTATGCCTCGGAACGACAGCCACCCTGAGCATGAATTAATTTTTTTCGACCGATAACGTGCGGCGAACAGCCCCGAGGCAGCGGCGAACGGCCGGAGGCATGCGGCGAACGGCCCCGAGCAATTCACCGACGTGCAACACTTGCATACGCATTCTGCCTCGGCTTGCCTCATTCGCGTTCGTGCTCAAGTCTTTACGCGGCCTAATATTCGGACACAATGGTACTTGGAAATATATCATTGTGTATCTGTAGTAATTTTGGAAATAAGGGGTTCATTGTTTTTTTTATGATTTAGTAGACTTATTCTAGTTGCTAAAAGCGTAAGATTTTTTTATTTAATTTATACATTTCTTTTGTTAATCAATGATAAACGAAATAATGCCTAATTCTGACGTCGCAAAAATATACGGACACTCTGCAAAGCATAATGCTTTTATGTAAAATATACATATACTTTAACAAAATTACATAAATTTTAATATTTTGTTGGATTGCCCTTTTGTTTAAGTACATGGTTTAAACGTTTGGGCATACTAGAAATAATTTTATTTAAGTATTCTAACGGAATACGTGACCATTCTTCGGTTAATCGTAATTTTAATTCGTCTTTCGACTTTATGGGTGTTAGTCTGATTCGACGATCTAAGTAATCCCATAAATTTTCGATCGGATTTAAGTCTGGTGACTGTGGAGGTGGGTGCAATACCTTTGGACAATTATACAGTAAATATTCTTGAACTATACGTGATTTATGTTTGGGGTCATTATCCTGATAAAATTTAAAACTATTACGAATGTTCATATTAATAGCACTTTTATGTAAGTTTTGTTTTAGAATATTTAAATATCTATTTTTATCTACAGTTCCATCAATGAAAACTAATTCGCCCATTCCAGCAGCCGAAATACAACCCCAAACCATCACACTTCCTCCACCGTGTTTCACTGTTGGTCTGAGATTTTTAGTGTGAAGCTCTTCATTGGTTTTACGCCATATCAGTTTTCGGTCATCGGACCCAAAAATATTTAATTTACTCTCATCCGCAAAAATTACAGTTTTCCACCACGTTTCTTCTTTAGAAATGTATTCTTTGGCGAAGAATAATCTTTTCTTTCGATTCACATCGTTAATGTATGGCTTCTTTCGGGGAACTCTACCGTTGTATCCACTTTCATGGAGCATTCGACGAACTGTGTCAGAATGAACTTTCTTTCCAGTCTCTTCAAACAATTCTGCCGCCAACCTTGGTGCACTTAATTTAGGATCTTTATTCACTTTTCTAATAATTTTACGTTTGTCACGAATATCGAGTAACTTTGTACGACCTGTTTGAGCAACAGATTCAATCCTATCCTCACGATTATATCTCCGTATAATGTCTGCGACATTACTCTTACTCAAATTTAGTAATGTACCGATTTCCCGATACGATTTTCCTTTTTCGCGATTATAAATAACGAGTTGGCGTGTATCGAACGACGTATTTTTACCTTTACGTACCATTTTCACAAAAAATAAGTGCGGTATTAATGAATGTTGCAATGAAACTAAGTCTACAAGGTAGTGCTTACATCTTGTGTTTACAAACATTGCCACCGTGCAGCCTAACTGGCTTAACAGGACGACCAAACTACAAAGCATACGTAATGTCCGAATATTTTTGCGACATCAAAATTAGGCATTATTTCGTTTACCCTCGATTAAAAAGAAAAGTGTATAAATTAAATAAAAAAAATCTTACATTTTTAGCAACTAGAATAAGTCTACTAAATCATAAAAAAACCACGAATCCTTTATTTCCAAAATTACTACAAATACACAGCAATATGTTTCCAAGTACCACGGTGTCCGAATATTAATGCGGCTCACTGTATATATAACAATATTGCATGGCAAGGGCCGCAGCCTGTTTAGTTCGGGGAAATATTGTAGTGAGGGATGTTAAAAACTCCTCGGATCCAGATCACTACTTACGAGTCCTTCCAATTGTTTTATTTCTATCTCACAATTTTGAAAATCATATATTGTAGGACATTTCTAAAGACACCTCATTTGTCCAAATCGGTGTGTCCGTACAGGCTCTAGAGCGTAACATCTGCACGTACAAATATAACCTGATAAACACAATACCCTCCTTTACGTGTCGCAGTCGGGTAAAAACATTACGTTTCACATTTTATTAATACAAAATCCACCGCAAGCAACACTATATGCCTCTCGAACCGAGATTAGAAACCGTCGAATAGCCCAAATCCTCAGCTCGAAGAGAGATAACGGATTAAACATAAAGAATCTTTTATTCTAATTTATCCAGTTATTATCTTTGCCCATCTTTGTTCCCCAACCGCTTCGTCGTGATTCATTCAAGCCTTCCTGACGATAAAATAGTAATAGGTAGGGGAAATGCGGCAACAACGCGATACGACTCTCGATACGTATCGGCAATTATGTATTTCCTACATTTATCGGCTAGCTGGGACTTCCACCGGTTCTGACGGTACATGGCGCGAATATACCATCAGCGCTGGTGACGGAGAATCCTTGAAGCCTCGTTCTGTCATTTCTCGAATGTGTGCCTCATTCTGTCTCGGTACACGAGTCATAAATTCATCATTATTTCAACGTACGGTGCTTATTAGCGTTCAAACGCACCAGACCCACCTGCACGAATGTCTACTGGAGACAACTATACCCGCAAAAACTTCCTTCTTGCCGATTCCAGGACGAAGAACGGTTGAAACGGTTTGTTTACTACAGCGCGTATGCGTACACGCGTTTCCTAGCTTGTGTGAGCGTACGCACACATTCAAGGCCCGAGGAGACGGTAGCCGTCACCCACTAGGCTGAAGCGCCGCGAAGCGAAGCGCGGCGACCACGCATCGCTCATATGACAGAACAGCAGCGCCCACGCAGCGCCAACAAACAATTTGCTTTAGTCGCCGCGCTTCGCTTCGCCGCCCCCCGGCCTAGTGAGCGACGACCTTTAAACGTTGCAAATTAGTAAAACTGTTATTATTAACAAAATTTCTTTTCAATTTTTAATTATTGGGCCTTGTTTAAGGATTGGGCCATTTACCTTATTAAGGAAAAACTTTGTCGCAGCATTTTATATGTAGCACAAAATTGCCTCGATCCTTTTTAACGGTGAACGTTGAAAAACATGGGTTATGTACAGTATTATTTCTTAATTAAATATTATTATACTTTTTAACATAAGGGTTTGGTGCATACATTTTAGAGTTTTCTGAAGTTATGTTTTAAGTCTCATAACGATCCCTTAATATTTACTCAAGTTATCGCAATTTATGTTTAAAGAAATAATGATTGTGGGCGATACAAAATTTTTTATTTATAATTTTTAGCTCGAATAGTACTGATTGGATAAACAATCTGTAAATAGAAAAAATGTGTGTTGTGACGAGCTTTACTACACTATATTTTTTAAAATTTAGTTTAACAATATTTAATTTTCCATTATTTCTTAGCGTTTGGAGAATAATTTTTCCCATTTTCGAACGCTAGTCCCCTTATTGAATCCGAGCTAGGGATGGAGTACAAAATCACTAACAGTGATTTATCAAAGTGATCGCAGAATCACGATCACGGTCGTGATTAAAGTTAAATCACGACCGTGATTGTGATCGTAACCGCATAAAAAACTTCAAAAAGGTAAAAAAATTACGCCAAGTACATGAACAAGTCGAGGACGGAAAAGAGTAAATCAGAAAAAAAAATAGAAGAAAATATACAATATAAAAAAATATATGAAATCAAAATGAGCTGCAAGTACATAAAGGTGCTTTCCAACTGCGCTTAAGATGACACAACTACATATACACAGCTAACATGTATTCATACATTCCATTACTCATATCGCGGACATTTGAATAATGTGAAGATAAAATGTAACATCTATACATTTGCCTAGATGTCCGCGGCCTGGTAGTCAAATACTTGGCGTGGCCAGGCAAGGTATTCTCGGTTCATGAATACCTACCTTCCCTTTCCCAGGTTTTCAGATAATTTGTCAATTTAATATTTTGTCAATTTAAAACTCTTGACAATATGAGTACGTTTTCATAATATTGCGTTTTAAAATAATTCTAAGATCATTCATCGACACCGATACCTTTCCTCTCACAAGCTTTCAGATAATTCGTCAATTTAAAACTCTGACAATATGAGTACACTTTTATTATTTTGCGTTTTTAAATATTTCTTATTCATCGACACCTTGACCTTTCCTGGCCACGCCAGTTAAAAAACAGTTTGATATACAAACATGTCGCAATTCAAATTTCAGCAACTTACTTACGGCGACTTCCAGGCCGCGGACATCTAGGAAAATGTCTAGATGTTACATTTTATCTTCACATTATTAAAATGTCCGCGATATCAGTAATGGAATGTATGAATACATTTTAGCTGTGTATATGTAGTTGTGACATCGCAGTTGGAAAGCACCTTTATGTACTTGCAACTCATTTTGATTTCATATATTTTTTTATATTGTATATTTTCTTCTATTTTTTTTTGTGATTTACTCTTTTCCGTCCTCGACTTTTTCATGTACTTGGCGTAATTTTTTTACTTTTTTGAAGTTTTTTATGGGGATCTCACTTCTTTTTACAAAGATAATAGACGCTACCGCGTATCTAGATTCTTAATCTTGATTGAATTATTTTTATAAAATACTTCAATATAGCTTGTGTTACAGTCAAAGCGTGTAATTCGGTGAATATATAGAATATACATTCATAAATAGTCAATGTATGCACGCACTGATTTGATTGGCTAACCCTGATAACCAGATCGGGCAGCAGGATCTGTCGGCAGCTGCGGTGCAGTCTACGTCCGCATTCAGCTACGGATCTGCCGGCAGATCCTGCTGCCCGCCTGACATACAGTGGGTCCAGGGACAGTGTGGCCAATGAGCCGGAAGTCGCCATTTTCAGTTCCAGCCAGATCAAACGCGCGCGATATTTGAAAAGCGTGGAATCATAGTATATATATAGTGACGTGTACTTATAGAGTACATCTCTGAAGTTGTAAGAAGTACAACTTGAGAATGTTTAAGTATATATGTATACTGGTCTATACATAAGAGCTACAGGAAGTTGCCTGAAAATGGCGGCACCAATCAGCGGCGAGGAACACATTGGCCACACTGTCCCTGGACCCACTGTACCACCCCCTAGCACACCCACGCGTACTATCCCTCTTGCGTGCCACGTTCTGACGTAACGACGTTACGTCACGGCGTCGTACGCCGGCGCGCGTAGCATCTAAGGATGCACCTGTCCCCTCCTCTGACCTCTCGGGAGCCTACAACCACGTTTACACGTGGAATTCGGGGGTGTTGGAAACCCTCCACCCTATTGGAGCGCAATCTTAACACACACCGGGCGAGATTTAAATGATGCTTTGTTTAAATCAAAGTGGGAGAACTTTCAATGACCTTCGAAATTAATATTGGGAATTATCCCTAGTAGCACAAAATATTGGTTAAATATTTTTTCCAAATATTAAAAAAATACTTTTTTAGCCACACTTTTTAATATGAAAAAAATGTTGATTCCAAATATTATATACGCATACTGAAAATGTGAAATAAAATTTTAGAAAATATTAACTAAATATTCGTGGAATATAAAAGAAATATTTAGAAAATGTAAAGCAAATATTCTGGAAATGTGAAATTAATATTCAGGATATGTAAAATTAATAGTAAAAAAATGTAAAGTAGATATTCAGAAAGTGTGAAATAAATATTCAGACAATGTAAAATAATATTTAAAAAATATAAAGCAAATATTCAGAAAATGTGAAATAAATATTCAGAATTGTAAAATAATTATTTAGGAAATGTGAAATTAATATTTAAGAAATGTGATTTGAATATTCAGCCTATATTGAGTAAACACTTGAAAACCATTTAAATGAAAATTAATTTTATATTTATTTAAACACGAATTAATCTCTTTATACATAAATGTGTATAGAAACATATACAACACATATTACATATATACATTATATATTATTTTGCTGCTTTAGCCTCCATGTGGCTGTTGCCAAAAATAATCTCACGGAGTCCTTAATCTCCACCTCCGTAACGGATGGTTGCCTCCTTCTTGTTGCAGCTGTGAAATTAAAAATAAAATAAAATGGGATATGATGAAATACTATCATTGCGAACTTTAATTGTGAATTAACAGTTATGTAGAGCATGAAATAAATATATTGCATATGTAAATGGACTTACCTTTTCTGCGAATGACAAAACGAGTGATAATCGATCTCTTAATAATAATTATTTCTCGGTTCACCGTCTCACAGCGTGATGGCAAACTGGTGTCGAGATTGACAGGGCCACTACACGACCATATTGAATTGCTACGCAAACAGTCGATTGTCAACCGTTCAGTCGCCAACGCGGTATATTAATTTTTCCATAATATAAAATGAATATTTGAAGGCTCGGATGCAATCAGGGGACTAGCGCTCGAAAATCCGCTAGACATAATCCATGTTTTTCAACGTTCGCCGTTAAGGAGTATCGAGGCAATTTTGAGGTACATAACTTGCAGCGACAAAGTTTTTCGTTAATATACAAGGAAGATTTTCACCATTCTCATACTGATTAATAAATAATATATCGTCATGTCTTCTACAATTATTTATTAATCAGTGTGAAAGTTGGTGAAAATCTTCCTTGTAATTAAGGAAAAACGATTGTCGCTGCAAGTTATGTACCTCAAAATTGCCTCGATACTTCTTAACGGTGAACGTTAAAAAACATGGATTATGTCCAGTAATATTTTATAATGAAATATTATTACTTCTTTTAACATAAGTGTTCAGTACATACATTTTACGGCTTCGCTAGTTTTCTGAGTTAATATTTACTCAAGATATCGCAATTTATATTTAAAAAAATATTGACATTGCTCGAAAAAAATTTTTTCGTTTATAATTTTAATCTCGAATACTACTGATTTGATAAAAAAAACTATAAATAGAAAAATGTGTGCCGTGACGAGCTTTACAACACTAAATTTTTTAAAATACAGTTTAACAAAATTTAATTTTCAAATTTTTCTTAGCGTTTGAACAATACTTTTCCCATTTCCGAACGCTAGTCCCCTGATTACATCCGAGCCTTCATTTCCCGAACTTTCCGTGAAAAACATTTTGTTTCTACCATTAAATAAATATTTACTTTATATTTGAAAAAAAAAATGTTTTTTTTCATAATAAAAAAATAATATTTCCCGAACATTGGGAAAAAAATGTTTTCTTTCTACCATTAAATAAATATTTACTTTATATTTAAAAAAAATGTTCTTTTCATAATATAAAATGAATATTTCCTGAACATTCGGAAAAAAATGTTTTGTTTCAACCAGTAAATATATATTTACTTTATATTTGAAAAAAAATGTTCTTTTCATAATATAAAATGAATATTTCCCGAACATTCGGAAAAAATGTTTTGTTTCAACCAGTAAAGAAATATTTACTTTATATTTGAAAAAAAATATTTTTTTCATAATATGAAATGGATATTTTCCGAACATTGGGAAAAAAATGTTTTCTTTCTACCATTAAATAAATATTTACTTTATATTTGAAAAAAAATGTTTTTTTCATAATATAAAATGAAGATTTCCCGAACATTCGGAAAAAATGTTTCGTTTCAAACAGTAAATAAATATTTACTTTATATTTGAAAAAAGAATATTTTTTCATAATATAAAATGAATATTTCCAGCATATTTGGAAAATATATTTGTTTTTTAATCTAGAATAAATATTGTACGTATGTTTAAATATCAAAAAGAGATTGAACCTCTTTTTAATATTGGATGTATGTGCATTCAATATTTTGTGCTACTAGGATGGACTCGAGAATAACTAGGGGTGGTAGTCTGGAAGGGGTGGCGGGGGTTTGTGAGGTCGTTTTGAAAGAAGAATCCGTGTTTGAACGATTGGAAATTTTTTTGGGGAAGCTTGTGACCTTCAAAATTAATATTGGGAATTATGAGCTCTTAAATAAATAGGGGTGGCAGTCTAGAGGGGGTGGCGGGAGTTTGTGAGGTCGTTTTGAAAGAAGAATCCGTGTTTGAACGATTGGAAATTTTTTTGGGGAAGCTTGTGACCTTCGAAATTAATATTGGGAATTATGAGCTCTTAAATAAATAGGGGTGGCAGTCTAGAGGGGGTGGCGGGGGTTTATAAGGTCGTTTTGAAAGAAGAATTCGTGTTTGAACGATTGGAAATTTTCATAGGAAAGCTTTTTTTATCTGTTGGTGGTTTTAACGATTGGGTAATTGCCCAATAAATTGGGGGAGTGATTGATGGTGGCGGGTAATTAAAAGGTGTAGCCTGACACATTCAACAGCGCCATCTGAAGGCCACAATTACCAAAGAATTCCCTACGCGTGATGTCACATGGATCTACGCACCAAAACAAATGTAGCGTTATTGTTGTAGGTGTATCTCTACCTTTTTGAGATGTAGGTGTATCTCTACCTTGTAGAACCTGCGAACAGATTCTGCAGTTTATTAAATAATAATTTGTCTATTTGTTTTTAATGGTATTGAGTTTGTTTTTATTAATACAAACAGAATGATATCCATTTGATGCACGTGAGTGATTACAATGACAAAATAATATAAGTGGCACCTATAAATCAGAAGAGAAACTTTCGATAGTGGTGATTCTACATGCAAAAATAAGTTAATTGTCCCGAGAACGAAGGGCGATATCAAAAACTTTTATCCTACATTTTCGACTTTTTTTGCAGAATCACCATATTCCCGCTTGTGTTAGTTCTGAAAACAAGTACAATATTTTAGCGAATTCGATACCTCGCACTGAGTCTGCACTGGTGCCAGAAAATGACTTTCATTGGTTGTTTCTGATAGAAACGAAGATAGATCTATAAGGATCAACCAATCCAAGTCATTTTTTGGGACTGGTGCAGAGTCAGTGCAAGGTACCGAATTCGCTGTTAGTATAAAATTAAAAGGATGAATGTCGAGAGGTATATACTTTCAGTTATACTGAAGTAAAATAAGCACTGAAAAGTGCTGTTTGTTATGTACGTTTTAAAACAGTGGCGCTGAAATGTGCCGATTGTTTTCTTCGTCACAGTTAAAAGGAGACACACCTCTCCTTTTAATAGGCATATTTCTGAAAAATAAAATATTTACTGCAGTTAAGGTTTGTTTTCACGTGACAGTAAATCGTGACTTTTACGGTCATGACATTAAATGTCATGACTTTTACTGTTACGTGAAAACGAACCTTCAGAGGTCATCAGTTATTTCTTCCTGTTGCTGTTCGCTCCAGAAACTGCGGGGCATTCGTGGTGGTTCCTGGGACGATGATGAGGGCTTCCTGCGTGGCCCACGCTTCCTACTGCGCATCCTCTCCTTTGCCGCCTTCAGTTCCGTTTGCATCCGCAATTGGAAGTCGGATTGAGTGGGCTTGTCGAACTTCTGATTCCGACACACACTGTCTGAAAAATAAATGTATGCAAAGTACGTTAGCATTAATGGAACATACTGTAGTAATAGTAACAATAATTCTACGTAAAAAGATGGAAAGTGCTTATTGCTTCGTACCAAAAATCGCCATCGCGATACGGGTGTCGTAGAATGATCTCAGTCCTTCGCGACCAAACCACGTGAATGACGACGTTAAGTCGTCCGGCAGTGCTTCCTTGAAGCAGCACTTGACCGCTCCCTTCAAATCAAATCCGCCCACGTATTCGAAATACTTTACCTAAACAAAGCGAGTAAAGATTGATGTAAGTATATATTATATATAAAAGTAAATAAAAGAATAATTTCGTTTTCACTTACGACTTTGGAATAGGTGTCGTCATCGATGTCCTCAAAGCAGTCAACCTCCTGCACTGACAACAAGGGGAGGACTGCTGGCTTCGTGGGTCGGCCAGTATTGTGGGTGGTCTGGACAGATTTCTGAACACTCATCACGAGAGTATTCATTCTTCTGCAAACAGAACGGATGGAGAAGTAACGTGTTAATAAACACGATACACTCGATACTTACATTAGCTCCGCCTCGATCGTATCGCGCCCCGTGAGATCTTCCATGCTCCTGCGAACATTAACATTTATAAGAAAATATCCTTACAGTAATATTTTGATAGCAAAAAAAAAAGAAACATGTAAATTTATCCATTATCAGGTGGTTGGGTCGGCGCTGTATTATGCTGCGACGGCTCACCGCGGATCACAGTGGCGCGTGCAAACGATGTCCCTGGATCTGTGAATCCTTCGAGGGCAGGAACATTGGCCGCATACGTATCCTGAAACATATCATTCGGGTTAACAGTAGGAACACCCTTCGACGTTTCTGAACCGTGTTCCTGCAGGATCAGCGCCAAATCCTGGATGTCCTCTTCGATTGATGGTCTCGGAGTGGTCGACGTCCTTCGTCGCCGTTTCACTTTTTCGTTATCCGAAGACGTCGTCTGATATCGCGTTGGTTTCGCGACCACACGTTTCCCTCGTTTCTCCATGCCAACCTGTAAGTAAAAAAAATACATATTACGATAGGGTAGACCGGGGGTGATAGTAACACTTTGACTTTGGAATACAATTATGCAAAAACTATTAAAGTTACAACAAAAGTTTTTCTACGAAAATGTTACTTACTTATCTGGCACTTATTGAGCCACAACAGCTTCGCTGTTTGTCAAGTAATATCCAGGTTATTAATAAAAAATGAGAAGCGGACAAAGTGTTACAACCGTCCCCGACTCCGGGTCGGTTGTAACACTGCATGGGGTCGATAGTAACACAACTTTAACTTGAAAAAATTAATATATTTATAGATTTTAAATTATAATAATGACTGAAAAAACTAAAATTCGTAACCTATTATTTAGCGTCACAATTGTGGCAAATATAAAACATGTTGTGGCCAGTGCATTCTTCATGTGCCCAATCCTTACACACAGTACATTGGACCCATTTTTCGTTTGGTTTGCTTGTGCTATAGGGTTCCATGCACGCCAGACAATAATATTCTTTATCATTTTTGTCACTAGACTCATTATTAACATTGTTACAGCTATTAAAAGAATTCTTTGCTTTCTGCCCCTTATTTTTCTTCATTCTTTTCCCTTGCTTCTCTTTATATTCTGCTTTTATCTTTAATCGTTCAGCAACATCAGTATATATGGTAGACTTCCTTTTTTCCCCCTTATTTGAAACTTTACGTGGAGGGGCTTAACAAAATGGTCGCACAATTTCTGGACTGAATTCTTCATTTACTTGTTCACTTTCGGTTAATAAAATTTCATTGCTATTCTGTTCTGTTGGGGTAGTGTCGTTTTCGGGTGTTGGTAGGGGCCTATCTGTAACGTACAATGGGGCATAATCAAGAGCTGTAAATATATTCCTGTTGTAAGGATATATTCCTGTACACTTGAAGCCTGCTTGAATATTAGATACTGTTACTGATATCCCTAGTAGCATTTATTTGCTGGGACTTTGTTGGGCCAATGACGTGAAATCCGTTGGCCAACTGTTCAAGTGTCGCGCTATTTTTAAATGGGCCAACGATTGTAACCAACGCAGGCCCAAATGAAGGTTTCTTTCCATAGGCCCAACTGAAGGTTTCTTTCCATAAGCCCAACAGTGTATTTCCAAAAGACGTCGTACAGACGTCCAGAAGGCATCTTGAAGAACGTTAAAAGACGTTGTAAACACGTCTTTTTCAGGTTGTAAACACGTCTTAGGAAAAAAAAAATTCGGGGTGAGAAGCATCGAACCCAAACTTTCCGCTTACGAAGCAACCGCTGCACAGTGGGGAAATTTCGCGATTTTATGGCCAAAACCCCAAAAATAAAAATGCCTCCAATTTTACTGCTAAATCTTTTAATACAAAGCTCGTATAGATTCGCAAATGTTTATGTTCATGTGAGGTTAGTCCGATCGCGAAGAATTATTCCAGATTTTCAAGTTGCTTCAAACACTTATATTGTGTTATCAAAAGTTCAGAAAATAATTTGAAGGCATGGATTCAATTCCTGGTGGTGCGTAAGATATCTTTTTGTCCCCAAAATAATATGTTTCGGTTCTTAATACGTAATTTATACAATTTTTAAAGTAGTGTTTTAGAAATAACCTCTTCATATACGAATCAATTTTCAATACATAAAATAATTATAAATCCCATAATATCCCGCAATGATTTATCATTCCTATTTTACGTTCAACTTTTTTGATTCTATAAATGCAATTATTAATTGCTAATAGTTGCTAATCCTGTAATTATATGCATTTTTTTAAACACGATCCAGTGTGTCTTGTATAACATACGACATAACTGTGACCGAGACTGTTTCACATGTTATACATTACAAACCTTTTTATTATTTTTTAAACGATTTTATTATTTTTTTAACAGAATATTCGCGAGCAAGTGCGACAGTTAGAAAAAAAATTAAAGGCAAATAATAATCGTGAAGTTTCCATTCACTCCGACGCATTTTCGAACTTATCAAAATTATTTTATAAATTCAGAACCATGTGGCAAGCATGTTCGCGCAACAATGCATTTTTCTTTAAGAAACACGAGAAGTGATTATCTGGCCACATATCAATTCCATTATATCAGGAAGTGGGAGTAAATATAGGTGGTCGGCCTTTGAAAAATTTTGAGGAAGCTAGCAATCGCACAAAGCGTCGAAAAACTGAAGAACTTCGTAAAGAAAAAAGTGTATCAGAATTGTTATACGCCGCACAAATGAACCTCCGTTACACAAAATACACAAAATTTTAATTCATGGTCCTCACATAATCGAAAATGCTGTCCTTCCAATTGGACAGCTTTCGGAGGAAGCTCAAGAAGCACGAAATAAAGACATTAAAAAGTACCGAGAAAATTTTTCTCGAAAATGCTCAAGAGAAAAAACTATGGAGGATGTTTTCAATTGGCTTTTATTATCGTCAGATCCAGTAATTAGGAATTTAAGAAAATTGCCCGATAAAAAATTAAAAGGTTTGTCGTCAGAAGCGATAACCCTTCTTCGATGCCCTGATGTACCATAGGTTTAAGTGTATAAATGTAAATAATAAAAAATCTTTATCGTTCGTAATGTTTGTAAGTGTTGTTTTTCAGATAATTTAGTTTCTCATATATCAGAACGTAAAAGTGCCAAATTTTATATATTAAAAATAAGTTTCGAGGTTTTGACCACGAAAATGGATAGAGTTCTTCAATTGACATTTGCATTTATTTTGTCGAATTCAAAAATGTCATTTTTGGGGTTTTGGCCATAAAATCGCAAAATTTCCCCACTGTGCGCTGTTCCCACTTACCCAACACACTTCCTTGTAGACAATTCTAATTTCTAGTTACATAACTAATATTAATTGTTCATAAAAACTGCGCAGTGACGCGAAATATTCCACAAAATAGCATCATTCGACCTTTAGACTCATTCCTTAAAATTTCACATTCGTCTCAAGACAGATGTGTGTCCTCCTTACGTATTTATAAATAAGAAAAGAAAAATCACAACTTGGAATATAATAACAGGTTTTTGGATGTAGCCAATTTTTTGTCGTTTGCAAGACGACATTTAATCATTGTTGTAAATTTTTTGTTAATTAACCAATCATAGTAATTGTAGGCCCAACATTGAATATTCGTAGGCAAACTGTCGTAACTTTTTGTTAATTAACCAACTATAATAATTGTAGGCTCAACATAGAATATTCGTTGGCAAACTGTTGTAAGTATTTTGCCGTAGGCCCTATGTTGGGAATTTGTAGGCAAAACACTAACTATATCCCAACTAATTCCCAACTGTTGGCTACCGTTGGCCAACCAAAAATGCTACTAGGGATCGGAAGAGCCGTTGCTACTATTGAAGGAATGTGGTAAATAGTCATTGTTTTCCTTGGGTTATTACGCATCCCAGCATCAGAACTGGTATTAATCGCTTTTTTTAATGGACCATATACAGATCGATCGAGCGGTTGTAACTTGTGCGAGCAGTGGGGTGGAAAAGACAGCATTACTATACCATTTTCGGAGCAATAATCAAGAGCTTGGATAGATATATCTGACGAATGATTATCCAATAGCAGGAGAATTTGTTTCTCCTTTGTTGCAGACGTATATTTTTGGAAGTGTTTCAAAAATACAAGAAATTCAGTTTCTCGCATCCACCCGCTGGCATTTCCACTTCCAATGCTCCCAATTGGACCATCTCTTACAAAGTGTTCTTTGTATCGAAGTCTTGAAAATATAAACATTGGAGGTATATAATTACCAAGAGCATTGACACCACAAGTTACTGTGCCTAACTGTCCCCGTTCGGCAGATGTCAATGCACCAACTTGCCTCATGCCCTTTTTAGCAACAATTGTATTTGGTGTTTGGACCGTAGTAATACCTGTTTCATCGATATTATATATATCTTTTGCTTCGAACTTGTATTTGGCAAGAACAGTTTCCAAATTGTCAAAGAAACTACCTACGTTAGTCTCGTTAAAACTAGTGGCACGAGACAAACTGGTAGGCTGTGCACATCGTACAGATAATTGTGGGTGTCTTTTCATAAAGTTACTGAACCAATCATCACTAGCCATCTTATTTTCTTCCCACTGATGTGGCATTAACAATTTATATTTCGTTGCTAGTTCATATGCAAATCTTCTAACTTCTTTTGGACAGAAACCATAATATATTTCGGCTGCTTTTATTATGTATATTGCCATTATTTTTCCCTGCTCTTCGTTGAAAACTTTGATCCAAGGTCTATAGCCCATTGTGACAGGAGAATTAGTACCTTCGTCTAAAACTGTCTGCCGTTTCTTTACATATCTTGACAAAGATACATGACATAACTCATATTTTTTTGCTGCGGCTTGAATAGATAATAAATTTTCGTTCATATCATCGTAAGCATGTTCATATTCTTTTATACATTTTGTGCCTTTATCAGTCTTCCTAATTTTTGTATGAGCAGTGGCGGATTTAAGAAAAAAGGACCAGGTGGCAAACGTTATTAGGGGCCTATTTTTTTCGAGAAAATGGGAGGTAGTTTACTAAAAAAGGGTAAATGTGTAGAAAAGTATAGAAAAAAATATAGCGCTTGGATTAAATAATTTTTTTTTTAAATAGGGCCCTAGGGGGCCTTCTGAGCAGGGGCCCATTTTTTCGGGAAAATGAAGAGGTATTTTACTGAAAACGGGCTCAGTGTAATGTTACAGAAAAAAATACAGTTTGGGTAAAATCATATTTTTTTTTAAGAATAGGGCCCTGGGTGGGGCCTTCTGGGCAGGGGCCCAGGCGGCAACTGCTCATCAGCCGCCCTGTTAAATCCGCCACTGTGTACGAGGCATTCTAAAATAGGTTTAATTACGACTTTAAGTTGAAGGAATTATAAGATTTATTAGCTTATATAATAAGAATGCTTACCTGAATTTTAAAATTAAGAAAATTAAACGTAGAAATCTATTATTTGAGGTTATAACTTGCCGTAAATTATTATTAAGCGTCAGAAAAGAAAAGAACATTGAAAACATTCGGCGATCGCGCTAACATTGAGTGAGGTGGGGTCGGTTGAAACGTTACAACCGACCCCGACTGTCGATGTTACAATCGTCCCCGACCATGCTTTTGGACTTAAATTATAAATTTTGACTAACGAGACCGTTAAAAATGCTAAGTGACGATCAGTATTACTTTAAAAAAGGTCAGATTAAAGATTAAACAAAAGGAAAAGCACATGCATGCAAAGGGAGTGTTTATATTACAATTTTAAGTGAGTAAAAAAAAGTTACTTTAGGGTATCGAAAAGTTATTTTGTTCACTGTACATGTCTGTTGCGTGTCTATACTGCTAGGGCATGGATGTGTGTATTCAAAATGTCATTCTTCATCATATATCCAAAATTTGTGTTAATATCTATCATATGTATATGTTTTGAGATATTTAACGTGTTACAATCGCCCCCCCCCCCCCCCCCTCTTACTATCGCCCCCGGTCTACCCTACATACTTAGCAAAGGCGTGTTAGATGTTTTATCCATTTTACATACAATATTTTATGCACCAACTATTCTCACCATTTCCATATGATATTTGTATGTATCTACATTGTACGAAATCTCAAGACGAACCTATGTAACGTACTACTCAATAATTCGAGTGTAACGCGACAAAGGATTCAATAGTAGAAAACGTGAAAAAATGACTCATGCAGAAACATTCGAACCAAACGATAAAATAACCCGTCACCAGAGATTAACAAGGATACGTGTAAATATGGTTTTACTTGTGAAGAGCAATACAAAAGAAGAAAATGTAAATATTATAGCACGTCACTCACGAGAAAATAGTCGTAACTTACCAAAAAGAAGAGACGAAGCTAGAAAGGAAAATTTTTTTTTGACACGGTACCCTTTACGGATACCTCACCCCCCGTGGGAGGGGTGAGATTATGTGGGCCTTGCATTCACTAAAACCACCATGGTGACCGCCTGACACGAAAGGCTTACACAAGAGAGAGGGACTGGCAGCGAGATACTTCTAACGAAAATAAATGTGGACGAATTTGAACACTGCGGCTTCTCGCTGTGTGTAATAACGGCAACGACATAGCTACGAGTTTCTAAGGGGGTGGGGTCGTCGTTATTGCCAGTGGGCATATTACCGTGAAAAGGCATTCTAAAACATTTGGCGCGAACCTGATCGGGGGAGATATGTACAATGTCCTGGCTGAATGTGGCGCATTTATATACGCCAAGAGCCGATGACGTTATGCCGATATCATAAAAATCATCGACCTCTAAAAATTGTTTAATACCTAAATGATAGGACTTATTGGAGTCCATGCTAATATTGAAAATTAAGCAGATCGAGCCGTCGTTTGAGATGCAACAATTATCGCGTACATTGATGCCCAGAGATATGCTATTGAACTCTATCTTAAGGTGGAATCAGACGGCTCGTGGAGCCGCGATCCACGAGCCGTCTGATCGGTCATGGCTCCGCTCGCCCGGGCTCGCCAAGTCGACTTGACGAGCTAGACGAGGCGAGCCGGCTCGCGGAGCCACGAGCCGGCTGATTCCACCTTAATGCTTACCGTTCAGGGTACCAGAAACCGTACATTTGAAAGAGGGACGGATAGACATATGTCCACGATGATTTAATACAAATACTCGAGCTGGGGCGTCAGCTATGAAACATGTCAGTCGTATGGGCAACTTACTGCAATGAAAATTTATGCCTCCGTTGGACATGATGGTCCTGACGTCTGCAAAAAATTTCTCAAAGAAAATATTGGGGTCGTGTGGTTTTTGGGGCCCTTTATAGATGCCTACTACTATCGGCTTTATACGCGGAATATTTGAAATACTACATTGGACGGGCCAGATATGAATGGAACTTGATTTGTCCAAACTACATCCGTCGGTATGAAAATCTAATTCTATCTGCCTAACAAATGATTCCGACAAAGTGTTAGGGAGACTTTTAATAATTTCTGCTTCCAGATCGAAATGAATGTATTCTCCTGGTGCCACGACAAATGTGACATCAGGATTACGTGGCGTAGATACAAGTGTTCTAACATCCTGAGGCAACTGGGAGAAACAGGAATGTGTTCGAAGGAGAGATAATATGTTATTTCCTTGAACGTGTGTCAAATTGTTGTCTACGAAACAAGACGCTAACCGTTGGCGAAAAGATGGCTCGGAGGAAGTAGCACAGGACAATGAAAGTGTATCATAAATATTAGAAACGCGTGATCGTTTCTACTATCGTTCGACCGAAACACCGGTCCTTCTACTTCCACGTCACGCTTATTTATTTGATTTCAACGGGAACTACCTTTCGACGTTCACAATGAACAACAATCGGCACTTTTCAGCGCCACTGTTTTAAAACATACATGACAAACAGCACTATTCAGTGCTCATTTTACTTCAGTATAACTGAAAGTATATACCTCTCGACGTTCATCATTTTAATTTTATACTAATAGCGAATTCGGTACCTTGCACTAACTCTGCACTAGTGCCAAAAAATGACTTGGATTGGTTGATCCTTATAGATCTATCTTCGTTTCTATCAGAAACAACCAATGAAAGTCATTTTCTGGCACCAGTGCAGACTCAGTGCGAGGTATCGAATTCGCTAAAATATTGTACTTGTTTTCAGAACTAACACAAGCGGGAATATGGTGATTCTGCAAAAAAAAAGTCGAAAATGTAGGATAAAAGTTTTTGATATCGCCCTTCGTTCTCGAGACAATTGACTTATTTTTGCATGTAGAATCACCACTATCGAAAGTTTCTCTTCTGATTTATAGGTGCCACTTATATTATATGCTTCGCAGGGTCTGCCGGCAGATCCATAGCTGAATGCGGACGTAGACTGCTCCGCAACTCCCCGCAGATCCTGCCGTCAATCTGCTGGCAGACTGCCGGCAGATTGCTATCAGGGTAAAGTATTCACATGTACATTATACTTTTTAACTAAAGTGAAGAAATATTCGTTAATTTAAATAGATCAAGAACGATTACATTGGTTCAAAATATACAACTGAGATTCTATGTTTAGAGCAGTGAGGACTTGAGTATTGTTAGATACCCCGAGCCTTCACAAATTGTATATCTGGACAGTGTCATTCGTTTCGACCGTTAGCCACTTTCCGCGCGACTTTCTCTTACACCATGTCTGGTTTTCGTCACCCACTTGGACCCTTAGACCTTTTCAGGCGTTCGTGCCTTATAGTTAGCCATAAACAAGCGAATTAGACCGTGGGCCTCAAGGCCCTTCTTCCAACCGAAATCACTTCAAACGTAGAAAGTAAGTTTCCACAGTAATGCCACTTCCACCCTCGCCATTAACCAATCCCAGTTTCTATTTCCACACCCTCGCAATAGCAACCACCAATAGGATTCTTCATGTTGTCGACGTTCTTTTCGAATCTCGCGAACGAGAGTCAGAAAGCTCTGATACCTTGTACAGGCAAGTCGCCTCCAAATTCGCTGCTTAATAAAGACGAGTAATCGATAATAGGAAGTGTTGAATTTGTTCCTCCCCGGGTTCACGACAGTATGTTTCGAGAGAAAGTAGAAATTGGGATTATGTGGCGCGTGCAAAGAGCAGTTACGCAATCACTCTTCACACTGTGAAAAATCACCGTGATTGGGAACGAACATGATCGGATCACTCGTGATTCACAAATCACGGTTCTAGCCAACACTAATCCGAGCCTTCAATATTATGCACATTCAGAAATCAAAAAATGGAAATTCATTTAAAAATTAAAAAATGAAGTTTTAGAGACTCCCAATTGGTTTTCTTTTCAATTTAGCTTTTTGGATAAATGAGTCTTAAATGTGTTATTTTAACCCCATTTTTTTCTGCGTGTTTATAACAAGCTTATAAACATACATGTACACGCGTTTGAGAAAACATTAATTCTAACATTATTAAATAATTAATTTTCCACGGAGTACACATTCGGGGCAAAGTGACCGGGGTAAACTGAGCTGTAAAGAAAATATGCGCGACTGATATGTGCATTATTTGTATGTGAAATCTGTCTGCCAAAAATTATTGAAGACCATTTGAAAAAAAAATTGTGATAGAAAAATATGTAATGTTTTTGTTAAAAAATTTATTTAGATAGTATAAGTACGTATTTTATTAATAATTATGTATGTATTTGTTTCAGTAATAATATGTCAGATTGTTCATGTAAACAAAGTTCATTCAAAAACTCATTTTCAGAAGAAAATGTGTTTACACAAAGTACAAAGTACCAATTATTAACGTTAAACTTGTATTAATGAAATATATTTTTAAAAAAATAGTTCAAATAGTTTAAAAGTTCTAATAAAGTTAATTTTATAATTATATCCTTCATTAAAACTCGTATTTTATTTCAGCTCACTTTACCCCAAGTAGTAGCTCACTTTACCCCATATATGGAGTAAAGTGGTCGTTTTAGTATTTTCTTTTTTTTTTATTTATTAAGCATTTGGAATCTCGGATGAGGTTCATTTCAGCTATGCCTGAGTACTTACATTTTGTTCGGTTTGTACATTAGATTTTTCAGTTACAGTTTTTCAGGAAGTTGTAAACATATAAACACGCAGTAATAGTTGGTAGACCGATTAACATTTCTATACATAATGGTAATTGAAACTTGAGCTTCTGTAGTTGCCTAATTAGCTGTGATCGCTGAGTACTGTAGAGATGGCATTGCCAGACAATATGATTTATACTTTGATCTTCCTTTTTACAATCACATTTTGGATTATTAACAATTCCAATTCGAGCCAGTGATGCTTTCCAGTTATAATGGTCCGCTCTGCAACGATTTATGGTAACAATGAATTCACGAGAAAAACCTTTATGAGCGTACTATGGCTTTAATTTTTCAGTGTAGAAGTTTGTGAAGTAGTTTCGTCCCTTGATCCGTCCTTGTTCTTTTATGATACTTTGTGTTTGAAAGTTATTTATAAATTTATTTTCGACCGTAATAATTAAAATATATGATTTCGGCGCACTAGTTCGGTCCATTAAAAGTTTTAATACTTTGTGTTTGAGTGGTTGTAGGGTTTATACAAAAACCGACTTTTGGAAAAACCGGTTTTCGAATTCCACTATTCAATAAAAACCGGTTTAAACCGGTTTTCGAATTTTTACAGAGAAAAACAAAATATGTATCATTAAGAGAGTAATAAAATATTTATTCTTATTTGGGTTAAAATATTTAATACGTAAATATTTATACTTATAAAAATATATCTAAATAAAATATGGTTCGTACAAAAACAAACAACCAAAACGAAAATAATTATAATCGGTACAAAATATAAATTATAAAGCTTTATTTTATTTAGTGTTTTTCTTCAGGAAATATGATTTCAAAAAACATAAAGTGTCCACTGAACGATGACTTAATCTTGTTCTTGTTTTAGATACAAGATTACCCGAAATGGAAAATACTCTCTCACTGGCTACTGAATTTGCTTTTATCGTTTTCAGAGCATCAAATAATAAATATAAATTCTTTGATCTTACATTAGTTACCTCAAACACTGAAAATTCGGCCTTCAGTGTCTTCGGATTTGATATTTCCTCAGGTTCCTCAAGAAACCTAAGAATTGATTTTTCCATGGCTTTTTTAAAACATTGCCTTGATTAATGGTTTCTCCGTCTCCGATATATTCATCATCGGAATCTGTTTCCATACAAGAATTTGGATATATTCTAGACAATATTTTTCCAGCCAACTTAATAATATTGAATTTTGAAGCTAGTGGAAATTCACTAGATTTTTTTTATGAAATGTTTTCAACTTGTCTTCTTTCTTGAATTCGTACTTCTAACGCATTTAATAATTTGATACTAATTTCCGTCTTTAAATTTTTTAGTTCATTTAACAGAAATTCAAATATGCCTTCACTTGTTAATAAATTGGCATCGCGCCGCCCTAATGCCTCTGCTGCTAGACATACTGGTCCCAACACTTTAAGAAGTGCCATGATTTTAGGATATTCAGCCTCATTCTACATATGAGAAGCACCAATATCCTCCAAAGTTAAAACAACACATTCTTTTAATTTTATAAATCTTTCAATCATGGCTTCTAAAGTATTCCATCTCGTTTGACTGTCAAGAATCAGGCTCAATTCCTTTCCTTTTTCTTGTTTAACATGATTTTGAAAGATGCTATCTCTTACGGGAGATTTTCTAAAAAATTTGCAAATTTTTCTGATTTGGGAAATTGATTGTTTATAATTGTCAGACAACGTAGGGAATTCACAGTCGCTATCTAGATCAAGAGAATTTAAAAAATCTTCGCCATAGTCATTTTCACACTCTATATCATCTTCCGATTCCTCATTTGTAACATATACATCGGTTTCAGCAATTTCTTTATTTTTATATAACACATCGGTAACTGCTAAGTGTATGGCGTGTGAATAGCATAGTTGATTAATTATAAGTGATAATTGGCCAAATTTTTTCATAACAGCGGCCCCATCATTTGTCACTGCAACTACCCATACAGCACACTTCGTTGCGGCAAAGTTGCAGGATGGTTGCAGCAACCTTGCACTTGGTTGCGATGTTGCATAGTTGCAGCGCAATGTCGATGTATGGTTGCTGCGACGTTGCCGTGCAACATTGCACGGGGCGGACATAGAATTGTTGCTGCATAGTTGCTGCATAGTTGCTTTGCAATAATGCACTACAACTTTGCCGCAACATTGCCGCAACTTTGCGGCATCTATGCCGCAACTATGCCGCAACTTTTTTGCAACTTTGCGGCGTTAGCAAATTTTAAAACATAATATCTCCAAAACCGGCGGAAATAAAGTGTATACATTACACCTTATTGAATTCGTCTTGAAACGCACTATCAAGTGATCTGTTAAAAAAAAAGAGTTCCGTTTAAAAAAAAAATTGATCATCGTATCTCGTAAAATAATAATCAAAGAAAAAAATCGTCTGCCCCAGTAAATTTGCCCCCTCCATCCATGCAATTTCATATAAACAATTTCTTTTATATCTCGAATACGTTAGGAAATATCCAGGTGTTTACTGTTCCCGCGGACATCCTGGTTAATGAACTAAAATATAAAATATATGTTGGAGAAGGCAACCATTTAATCAGTTCCAAGCATAAGTCAGAATCTACTTTACTGGTGCCACGTGCCAAGCTGATGTTTCCGTGAAGGCGAGCACGGCGCACAGTGGGACAGATCAGGTCGAAACGCGGCACTAACAAGGGGACCTTCAGGACTGTCCATCTCAGAAATTGTTTATACTTAGTGTACGCGAAGGTCTTCAGTCGGACTTTAATTTTCCAAAGTAGTAAGAATTCAGCCAAATTCGAGAAAATCGACTTTGAAAAATGTGGAGTGTATATATATACATTTGATTGAAAGTAATCACCAACGAATAGCGTGGGCTTGTGTCTAGCGCTCCCGACTAGTAACCATGAGGTCGTCAGTTCGCATCTCACTGTTGGCATTATTTTTTTTTTATTCATTTGAATACCTATTGCTTCAAAGTTACTGTGCGAAGTTGCCTCAAAGTTGCCGTGCAAAGTTGCCTCAAAGTTGCCGTGCAACTTTGCAGCAGGCGGACATAGAATTATTGCTGCATAGTTGCGGCAACGTTGCGTGCATCGTTGCAATCTTGCACCGCAACTACGCTGCAACTATGCTGCAACGAGAGTGTGCTGTATGGGTATGTCTGTTGCAAGATCCAAGTTAAAATTTTGTAGCCTCTCAGAAACTAATTCTAATGTCTTCTTAGCATCGCATGAGCCAGGTATTGGAACTAAGCCCAAATTAAATTCTTTCGCAAAATGGTGTACGTTAATATTCAAATATTTGCGATTTCGTTTGCTAGTCCACTCATCTAAAGTTATAGAAAATTTTTTCCCATTCTTCTTAATACAATCCAATTCATTTATAATTTCTAGTTTGGCATTGTCATAAAACGTATAAATGAGATCCATTACTCGAGAGTTGTTTTTTGGTAACGAATATCCCCGTTGTTGTAAAGACTCTCGTGTGAACGAGCTTGTTGTAATGCTATTAATGGATAATCCATCCATCGCAGCAAGTTTTGCTATAATTTCTTCTAAACTGTTTTTTTTCACAAAATTAAATATACTGGCTTGTTTTAGTGCGCAGGCGCAGGAGGAGGGTCCGGGTGTTTCTTGTGTTTCTGTTTTCTTTTCCATTATTATTTTATGAACTGCTTTCAGATGATTATGCAGATTGCTCGTAGATGATCCTTTGCAGCTCAACATTTTATTACAATGATCGCAACATGCCTTGTCTTTTCCAACCTTTCTGTAATGATCCCAAATCTCTGACTTATTTCCAACATTCATGTTGGTCTAAAATTAAAATGAAATATTTTAAATATTTTTATCAATGACATTAATATTTAATAATGAAAGACTGTTATATTATTAGAATAGGCATTAACAAATTTACTTACGTTATTTTTGTTTTTACTAACTTAAACAGGAATAATACCAAGCAATAATATAAACTAATAAACTTCCTATTGGTGCTTGTGATCAAACTCAACTGCACGGAACTTTCGCGGCGCGTTGTGTAATGCGTAGTACGGGTAGCACGCAGAACTAAACTAAGCTAAAGATCAGATACAATGTATATTCAATAGTGGCCGATCGGAAGTTGTTTTGCGAACAGTGATCGAGGGGAAATCGGTCCCCTTCAGAGAGCCTGCTCCTTTACTTAACGTTCTCGCTCTCTCTCGCGTTCACGATTTCCCCTCAATCGCTGTTCGCGAAACAACTTCAGACCGACCAACATATCTGCCCTCCACCACAGTCTAGTCTGGCGGGATGCACGTGGGCAACACAGCTTATGTCATCGGTCATTCTGCGTGCTGCCACATATAATAGCATATCTAATAGAATAAATTTGTGGATTTTCATGTCAAACATTCACTTTACCCCTGAATCGTGAAGACTAGTTTTACAGTAAACCTTTACTACAATATACTTGTACTTTTACCCGAGGCGATTTCAAGTTAAAATGTTAACGTTTTTAATTAAATAATTCATTAATTTTTGCATAATAATTCTAGCATCAAAAACCGGTTTTTTAAATTTAAAACCCGGTTTTCGAATTTTAAAAATTTATAGAAAAAACCGGTTTTTAAAAACCGACAAACCCTAAGTGGTTGCTCTTTTTTTAAATTCTTCAAAAATATCAGTATATGGGAGTAAGTCTGAAGTAGGCATTTCTGTAGCTATTTTTGCTAAGCGGTCAGCACCCTCATTGCCTTGAATTCCTACGTGTGATGGGACCCAAAAGAATTTTATGTTGCTATTATTGGAACTTTCCTGTAAGAATTTATTATATTTCTTTTTTATTTCTAGTATGTAGTTGTTTGTTCTAATACCAATTTTCATACTTTGGGGGCTTTGTAAGGTACTTAAGGGGGTAGACACGGGTAATGCAGCGCGCTGTATACCGACACAATCTGGCCCGAAACATGGGTTTAGTAGAATACGCTTTTCGTCCTTATATGAGCGAATTTTGGGCTGGGCGAGGTCTTATTCGAAAGAGGAGGGTTCAGTGCAGCGCGCTCTGGTCATGGTTCGACGAGATTGTGTTGATATCTAATAATATGAGTGTTCAAAGTAGAGCAAAAGTGGACAAAATACACCCGTGTGAATCCAAGTATTTTTAGGTCACTAAAAGAGTTTTGTGACTCAAACGATGACCAGAGCGCGCTGCATCGAACCTTCCTCTTTCGAATGAGACCTCACCCAGCTCAAAATCTGCTCATATAAAGACGAAAAGCGTATCCCCGTGATTGCATTCCCAAATACGAGTTGCGCCATATTGGCGATAATACAGAGCAAGTCACGTGACAAAGGGTATAGCCGGTTAAGATGGTCAAATGTGCCCCTGAACCGAATTCAAATCACGATGAGTCATTCGAAAGCTTATAAAAAAAGAATGATTTCTGTCAAGTTTCAACTTCGTATCTCGACCCGGGGGGTAGTAAAGGGTAAAAATAGAAAATCAGGTTTTTGCCGAATTTCTCCTATACCAGCGGATGAAAAATTTTGAAAAAATTCAGAGACATGTCTGTCATCGGTGCACATATTAGAGAATCGCGTCAGATTTTTAAATTGAAAAACCAAGCTGTGAAAAATAAAAAACGCCAAAAAATGCTGAAAAATGCCGGTTTTGTATCGAAGCAGTCTTGATACTATAATTATATTTTTACTGTAAGTCCGCATCGTTGTTACTATTGTCTTGAATTTTTTTCAGATTTTTCAATTTGGTGCGCCGCAGTTAAAAAAATTAAAAACCGATTTTTTCGCCGTTTTTTCCGTATCAGAGTAACTAATAGGTCGAACTTTCGTACATACTTTATGGAATAAGCCTTTTATGCAATCTTCAACGTCTTCACATGCAGCAAAACAGCGTAGAAATTAAACGAACTAAACATGCTGTGCCATTACAGTCTAAAATGTCTATCATATTTTCAATGGCGTCAATGGCGCAGCGGTAAAGTGTCCGACTGTTGAATCGCTGCGAACTTTTTGAACGTAGGTTCAAGCCTCGGAATTTCTATGTCCCACAGGGTCATTTTTTTTCACATTAATTATGTATTTTTTCGATTTCTAGCTATATGACAATGATCGATATTTATATACAAATGTTTTAAAAACATTAAAAATATTTTAATAATTGAAATATACATAAACATAACTTGAGAATATTTTGATGCCACCGTTTCTCTGATCAAGTATCCCGTCAATTACAGTATTGTTGTAACATTCCCTGCACTAAATTAATATTATATGAAATTGATTTTCCAATCTCTTACCTTTAACAATTGTGGATGGATTACAGCAACAATTGTGTGTTGTTTTGTAATTATTTCGCCTCTTCTTATAGATCATACAACTCATTCTGGTTTCCAAAATTCAAAAGTTAAACAATGCTATAATTGGCATGATACCTAACAATAGTTTTCAACTATTGAAATAATTTTAATATGTTTTTAAAACATTTGTATATAAATATCGATCATTGTCATATAGCTAGAAATCGAAAAAATACATAATTAATGTGAAAAAAAATGACCCTGTGGGACATAGAAATTCCGAGGCTTGAACCTACGTTCAAAAAGTTCGCAGCGATTCAACAGTCGGACACTTTACCGCTGCGCCATTGACGCCGTTGAAAATATGATAGACATTTTAGACTGTAATGGCACAGCATGTTTAGTTCGTTTAATTTCTACGCTGTTTTGCTGCATGTGAAGACGTTGAAGATTGCATAAAAGGCTTATTCCATAAAGTATGTACGAAAGTTCGACCTATTAGTTACTCTGACACGGAAAAAACGGCGAAAAAATCGGTTTTTAATTTTTTTAACTGCGGCGCACCAAATTGAAAAATCTGAAAAAAATTCAAGACAATAGTAACAACGATGCGGACTTACAGTAAAAATATAATTATAGTATCAAGACTGCTTCGATACAAAACCGGCATTTTTCAGCATTTTTTGGCGTTTTTTATTTTTCACAGCTTGGTTTTTCAATTTAAAAATCTGACGCGATTCCCTAATATGTGCACCGATGACAGACATGTCTCTGAATTTTTTCAAAATTTTTCATCCGCTGGTATAGGAGAAATTCGGCAAAAACCTGATTTTCTATTTTTACCCTCTACTACCCCCCGGGTCGAGATACGAAGTTGAAACTTGACAGAAATCATTCTTTTTTTATAAGCTTTCGAATGACTCGTCGTGATTTGAATTCGGTTCAGGGGCACATTTGACCATCTTAACCGGCTATACCCTTTAGTTGAGCTAGTGGATAGGAGATGGCGCCTACTCGGGAGGACTGCCAACGTGGAATCATAGCAAAACTGAAGCGTTAGCTGGATACACGATGATACACGAACGACAGTAAAAGCGTGATGCAGTCAATGCATGCATTTCCGGATGATTGTAGGTTAGGTTATATGCATTTTAGGCATACATTGACTAGGAACTGTTGGGAATGTATACATTTACTAAAGCTTTTACCGTAACACATACATCATTTGAAATCGCTGTCGTATTTATGTTATAATAATTGAGGCAGTTAGAGCAACAACGGGCTAACCTGCAAATAAATTTTTCCTATTGTACATCGATGGCTTTGCACACATATTGTATGTCCACTTTTAGCGTTTATGAGAAAAACAGGTTCAAACATTCAATGGTACTTTATAAATAAATACATTTTGCATTATTGTATTATCATATATATGTAATATAGGTATCACTGAAAGTATGTAATTAGTAGTATAAAAATGTAATTTTTATGCAGCATAAAGAAACAGTCAAGCACTATTTGTTGCATATAAAAACTCAAATTTCATAAAAAGTGGACATACAATATGTGTGCACTAAGCCATCGATATGATTGTAGAGCTTATTGGAATACGTTATTGCTACTAACTCACTTTTGAAAAAAAAATGTGGATTAGTCTGTTGTTGCTCTCACTGCCTCAATAATATGGCAAAATTCCAGAGATGGACATTACCGTTTAGTGCTCAGACACTTTTCCCGGCGGAAAAAAATTATGTATTGCGATTATTTAACTGAAAAATGGTGCCAATACATGCACTTGATCGTTCTTTTTCCCAAAAAAGCCAGTGGCAATATCATTTTCTAAATGTGACGTATACATCACACTGGGCGCTAAAGGATATCCCGAGCCAATTCTCATTTGAAGCGCTATGATTGAATTAATTTAATGGGTAATTTAATTATCGACCATGAATAATTTTCTCGTGTTTATTCGTACTTTCTCGACTAATTATATGATTCGCAACTAATGGACGAATAAATACGAGACAATTATTCATGGTCGACGGATGAATGGCTTTTGACTACAAATATGATAAAAAAATATTTATTCAGTTATAAAAATGATAATTGTAAAATTTCCCTCCTCTCTCTCCGCTTCCTCCTCTGCCTCCTCTTCCTCCTCTGCCACCTCTTCCTCCTCTTCCTCCTCTTCCTCCTCTCCCACCTCTTCCTCCTCTCCCATACTCCCACTGCCGTAATTTTTTTTTCATGTCCCTGTTCTGTAATATGAAAAAAAAACATAAATCTTATGTTAATTACTGCAATAATATCTAAACGTTTTCACACTTTCGTGAGAATGTAACAAATTAAAAAAACATCGTTTTGCGTGAGATCGCCTACGTGTCTACATACCTCCTTCTTCAAGCGCAACGCCAGTTGCCAATAGGCGTTGGCCATTTTCCGGCTACTCCGCCCCGACGATGGAGTTCGGCCGCTTGACGAACTTCTGGACGGACTCCGTCGTCGGGACGGAGTTTGCCGGCTATTGGGACTCCATCGTCGGGACGGAGTCTGCCGGCTGCTGGGACTCCGTCGTCGGGACGGAGTCTGCTGGCTGCTAGGACTCCGTCTTCGAGACGGAGTCCCTTCCTTATCTCCCTTCTGCATGTTTTCTTTACCAGACATCTATAAAAGAGTCGAAGAAACAGTGAAAAACTATTGAACGTAATTAAAATGAATTTGAAAGTGTAGTAGAAGAGCCAGAGTTGGCCAAAATGTAATCTAATTACAAATTACAAATTACGATTAAAATGTAATTGTGTGATTGATTATACATTATTTTCTGTAATCGTTAGTTGACCACAATTTTGTCAACTATCTAAATTGAAGGGTTGGATGCAATAAGGGGACTAGCGCTCGAAAATGGAAAAAATAATTGTTGAAACTCTAAGGAATATTGGAAAAATTAAATGTTGTTGAACTGAATTTTAAAAAATATAGTGTTGTAAAGCTCGTCACGACAAACATTTTTTCTATTTACAGTTTGTTTATTCAATCATTACTATTCGAGCTACAAATTACAAATAAAAAATTCGTCATCGTCCAAAATCATTATTTCTGTAAACATAAATTGCGATAACTTGAGTAAATATTAACGGATCGTTATGAAACTTAAAACATAACTTCAGAAAACTCTAGCGAAGTCGAAAAATGTATGCACAAAACCCTTATGTTAACAAATGTAATAATATTTAATTAAAAAGTAAGACTGGACATAACCCATGTTTTTCAACGTTCGCCGTTAAATAGTGTCGAGGTAATTTTGAGGTACATATAACTTGCAGCGACAAAGTTTTTCCCAAGGAAGATTTTCACCAATTTCCACACGGATTAATAAATAATTGTAGAAGATATGACGATATATATATCTTGCGCGCCACCAACAGTCAGCGGCCGCGTATAATGCGCTACTTAGCACTCTTAGCACTCGCTTTGACTGTTGGTGCCGCGTGGGCTTTATATATATCGTCATATCTTCTACAATTATTTATTAATCAGTGTGAAAATTTCTGAAAATCTTCCTTGTAGGAAAAACTTTGTCGCTGCAAGTTATACGTACCTCAAAATTACCTCGATACGTTTTAACGGCGAACGTTGAAAAGCATGGGTTAGGTCCAATATTACTTTTTAATTAAATATTGTTACATTTGTTAACATAAGGGTTTGGGCACACATTTCACGGCTTCGCTAGAGTTTTCCGAAGTTATGTTTTAAGTTTCATAACGATCCGTTAATATTTACTCAAGTTATCGGATTTTATATTTACAGAAATAATGATTTTGAACGATGAACAATTTTTTGTTTATAATTTTCAGATCGAATAGTAATGATTGGCTAAACAAACTGTAAATAGAAAAATGTGTGTCGTGACGAGCTTTACAACGCTATATTTTTTAAAATTCCGTTTAACAACATTTAATTTGCCAATCTTTCTTAGCGTTTAGACAATAATTTTTCCCATTTTCGAGCCCTAGTCCCCTTATTGCATCCGACCCTTCAACAGAAAATAATGTGTAATCAATCACACAATTACATTTCGTAATTTATGATTTGTAATTAGATTACATTTTGCCAAACTCTGAGAAGAGTACACGTTTATCAAGTTAGTACATTTGGGTACAATATAGGCTTCCTTTAGCCAAGATTTAGCGGATGAGAATCTTCAGATTTCTAAATGCTGGAATTTCCAAGTACGAAAGCTTTGAAATTCAAACATTTCCAAAATTTGTAATTGTGAGGTTATCAAGTTTCAAAATATTTGTATTTTTAAATTTCAAACATTTGTGATTTTAAAATTTCCAATTCTTCCAATTTTGATGTTTAGAAACTGTTTAATTTTCATCACTTGTCTTCACTTTCAACTAAAGGAAGCCTATATTGCACCCGAATGTACCTTTTCTAGACATTTCGCGGGTAAATTATAACATAACTTTCCTATTTTACGTGAGAATGAATACGCGAATCTCTGAGTGTGAAGCTGCGTATCGGTATTGTAAGGATGCCGCGCGCGAGGCACGCTTCGCGGAGTGGAGAGTCTGGAGACTCGTACGACAGTCTCGCGCTACCTCCAGCATGATATTTGCGTCTCCGGAGCCATGCGATTTTTTATCTTGGGGGTGCGAGGCACCTTTGAGCACGTCGAAAAATCGACGGCTGATGCCTCGTAAAGTAATCATGGTCGAGGTAGTCTCCAGACTCTCCACTCCGTGAATGGTGTGCCACGCAAGGCAGCCTCGCAATGGCGATACGCAGCTTGAGAAACACGCGGACACTCAAACAATCACAGTTCACACGATAGATTTTGCACAAAAAATTACAACAATACTATGACGGTAATGAAACTTCACCCGGAATTTGTCTAAATACAGTCTTGGGTTGGAAGTAAAATGTAGAAGTGTGTCAGTTAGTATGAAAATGGCGTCAGTCGAAAAAAAAAGAAATTGAACTTCACGTTTATTATGTATCATGTTGATATAATACGTAAAAAATAAGTAAAATGTAAACGAAAAATTTGAACTTAGACCACTTTCATAATAACAGGCACTTATAGTGAAAAAGGCAGGGGTAGGAAACGTAAAGGTACTTACGATCTTTACTGCTCGACAGTCACTCGTGTTTCTGACGATCAAGGCTTTGTTGGCCTCAAGGGCCAGCGTTGTCAGAAAACAATTGCTGGCGCGGTTCACGCACACATTACCACCACTCCTCTAGGTGATCCTATTACACAACTTGCGATTCTTTCCTGAAACCGCTGGACAGGACCCAAACTGTCTTTCTCACTCACTCAATATTTTGTATTTCACTTGCACCAAGGACCGAGCGACACATCTCGACCCGCGTAAAAGTTCAAACGCGCAAAGGTGATACGTCAAAAGTATATGCATCGGATAATCAAAAATTCTTTCTTGTGTACATTTCTGCAACCCAAAAGTATTCCCGGAAGTACATACTCTATGTAAATGTATCAGCATACACCAATCCTAATGGGAAAGAGAGGAATAGAACGCATATATCCGTCCTTTTCCCACTATCTTTTGTTCTGCTTCTCAGCATCTGTAACTAATGCAGCGACAACGCTAGCTGATCAGTTTTCTGCCGTTTGCACTACGGTGAAGACGCAGAAAGCAATCGGGGTTTTATTTACTGCGCAGATATTGATACATATGGAATATTCATAATTTGTGAATTGTTCCATTCCTGCGTGGTTCGTTACCGTAGTGTTGATAAGTGTGTGTGATCATTCCATTGTCATGGAATCAAAGAAGGAAGCCGCAGATGCAAGAAATAAACGCTATTTGGAGGATGGTACAAAAAGGAAGCAGCCTAAGTTATTTGCAAAGCGTTTGTCGAAAAATAGAAAGTATCGTGAAAGGTAAGTTACGTGTTATGGTACAGATTAGTATGAAGTACAGTTTGTGATGTAGTAGTAGCAGCAGCACGGTATTTTGTTGTAGATAATACAGTATTATTCATATTCTTCAAATACGTATATCTTTGACACTTTGCGTACACATATTCTATGCTATGCGCACCGCAACACATGTCATTACTTGACCCCTCTTGCCCCACTCATTCTTTTCCCATTTGTACGTTCATCATTGTTTAATTAATTAATAATCCGATTTATACCGTGTTTGAACTCATTTTCATATCAAAACTGCCAGCAGTACGTTTCTGCAACTTTCGGGCCAATGAGACGGAATGTAGAAATTTTAAATTTCGTTATATATGTTATACAAACTATATGCGTTTTGTTATTATAAAACGTTCAAACTACATATACGCGTTTCGTTAGATATGCTTCCTTTATAGTTTATAATGCAGTTGTGATTATTTCAATCGTTGTACGTAGGTTTACAACGTTCCATAAAGCGAAGTGCCACCCTGCAGTCCCTCGTTGAATTTTGAGAGACATAATGTGATAATGATTTGGGATATAATTCCGAATGGCCCCATTGTTAACTTTTTTACAAATTATTTTTTTGAACTGCATACACGTAGTCCTAAAACAGCCTGTAGACGGTCAATATTATTGTGCAATATTGAATATTCAATATTATTCAATATTATTCAACATTATTGAATATTTAATATTGCACAATAATATCGACCGTCTACAGGCCGCTGAACGGGGATCTATCCTGCCCCCCTTACCTCCGCGTGCCCCTCAGGTGGCTAAATGGCACACGTATTTAGCTGAAATTCAAAGCTAATTTTCTCGAAAACGAAGCGCGATATTAAAAAAACTGAATTCTATATGTATTCTCGTCTTAATTTGGCCCATAGAATCACCCCCTAAAGTATTGTCTATCAATAGAGTCACAGGTATCTATCCTGTATAATAGAGTTTCTGGTTTAAATCTGCAAACTCTCATCGGCTCGCTGCCACGATTTACGCGACTGCAAGCGGGAGGCGCGCCCCCCGCGTTGATCTAGCCCCGTCCAATACTAATATCCAGAACAAGTTGGAAAGTGGAATGCGTTATTTCGGAATAAGTCTACCGAAATACTAAAAGTTTTTTATAATATCTCGGAAACTAATGTCTGAAAGCGCAAAAGGACAAAATGTTGGTTTGGTGCATTCGGTACGGGTTTGTCGCTATCCCCACCACTTCTGTCTCACTCTTGTCTGGCGAAGGCAAGAGCGAGATGGAACGAGAGGGAGCGAGAGCCACTGAAAGCGAGCCAGGACGGTACGAGACAGACGACGTGTTGATGTTTTGTCTCGCTCCGTCTTTCGGGCTCCGTGACACTCCGTCCTTTGCGTGCGCGACGGGCGTGCGCGATGGTCGCAAGCACTTACGGTGAGCACGGGAACCGCTTCGCAAAATGTTGACGCAGGCTCGGCTCAAGTCTTTTTTGCACCCTAGGCGAAGTTGGCAAATTGCGCTATTTATTATAATACATTCATTTGAGATTATTTATGACGTTATTCTGCAAAATTAGGCAACTGCTAGGGCGTAAGGTTGACAAGAGGCGCAAAATGGTCTTTTCATTGTTGGCATTGTTGAAAATAAATTTTTAATTGAAATACTACAAATTGTACTGCAACGGTTTTAAACTACGAGTAAGAATTAAGAGTAAGGATATGAAGAAGCTCAATTAAATGTATTATAATAAATGGCGGAATTTGGCCAGCTCGCCTAGGTCGCAAAAAAGACTCGTGCCGTGCCTGACTATCTGACCGTGGCGCGCATGCGTCGAGCAGTCACGATTCCATCTGAGCGCTCGCGCCTGTCGCGCACGCCCGCCGCGCACACAAAGCGTTCCATCTCGCTGCCCCCTTCGGCCAGAAAGAAGCGAGAAACGAACACTCGGAATTAGGGCTCTGTTCGCGATACGGGTTCCACGCCGGTCCCGAACAGCGAGTACATACGGAGACAATACTGTATTTGTATTCCTTCAGGTTATAACTTATTAGATACCTATGTGGTCCTGTGTGTCGCATACAATGTTGTACCATTTCAGTTATATTATTACCAACTCTCTCTCTACAGTATTCTCAACTTTCAAGCAGGGTCATTCTACGCGAAATCGGACACTTTTCGGAGTAACATTTGGGATTTTTGTGAAACTTGGATATGTTGTAGTCTTTAGCGATATATAATATGTATGATGATATGTATTTCAAAGGATTTTATCAAAATTGTAAATATTGACTTTTTTCATTAAATTATAATTGTTGAACTAAGAGACAGATAAGAATGAGCTTTTGGGTGCTTACACTAGGGAAGTAAGAGTACCTAATAAAAATTATATCACTGTGAGATGCCGATGAGCGCTGGTCGAGGCGTAGCGCGTGAGGAAAACAACCGAAAAGCGCGCCGGCATTGTCGCGTGGCGTGAGACGAACGAAGGCGGGGCGAGGGGTTGCGCGTATCGGTCGTCCAGCAGGACTGTCGCGTGCTTGCGGATCCTATTCTTATTCTACAGGGTGAACGTCCTACGGACAGCTGACGCGTTCCGCTCGCCTCCGCGTGCCCCTCAAGCGCCTACGATGCACGCGTATTTAGGTGAAATTCAATGTCAATTTTCTCGAAAACGAAGCGTTTACCGCAATTTCGTCACTCTTGATTTTCATCTTATTTTTGCCGGTATAATCACCCCTTAGAGTATTGACCACAGGTAGAGAAACACCCTGTATATTACATCTGTTTCAACCATTTTGACCTACTTATATTAAATCGGATTTATTTTAATATCAACGGATCCTCAGGTCTTTATAAGACCTCTAGCTCCGCGTCCCATTCGTCCAAGAATTGGAACAACAACAGGAGAAATCCTACATCACTTAAAAAAAACAAATTTTAGACCATTTATGCTGTAATTGTTTTAAACAAATGCAATTTTATACTAGCAAGGCACTATTTACACATTTGAAAAAAATAAGGACACTTTAAAATTGGTCGCATGAAAATGAATTGAATGTGACGCTTGCGTCGCCCAGCACCGGCTCGACTGGCTGAGCCGTGCGTGCTACAATATGAAACTATTTATGTCTTTCATTCCTAATCTTGCGTGGCGTTGAAAGTTATAGTATACCATATGGTTGAATAATGAGGGCCCGGATGCAATAAGAGGACTAGCGCTCGAGGATATACTACGGTATGACCCAACCAACGGAATGAACTGAAATTTTGAGGAGTTGGGCGGGAGGGGGAGAGAACCTCTAATATAAAATTTCAGCTGCGGGTATTTGTTAGTTTCTGAGATATTAATAAAAAACTTTCGGCATAATACATTGAAATCTACCTATGTACAGTAAAGTATCTCTATGGGCTCGGTTTTGTGCACACGATGAGGGCTTGTCACCTATCCCCACCACTTCTGTCTCACTCTTGTCCGGCGAAGGCGAGAGCGAGATGGAACGAGAGCGAGCGAAAGGCGCTGAAAGCGAGCGAGGACGGTACGAGACAGACGACGCGTTGATGTTTTGTCTCGCTCCGTCTTTCGGAGGCCTGATACTCCGTCCTTTGCATGCGCGGCGGGCGTGCGCGATGGTCGCTAAATCTTGACGCAGGCCCGGCTCAAGTCTTTTTTGCGCCCTGGGCGGAAAGTCGACAATAGGTGCAAAATGGTATTTTCATTGCTGGTATTGTTCAAAATAAACTTTAAAATTAAATATTACAAGTTGTACTATAAGTGGTTTAATACTACGAATAAAAATTCAGAGTAAGGTCATCAATAAACTCAAATAAATATATTATAATAAATGGCGGAATTTGGCAAGTTCGCCTAGGGCCCAAAAAAGACTCGTGCCGTGCCTGGCTATCTGACCGTCGCCCGCATGCGTCGAGCAGTCACGATTCCATCTGAGCGCTCGCACCCGTCGCGCACGCCTGCCGCGCACGCAAAGCATTCCATCTCGCTCCCCCTTCGACCAGAAAGAAGCGAGAAACGAACACTCGGAATTAGGACTCGGGTCTCCATGAGGGCTCATCGCCGGTCCCGACCAGCGAGCCCATAGGGAGACTTTACTGTATACAGACGTTACTGACACAACCATCTTCTTCGTTTCACAGTCGACGATACAATGTACGATATTGACCTCATCGCGCGATGCTTGTAACTGCATCAGTTTTTATTCCCAATACAGTATAGTAATACTAGAGTATTTCCAAAGTCACATCGGTTCGGTACCATGCTTTACGCGCCCGCAAGCGGGCGCCCCCCCCCCCCCTCCCTCTATCTAACCCAAACCAATACTAATACCCGAGAGAAATTGGAAAGTCGAATACGTTGTCTCGGAATAAGTCAACAGCAATAATGTATGAGTTCGTACGCAAAACCTAACTGAAAAGTAAATCTGACAGATTTTGGAAATGATCGACACGTTTTGATTAACATACATTTATTTATAAACTTGGCTTGCGTCCAGTTTCTGTTACCGTATCCCTATATATTGTATCGTCGACTGCGAAACAATCGACGGCGACGAGAAGATGGTTGTGTTAGTAACGTCTGTATAGGTAAATTTCAATGTATTTTGCGAAAGTTTTTTATTAATATCTCAGAAACTAACAAATACCCGCAGCTGAAATTTTATATTAGAGGTTCTCTCCCCCTCCCGCCCAACCCCTCAAAATTTCAGTTCATTCCGTTGGTTGGGTCATACCGTAGTACAGCCGCGCTCGAAAATACGAAAAATTATTGTCCCAACGCTAAGAAAAATTGGAAAATTAAATTTTGTTAAACTGAATTTTAAAAAATATAGTGTTTAGAGCTCATCACGGCACTCATTTTTTCTATTTACAGTTTTTTTTATCGAATCATTAGGATTCGAGATAAAAATTATAGGTAAACAAAAAAAATTTCTTTGACCATTGTCAATATCTTTTTTAACATAAATTGCGATAACTTGAGTAAATATTAACGGATCGTTATGAGACTTGAAACATAAAACTCAGAAAACTCTAACGAAGCCGTAAACTGTATGCACAAAACCCTTATGGTAAAAAATATAATAATATTTAATTAAAAAGTAATACTGGACATAACTCATGTTTTCCAACGTTCGCCGTTAAAAAGTATCGAGGCAATTTTGAGGTACATATAACTTTCAGCGACAAAGTTTTTCCTTAATATACCAGGAAGATTTTCACAAATTTTCACACTGATTAATAAATAATTGTAGAAGATACGACGATATATATAAATCTCGCGCGCCACCAACAGTCAACAGCCGCGTATAATGCGCTATTTAGCAGTTTTAGCACTCGCGTTGACAGTTGGCGCCGTGCGAGAATTATATATATCGTCATATCTTCTACAATTATTTATTAATCAGTGTGAAAATTTGTGAAAATCTTCCTTGTATATTAAGAAAAAACTTTGTCGCTGCAAGTTATATGTACCTCAAAATTGCCTCGATACTTTTTAACGGCGAACGTTGAAAAACATGAGTTATGTCCAGTATTACTTTTTAATTAAATATTATTATATTTTTTAACATAAGGGTTTTGTGCATATAGTTTGCGGCTACGCTAGAGTTTTCTGAGTTTTATGTTTCAAGTCTTATAACGATTCGTTAATATTTACTCAAGTTATCGCAATTTATGTTTAAAAAGATATTGACTTTGGTCGAAGAAATTTTTTGGTTTATAATTTTTATTTCGAATACTAATGATTCGATAGAAAAACTGCAAAGAGAAAAAATGTGTGCCGTGATGAGTTTTACAACACTATATTTTTTAAAATCCAGTTTAACTAAATGTAATTTTCCAATTTTTCTTAGCGTTTGGACAAATGTTTTTCTCATTTTCGAGAGCTAGTCCCTTTATTGCATCCGAGCCCTCAATTTGGCTTGACAGTCACTTTCATATCGGGTAATCAAATATGTAGCATTCCAAAACTGATGCTCACCTTCGGTTCACGGAAAATATTGCGAACACCAAAAGTTGACATACCGTATTATGTTGGGTATAAAAAATAGTAAAAGTTTTCCTGTTTCAGTTTTTTTCAAATACTTACCATTTGCGAGAACCCTATATAACAAAGTATCGTAACATTTGTGATGTTTCTCTAATGATTAATTACACCAAACACGGTATAATTTGGATAATACATATTTAGTAGTAATAAGTTTCGGTCGCAGAGAAGGATAGCGAATGAAAAAGATGGAGACAATCGGCAGTCCTTTTTTCCACTCGCTCTCTTCTCCTACGTTCGAGACTGTCGACAAACTTCTAAAAATGTAGGATCTACAGTAAAATCTCGATTAGAGTTCAAAATTGTGACTATATAACATTAGTGTTAATTTCTATCACCCCTAGTTGGGGTGGTACCCCCTGGAACCAGAGAAGCGTGTAATATGGCTCGTGCGCCGATCGTGTAACCCGATCCGAAATCGAAAATCGGTGAGAGACAACACCGATGTAAACGAGGTTCACAATTAAAAGTATTTTATTTTTGGTTCATTTTTATAATTTTTTTATCAACATATTTGTGAGGATTTTCTGATTAAAATGACACCAAACACGATATGATTTGGACAATTATATAAATATAAATGATTCGTATCCACGATAAGTAAAAGTTGTCCGATTTATGTCGTATTTGGTATCATTTTAATCAGGAGATTCTAACAAACATGTTGGTAAAAGATTCATGAAAATGGAACCAAAAATACAAAAGTTTTAATTTTAAATTATGATTGCATTAGTATTGGCTCACACGTACCCCGCGAAAAGCGGGCATTAAGGCTGCCGTCTCCGCGTGCCTTGAATGTGTGCGTACGCTCACACAAGCTAAGTTAAGCGTGTACGTATACGCGTGTAGTAGGCAAACCGTAGTTTTCATCTTTCGCCCTGGAATCAGTGATGCCAGAATGAGGACGGGAGCGCTCGAGAATTTCCCCCACCTCGCATGCACACTACGCCGGAGCTGCGTGTCCGTGATCTCGGCGCTTCGGACAACGTCGGGAAGACGAGAGAGAAAACGAATGTGTGTCTTTCTCTCTCGCTCTTGAAACGCTGTGATCCAAGGTGGGGTGCAAGCGACACGCGGCCGGCGCGATCTTCTTGAGTGCCTCGAGATACACTTTTCACTTTGTGACATATGTATAATACTCTTGAAATGAAAAAAAATTTGGAAAAAATTTTGTTAGGGAAATCACGTTTTAAGACCTCCTGATCACGTTTTGACTATTTAGAAAAGAGCTTTTTTTTTTTTAATATCTCATGTATTTGTTAACACGATTACGTTTAAACGGCAAAATGGATTTCAATGAAACTTTGTATTAAAATTTTATATTCGTGTCTTAAGATCCATTAGATCACGAAAAATGATAATTACCCGTTATGATTCTTCGATTTTTCAGATATACGAACTAAATTCTACATAAAAAAAAGTTAAATAAAGTTCTTCTGTAACTTGTTTAACAAAGAAAAATGTACATTCATAATTGAGGCATTTGATGGAAAAAGGGCACATACGCCAAAATGCCATTTCAAGAAAATCGATTTCAAAGTTTTCATTATAGTATAACTTAATAAAAAGTAATGCAATTAAATCAAATTGTTTTAAGGATGTAGTTACCGTGTTGTTCAAGTGTTCTGAATACAGAATTCATGATTTAAAAATGATATGTGTCTTTATTTATAAATTTTAAACAAGTGGTTTATGTGCCCTTTTTCCATCAAATGCCTCAATTTCTTGTGTTCATTTTAAATTTCCGTACTTTTTATTTGAGCTATTTCTATTTTTCAAACCTTAAAATGAATTTTTTTATTAAAAGACGAATATTTTGATACTGTACATTGGTGAACTTTGTTAAAATTAGAATTCACTCTTGGCCAGTACCATGCACGCTGTAGAAGCCTTCGATAAAAAATATTTTTCAGAGTATGATCTAAAATCTAAAATCTAAACGTAATCACATCAAACGTAATTATATCAAGTTGCGACAAAGAATCACGCACTATTTACAAATTAATTACGCGCAGCGTGCACGTTACCGCTCGATGGAAACTACGGGAAAGTGGTGGTCTCTTCCATCGAGAGGGAAATGTAAATAATTGGTTATGCAAAACTAACCTCGCGGTACATGTTGTACACTAAAATGTACAAAAACATTACAAAATTGAAAAGAAAGGCAGCACGTAAATATATCAATTGGGTTCGATATATTGACGAGATGTAAGACTGAAATAATGCTACAATTGTTTTCATTTCCAAAGGATAGAAAGCAAGCAAAGGAATTTACTATAATACATGCGACAGAATTTCGAGATAATTGTTACATATAAAATGAATATAATTAAGAATATACATTTATTTGTACAATTATCTCGAAGTTCTCTCTATGAATCATATGTACAGCAAGCAAGCGAATTTCTTGCAAGGATAGAACAAGAATTGCGTGAGGTAAATCGAACAACTATTTACATATTCGCGATGTCCAAAAATCGAATGAAATAGAAAATGGATGAAATTGATAATATTCTGGACATCACCAATTTGCATTACCCGACGTAGAAGGAAAATCCGCGAGGTCATCAACGGCATGTAAACGTAAACTATTCTTTTGCTTCTTCGCAAAAGTTGCATATAAATTCTCAGATGGCATGAGAGATAGATGTTTGTCATCTACCTCTATGCTCTGAGCTGTTTCCCCGTGCGTCTTTAATGCCGATTTCGTTACGCAAATGGCATTGACGATGGTCGAACAAAATCGGTTTCGTTTCTTGTTCTTTATGTCGGGAAGCATGGAAAACGATCTTTCAGCATCGGCGTTTGAATTTGGAAGACTTCTAATGGAATTTAATAATTCCTGCAAACATGGATATTTATTATCGTTTCCTTGATCGTTTCGCGTTAACAACACCGTTTTCCATACATCATCAAAAGCTAATGTACAAAGCTTGACTGCATCTGCAAAATTCAGGTGCAATGTTGACCATTCTTTTTGCAAACCGTCTTCGTCGAAACCGCCCAATTTCTGAGCAATAAAGAGAACACTTTTGAAGGAAGTGTCTCTGTCAGTATCTACTAATGCCAAATGAGGCTCGAAAACACGTAACTTGCTCAGAAATTCGTCATCGATTGGCAATCGATTACGAATTTCGTTTGCAGCCGTTATGTAAAACTTAATACAATTTTCTCGAACGGTTTGGACAACATCGGGTTTGCCTTCTGCAACTAATTGACAAAGAAAAGTGTCACAATCCGGACCTAAATGAATACTATCTAATGCGATTTGATTATCGCCTCTTGAAAAATCTATTAATTTTACTGAATCCATGTGCTTCAAAAGCTGCGGTTTCAAAAAATGACGTAAAATATCGTACAAAAGAGTTTTGGCAGTATTTTGAAGCAAATGGATCCTTGTTTGTTGCGACTGAAAGAATAAACTAAAGTCATTAAAATACTCTAGAACGTATTTCAAAAACAGAAGATATGCTTTCGCTTCTGGATTTTGCATGATGAGAAGCAGATGATCCCCAGACTTTGTCTTCTCACTTACGACCAATTCTTGCAGAAAGTGCAACACTCTGTCCCAATTTTCTAAAAGTGTAACTACGGATGAGTAACGCGATAAACATCGCGTAGTACACAATTTTAAAATTTTGCGGTCAGTAGATTGAAAACATTGCTGAAATTCGCGAAAAATGGCCGAGCGTTTGGGACTGCTATAAATGAATGTTGCGACTTTCCGTAATAATTCCTCGCAGACCTCGGGAATGGTAGCGCATGCTGCATGCACTACCAATGCAGAGGAGTGACATGGACACGGCATGGTGAAGAAATTTTCACCGCGAATTTCTGCAAGTTTGGTCTTGAATGACGAGTGACACCCTGTCATGACAGAAGCGTTATCACACGACAAAGCAAGAATGTTTCCGAACGGAATTTGCTTTTTCCACATGGAGTTCTTAAAGGAGGTAAATATTTTATCGGCAGTACATTCTCGCGCGTCAAGATTAATTAATTCTACTAATTCCGTTTGAACATCCGAAGTATCGGGTGCGACATACCGAACAATAAACGACATCCATTTCTGATTGGTAATGTCGGATGTTTCATCAATAAATACTGAAACTTAGAATTCTGTAAAACCAGACTAAGACGCTCTGTTTCCCGAGGACACAGAACGTTCGATATAATATTAGAACACTTTGTTCGACCACAGGTCATACGTTCCAAAACATCAGGATCTTTCCCAACGTCTTGGAAAAGTTGAAGAATCGCCTCTGCGGATTGATGCGAAATATTTTTCTCGGCAACTAATGCAGCAAGACGAATAACCAAAGCATAAACAAAACATAAACAAAGCATACGCGACCACAGATCGCGGATCTGACCGTCAAATGTACTTGACGAAAACCAGGCCCGAGCGAACCCTCGAAACGGGAAACGAAAAGAATAGATAGGAAATCGTAAAATAGTAAGAAAAATTCAGAAAGGAGAAAAATCGAAGAAATGGCTAAAAGAAATAACAGCAAGGTAATGGTGACAGTACCGAACTGCCACAGATGCATTTACCAGTTACCTTTCTCTCTTATTCTTGTACAATAATACCTTTATACCAATTTACACATTTTAGTGTACAACATGTATCGCGATGTTAGCTTTGCATAACCAATTGTTTACATTTCCCTCTCGATGGAAGAGACCACCACTTTCCCGTAGTTTCCATCGAGCGGTAACGTGCACGCTGCGCGTAATTAATTTGTAAATAGTGCGTGATTCTTTGTCGCAACTTGATATAATTACGTTTGATGTGATTACGTTTAGATTTTAGATTTTAGATCATACCCTGAAAAAATATTTTTTATCGAAGGCTTCTACAGCGTGCATGGTACTGGCCAAGAGTGGATTCTAATTTTAACATAGTTCACCAATGTACAGTATCAAAATATTCGTCTTTAAATAAAAAAATTCATTTTAAGGTTTGAAAAATAGAAATAGTTCAAATAAAAAGTACGGAAATTTAAAACGAACACAAGAAATTGAGGCATTTGATGAAAAAAGGGCAAATAAACCACTTGTTTAAAACTTATAAATAAAGACACATATCATTTTTAAATCATGACTTCTGTATTCAGAACGCTTGAACGACACGGTAACTACATCCTTTAAAAAATTTGATTTAATTGCATTACTTTTTATTAAGTTATACTATAATGAAAACTTTGAAATCGATTTTCTTGAAATGGCATTTTGGCGTATGTGCCCTTTTTCCATCAAATGCCTCAATTATGAATGTACATTTTTCTTTGTTAAACAAGTTACCGAAGAACTTTATTTAACTTTTTTTTATGTAGAATTTAGTTCGTATATCTGAAAAATCGAAGAATCATAACGGGTAATTATCATTTTTCGTGATCTAATGGATCTTAAGACACGAATATAAAATTTTAATATAAAGTTTCATTGAAATCCATTTTGCCGTTTAAACGTAATCGTGTTAACAAATACATGAGATATTTAAAAAAAAAGCTCTTTTCTAAATAGTCAAAACGTGATCAGGAGGTCTTAAAACGTGATTTCCCTAACAAAATTTTTTCCAAATTTTTTTTCATTACAAGAGTATTATACATATGTCAGAAAGTGAAAAGTGTATCTCGAGGCACTCAAGAAGATCGCGCACGGCCGCGTGTCGCTTGCACGTAACCTTGGATCGCAGCGTTTCAAGAGCGAGAGAGAAAGACACACGTTCGTTTTCTCTCTCGTCTTCCCGACGCACAGTGGGGAAATTTCGCGATTTTATGGCCAAACCCCAAACATAAAAATGCCTCCAATTTTACTGCTAAATGTTTTAATACAAAGCTCGTATAGATTCGCAAATGTTTATGTTCATGTGAGGTTAGTCCGATCGCGAAGAATTATTCCAGATTTTCAAGTTGCTTCAAACACTTATATTGTGTTATCAAAAGTTCAGAAAATAATTTGAAGGCATGGATTCAATTCCTAGTGGTGCGTAAGATATCTTTTTGTCCCCAAAATAATATGTTTCGGTTCTTAATACGTAATTTATACAATTTTTAAAGTAGTGTTTTAGAAATAACCTCTTCATATACGAATCAATTTTCAATACATAAAATAGTTATAAATCCCATAATATCCCGCAATGATTTATCATTCCTATTTTACGTTCAACTTTTTTGATTCTATAAATGCAATTATTAATTGCTAATAGTTGCTAATCCTGTAATTATATGCATTTTTTTAAACACGATCCAGTGTGTCTTGTATAACATACGACATAACTGTGACCGAGACTGTTTCACATGTTATACATTACAAACCTTTTTATTATTTTTTAAACGATTTTATTCAGCTTTGATCCTCTGTCTGATTGTTTGTATTATGTATGTTTGTTTGTTTCATTTTAGCATCTTGTCAAAATGAAATAATACTGACGAAAAAAGAATTATTTACAACAGTACACATTTATTTGAAACAGAATATTCGCGAGCAAGTGCGACAGTTAGAAAAAAAATTAAAGGCAAATAATAATCGTGAAGTTTCCATTCACTCCGACGCATTTTCGAACTTATCAAAATTATTTTATAAATTCAGAACCATGTGGCAAGCATGTTCGCGCAACAATGCATTTGTCTTTAAGAAACACGAGAAGTGATTATCTGGCCACATATCAATTTCATTATATCAGGAAGTGGGAGTAAATATAGGTGGTCGGCCTTTGAAAAATTTTGAGGAAGCTAGCAATCGCACAAAGCGTCGAAAAACTGAAGAACTTCGTAAAGAAAAAAGTGTATCAGAATTGTTATACGCCGCACAAATGAACCTCCGTTACACAAAATACACAAAATTTTAATTCATGGTCCTCACATAATCGAAAATGCTGTCCTTCCAATTGGACAGCTTTCGGAGGAAGCTCAAGAAGCACGAAATAAAGACATTAAAAAGTACCGAGAAAATTTTTCTCGAAAATGCTCAAGAGAAAAAACTATGGAGGATGTTTTCAATTGGCTTTTATTATCGTCAGATCCAGTAATTAGGAATTTAAGAAAATTGCCCGATAAAAAATTAAAAGGTTTGTCGTCAGAAGCGATAACCCTTCTTCGATGCCCTGATGTACCATAGGTTTAAGTGTATAAATGTAAATAATAAAAAATCTTTATCGTTCGTAATGTTTGTAAGTGTTATTTTTCAGATAATTTAGTTTCTCATATATCAGAACGTAAAAGTGCCAAATTTTATATATTAAAAATAAGTTTCGAGGTTTTGACCACGAAAATGGATAGAGTTCTTCAATTGACATTTGCATTTATTTTGTCGAATTCAAAAATGTCATTTTTGGGGTTTTGGCCATAAAATCGCAAAATTTCCCCACTGTGCGACGTTGTCCGAAGCGCCGAGCTCACGGACACGCAGCTCCGGCGTAGTGTGCATGCGAGGTGGGGGAAATTCTCGAGCGCTCCCGTCCTCATTCTGGCATCACTGCCTGGAATCGGCAAGAAGGAAGTTTTTGCGGGTATAGTTGCCTCCAGTAGACATCCGTGCAAACGGGTACGGTGCGTTTGAACGCTAATAAGCACCGTACGTTGAAATAATAATGTATTTATGAATCGAAAATTGACAGAATGAGGCTTCAAGGCTTCTCCGTTGGTGGCGCTAATGAGCCGGAAGTCGCCATTTTCAGTTCCAGCCAGATCAAACGCGCGCGATATTTGAAAAGCGTGGAATCATAGTATATATATAGTGACGTGTATGTATAAACTTAATTTTTAATTTTATTAATGAAAACTTACATAAATATTTTATAGTTTATATCAGTTTATAATTATATATAAATTATATATTATATATAATATAAATATATAAATATATAATTATATAGTTTATAATTTTTAAAAAATATGTAGATACACAAATGTTTAAAGTAAATCTCATATAATTATTATTTGATTATACTTCAATAAATACGTAAAAAATAAATAATTAAATAAAAGTAATAACGGTAATGTATGACTTGTAGTTCGAATACTTTATTAATCATAGTATATTACATAGTAATTACAAACTATTTCCATTACAAAATATATATGAATTTTCATAACAAAATATTATAAATACATATGCTAATGCAAGTAAATTTATACAAATTCACATAATAAGCTTATTTATTATTGCATGTTTTGATACTATAATTTAATTTAATGTATATCACTTCACACAAAGCAGCTGAATTATGTATTACAGGGGTGTCGAACTAGCGGCTCGCGAGCCGCAATGGCTCCTTCTCCTCTTCGCCTGCTCCGTAGAGCCGTAGGAGGACGACCCCCACCACACCTAATTCACTATGACGAATTTCTCCTCCGGGTGCCGCATTCTCTCCCTGCCGGGCAGTGAACGGAGGAAATGCTATGATCCCCTGAGGAATTAGCGGTGGGGGTAAAAACCTCTGAGGAATTAGCGGTGGGAGAACGTCGAGCCAATCAACGCCAAGATGGGAAAGTAACGGCGCCACCGTCGAGCCAAGCCAAGCCAGGCCAACCAGAGTCGTCGCGGACTCTGTTGTCGACGCTGGTTGGCTACGGCGTTACTTGCCTTGGCTAGCTTGGATTGGCGTAGCCAACCAGCGTCGACAACAGAGTCCGCGACGACTCTGGTTGGCCTGGCTTGGCTTGGCTCGACGGTGGCGCCGTTACTTTCCCATCTTGGCGTTGATTGGCTCGACGTTCTCCCACCGCTAATTCCTCAGAGGCTTTTACCCCCACCGCTAATTCCTCAGGGGATCATAGCATTTCCTCCGTTCACTACTGCCGGGTCTCGTGCAACGCCTGGAGAAAATAAGTGGGGGAACCGGCTGGCCGGGGGCCCGACTCCTGCGGCTCTCGGAGTGGGGAAGTTCGACACCCTTGATGTATAAGTAATTCCTCATCCATTCCACCAAGAGTCGTGCAAGAGAGTTTCGAACTCTCTCTTCTTTGAGGGTCTCGGGGAAAATAATTCATTTTAGCCCCATTCTTTGAGCTATTTTTACACCCTTTGGCAAAACACTGAGGTATCTGAAATAGTGTTTTAATTATCAAGATGTAGCTTAAAATTTGATGTTATTTTAAAGTTATACTATAATTTATTGTTATACTTTGCAAAATAATTATATTTACTTTTGGTTATATTTACCTTGATTTCCGTATTTCCGTGACGTATTTATTGAACTTATAGAGTTCATCTCTGTAGTTGTGAGAAGTACAACTTGAGAATGTGTAAGTATATATGTATACTGATCTATACATAAGAGCTACAGGAAGTTGCCTGAAAATGGCGGCACCAATCAGCGGCAAGGAACACATTGGCCACACTGTCCCTGGACCCACTGTAACTGCAGGCACGTAGCACCAGCGTGACGTATACACAGGGCCGACGCGAGGTTAGTTGGCGCCCTTAGGCAAGAACATTTTTGGTGCCCCCAAATTTTTGCCCCTGTTTTCTATTTAATATGTTTTGTCTTTACAGGGGGTACATTTCGTTTATGTGGGGGTTGGATTCCTTTATTATTAAGCGTGCGATATAGTTTTTTAGCGTCCCATTAGGCTTGCGCCCTTATGCGGCGCGTAACTTGCATAATGGTTCCGCCGGCCCTGTGTATGCGCGTGTAGTAGGCAAACCGTAGTTTTCATCTTTCGCCCTGGAATCGGCAAGAAGGAAGTTTTTGCGGGTATAGTTGCCTCCAGTAGACATTCGTGCAAACGGGTACGGTGCGTTTGAACGCTAATAAGCACCGTACGTTGAAATAATAATGAATTTAGGACTCGTGTACTGAGACAGACTCGAGAAATGACAGAATGAAGCTTCAAGGATTCTCCGTCACCGGCGTTGATGGTATATTCGTGCATTGTACCATTAAAACCGGTGGAAGTCCAATCTAGCCGATAAATGTAGGGAAGACATAGTTGCCGAGATGTATCGAGAGTCGAATCGCGCTGTTGCCGCATTTCCCCTATTACTATTTTGTCGTAAGGGAGGCTTGAATGAATCACGGCGAAGCGGCTGGAGAACAGAAATGGGCAAAGGTATTATCTGGATAAACTCAAATAAAAGATACTACAGTACTGTCTCGTTACGGGCTCGATTTGGTGTAAACGATGTGGACTTTTCGCTATTCCCACCACTTCTGTCTCACTCTTGTCCGGCGAAGGCGAGAGCGAGCGAGAGGCACTGAAAGCGAGCGAGGGCGGTACGAGATAGACGACGGGATGATGTTTTGTCTCGCTCCGTCTTTCGGACGCCTGACAACTCCGTCCTTTGCTTTGGCGGCCGTCGCGGAGGCAAAGCGTTCTATCTCGCTCCCCCCTTCGGCCAGAAAGAACCGAGAAACGAACACTGGGAATTAGGGCTCTGTTCGCGATACGGGCTCAACGCCGCGCCGCACAGTGGGGCAAAGTGACGAAGTTTGTTTCATAATCAAAGAACTTTTGATGGAAATGAGATAGAGTGATGATTTTTTTTAAAAATAAGGTTGAAAGATGCAGAATAAGGGAAAATTAATGAAATTATGATACGAACGTTTTTTACCTTTGAAAATCTGTGTTAAACTTTAAATCGATTTTTTTCAAAATCCTGAGGTAGTAGACAAATTTTACGAACGGATTTGAAATCAGCTCGACAACATCTATAGGAAATGATGTACAACATGTCAAGAAAAAATTCTAACCGAACATGGTATTGGACAAAACATATTTTTGTTGTAAAATTTCAAGTTTAACACAGATTTTCAATGGTAAAAAACGTTCGTACCGTTATTTCACTAATTTTCCCTTATTCTGCAATCTTTCAGCTTTAATTTAAAAAAAAATCATCACTCTATCTCATTTCTATCAAAAGTTCTTTGATTTTGAAACAAACTTCGCCACTTTGCCCCACTGTGCGCCTGTCCCGACCAGCGAGGACTTGGGCTGTTCGGTGGCGACTTGTAATCTCGGTTGGAGAGGCATACAGTGTTGATAAAATGTAAAACGTCACGTTTTCAGTATTCAGTAACATACTGCTGAGATTGTCCAGATTAAAATGAGTTCAAACACGGTATAAATCGGAGTATTTCTAGAACTGTACTTGGTAATTAAATATAAATGTAACATTTCTAATCTAAAAATGCTAAAAATAATCGGTTTATACTGTGTTTAAATTTATTTTCATCTGGAAAATCTCAGGAGTATGTTATTGAAACGTTCATGCCGATACGATAGCGAATGTGGAAGTTTTACATTCTATCAACACAAACTATATAAACAATCACAATCATTTTAATATATTTTTTTAGGAGTAAATATAAATATTGTTCCCCCACGGCTATTTCCTCCCCGTCGTCCTGGGGATTTTGTTCAAATTGAAATATGTTAGAGTCCATGTGAAAATAAGGAGGATTTAAATAATCATTTTGCCATATTTGAAAGGTAATTTTCAAAAAATCGATGAAAGTTGAGTACTTTGAGGGTCTGTATTTATAAAACAATTTTGAATGTGGCAAAATGTGACAACTTGAACCCTTCTTCTTTTCACATGCACTATGTACAACGTATTGCAATTTGAATAAAATATCAGACATTGAGTGTTCAAAGTGATCAGTTTGGTATGGAATGCACCGTATATACGACATTGTCCATTCCAACCGAAATGGATCCTAACCCACTTCCAACTATCGCGTTCTTTACGAAAACGACAAAAAGCTTCTGCGTTCGGGACGCTAGTCACATCGCGATTACCGAAAATACACAATTTATCGAGAAATGATCTGTCACGTATGTACGAATAGTAAAACTAAAACTTTGCAGGCGTTTGTAGTATATCACCATCGAAATTGTAGTACAAGAACAGAATTATTTTTTAGTGACTTTAGCACTATAGCGTTTAAGCAAACGGGTACTATATACAGCAATAAAAGATATTTCTAAAAAATTCTAAGCTGTGAAATGTAAATCCACAAACACTAAAAACTAGGAAATGAAAAATATTTAGAAAATACCGATTTTATTAGAAATGCACTAAAAACTAAAAAATAATTATTTTCTTGTACTACAATTTTGATAGTGTTTATCACTTAAATAATTCACTTGAAATAAAATCGTGGGGCACCATGTGCAACTAGAAGTTGAATTATTAAAGTGATTCATATCCTGTTATGAAATGACGTGCCCCACGATTTTATTTAAAGTGAATTAGGTGGATATTAACGTCATAAAATATTTTTTATATAATTTTTTCTAAATAAAGCACATAACACTACTAATCATTAAAAAAAAATTTTTTTTATTAAAATCTCAATATATATAAAAGTTGTGGCCCCCCCCCCACCGCTTCCTCCGCGCCTACCGCCGCCCCGGCGCCATCCTCCACCCCCTCTGTTTTTCCACCCGCCCCTCGCCTGGTATCGCAGGCGGCGCAGCTCCCGTTTCATCTGAAACAGTACAATAAAAATGACATTTTCTACTTCTATCCGTACATATAGTGAATATGTACGACGTTCGAGACGAGATTTACTACAGCATAATTAAACAATTTTTAATTCTTCATCAAATCGATATGGCAGTCACACCAATGGATTTCTTAGGTTTTTTCGTTGAAAATCATGCTAAATTTCGCGAAGATCCGAAGGGAAATGGAGAACTTGAGATTCATCATTTTTTAGTGCAATATTATGGGGCAGTGAGAGCGACAATCCATTGGTGTGACTGCCATATCGATTCGATGAAGAATTAAAAATTCTTCAATTATGCTGTAGAACTACATTTCACGTTCGACCACACGGCGTCGTTTCGTTTTTGCCGGGCTTCGCCGCGCAGTGTGCGATTTTGGACAAAAATCGCTCGACAGTGCAAATCTTGACCGATTTCAATAATTTTTTTTTTAAATACTCGTAAAGGACTCAGCAATAACGGAGCACTGCAGTAAAACCTGTATCAGTTGGTCTAATCTATAAAAAACATTATAGAATTTTTTGAGGTAACTAATTTTATAATAAATTGTTTATATGAATTATATGTGATATGTTACATGCATTGAAATGTATAAATGATAATTCATATAAACAAATTATTATAAAATTAGTTACCACAAAAATTCTATCCTACTTACAATTACTTAAAAAAAGAAATATAGAAGACAGATTTACGCTGTCGAGCGATTTTTGTCCAAAATCGCACTACTGTGCGCCGTCGCCGTTCATATCAAACAAACTTCAGAAAAACATACACACATTCAACATAACTTGCCTTTGTCATTTCTTTTCTCAATTTCATCGCTTCTTCCTCCTTTTTCTCCTCCTCCGCTTCCTTCAACATTTTCCCCGTCTCCCTCTCTTTCACCACTTCCTCCTCCTTTCTGTCTGTGTCCTCTCTCCTTTTTTTTCCTCTCTCTCCCTCCTTCTCGTTTCCCGGCTGACGCCAGGTCAATGCATCCTTGATCTGGAAATGAAATAATGAATGTATTATTTTATGGCAAATAGTAAGATTGCACAGCGTGGTTCTCTCGCTAGAGTCGTAAAGACAATGCCGCGAATAAGCCGCGCCTTGCTGAGTTTCGTTGAAGTGACGAATTTCACGTTCTGCATTTCTCATCAGATCTTTGCGAAAATGGCGTCAACCGATTCCTGATGCCGTCCCGATGAAAATGGCCCCAAGCTAACTTCGTTAAAAATAGTCCGATCCAAGAAACTCAGCGAGGCGCGGCTTATTGGCGGCATCGCCTTTGAAGACTATAGTCAGAGAATCACTTTGTATAACAGTATACAATATAATACTTACATTATTCATATTTTCCATAGATGTACGTCCACTTGGTTGGCGTGCTTTGACTGGACTGACTCTCTACGCAGCGGACTGTTTGCGCCGTTGCCTGGTTTGTAGAGCGTCATTTGTTTCAGAATGCACCACATACGAATCTTTGGATTCACGTTTCACGTTCACGGTTCGCGTTTACGTTTTTTTGAAACGGGCAGAAGGATTTTGATTTGTGTTGTGTTGCGTTGTATTGTGTTTGTGTTGTGTTTGTTGGTTTAGTGTAAAATGAGTGACACTCGAAATGTGACTATGCAGGACGTGTCAGAAGATATGGACAGTAATCCTCCGTTTCGTTCGCGACATTTACATCCGTCCGTAAAGAGATTATCGAGACGGAAGGCACACTGCGCAAAAAGAAGGCTTTGACCCTTCAGAACAAACAGGAAAGAGCAAAAACGGCAGACGACACTGCCGTAGGACAACATTCAGAAGAAGTGGCCGAGGAACGTATGGTGGAGGAAGCATCAACATCCGATGGACGAAATCATACGTCCCAAGAGATAATGCACTCGTCATCCGATGAAGACACTGATACGGCCAGTTCGGGAGAAACTGAAGAGGCGCTGGATGAACTGAGAAGCGAAATACCAGAAGGCACGGATGTAGAAAGCAACGAAGAAGAACACTTCGTTGTAGAAATAGTTGCGAAGGACGAGCCGCAAGAGCAATCGCATCTCCTAAATAGCAACGATATAATGAATTTTCCAAATGTGCTTGCTCAATTGCAAAAAATAGGTAAGCATGCAAAAAATTGGGAAGAATGTGGGATTGAACACCTACGAATAACTGGTGTGAAACGGCGTGGCTTCAAGAGCATCTTCAGCGTAATGTGCACTTTATGCCATTACAAAGCTGAAATCTGCAATCAGGGCGCCGTTAATGCAACAATTTTATGTGGAGGCAGCTATGCCCACTTGGAACACACTTTGGCGGGAGTGAACATACGTTGCATGTCGAAGAAAGACTTCGTGAAGAATCACGATGAATTCGTCAAGTCTGCAATTGCCGCTGCAGAAGAAGAGATGTTAGCAGCGGCTGAAGAAGAAAAACGTTTGGCGATTGAAAGAGGCGACGTTCTTCCCGGATCAGGGACCCTTCACATCCCCGTTGTGGCCGACGGAAGCTGGATGAAGAGATCCTACCGCAGTGGATGTTACGATTCTGCGTCTGGAGTCGGCGTGATAGTTGGTTATCACACGAAAAAAGTTTTATTTTACGGCGTTCGAAATAAAGTTTGCAGAATTTGTCGGATTGCTGCGAAAAAAGAGAAAGAACCCCGAAAGCACACATGTTTCAAAAACTGGAACACATCTCGAGCATCGACTGCTATGGAAAGCGATGCCATAGTAGAAGGATTCAAAACTAGCATAGAAAAACGTGGGCTCGTTTATTCTACTCTGATTGCTGATGGCGACAGCAGCGTGTATAAGAAGATTATTGATGCTGACCCATATAAGAGACAGCGTAAAATTATTCGCGTAAAAAAAATTGAATGCACGAATCATTTGTTGGGAAACTTCTGCACAAAAATGAAAGCGATTGTGAAGAAGACTACACCTGGACCATTGAGGCAAGCTGTGGAAAGTAGCATTCGCCGGATACGCACGGACATCGTAAAAGCCGCAAAGTTTAGATACAATCAGAATGTATCAATCGACGAGAAAACGAAGAATTTGTATGACGACATACAGAATGTTCCGAGCCACGTGTTTGGTGAACATAAAGAGTGTGCACAACTAAAATATTTCTGCGATGGAAAGAATAAAGAGAATGAAAGAAACATCGTTCCAGAATTGATGAAAATTGGAGTGTACCAGGACGTAAAAGAAATACTTCGTCCACTGTTAGCTCATGCGGAGAGCTTACTCTATAACACCAATAATAACGCTGTGGAAAGTTTGAACGCAGTAATTGCCAAGTACATTGGCGGAAAAAGATTAAACTTTGCCGAAAGAGGATCGTATACAGGAAGATGTGCTGCTGCTGTCGTAGAGTACAACAGTAACCAAGTGCACTCGCGGTTGAATGCGGTAATGAAGAAGAAAACGCCCGAGGTTGTTCGCCAAATGGAAGAAAAGAAGAAGAAAGAAAAGGAAAAGAGAGCTGCAAAACAGTAGGAAACGAAGGCTGCGCGATATGTACGCAAGCAATTACCCTCGCAGAAAGATTCTGATTATGGACAAAATGCACAGAAGCCAGACATGCCATCCGAAATTTATGAACTGGAGCGAGAGAAGCATATGCAAATGCTCAGTGAGTGGCAAGAGAAAAGACATGCTATTGAAGACGAAACCATCGGGCAAGCAAAAAATCGCAGATGGTTGCAATACAGATCCAAATTGTTGACAGCATCCAATTTTGGACAAGTGTGCCGTCGCCGACCTGACACGCTTTGCGCAAATGCAGTCAAATCATTTCTGTATCCGAAGATAATTAGTGCACCCGCGGTGGAATACGGGAAAGAATGCGAGAAAATTGCTCGCGAAGAATTGAAGAAGCAATATACAGATATTGCAGAATGTGGCATTTTCATCGACAGCTGCATCCCCTTCTTAGGAGCTTCACCGGATGGAATCATCGGTCAAGAGGGTATTGTGGAAATCAAATGCCCCAAATCAGCGGAGAACTTTTCGCCAGAAGAAGCTATTGAAAAAGTACCCGCTGTCCGGCGCATGTTCGCAAGTAAAACAGGTATTTCAATGAACAAAACGCATCACTATTTTTATCAAGTACAAGGCCAATTACATATTACTGACAGAAAGCCTTTTTTTGCCTTTGGACCCCGAAGGGGCTGAAATCTATAAAAGTAGAGAGAAATGATGCGTTTTGGAAAAGAGAAATGGAGCCAAAACTGGTTCAATTTTATTTAGAATGCATGCTACCCGAATTAATAGATAGTCGGTACAATAGGTGCATGTCTATTCGGGAGCCTCAATTTATATTAGCAGAAAAAGCGAGAGAAAAACCGAAAAGCTTAAAAAAGCGGAAGAGGTCCCCCTCCGAAAATAGTGAAACTCCGACCTTATCGAACCGGCGTCGTACCGCACTGTAAAGTGCAGGGCCACTGACTGTGTCAGTGGTCACAAGTGTCAGCAATCACACTTTTCCTCGCGGATCGTACGATCACGCGAGTCGATCGACGCTGCCGTAACTTTCCCAAGAAAGTGAAAATGGAAAGAATAAATTTAATTCACTATTTAATTTTTTCAGACACATTTCTAAGTTCACAGGAGCAGACAGACAGAAGACTGATGCGGATCTACGTTGCAAATTATTTGCATACGTAAGGGTGCCGAGTCCCGTTTGGTCAAAGGACGCCAGGCTGGTACATACGGGCGTCGCAGGTATGCATGATGTTCGACGAAATATTGAAACAAACTTTTACTTTTATAGCCAACTTACCGAAATGTCTGCGATCATTTCTTACAGACGGACTTTTTAAAAAAATACTGAGAACACGGTGTATGGAGCAGTAATGCCAGGGCAAATGGAATGTTAAATATTTCAGGTAATGTTTCACACCTTATAAATCTACGGAAAATTTTGTACGCTTATAAAACAACAATAAAGTATTAATATTGTGTTACAGATCCACACTGCATACAGGTCGGATGCAATAAGAGGACTACCTACTTAGCAGCCTTACAAGGGGACCTTCAGGGACCTTATTGAAATAAACTATCATCAGTTTATTCGCCGGGAATTCATGCATCGGCCACAAATAATTTTTTTAGCCGAACCGGCGCGATCTCTCTTCGTGCTGAGGACTTGGGCTGTTCGGCGGTGGCTTCTGATCCCGGTTCGAGTCTCGGCTCGAAAGGCATACAGTATTGCGATACGTTAATATTTACTCAAGATATTGCAATTTATGATTAAAAAGATATTGACTAATCTAATAATGCTAAAAAATATGTTAAAAGAATTTTATGTTCAACGATTTTATTCAAAATGCACTAAAGACTAAAAAATAATTCTTTTCCTGTACTACAATTTTTTCCTATTCGAACGTAACGAATCACTTCTCGATTTGTATATTTACTACGGAAATCGCGATTCCACTAGCGTTCAGAACGAAGCGGTTTTTCGTCGTTTTCGCAAAGAACGCAAGTGGCTGATTTCAAGTCGTTTTGTGGTTATGGCTTATATTTATTGATGAGTGGGTAATTTTTCCACCCCTTCGGGGTTAATTTTTTTTTAAATATTGTATTGTCCTCCAAACTACGCACGCTTGCAAAGTTTCAAGACAACTCGATAGTTGGAAGTTGGTTAAATTTCAGTTGCCAGATTTCTACCATGCATATATCAAACATACAAAAAATATACAAACAAACCGAGGGTCGAAGCTGAATAAAATCGTTTAAAAATAATCTGATTTATACCGTGTTTAAATTCATTTTCATTTGGGAAATCACAGCAGTATGTTACTGAAACATTCATGCCGATACGATAGAAAGTTTTACATATTTTTTCACAAGTAAACATAAATATTGCACCGAATGAGAGAAGATAATAAGAATTGTGAAGTTTAGAAGGGATATTGATACCCAAATTTGTATTCTTTCATAAATTATTGAAATAAACTATCAAATTAAAGAGACTTTATATTTATTTGTCGTCGAATAAAAATAACCCAGAGTTAGTTTTATTTGAAATGCCACGGATGAATCAGTTTATTCGGCGGGAATTCATCCGTCGGCCACAAATAATTTTTTTAATCGAGGGTCTATTCTTGAGGTCCCCCGAAGCTCGAGCCGAGCGACATTGTATCGCTCACCCGTCTAATCTGTTGCCTGGAGTTGCTCGGCGATGTACATATCATTGATTATGCAGAAACAGAATTTCTTTATTTTTCATCGTATCAATATGAAAGTGATTCTGCCGATTAAATTGACAGGAAATAATTTGAATCGGACTAAGTACTTTGAACGAAACCGGCTTTCAATTCTGCAAATAAATTTTATGTGTAATATCGTTATTCGTTAATAATTATAGTTCAAATTGTGTCAGGTTATCTTTTCATTTTTCCTTCTTACACTCCCGGACCTCTCTATCTTTCATTATTGCTACATTCAGGGAGGCTCTAACGCTAGACGCAGCTCTCGTGCTGCATTCCTTCAAGACTTCTCGATGAAAAGAGAGAACTCTGTGGCAACAGCGCGGCAGAGACAGAGAGTACAGAACATGTGGCAACTATGCGTAAAAAATTCATCTACCCAGAGTACCTGAAGATGTCATTGCTGTACAAATTCTTTTTATAGATCGGAGTAATTTCATTAGGGTCCGTTTGTTTACTGGGGACGCTTCGATCGATTCGGACCAAAACAAACTTGAGACGGCAGCCTTAAAAACTTCCTTCGTTCCGAGGCTTTCGCTTACATCGAGACTTTACTGTACATCTTCTTTTACTATGCCTGCTTTTCTTTTCTAATGTATGCTTATCTTATTTCTATGTATGTACCACGTGTTACTGATTATTGACTCTTTACGTGCAGGCAACGATTGAAAACAGCAGCGTGCCTCACGGTAGGTCAGGGCACCGTGGCGGAAGCAGGTACGCGTGCAGGTACCTCGTACGAAGAAACACTTCCAAGCACATCTGCTACGTGTGATTTTCCTACGGACAGAATACACGAAGAAGACGTAGGACATTTTGAAGATTTTCCAATTATGGAAGGAATTGTAAAAGAAGCACATTTCGATACGGACGCAGAAGATATTGAAGAAGAAATACATTTCAATGCGGACGAAGAGGAAATTGTAGAACAAGTGCATTTCGAGTCGAACGAAGAAGAAATTGCACAAGAAATAGATTTCGACACATACATCAACGAAGATGTTGGAAGTGATGCTGATTACTGGGTGGTGGAGACTGCAGAGCCAGAACAGCCGGAAAACCCAAATTCAAAAGGAATCGACTTCGTTGATTTTCCGCATGTTTTCGAGCAAATCAAAAATCTTGGAAAACATTCGATTACTGGCTGTGGCATCCAACATTTTGAAATAGTTAGATGTGAACGGAATGGATTAGAAAATGTGTATCATGTAGAGTGCAAAATGTGCAAATACACAGAGCGTATATCCTGTCTTCGGAAGAGTGATGCCACTATGGATATCAACCGCGCTGCTGTTGCCGGAACAATAATGACGGGCGGCAGATATAATCAACTGGAGGACATACTGACGGCCGTGAACGTGCCCTGTATGACGAAAAGGATCTACGAGAACTGTCAGAATGACCTAATCGATGCCCTCGAAGTGGCCGCACAACGCGAAATGGAAGATGCTGGAAAAGAAAAAAAAGCATTAGCTATAGCAAGAGGCGACGTACATGCAGAATCCAAGCTACCGTTTATCCCAGTTGTCGCGGATGGCAGCTGGATGAAAAGGTCCTACCGCGGAGGAGATTACAATTCTCTTTCGGGCGTAGGAGCCATCGTGGGATACCACACGAAGAAAGTGCTGTACATCAGTGTGAAGAATAAATTCTGCATGACTTGCCAAATAGCAGGTACGAGGAAGGAAGAACCGCGCGAGCATCGTTGCTTCAAAAACTGGGGTCGTTATCAGAGTTCAACTGGCATGGAGAGTGTTGCTATTGTCGAAGGCTTCAATTGCAGCATAGATATACACGGCCTAATATACTTTATATTAGTTGCCGATGGCGATAGCAGTGTGTACAAGAAGATATTGGACAGTAATCCCTATGGAAAGTATATGGTGCAAGTACAAAAAATCGAATGCACCAATCACCTATTACGCAATTTCAGTAAGAGAATAAACGAAATCGGAACAAAAGGCCGCAATAAAGATCTAAGAGCTGTCGTACAGAATAATGCTCTCCGCCTGCGTACTGGTATAAAAAAAGCTGCGGAATACCGTTTGCAAGAAGAAATACCACTCGAGGAACGAATTCAAAATTTGAAGCAAGACTTGGAAAATGTACCGAGTCACGTTTTCGGGCAACACAAGGAGTGTCAGAAGTTAGCATACTTCTGTAAGAAATACTCTGATCCCAACAGAGTAGACTACGTTCCACGACTGAGAGAAGCTGGTATTTATGAAAGTATCGAAGAAGCGATGCAGCAACTTTTCGTTAAAGCTGACAGTTTGCTGCGCGGTCTAAACAACAATGCTGTTGAAGACTTCTGTTTTAATAACATCATTGCTAAATTCATCGGAGGGAAAAGGATAAACTTTGGACGAGGGGGCTCGTATCAGGGTAGAGTCTCCGCTGCAGTCGTCCAATATAACACAAAAGAGGCGTTCAGCAAATTGAGTACGGCAATGAATAAAGAGCCGCCAACCATGGTAAGAAAGCTGGAAGGACGTCGGAAGCGCGCGGCAGAAAAAGCAAGGGAGTATAAAAAAGAAGCGAAAGCATCCTCCTTTCGAAATACAAAACAAACGTGTTTTACACTCTTCCGAGTGTAAAAGGCACGCGGATCTACTCCTTCACTGGCAAACGAGGCGAGACGAGATCCAAGTGGAAACTCGCGATCAGGCGAACAGTGAAAAGTGGATTGGTTATAGGAAGAAATTATTAACTGCATCGAATTTCGGCAAGGTATGCCGATTACGAAAGACTACACCACGGGCAAATACTGTGAAGAGTATAATGTACCCGCAACTCTACAATTTACATTCTCTCCAATACGGAAAGGAAAATGAGGCAAACGCATTGAGACAAATGCAAGAAGAATTAGGAATGCATATTCTACCGTGTGGCCTCTTCATCGATGACACTGTGCCTCACTTAGGTGCAACTCCTGACGGCCCCGTGGACCATGATAAAATCGTCGAAGTAAAGTGTCCCGAATCGGCGAAGGATTTATCGCCTGCTGCCTTTACTGCTGAAGCAATAAAGCAACTTGATAATATACGGCGTAATTTCAAGGGTAATGAAATGAATAAAAATCATCATTACTATTATCAAGTGCAAGGACAATTGCACATAACGAAAAGGCAACGGGCTTATTTTTGTTTATGGATGCCGAAAGGAATGAAGATTATAACAGTATCAAGAGATGATCGATTCTGGAAAACAGAGATGGAGGAAAAACTGAGGAAGTTCTACGAGGACTGCATGTCGCCCGAAATCATAGATAGTAGATACAATCGACAACAGCCAATTAGAGAACCTCCGTACATAAAAACAGGAGGAGCAGGTACGAGTACACAAGAAAGTACACAAAACGATGGAATGAAACATGGGAATAGCACCGGCGAGTGCATCCAGCGCATATGAAGATCTGTCGAATAAGCAATTGCAATACAAAGTGACTAATGCACCGGCGAGTGCATCCAGCGCATATGAAGAGCTGTCGAATAAGCAATTGCAATACAAAGTGACTAATGCACCGGCGAGTGCATCCAGCGCATATGAAGAGCTGTCGAATAAGCAATTGCAATACAAAGTGACTAATGCACCGGCGAGTGCATCCAGCGCATATGAAGAGCTGTCGAATAAGCAATTGCAATCCAAAGTCACTAATGCACCGGCGAGTGCATCCAGCGCATATGAAGACCTGGCGAATAAGCAACGTGGAAGCGCCTGGAGTGCGCAGAGCTACTGAGCTGCGACGAAGGGAGTTCGAGAGCGAACATCGTCGCAGAATGGCCGAATTCCCCATGAGAGAGAGCCCCGAAGAGTGGAGTTGTTTAGACAGGATGGGTTGTTCGCCGACCAAAGATCCAGGAAGTCTCTCGCTCGAGGAGAGAGTTTGAAGTTCTGAACGAAGAGTCTGAAGATTAGTCTAAGCTAATCTACTGGACTGGGCTGCGGAGGCTACCTTCGTAGCCCAGCCCTCTGTTTCTTTAAAGTGTTTCAGAGAGCACGAAACCCCACGACGAGGGACAAGGTGTCGGGGGACTGCCACCGCGGCCTGGATACGCGTTCCCGAATTCCCCGTCTGTGCTACGACAGAGTAGCAGTCCGCAGTGGAGCGCGGACATACGTGGAACCGCTTCTCTAGCCCTGTTGGCGTGGATCTTGGCTCCTCCCCGGTTTGTGCAAACCAAGAGGTCCGCGTCGACAGGGTGGACAGCAGCCGGGAAATGGCATCTCCAACCACCAGTCGGACAAGCGGTGCGACTGCTTGGATCGGCTGGAGGAGATGTCGCGGAGACGGGAGCGTTAACAGGACGCACAGGACGGTCCCCTGGGTCAGCACCAGAAGCCACGAAGAGGAATGGGGCCATCTCAAAGCCAAGGCCTGAGAGAGGGAGAAGAGGACAAGAAGCCCAGAAGAAAGAAAATGCAAACGAGCTGGGATGCTGGGCAGATTGATCGGGGAACGGGCCGATAACATGCTCATGAGCTGTGATCCCCTGTTATCGGTTCCGTCTCGCCTTTCCATCTTCCCGGTTCTTTCAGCTCCAACGGATTCTCTCAAATGAAAGTAAATGTTAATGCTTCTCCGTCTCTTTTGCATGGAATCCGGAGCCGCGAAGGGATTGAAGTCTCAAGCTCGTACGGCCACCGGAAGGACATCAAGGACGAGTCCCTGGGGGAGAGGGTCGACCGCGACCAAGGATTCGACGAGGAGGAGGGAACGTCGCCGAAGCAGTGGAGACGTCGTCGGACGTCCTTCTGGAGGAGGCTGCCTGCAAACGAGGCAGCCTCGGAGTCTGTACGGGGTTCCGGAGGCTGCACGAAGGAGGATCCAGCGTCGGAGCGTTGGAGTCGACGTGGGACGTTCCAGAGTGGAGTTCCAGGGACATCGCGGGACAAGGACCAGGGGCGTTTCGTCGAGGGAGAATTAGAAGCCCCGCGGTACCCGTGCCTGACTGCTGGACCCGGAGCTCTCCGTGGATTTCGTCCTGGGACACACGGAAGAGGAACGCGCCCGGAGCCCCCCTGGATTTCGTCGTGGGACCAAGAGCCGCAGGGTTCCAGAGACGTCGTGGGACAGGAAGCTGCAGAGTTCCAGAGACGTCGCGGGACCAGAAGTTGGAGCGTTTCGTCGTGGCAGATCGAGAAGTCCCGTTGTACCCACGCCTTGCTCAGGGTTTTTCCGTGGTTTTCCCCTGAGCGAGAAGGCAAATGCCGAGGCGGATGTCTGAAGAAGCCACGGGGCTGCACGACCACTTCTTCAGGCAGGGGTACGAAGATTCCGAAAAGGATTCAATGCGACCAAGACGTCCGCTCTTCCAGAGGGGAGAGCAGTGTTGCGAGCACCGGGTATAGGCCCGTGCATAACCTGCTGGTGCTCGTAGCTGAAGATAGAAGAAGGTCGGCCCCCTTCGAGAGGGCGATCTGGACGACGACCAGAAGACTGTCTTGTACCGAACTGTTTTGTAACCGATATTGCTCTATGTAACAATATAGTTCAGTCGTGTGTACTCCCGTGTAATCATTATTTTATCCTCTGAAAAAATCTCATAACTTCGGTGTTTCCCAATATTTTTTAATACTTTTTTTTTATATTATTTGTTAATAGCCAACGGTTATATGGACAGAAACATTAAAAGAATTGAAGCATCTTTTACAAATAAAATAGTAATAAACCCCGTAAACATTGTGTTTCATAATACATCCAGTTCAGAATTCGTTTATGAAATCCGCTACTGAAAATGCGCACGCTGGATGCGCGTGATTATTATGTGGTCGGCTCCTCGAAGTGACAGAAAATATAACCTATATGCTATACCCGATTTCCTAAAGATACTGTTGTGGCGTAATAATAATGTTTTGAAAGGATGATAAAAAGTTCACAAATGTTTCGTAAAAGAACGAAATAGCCACTAAACATTTGTTGTCATATAGCATATACATAGGTTATATTTTCTGTCACTTCGAGGAGGGACCACATAATAATCACACGTTAGATTCAACATCAAACACAATTTTATATATGTTTGTTCATAACTGCTTTCTGCATAGGATGTGTATTTCATGTTCTGTTTCAGTGTTTTGCTAATTAAAAAATGTCTATCCTAACAAACTTCATTTTCTGGGGACATGCCCTCGTGTATTTTTCCTTTTCACTTATAATTCCTTACTGCCAACGTAGAATATTGTAGCATAAGCACATTTCAAGTAACGTACAATCAATTTTCCACGTTTGCAGTACCAGCCGACTTTCCGTTTAAATTTTTATAAATACAACGCAACAACTGAGAATTTCTTTCCTTATTCAGAATAGAATACGGAAATAGCAAACAGCTCCCTCTCGCGTGCATCAGGCAGCGGCGTATCTATGGGTAATACCATTTCAGTGCAGAAAAAATCTGCTGTAATACCGACCTGCCGAATCGGCCAGGTCACGTGACGTGTCTACCCCCTTAAGGGGGTAGACACGGGTAATTCAGCGCGCTGTATACCGACACAATCTGGCCCGAAACATGGGGTTGGGATTTTTCATCATTCGTCCTTATATGAGCAGATTTTGGGCTGGGTTAGGACTCATTCGAAAGAGGAAGGTTCAATGCAGAGCGCTCTTCTCATGGTTCAACGAGATTGTGTTGATATCTAATAATATGAGTATCCAAATTTGAGCAAAAGTCGACAAAATACACCCGCAGAATCCAAGTATTTTTAGGTCACTAAAAGAGCTTTGTGACTGAAACGGTGAGAAGAGCGCTCTGCATTGAACCTTCCTCTTTCGAATGAGTCCTAACCCAGCCCCAAATTTGCTCATATAAGGACGAATAATGAAAAATCGTGATTGCATTCCCAAATACGAGTTCCGCCATATTGGCGGTAATACAGAGCAAGTCACGTGACAAATTTAGTTCAGCTAGTGGACACGAGATGGCGCCTACACGGGAGGACTGCCGACGTGGAATCATAGCAAAACTGAAGCGTTAGCACGTAGCTGGATACATGTCGCTCACAGTAAAAGCGTGATGCAGTCAATATATGCATTGACATACGATTGTAGGTTAGCTTATATGCAGTCAGAGTTGGGGAAAATGTAATCTAATTGCAAATAACAATTAAAATGTAATTGGGTAATTGATTACATTATTTTCTGTAATCGTAATATTTGGGTAGTTGAGAAAATTGTGGTCATCTACCTAAATTAACGATTACAGGAAATAATGTACCTCATCAATTACACAATTACATTTTAATCGTAATTTGTAATTAGATTACATTTTGCCCAACTTTGTATACAGTTTAGGCACACATTGACTAGGAACTGCTAGGAACTGTATACATTTACTAAATTAACACTTTTACCGTGACACATATGTACATACATCACTTGAAATCGCTGTTGAATTTATGTTATAATTGAGGCAGTGAGAGCAACCACGGACTAACACACATTAAAAAAAATGTCCTATTTTATATGATTAGTAGAGCCTATTGGAATACGTTATTGCTACTAAATCAATTTCGAATAAAATGTGGGTTAGTCCGTTGTTGAACTCACTGCCTCAATGATATGGCAAAATACCAGAGATGAGCATTATAACCCGAGCCAATTTTTATTTGAAACGTGGGGAATTCAATTGTCGGCCATGAATAATTTTCTCGTATTTATTCGTACATTCTCAACTAAATATATGATTCTCGACTAAAGTACGAATAAATATGAGAAAATTATTCATGGCCGACGGATGATAGGCCTTCGAATAAAAAAATGTTTGAATAAATATATTTTAGTTTTATTTATTTAGTAAAAATAATAATTTTTCGCCTCTCTTCCCCCTCTTCCCCCTCTTCCCCCTCTTCCCCCCCTTCCTCCTCTTCCTCCTCTTCCTCCTCTTCCTCCTCCGTATTGCAAGCGCCCCACCTGTTTCCTTAGAGCGCTGCACTGTAATATGAAAAATAAATATAAATCTTATGATTACTGCAATAATGTTTTCACACTTTCGTGAGAATGTAAGAAATGTTTGCGTGAGATCGCCTACGTTTCTACATACCTCCTTCTTATACTGGAGCGTCATCCGCATCCATATCAACTCCGTGTGGCTTTGACTCCGTCGCGAGGACGGAGTCCGGCTCCTCGTTCGATGCCGCGACGGACTCCGTCTTCGCGACGAAGTCCGGCTATTCCTTCGACTCCGTCGCGAGGACGGAGTCCAGCTACGTGTTGGACTCCGTCTTGAGGACGGAGGCTGTCTGCTTGGACTCCGTCCCCGAGACGGAGTCACTTCATTTCTTCCCCTCTGCTGGCGAACTTCATTTTCAGACATCTAAAAAAGAGTCGAAGAAACAGTCAAACTATTGAACGTAAATGAATTTGAAAGTGCAGTAGAAGAGCTAGAGTTGGCCAAAATGTAATCTAATTACAAATTACAAATTACGATTAAAATGTAATTGTGTAATTGATTACACTTTATTTTCTGTAATTGTTAATTTAGGTAGTTGACCACAATTTTGTCAACTATCTAAATTAACGATTGCAGAAAATAATGTGTAATCAATTACACAATTACATTTTCATCGTAATTTATAATTTATAATTAGATTACATTTTGCGCAACTCAGAGAGGAGTAGGTACACGTTTATCAAGTTGGTACATTTGGGTACAATATAGGCTTTTTTAACCAAGATTTAACGCAGCAGGAGAATCTTCAGATTTCTAAATGCTGGAATTTCCAAGTTGGAAAGCATTGAAATTCAAAGATTTCCAAAATTTGTAATTGTGAGGTTATCAAGTTTCAAAATATTTGTATTTTTATATGTCCGACATTTGTGATTTTAAAATTTCCGATTTTTCCACTTCTGATGTTTAGAAACTGTTTAATTTTCATCACTTGTCTTCAGTTTCAACTAAAGGAAGCCTATGTTGCACCCGAATGTATATACCTTTTCTAGACATTTCGCGGGTAAATTATAACATAACTTTCTTATTCTACGTGAGAATGAATACACGAATCTCTGAGCGTGAAGCTGCGTCTCGACATTGCGAGGATGCCGCGCGAGGCACGCTTCGCGAAGTGGAGAGTCTGGAGGCAGACTCGTGTGGCGGTCTCGCGCTACCTCCAGCATGATATTTGCGTCGCCCGAGCCATGCGATTTTTGATTTTGGGGCCGCGAGGCACCTTTGAGCACGTCAAAAAATCGACGGCTGATGCCTCGTAAAGTAATAATGGTCGAGGCAGTCTCCAGACTCTCCACTTCGCGAGGTGTGCCACGCGAGGCAACCTCGCAATGGCGATACGCAACTTGAGAAACACGCGGACACTCAAACAATCACAGCTCACACGATAGATTTTGCACAAAAAATTACAACAATACTAATGAAACTTCACCCGAAATATGTCTAAATACAGTCTTAGGTTGAAAGTAAAATGTAGAAGTGTGTCAGTTAGTTTGAAAGTGGCGTCAGTCGAAATTTTAAAAAAAGAAATTGAACTTCACGTTTATTATGTATCATGTTGATATATTACGTAAAAAATATGTGAAATGTAATAAACGAAAAATTTTAGACCATTTTTATAATAATAAGAGTAGTAAGCGTGAAGGTACTTACGATCTTTACTGTTCGGCAGTCGCTTGTATATCTGACAATCGAGCCTTTGCTAGCCTCAAGGGCCAGCGTTGCCGGAAAACAAACGCCGGCGTCGATTCACGCACCCATTGCCACCACTAATGTAGGCGATCCTACTACACAACTTGCGATTCTTTCCTGAAACCGTTGGGCAGAGCCCAATCTGTCTTTCTCACTCACTCAATGTTTTGTATTTCACTTGCACCAAGGACCGAGCGATACGTTTCGGCCCGCGTAAAGGTTCAAACGCGCAAAGATGATACGTCAAAAGTATATGCACAGGATAATCAAAAATCCTTTCCTGTGCACTTTTCTGCACCAAAAAGTATTCCCGGAAGTACATACTCTATGTAAATGTATCAGCATCAGTGGTGGGCCCGTATTTTACCTAACGTAGAAAAGTGAATTCTCTACGTGTAGAATAAGACGTAGTAAATAGCTCAACTTTATTACGTTCTATAAAATCATATGTATAAAATATTCACTGTATAAAATCATATTGTTTGAAAAAACATTGCAGACTGTGGAATGCCGTAACCTGCATGGACATATCGTATTCATTAAATTCAGAATTGCAACAACATACTTATTGTTGGATGATGAATTTTTCCAACCATCTAAAAGTAGAACTGCATTTTTGGATTTAATCCAAATTGGTTGTAATCTTGAAATTTTGCGTTATGTAAATTATTCGACAATGTTGTTCGAGTTGAAATTTTATAAGCTAGATTCAATTTATGAATAAAGTTCCTATAGTGGTCAGATTCAATAATACTAAACCGAATGGTTCATCCAAAGAAATAAAAGGCTAAAGCTTTATGAATTTCTTCAGAATCCATGTTGATATATGTAAAAATTCGAGTATCTTCTGCACATCAAAGATATGACTAAACAATTTCATATTATTTATAATTTTGTTATAATTATATTCCAATCTTTCTGTTTAAAGTAATTTAAAATATTGTGCAGTAAAATTCAATGCAATAGGTAGAGTAGTTCGTATTTAAATTTGTAACATTTTCTACATTTTCTACATTTTATACAATTATTTACATTGTTTACGCGTTTCACGTAGTAAATTCGATGTCACGTAGTAAACCCACCACTGATCAGCAATCAGCATACACCAATTCTAATGAGAAAGAGAGGGACAGAACGCATATATCCGTCCTTTTCCCATTATCTTTTGTTCTGCATCTCAGCATCTGTAACTAATGCTGCGACAACGCTAGCTGATCAGTTTTCTGCCGTTTGCACTACGGTGAAGACGCAGAAAGCAATCGGGCTTTTATTTACTGCGCAGATATTGATACATATGGAATATTCATAATTTGTGAATTGTTCCATTCCTGCGTGGTTCATTACTGTAGTGTTGATAAGTGTGTGTGATCATTCGCATTCATCATTGTGATGGAATCAAAAAAGGAAGCCATAGATGCAAGAAACCAACGCTATTCGAAGGGTGGTACAAAAGCCAAGCGTCCTATGTTATCTGTAAGGCGTTTGTCCAGAAAATATAAAAATCGTCGAGAAAGGTAAGTTACGTTTTATGGTACAGATTTGTATGAAGTTACAGTTTGTGATGTAGTAGTAGCAGCACGGTATTTTGTTGTATATAATACGTATGTAATAAATATGTATATCAATAGGTATCTTTGATGCTTTACGTACACATATTCTATGCTATACGCACCGCAACGCATGTCAATACTTTACCCCTCTTGCCCCACTCATTCTTTTTCAAATCGTATGTTCATCATTTTTTAAAATCCGATTTATACCGTGTTTGGCCTCATTTGCATGTGAAAAATGTCAGCAGCTCGTTCCTGCAACTTTCGTGCCGATGGGACACGAAATATAGAAATTTTAAATTTCGTTATATATATTATACAAACTATATGCGTTTTGTTAGTATAAAACGTTCATACTACATATGTATACGCGTTTCGTTAAATATGCTTCCTTTATAATGCAGTTGTGATTATTTCAATCGTTGTACGTTTTCAATGGATAAAAAATGTAATTCAGATTTTATTTCTGTGATGTAGAAGATAATGTTTAAAATTAGCAACAGTCATCAATGCTTTGCGATTCGATGTTGAGCATGTGTAGTTACTTGTTGAATACGAAATATGTACACATTGCTTCTTCTTTTGTGGATTTTGACCGCAATATGTACGTCCATATGTGTACCTTTAGCGAAATTGTCTCATTGAAAAGCCCATTATTCAGGTGAAGTCAGACGGCGCGTGGCTCGGCGAGTCGGCTTGGTAAGCGCGAGTCGGCGGCCGCTTATACATAGTAACTCCGATTGTTAGAATGCTTCAGTATCAGCTATATATCAAAAGTGCTCAATTGTATCGCGATTTAAATTGTTAGTATTTTGAATAATGGATTGCAGAGGTACAAATAAGTAGTAAATCAGCCATGAGTATTTTAATTACCAACGAACAGAATTAAAATTTAATCATAAAAATGACGGAATTTTTCAATAACTTTCGTTCGAAAGGCTCTAGATATCCAGGAACCTCGTGGAACCTGAAAATTTTTGTGCTATTTGTTCTATTTGCTTTATAGAGTACATATTCAAAAGTTATAGTGGCAAATATTTGCAACTCTACATAATTTTTATACATTATTAAAATAATTCTATCTCCAAAAACGATGATGTTAGGAGCTAAAATGTATAACTCATTCTAAATAACGTGGTCGTAAATCATTTTTCTCTACAAAACAGAGTTCATATTCGCTTTCTGCATTCTAAGAAACCTCTAGTTTTTATATGTTAGCAGATTGCCTGTTTAGCGGCTATCTTTTATTCGACGATTTATTCCAATAAATTCTTATTCGAATAAACTTTTATTCGTTATTGTCGAAGAACCACCCCATAGAATCACCCCCTAAAGTATTGTCTATCAATAGAGTCACAGGTATCTATTCTGTATAATAGTGTTTCTGGTTTAAATCTGCAAACTCTCATCGGCTCGCTACCACAATTGAAGGGTTGGATGCAATAAGGGGACCAGCGCTCGAAAATACGAAAAATTATTGTCCAAACGCTAAGAAAAATTGGAAAATTAAATTTTGTTAAACTGAATTTTAAAAAATATAGTGTTTAGAGCTCATCACGGCACTCAAGTTATCGCAATTTATGTTTAAAAAGATATTGACTTTGGTCGAAGAAATTTTTTGTTTATAATTGTTATTTCGAATACTAATGATTCGATAGAAAAACTGCAAAGAGAAAAAATGTGTGCCGTGATGAGCTTTACAACACTATATTTTTTAAAATCCAGTTTAACTAAATGTAATTTTCCAATTTTTCTTAGCGTTTGGACAAATGTTTTTCTCATTTTCGAGAGCTAGTCCCTTTATTGCTTCCGAGCCCTCAATTTGTCTTGACAGTCACATTCATATCGGGTAATCAAATATGTAGCATTCCAAAACTGATGCTCACCTTCGGTTCACGGAAAATATCGCGAACACCAAAAGTTGACATACCGTATTATGTTGGGTATAAAAAATAGTAAAAGTTTTCCTGTTTCAGTTGAGGCAAATTTTAAAGTGTCCGTATTTCTGAAAACGGGCCCGTAAAGAGGACATATAGGACTATACCCTCATTTTTTTCAAATTTTTAAATAGTGCCCCGCTATTAAAACGTGGCATTTGTTTAGAACAATTGCAAAATAAATGGTCAAAAATTTATTTCCTTTCAGTGAAATAATTTTTATTAGGTACTCTTACTTCCCCAGTGTAAGCACCCAAACGCTCATTCTTATCTGTCTCTTAGTTCAACAAATGTTACTCCGAAAAGTGTCCGAATTCGCGTGGAATGACCCAGGATTGAAATGCGAAGAGTACCTATTCTTTTCATACGCGGTCAAGTGCACACGTGCCTGTATACTCGCACAGCCGCGTGTCGCAACTCAGACCTGTTTGCTTGTGGCTGCCTTCGCTTGCGAGTAGCGGAGACGGTTGTGCAGATATGTGCGTGTGAAAAGAAAACAGGCCAAATGTGCATTTTCTTCGGTTTGCATAGCGAGGGAATCACGTTGTCTAAGACGTCCCTCTTCGTATCATCAAGATATTTTAGAATGATGTTCACAGTAATGCAATAATAATAATAATATTTTCATAAACAAAGTATCGTAACATTTGTGATGTTTCTCTAATGATTAATTACACCAAACACAATATAATTTGGATAATACATATTTAGTGGTAATAAGTTTCGGCCGCAGAGAAGGATAGCGAATGAAAAAGATGGAGACAATCGGCAGTCCTTTTTTCCACTCGCTCTCTTCTCCTACGTTCGAGACTGTCGACAAACTTCTAAAAATGTAGGATCTACAGTAAAATCTCGATTAGAGTTCAAAATTGTGACTATATAACATTAGTGTTAATTTCTATCACCCCTAGTTGGGGTGGTAGCCCCTGGAACCAGTGAAGCGTGTAATATGGCTCGTGCGCCGATCGTGTAACCCGATCCGAAATCGAAAATCGGTGAGAGACAACACCGATGTAAACGAGGTTCACAATTAAAAGTATTTTATTTTTGGTTCATTTTTATAATTTTTTTACCAACATATTTGTGAGGATTTTCTGATTAAAATGACACCAAACACGATATGGTTTGGACAATTATACATATAAATATAAATGATTCGTATCAACGATAAGTAAAAGTTGTCCGATTTATGTCGTATTTGGTATCATTTTAATCAGGAGATTCTAACAAACATGTTGGTAAAAGTTTCATGAAAATGGAACCAAAAATACAAAAGTTTTAATTTTAAATTTTGATTGCGTTAGTATTCTCTCACACGTACTCCGCGAAAAGCGGGCATTTAAACTTACATTGAGACTTTACTGTATATCTTCTTTTACTATGCCTGCTTTTCTTTTCTAATGTATGTTTATCTTATTTCTATGTATGTACCACGTGTTACTGATTATTGACTCTTTACGTTCAGGCAACGATTGAAAACAGCAGCGTGCCTCACGGTAGGTCAGGGCACCGTGGCGGAAGCAGGTACGAATGCAGGTACCTCGTACGAAGAAACACTTCAAAGCACATCTGCTACGTGTGATTTTCCTACGGACGTAATACACGAAGAAGACGTAGGACATTTTGAAGATTTTCCAATTATGGAAGGAATTATAGAAGAAGCACATTTCGATACGGACGCAGAAGATATTGAAGAAGAAATACATTTCAATGCGGACGAAGAGGAAATTATAGAACAAGTGCATTTCGAGTCGAACGAAGAAGAAATTGCACAAGAAATAGATTTTGACACATACATCAACGAAGATGTTGGAAGTGATGCCGATTACTGGGTGGTGGAGACTGCAGAGCCAGAACAGCCGGAAAACCCAATTTCAAAAGGAATCGACTTCGTTGATTTTCCGCATGTTTTCGAGCAAATCAAAAATCTTGGAAAACATTCGATTACTGGCTGTGGCATCCAACATTTTGAAATAGTTAGATGTGAACGGAATGGATTAGAAAATGTGTATCATGTAGAGTGCAAAATGTGCAAATACACAGAGCGTATATCCTGTCTTCGGAAGAGTGATGCCACTATGGATATCAACCGCGCTGCTGTTGCCGGAACAATGATGACGGGCGGCGGATATAATCAACTGGAGGACATACTGACGGCCGTGAACGTGCCCTGTATGACGAAAAGGATCTACGAGAACTGTCAGAATGACCTAATCGGTGCCCTCGAAGTGGCCGCACAACGCGAAATGGAAGATGCTGGAAAAGAAGAAAAAGCATTAGCTATAACAAGAGGCGACGTACATGCAGAATCCAAGCTACCGTTTATCCCAGTTGTCGCGGATGGCAGCTGGATGAAAAGGTCCTACCGCGGAGGAGATTACAATTCTCTTTCGGGCGCAGGAGCCATCGTGGGATACCACACGAAGAAAGTGCTCTACATCAGTGTGAAGAATAAATTCTGCATGACTTGCCAAATAGCAGGTACGAGGAAGGAAGAACCGCGCGAGCATCGTTGCTTCAAGAACTGGGGTCGTAATCAGAGTTCAACTGGCATGGAAAGTGTCGCTATTGTCGAAGGCTTCAAATGCAGCATAGATATGCACGGACTAATATATTCTACACTAGTTGCCGATGGCGATAGCAGTGTGTACAAGAAGATATTGGACAATGATCCATATGAAATGTACATGGTGGGGGTACGAAAAATAGAATGCACCAATCACCTGCTACGCAATTTCAGTAGAAAAATAAGCGAAATCGTAGCAAAAGGCCGCAATAAAGAACTAAGAGCTGTCGTACATAATAATGCTCTCCGCCTGCGTACTGGTATAAAGAAAGCTGCGGAATACCGGTTCCAAGAAGAAATAACACTCGATCAACGAATACAAAATTTGAAGGAAGACTTGACGAATGTACCGAGTCACGTTTTCGGTGAACACAAAGAGTGTCAGAGGTTAGCATACTTCTGTAATAAATACTCTGATCCCAACAGAGTAGACTACGTTCCACAACTGAGAGAAGCTGGTATTTATCAAAGTATCGAAGAAGCGATGCAGCCACTTTTCACTAAAGCTGACAGTTTGCTGCACGGTCTAAATAACAATGCCGTTGAAAGTTTTAATAATATCATTGCTAAATTCATCGGAGGCAAAAGGATAAACTTTGGACGAGGGGGCTCGTATCAGGGTAGAGTCTCCGCTGCAGTCGTCCAATATAACACGAAAGAGGCGTTTAGCAGATTGAGTATGGCAATGAATAAAGAGCCGACAACCATAGTAAGAAAGCTGGAAAAACGGCGGAAGCGTGCAGCAGAAAAGGCAATGGAATATAAAAACGAAGCGAAAGCATCCTCCTTCCGAAATAAAAAACAATCGTGCGACCAGGATTACGGCCCCAGTGCAGAAAAGCCAGATATGGAAGAGACAGTATACTCTTCCGAGTGTAAAAGGCACGCGGCTATACTTCACGAGTGGCAAACGACGCGATACAAGATCGAAATGGAAACTCGCGATCAGGCGAATAGCGAAAAGTGGATCGGTTATAGGAAGAAATTATTAACTGCATCCAATTTCGGCAAGGTATGCCGATTACAAAAGAAAACACCACGGGCAAATACTTTGAAGAGTATAATGTACCCGCAACTCGAAAATTTACGTTCTCTCCAATACGGAAGAGAAAATGAGGCAAACGCCTTGCGACAAATGGAAGAAGAATTAGGAATCAATATTCTAACGTGTGGCCTCTTCATCGATGCTACTGTGCCTCACTTAGGTGCAACTCTTGACGGCCTCGTAGACGATGATACCATCATCGAAGTAAAATGTCCCGAATCGGCGAAGGATTTGTCGCCTGCTGAAGCAATAGAGCATCTTCCTGCAATACGGCGTATTTTCCGAGGTGATGAAATGAATAAAAATCATCACTACTATTATCAAGTGCAAGGACAATTGCACATTACGAATAGGCAACGGGCTTTATTCTGTTTATGGACGCCGAAAGGAATGAAAGTTATAATAGTACCAAGAGATGATAGTTTCTGGGCAAGAGAGATGGAGGAAAAACTGAGGAAGTTCTATGAGGACTGCATGTTGCCAGAAATAATAGATAGCAGATACAATCGACAACAGCCGATTAGAGAACCTCCGTACATAAAAACAGGAGGAACATGTACGAGTAGAAAATAAAGTACATAAAACGATGGATGACAACATCGCAATAGCACCGGCGAGTGCATCCAGCGCATATGAAGAGCTGGCGAATAAGCAATTGCAATACAAAGTGACTAATGCACCGGCGAGTGCATCCAGCGCATATGAAGAGCTGGCGAATAAGCAATTGCAATCCAAAGTCACTAATGCACCGGCGAGTGCATCCAGCGCATATGAAGAGCTGGCGAATAAGCAATTGCAATCCAAAGTGACTAATGCACCGGCGAGTGCATCCAGCGCATATGAAGAGCTGGCGAATAAGCAATTGCAATCCAAAGTCACTAATGCACCGGCGAGTGCATCCAGCGCATATGAAGAGCTGGCGAATAAGCAATTGCAATCCAAAGTCACTAATGCACCGGCGAGTGCATCCAGCGCATATGAAGAGCTGGCGAATAAGCAATTGCAATCCAAAGTCACTAATGCACCGGCGAGTGCATCCAGCGCATATGAAGAGCTGGCGAATAAGCAATTGCAATCCAAAGTCACTAATGCACCGGCGAGTGCATCCAGCGCATATGAAGAGCTGGCGAATAAGCAATTGCAATCCAAAGTCACTAATGCACCGGCGAGTGCATCCAGCGCATATGAAGAGCTGGCGAATAAGCAATTGCAATACAAAGTGACTAATGCACCGGCGAGTGCATCCAGCGCATATGAAGAGCTGTTGAATAAGTAATGTTCCAAAATGTGAGTAAGAAAGTATGTAGAAGATACATACGGAGAGTGAATAGGACCGTCTATGACGGGGGTGGTGGTGGGCCTTTTCACACTCTCCTAATAATAAATACCTATAGCTATTCTTTCATATCAAGTGGAAATGACATGTATAAAAGCGTAAGTATGACACATACTTTTGTTATGCAAATAATTGGATTAATTGGAAATCATCATGAATGTTCCTCTCATATATGAATTTGCTTTAGATATTTCCACCAACCAGTATCAACGTTGAAAATCATGCTCTATGAAGCGAGGAAAGGAAGGCAGTCTTCTCCGCAAGCATAAAGATAAGTAAATAACATACATACATTTACATTTTTATTGCATTCAGATTACAACTCGTTCTAACTTTTTATCACAGATTCTATGACAACTAACTGGAATCAAAAGGGGTCAGTGCCATTCCAAGAAAATATTTATGAGAAATAGGACACAATAATAATGGTTTCTTCAGTAAGTGTAAGTATCAGTTTTTACATTCAAGTGGTATAAACACAAAAAATAATTTTCATTAAATTTATTTATTTTTGCAGATCAAATCAGAGTGTACATATGTACACTGGACTGAGGAATATCGTTGCAACTACCACAAATGCAGGGTGGAATTATTATGACGCCGACCGGCCTAGTGAAAATGTGCAGGAGCGGATTTTCTGTCAGCTGGAGGAGCAGATTTTCTGTCCTCGAAGTGACAGAAAATATAACCTATATGCTATACCCGATTTCCTAAAGATACTGTTGCGGCGTAATAATAATGTTTCGCAAGGATGATGAATGTTCACAAATGTTTCGTAAAAGAACGAAATAGCCACTAAACATTTGTTGTCATATAGCATATACTTAGGTTATATTTTCTGTCACTTCGAGGAGGGACCACATAATAATCACGCGTTGGATTCAACGTCAAGCACAATTTTATATATGTTTGTACATAACTGCTTTCTGCATAGGATGTGTATTTCATGTTCTGTTTCAGTGTTTTGCTAATTAAAAAATGTCTATCCTAACAAACTTCATTTTCTGGGGACATGCCCTCGTGTATTTTTCCTTTTCACTTATAATTCCTTACTGCCAACGTAGAATATTGTAGCATAAGCACATTTCAAGTAACGTACAATGAATTTTCCACGTTTGCAGTACCAGCCGACTTTCCATTTAAATTTTTATAAATACAACGCAACAGCTGAGAATTTCTTTCCTTATTCAGAATAGAATACGGAAATAGCAAACAGCTCCCTCTCGCGTGCATCACGCAGCGGCGTATCTATGGGTAATACCATTTCAGTGCAGAAAAAATCTGCTGTAATACCGACCTGCCGAATCGGCCAGACCACGTGACGTGTCTACCCCCTTAAGGAGTCTGAGAAGATAAGAACGTCTTGATACTATTTTTTAGAGCAATATCCAGAGCATCATTCAGAGCAATACATTTTGCCGTGTATACTGAGGCCTTATAATTAATTGATCTTATTACCTGGGTATCTGTTTTAGGGCTTAGGGCTTGTGCACGCTGATCCAACAGCCTCATTACCGGGGATTTTACTACCATCTGTATAGATTGCACATGTATTGCTGGTAGACAGCATTTCATTTAACATGTAGTTTGAATTATCCGATTTCTCAAGAGTTCTGCCTAGTTCAAAATCGATCAGGACAGAGGTTATTATTGTTTTATATTCGTGACAATAGATATTATAATGTGTTTGTGTATTAATCACTTTAACTGAATTCATTATGTTTTCAATACATTGTCTCAAAATTCTCTTACGTTTTCTTTTATTCTTTTTGCATTTTTGCGTCTTGTATGTTGGGGAGTTTGAATTCGAAAATATCTTACTTAACCAATACAGCACACTTCGTCGCAGAAACGTTGCAGAAAGGTTGCAGTTACGTTGCGGTGCAATGTTGCACAGGGGCGGACATAGGAAGATTGCTGCAACATTTCAGCAATGTTGCGGTGCAATATTACCCTGCAACGTTTCTGAGATTTTACTGCAACGTTTCTAAGATTTTACCGCAACTTTTCTGCAACGTTTCTGAGATTATACAGCAACTTTTCTGCAACGTTTCTGAGATTTTACAGCAACTTTTCTGCAACATTTCTGAGATTATACAGCAACTTTTCTGCAACGTTTCTGAGATTTTACAGCAACTTTTCTGCAACGTTTCTGAGATTATACAGCAACTTTTCTGCAACGTTTCTGAGATTTTACAGCAACTATTCTGCAACGTTTCTGAGACTTTATAGCAACTTTTCTGCAACTTTTCGCAGATTTTACAACAAAGGTCCCGCAGTAAGCAGGGCTCAAAAACTGTTATAAAATCGGTTTAGTATATAGATTTAGTATAATATCGTAGTATACCCACTATACAGTGTATATTAGGTTACGCTTTGTGTAACATAATATAAATTATGATAATTTAGTGCAATAAGTAGCAGACGATGTAAGCTGAATTGATTGTATGCTTTATGTAAACTATGGGACTTGTCCCGTTTATAACTGAAAGTTTAAGATCACAAAAACACGCGTTGACGTATTCCGTGCGATATAAGGTGGGCCTCATGTTCGTAGCGCGAACAAGACTACCCCCGGTGCTTCCTATTCCAGCTGGTTTTGTTTCACTGAAAATCAGCAAATTTCCAATCGCAATATCTCGAAAACCGGCTGACAAGGGGATCTTCAGGTTTGGCAATTTCAGAAAATGTTGATAGTTAGTGTACGTGAAGGTCTTCACTCGGACATTAATTTCCCAAAGCATTAAGACGCGCTTTTCACCTAAATTCGAGGAAATCGACTTTGAAAAATTCTGAGTTCCCTTGAGATTGAGGGGCACCCGCCTACGTTGCACGCGTATTTAGGTGAAATTCAAAGTCAATTTTCTCGAAAACGAAGTCTTTACCGCAATTTTGTCACTTTTTTTGCCACATATTTTTGCATGTATTGGTGAAGGAACACCCTGTATATAAGGGAACTCAGAATTTGTCAAAGTCGATTTTCTCGAATTTTGAAGAAAAGCGCGTCTTACTGCTTTAAGAAATTAATGTCCGAGTGAAGACCTTCACGTACACTAAGTATCAACATTTTCTGAAATTGTCAAACCTGAAGGTCCCTTTGTGAAATACAGTGTATACATTATATAATCACAGAAAGGTTGCGGAAAGGTTGCAGTTACGTTGCGGTGCAACATTGAAATATTTCTAAGTCCTTTTACAAAAATTTCGCCATACTGCAATTCTTTTTTACGGGTGGTTGATTGAACATTTTGATCATAATGTAATTTTTTTGATGAAAATTTTTAACGCGACAACGTGGCTTTCAAGAAGACAAACTCGAAATTCTTCACAATTAGGATTGTTATTTCAAGCTTTCCTGTTAATCAACTAATTTCTGGTGGGATTATGTGTTGAGGTGCGCATTGGAACTGTACCAAATTTCATTTTCATAAAAACAACGAAGAAGAAACAACAAATAAAAATGAATTCGACGAAGGCGGTTCGTAATATTTGTTAACATTAATTAAAATATGTTTGTGAAATAGTTTCGAATATAGCAATTGTCCCGCAACGTTTCAGAGATTTTACAGCAATTGTCCCGCAACGTTTTGGAGTTTTTATAGCAATAGTCCCGTAAGTGTTCGCAGATTTTACAGCAATGGTCCCGTAACTTTTCGGAGATTTTACAGCACTGATGTATCGGCAAAATTCGTCTGATATTACAGAAAGGATAAAAAATGTAGGGGAATTAATTAAATTACAATAAATACTGACAATTAAATATTCATATATTTTTTCTATACAAGACGACAACAACAACAATGCTAATAACAATAAAAAGAATAATAGTATTGGCGCTGGTGGAACTACCCAAACCCGCGTGGTGAAGCTCTAGGCGTTGTGTAACGTCACTCACATGCGACGCGACAGGTTGCAAAGCCAAAGCACGTAGGAAAGCACAAGCGTAAATAGTTAGAGTGTGATTACTTATTAATTGCTTTTAAGTAATAAAAATGGTTAGAACGTGGGTGTTTTGTGGTGCAGGAGACCTGAGTGAATTGGTGAAGGTTTGACATATCACGGGTAAGTAGAACCTATGAGTATATACTATTTGTAGGTTAAGTCGAACTTCTTAGAAAGAAATATTTTTGTTTGTTTCATATAGATTTCCGTTGGTTACAGAACATGGGTCTGGGCCAGAATTTCGTACATTCAAAGAACGCCTTATTGTGTTAGAATCATTTTGAAAAACTCTGTTTCCAGGAACGTCTTATTGTGTTAGAATCATTTTGAAAAACACTCTTTCCAAGAATGCCTTATTGTGTTAGAAACATTTTGAAAAACACTGTTTCCAAGAAGGCACTTCTAAGGGCTGTCTTCTCCCTGCAAGCATCCCTACTATATTTGGACAATATTATTATAATTAAATGACTTTATTGTACCATTAGAATTAAAATTAAAATTAAAATTACAATGGCGAGTAGGCGAGGTTCAGCATTAACTACTGCTCTACAACCTAAACTAAACAGCGGTTGGGAGTTAGAAAAAGAAAGGAGATAACGATGAAACGCCTGCAGAGGAAACCATGAGAGAATGAAAGAGCGAGCTCTATGTTTAAAGGAATGTAAGTATAAATGTTCTTGTGTTTTCTGTCGTGCTACATAAGGACAGGATAAAAACAGATCTTTCACAAGTAATAGATATGAATTATTCAAATTCAGGGGTTTATTTTTAAGTTAAAGTAACTAATATAATATATTTTATGCTTATTAACCAACTGCAGTTGTTTAATTATTTGAAAAACATATATTTCTGTGCTTTCTGTGCTACAAGCTTTTTTACTTTTCACACAGTTTCCTCGTAAACATGCATATACTGTATAACTTTCATTTCACTTTCCGTTCAATTATTTAAAGTAATGGTGATTGTTATTTTTTCATTACTTCGCTTCAATGCACCCTGTGATTGGCGTTACATGAATGCTGTTTTTAATGAAGCCATTTTTCATGACTAAAATAATTTATTAATGACCTTTTATAGATTCATTTATTGAAGAGGAGCTGCGGAAGCAATATTTCGATAATGGCGTTGATGATATTAAATAAATTAATAGAGGATTCTGTGGCAGAGAAATATAGTTGGTACGGAAAATAGCAAAAACAATCATTCAGTACATTCAAACATATAGTACAATTAGCAATGAGTAAGTAAATTTATTATTTATCACATTTCAGCACTTAAAATTGTAAAATTGTAAAATAAATGCATGTATTATTCCAGGTTCGTTACATGCTGCATGCAGTACATTTTAAGTAAAGAGGGCTGTTACGTCCCTACTTCCTATTTGGGGCCGCGATTTTTAGGGAGTTTACGTATTTCACCCGCTTTTGAGCTAATCCAGGGATTTACGCTCTGGGATAGTTGAGATGACATTTTTAAGGTATTAATTCGGGATTTTACACTGCCTACCTTTTAATTGTCGATAGTATTAAGTCGCCAGGGGATGGGAGTCTCTGAAACCCCGTCTATCTCTGGCGCTTGGGTTGGATGGGGCACTACCCAGGTTCCTGCTTCGATCGTGCTCCCAAAAGGGAGTGGGTTGTGTTTAAGTGACACCCCCGGTTGCGCTGGGACTCCCAACAAGTTTAAATTCTCCGCCGGTGCGTTTCTGAAGGCGAAGGCCAGTTTTCTTAATTGGTACTTTCTTCCGGCTCTGTGGCCTCTAGGCATCGCCACCTTTTAGGTAGGGAATTTGTTTGATTTAATTTCTTTCTTTCCCGGGATCATGATTTACGTCTAATCTCCAGTGACACCGTGGGCGGCTGTCCTGCTTATTAGAGTCACTTTCGACAGGCGCAAAACATGACCACTCGTAAACCATTTTTCCAACCAATCGCTCTTTACAACCACTGTTTGATGACACAGTGGGCGGCTGTTCTGCTTATTAGTGTCACCGTTGGTGGAAGCAAATTGCAACATTTAAGAATGATTTAACGGTAGAACGATTATTAATCACGAAAATCGCATTTTACACTCAGTACCCGATGACACCGTGGACGGATGTCCTGCTTATTAGTGTCATCTTTGACGGGCGCAAATCACGATTAACTTTATTCATATTTGCACGATTTGTAAAATTGATTATAGAAAAAAGGTGTCGATGCCTGAGGTAAGGAATAGGCAAACGTAGGTAAAACTTCACTCACTTATTTATTGTTTTTCACTAACACTTTTATTGTCTCTTTTGTGAAGTTAGCACTTTTATAAGTTTTCTTAATGATTGGTTGTAACGATACTTTTAAACTTTTTGTAATAAGGTAATGTTTTATAACATGGTAATATTAATGATTAATTAATTACTTAATGAGCTCCGTGGGTAGTCCGATCCCTTTTTATAGGGCAGTCGGTCACTCCTTCTCTATGATTTGTCACATGACAAATCATAGGTGGGAGACCCCATCCCACAGCCTCTACCTGGAATCTTCCAGGAAGAATCTTCCCATCGTTTTATTCTAAGATTTTTGTTTACTACTTAGGCACGTTCCATTTAACTGATTCCCAGTAGCGACGATAGCAAGATTCTTACATAATTACGCATTTGATTTATATGTTATGCGTTTACAATATTTCTTATACGATCGGTTTCGTACAGCTTATTTACTAGGGGTTGAAGTTAAACATATTATTTTGGAGATTGGTTTGCGGGAAATAACGGGAGGGCAATCTTCTAGCGAGGACCAGGGGCACAGCTCCGCGAAGATGGTGTCGTCTCCACTGGTTGATATGGGCCTGTGTATCACGCTGGACATCAGCTGGTGTTCACTGGGCCTTCTTGGTGTTTGTGCGGTCAGCTACCTGGTATACAGCTGGCTGTCCGCCACCTCCTCGATCTGGCTGTCCTGCTCGCTGCCGTACGTGTTTTCTTCGCTCGATCTCTTCTTATCGTTGTTTATAGTGATAATGCCGTGTCGGCTATTTGTTGCACAATATTTGTATAATATTCATATGAGGTGGTTACAATACCTCAGAGTACGAAATAGTAAGTATATTGATTTAAAAGGTTAATTAATATTAGACTCCACGTCGCGGGACGTGACAAGGGCAGAAGAGCCTGGAACTCCACATACACGGGTTTGAGAAGATCCACCAGAGCCAATACTATTATAAATTTTTATTGTTTTTATTATTGTTGTTGTTGTTGTTATTGTCTTGTATAGAAAAAATATATGAATATTTAATTGTCAGTATTTATTGTAATTTAATTAATTTCCTTACCCGTGACTATTGCTAGAAAAATTCCGGAACGTTGCGGGACAATTGCTATAAAATTTCCGAAACGTTGCGGAAAAGTTGCTGTAAAATCTCAGAAACGTTGCGGAAAAATTGCCTATAACATCTCGGAAACGTTGCAGAAATATTTCATGCAATGTTGCACAGGGGCGGACATAGGAGGATTTCTGCATTTTTTCTGCAATATTACCTGCAATGTTGCACCGCAACGTTTCTGCAACCTATCTGCAACGAAATGTGCTGTATGGGAAGTAGCGATTACATAAAAGTTTTGTTCGTTCCCGAATTAGTGGTAGCTTAGACTCTGCTAACAAGATATTGGTTGGTGTACTAATTCGATACCCTAGGGACGATCTTATAGCAGTGTTCTGTATTCTTTCTATTTTTTCTGTAACATCTTTGCGAGTAGGAAAGTATATGAAGCAACCATATTCTTTAATGGACCGAACAAACTCTTGTACAGAGTAATCAGTGTTTCTGGGTCAGAACCCCACCATGTTCCACAAAGAAATTTTACGATATTCAGAGCCTTAGCACATCTTTTTTGTACATAACATATATGAGATGAAAAAGTCATTTTATAGTCGAGGAATATCCCCAAGAATCGGGTAGAATCACAAGATTTGATGATATATTTGTCGATTTTAATTTCGGTTTGGCCTGGAGTAACATTTTTTCTGTTAAAATGGAGTAAGGCTGTTTTTTGTGGACATAGTTCGAGTCCTAAGGAAAGAAGATTGTATTAGATAATAGATATAGATCTTTCCATGAGATGCTTACATTTATCTAAAGGAAAGACTTTCGAATAGATTGCAATATCATCTGCAAATTGAGAGATCGCAACACTTTTAGGTAGGCCGTTAGTGATTTCTGAGACGTATAGTAAGTAGAGAAGTGGGCTAAGAACACCACCTTGCGGAACGCCCTTATAGACAAATCTAGTTTCATTGCATGTGGAAATTTTACGAAACTTATTAGACGATTTGAGCATCCAGGCATGTAGGCTAATTTATTTAACAAGATGTCACTGTTAACATTGTCAAAAGCTCCTTGGACATCTAAAAACACTGCCAACGTGTCCCTTTTGTCAGAGAACCCGTCCTCAACATATAAGGTTAAGTTAATAAGATTATCAATACAGAAACGGCCTTTGCGAAAACCTGTTTGACTTGTTGGAAGTAAATTATTGTGTTCAAGCCACCATTGTAACCTGTTTTTGACGAGAGTTTCAAAAAATTTGCAGAAGCAAGAGGAAAGAGCTTTTGGACGAACACTTTTTTGTCTGATTTTCAATAAAATGGATGTAAGATAGTTTCCATTCCAACGGATACTCACTTGTTGTGTATATTTGATTGTAAATGTCTAGAAGAATTAGTTTGTATTTTATAGGTAATATTTTAATAACTTCATAATTAATTCCGTCTAGTCCTGGAGCTGACTTAGAGTTTCGTGAGTTTAAGGCAATGTTGAATTCAATTAGATCAAACTGTGCGTCAGGAAAGTCGTTGGAATTGCAGTCGGGAAAGTAGGCAGGATCAGTAGGAACCCAAGGGGGGCTTATTTTATTAAGTGAAGTTAAAATGTGGTTTTCGTTTTGAAGGTTTTTCGTTACGCTCGTTACATTTGCTTTGGTCCACTTATTTTTTAAAATTTTTGTTCTAGTCCAGGCAAACTTTATATCAGTGTGGAAGTTTATGTTTTTAACAAATTCTCTGAAATTTTCTTTTTTTTTCTTTTTGAATAGTCTTTAAGTCTGAGCAGCTACTTTCTTGTAATTGATCAAGTCAATAAGATTATTTGTACATTCCCATTTTTTATAAGAAGCTCTTCTTAATCTTTTAAATTTATCGCACTCAGAGTCCCACCACGGAACAGGGTTTCTGTGTGTGAGGCGGTTGACAGTTCTCTTTTTAGGAGTGCTAGCTTTGATGGAATTCGTTATCACATTAACAAAGATTTTATATTTCTCAGTTGCTGGAAGTGTGTCATAAAATGGTGCAAAAAATTCTACATAGGAGTTTTGTAACTGAGTTATGACTTCTTCCCAGTTAGTGCGAATAGAATCAATTTTGAAAGTCTTTTTGCGGTAATAGTTTTTTTCAACATGAATGCTTATAAATATGGGATAATGATCGGAACCCCAGGTATCATCATGAGCTTTTATGTCAACTTTATCTGCAATATTCATGGATGATAAGATAAGGTCAATATTCGATTTTCTATTTCTATACAAATCTATGCGGGTGGATGAGTTTGGATTATGAAGAAATAAGTCATGGTTGTCGATGGACTGTAGGAGTCTCTCACCGTTAAGGTTAGTGTTGGAACAATTCCATATCGTATGATGAGCATTAAAATCTCCCATGAGAATACAGTTATCGTATTTTCTAATATTGTTGACTATTTGTTCCCAATTAACTTGAGAGAGAACAAAACCTGGAGTTCTGTAACATGCTATTATTTTCAAAGGGGGATTAACATTAGTGATATTTATTCCACAGATTTCAACAGTGTCGTCAGGAGAGATCAGATATTTTATCTCAAAAAAAGCGATATTGTTACGCACTAAGATCCATTCTGAATGCATTAAAATTGGAAAATTTTATGCATTTTTCAGGTGTCAGCCATGATTCTACACACACCAGGATGTCTAAGTTCTTTAATAAGACGTCCACTTCTTCTTTGCGCTGTATAATGTTTCTTGCGTTCCAAAATAGTAGATGGAGATTCGAAGAATTGCGGCTTGATTGTAAGTGCGAGACGGAAGTTCGCGATTGATGAGGTGTATTTTGATTAGTCATAGTTATTCGTCGGAGGAGCTGGGGTCTTCGGCTGAAGTATCGTCCTTGTTTGGGGATTGCAATTTTTTAATAATTCTGATTATTCGAATTTTCATCTGTCTTTGTTTAAGAAAATCATGGTTCTAAGCATATTAATAAGGGCTGGTATGTCCTCGGTGTATTTCCAAACTACCCTGTCTAAGTCTGTATTGACGGAACTTTCTACAAAGAAGCTGGATAAATTTTCATAGCTGAGAGGGAGATTATGAGCTCGATTCGAAATATATGATTTTGCTGGTTCTAGTTGTTCATTAATATCGATTAGATGGATCCCTTTTTTTTAGTTTTTTGTTCTTTGTCCCTTTGATGTTATCATCTATTATTTTTGCATTCCCGTTGACTTTATTTGTAGAATCGTGGATTGTATTTGCTTCTGTTGCGCCTTCATTAGAAGAATTGGTGTTTGAGAGGGCGCGTTTAATACCGCTAACGAACGGAATTTTAAATACTATTTTTTCTTGATTTGGAGCTTGACCGTCTTGAGTGGTGAGATTTACGTTAGGATGATCCAACGAAATGACCTTACGAATGGAGAGAGAAAGATCTTCTTGGTGGGAGGTAATTAATGATTCACGGGCATTGGCCTCAATACTCTTGCAATGTTTAGCGAGGTGACCTTCTTCTTTACATAGAAAACAGGTTAATTTTTCAGTTGAAATATATACCCAGTACAAAGTATTCTCGAAAGGGTATAGCCGGATAAGATGGTCAAATGTGCCCCTGAACCGAATTCAAATCACGATGGGTCATTCGATAGCTTCTAAAAAATGAATGATTTCTGTCAAGTTTCAACTTTGTATCTCGACCCGGGGGGTAGTAAAGGGTAAAAATAGAAAATCAGGTTTTTGTCGAATTTCTCCTATACCAGCAGATGAAAACTTTTGAAAAAATTCAGAGGCATGTCTGTTATCGGTGCACATATTAGGGAATCGTGTCAGATTTTTAAATTGAAAAACCAAGCTGTGAAAAATAAAAAACGCCAAAAAATGCTGAAAAATGCCGGTTTTGTATCGAAGCAGTCTTGATACTATAATTATATTTTTACTGTAAGTCCGCATCATTGTTACTATTGTCTTGAATTTTTTTTCAGATTTTTCAATTTGGTGCGCCGCAGTTTAAAAAATTAAAAACCGATTTTTTCGCCGTTTTTTCCGTGTCAGGGTAACTCATACATCGAACTGCTTCATGAAATAAGTGTTTTATGTGATCTTCAATGTTTCTACATACCGCAAAGCAACATATGAATTAGAGAAATTAGAAAAACCGAATCATTTGAAACTACGCTATGCTCCTTACATTGAAAAGTATCAACCATATTTTTCAACGGTGTCAGCGGCGCAGTGTTAAAGTGTCGAGCTGCTAAACCAATGCAAACTTTTTGAACGTAGCGTCGAGCCTCGAACTTACAAGTACCCCTTAGGTTAAGTTTTTTTTTTTCATTAACTATATATATTTCCTAATTATATGACAAAATAATCAATATTTATTTTCAAATGTTTTAAGACTATTTTAAAAACATATTAACCTGAAATATACGTAATAATGAGTTTGGATTGCTTTTTATGCCACGGTTTGTCTTGTCAAGTATCCTATCAATTACGGTATTGTTTAACATTTCCTACACTATATTAATATGTGAAGGTGGTTTTAAGACGATTTTAAAAACATATTAACCTGAAATATACGTAATAAGTTCGCTGGGTAGTCGAGGCAATTCACGGCATCATAGGACAAAAATACAAACTTCTCCACCATCAAATGGACAATAAGTTACTTCCAAAAGTCAGTTTATATTGTAGAATAGCGTGTTTTCTAAATAATACATTCGGGAAACGCTTAAATTCGGACGTAGAACTTTGTGATGAAATAGTAGAAAGAATGTCATTTCAAAATAGCACTGAGAATTCTTTGTCAGTGGAAGTGGAAAATCAACATTGCAATAGACGAAAGATTCCATTTAATCAACTATCATCTACCGAGCTTCTTGATTTTCCGGAAATGACAGAGAAAGATCTCAAAATTCTGTTTACTGGCTCCTATAAATTGTCTCAAGCAATCTCATATTTAGCAGAATTGATGGATGAAGAGAACAATATTAATCTTCGTTGTCTTAAAGAGAGAAATAATATTATTAAATTCGAAGTAAGATCGCGACATATTAACAGTAAAACCTACGGGTGTTATATTGATTACGCACCAAACTCAATAGGCTATTCCGGAATTAAATGCTATTGTTGTGAATATGCAAATGGTAACCGTACCGTCGGGTGCTGTTCACATATAGCTGCAATAATTTATTATTTGTCACATGCTCGATACCTATAAAAAATTGTAAGGCCTGCAGAAATTCTCAGTAAAATATTCGACAATGAACACGTGACACCTGTAATTAACGAAGACAGCGATGAAGATTGAATACACCACACACGATTTTTGTTGTTATCCATCCATAATTGTTAAAGGTAAGAGATTTAAAAAGCACCTTCACATATTAATATAGTGTAGGAAATGTTAAACAATACCGTAATTGATAGGATACTTGACAAGACAAACGGTGGCATAAAAAGCAATCCAAACTCATTATTACGTATATTTCAGGTTAATATGTTTTTAAAATAGTCTTAAAACATTTGAAAATAAATATTGATTAGTTTGTCATATAATTAGGAAATATATATAGTTAATGAAAAAAAAAAAACTTAACCTAAGGGGTACTTGTAAGTTCGAGGCTCGAACCTACGTTCAAAAAGTTTGCATTGGTTTAGCAGCTCGACACTTTTTTTTTTTTTTTTTTTTTAAAAGATATGCGTTTATTATACCAGGTTATTTTACAATGAGGGTTTCGATTATTTCCTTAACGCATAAAGGATTTATATTGATATAAGAAAACTTATGGACTATAGACCTGCATAGAGGTACGCTTAGCCGCTTAGATGGTGTGTAGAGTGCACTAATTAAGTGTGTTTTCTTTTTTCGGATTTTATATATTTTATGGTAAGAGCGTGTGTTAGACAGTATAGAAAGGTATATATAAAACTATACTAATCTTATTGTATTTTGTGGTTTGGGGATTTATATATACAGGGGGAAAAGGACACAGTCTAGTCCTGGACGGTGTGACAATCTTCAGGTACGTTGTTTCGCATGAAGCTGATATTAATTAACTATGCTCGGAGCGGGAGACAACTCGTCGAATTTATATTAAAACATTCATGCCAACATTCATCCAAACAATATGTACAAACGCCATTCATACTATCACTCAGACCTATATACATACCATACATACTATACATTATTTTGTACCTTATTTTATATTGTATTGACTGTCGATTGTTGTAATTGAGTTTGCATGAAGGAGTAAAGATTGCATATAAATAAATTTACTTGCATGAGAAGCAAAAGAATAAGAGGAATATTCTGAGTGTTCTGAGTGTTCTTTATCTTGCTACCTTATCTATGACTCATTTAATTTTGTGAGCCGTATCAGCATGATGGTGGCTGGGATGCTTAAGTATAGGACAGGTGAGTGATTAGCCAGGGTCTTTTATTAGGCCCTAGCTTATAACTTCTTTTTCTTTTTGGCTGCGACTGTGCTAGATTAGGTGAACTCTATTACGTTCGCAGGGGGTGACCAAGAATGAGCTAATGCACAGTGATTTATTTTAATTTCGAAAATGTACGTTATTTGTTCGGGGGAGGTACAGTGACTGTAGTTTAGGGGGTTTATTAACGCTCTGGCACTTTATTGGAGCCACCAATATTTGTTCGCTTTTTTTTTGTGATTGGTAACTTTGTCCCATTTCGAGAGTTTATTTACAAATCTTAAATTAGTGTCATTTGCACTAATAGGGGGGCTGTATGTCATTGTTTTGTTGGTAGCTTTTCTGTTTATGTGATAGATAATTGGGAGCATTTTGTCGTTTTGAATTAGGCCTAGTGAGTCCAGGTAAGGAAATGCCTGCGGTGGAATGTAGCCCGAGAGTCTAGTGTTTTCGCAGTATAATGGGTTTGGGTAAACTGAATGTAAGATTAGCGAGTTGGAGTTTTTTGATCTAATGTTGGCCCAGTGATCTCTGACTAGTTTTAATATGAATAAGTCAATTCTGATAAGTTTGGCTTCGTCATACAGCTTATGGTTGCTTATGTATTTGGTAAAGTCAGATTCCATCGATCTGTATTTGCCCAGGCATGCACGTATGCATTTCCGTTCAAAGAGTCGCAGTTTTTCCATAACCCCGGCACTTATATTGAACCATGTTTGGCATCCATATGTTAGGATGGGTCTTATTAATAGCTTGTAACAGAGAATTTTGACTGACTTGTGGAGGTCTCTAGAATAAAAGAGTCTTTTATTTGCGTGAAAGGCTTTAAGTGCTTTTTGGAGCTGGATATAAACATGGGCATTATATGTGAGTTTGAAATCAAGGTGCACTCCCAAGTAGCGGACCGTGCTATTGTGGGGTATACTAATATTTGGGTCTTTAGTTGTTTTTAAAGCGAATTTCCTAGAGAAGGTTCTAACATCCCTATTCGCATCCGAGGTCATTGAAATATATGGTCTGAACAGAATTGTCTCACACTTGTCTTCGTTGATTTTGAGTTTCCAGGTATGAAAAAAGTCAGCTATTTTGTTGAATAGATTTTGAAGTTGCTTTTGAATAATTGAAGGATATTTTCCGTTGATATAGATGAGTAGGTCATCCGCGAATGCGAGTGCGTGACAATTTCCGCCACTGTTTAGGTCGAACAGATGAAGCAGGTCGGCCATGAAAATGTTGAACAGGATGGGGGAGTTTACCGTACCCTGTTGTAGACCGTTCTCAATGGAGAAGGCCTTTGTTGAGACTAGATCGCCATCTGCTACAAAGAATTGTTTGTTGTGGAGGGAGTTCCAAAGTATTTTAACTAGATGAGTCGGAAATTTCTTCTCCAATAATTTAAAGAAGAGGCCATCCAGCCAGACAGTATCAAATGCCTTCTCAAGATCCACCAAGCACGCTCCTATGCAGTCGCCCGCATTTCTAAACCAGCATAGATCCGCGGTGAATTTGGATAATGCGTGTATTGTGGAATGTCCATGTTTGAAGCCAAATTGGTGTTCAGGGATTATATTATTTGTCTCGCAGTGACCACGCAGTGCCGAGTTCAACACTGTTTCAAAGATCTTACTGATGTTGGGCAGCAAGCTTATGGGGCGGTAACTGGCTGGACTACTGCTGTCTTTGCCTTTTTTCTTTATTGTTATAATTTTCGCTGTTTTCCAGTTTTTCGGGAAGTATGCCAGGTTTAGGCAATCGTTAAAGAGGATTGTGAGTAGTAAGATGTAGTAGGGGGGGGGGGGGGGGGGAGTTTCTTTAAGCAGATATTGGGGATTCTGTCGAAGCTAGCTGATTTTTTATTGTTGAGTTTTCGTAGGGTTATAGATAACTGCATGGAGTCTGTAAAGAAGTTCGTAGGAGTTTCATTTGGGTTTGGGTCATAAGCTATGTTACTGTCTGAGAAGGAGCACACTGTATTGTTGCTTAATATGTCAGTTTCAATATCCGCTCTGAATGAGTCGATTCTTGCTTTAATTATATTATTTAGACCGTTTTTACCCAGTGCGGTATTTTGCGTGTGAACGGAATGGAAGTGAGCACCTAAAACGTTCAGTTTGTCAGTTGGGTTGTCTATTAGATAATTTAAGTCCGTATCCTTTTTTAGGGTTGAAGCGTCAATGCAGGCTTCGTGGAGTAGGTTTGATGCGTTATTGGATATTTTAAGTGTATCTAGTGAGATATGGTCTTTTTGGCGAAAAAATCTATTAATGCTAGGGAAGAGGTTTTTGTTGTCTTTTTTGGAGATTTTTATTATTTGATTCCTCCAGTGGTTGTTCACAGACTTTTGGAAGGCTAGTTTTATTTTTTGACGGGTTTCCTTTAAGGATTTCTTAAATGATTTAATTAGATTCAGAATGGTTTCTGAGTTATTTTTTTTTTTTTGGACAGGTTGTTGACCAGGGTTATTAGAAAACTTTTGTGCTTACGGAGTTTTAGAATGGTAGGGTTGATGAATTTGTCTGTAAGATTGATGTTGGTATTAAACGCTGGCACTGAGTGATCTATGGCTTGGCAGATGTTATTATTGATTGAATCTAAGTATGTATCTATTTCAGTGGTAGTAAGGTTTCTATTATTAGGGATTTGAATATCCTTGTTGAAAGTGAGATATTCAGAGAAGCCTAACCAATCGGCCTTATTAAAGTTTCTCCTTGGAGAGTTTACAGCTCTTATAAAGGCTAGGAGTGGGTAGCGGTCAACAGTAATACACATCAGGAGAGCCTTATGGTCACTGTCGTAGTCTGTGCATTTTATTTTTCTATCTACTAGGTTGTGGAAGGTAATTCTACTGTCAGCTATGCAGAGGTCTATAAAGGCCCCACTCTTTGGGAAGGAGGGTTCGGAGGATCCCCTGAGTATTGCTCTGTATTCTATTTCATTGTTTGCGAGCCATTGGCAGAGGTAATTTCCTCTCACATTGGCGCACTCGTTACCCCAGGAAGCGTGCTTGGCGTTGAGGTCACCTGCGAGTAGATAGTAGAGTTTCAAGGAAGTCGAGATTATAGAGTTTACATTGATAGCTATGATGTTTAGTTTCTGCAATGCTAAGTTGTATTCCGGGTGGTTGTCGGACAGCTCGACACTTTAACACTGCGCCGCTGACACCGTTGAAAAATATTGTTGATACTTTTCAATGTAAGGAGCATACCGTAGTTTCAAATGATTCGGTTTTTCCAATTTCTCTAATTCATATGTTGCTTTGCGGTATGTAGAAACATTGAAGATCACATAAAACACTTATTTCATGAAGCAGTTCGACGTATAAGTTACCCTGACACGGAAAAAACGGCGAAAAAATCGGTTTTTAAGTTTTTTAACTGCGGCGCACCAAATTGAAAAATCTGAAAAAAATTCAAGACAATAGTAACAATGATGCGGACTTACAGTAAAAATATAATTATAGTATCAAGACTGCTTCGATACAAAACCGGCATTTTTCAGCATTTTTTGGCGTTTTTTATTTTTCACAGCTTGGTTTTTCAATTTAAAAATCTGACACGATTCCCTAATATGTGCACCGATAACAGACATGCCTCTGAATTTTTTCAAAAGTTTTCATCTGCTGGTATAGGAGAAATTCGGCAAAAACCTGATTTTCTATTTTTACCCTTTACTACCCCCCGGGTCGAGATACAAAGTTGAAACTTGACAGAAATCATTCTTTTTTAATAAGCTTTCGAATGACCCATCGTGATTTGAATTCGGTTCAGGGGCACATTTGACCATCTTATCCGGCTATACCCTTTATCTGAATAACTTCTGGCAATTTGCTTATGTCTTCTGGTTCAACGTACACCTTTCTTCTAAAACTGAGAATATGGGAATAACCGGGGTCATTCATTCCCGCTCTTATAAAGGACAGTTGAGAGTTTTTAGTAATGTTCAGTTCTAACAGTTTGTCTTCAATTACATTGTGTGGGATTATTGGACACACGTTTGGCTTTTGAAACAAGCGGACGGAACTCAACGGTATGATTGTTTACATTTATCTTCTTGTGGATATCAAGAAATTTGTCGGTCATTGCTTGGCTACTCAGATATAAACAAACTCTACCGTGAGATATTCTTGAGACGAAGCGAATATTACTGGGGCCAATCAGCCTACCAATGGCTATTGTGTATTCTTTAATAGATAAACCTTCTACTGCATCTGTGACGATGGCTTGTTCTTTCTTTGGGAAATTAGCATTTTGAGCTACTTGAGCGTATGATCCTTTTGAGGAAGGCATTGCAGTGTTAGCTACTGTGTTGTTTAACAAACGATGAGCGTGGGCATCTCCGATACCGGAGGCAATCATTTATGACAATGAGATCTGTTCACATGGCTGACCTCGGATACAAGTAAAAAAAAAGACACAAAATCACAGACACTTTTACGACACTTGTACACAATGTATAGTTAGCAGAATGTAGCACACGTAAACACGAGTGACAGCAGAACACGTCCTACCGCTACGACGGTTCAGACCGAACTCCAGTATTTTCTTTTCAAGTTGAATTTTAATATGCTTTAAGTTTATTTTAAGTATTGCTATTCGTCATTTATCTATAGTCATGTTCAAATTATATTATAAATCTATTTCCACACATTTTTATTGAAAGGGAAAAATTTTATTCGACTTCAAACTTTTTTCGTCTCACTTTGCCCCGGTCTCCCCTACCCCCGCTGTTTCTTTTTTACTAACACAGTCACAATAGCCCCGAGCGGTAGAAAGTGTAAACAACATTTAGCCATACCTCATTAACATGCGGAGTCACAATGCCGTCACTCCACAAAAAAAAATATAAAGCAAGTAGTAAGTTTTTCGGTTAATTTTCACTAAAATTTTGCCATGATTCTCAATGATTTTGTACAATTACTATTTATGAGAATCAGTGAAACAAATTTCTCTGTGAAACTATGTCTATTTTCAAGTTTATATCTTGTTTTGACATCCTCATATAACCTAACCTATATTTTAGTGCCATAGATTTGAATTCAAATTGACCTACATATGTGCCTACTTCTTACCACCGTGTGTAAGCTTAAATCGTACTGTACGACCATACAAAAACAATCTAGAAAAAAAAAATGGATGAGGCTAAAAAGAAAATCATAACCAAAAAAAAAAACAGAATAGCAAAGGAAACTCGTAAGAGGAAGAATGCCGTCAATACCAATAAACAAAAGAAAGAAAAAAAAGAGGAACAAGGAAGACGATGAAAATGAAAGCTGGTTTTGTATATTGTGTCAAGAAAATAGGCAGGAAAATAGGATACAATGCACGCAGTCCAAAATGTGGGTACACGAACTTTGTGCGGGAATAGATAGAATTACTTTTGAATATGTATGTGGTGATTGTAGTAATTATATTTGAAAGTACGAATTAGGATAAGTATGGTACGATTTAGGAACACAAAACCTAAACTGTACTGTTTTCCTATTAAAAATAAATCGTTTTTATGAATAGAAGTTGACTATTTTTTGTTGTTTGAGTTTATGAAACTGTTTATTCTATTAATAAACAGTTGATTACCATTAATTTTGTTTCATTTTTCCTATTATTTTTCATATAATAAGCATTTGTTCTTAAGGGGTACGATTTAAGCAAGTTTACCCTATTTCTGCACTTTCCATGGTATATTTTTCAAATTCTTTTAGTTTTGTTGGAATTATTGACGAATAGACGTTATTTTCTTAAATAACGTCAAACCTTCGAATGAGTTGTGTATTAATTATTAACACTTTTTTATGAACATCCTTAATAATATTCGGCACATTGAGTGCGTAAAATGGGATGTTGCATTTTTCCCCTATTTCTTGGGATTCAGCCTTACTGTGCGACATAGAATACAGATAATTACTCCATTATTGGGAAATATTGCCATATGTTGTTTTCGCAGTTAATTATAAAACAAAAAAGATATTTGCTCGGAAGTTCCGAGAAGGTAACTAAAAAGCCGATAATTGCAAATATTTTTTCAACGAGTTTCTTATCGAAAAAACTGTGTGTATCTAATTATTTGCTATTGCGGCTCCATATCAAAACGACACAGTGCAAAACTACACATGTAATTTAGGACACATCCGAATAGTGCACAGAAAGTAGTGCACATACAATTTAGAACACATGAAATTTATAGTGCACATACAATTTAGGACACATGCGATTTAGGGCACATACAATTTAGGACACATGCGATTTAGGACACATACAATTTAGGGCACATGCAGTATAACGCACAATTTATTTAGTGTACAACACGATAGCACGGTAAACTTGCCGGTGAAATGGGCCCTTGCCGATCGTCATTCTGAATAACATTTCCCTTTAAACTTTTTGGCGGTCGGCCTTAGATTCGGAGATATTAATAAAAATCTTTCAGCGTAACGAATTGAAAGCTACCTCCTCACCGATTTCAATGATTTTTACATATGTTGTCAGAAACATATGAAAAACTTTCGGCTTAATATATTGAAATCTGTTTCACGGCCGACGGTATTAGTATTGGTTGGGGCTAGATCAGGGCGGGGGGCGCGCGCCCGCCCGCGGGCGCGTAAAACATGTTAGCGAACCGTAGTGAGTATGTGCTAAACTCGGTAATTCTAATGTTAAGTTAAGTTCTTTGCGCATATCTCGGAAACCAAAGCCGACCACCAAAAAGTTTAAAGGAAAATATTCAGAATGATGACCTTGTTAATAATAGCGATATTGACCCCATCGCGCGATACTTGTAACCACAATCTCATTTTGAACATCCCCAAAGTCACATCTGTTCGCATCTGATCTACCCCAACAAATACTAATACCATCGGCTGTGAAACAGTCAAGGGCGACGAGTAGATGGTTGTGCGCGAAATCATGGTGTGTGCTATCCTGATGTGCACTAAAAAAATTCAGCGTTATACTGCATGTGTCGTAAATTGTATGTGTCCTAAATATGATGTGCACTATAAATCTCATGTGTTCTAAATCGTATGCGCACTACTTTCTGTGCACTATTCTGATGTGTCCTAACTTGCATGTGTAGTTTTGTACTGTATCGTTTTAATATGGGGCCTGCTATTGCTTACCAGAATCGATACTACCTTCTCATTTCGGTTACCGCAAAATTGTCACTTTTATATCACTAAAAATGTAAAAGACGCGCTTTAAAATTTTGCACAAAAAACATATAAACTTTGACGTGTATTTACACACGAATCAGAAGTAGTCGCCATGATATTTTTACCTTTTTTAGGAGCTCATATTATTACTTTGCAAGAAATATATAAAAAACATTATCCCATAACTTCTGAATTCTGGCATGTTTCTTCATTTCTTGGGATTTGGTCCTACTGTGGCGATGGTATGCAGTGCGTTTGTGTCCAAATACATAGACTACTGCTGAAGCAGTTTAGTGTCTAGACGCAGCGACACATGCACTCATCGGAGTGTGTTGCGTCTATGTAGAGTAGCCTATGTATATGCTGCTGCTGAAGCCGGCCGCGTCAGCAATGCCGGCCACTGAGGGGGTTGGGCGGGTGCAAGGCAACGGTCTGTACAGGGGCCCCAGGGATAGGAAAAAGGAAGGAAAAAGAATATACCAAAATAACAAAAATTCGTTCGAATTTGAGTAAAATCGAGTTACTGTTATAAACAGACATGAATTTCTCACTAAACACAGAAATAGGAATACTACGGACACGCCACAATTGTAGGATCGGATGCAATAAGGGGACTAGCACTCAAAAATAAAAAAAAAATATTGTCCAACCACTAAAAAAGATTGGAAAATGAATGGAATGTTTTTAAACTGTACTTTAAAATACAAGTTTTACAACATTATATTTTTTAACATACAGTTTAACAACATTTAATTTTCTAATCTTTTTTAGCGTTTGGACAATAATTTTTCCCATTTTCGAGCGCTAGTCCCGTTATTGCATCCGACCCTTTAATTGAAGTTATGGTAACCATACCATGGTATGTGACAGAGTTGGGCATTATTCGAATAATCTTAAAATAAAATGAAGTTATTCGAGAATGACGAATAAGTCTTTATTCGAATAAAGGGACGCGTGTCGTTGGCATGCACCAGCCCAGCGGCGTATACGCGCAGATGTAGAGTGATCCGCCCGGCACCCCGTGGCGAAAACAGCACTCGAAAAGCATTCCCCTTGCCTCATGGAATAAGTGCCTATACGAGCTATAGTGACTTAGGTGTGAGGTCACTCAGCGGGGTCTTAACCGATACCCTGCTGCGTACGGGCCGCTAAACGTGCCCCCCCCCCCCTACTACCTCTTGCAGGACTGTGTTTAGGACCAGGACAAAACTGGGGCCTTAAAGATTAAGTGTTACAACTTCGATTTTAATAAAATAAAAAAGAAATTGAAGACGGTTTATCATTATTAAAAGACATCAACTAAGCTTTGCTACTGGATTTCTATTTAATATGTGATGACCATAGCCCCGGGAGCCCAATAGGGACCCGGTTTTGTTCTGGTCTTCCCTAAATACCGTCCTGCAAGAGGTTAGATCGGGGGGGGGGGGGGGGTCACGTTTAGCGGCCTAGTAGGGTATCGGTAAAGACCCCGCTGAGTGACCTCACACTTAAATGACTATAACTCGTAGAGGCACTATACCTCCAAGCCCGACCCAAGGCCCAAGGCCTTGGGACCCGAGGCTCGGGTTCAGACCCACACTTATTCCTGACGCTTATTCGCCACGGAGGTCCTTCGAATAACGAATAACGAATAACGCTGCGGATTCATTCGTGACTATATAACGAATAACCTATTTTGTATTCGTTATTAAATATATAATATATAATAAGTAATAGGAAGTTATTTTTATTAAAATGTAGATCACATAATTTAATCCCAAAATTCATATCTGATAATGTAATTAACGTTTCTAACATGTCCATGGGTTCAGTTTCTGCTTCCAACAAGTTGTTGAACTTACGAATTAGATTTTCTAGAAAATTATTAAACATTGCTATTAAGGATACACATAACACACAGAATTCAATTATTAACAAAATAACACAATTGAACGACGAAATCCGTTTTATCCTCCCCTTACACGTTTTTGAAAAGTTTTGCGCTTTTGAAAATAAAAAATACAATAGATTGTTCAAAATTCACAAAAACAAATGTATTAAAAAATTCAACAAATTGATGGAAGTTAGAGATAGGAACTTCAGTGAGGACCATAATGGGTTTATTTCATTTGACAACATTGCTTCTGATGATAACAATTGGTTAAAAAAATCTCTCTGGCGTTGATATTCCACCTAATGTTAAAAAGGTATTAACTTTAGGACCTAAACATGCTCTACCTGTCCCAAGAAATTTCATTACTTCTCCAAGATTTATTGCTTCAATAGAGTCAGGGTTAACAAACATCACCGATGACAACACACAAACTACAACCAGATTAAGAATGGTCAATAAAATAATCAATTATACCACAAACCTAATAAAACCTAATAATATGTTGTTGTCCAAACCTGAAATTATTGAAATAAAATTTTTTTTTAAAGAAAATAGTAGTTTATTGGTATTAAAATCGGATAAAGGGAATACGACGGTGGTGGTAGAGAAAGATTTTTACATATCGGAGGTAATGAAAATGTTAAGGGATGAAACCACATATGCAATAAGCAGATATGAATATATGTGTACCTTCGAGAGGGAATCAAATTCTATCGTTTCCAATATGGTAAAAAGAAAACAAATAAATGAACAAACAGGCAAATGTCTTAAAACTTATAATGCCATAATACCAAGAGCATATGCACTTCCAAAAACGCATAAGGAAAATTTGTCCTGGAGAATTATTGTTTCTTCTATCGGTGGTCCTACGTACAAATTATCTAGTTTTCTGGCTAACATTCTATCCAAGATAGTTGGAAAGAAATTAGGAAAGTCAAGGTGCCTGATGAATCAATGCGACTAGTTTCTCTTGATGTGGTATCTTTGTTTACTAATGTTCCCATCGATCTAGCTTTACAGGTGCTACAAAGCCGTTGGACTGAAATTAAACAACATACTAAGATCAACCAAAACGATTTTCTCACAGCGGTCAAATTTGTGTTAGAAGCTAACATCTTTTCTTTTAATGGTGTGTTTTATAAACAAGTTTTTGGAACGGCAATGGGATCTCCAATTTCCCCGGTCATTGCCAATATAGTGATGGAGGAGTTGGAAACGATTTCTCTCTCGGAGTTACCTTTTCAACTTAACTTTTATAAAAGATATGTAGATGATATCATTACATGCATTAAATTAGATGATTTACCAATATTGATGGACAGGTTTAACAGCTTTCACAATAGACTTCAATTCACTTACGAGATTGAAAAAGATTCTTGTTTGAGTTTTCTTCACACGGTTATTATTAGATCAGACAATAAATTTATTACCAACTGGTACCATAAACCTAGTTGGTCTGGTAGATATATAAATTTTTTTTCGGCGCACCCCATGCAGTATAAAGTTGGATTGATAAAGGGATTAATAGATGGTGCCATCTTGCTTTCTGACCCTGAATTTCGACCAGATAACTTACTACTTATTAAGGATACACTAAAACGTAATGGTTACCCCACACAAATGGTTTCGTCAATCATACGTGACCGTATTTTTGAAATTTATCATCCGGTATTAAGGGAAAAACGTAAAGAAGAAAAAATTAAAAAGATTGGACCAGTAAGTTGGAGAAATACTGTGGTCATGCCCTTTAGTGACAATATCTCGAATGACATTAGAAGAATTTTTAAAAAAGTTAGCATGCACACCATTTTTAAACTGCCATGTTATACTAAACAACTATTTCCACCGATTAAAGATAAAATACCATTGCTAAAAAATTCTAATGTCGTGTACTCAATTCCTTGCATGGGTTGTAGCCAGGTATATATTGGACAGACCTCTAGGTTATTAGAAAGACGGATTTATGAACACAAAAGAAATATTTTGCTATCGCCCCTCCAACACACTGCATTAACAAAGCATTCACTCGAGTTTGATCATAAGTTTGACTTCGGCAATGTCAAAATTGTTGATAGAGAAACCAACTTAAATAGGAGGATTCTATTAGAAACATTACATATGATTAAACAACCTAGCGTAAATCTTAGATATGAAACACCTAAGATGCAAGAATATTACGCAACCTTATTGAAACAGTAAGGATATGATATGATGTTGTCTTTCTGTTAGAATTGTCCTGTAACTCTCTAACTATGGTTGAATCACGAATTACATATTTGAGTTATGTAATTAATTCTTTTTCGAGCATGAGTGAATGTTTTTTTGTTTACCACATTATTGATATATTAAACGGCGTGTTGTTGAGGTTTGAAATATCGTTTCCTTCAATTTTTGAATTCAGTTTATAACGTATTATGTTCAGCCTCTGGAGTCTCCTGCTTTGTTTTTACTGTTTACCTCAGTCACGTTCTAACCGACGCGCTCAACGCACGTCTTGGGCTAACGTGTAAATTTCACCTAAAGGCAAACGCAGTTTTATTTCACTTTCCTTGATAAGGGTCATAATCAATGACCGAAACGTCGGAAATATAACGATTGCAAAATAGCTTTTATTAAAAATTTGAATTGACCGAACCAGTGCGCTGAAACCACTTTAATTTTGAATTATTTCATATATACGGTCGAAATTCTATTCAATTTATTCGTTATTAAAAATAAATTTTGCCTAACTCTCATTTGCAAGGACTGTTAAAAAAGAAATTAAAATATAATTTCTAATATAATAATAGAATAATTTATTATTATTAATGATATGGCAATAAAAAAATCATATTTTTCGATATGTTAATGTCTATTTGCTTATTTCTTTTATTTTCTTTATTATCGTTGTTATTATCCTTATTTCGTGAAAAGATATATGCTTTTTAGCGTGGAGACATTGTTTATGGCCACAAAATATATCTTGCATCCGGGCCCCTTTATAGAGAAGGCCGGCCCTGCGCGTCAGACCCCTACGTCTGGCGCGGACGCAGCGGTCGAAAGCGCAGATGGGAGAACAAATGCGAGCTTCTCCATTCCACCGGTAGTAGGTATATTGCGTCTGAGCGCAACGGCCGGACGCAGCTTGGAGATCCCGCGTTTAGTCGGCACAGAAACATATACTTCTATGCTTCATACCTCTAAAGTGCTTACCAGTGTCATATTTTGCGTGTGGGTTAGTGCCGAGTGTCCGAAATGTCGATGAAGTTGCAGTTTTCGCCTGCGGAGGACGAAAAATTAATAGCGGATATATCAAATTATCCTGTCCTCTATGATTCTAGGGACAAAAACTATAAAAATAACGGAGCGAAAGGACTTGTATGGGACAAAGTCTCGGTTAAAGTAAACAGAACAGGTAAAGTATTTTTTAATTATATTTATTTCTATATTTATTTATTCTTTAATTATATATACATATTATGATCATAAATGTTACAAGTATTTTTTTAAACCATACTCTTTAGGAGAGGATACAAACAATGTACCCCTTTTTTGTTTAATATTATTTAATACTTTCTCAAAGTACATAATGAACATAAATACTTATTTCTTAACTCGCAAACTAAATTATTGGAGATCGTATGTACATTCTAAAAAGGAACATGAACCGTCTGCTCAGGCCACACTCTCTCTCGCTACTGCCGGCACACACACGCATAATTACGGCACAGCGCCTCTAGCAGATAATCTGAGCTGACCTATGGCGCGAATTTCAAACATCGATTACAACTCACAAGTTAAAATTGTTACACTTTGCATACAGTTTTTTTTTGTCATTATATTGAGCCTTCTGGTGTAATTTCGAAATTTGTCACATATTCGTCACGCAACATATTGCGCAAGCAGCATGTTACAGTAATAACAGAATCCGTCCTTTCCGGCAGTAGGTATCGCCGTCGGGGAATAAAATATTCTAAAATACTGCGATAAAATTCAAAAAGCATTTTCTCAGACCTTTCGTGCTCTGCATAAACAGTAATTTAAATTTTTTCATCATATCTTAAGTGTCACTTGATTCTTCGGGTATGGCTTCATCATGTGATCTGTAAGTCGAAATGCTCTGTCACCTACAATGCCATGTCGTAAATACTACTATGTCAGATCCTGGCAGTGATTTTTCAATGGGAAATTTGAATTTTCTCCAACGAGTCTGACGACCCATGATAAATTTTTCGAAAATGCCATTATTGCCTGCTTTCCCATAGGAACCAACGTCAATTACCATAAATTTGTAATTATAAAATTCCATTACATCGTGAATTATTGTGCAATTCTTTCGAAATATAAAATGCTAGGCTGCGGCAGAAATGTTAGCACTAATATATTCTGGCGAAATTCTGAATGCAAATGGCAACGATCTGAATTAGAGCTGTTACTTTTCTACCCGTCGCACAGTGGGCCAAACGGCCGACCTAGCTGGACAAAAGTCATTTTGGCAACCATCATAAAATGTTTTCATTATTATTCCAAATTGTTAGAAAAGGTTTAGAGCGACCGAAAATACATTAATACATTTATTTAGTAACGCTTAATTACCGTGCTACCTCTGCAAAGATGCCCGTTCCGCGGGTATGGTTTACGAACTTACATAGCCTCGAATACAGCACCATGAACAGAACTGTATTTCATAGATGGTTGTTAGGATTTTTCTATATTCTATCTCGGATACTGTTCCATAAGGTATGTATTTTAAGCTGTGATAAGCAAATATTTCGTTACTTTATTGGAAATACTTATTTTGATACCTGAAACTAACAGAAGAAATGTGCGAACCATGGTAAAGCATTTCAACTTTATCTGGACCTACAAAATCTTGTCCACGAGTGTCCGCTTTCTTCCTTATATCATTGTATTCTGTGATTCATCGCCTACAAGTCCTGATTAAAATTTTTTGCCGATAGGCGCCGATTTGGAAGATATTTCGCTTTTTATGAAGCGCTGGCGTACTTTCCCGTGCATGGGTTGAACGTTCCAAAACCTCGGAATGGTCTCTGATGGTGCTAAATGGTCCAAATTAGCTCTTTTGTGTGTTCTACAATCATAGATATGGTATCAGAAAAGTTATTACTTATTTTTCTTTGGTTTAGAACTCAGAAGCACTGTATTACCTATCACACATGTATATTATTCTCAAACCTCTACTACGTATTGTATTCTTTACGTCTAGCGTCTCTTATAATTGTATGTTAATTTGAAGGATAGATCATTATTGCCTATGTACTTTAATTCGGAATTTCCATACATCGTAATAAGATATTGAAGGCTTTGGGACGGATTAACTCAAGTAAAGTATTTGTACGGAGCCTACCTTATAACCAGGTATCCCTAAGGTTCGTGAAGCTATATTTTGATGTACCGGAACTTTTTATATATCCATTATTTGTAAACTAACATCTGAAATGGAACATCTTTTAAAAGACCCTCCGCAAGAATGCAGTAGTTCGTCAACAGAAGATGAATTGTGTGACAGTTCTGACAGTGAATAAATCATTTAATTAATGGTGAACATTTTACCATTTTACTTTTTTAATAAATTATTATGTGTACAAATATGTGTATTTAAAAGTTTATATTTCCCATACGAATTCTTATTTTACACTTTTACATTAATCATTAAAATATAATTTATATTTAAAAAAGGCAAATTTTTAGAAAAAAATTCTATTATTATTCATATTTCATGCGAAATTAACTATAACAACAGATAGACATAACAAAATCCTGCGTTTCGAATTTTGTCCAGCTAGATCGGCCGTTTGGCCCACTGTGCGTCGGGTACCCGTCTACCCGAAACAACTTCAAGCCATTGAAAGTGGTATTGTTCGATCATATTTGGCTAACATCAGACTACACCACAGACAATCACAAACAATACTACATTCAATTGCTTGAAGTTATCCCGGGTAATGTCCGGGTACCCGGGTACCCGACGGGTAGAAAAGTAACAGCTCTAATCTGAATATTCCTCCAGTAGCAATGAACCTGCAAAAAATATATTATCTAATTATTTCAGCTGATGATTGTAAAAAAAGATGGCGCAGCATACGCGATACGTTCAAGAAAATAAAGCGAGGCAATAAATATCGTACGGGGTCGGCAGCGAAACCAAAAACTAAATGGCCGTTATTGGATAGGCTGAGTTTTTTGGACAATCCATCGTCTGAGAGAAGGCAAAGTATTTTTTATACACACAATGAGTTTTAAAATACAATAAATTTTATTTATTTTATTTATGCTATTATAGCACCCGCAGTAAAAAGGAACATATTGGAAAGATTCGAAAGAGAAGCAGTAGTAGCGATAGCGACATTTCAGAAATCCCCACGGGCTGTGAAACTTTTCTAGGAACAGAGTTACAAAACAATATTTCTCCTTCAACGAAGAAAAGAAGATGTGCAACCAGTTCAGTGCCACAAAGGCACAGATCTGATTCATTGTCAGATGGTATACTGGATGTATTGGAAAGAAGACCTCTCGAGAGGGAAAAATTACTGGACAATATCAGCAGATCAGTGGAAGACGATTGCGACGCCACTTTGATATTTTTTAAAAGTATGGCGATGACGGTGAAAAAATTTCCGCCACACTTGGTTGCCGAAGCGAAGATTTCAGTACTGAAACTTATTAATGATTTAGAAATTAAATCATCACAAGCTACGTGTAATTGCGCATGTCATACTGCTAATGTCCCATGGCTGTGATGTTCCCGATTTCCCCCAAGTCGCGCAGAGGTCACCGTGGTGTTTTTGTCGGACGGGGTCCGACATAAAAACAAATAGCGCGTGTTGCGCCGCGAGGTAGAGGTTGATTGTGATCCACTGACCAGGGTTTGTACCCCCCCGTCGAACACGCGGAGAAACGCAGGCAAATTCGGAAACCCCATTCTTCGATGAGTCAGCCTGTGACGTCACGAGCGGCTTCGGCTTTCTTCGGAAAAACCCAAGGTTTCGGCGAAAACGCGGTCCCGCGTGTCTCGCAGAGAACAGGGACGCTCAGGATTACTTGACCAATCACAAGTAGTCCAGTGAAATTAAGATTTGCCTGGGGAATAATTCTCAGCAAGCTAAAGGGTATAGCCGGATAAGATGGTCAAATGTGCCCCTGAACCGAATTCAAATCACGATGGGTCATTCGAAAGCTTATAAAAAAAGAATGATTTCTGTCAAGTTTCAACTTTGTATCTCGACCCGGGGGGTAGTAAAGGGTAAATCAGAAAATCAGGTTTTTGCCGAATTTCTCCTATACCAGCGGATGAACAGTTTTGAAAAAATTCAGAGGCATGTCTGTTATCGGTGCACATATTAGGAAATCGTGTCAGATTTTTAAATTGAAAAACCAAGCTGTGAAAAATAAAAAACGCCAAAAAATGCTGAAAAATGCCGGTTTTGTATCGAAGCAGTCTTGATACTATAATTATATTTTTACTGTAAGTCCGCATCATTGTTACTATTGTCTTGATTTTTTTTCAGATTTTTCAATTTGGTGCGCCGCAGTTTAAAAAATTAAAAACCGATTTTTTCGCCGTTTTTTCCGTGTCAGGGTAACTCATACGTCGAACTGCTTCATGAAATAAGTGTTTTATGTGATCTTCAATGTTTCTACATACCGCAAAGCAACATATGAATTAGAGAAATTAGAAAAACCGAATCATTTGAAACTACGCTATGCTCCTTACATTGAAAAGTATCAACCATATTTTTCAACGGTGTCAGCGGCGCAGTGTTAAAGTGTCGAGCTGCTAAACCAATGCAAACTTTTTGAACGTAGCGTCGAGCCTCGAACTTACAAGTACCCCTTAGGTTAAGTTTTTTTTTTTTCATTAACTATATATATTTCCTAATTATATGACAAAATAATCAATATTTATTTTCAAATGTTTTAAGACTATTTTAAAAACATATTAACCTGAAATATACGTAATAATGAGTTTGGATTGCTTTTTATGCCACGGTTTGTCTTGTCAAGTATCCTATCAATTACGGTATTGTTTAACATTTCCTACACTATATTAATATGTGAAGGTGGTTTTAAGACGATTTTAAAAACATATTAACCTGAAATATACGTAATAAGTTCGCTGGGTAGTCGAGGCAATTCACGGCATCATAGGACAAAAATACAAACTTCTCCACCATCAAATGGACAATAAGTTACTTCCAAAAGTCAGTTTATATTGTAGAATAGCGTGTTTTTTAAATAATACATTCGGGAAACGCTTAAATTCGGACGTAGAACTTTGTGATGAAATAGTAGAAAGAATGTCATTTCAAAATAGCACTGAGAATTCTTTGTCAGTGGAAGTGGAAAATCAACATTGCAATAGACGAAAGATTCCATTTAATCAACTATCATCTACCGAGCTTCTTGATTTTCCGGAAATGACAGAGAAAGATCTCAAAATTCTGTTTACTGGCTCCTATCAATTGTCTCAAGCAATCTCATATTTAGCAGAATTGATGGATGAAGAGAACAATATTAATCTTCGTTGTCTTAAAGAGAGAAATAATATTATTAAATTCGAAGTAAGATCGCGACATATTAACAGTAAAACCTACGGGTGTTATATTGATTACGCACCAAATTCAATAGGCTATTCCGGAATTAAATGCTATTGTTGTGAATATGCAAATGGTAACCGTACCGTCGGGTGCTGTTCACATATAGCTGCAATAATTTATTATTTGTCACATGCTCGATACCTATAAAAAATTGTAAGGCCTGCAGAAATTCTCAGTAAAATATTCAACAATGAACACGTGACACCTGTAATTAACGAAGACAGCGATGAAGATTGAATACACCACACACGATTTTTGTTGTTATCCATCCATAATTGTTAAAGGTAAGAGATTTAAAAACCACCTTCACATATTAATATAGTGTAGGAAATGTTAAACAATACCGTAATTGATAGAATACTTGACAAGACAAACCGTGGCATAAAAAGCAATCCAAACTCATTATTACGTATATTTCAGGTTAATATGTTTTTAAAATAGTCTTAAAACATTTGAAAATAAATATTGATTATTTTGTCATATAATTAGGAAATATATATAGTTAATGAAAAAAAAAAACTTAACCTAAGGGGTACTTGTAAGTTCGAGGCTCGAACCTACGTTCAAAAAGTTTGCATTGGTTTAGCAGCTCGACACTTTAAAACTGCGCCGCTGACACCGTTGAAAAATATGGTTGATACTTTTCAATGTAAGTAGCATAGCGTAGTTTCAAATGATTCGGTTTTTCAATTTCTCTAATTCATATGTTGCTTTGCGGTATGTAGAAATATTGAAGATCACATAAAACACTTATTTCATGAAGCAGTTCGACGTATGAGTTACCCTGACACGGAAAAAACGGCGAAAAAATCGGTTTTTAATTTTTTTAACTGGGGCGCACCAAATTGAAAAATCTGAAAAAAATTCAAGACAATAGTAACAATGATGCGGACTTACAGTAAAAATATAATTATAGTATCAAGACTGCTTCGATACAAAACCGGCATTTTTCAGCATTTTTTGGCGTTTTTTATTTTTCACAGCTTGGTTTTTCAATTTAAAAATCTGACACGATTCCCTAATATGTGCACCGATAACAGACATGCCTCTGAATTTTTTCAAAATTTTTCATCTGCTGGTATAGGAGAAATTCGGCAAAAACCTGATTTTCTATTTTTACCCTTTACTACCCCCCGGGTCGAGATACAAAGTTGAAACTTGACAGAAATCATTCTTTTTTTATAAGCTTTCGAATGACCCATCGTGATTTGAATTCGGTTCAGGGACACATTTGACCATCTTATCCGGCTATACCCTTTTTGTATGGACTTTATTTCGCTGTTTTAAACAATATGTCAAAAGTCCCCATCGATGTAACTGCCGCTAAAAATGTTACAAAGTAAAATAAAAACAGTTGTTCCAGTTATGTACCAGTTTTATGAAAAAATAGTTATTATAAGATTCGTAGCCTTGCAAATTCTCTACAAAAAAGGTTGTACACTCCCAGTCAAAAATATAGCAAACATGTGCTATCTTTAATTTCTTAATGACGGATGTACAATTTTATGGTTCTGACGAATAATACGGAGAGATTACGAGCTCAGGATATGCGGATCACTGGAAAAGAGTCACAACATCACTAGGTTTTGTATACACCAAGAAAAAACTGATGAATACCATGGGCAAAATGATAGCACACTTATAAAGTAGTAATAATATATTTCATTTATCATAAGTCATAAGGCCATACATAATTAATAGTAATGCTTAGGTACTTAGTAATGACTACATCCTCCCCTATTTTCTATAATTTCAATCATTCTTTTCGGTAACGATTTATATAGTTTTTGGATTTTTTTGTTACTTAAATTGGTCCATTCCAATTTAATAGCCTCTTTTAATTTTTCAACCGTTTCGTATTGTTTCCCATTTTTGTACACGGCTTTCGAAAGTATACTCCAACAATTTTCAATAATGTTGATGTCGGGCGAACGTGCAGGCCACGGTAAAACAAATATATTTTCTGTTGCAAAATATGTTTTGACGAGGTTCGAAGTATGTATGGCTGCGTTATCTTGCTGGAATATAAAACTATTGCCGGATATACGTAGTGCATACTTATTAATTTGATGTTTTATTAAATTCAAATAATATGCACTATTCATTGTGCCTTTAATGAATTTGATTTCTGTGTTCCCATGGTAACCTATTGCGGCCCACACCATTACTCCACCACCACCCATAACTCGCCGATTTCTTGATAATTTTTCTTTGCGGGTAACGTGGAAATAGTGACTAAACCCATCGGGACCGTCCAAATTAAATTTTTTTTCGTCAGAGAATATTACTTTACGCCACTTCTTCTTCCAGTGAATTCGCTCTTTGGCAAATTGCAGACGATGTTGTTTATGCTGCGGAGTTAATGCTGGTTTCTTTTATATTTTCAGTCTCTTTATATGACTACATGACTGAAGAACACGACGTACACTGGAAATGCTTGTATTGACACCAGCCTTCTGCATAATTTGCCTCGTAGTGAGCAGCGAATTCGAAGCTATGCGTAAAATATTCCGTTTCGCTCGTTCTGAAAGCGATCGTGGTCTTCCACTACTTTTCTTTTTGCCGTAATTATCCACATCCTTAAGTAAATTAGATATCACTTTCTGACTTTTGCCAATTGCTTTTGAAATTTTTGATATGGACAAATTCTGCTTCTTTAATGCAAGAATCTGGTCTATTTCAGATTTGCTTAATTTTCTTCCGCGTCCCATTCTCGTAGATTCTTAAAATGGACGCCGTCGCTGTATTATCGACGTGGCGACCTGCCGACGGCATGGGGCCACAGACGAGGTATTGAATAGACATATCACCTTATGGGACTTCGTGTCACCACCCAAACTGTGTTACCGACCCATAATTTGAGGACTGAATTTAGCGACCTCTGTTCATGAACAGCGTCCAACTCAAGAACTACTCTGAAATGTGTTGAAATACTGAAAGTTGTGTGCGTGCTTGTATACGTGTGACTTGTTTAGAGTCAGAGTTCAACATAGAGGGCGGGCTTTCGCTAAGCTACGCTTTGGCCGGATTTCTCTCTGAAAATCTATTTCGAAGATCAGGATCCTATATGGCGCTGAAATATGGCACTTCTTGAGAGCTTATATAAGCTATAAATTACAAGATGAAATTGATTGTTAGTATTTTACATGTAGTGGAACATTTAACTAATATTCTCACGTGTCATATGCCAAAAAATATTAAAAATTGACGCTATTACTGACATTCCCGCAAATCTCTGCACTTCGCGCGTGTCTAAATAGACGGCGCCCATTCTGCGACACGTAAAAATCATTGAAAGTAATGAATTGAAACGTTTTTATAAAATTTATATTCGTAGTTTTTGGGACCCGAGGCCCCTAATTCCCTACGTTTCATTGCAAATTGATTTGCTCTGTCCTTATTAACTATTGAATGGATTTAAAAATTATAAAAAAATATCTACGATGTACGTACACGAGCGTAGGTATCGCTTACGTTAAGATCTGGCCACACATATCAGTTCCGTGTCAGTTCACGTAGAATTCAGGTACTCTTCATTACTTTCTTCAATTACTTTACTCCAAGTACTTTCCATTACAGTCATTAAAAATAATCAGGATTATATCAAGTTTGGTGTCATTTTCATCAGAAAAACACTAGCAATAGACTTCATAAAAATAGAAATGCGCTAAAAAGTAAAAAATAATTTTGTTCCTTATTTAATCTACGACACTCAATTTTTTTATATCGGCGCCTCATCATTTATACTGTATAAATCTGGCACCGACTTAAAAAAATTGAGTGTCGTAGATTAAATAAGGAACAAAATTATATTTTACTTTCTATCGCATCTTTATTTTTTTGAAGTGGAGAAAACCACAACAATAGATGCTGAGGTCTGGAAACGCATTGTTGGACGTGGCGAAAAACGCGACGTCGAGCCCGTCGACATCGACAAAAGAACGAGACGATCGGCGGCCGTCGAAGGCAGTCTCCTGCAGAGATGGGAAAAAATTTATTTGAAATAAAAATTTCGTACACAAATTTTTATTTCATATAATTTTTTGCCCATCATTAGTCAGTTAACGTCAGTTAGTATATAGTTTAAACAAATGAATTTTTCTAATAGTTATGGAGGAGAATGAATTCCTTTTTCAAAAAATATGTATCGAATATTTTTGGCTACTCCAAAGACTTGCAAAATTGCACCAAAATCGGTGTGTACGGGTTCGATATGTTCCTTTTAAATAATATAGTACAATAGAAGGATACTATTATTATTATTATTGTTGTTACTATATGTCTGTAATATATCGTATAGACCATCATTAATGTATGCGCAAACACATGATGAATAGGTGGGGTTCAGTAACAGGTGTTCTTAAAAAACATTACAGCACTCTTTTTACAAATTACGTTATTGCAAGCGAATGAAATTTGTTTTCCGTTAAATAAACCGGAATTGGAGAGCAAGGTTGAAAGGCAAATGTGATATCGTTTTATTTTCATCTTCCTTTCTCTTCCGTTGAATAAAATATGTTCATAAGACGATTTTTAAATTGTTACTCTAACAGAAACGTTTGTAAATCGCGGGCTTCGACTCTCAAAAAATAACCTAGTTTTACCCGTGTTGAATTCTAATTCCTACCACGCGTAGCGTTACAATCTGTTTCGAGACTTCACTGGTAACGTTGCATGCGACACTAAAATGGTAAGGGGGCCCTAGGACCCCCCAAACCGGTGACAGAAAAATACATTGGTTGACAGGTCTATCCTATACCTCGTCTGTGATGGGGCTGTCGCTGTTTATCGACGTTGCGGTTCGCCGACGGCACTGGGCTATCATTTCGCCCTTGGTATTCATCAGTTTTTCCTTGTTGTACACAAAACCTAGTGATGTTGTGACTCTTTTCCAGTGATCCGCATATCCTGAGCTCGTAATCTCTCTGTATTATTCGTCATTGAGAAATTAAAGATAACACATATGTGCTATCTTTTTGACTGGGAGTGTATGAGTTTCTTCGTAGGAGTAATCATTTTCATGTGTGACAGATTACAATATTTCAACTTCCATATTATTGACAAGGGAAGATCCTGACAGTACCGTCTTTTGACATGGGCACACTGGGCAGTCACCCCAAATAGAAAACATTTTTATTCCCGTGGGCGGGCAGGGGCCACATAGCATTGCTTTGCCCCAGGGCCTACAATGCTTTTAAGACGGCTCTGGATCCCGAATCCGGATATTCCAAAAAGGATGAAACGTTGGGAATATGTAGAGCAGTGTTTCCCTTTTGTAATATTCAAATAGCCTGTGCCCCCTCTATATAAGATAAGGTAAATTCAATAATGTTAAGAAAACACCTAAAGATACACCAAAACTTTTAATAACATTAAAAAAAAGACACCGTGGCGATTCCTCAGAAAACACTTCGCGGCCCACCGATTGGGAATCTCTGATGTAGAGGATGCCCTCTTGAATATAACACAATTTTCTTTGCTGCCCAAATTCACTCTTAGTGAAATTGACCCTGAAAATTTTCCGATTTTGTGTTATTACTCACAGACAGTAAAAGCGGCAAAGACTGTAAGTTACTAAATGATAGATTACTGATGATGAGATACTTGCGAAAAACTGTTTTTTTTTTTGTAAAATTTTGTATGAACTGTAAAAATTTTAACGGCGGTCACATCGATGGGGACTTTTGATATATTGTTTGAAACAATGAAATAAATGCCCACGTAGCTTGCTGGCAATTATTCTCCAGATTGGCCATATTTCCGTCTGATTTCACTGAATTAAAGCTTTTGAAGGTCACACCCCTATACTCTATGCTTCCGCTTCGTGACTGAACACAGCGCATCCGTTTTCGTCCCCGACTTCACTTGCGCACAAACCATCGAACAGTCAATACCATTTTGTACTACATATTATAGTTTCCATAGTGAAAGTAATACTTTAATAAATTAGTTAACCAAATTAACGTGCAATTTTACTCAACGTAAGTCACAACAACTCGGCTTTATTTCATTAATTTGAAGTAAAGAAAAGTGGGTGTCGGCCGGCTTTTAAACGATTTTATTCAACTTCGATCCTCTGTTTGTTTGTTTGTTTGTTTGTTTGTTTGTATGTATGGTTCAAATATGACAACTCAAATTTAACGCACTTCCCATTATCCAATTGTCTTGAAACTTTGCAGGCGTGCGTAGTTTGGATGACAATACAAAATTTATAAAAAAAAATTAACCCCGAGCGGGTGAAAAAATTACCCAGTCATCAATAAATATAACCCATAACCACAAATCCAAACGACTTGAAAGCAGCCACTCGCGTTCTTTACGAAAACGACAAAAAGCCGCTGAATTCGGGTCGCTAGTCCCATCGCGATTTGAATTTAAATAAAAGATATTTCTAAAGAAATCTAAGCTGCGGAATGTAAATCCATAAACACTAAAAACTAGAAAATATAAAATATATAAAAAAAAATTGTATGTTAAACGATTTTATTAAAAATGCACTAAAAACTAAAAAATAATTATTTTCTTGTAACGCAATTTCGATGATGGTTTTTCACTTTAAGTAAAATCGTGGAGCAGGATTTTTCTTAAACAGAATATGAATCTGTTACATGCCCCTATTGGTTCATCCCGTGCTTGCTGTCCTCGCGTCGCTTTCTGTCGAATCGGCGATTCAGCGGAATCGCCTCGCGCGCGGCAGGCAGGTCGCCGAACCGCGGAATGTATGGTCGTAGGCACAACGTGACCATCGACAGCCCGGGCCTCGATATTTCCTAAGAAGGAGCGATCGACAGGTGCCGACGGGGTGATTTCCCCCTACGGATTTCGAAAACGCGAGGCACGGACGGTAGCAGCGGGAGTTGAGAAGATTCATTCAATTGCGGCAGCTCGAATTAGGAAGTCACGACGAGCCAGAGAGCCGTCTAGATACCGCGACCGCGTCTCTGCGTCAAGTCCGCGAAATACGAACGGCCGATAGTAATTCTTGAAAGAGTAACTCCATCCGACGCACCGAGAACGGCCTAACCGGGAGAGCCCTTGAGCGTTAATCGTGATCGACGTAGGACCGCGTAGAAACCGACGATTAGAGACCGCGAGCGACGAAGTGACCGACTTCCGAGTGCCATCCGAGAGCACAGAAGCGAGCGACCACGACCTACGTTTGGGTCAGCGACACAGCGAGCGACCGACATACGAGACGGAAAGCGTGCCGTGCGATACAGCGAGCGACAGCTGAGACGGAGCGCCGTCTCAAGGTAGGATAATTCAGTATGATTTATGTAACAATATATTTCGGCATTATCGTTTCCCCTTTACATTCCTAGTACTCTTTTATTCGACCCCAATCACCTTCCCGATCCTGGTAAGTATAGTCAAGGCGTGCTTTAGCACCTTGATAGAGCAGCGAACCCGGTAAATCATTCCAACCGCTCGGGGTGATTCACAAAAGTCCCTTCAGGACGTAACAAATCAATTTAATACAGCATCAAGCGTCGAAATGAATTTGTTGTGAGATACCCTGCTCCACGATTTTATTTAAAGTGAAAAAACACCATCGAAATTGCAGTACAGGGAAAGAATTATTTTTTAGTTTTTAGTGCATTTTTAATAAATAATTAATAATTTTTAACATAAAAATTTTTTTATATAATTTTTATACCATCTGTCAGCTCAGCGGCACTTCAACAGTGTGTTTGTAAAAAAAAAGCAAGAACGAGTGAAACAGAGTGAGAGGGAGAGAGAGAGAGAGAACCGGTAGCGAATGATAATGCATGCGAGTGAGACGTAAGCGAGGACCGGGTGCGTGATAGAGTAATTGGCGAATGGGCAAAGAGTAGGTCAAAAGGAGCGGAAGAAAGAGGATCGCCAGCAAGAAACTTTTTTCAAACGCCTCCTACTACTACCACTTTGTACAAAATTATTATTATTGCATAACAAGTTTTGAGCACATTCTTCGAACGTCAACTAATAGACGAACAAAGTTTGGAATTATAATACTCGGTACTTTTCTCCTAAAAAATTCCCCCACATATGCTTTATCGTCGCAGTGTCAAACTGGGGAGACCCCGTAACTACAGTAAAAATATATATACAACAGCTGTAATAAAATTACTTTACGAATAAATAAAATATGTTCCAATGAATAATTATCTTGCATTCTCACTAACAAGTTCAGCATCATGGGTATGTATGTAAGCCTACAATGCTGTTAAGACGGCACTGGATCCCGAACCCGGATATTCCAAAAATGATTATGAATGAATTTATGGGATGTTTGCTTCGTCATGGGAAACAAACTGATTCTCTTTGGGTATCACAATTTGGAATAATAAAGGCGGGAACATACTATTGACACGCCACGCCACCCGACGCGTCCACACACGATGAGAACGTGTGCATATACAGTGAGCCGCATTAATATTCGGACACAATGGTACTTGGAAATATATCATTGTGTATCTGTAGTAATTTTGGAAATAAGGGATTCATTGTTTTTTTATGATTTAGTAGACTTATTCTAGTTGCTAAAAACGTAAGATTTTTTTATTTAATTTATACACTTTTTTGTTAATCAATGATAAACGAAATAATGCCTAATTCTGACGTCGCAAAAATATTCGGACACTCTGCAAAGCATAATGCTTTTATGTAAAATATACATATACTTCAAAAAAATTACATAAATTTTAATATTTTGTTGGGTTGCCCTTTTGTTTAAGTACATGGTTTAAACGTTTGGGCATACTAGAAATAATTTTATTTAAGTATTCTAACGGAATACGTGACCATTCTTCGGTTAATCGTAATTTTAATTCGTCTTTCGACTTTATGGGTGTTAGTCTGATTCGACGATCTAAGTAATCCCATAAATTTTCGATCGGATTTAAGTCTGGTGACTGTGGAGGTGGGTGCAATACCTTTGGACAATTATACAGTAAATATTCTTGAACTATACGTGATTTATGTTTGGGGTCATTATCCTGATAAAATTTAAAACTATTACGAATGTTCATATTAATAGCACTTTTATGTAAGTTTTGTTTTAGAATATTTAAATATCTATATTTATCTACAATTCCATCAATGAAAACTAATTCGCTCATTCCAGCAGCCGAAATACAACCCCAAACCATCACACTTCCTCCACCGTGTTTCACTGTTGGTCTGAGATTTTTAGTGTGAAGCTCTTCATTGGCTTTACGCCATATCAGTTTTCGGCCATCGGACCCAAAAATATTTAATTTACTCTCATCCGCAAAAATTACAGTTTTCCACCACGTTTCTTCTTTAGAAATGTATTCTTTGGCGAAGAGTAATCTTTTCTTTCGATTCACATCGTTAATGTATGGCTTCTTTCGGGGAACTCTACCGTTGTATCCACTTTCATGGAGCATTCTACGAACTGTGTCAGAATGAACTTTCTTTCCAGTCTCTTCAAACAATTCTGCCGCCAACCTTGGTGCACTTAATTTAGGATCTTTATTCACTTTTCTAATAATTTTACGTTTGTCACGAATATCAAGTAACTTTGGACGACCTGTTTGAGCAACAGATTCAATCCTATCCTCACGATTATATCTCCGTATAATGTCTGCGACAGTACTCTTACTCAAATTTAGTAATGTACCGATTTCCCGATACGATTTTCCTTTTTCGCGATTATAAATAACGAGTTGGCGTGTATCGAACGACGTATTTTTACCTTTACGTACCATTTTCACAAAAAATAAGTGCGGTATTAATGAATGTTGCAATGAAACTAAGTCTACAAGGTAGTGCTTACATCTTGTGTTTACAAACATTGCCACCGTGCAACCTAACTGGCTTAACAGGACGACCAAACTGCAAAGCATACGTAATGTCCGAATATTTTTGCGACATCAAAATTAGGCATTATTTCGTTTACCCTCGATTAAAAAGAAAAGTGAATAAATTAAATAAAAAAAATCTAACATTTTTAGCAACTAGAATAAGTCTACTAAATCATAAAAAAACCACGAATCCTTTATTTCCAAAATTACTACAAATACACAGCAATATGTTTCCAAGTACCACGGTGTCCGAATATTAATGCGGCTCACTGTATGTAACACGTGACCACACTCGTCGCGACGAAACTTCTGAAGCTCATCTGTATCGCGTGGTCGCGCTACAAGCAGTGTTCTCAACATGGACCTAAGAATTAAATGGACGGAGCACAAAATCTCATCATATACGAGGGATGTCGAGCTATTCGATCGGGAGGAGAGAAGTCGTGGTGGACGGCTTGTGATTGACGGAGTAGTACGCATGCGTCGCGCTTTATTTGAAACGTTATGCTTATATAGGGTGTATTAAAATATGCTTATATGTTTAAAACTATACAGCATATTTATACTTATATATTACTTATATATATGTACTTACATATGAGCCCCTCAATTGACGAGTGGCATAAGTTTTACCAAATCTTAAGAGACCAAAATATAATGTTGCAATTACGTATTAACGTTTCAAACGACAAACTTAACCATAAAAAAATATAAAAGAGGCACTGTCTCTTACCGATGATATGTCACTTTCATCAACCAATCACCCATCGTCCACCACCACATGCGCAGTATCATGCACCCCCCTTACCTACACGAGCTTAGGCCCCACAGCTTTGTGCTCCGTCCATTTAATTCTTAGGTCCACGGTTCTCAGCGATTAAACGCAGTGAATAGGGAGGGGGGGGGGGGGGCACCTACAGCTAAGCCAGCCGAGTAGCCCCATCACGAAGCCAACCAGGGCCAACCAGCGTCGACAATCTGTTTCCGGGTAATGTCGCGTGTGAACACGTGTGTTTACTAGAAACACATTGCCCATGACACGTCAGGTGGCGTGTTTCCCCCAACCACCGACAACACGCTGAACCGGTTCGGTTGGATCGGGTGGCGTGTGAGCGCGTCGCGTCGCATCGGGTGTTAATAGTATGTTTCTGTTCCATAGTAAAGCATGGAAAATAGCAACATTTGATTTCAGTCAACACACGTCGCGTCACGTCGGGTGGCGTAGCGTGTTCCCGCCTTAACAGTCCCGACAGAGGGACTAGAGTTCGTTGGGCGATATAAGATGTAATTCTTGAAATGCCACTTTGGGAAAGTGTATACAGATATATTATAATTTGTAAATTATACCAAAGAAAGAATAAACCTAACCTAACCTAACAGTCTCGACTCTCGACGATATTTATCATCCACAACGTAGTATCTGTGTACTGAATTTCCGTAACTTGGAGCTGAGAATATTCCGTTTCAGAAGCATTCACAATGAATTTTCATTTTCCACCCTTTTTTTCGCCCGTGTCCTTGAAAAAACTTGAGTGATTATAGTCATTGAAAACCCATCGAGAAGGACTACATTCGTAGGTGTTCATTAATACATAGTTCCATTTAGAGAAATTAAGTTCACCTTTTAATTTCCTAAGCATCTGCACCTGAGAAAATGTGATGTCCACCACGTAATGGGTCGTTCGGAACCAAACAACTTTTGCCTCAAACATTTCTTCCTATCTCATAAACGGTAGAAGTTCTCCAGGTGGCTTGTCTTAGGTGACACCCTGTATATAGTCGTTCGCGTGTGTGAAACTGGACATACGTCATTTTTTATAGATCACGCTTCGTCACGTGCGTAATAAAGGACCGTGACAAACTTTCGACTACATAATGCATTCCTTGCAACTACATTCTCGCCAGCTCTTTGAAACGACGCTACTTGCTATACCTATGTAGAATAATTGATAAACGTTATCTCACATGTCAATAAGCTGAATATACATACTTTGTCTCTGAGGTTAGTAAACACGGTGGCAATTACCGATGAGCGCATGCGCTGAATGTCCAACGCCGACCGGTCAATAGGCGGCAACTTTGATTCGCTCCAAACGACCTATTAATTAAGCTCACTCCCCCAAGAGATATTTCACGTGAAACCGCCAGGCGCGTCTGGGGGTAATCACTGCCTGTCAAAACTGTCCATTAACGTGTCAGATCGATGGCATCATAACTCGCCTATGGAACAGGCGAGAATCCGGCGAAAAGAGCTCGAGCGTGCCAAGGAGGTTTAACTGCGTTAAGTCGTTCTATATATACAACATGTAAGAATTCTAATCCCATTTCGTTCACGTGACCACAAGGTCCAGTTCCAATCGTTCCAATAACTGGAAGGGTGATCGGGAGTCTATTGGTTTGATCCCCTGATCACAGGCGAGCAGAAGCGACCAGGTAGTCGTGATAAATCCTTCACGTTCCCTGTGCCAGCGTAAACGTATACAGGGTGTTCCTGGAAAAGGTGGTCTCCTTGGTGGAGGTTTTATACAGTGGAGGTTTAATATCGTTAAGAAACGTATTTTTGACGTAATATTAGATTTTATTTTTCTAATAAATATTGATTGTGTCACAAATTAAATTTATAATCAATTATTAAGTTTACGTAGTTGGGAATATTTTGAAGAACATATTTTTATTGTTAAAATTAAACAATATAATAAATTTAAAATAGTAATAATTGTTATTAAACGTATTGGTGATAAATTAATTTTATAAATAAAAATATTATTCAAGTAAAATTCATATAATTAATTCTTTAGTAAATAACTTATTAAAGATATTATTATAATAGTACTTATTACATTAAAAATTACAGTAGTAGTAATGTTATTTAATATCTGTCAAGCTTCACAAATACTATCATAGATATGATTCACAATTGCATTTTGTGGTTAATGAATGTTTTGAAAAACTTGAGAGAAAAAGAATGCCTTGAATTATAGAGACCTTGTATCAAGTACAATGGGTGGATACTGCTGCTGTATTAAAACAAATGTGTGAATCACTTTTGCGGCGAACTGAACTCTTCATAAGACAAAATGGTGGTCATATTGAAAATTTGTTATAACGTTTGTCTGATGAAATATACATTTTCAACTCTGTGTCGACAGGGCAATGTTCATTGTACTTCCCCTATCACCTCATTCATTATCTTCTTCAGGGACACCCCGTATATAAGGTCCCCCATCCAAGCACACGTGCTCCCGGGTCTGCTGGCCGCATTCCTTGCAAGTATACATATAACGTTTGTGACATGTTGCCTCGTCTCGTCATTTGCTAACGGCGGTATATACGGGAGTTGAATGTTTGAAACCAGAACACGCCGGCAGTTGGCTTACCTGGAGATAGAACAGTAATTGGGACAGCCCCGTGGCAGGAATAATTTAATCCACTGCCCGAGGGAAAGGGTTGAATAAAATATATTCACATATTCGAAGCAGGCGGGCATGCGGCGCGAGAAGGTGCGCGCGCCATTGGGAATGGCGGCCAACAGGCGGCCACCCGTAGGGTTTTATGTTGCTCTGGTGGTTCGTCCCGTTCTTCGGAAACTGTCATCTCTCGAATTCGAAAGGGAGAGTAGCGTGATTGGGTGGAAAAAGGGAACAGTAAGGAAGTTTATCGCAGGGTGATCGCAGGTGGAATTTGGGTTGACAACGTTGGAGAGAAAGGATTCGCCTCGTCGGGATTCCACCCACGCTTTTCTCACAGGATAACATCCTGGCGAGGAACCCCGAGGGGATTGGTCCCTCCGCGTCAAGGGCTTGGGCTAGGTTAGTGATGGAAAGGATATCGTTCGAGTCACGAACTTCAAATTTGTAGAAATGGTAACGGGGTTCGTTTTTGTTGAGCCTCATGAATCGAACAGTTTCTTAATTATATAGTTGTGGTTCTTGTGTTTATCCTCTTTTCTTTCGTAGTTTATTACTGATACTGATGCATAACGAAGTCTTATTGCTAACATCATTATTATTAATTGCACGAAACAACCGTCTTGAGTGATATAGTATTCAATTTAAACTTAAAATTGACGATGAAACTACGGAAAGCGACTCTTACTTCGATTCTTTTCTTTGTTATATCTTTGATATTATTATACAATGTTAATCCTTCGTTGCACAATTTCACCGATTGTGAAAAAAACACTTTTTTTGGACTCGTACAAGTGATAATAATAAGGGGAAAATAATAAAAAAAAATGTTATGTTTTCAAAATGATTTTTCCACTTTTCCCGCCATTACGATTATGATTACTTAAAGACCGCGGAATTACAACGTTCAGCGTGATCTATATAAAATTTAGAAACTAGGATATGTATCCTTAATGATAAGCTAAGTAGTTACGTCACACCACGTACTAGGTATAACAAAAAATAAATAAAAAGAAAAATATGTTCCATCTTTGCAACAGAATGCAACGAAGGATTAAGGCGGCACTGACTCAAAAGTGTATATTAATTATTTTTATTACACTAAATAAAATTTACAATGCAAACAGACGGGCAACATAGTAAAGATAAGGGAAAATAAAAACTGAAGGAGAGAAAAAACAAGAGAATTTTAAGCAAGAAGAAGAAGAGTCAGTACAGAGCGAGATTCAGGAAACAAATTGCGCTATTATTGCACCTAACGGCTAACCCAACGTGAATAAATCGTGGGATGAATAAAAAGGGAGTTATTAATTTATTCCCATACATGCATAATTGAAAAGTCGGTGTAGAAAACACTGTAAGTGCCAAAATTAAAAAAGAAATTATTTATAGTGTTTTCTAAAAGAACTCTTTAATTCTATTATAAAACAGATGCGACATGTAGTGATGGGACTGATACCGTATCGATACATATCGATACCCTTCTACAAATTTAAATCTGGTATTGATACATATCAAAGTCAAAGGTATCAAAAGGAATCAATGCTTCTTTGATACTTACATATGCGAATGTATCGATACCTGTTTGATAGCTACACAAAAATATCGATACCTACTTTATACCTATACGAGAATATCGATACCTGTTTAATACCTACACGTAAATATCGAGATCTATTTGATACTTACCTGAAAATGTCGATATCTATTTGTTTAATCTCTACTTGAAAATATGTAGGGGAGAGTACAGGCCGGCCGGACGCCCGTAGTGCCCTCACTAGTGATGGCGATCCTGGACAAAGATCGGATCGATCCTAAGAATCGATCTTTTATGAAGATAATTTATAAGATCTGTTATAAGATCGATCAATCGTGGAAAAAACAGATCGATCTTCAAAGATCGATCCTAAAAAGGATACTTAAATTAACTTTAGTCTCGCCCTCATTGGTCACATTTATATAGTACTAATATAGTACTTTTAATGATAAATTTTCATACACAAGTAGTCTCTTTTTATAATGTCCATCGCAAAAATTGTATCCTTAGATTCTTCAGATATTTATTCAGCTATAAATAACTACAAAAATATCAAATATCAAATATTGAACATTAAGATGTAACTGACTGTTGGACAATTGGGCAATAAGTTAATCAAAACAAGAAGGACTAGGAAATAAGTATAGAGTTTATATAACTCTAATGAGTTATCTAATAGATCTCTAATGAGTAAAATCTAATGAGATCACTCAACAGTTGAGTCTGCTGAACGTATCCAATATGATACGATACGATCAGTAATATTCGTGTATAATACATGTGTATATACGTGCCATCACGTAGCCATCACTGTCTGGCACTTACTAAGTATAAAATTATTATTTTTTTAACCGATCCTAAAGAAATAGATCGGAATTAAAAAAGATCGGTGAAAGATCGATCCTATTTCTCCTAAAAAGATCGATTTTAGATCGATCCAACAAAAGATCGCCATCACTAGCCCTCACACGCTCCGCCCGGCCTGACAGGCTGGCCGGATGATGCATCCACACGCCCCGGCCGTTTCAGAAAAAAATAATTATTTATTCTTTATCGTATCCATATGGAAGTGATGCCGATGGACTCCTTACGGGGCATACAGGATAAAGTCATTGCGGCAATGACTGACAATGCAGCAAATATGGTCGCCTGCATAAGGCAACTTCAAAAACCAGTTGTCCGTGTACGATGTTTTGCCCCAACAATGAATTTAATAATTAAAAATTCGTTAAATAACGTTTGTGAAATTCATGCACTTCGAGAAAAGTGTCGACGTTTAGTCAGTCATTTTAAATTAAGTACCACGACGGAAGACAAATTAACTGAGGTTCAAACAATTTTAGGCATTCAGTGTCATAAATTAATACTACAAGTGCAAACTAGGTGGAATTCAACATACCAAATGTTCGAAAGGCTGAATGAACAACGACCTGCAATTATATTGGCGATATCATTTTTAAAAATTACTTTTACTACATTAATTGATACCTACGGAATGGGAATTGTTAGCTAAACTTTTGCCCATATTAAAACCGTTTCTGTTAGCAACTAATGAAATCAGCGCAGAAAAAAGTGTCAGTATGGCCGGCGCCACACTTGCGGTTGGCCCGCGCGGTTCGACCGCCGCGGTTCGCCCGCGCCTCACGTAACAAACAGAATCTTATGGAAGGTGTCACACTTTAGCGGTTCAGCCGCGCGGCGGTTTTTTGACCGCGACATGTAGCGGTCGAACCGCTCCGCGCGGTTCACTCGCCTGGAGTGTGATACATTGTTTCAAATGAGCGCGTTCACATTTGCGAATATTTTCCCGCGCGGTTGCAACAGTCGTACACTCTGGATCTGACTGCCAATGTACGAAGATGTTCGATACGGAAAAATTCATCGTTTTAATACAGAGCTATGAATGTCTATGGCAATTATCAAATAAAAAATATAGTGATAAAAATGAGCGCGCCAAAGCATGGGACGAAATTTGTGCCGGAATGTTTGAGAAGTGGTCTAGATGAAACTGGCCCATACTTATACGTTTCATATTTAAAGGGTGAACCCATTGTCGTTTATGTTGTCTCTTTTTAATTAGTGTATATGCAATACACACTAATTTAATTGTATTTGCACTAGACATTTTTCTTTCGCTCCTTACTCTACCGCGGACGAAGGTCTACTGCCAGAAAACTGCTGTTTCAGATATAGATTCGCGCGGACAAACCGCCTATATGTGAATGCATGAAATTCAAGCGGTTCGACCGCCTGTACAACCGCGGGCGGTTGAACCGCGCGGGCCAACCGCAAGTGTGGCGCCGGCCTATATCCAAGGTGCTAATGATTAAAAAACAATTGGACATTTTTCTTGGTACTTTTCCTTTGAATGGAATCGTAGGAAAATTTTGCGTAGAATTGATGTCACTAGTGCAAAAATATCTTTCTGCCATGGAAACTAACGAAATCTATGCATGTGCCGCCCTTTTAGATCCACGATTTCGTGATTTACCATTCACCAGCGACATCAATTATAAAACAGCCCGAGACCATCATATTAGATCAGCCAATTGTTCAAATGGCCCGCCAACAAGAGAAATAGGAAATTTGGAAACATTAATGTCACCAGTGACAGAGGATGAATCCAGTTTTTGGGCTTCATTTGATAATTATATCGAAGGCAGAAATAGAAGCTCATTAGATCATAGGGTAAATCCGGGAGACGCGGTCGGGCCGGAGAGTTGGTCGAGTCGCTATATTTCAGACTCTATACGTAAAAATGCGTTAAAGTGCAGACCAATTACTTCTCTAGAAGCCAAACAGTTGAATGAATAACGCCATTTCACTTCCTTCTATGTTTTTCTGAATTTATAAGCTATAAAAGGTAAATTGAAGTTACATTTCACCTTTTTTGTCAAACAACGGTGTACAGAATCGTATTTAAAATGTACTTCTAAGTTTATTTTTGTTTAATGTTTGGGACTATCAATAAGATAGTAGAGATATCAAGGGACAATGCAGCCAAAGTATTTGGCCATATTAACTCTTCCTCTCAAAACTAACGAGAAAACAACCTCTCGCTGCAGGAAGGAGAGATGGTCGAGTTATGATTTTTTTATTACTTTTGTTTATTTTTTATCATTATTTTATAATTATTATTGTTTATTTATTTTATTTTTTCACGTTTGTATTCATTTTCCTTGCTAATCGCCGGTAGGTAGTTCACTTTTTCTTTGATGTGTTCTTTACTTGTTTAGCGTAAACAAATTAAATATCAATGAAACTGTAGTTGTATTCACTCATAAATAATTTTGCTCTCATCCTTGTTACTTTTCCATGAATAATTATGTGAGTGGTCTCTGGCAACGACGAAAACCATTTCTCCCGGCACCTCGGGAGAGGTGGTCAGATGTCATGATTTCAGTTTACAACCCGATTTACAGCAAATATAGTCTTAAAACAAATATCGACCAGTTTTTCTGAATCAGCATAAAATTCTAAACATATCAGGTTTGTTCTGATAAAATAAGTAATATCTGTATTAGTTTTAATAGCTATTCTATATTAGGTCGACCGCGTCTCCCGGATTTACCCTAATGATGTACAATTACAGTTAGATAACTATTTTAAAGAAAGTTATTTACCCAGAAAAAAATCCTCTTATTTATTGGAAGCAAAATGCAACAAAATATTTCATTCTAGCCGAGTTGGTAAAAAAATATTTTTGTACTATGGCAAGCTCCGTGCCTGTTGAACGCGTTTTTTCAAAGGCTGGAGAGTTAGTAAGTAAAAAAAGTAATCGATTAAAGATAAATAAAGTAAACAAAATATTATTTCTTAATAACATTGTATAATGCACCGATTTCTACACATTAAGGAATAATGTATATGTACATAGTTTATTAATTAAAATTGAATTATATACGTAGTTCAGGATATTGATTCCTACTCCTACTTCATTAGTTATATTATCAAATCATGATTGATAATAAATAATATTTTCGTGAAGTACTAAATTGCAAATCGAAACCGATACTTTCGATTTCAAATAGATATCATAACAGGTTTGCCATCTCATCACAGAATTATCAAATAAATATAGATAATTTCGTACAGTATCAAACAAGTATCGATAATTTCGTAAGTATCAAACGAGTATCGATAATATCGATACTTTCGTAAAGTATCAAACCGGTGTTGATTCGGTATAATATTGATATGGTATCGGTTGAAGAAGAATCGGTATCGATAATTAATACCAAGTACCTAACATCTCGATGCGTATCGGTATTTCCTATTGAGTACTTTGGTATCGAATTGATTGAATATCATCAATAGTATTGATATCAGTCCCATCACTAGCGACATGTGTTCATATTAATCGTCCAAGCAACTCAATTTAACTCACATTCAATTACATATTGGGGGGGGGGGCTGAGAAGTGATGTAAGTCCAAATTTTGATAATTTGAGTTAATAACAGTTTTTAAGTCTTAGAGGCTCCATCTGTTTACTTTCATAGTGAATTAAGTTATAACTTCATTCTTGACTGAGAAGAAGAACATTTCTCTTTAGTTTTCCCTTTAACTAGAAAGAGTAGAATTAACATGAACTGTATAAATTAATATAACGAATGTGCAGATGCTGATTGGATGCTGCTCATGCGTTGTGCTGCGAAGTGGAAAATTAAAAAGAATTACAAAACAATTTTTTTTAAATTTTTAAATATACCTGCACATATTAATTATGATAGTATTTTGAGTTTCCACAACTGCAATATATTTGTAGAGATTTTTGTAACAGCACGCGCAAATCATTATTTTACCAGAAACACCATGCGAGTGACTTACACGACTATGAATCTCGGCCCTCCATACCTATATTGAAGATTAAACAACACAGACCATATCCATTGTTATTACTATTATTACTATGTATCAAAAATAAAGATATTATACAGAAAGTACGTTTCAGAGTCTATTAGTACCCCTAACCTCTAAATTGGAAGGATAACTACCCCCAGTAAATTCCTCATAATAAAGAGGCAACACCGGTAGGTATACCTACGACCTGTCCTGCTGAAAGGGTTCTTAGCCTCCTTCCACTCCGCAGACCTCCTGCATCCTGATGCCTGCCTGAACACTGTCATCTGCGGTGTAATTAATATTCATACGTACCCCTCGCGAATGTGACGCTCCATAATCGTGTTCCGCAGCGTCGCGAGCCGCTATCAACGATCCCACCGCCGCCGCCATTTGCGCGCCTCGAGACGCTCGAGTAATCGAACACGGTGAAGGGATTTAGGCCCAGGTCGTTCATCTGGGAGCAAATCGCTTGAGTCGATTGGCGGGCGGTCGGTAGCAGGATGCCAGGGGCGTCGAGCCTGATTATTGGATGACACACAAAAGTGTTAGGGAAACAGAAATCTGCGCTACGTGCACAGTCCGGCGCTGGAGCATGAAACACGAGGGGGAACGATCTGACGAGGCAAACGGGGGAATAAGAAATGGGTAAGCGACAATTCTGGACAATACAAGGGTAAACAAGGGGATCAGGGTAGAACGAAGGGCGAAGAGATCGCTTGGTTGGTGAATTGGGGTGCGACACCCCTTGGGGGTGGCACGAGCTGGATTCATTCTCCACCAGGGGGCGGTTCGGAGGGTTAATGGATTGTGGCGTCATGGGCTTATGCCTGTGGGTGGGAATAAAACGACACAATAAGCGATTACTTGGGTGAGGGTGAATGGCATTGCTCGCATACCCGTTTTGTAGGTAGCCAGTTGCTTTAAATTGTATTCTTATAGTTACGCCTTCCACTTTCTTTTATAACGGCGATATTGTTGGACCTGTCTCGATAGTTGGAGAGATTATTCATTTTATTTTGCTGTGTATATGATGGTCTTTTAGTCAAAATAGTTTCCGAGAGCTAGGATTATTATTGGAAAGGCATTAATAGTATCCACTTTGACAGTTTCGCAGAGTCTTTATTTATATCAATGTGTAATAACTTGGTCAATGACGGTTTGTTTATGTGGACAATATAATACATGCTGATGCACACGTGTATTGGCAGATGTGGGTCAGGTGTACTATTTAAAGCCTTATAACCGACTTCAAAAAAGGAGGAGGTTATAGATTCGATCCGTATATATATTTTTGGGGGGGGGGGGGGGGAAGAAGGTATATACATAGTATACGCACAATTGAAATGCTTTGGCGGTTCTGCAGTTAGGTCTGGATTAATCTCCAATATAAAGCAATTTCTACTTTGACAAGGAATGGCACGGTATTCTTTAATTCTACGTGTACTACACTACAAGTTGGAATATTTTTCTCGAATTTGAGTTAGGTCTAGGTCCCATCCAGTTAGGGTGTTAATACTGAATTGAGTCTGTTTAAGATTAAATCATATTAAAACCACATGTGTGCTAAGTTGACAGCAGTCAATAAACCTAGTGATCCTCCAGGGAGTGATCGGAACAACCTGTATCGTCGCTGATTTGTTGCCGCTATTTGTGGCAAGAGCGGAAGTACACAGAGAAAGAAACTGTAAAAAAGAAAGAAACAGAAATACGGATAGAAACAGATAGATAAACAATCAGCTTGGAAAGCAGACGATTTAATGAATGTTTAGGTCATGTTATTTCCGGTTTTGTCAGAAATGGCTGCGGTTATACCGATCACTCCCTGGAGGATCACTAAACGAACCTATTGGAGTTCTGCCAATTTAGTCCTTACCTCTACGTATATCCAGTCCAGACCCATTACCTTAATTACCACTGGCATGTTAAAACCCAGACCCACCGCACTATACAGTTCACTATATAATTCATGAGCTACCACAGAGAGGTGACCCAAATGGAAACAATTACAGCACCATACCTACACTGCATCTGCATAATATCGCAAAACCTCCATCCTTTGTTCGGCATCAAAGCCAGGCTGGCAAGCATCACACGTGTGTCACAGCCGCGGCAGTGCACGTGTGCGTCTACTGCCTCTATAACATCCTCTAGGCTCGTTTAGACATCTGTCTACACTGCCGCATCATATAATAGACACCTGCACGCAGTAGCTCGAAGGGTTAAGAAGGTGTACCTATACAACGTTCCCTGGGCGTACATCAGCGACGCCACGCAGATACACCTAACGTCTGGGCGTTTCCGTCTTGGAGCAGCCTTCCGTCTACGAGGACCTTGGGGCCCTCGAGGATGCTGGACCTGTTCGCGAGAGCATCGGCTCGCGACGCGGCCGCGAGAACAAGACGATCGATTGCGATCGATCAGAGGCAAGATTGCAACGACTCACGTCGGATGTTCGCCAACGCAAGGTCACAATTCCGCACCGCCTCTTCATGTCATGGTTCCGCCCCGCGAGTTTGACGGCCTGCCCTCCGCGGGAGCCGCCCCCGCTCTTTGAACAGGAACACAGGAAGGCGAAGAAACAGACCCTGCTGGAGGCGCCTGGGACGCGAATTCCGCGAGCTTAGCCGAGGCTGAACCTACTGCAGCGATGGAGACGCGTGGTTAATCACGTCGCGTGGCTCGGAAGAATTACAGCGTTGAAGGATTGGGGATAATTGTAAGATCGCTTTAAGTATTTAGGAGACTTTATGACTGGTTTTATATTTTAAAGTCGTGGTTCTGTGTTGTACTTTTTAGTAATAGTACGAGTTTATTATACCACCTAATTGGTGGAATAAAAAGAGAAAGAAAACTACAGTAGAAATGAATAAATGAGAAATGAAAGATTTTAACAATGTGGGCAAAGATAGTAATGTGAAGGCGAGACTTTAAAAATTTTATGTACAATCATTAGAGTGTGCTGTTTTCTTTGTGCCAATAATTCTAAAGTGTTTTCATGTGGAATTAGTTATTTAGGTGAAATGAAAGGAAAGGAAAGGAATAGGAGAAAAATTGGTGGGGTCATGAAGGTCAAATGACTTTTTATATCGAGTATTTCCTTAATAAGTGATACAGAAATTTATTTAGGATCACATACATACGTACGAAAGAACACGAATTTGTAGATTAAATTTGTTATAGGATATATTGCAAGCCTCAACCCTTGTGAAGGATTCTCTCTGTAAGTATATCAGAATTTTAAATCCTTGTTAAGAATTAAAAAGTTAAAATTTCTACAGTTAGATCTATAGTACAACTATTTGGCTGTAACAATAACATCAGATAACTGATAATATATATACCTAATAGAATTATCTTCTAGTATTTCAATGTTTTCAAATGAGTTATTTAAAAGCTATAGGAATGCAAGTATTATTTTCGGTTAGGACTTGAACTAACAAAGGAAGTTCAGCAACTCCAAAAGTCAAAAAATCTTAAACTTTACAGAAATGTTGTTCAAGTGGTGCTAATAACGTAACTATTTTTTTATTCGGCAGTAAAACGGTCCTAAGGGTGAAAACACCCCTCGAGAAAATGATAGGCATTCAGATTATCGCGAATATTTACGAAACTGTAAAATATATCAGGAAGAAGTTAAATTCAAAGTTCTATGTTTTTTATGCCCTGTAAAGTGGCAATAAAGAATTTCCAAAAAGCATTAGTTTTTTCAAAATTTATCGCCACCACCCTTCTTTTCGACAATTCTTTAGCACCAGATTGTAGGATATCGAAAGTCATAAAACTTTGAATTGAACTTTTTTTCAATATCTTTTACGGTTTCGCAGATATTCGCGATAATATGACAATTCACAATTTCTTTGACAGGGTGTTTTCACCCTTAGGACCGCTTATTGCCGAATAAAAAAATAGTTACATTATTAGCATCCTTGAGCTACATTTCTGTAACGTTTCAGATTTTTTTTGAATTTTTGAGTTCCCGAACTTCCCTTGTAGGTAAGATTTTTGGTAGTCATGCTGAATCTGTTACGTACTAAGGACTTTATTATTATTATACAATTATTATTTATATCTACAGCCGATTTATTAAAATGTTTCCCAATTATTCGATGTACCGAAAAATAAAAATACAATATACAAAATATGCGGGTACATGCAATGAAAATTTGGATCATTATAGTCTTAATAACTTGATAGAACATTCCACCTACCTAAGCATCATCTGTAAAACAGCTATATAATCTACATTTTGATATCATAATTTTCATTTGACCTATTGTTCGTTAAAAAGCATTCAAAAAGTACCCCAAAAATTCAAATACAAACGTAATTATCGCATCTCCTGTATAAGCTTCTTATTTATAAAAATATTAGAAATTTCTATTAACCCTCAAACACCACACTGGGACCGCAAGACCCAGGCCGTTTGGAAGATTCGTGGCCACAACTAAACGGTAAATGGTGGGGAAAACAACTTTGGGACCCCACTACTGATTCCACACTATGAGACCCCTTATTTACCTGCAGAAGCCGAGTGACATCGTGAAAAATGTTGTCTATGGGTCGCAGAGACCCAGTGTGGTGTCCACGTCAGTATTTTCGGAAAAGTGACGTTAACAGTTGCTACAGAATATTATTGTTTGTGCAGTGATTTGTTGTTCAGACAGTATTTCTACGCTGTGTAAAGTAGAACACATATTTTTCAATCGATAGAAAGTGTTTAAAATGCATTCGGCCGATGTGTAGGGAACATGTGGCGAAAATATGTTGCGACTGTTCTTAGTGTAAATGAATGATTTCATAGTGATTTATACTGTTTTTATAAAATAAATTATTATTTCAACCATTTCATTATATAATTTCGCAGAGAACATTCGTTCGGGAGAAGTAAAAAATCACTCGACTTCACCTCGGGAAATAATTACATTTTTTGGAACCAATCATAACGACATATGTATACATATATATATATTTCCTTGAAGTATGACTCAAAATTCGATTTATTTATAATAAAATCCCCGTCCCTTTTTTTTAGAAAAAAACTGCGATTAAATGAAGAAAAAACGGAACTTTCAGAACACGGACGTTTTTTTTTTTTAAATATCTTGAGCATCGATAGATTTTTTCCAAATTATCGATATATTCTGACTTATTTCCTTATTGTCTGACGAATTGATTAAAAAAACAATTGTTTAAATCGGTCCGGCAGATCCTGATATACCATAAAGGAGAGAAAATTGTAGGTTGCGTGGACCTATATAGTGTAGTGGAAGCGTTAAGAAAGTATAGATTGGTGTTTGAGGGTTAAATGAAAAACATACCTATAACAGAAATTGGCGATATTTGAAGTTTTTGAAATAATAAACCTTAGAATTATACACGATGAAAAATCAATCCGTTGAGGCTATTTAACTTCTTTATACGCAACTGTTCTTATATTGAAGTGAAAGTAGGTATGTGCCAAATGAACTCTTAAGGCGGTAGGCTGGCAAATCGACATTCTGGCATGCGTAAACACGGGGTTGGAACCCTCGAGAGGAGGAGAACGCTGTAATGAGTCGCGCATGGGCGCATTGCGCAACTGTGTTCGCCTTTTCAGCAACCCCACTGTGCATCGATAGGCAGATAGGGGTGTATATAAGAGCATGCGTAAAGGGCGATGAAAAGGGAGTTGCAGTGCGTTGAATACCATGAAAGTGAGAGTAGGATGCAAAAATGGGCCAACCTCTATGGTGAATGCGGCCTATTCGTCATCTCGCGCATACACGCGAGTTACAAATATCCAAATAAATATTTTTATAATTTACAAAATCGCATCCGTTACGATAAAATTTAACATTTTCATATACTGAAAACTAACTTGAAGGTGTGGCATGAGTTGAAGAGTTCTCGTAGATAACACTGTAAGTGTCCAAAATTGAAAAAAAAATTAATCGGAAAATGTTCTACGTGCCAATGAATTTGATTTTTGACACTCACAGTATTTTCTGCAACGACTCTTCAGTTTAAGAAAAGAATTTTAAAAAGTCATCTTTATTTTCAAAACACCTGTTTGGCGTTTCCATGGTATCAATCATGCTTTAATTTAATGAATTAAGACATTCATTTTGAGGAAACCCAGAAGGAGTCACTGTGACAACGAAAGATTCATTGTTTCATTTTAAACACACCCATTTTCATCAGAACACAGCCTTCAGAATTACCATATGTGTACATACCACCGAGCGATAAAACAAACTACTGTATTTTCTACAAGATTTCAAATTTACAGGACATGTACAGATTTCTTTAATTGACAGTACCTATACGAGTTCCCAGAACTATACTACACAAAGTTTCACCACTTACAAGGAAAGTATCCCAGGTGTCCGGCTCCGATTGCTTTGGTTTTTGGATATGTTTTAGAGGACAGGAAACTAAGAAACAGGTGTCCTTTTATTTTGTCCTGTTTGCATGTTCAGGGGGTGATACCACCCCTCAAATTTCATGAGAATGGGTGGTGCCATCCTCCGTTAGCTTTGGTTTTTGGCCAAAGCAATCGGAGACGAATAGCTGAAAATCTTATAACTTTGAGGGGTGGTTTCATCCCCTAAATATGAGAACGGGCCGTTATAAAAAACATGTGTATTTTATTTTTGAGTCCTCTAAAACATATCCAAGTTTCAAAGCAATCCGAGGCGGACACCTGGGGGACTTTCCTTGTTAGTCCTCCCACCCACGAGCCACAGCTTCAACCACGTTCAAATTTGGCGCGCCAAATCGAACAAAGCGCAGCGCCACGTCTCCACAGACGCCAAGGGGAGCAGCGTGGGGGGGAAGCTGCTTGCAGGAGTTACTCCATACAGACGCAAGACTGGCCGAAATAAAGGCGAGCTGTCGAGCACGTGCCGCTCCGTCCCGCGTCTGCGCCAGAAATCCCTTCGTAGGGACAAATCGTTTCCGAAGGATCGCGACCAAGTAAGGTAGAGAGGTCGGAGGACAACGGCCGAGCTGGTGTTACAACACCGCTGGTAGGGGACAGATAGTCGAACGAGGTTGGACGAAAGGGCCAGGCACACGCCAGTCGAAAAAGGGTGCGACCTTCGTTGGCCGAGGCCAGCCCTCGGGGAGACCGCGCCCACGCATTTTCAGCAGGATCGCAGCAGGTAGATGGAGCTCGTTTGGCCTTGGAACCTCTTTTCCCTCCGACTTCCCGTGCTGCTGGCTCATCCCCTCCCCCCCCCCCCCCCCGGAAGGGCAATCAAGGGTCGAGGGAATCCGCCCCACTAGGTCTTCCTTTTACTGTACGCCGTGGATGGCGGGGCAAACGGGTTTTCACGGGCTCCTACCTGACCATGGGCTGTGGGTCTTCGACAGGTGGCAAGGTGAAGTGGTTTGGGGTGGCATTTTTGACGCAGTGCCACCTGCATCATAGGGACTGACTGGGGGAAGATTGTTTGGAAGATAGAAGACTCGTTTTTGTTGGGGTGATTGTTTTATTAAGTGGTTAAAGTGAGATGCATGTAAGCAGGGGAACGATTTTTGTATGTAGGGATTTATGTGTCCCGTGTTATTGGTGATTTTTTCATGACGCAGGTTTTGAATGCATGCAATTGTGTGGTATTTTATTTCTGTTGAAATATCTGAGAAACTCTTTGATACTTATAATGGCAATTGTTGTGGGCTTATTGGTTATGTAAATTGTTATGAATTTTGAAATATTACTGTAAAGTTGTGCCAGATAGCACCGCACATCTCAAGGACGTCCGTTTTATGTCCAGTTTATATTCGAACGTCCTATGTCTATTTTGAACATACATAGGATGTTCTTAGGATTTAAATTTCTTATGCTCTAGGAACGTCCGTTTCTTAAATCTTATGAATGTTCTTAGGTCTTTAATTTCGCATGTTCTAGAAACGTCCATCTTGTGAGTCTTGTGAATGTTTTGAAGAACTAAACAGATGTTCTAAGATCAACAGTCTTGTAGGTTTTGCAGATGATTGAAACGCTGAAATACGTTATACGTCTAATTTTATAATATTTATGTACATGTAGATCAACTGTGAGTTTATTAGTTATACTAATAAACAGAAAACAATAATTCTTTAAAGTTAGATTTTATAATTATCTCTTTGTCCCGAATTCAATTATAACTATAACGTATGTAATAATTCTGCTACTAGTATCCGTATAATTATATTAAACAAATAATCTGAATAAGAAAAATAGTAATAAATAATAAAAGTATTAATTATTAATTATAATTTATTGCTACACTTAAAATCGAACAAAATGTCTCTGAGGACATTCTAAAATATTAAAACAATTTGCTTGGTTCGTTCAACAGATCTTTAAATAACGTGTGATATTCATCACTATTCTTTGTCCAAGAAACAAAAATATTACATATTTATTAAAATCCTTAATAAAGGATTATCTAACCAATAGTATCCATCGATGCATGCATTTCACCTGTCGTCATATCGGAGTAAAGATATGCTTAAGTAAAGATTATGACAACAATGCGTATTTCTAAAAAACAAACGCAAAATTGTGCGTTGTCGTGCGATATCGCGAAATTTCGCGCGAAAACGTGTCCACCGTAACCACAGCCGGAGGCCTCGTTCACATTAGTCAAGTTACTTTACTTCAAGTCGCTTGAATTTCAGTCACTCGAAATTACATTACCAATGCGAACCTGTTATATTTACTTGACTTGAATTATACTTTCAGGATTCTTTCAACTTTCAAGTGAAGTAGAGAATCTTTCAACTTTACTTGCCTTGAAATACAACTTCACTAATGTGAACGAGGCTTAAAACCGTTAAAACAGTCGACGACAAAGGTGGACGTAGACAGGGAAACAAGTGACGATCCTCCTCGTTGCTGTCGCGGAAGCCGGAGGCGTCGATCGGCATTCGATCGTTATTCGCCATAGCGTTATACTCGCCTGTGTTCTGAGATCGATCAGTGAAGAGAAGAAGGCGAAGAAGATAAAACGTGTGTTCGATTTTTTACTGCTATTTCAGGTAAGTTCTTATTTTATATTTACTTTCGTGTATCTAAACATGTCTGGCAAAAGGAAATTACAGAAATATTATATGCGTGTTAAAAAATCTTTGCGTTTATCGTACGATACTTTTCATCAGGAAGCTTCTACTTCATCGAATATAAGATCCCTAAGTCATAATCCAATTATTTTCAATGAAAACTATTTAGTTTATTCAGATTCTTCGTCAGACAGTAGTATTGAAAACGAAATTTCTGTAGAAAATCTTCAGATTGAAGAAACTACAGAAAGGCAGAATTCCACACATTCAATTCACGAGTTGTTAGCCAAAAGTAATGATAATGAAAATTTTTATGTTATTTTAGCAGACTGGGCTATAGAGCACGATATTTCACATATTGCTATTAATGGTTTACTTTCTATATTACAAAAGCCCGTACCAAATAATTTGCCAATAGATGCTAGAAGTCTTTTAAAAACATGTAAGAAAGTAGTTACTAAAGAGATCGAAGCAGGGCATTACTACCATTTTGGTTTAAAGAATTCTATTTTAAACCTCGTTCAATTTGTAGACATTTATTCTTTTAATAACAATATAATTCAAATTAACATTAATATTGACGGTCTCCCAGTAACGAAAAGAACTGATAGTCAAGTGTATCCAATTCTTTGTAGTATCGCAGGAAGTACAAATGTTGAGATTGTTGGTATTTATCATGGTTATCAAAAACCAAAAGATATCAATAGTTTTTTATACGATTTTATTGAAGAGGCAACAGACTTATTAATAATGGATTTTTAATTAATGAACATTTGTATCATTTACATGTAAAAGCTTTTATTTGTGATGCTCCTGCGAAGTCTTTAATTAAATGCATAAAAGGTCATACAGGATATCATTCTTTTACGAAATGTGGCATTGAAGGAGATTTTATTGATGGTAGGGTATGTTTTCATGGTCTAAATAATATTTTTTTGAGAACTGATTCTGAGTTTAGATCGCAAGTTGACGATGACCATCATATCGGTAATATGATCGAGTCTTTTCCTTTAGATTATATGCACTTAATTTGTCTGGGTGTCATGAAGAAATTACTTTTGACGTTATGGTGCAACGGCAAACCTACTACAAAAATCTCACACATAAAATGTTCAAATATATCCAATTCCTTAGTTTCTCTAGCAAAGTGCATACCTACTATTAGAATTTAATCGAAAACCGCGAACGTTAATTGAACTTAAACGATGGAAAGCAACAGAATTTAGACAATTTTTATTGTACACTGGCCCAATAGTTTTGTTACGCAATTTAAGTAAATATAGATATTCGAATTTTCTTTCATTGCATGTAGCAGCAACCATTTTATAAAATTCAAAATATTTTGATTTTATTGACTATGCATTTCAATTATTGCAATATTTTGTCAAAACTTTTAAAATATTATATGGGCCTCAGTATACATATATGTATCTCACAATATACACAACCTCATACATATTGAAGAAGATGTTAAGAATCACGGGCCTTTAGATAATTTCAGTGCTTTCCAATTTGAAAACTTCTTACAAACCATTTTAAAATCTATTCGGAAAAACGATAAAGTATTGGAGCAAAGAGTGAAACGATATATGGAAAAACGTAGAGGAAGTGCAGTATATTTGGAATACCAGTATGTTTAAGACGAATAAAAAATTATGGCAGAGAATGGGAACAAATAAAACTGCATAATATCATAGGGAAACTAATAAACTTATATATTTCAAAGTCTCAGTAATAATGAAAAACAAAAAGTAATTGAAACTTTGGCCTAAATGAAAAATGACAGGAATCATCGAAGCTTCAATTTACCTTCACTTTATAAATTTAAAAAAAAACATGTATTTAATAAAAATATTTTCTTTTATGATCTAATCAGGCTGAGAAAGCACAATATAGGAACAATCTTAGGTAAATATAAATGGACAGCGCTGGCCCAAACCGACGCAGCGCGGCGGTAGTCTTTACGCGTGAAACATAAGCATCACCAAGCTTTCGAATATTCCAAATTACCTACACCTTCGGTATTTCGAATTAGCAACATCGCATTGAAACCTAAAATTTGATGTCACACTTTGTATTCTCGAAATTATCGCAAAACTGACACAGAACCATAGAAGTAACATGCAAATGATTAGATTAAGTGTTTAACTCTAAAGTTATGACATATTTTAACCATGATTGAAACGATTGAATTCTTGCTGAAAAAGTTTTGGAGATTGACGTTTTCTTATTCTGCAGATTAAGTCGAAAATGTCAAAATGGCGGTTCATTCACAAATGTCATTAGTTAACAGGTCATTAGCCCCTATTCCCTACGGTGTTACAAATTAAACAGCGTTAGCAGTTTATTAGATACTACGGTATTCAAAATTACCAAATATGCTGCACTTCCTCTAATATTCTTGTGAAGAAAAAGTTGTGTAATGTTGAATTTCTTATTTTTAAAAGTACACATTTTGAGGGGCCATTAACAATTAATATAAAAATTACGAAACAATTCACACGCGTTGATTTCCATTATTTCAGTTTAAAAACTACTGAGCCTAATAATTGCTGTTCTCTTATAAATGGTAATATCATTATTGTGGAAAATATAGTATTATCGGATGAATCGTATAAAATAGTTGGTAGAAATTTTTTATATCTAAAAGATTTTTATAGGAGTCCTTGTAGATCGTCAGATTTTGGATTTCTTTTGATAAAATCTCCTGATTTCGGTCCTTTAAAAATTTTCAATATTACGGATATTTCTAAAAAGTATGTTAAAATACAAATTCAAGGAAAAATTATCGTTTTCCCATTGCTACATTCTGATTGTTCTTCACAAGTCAGTACATTAATAACATCGACCCTAACCAACTGTAACATTGCAGTTGTATTGTATGTAAAGTCAGTAAAATCGTGGGCTACTGTTTTTATCGAACCACAAATGAGTTAAATATTTTTATATCTTCTAATAGGATTCTACGAGGACAGTCAGAAAATAATAGTTTTAACTTTAGGAATTCATGGTATCAAAAGATACGTTTGTAAAAATGCATATTTTGCGGCTATTTCAACGCCATGTTGACTTTGATGACTGTCCTTGGAACTTAGTCTGTGAGTGGTGTTAAAATTGTTATTTTTAGATTCTACTCATCATAGAATACTATCAGAAATAAAAATACCTCACTAATTTGTGATCCGATAAAAACAAGTTTAACCAAATCGTGGGACGATAGGGCTATTGGCGAACTACCCACATTCTAAAAAAAACAGTAACGCACCAGGGTAATATCCCATATGGATGGTGTGGAAATTTACCCATACTGTTTAAATACGACATAGGTAATAAAACATGAAAAGTCGCCAATACTGTCACTGCTGGACACGATACACAGGGCACAGGCATAAAGATTACTCCAAGTAGCATCGAGGCCGATTTCCTCGCATTTATTCTAGAAATATTCTAGAAATATCTTTTGTAGTTTCTCAGATAGCAACGAATGTAGGAAAAGACATTGAGTGAAAAAGAAAAATGGAATAAGAGTGGCGAGATATATTACAAAGTATTAAAGAATCCCAGATAAATGAAATGCCCGGAATGGAAGAATGATACAAAGTACTTATGTATGAAGAGTGATCGTTAAAAGAATGCATGGAAAAGCGAAACGTTGCGAGCACGAGATAGAAATAGAGAGGGAGAGAGAGGGAGAGAATACCATTAATTTTTTATATATTGTTTATATTTAACTGTCTTACTTTACTTACACACGATCCGAGTAGCTATCGATGACCCTCAACCCACCGTCTACCCATGTTTATGGATTCACGATCACATTTGATTAATATTTAAATTTTGCAGAACAAATTGAACAATAGGTATGCATTCGTGGAGCATTGTTCAATTTGTAGAGGATAGCACAGTAGAGGCGGTACCATCAGCGTGGTTGGTAGGTGGTTTTTGCTATTAGCCATCATCGTTATCGCATAACCAAGTTTCAACAGCTATAAAAAAATGGGAAGCCATGAAGAAGACTTGGGTACTGTAATGTACTGACCCTTACTTATCTTTTTCCTCTGACTTTCTCTGTAAACATGATTCACACTTAACTACCAAAATGCTGCGTAAATGTAAATACTGCGTCATCCCTGCTACCTATCGTAATCTTAGCTAATGCGTCACCTATCCAAAACCTTGCAATTCTGCCCTATCCCGTCATCCCCTCTCTTACATTCCTAAACCTTTAAAACCCATCGCATTCCCTTATCCTGTAGCATTACTATTCTAAAAGCCACCAGTCTTACAATTAGTCACGGAGTCCAGTTCAAAACAGTTGAATCTCTAATATTCTTAATTTAGTTGAACAAATATCTATTTAAATATTATTCATAAAAACGGTAGTTCAATTATCCTTGTGTCCATTACAGAAGCACCCGAGATCAAACTTTTTAGTAATGACACTTTTATAAGTAAATTGAAGATTTTACAATACAATGAAATTAAAATAATTACATATTACTTAAAAATGCTTCCAGATAATTATGCGAAAGCCAGAGCAAAAGCGAAAGTAGCGGAAGAAACATCTGATTTGCAGTCAGAAGTTGAACAAACAAGCAGAAGAAAAAGGAAAGAAATGGAACGTCCTTTGACTATAGTGATACCGATGAATCGGACTCGATAATCCCCGCGCCTCCTGTGTTACAAACGAACAAAAAGTTAGGTCTGTAAATGAAAAATTTTATGCTATGGAACATTGTACTAGGGTAGATGTACCGTTTGTGGCCATTGCCCTGTTTTTGGCCATGTGCATAATTATCTTATTTTTAAATTGCTTGCAGATCATTATTATGTGGAGAATCCACATCATCATAAATATTTTGTTTAGTATACCGCCAGGAATATAAAGGTGGAATGTGGTATGTTTTTGGTATTGCTTCTTTATCGTTTAAGTTGTCCTTTAGGGTGGGCCTCAAGTTGTAGTTTTGTCTATAGGGGTGGGTAGTATTTCCTGCAGTGTAGAATAAGGTGTTCCACTGATAGTTGCACTTTGCATAGATCGCAGGACGGGGGTTCCTCTGTGTTGAGCAGGTACCGGTGTGTGAGTTTGGTGTGTCCAATCGTGATTCTTGAAATTACGACCTGATCGTGTCTTGATAGCGAACGTGATAAGCTTTTCTCGAAGAAGTCGTCTTTAATTGTTGTCAGTCGTGGCCTAGTTGTAGAATTCCATTCTTCATTCCATTTGTCTTTTATTTTTTTCTTTATACATGACAGTAAAATTTCGGGTGGGACGTTGGTGCTACGATCGGAGAATGGTGAGTCAGCTACTTCTCTAGCTGCTCTATCTGCTCTTACGTTCCTCTCAATGCCTGTGCGGGCAGGGACCCAGATTACTGTGATCGAGTTGTTCCTATGGGTTGCCTCGGCATAGGCCTTTTGGCATTCTTGGATAGTGGAATCGTTTGTCCAGTGGTTTTGGATTTCTTGAATGGCATTAGCAGAGTCACAGAAAATAGTAAAGGATTTGTTTCGTTTGACAGTTATAGTTTGGATAGCATGTGCTATCGCGCTTAGTTCACAGAAAAGGATAGAAGCCTCTTGATGGAGTTTCACTTTTGTGATTGATTGTATATTGTGGAATCTTGTTAACCTCTTCTACGATGTAACTCCTGCTGGCGTGACGTATTTTTTTAAAGTTACATAGTTTACGCTGGGATTGAAACAAATCTAAAAAGAATTGAAAAATTGAAAAATTTATAACGTTTGAACGGAAAAGCAAATTTTTCCTTACATAAATTTACTTTGCATCGATGAAAAATGTATTATCAACAAAAACTAAAACTAAAATTTTTGGTTCAGTCCCAGCGTAAACTATCTAACGTTAAGAAAGTTTAATAAAATGAAACAATATATTTTTATTGATTTGTAAATATAATAAATATCGGTTTAAAAAAAATTTGAAGTAACAGCGGTTTGATCTGAGCCGTACATTTAGTGACGGTGAGCACGATTTCGTCTTTCGTGCGCATCTGAAATGAAAACCAAAGTTATTTTCATATTCAAAATGGTTTTTATTTTCGCTCCTACTAGAACTGTAAAAATTAATGTATAACTTCCAATTTTTTGCTTTGATTCAATTCTAAGGTCGGGACCATATATATTGGCCGGTGAGTTTCGTGAGGGGTATTCTCCCACCACACATTTTGCTTGCCTCGGTGCTCCTTTTCTCAACGTTTTCTGATTCGCTCTCGTTCCATCTCGCTCTCGCCTTCGCAGAACAAGAGTGAGCCAGAAATGGTGGGGATAGTGCCAAGCTTCTGGGGTGTAGACCAAACCGAGCTGTCAGCGTAGAAATACACACATCAGAATAGGTGTGCGTTAGCTACGAAAAAATTCAGGAGCTTTATTGGTTAGAACATTGATACTTTCTCGATAGCTTCATCTAGGTCTACGCATAGCTTCGTAACGCACACAACTATTACGCTAAGAATAAATAACAGCCAAACGGCTAGGTTCAGGCTGAGCCGAGCAGCGTTCCCGTTACCCCACCATACCCTGCGAGGGCCACGCAACTCCAACTGACAAATCCACGATCGTCAGATGGTGGTGGCTGATTTCTCCTCGATCGCTGTTCGCGAAAACGAATTCACCGGCCAATATATCTGGCCCCGACCTTAGTAGGGGCGTAAATAGAAGCCATTTTGAATATGAAAATAACTTTGTTTTTCACATCAGATGGACACAAAAGACGAAATCATGCTCACCGTCACTAAATGTACGGCCTAGATCAAACCGCTGTTATTTCAAACGTATTGATTTCTTTCTAACCGTTACATATTGTATTTAAAAACTAATACAAACGTTGTACAAAGATTCGAGTTATAGTGTTTCATTCTATTAAAAAATAAATCACGAATATCACCTATTTTTAGGATCTTGAAATGCGAATACCCCCTTAAGTCATTTGCCACATCATAGGGGGGATTGCAACGCTCGTGTGCATTCCATCATATATAAACATAGTGAACCTGCTGAATCGCACAGCGTCACCGGGGTGAAATTGCAACTAAAAGTAGAGTTCTCACTTGATTTAAAAAAATGACTAATTTGTAGGTCCATGAATTAGCAACAATAGGAGGAGCGAACAATTTGAATTTTGTCAAACGTGTGATGGGAAGTTTAATCACTAATGAATTGGCTATGCAGTACAGTTGGATGGGAAAAAAAAGGAAAGAAAAAATTTATTAAATTGAAAGTAGCCAAAGTGATAATTGGTAAATATCTTGTTTATTTTATTATTTTTTAAATTTTATTCGTATACAATTGAATATATTATTCAACTGAAATTCTAATCTTCAGATGCAGCAGAAAAATCAAACTTAGCCAAAGATAGAAAAGAAACCGAGGTTTCTATTCAATCATGGCTTAGGAGGGCCGCAGAGCGCAATAAAGTTATTGTGAACGATTTATAATTATATGTACTCTACGTGTTTCCATAAAAAAATCAAATATAATAATAAATAATATAATTGTATTTTTGCTGAATATTTTCTAATTTTACAAATAAAGTGTAAATATTGTATATGTGGACTTCCCACATGTGTATAATTTATTGTAAAGATAAAATCTTCTACACTTTATTTCATAATGTCCAAGTATGTGAATTTACCATGTGTCAAAAATAATCACGGTCGCCGTCAGACTGTTAACAAAAATGCACAAAAAGTATAGAAGCTATTTTGTTTAGTAATTTTAAACATTATTATCCCCCTTTTAACACAACACCACAGTGATTTTAAAAATTCCTTAAACGTTCACAAAACGTACAGAGAACGTTACTTTCGGACATTCGGAAAAAGTTTCTTATACGCCTTTTAAGACATTACCACAGTGTTTTTAAAAACTCTTTAAACGTTCCCAATACCTACGTACAGAGAATGATACTTTTGGACATTTGGAAAACGTTCTGAGATTGTTTACATAGCACGTCCTACTTTGTAAATCGGACCTTCTTACGACATTTAAAGAACTTTACGGAGCCGTACAAGGGACATATGGACATTCTCGGGACATCCTCCGAACGTACAGTACATCCGCAACGGACGTTCTTCGGACGTACATAAGACGTCTTTGTGCTAATTGGGGTAGGCTGGTTGTAGAATTGTTGTATTATTTAGTGATATTGGTTATGATAGTATTAATTGTAGAAGATTCGTGAGAGATTGAATGTTTGTTAGACTTAAAAGAATACTGAAAAGAAGTTTCATTGTAACCGCAAGCAAACAACATAATTTTTAAGTAACATTACTTGTCAAGTTTTTGAGATCAACATTCATATTTTAGAATTGTCATGTGCCCAAGAGAAAATTTATTATATTTTTTAATTTGTATTAATTACCATTTCCGTAAATAATTTGTACCATTCTTGGTTTGGTGTTGTAAGATACTTCTAAAAAACGTGAAGTAGGGGACAGTAGGGTAAACGGGACCCTTAATGCACGTATCACACTAGCTGCTGCGTCCGTCGCTCGCGGCTGCCGCTCCGGCCGGCGTCCGACCAATCAATGTGAAGCAGTCGACACTGCGGCCAGGATAGCCGACGTTCTATTTTTCCGGCTGCAGCGGCAGCCGCGAGCGACGGACGCAGCAGCTAGTGTGATACGCGCATTACTTTGGAGGGAGGGTGATAACATAAAAACGGAAGGAGAAAAAGACACGGGCCCTCAACAGGAGTTTTCAGTGGACCTTAGACTATAAGAAAATCAAAGCCATTGTTAAGAAAAATCTTTGGGAACGAAGGGAAATGATATTTGCCAGAGCTATTGAAATCTTCGCCTCGCTCAAGTGGTAGGGTAAAACGGAACATCCACTTGAAGACCGTGGAAACGTACAAAATCTTTATTTTTATGATTTAAAAAGTATTCATTTATGTAAAAGACTATACCTAAATATATGTTTTAGGTATAACTATTACATATAAAATATAACAAAAATATATATTATAGGTATGCTTATTGCATATCGATTGAATTGATTTGATTTGTGGTTACAGGTTGATTTCAAGTCGTTTCGATTTGTGGTTATGAGTTATATTTATTGATAACGGGGTAATTTTTTCACCCCACCCGTTTTTTTTGCATAATTTTGTGTTGTCATCATAACTACGCAAGCTTGCAAAGTTTCACAACAATTGGATTGGTGGAAGTGGGTTAAATAGGCGTTCCGTTTTACCCCACGCAAAATGTTCCGCTTTGCCCCACATGCAGTCATTTAGTAAACACTTAATATTTCAACTTCAGCGTGAGCTAAAACACTTTTTAATACGTCAAAATGTGGCGTAAGTACTATAGAATCCAACGATGTACTTACCGTTATTACTTTTCGAAATCCAAGTGCCGAAAAGTGGTCGAAAGTACAACACAGTATTGAAACGTCGATACCGGAAATTTATCCAACTCTCTTACCGGAAAAGTAACGTGTCCACGGGTCTATGGTCTGTCACGAAATACTGTGAGGACCCTTTGGTCCCACGTCACGCGATACCAACTCATTCGCAGCTCTTATCTAAGAGAAACATTGATGTTCCGTTTTACCCACCCGTTCCGTTTTACCCTACTCTCCCCTACAATTTTCATTTTGTATCTTGTATGCAAAAGGTTGGAGCACCCAACTTCCACTGATGTATATAGATATAGTTAAAAAATTGACCCAGTTTTTGCCGTTAAAAATTCGTCACTTTCGACGAATTCTGTGTTATATACGTGTCGGCGTACGCTTTTTCTTCAACAAGACACACCTACGCATTTTGAACAGGATCTCATCACGTGTTACAGGCTGAATATAAGATTCCTGAATCATATATCAATATACCGTTTGAAAGTTTATTGTCTGTCACATGACCAAAATTTCTTTTTACATATAACATCCTGAAATAACAATCATTTATTTTATTAATTTTGTAAACATACAAACGACGTACACATGAGTTATATAGCTTCCATTTGCAAAGTTTACTATATGTATTTATCATTTTCATGACACAAAATATGATGAAGAGGAAGAAGATTATTATTATACATCAGATTATTAGTAGAAAATATAACAGCAACGCCGTATTCAATTTCAAATGAGAAAACACTTGCTTTTTATTCGTTACTTATTTTAATACTGTGAGAAGGTAGTATATGTATAGAGGTACAACTCGATTTAGTGTTAAAAATTTATGTTGTTATTATTATATAATTCAGTCACCTACGATTTTACGTAAAATTAAATTTTGCTTTCAAATATAATACTAAGAAAAGAGTAAACTTGCAATCAATTTTTGTTGAGACGCATTATTAAAGTATAATAACATATGTTGCACATCATAAAAATTGTCTTCCCAAATAATATTTGTACTATGTCAACAAAACATATATCTACTTGAAGCATATTATGCAATATTGCTAAAGAATAGAAAGTTTAACTTACAAGTCGTTTCGATGTTGTTAATGCATACTGTAAACATTATAATTTGTCATGTTACGATTTTACTTATTATGATTTTACAAAACAAAAATCAGTTCATGTATAATTAATATACTTCATCAATTGGTGCTTGCAGCACACTTTTTCCTTTCCACTGTGACCAATAATGTCTATTGCAGGGCAGCATTCTGAAGCTTTACCCATAAATTGGAGTTCATAATAACCATAATGGCTGCTAGGGTGTTGCCATGGCAAGATGCTGCACTTCATGAAAATATGTCGACCACGCCATAACCCTAAGCTCCTGACCATCCTGCTTCCCTATCTTACGACATATGAAAGATATGAATCTGTCTACGACGAACCTGAAATATGTATTATGTTCCACGCAACGCCTGCTATACATGCATATAAGCAGAGCTCACTGCCTCCAACCCAAAATTCATCCGATTTCAAACCCTAACACTCGCACAAACATCAGATATGTAAACAACTTTTCACCAATATTTACCTCCAAATTACTCGCTCCGATTACAATGGATAAACAAATGGGGGTAGTGTTTAGCAGTGTAGTAAAAAGTTAGTGCAAGTAAGTTAACAATTTGTTACTCCTTTTGGTAGCTACTCGAAATGGTTACTTTACTTACAACATCTAGATTATTCTATCTAAATGATGCCCACACCAAGTAAGTAAATAATTATAATGATCGTACGAAATTATTTATTGTTTTTAATTTTAAAACATGAGTACAAAAATCTTAATACGCAGTGGATGGATTAAGTATTTTGCACCTGAGGGGACTGTATTAATAAAAATATTGTTTCTCTCCGTTTAGTAAATGTGATGTGTGCTATGTAGTAGTTCACTGGAAATGTTAAGTGACGACAGGAGTTTTGTTTCGCAGTAATATGCGCCTCTGGTTCACGCGTTTCCCGCCCTGGCACCTCCTCGCCTGGCTGCTCTCCTGCCACACTGATGTAACGGAGTTGTTTACACTGCGCATGTAATATGGCACCAAATGCGCTTCCGTTCACGCCATGTCACTTGTGGCATTCCGCCTCCCTCATGCTCCTCCACGTATCAATGTTCCCTTCGTCAGTGAGAACAGTTAAGAGGTTTGGTTTGTTGTAATAGTTACAGGCAGTCACAAAAGTCTACATACATTATGTGGATTCATGTTTCAGAAAATACCGAAATGTCCTTTGTGATATGTAATATATAAATTTTATCTCATATAAGTGAGCTTAATAAATAACGCAATTTTCTCAAAATATGCCTAACTTTAACTATATAATAAATAGTTTATATAATACATATACTATTATCTACAATTTCTTGAAATGTCATGATTTGTAGAGTGTATGTCGCATGTGGACTTTTGTAACTGATTGCATGTAATTACATAACGCTTGACCACGTCATCTGTATATCCTACAAATTTGTACCCACACCAGTGAAATTCTGTATAATAACATAACTCGCTGATGTATCATTTCTGGGAGTAGAACTGGTGGGTTATATAGTATCTTCATGTTGATATTGTCAACGCGTTTACTATAAAAGAAACGTAAAGATAAATATATCTCAAGAATATCGACTGTCAGTCCGGGGGCCTTAGAGGTAGGTTAGTAGGTATCAGAATCGAGAAAGTCGAATCGTTCTCGATACATCTGCAATCAGGAGCTCATATTGTCTGTGTATATACAGATGGTACCACAGTCACCGTTCAACCGACTCGCACGTCGCTCGTTTCTAGCAAACGTGATAATTGTATAAAAGCATACGCAGTATTCTTCCTTATCTAACTTTCCTTGAAAATGGTCACAACACAACCATTGACCGAAACGTTGGAATTTGATAATTCTCAAAATTGCACAATAGCTTTTATTTAATTACTTAATAGACAGTGCGCCGAAATAATTTCTTCTAATTGGAACAATTTTTACGGGCGAAATTCAAATTATATTATTTCAGATGATACTTCGTATTGGGGTGTCACGGGCGAGCAAAAGAAAGGGGTGAAAGGCAGCATCAAGAGCAAATCACGATACGCCATGTATCAGGATCGCAGAAAAGCGTGTAGCAACTAACCCAGTCAGCCACGTCCGTTTTGCAGATTTTGCTCAATGCCTGACAATGAGTACAAATGTTTGTGACAGAAAGACTTATTACAGATTTGATACAGAATTTGTTATATTCGATGATGAAAGCAGACTGACAGAAGAAAGCCAACAGATTGTACTGCCTTAACCTGTGAGCAGATTGGCGGCAGGGTCTGTTGATACAATTTAATAGCAGGAATCGAGCAGATCTTGCGCAGCGCGATCTGACGGCAGATAGGCAGCAAGATCTGATCGAAATCTGATATCAATCTGCTGTCAGATCCTGATGTCAGGCTCTGACCGCAGAACCATGGTTTAATGCGGACATAGCAGGCCCCGAATCTGACGTCGGGATCTGCTCGAATCTGCTGACATACTGCGGTCAGTTTGTTTACTGGGTAACCTCCGGCATTTAAACTTAAAATTTTAAATGAATGCATGAATTGAATACAGCAGGACGTAAATAAATGCGTCAATAACACAATCCCAACTTCTCTTTTCCGCATTCCTTTTGGACCCTCTTCCAGCACACAGGATGAGAAAGCTGTGTTCTCATGAGCATCACTTTCTTCTTCTCTTCAGTTTAATACAATCTTGTATCTAATTATGTAAATCATTTACGAAAGGGGAGGATAGAGGCCGTAATTGCAGGATTTAGTTTTTAAAGTTCGTCTTTACATGGTAAACTGAGTAGGTAGTGTGTACTTAATTTTGATGTATCTGGAGATGTGTTTATTCTAGTAAGGCTAACGTTCAGCAGAACGAAAAGACCGAGGAACTTGGGTCGGTTCCTTGACCCCAAACCACCGAAAGTCGACGACGAGATATGAAAAAAATGAAAAGTGATATCCCTGTTAACAGGGGACCATGATTCCCTTAGAGTAGAGCTCTGCGCCCAAAACGGGTTGGCGTCTGCCTTTCTCTGAAATGAAAAGAACCACTTACTATAAGTGTTTACTTATAACTGTAGCGACAAATTCTTTTCCTGTTCTATAAAACATTAATGACTGTGCAGTCTTCTAGATATTTTACACTTCAATAGTAAAAATACTAAATTCACACGAAAGATACGTACTATATGTATAATAATAGTAATAATAATTTTCAATAAACCACATGTGTATCTTCCTATAAAACGTTACACCTATTGTTATAGCAAAAACTGACAAGATAATATTATGTATGTATATGTACATAAGTACTTTATATTATGTATTTTTTTCTTCAAGTTCAAATTGCGATATCACCATATTACAATCAAGGTACTCGGTGTGTTTGAGAACCCCGAGGATAAGGTGCATTCCTTCCAAGCGTGCAGGAACAACGCGTCCCCCATCATCGTAATAACTGCAATTAGATCCGCTCCATTGAGTTCTAAATGCGGAGACTCGATGAGTAGGAACGCAGAGAAACCAAGGAGCCACGAAGGATCCTTGGGAGTGGAAGGAGGAGCGATGGTGGTGATGCTCCTGCCATTCTATCCTGCTATCCTGGCCGCTGTCGCCGTCTTTCTTATTAATATGCTAATTTTACATGGGCACAACATGAAATTATGAAACGGTTATTCCATTCACGTGCATTTCCCCGAAACTGTTTACGTCCGAGCGCTTCTCTGTTATCCAGGGTGTTCGAGGCTTACAGCCACGTGTAATACGAAACATCTTTGACCAGGGTAGTATGAAAGTATGCAAAGCAGGCACGTCCCTTCGACGTCTTATTTTCTCAAAGTACATATGCGTATCTGTAACGTAAATGTCCCAATACCTGGACATTTAACGTACGTTTGAGAATTTTTCAGTTATATAAATCGATTTATATAAAAACGAGTTTGCAATTACATAGGGCATCGTGTGTACTTTATCATTAAAAAAAACAACATATTGTAGGATTGAATAATTTTGTAAAATAATGAAAATTCTTGGTCCTTATGGCCCAATACCTGGACAGCTTAACTAGTATGAGCCGGTGTCCCGATTTTACTGACCCATTACCTGGACACATGATGAAATTTTGATGTTTTCTAGGGAAATTAAGTAAAACAGAAACAACACAATAGTTTTTCTTTTGGCATATTTCTTCTGTATAAGTAATTTATTTAAACCAGTAAACAAACTTGAGTAAAAAGAATCTATTATTGAATGACTCATTTTAAGGTTATGTGTATTCGTGTGGAACACGAATTTTACACATGAATTAAATATTACCATTAAAACAAGATAACAAGAATACATAGTAATAATTATTAAAGTGTTAAGTCATTATTTTATTATTGTGTTAACAATAACGCACACTTATTTCACAGTTTGCACACATGGTCAGGTTTAGGGTTGTTCCGGGATTTCACTGTAGGGTAAAGAGTACAGTGGTTGGCCATCTGACAGTGATTGGCCCTATTTTTGAGAAATAAAAGAATATAACGAAATACCAATATTATGCTTATTTTAATGAACATATTCATATTCCTTGTACTTTTTTGCTTCGGATGTAATCAATATTTCTCCACTCATTATATACTGTGATTATATTTAAAAGCAAATAGGATGACTCGGCTTTGCAGCTTAAAAATTACAGCGATTCAATCAAAAAATCATAAGAGTACAGTTGAAAGTTTTCGAATATTTTAATGTATTTGTGATATCTATATCTCTCATATTCTGTATATATTGATAAATAAAGGTTAAAACTTTATAAAAAAATTATTTATTTGTTAAAATTATACCCTATATTATGAAAATTACGGGAGGCCAACAACTGTCATATGAATAATGTTGAATGGCAATAATTGGCCGGGTGGCCGGCGACTGTTTTATAACCATGATAACGGTAAAACAGTTATTGGGCCCCTATTCATTCGCGGTATTGAAACGGTTATTTTTAAAAAAGATTCAACATCGACATAATTATAGTACAATTAAATAGAAAGAAGAAGTACTAGGGTGACTGTACCTAATATCGCCAGGCAAAAGTTAAATCGCTGTCAATTGAATAATAATTGATATTTTTGCATGCAGCTCGTATCAAAGTAAAGAGAAATTATTCATCTTTCATGTAGCATAAGTTAGAATCGTTGAAATCTACAAATTTTTAATTAGGACTCAACAAACGTAAGACATGCAAAAATCGGGTTCTGAAAAAAGTGTACCTAATATCGCCAACTTAAGAAATATTGATTAATTCATATATATATATGTTTTTAAAGTCATTTTCACATGTGCTTTTATTATTTCTTGCTCTATAAATGTATTTTTATGCATCTTTGATTTCATTTTTATTAGAAAAATATAGAAATTTAAAAATATAGATTTTCAAAATATTTTATTTTTTACGTTCCGATGTACATATTGGGCAAATAAAGTTTATTACGGTTGTTTGGCACATTTCGTAACCCCACCTATAACAAACATTACATCGAAACCATTGTTCTGCGGTAGGCGGTATTGAGAACACCCATACTGCTAAAAGAAAAACATTATTTTCACTACGGAAAATATTTGAATCGATTTAATTCCTGAAGTACATCATTAATTAGGTATTTTTAGTAGATATCCTTGCATTCACGAAATTATTAGACTTACCTTCTCCGAATGTGATGTAAAATTGTGGCAGTTCAATAAATTTTTACACTATTAAGATTCACTAAAATACTTCTCTTTCTGTAATTGCTGACCACATGATGGTGCAATTACAGTATGTCTTCCTACATATGTTTAGGTACTAATTCAGTGCATAACCGATAAATTTTAGAGCTTACTTTGCAAGATATAGCGGGTGGCGATATTAGGAACAGTGGCGATATTAGGTACAGTTACCCTATTAGGTATGCTACACTGTATAGTTATATTTTAAGTTTCTTGTGATTTGAATTTTAATTGGTGTATTCAAATTCAATTTGGTTATTACATTTATTGAATTAAATTGGAACTAAAAATGAAATTTGATTGAATTAATTGGATTATTCAAATTTAATTTGATTACTGAATTTATTAATTAAATTGAAGTTAAAAATTAAATTGTGTTTACTTAGTAGATAAATTGTAGAAATTTTAAATTTTTTAGTAGAACTGAATTACCCTACAGTAAAAAAATGCCAAAAGTAAAAAAAGGTGATAAATATGGGAAAAAATATACAGATGAACAAATCATACAAGCATACATAAGGTATATCCATTTTTATTGAATAATTTTAATCCCATTTCTATCATCAAATCATATAACATTTTCTTTCAGGTTATATTATGTGTCAAATAGCGGCCAATCACTGTCGAACCGATCGGACAGCTACTGTCACGACCATGCCAATAACTATATTTCTTCGTAGTCAACACATTTTTTTGTATATTTCTATAAATTCTTGCTTTTTTTTTATAAAATCTATTTATTTTTAGATTATTAGGGCTTTTTCGCACTTATTTATATTGATTTTCATTTCAAATTTACTAAATTCACATTTATAATTCACTATTTATGTGACACTCTTACATAAGTGGCCAACCATTGTACTCTTTACCCTACCAGTAGATAGACACGCGAATAAAAAACTAATACGATCTTTAATTTTAATCTTCCAATCAAAAAATAATGCTACAAGGTACCATTTTTCTAAAACTGTGTTGGTTGTACCAATATACATTATTAATAATATTGGCTTAAGAAAAAGTAGAGAGTGTTTAGCAAATCAGATAAGGGCAATACTAAAATTGTGTAAACTGGAGAGTTCAAGAAATTTTTTTTTTATTACGAGTGTTACAACTTTACTAAGAAAAATATGTATATGAATATATTTTATTAAATATTTGAGTAATTGAATAAAATAGTTCTTTTATGAATAAAGTGAATATTAAATGTAATAATCAGTATTATTTGCACTAGTGTCCAAGTACTGAGACGTGTCCAGGTATTGGGACATTTACCTTAGTTTGCCCAAGCGGAAAGTGTATAAGGAGCACTGAATAACACTATCCAACACGATTTTTGGTCCGCAATATCCGCTAGGTGATTCTTGTATAGTTTTTCGCCCTAAACACGAATCCGCAAGCAGAATTGCTCTATCAAAAACTGATTTTCGAGAAAATCGATTTTGAAAAAAAATGCAAATTTTTAACTATGAACATCTTTTGTGTCGAAACGGTAATAGTTATTCGGTTGCTCGTTGTGTCAAATTATTCTATGAACCCTCCCGAATACAACGATATAAGTTATTATTACATTATAATCATTTGAATATGTTTAAACAACGATCAAATGGAAAATGACACCCGAAATGCATCAATATTTGAAGATATCTTTCAATTTATTTCCAAAACTAAGGGTCTAGGAGAGAATCTGACCATTCCACGCGATGCAGACATTTTTCCCTCAGAAATCATCAACAAAAGTGGTAAGTCACGTTTTGTTTTCAATACAGAAGCGAAATAGTTTGGCAAAACACGCGGTATCGACAGTGGTAGTCAACGGCGACGCGCGATCCACTGCCGCTCAGCGTAACACAATCGCTTAACGCGCCTGACTACCACTGTTGGCACCGCGCGCTTTGCCAAACTATTTCGCTTCTGTATTGAAAAGAAAACGTGACTTATGACTTTTGTTGATGCTTTCCGAAGGAAAAACGTCAGCTGCATCGCGTGGAATGGTCAGATTTTATCCTAGATCCTTAGTTTTGGAAATAAATTAAAAGATATCTTCAAAAATGGGTGCATTTTGGGTATCCTTTTCCCTTTGAACGTTGTTTAAACATATTCAAATCTTCATAATGCAATAATAACTTATATCGTTGTATTCAGGAGGGTTCATAGAATAATTTCACGCAACGAGCAACCAAATAACTATTATCGTTTCGACACAAAAGATGTTCAAAGTTGAAAATTTGCATTTTTTTTAAAAATCAAGTTTCTCAAAAACCGAAGGTGATGGCGAAAAACGGTTTGCGGATTCGTGTTCAGGGCAATATACTCTACAAGGATCACCCAGTGGATATTGCGGAACAGAAAAAAAGTTTCATTTTGTTGGACTGTGCAATCGAGTGATCGTACGTTTCACACCTGCTATGAAACGTTCATTTTCCTTAGCAAGGCTTCGACCATTAATCTGGTTTCTGCTGAAATATTAGCTTATAAAAGAAATTTGACGCAAAGAGGGGCATGAATAATTATATATGTCATGAATAAATCTTTGAACTGATTTATATTCATATTGCAAGCACGGTACATATATGTACTTTTTTGATTGAAGTGCCAAGGCATTTAAAAATAACGAAATAATACAAAAATTTATGTTGCGGGTATATGTAAAATATATTTTATAGACAAAACTTTTAATTTATGCTTAAGATACATTTGGGAAATGTGTAATAAATATCCTGCTTTCCTCTATCTTTATTTGGGGAATGACACTCAGCTCCATTTAACATTGGGGGACAGACTGTCACTTTTATCCAGCAAAACTCGACTTTGTCGCTGAGGACTATTCCAGGAGGATCAGGATTGCATCAGTGCGTGAAACTATCGGGTCTACTTAAGGGCCCGCCCTTCGTGGATTATAAGGTTGGGGGATTTGCCGCTTCAGTGGCTTTGAAAGAAACAGGAACGTCTGGCCGATCAGGGGAGCACGAGAAAATGGAAGACGCGTGACGGATGTTTAGCAAGATGTGTCTGTCTTCCGTTAACTCTGGAGGTCTGAAGGCTACAAGCTAGCCAACCCGTTATACAGTATACATACTCGTTGTAGGTTCGTGACTGGCCCTGTCATTGACAGCCATTTGATACCAAACTCAGACTGTAAGATACCAGGAGACTATGTGCAACACCTGTTCGCGATGATTCCCCTCTATCAGTCTCAAGGTGTGCAAAATCAATACATGGTTTACTATATGTATAAACGAGGACAGTGCAGGAGATTCAGATTACCGATTATATTTAAATTCTGCACATGGTTAGTACACACTGCGTGTAACAATATATGTCTAACACAATACCTGTTCAAAGATATTTATACAAACTATGTATCAACTAGTTTTTTAATCTGCCTTCGCCAGGCATTACTATCTGATATGTATAATAAGACGCTTAAGGTAATCATAATTTTTTATGGAAACCCTCCTGGAAATACGAAATTTTACAACTTTGGGGTAATTGGTCACCTGAATGGCATTTCGAAGGGCCTAAGTCACATACGTGCCCAGACTCACTGCTCGGCGACACTTGAGATCCCCCTCCCTCAAAACGAAATAATTCCCGATATTATTACAATATATCTAATGTGTAACAAAGACCCTGAAACAAAGAAATTTGTGGAGCATATTCACTCTTACAACAGCGCTTTTTCGTTTGCCTCCATAAGAGCCCAAATAAAGGGTTAATTGCGACTTCTTGGAATCCTTCAGTCGAGAATGAGAGAACTCGTGAGCGAGCGAGAGAGCACGAAAGAGTCGACATGACGTTACCCTCGGCTACGAAAGAGAGAAAGCATGATAGGTACTTTTTCTCGCTTTGTCTTTCAACTCGAGCTCGAACTCGGCCTACATGTACAATGCGGTAGCGGCTTCTACATTGTACATAATACCTGTTTTAGGCCACAGGTACTACCCATTATCGAATTTTCCAGGTTTCGGATTTTTTACGGCATTTTTGGGCGCCGTGGAAACTTCACACTGAATCTGAACCTTGTAGGTCATTTGGAAGTAGGAAAAAAGCCTCTGGACAGATTTTGCTAACAAACGAACTCCTCCTTAAGCGTCTTATTATATACAATTCTCACAAGATTAAATACATTTAATAAACTCGATATTCAGGAGCTAAAATATTCTACTACAAGGAGCAAGATCTATACATATACATATGTATAAACAATCTGTATATGCATATCTATGTGCTTCTTGAATCCCGAGCTGCTGGTACAGCCAAAGGCACGTAAACGCCAGAAAATGGTCTGACACGAGCCCAATGTTTTCTAAACGGTGTCTCAACGGCTGACAAACTTCGAAACATTCGGCCTCACATGATCAGGGGAGCATCTAGTTGGGAGTTCGTGTGGCAGTTTACAATACCGCGATGCGAGGAACAGGAAGTAAGTATGCATTAGCTTCGTTAAATAACGGTCGTTGGTCTCCATCGTTGCTCCGAATAATTGAGAAACGAGGCAGAAGAAGTCTTTTCGAAGGCAAATTCGAGAATCGAAAACTGAGGACAGAGAACGGATAAACAACCTTACGGGGATTTTAGGAGGCAGCAGAAGGTCGAGCATAGGTGCTCGGACCTGGGTAGGTGTATTCATTGCGAGGCATATTGATCGCGAGCATTGTAGTTGAGACATTGCTACAAATTTGTAATTTTAGAGAATAAAATAAAAATCCTTGTTAACAATTAGTTGTTTATCCTATTGTATGCTATTTAGGTTAATGCAGAGTTGGACGAATAAAAATATTTTTAATGCAAATTCAATAAATTCATGAGATGATTATAACAAATTATTTAAAGAATAAAATCCAGTTTTCTTTTCTTTTTACAAAGTTCTTGAAGTACTTCAGTCGTGGTTACATTATTCTTCTTTTCCGTTTTCTTTGGGGGTTGCCAGTGCCCCCCCCCCCCTTCGGTGCACTGGTGCAAATATCTTTATGTTTTTTTATGATTCGTTACTACTCAATGTGTATAGAACACTAATATAATAAACTTTTTTTTTCAAATTAATTGACGGCTGAAATGAAATATAATTTGTTTAGTAATTTCTTTCTTGGTTGTCAAACATAACATAATTGCACATTAAATAGCAAATTCAGTACATTGTTGGATTCAAAGTTTAATTTTGACACGTAAAGTACTTGAACAGTGATACCATCGTTTTAAAAGTTATGGTAAGCAAATGTCGACGAAATGTTCAGAAATCCAGAGAAGTATTTCCAGCCTGTGAAAAAAGCCTCTCGCTGCATATAATGTCCCTATATACATAGAATAAAAATAGTGCGAAGCTTTAGGAAGTGCAGCAGTATTTAGTTTTCCTGATATGACTTTTCCTGGTTTTTGCAGGTTATTGAGAAATTAATTTTTTTTCTAGGGAAATATCCGAATTTCAATAACCTGCAAAAACCAACAAAAGGTGGTGGAAAATGTTCCACACTTTTTTAAAAGTGCGATAAATTCTGCGGAATTTTTTATTCCATCTATTATGACCAACTGAAAAGAACTCGCATTAAATATGAAATGTTCACGATGTATTACTTATTGTATCATATAATTATTTCTTATTGCTTATCTACTTACAATGTGTGAGCGAAACATGGGATACGTTCTCACGTATCTCCCAATCGTATGGCCTTTACGATATTGGCCACATTGTTAGTCACAAAAAATTTTAATATGACTTTTATTGAGGTTCCACTCACTTAGGGCATTTTGGAGTAGTTCGTATAAATCTGTAGTGTGTAATTTGTAATGTGTCGTCTCATTTTCGTTACGGTCCGAATTGATCTAACAAGCGTCCCTAGTAAACAGACGGACGTTAACTGAACTACAGACCAGGTATAGAATAGACACACAGACGAGGTATAGGACAGACCTGTCAACCAATGTATTTTTCTGTCACCGGTTTGGGGGGTCCTAGGACCCCCTTACCATTTTAATGTCGCATGCAACGTTACCAGTGAAGTCTCGAAACAGATTGTAACGCTACGCGTGGTAGGAATTAGAATTCAGCACGGGTAAAACTGGGTTATTTTTTGAGAGTCGAAGCCCGCGATTTACAAACGTTTCTGTTAGAGTAACAATTTAAAAATCGTCTTATGAACATATTTCGTTCAACGGAAGAGAAAGGAATAATTATTTTGTGTTAAGTAAGTTATTCGTGAAATTTAGTGCGGAATATGACGAAGGGGCTGTGTTTGTTTAACAAATACTGTGTAAATGCGTAAATTATGTACAGGTAATGTGTAATTGATACATTTTTAATATGCCTACAGGGATGATTTAATAAATAAAACCGATTGTTTACATATTTAAAATTGTATGAAAATTATTACACCAGGTAACAACCAAACCAATTACACATTACCTGTACATAATTTACGCATTTACACAGTATTTGTTAAACAAACACAGATCCTTCGTCATATTCCGCACTAAATTTCACGAATAACTTACTTAACACAAAATAATTATTAATCAAAAAATCACTCTAACAACTACCTCCTCGCATTATGCTCTCCTGCATACCACTACAGAGAGCGAAAAAGTATCATCTATCTCTATCCTTCTCGCACACGCTCCCCCTCTCTCTCGCTCTCTACTCCCAGAACTATTTGAGCTTCAAATAATTTTTTTCAAATACAAATGAATGGAAAGACGACAAAATTATTTGAAGGTTAAAATGCATTCCGTCAAACGAGAAAAATATTTGTGGCCGTCGGATAATTTTGCGTCAAACGAGAAAATTATTTGTGGCCATCGGATATATTCAGGTCGAACAAAAGAAATTATTTGTGACGTTTCAAATGAAAGTAACTCTCACTTATTTTTATTTGAAATAAAAATAACTCTGGGTTATTTTTATTTGATGACAAACAAAGATAAAGCCTCTTTTGTTTGATACGTTATTAAAATAATTTTTTATAGAAACAATGCCCATCTCTGAGTACATATTATATCGAACTTGATGCAACTTTGTTTTTCAGCTACCTGTCTTGCCTAAGACGCCTTTTGGACGTCTTTAAGACTTTATCAGACGTTGTGCTATCTGGGTTAAAGAGCAAGCGAAAGGGGTACTGTTCATGTGTCATTTATTCATACTATAAAAGAACAATTGGAATGAAATATCGGCAGCAAATAAGATTCATTACACGTATAAGAACGAAATATTTGGTACTGGCTCGCACTCATCTTTCCTTGTATTTAAAGCGAGGGTGGAACCAATTATTTTCGTAATCCACGTTAGAAAACAAGCAACTTTTGTTGGAAACATTTTTTCTTAAAACCATTCCAAACTATTTCTCGATGTCTAGATGCTAGAAGACAGGCAAAAGGTCGGAAGCTAAAATGGTTCCAAAATGAGAAGCGAAAAGCACAATTAGTATCTTGACCTGCAGGAGTAGGTACCGTTTACACCACTTGGGTTTTCCCCAACTACTTACTCGATGACCGCCTACCCAGATTATTGTTGCCGCGACGCGACATCCTCAACCATTCTTTGCGCGCTGCCCGACAACTGACTCCTGCCACAATCACATACCCCAAAAATCAGTCAGACGTCACTCTTTCAAACAGTACTCGCTCCTACAGAACACACCTATCTGCTCATTCTCTACATTCATTGTATAGTGTGTAGAAAAATTATTGGTCGTTGCTCTTAGGGGGGCAAACTACACTTCTTGCAGAAATTGTTTATAACATTGAAAATTAATGTTAAATTTTTGGTAATCCTGTTGAAAAGCTACCTCCTCACTGATTTCAATGGCCTTCACATATGTTGTCGAAGTCATCATTCTGAACAACATTTTCCTTTAAACTTTTTGACGGTCGGCTTTGGTTTACGAAATATTCGCAAAAAACTTTACTTAACACTAGAATTGCCGAGTTTAACACATACCTACATCGGTTCGCTACCATGCTTTACGCGCCCCCCCCCCCCCCCCCCGCCCTAATCTAGCCACAACCAATACTAATTCCGTCGGCTATGAAACAGATTTCAATATATTATGCCGAAAGTTTTTTATTAATATCTCCGAAACTGATGCCGACCGTCAAAATGTTTAAAGGAAAATGCTGTTCAGAATGACGACACTGACAACATACAATAGAGCGTCAATTATTCGAACCTCGATTAATCGAACCGTCGATTATCCGAACCAGTGCTGCATCATCACTATCCCCACCACTGCTTCGAACCAGCGTAGCGGTATTGAGTGATTGATTGATTGACATTTGCGTAATATAAATTAACGCAGTAGTACTCTTGTATTTAATAAGTAATTTTAGGTGTAATTCCTATAGTTATAAACTGTGTAGTACAGTACATGCATGCTTCATTCTCCGAACTGTTCGATTTCCCGAACTACCTCGGTCCCAAGCAGTTCGGATAATTGACGCTCTACTGTACATATGTGAAGATCATTGAAATCGGTGAAGAGGTAGCTTTTCGACAAATTTACCAATTTTTGTACATGAACTTATTCTGCGTGTTGAAAAGGGTAAATGTTTGAAAGAAGCCATATGACGCGAAGGAACCCTTTGGTAACAAGAAAAATTATTAAAGATTTCAGAACGACTTGATTGTGTAGAGTTACACGTATATGTAAGCATGGGGCCACCATTACTCTGCTGCTTGATACGACACACATCATAAGATTACAATAATTTATTCATCATTTTTTAATTAGTTATTATAGAAAGTGTTCAAAATGATAAATGAAAGTGTAGCTCTGTACACAGAGTATCCCGGGTATACAGTTGAAAAAAATTAAAAAAGTTGAAAAAGTTAATGTAAACCCATGTCCGCAAATAATTTATTAAGGAATTATAAGATAGCAGAGATTCGTTACATCGTAAGCGAAGTTGTACAATGCTTCTCCGTTGTATGGGTCTGTAGAGTTGCTGAATGATAAAGAAATGAAGAAATTTTTGGGTAGACACGGGTAATGCAGCGCGCTGTAATACCCACATAATGTGCCCGAAACATGGGTTTGGGGGGATACGTTTTTCGTCCTTATATGAGCAGATTTTGGGCTGGGTGAGGTCTCAATCGAAAGAGGAAGGTTCGATACAGCCCGCTCTGGTCATGGTTCGACGAGATTGTGTTGATATCTAATAATATGAGTGTTCAAAGTAGAGCAAAAGTCGACAAAATACACCCGCAGGAATCCAAGTATTTTTAGGTCACTAAAAGAGTTTTGTGGCTCAAACGATGACCAGAGCGGGCTGTCTCGAACCTTCCTCTTTCGAATGAGACCTCACCCAGCCTAAAATCTGTTCATATAAGGACGAAAAACGTATCCCCGTGATTGCATTCCCAAATACGAGTTCCGCCATATTGGCGATAATACAGAGCAAGTTACGTGACAAATTTAGTTGAGCTAGTGGACACGAGATGGCGCCTACTCGGGAGGACTGCCAACGTGGAATCATAGCAAAACTGAAGCGTTAGCTGGATACACAAGCCACAGTAAAAGCGTGATGCAGTCAATGCATGCATTTTCGGACGACTTTAGGTTAGGTTATATGCATTTTAGGCATACATTGACTAGGAACTGCTGGGAATTGTCTACATTTACTAAATTCACGCTTTTACTGTAACACATACATCACCGCTGTCGAATATGTGTTATAATTCTTTGGCCACATTATTTCAAATAAAAAAAGAGATTGGAATTTTTTAATAACACTGGAAGTAGTGATTTACTGATATTATATTTTCAGAATGTGGAAGTTACAGCAATTATTTGCAATTATTGCATTTATTATTATTCTTCCGACTATTGTATATAACATATAACAAGGAAAAGTCTCCAAATCGGTCAACACTTGACTCCTTGATTTTTTTCGTAATTCTTTACGCTTCTATGCAGAGATGGGCATTATTTAATTAAAAGAATATACTTCCGAATGGTCCCAGTGGCCGATCGACACGAGGTTTGGGGGAGGGTGTGTGTACCCTAAATCTAAAATTCTATTTAGCTTCGGGTATTTATTAGTTTCCTTTGTTTATTCGAAGGCCTTTCATCTTTGGCTTCGAATAATTTTTCATCTTTCATTATATCTTTATCCTAAGGTCGTATTCAAATATATTGGCCGGTCGATTCGTTTTCGCGAACAGCGATCGAGGAGAAATCAGCCATCACCATCTGACGATCGTGGATTTATCAGTTGGAGTTCCCTAGCCACCGAAGGGTATGGTGGGGTAACGGGAATGCTGCTCGGCCCCGTCTGAACGTAGCCGTGTGGCTGTTATTTATTCTTATTGTCAGCGTAGTACATATGTAGTTGTGTGCGTCACGAAGTTATGCGTAGACCAATACGAGATGAAGCTATCGAGAAAGAATCAATGTTCTGACCAATAAAGCTCCTGAATTTTTTCGGAGCTAAGGCCTAAGGCACACCTATTCTGATGCGTGTATTTCTACGCTGCAGCTCGGTTTGGCCTATGCATGACAGAAGCTTGGCGCTATCCCCACCACTTCTGGCTCACTCGTGTTCTGCGATGACGAGAGAATACGCGTTACGAACAGTGATGCCAGATTCGGGACGGGAGCGCTCGAGAATTTCACCCACCTCGCATGCACACTAGGCCGGAGCTGCGTGTGTGCATGCGCCGAGCTCGCGGACACGCAGCTACGGCGTAGTGTGCATGCGAGGAGGGGGGAATTCTCGAGCGCTCCCGTCCCGAATCTGGCATCACTGGTTACGAATAGGAGTGTGCGGATCGTCCCGCGGCTCGGATTCCCGGCCCTCGGGCCGGTCGGAAAATTTCGGGCGGGATCGGGCGGGGTCCCGATACTTTCGTATTGCTCGAGATCCTGACGGTTTCGGGATCCCGAGACTCGATTCGGGCTACAAGCATGACCGCCATGAGCGGGCAATTTGATTTCAGGTCGGCTTGGCAAAACTCGGCCGCGATCGACTCGAAAGCCAGCTATTACGAGCGGACCGAGACGGAAAGAATTATGTATATCATTTATATCGATACCAGAGTGATAAGTTTTTACCTTTCTGTCTCCTGTTGAATCATAATTTGTATCTTATTATTTATTTACATATATATGTATTTTCATTGCTACCAAATAGTCTGTGAATACTGAATACGTCCATATACGTACTTAAATAAATACCATGTTCAGAACTTGGGAAGAAGACTATTTTTATATCGACAATATTTTAAAATCTGAATAAAATATACTTCATACTTAGTACTTTATGTAAACGGAATATATAGGGTATTATCTTTTTCCGGATAGGTTCAGATTTAATATAGAAAACGTACGAACTATAAGCATACAAAAAGGAATATTTCCTGGATGTTTCATAATAACAACAATATACAGGAGGCGAATATTTTATTATTTCAAATTAACGTGTAAGAAACATAATTTTTCTATGTTCTCAGGTAATAATTTTAATCTATTACTGGTAACGATATCGTCCGATCGTGTCCGAGTTTTGCCGAGCCGACCTGAAATCAAATTGTCCGCTCATGGCGGCTATGCTTGTAGCCCGAATCGAGTCTTTCGCCCGAAAGTTGCCGGCCCGTCCCGAGCCCGAAAAATCGTGTAACCGCACACCCCTAGTTACGAAACTCACCGGCCAATAAATCTGAATACGATCTTAGAAGTTCGAATAACCGACGAGAACCTTTGTGTTCCGAGCCGCGCGAGACCGCCGTGCTCGGCGATGTGTCATCGATTATAAAGAAACAGAATTTGTTTATTTTTCATCGTATCAATATGAAAGTGACACCATTGGATTCTTGGCATTCTCCCGGTTATATTGGCAGAAAATAATTTAAATCGGACTATTTTTAACAAAACGGGCTTTCACTTCTACAAACAAATTTTTCACGTAATTTCCTTAATTTTGATCCGAATTATATCATTTTGGGGGCCAATTTGATCGAGAAAACATGAGGAATCGACTGACGTCACTTTCGCAAAGATCTGATTAGAAATGCAGAACTGCAGATTTGTCACTGCTTAGCGCGCAACATTGTATGGCCCCGCTGGTTTCGAGCGCCGAAGCCCACGAAACTCTGCGAGTCGCATGATTGTCAGCGAGAAGGACAAGAGAGGACTTTCCATGGCGAAGGAAAATCAGCCTTCTACAGAACTCAAATCGAGAAAGACTTTGCTAACAAACTTTATATTCACGTCAAATAAATATTTTAATTGTAAAATTTAGACGACGAACTATTGTTGAATTTCGCCAGTTCTTACATATGCCCCACTGGGTTCGGAATTCCTGATCCCAGAGTTTCATGCATTTACCTATTGAAATGTTGCTTCAAGTCACCGGGCAATTACATTGTTTCTTCTCGTACATATGTAGGGGAGAGTCATACAGTACCGGCCGTTTTCAGTTTTTGTACTGTAACTTGGGCTGCTGTTGGTAAAAATCAAGTTTCAAAGAAGTAATTTGTACTGCAATTAGTGCTTAATAAGAGGAGACGAATAGTTTTTCACAAATTTTATCGTAAAGATTAATAATTCGCAGGAATAAAAAAGTTGTAATTCGCAGCCAACGCAAAATTGTCATCCAGTACCGGCCACTCTAAGTTTTTTGTGCTATAACTTGGGCTGTTGTTGGTAAAAATCAAATTTCAAAAAAGTAATTTGCAGTACAAATTGTGCTTAATAAAAGAGGATAAATTGTTTTTATTGAATTTTATCATAAAGATTAATAATTCGCTGAATTAAAAAAGTTGTAATTCGCGGCGAACAAAAATAACTTTTGTCGTCCGAAACATTAGCGTAAACGATAAATGCTTAGAACTCTGGTAATACTGAAAGAAAAAGAATGTCGCCGGAATATGTTGCTACGGACTCTAGTATTTATTTATTTCTCCATCGATAGTACAGTTAACTAACATTAAAAGCGAGATCTGGCTTTGGCCGGTACTGTATGCTGCCCGGTACTGTATGACTCTCCCCTATATCTGTTCGCGAGTAGGTGTCATGAATGACGCGACTTTTGTTTCCCAAATAAATTCACCCCTATCAGGGCCCTCGCTCGAACCGCTTGACAACGAGACCGAACGATGTGAACCGAGTGCGAGTGAAATAGCGCACCAGCGGTACACCCTCGGTCGACGGCGACTTGAGTCATCCAGTACTGAATACGAAAAACCAGTACTGAATACGAAATGTTCAAAATTTCTCATTACACCTTGATGAGAGTGTTACCATTCATGGATTGTTGGTGAGTCAAGACACGAAGCAATTCAGTCTATTTTTTCTTATGAATACATGATTAGAACACACTCTACGTTCAATAAAAATTGATCGAATTGCTCCATGTTTGATATAATTTTCATCGGGAAATCCTAAAAAATTCCTCGGTAATACTTTCATCAATACTTATCAAAAACACGAACATTTTATTTTTCTGTACTGGGTATTTTATCTAGCTCGTCGGTTTTATTGTTCTCGGCTGTCAACGGGCGGTCTACTAGGACCCGAAGGTCCACGCTCGCAACGAGAAAGCAAAACAGTGGGGTGGGTAGGTCTTTCCCGATAAACTGAGCCCAAAGGCTTCTCAACAATTGAAACATTGGAAGACTGTACATATTCTTTCTGATGCTTTCGGCGATATGCGCAACTATTTGTATGCCCGGTTTCATGTCTAACAAGTCAGGCGATTTTGTTTGTGAGAGCCATATATAAAGACAGTCCTGTAACGTTCACTACATCTTCAATTATAAAACAGCAAATATGTTATTTTACACATGTGTCTTCGTCGGCTTCGACGCTTGAAACCAGCGGGGCCATACAATGTTGCGCACTAAGCACTGATGAATCTGAAGTTTTGCAATTTCTAATCAGATCTTTGCGATCGTGGAGTCAATCGATTCCTTATACTTTCTCAATCAAATTGGCCCCAAAAATGATACAACTCAAACCATAATTAAGGAAATTACGTGAAAAATTTGTTTGCAGAATTGAAAGCCCGTTTCGTTAAAAATAGTCCGATTTATATAATTTTGTTATTAAAAAAATGCGCAGGCTGGATACGCGTGATTATTACGTGGCCCCCTCCATAGACATATATAGACGGATCAGAAGATGGGACTATCGGCGTGGGGAAGGAAGGCTTGGAGGGGTAAAGGCATAGGTTCAGATACAGGCGCGTCGGTTAGCTTCGCATGCATTCGGCATGCATAACCACAGCGTTATCCGATTTACTCGTATCGCTCCACTTACCGCGAACCTTGCCACCCCCCTCAGCTTACGCTCCGCCGTCTATATATGTCTATGGTCCCCTCCTCGAAGTGACAGAAAATATAATCTATGTATACGCTATATGACAATAAATGTTGAGCGGCTATTTCGTTCTTTTGCGCTACATTTGTGAACTTTTTATCATCCTTCCGAAACATTATTATTACGTCGCAACAGTATCTTTAGGAAATCGGGTCTAGCATATAGGTTATATTTTCTGTCACTTCGAGGACAGAAAATCCGGTCCTCCAAGTGACAGAAAATATAACCTATATGCTATACCCGATTGCCTAAAGATACTGTTGCGGTGTAATAATAATGTTTCGGAAGGATGATGAAAAGTTCACAAATGTAGCGTAATGCAACGAAATAGCCGCTAAATATTTATTGTCTTATAGCATATACATAGGTTATATTTTCTGTCACTTCGAGGAGGGACCACATAATAATCACACGTTAGATTCAACATCAAACACAATTTTATATATGTTTGTTCATAACTGCTTTCTGCATAGGATGTGTATTTCATGTTCTGTTTCAGTGTTTTGCTAATTAAAAAATGTCTATCTTAACAAACTTCATTTTCTGGGGACATGCCCTCATCTATTTTTCCTTTTCACTTATAATTCCTTACTGCCAACGTAGAATATTGTAGCATAAGCACATTTCAAGTAAATGTACAATGAATTTTCTACGTTTGCAGTACCAGCAGACTTTCTGTTTAAAAAGTACAACGCAACAGCTGAGAATTTCTTTCCACATTCAAAATAACATATGGAAATAGCAAACAGCTCCCTCTCGCGTGCACAGGCAGCCGCGTATCTATGGGTAATACCATTTCAGTGCAAAAAAAACCTGCTGTAATACCGACCTGCCGAATCGGCCAGACCACGTGACGTGTCTGCCCCCTTAATTTGACATCGGGACACCCTGTATATAAATTCTCACCGCTATTACAACTTTCATTCCTACCGCTTATAGCGCTGTACTCTTATTTCATGCTTAGCTGTTAACGTTGGATGCGACACGGAAATGGTAATGGGGCTCTAGAGCCCCAAAATCGAGTGACACTGAAGACAATGGAGTGAAAGGTCTATTCTGTACCTTGTCTGTGATGTCACTTATCCTTGCCACGTATCTTATACTTCGTGCACTCGTTTCACACCTTCTCTTCTTCACCTTTTATCTCACCTTTCGACTCTTTATTAACTGTCGATTATACTATCCACCGGAACTTTGTCCACTCCCCTCGTTTTCCACCCGATCTCGTAATTTTCTCCGCACTTTTGCCACACTTTTCGTCTACATCTTTCGCCTGTCTGCATACACACGTTATTCTCTCGCGCACGTCACGTGGTTCCCCTCCTTGACATTAGTAATAACGCGATAAAGACGAGCTCGTGGATAGTAATTCATGTTAATCTGGTGAAACCAGATTCTATAATATAATCTTGGTGACGCGGCTCCTGTGGACTCGTCAATCATCATTTATCTTTGAGTCGGATCGTATGAATTAATCACCACCCTGTTAATTCTTTTTGAATTCAGAAACATTTCCACTAAATGAGATTCCTAAAGTTGAAATTGAGCACGTCCTTCATTGTTAGTGTAAAAAGCGTCGTTCAACGACCCCTGACACGTAGACGCCACGTTTTCAGGTGGAAGGAGAGCATGAATTCTTTTATTTTTGAAGGTTTGAAAGAGTTTCATGCGGTAACTTGCGGAGTGAAAAAGAAGTATAAAATTAAACCCATGTTTTCGCAATGTTGAGAGTTAATGCGTTTAGCGGAACGACATTATCCAATGCTTTAGAGGGTGAAAACTTTACTTCAGCTTTTCTTAAGACCACAAACATTATCTCATTTCGTGTAACGCAAACATCAAGTTGTCGCACCCCTTGCTGCGTTATCACATTATCAGCACAGCATTTTGTCCTAAATTTCTTTTATGTCATCACTGACATCTGATCCAACCATTGCGTGTTATGGGAGTTTCCCTCCATCAATTGCCAATGATTAACAAACCGAATTCCAACGATAATAATTTTATTTAGTTTCTTGAAGCCTGTCATGCCATGACATTTTTCCCACGCAAGATTTGTCGACAACAATCTTTCAATACTGCGCGACGTTCCTAGAACACCGGATGCGATAAGCATTTCGAAAACCTAAGCACTGAGATGCTGGGAACGTTCCGAGGCAATGACGCGATGGGCCCGTGTACATGAGGTGCGGAGTCAGCAATTTTGGCGCTCTTTGTTCAAAGTCCCAAGTGCTCGAGCCTACCCTGCGTTTGTTCCTTGTAGTCTGCTATATAGCAAGTCGCGTAGTACGCCGTCGTTCTGTCGGAGGAACATTGTTATTCGTTGAAAATAGTCATTGAGCTGGAGTTTCGAGTGATCGTGAGACAACGAAAAGACTCAGTCCCCGTAGAGACTCGTTTAAATTTTACTATTTAAATCATACTTATTTTAACCACTTCTCGTTTAATTTTGATATTTTGCGTTTAACTATTTAAATCCACCCTTCATACCAACATTAACAAAAGTGTTACATTAACAATACTGTTCGATTCAACGTATCCTGCGCTTCAACATCATGTACAGTAGGTCCCCTTCAAGTCACGCAGAGAGAGAGAGAGAGAGAGAGAGAGAGAGAGAGAGAGAGAGAGAGAGAGAGAGCTGTTGATTCCCGGGAGATGTGGTACCCGGGTACCCGTAAAGGTGGAATCTGACGGCTCGTGGAGCCGTGATCGGTCATGGCTCCGCTCGCCCGGGCTCGCCAAGCCGACTTGACGAGCTAGACGAGCCGAGCCAGATATCCAGGCTGCCCTTTTCAACAAAGAAAATGTGGCCGCTTGTCTCACAGATTTAGAAAAGGCATTCGATACGGTCTGGACACAAGGCCTCTTATACAAACCTCACAAAACAGGATGCCCACCACACCTCCTAAAAATCACAGCCAATATGTTGCACAATAAAAAATTCTACACAGCAGTGAACAATGCTTCGCAAGACACCACATTCGAACTATCGGACGGTCTCCAACAGGGAACGGTCACTGCTCCAGTGCTATTTAACTTCTATAAAGCCGGGTCCAGACCTGAATGACTATACGCTGAGCAGGCTGAGCGCGCACGAATATTCTGATGTGAACGGGTGAAACGGTAGCCAGGGCCGCATGCTTCTACGTCAGAAAGGGTGAGCATGAACGCATATGCTAGTGTGGACGGGTCATTCGTGGTGACTCGGCGCATGCGACCCGACTCGCGAATGCCGGCGAAGGCACATGGCCTGAGCCGACCGTTGTCGGTTTTCTTCCACACATCAAGGGGAGTTTGGAATGCATTGCGTTCAGCGTGGAAGATAGAGGCAGATGTGATACTTTTCTAAAATCCTCGATGTCTCGGATTTTCATGATATTGAAATACATATATGGTAGTCCATATGAAATTAGGGAGGGTTAAGTCCTCATTTTTGCAGATTCGAAATTGTTTAAAAAATACAAATCTTCAAAGTTCCCTGCTTTCGGTGATTTTTACGAAACGCCTACAGAAATTAATTTTAATGACTTAAATTATTGAAGGCATAGACTAAATAATTTTAATCCATTGCTACTAATATTGACATAAACAGATAATCAAAAATTTAAAAATTACATTTTGAATAATAATGCTGTTAACATATGATAGTCTTTAAAGCTCTATTTTACTGAATAATTTGTCTTTCTTTTCTTCACTACACCCTGCATTGTTCTTAATTCGTACAGCCAGGCCGATTCGCTGTTGTGTTAAAAAGATCGTTTGAAAGATCGAAACCCATAAAATTCGGTGAGGCACTGCAGGGGGTTGTCCTAGCCACGGGGTACCAGGTGGCAACTCTTTGACAGGCGTCGATGGACAATCACCCTGTATTGGTAAACAGGATGACTCGGAGGGTTGAGCTGTATGTTTATTTAGCTAACTATGTATCACACCATCTTTACGACTGCGGAGTGGGCTAAGTTAAGCACAGAAGTTGGTGACGAAAGACACAATGGCACTTTCGATCCCTCCGCATGCGTCATTCGTGCGCGTTCAGTCTGCTCAGCGTATACGCATTCAGGTCTGGACCCGGCTTAAGGGGGTAGACACGTCACGTGGTCTGGCCGATTCGGCAGGTCGGTATTACAGCAGGTTTTTTCTGCACTGAAATGGTATTACCCATAGATACGCGGCTGCCTGTACACGCGAGAGGGAGCTGTTTGCTATTTCCATATGTTATTTTGAATGTGGAAAGAAATTCTCAGCTGTTGCGTTGTACTTTTTAAACAGAAAGTCTGCTGGTACTGCAAACGTAGAAAATTCATTGTACATTTACTTGAAATGTGCTTATGCTACAATATTCTACGTTGGCAGTAAGGAATTATAAGTGAAAAGGAAAAATAGATAAGGGCATGTCCCCAGAAAATGAAGTTTGTTAGGATAGACATTTTTTAATTAGCAAAACACTGAAATAGAACATGAAATACACATCTTATGCAGAAAGCAGTTATGAACAAACATATATAAAATTGTGTTTGATGTTGAATCCAACGCGTGATTATTATGTGGTGCCTCCTCGAAGTGACAGAAAATATAACCTATGTATATGCTATAAGACAATAAATATTTAGCGGCTATTTCGTTGTATTACGCTACATTTGTGAACTTTTCATCATCCTTCCGAAACATTATTATTACGCCGCAACAGTATCTTTAGGAAATCGGGTATAGCATATAGGTTATATTCTCTGTCACTTGGAGGACCGGATTTTCTGTCCTCGAAGTGACAGAAAATATAACCTATATGCTAGACCGGATTTCCTAAAGATACTGTTGCGACGTAATAATAATGTTTCGGAAGGATGATAAAAAGTTCACAAATGTAGCGCAAAAGAACGAAATAGCCGCTCAACATTTATTGTCATATAGCGTATACATAGGTTATATTTTCTGTCACTTCGAGGAGGGGACCATAGACATATATAGACGGCGGAGCGTAAGCTGAGGGGGCTGACAAGGTTCGCGGTAAGGGGAGCGATACGAGTAAATCGGATAACGCTGTGGTTATGCATGCCGAATGCATCCGAAGCTATCCGACGTGCCTGTATCTGAACCTATGCCTTTACCCCTCCAAGCCTTCCTTCCCCACGCCGATAGTCCCATCTTCTGATCCGTCTATATATGTCTATGGAGGGGGCCACGTAATAATCACGCGCATCCAGCCTGCGCATTTTTTTTATGAAGAAATTATTTAAATCGGACTATTTTTAACGAAACGGGCTTTCAATTCTACAAACAAAATTTTCACGTAATTTCCTTAATTATGGTTTGAGTTGTATCATTTTTGGGGCCAATTTGATTGAGAAAGTATAAGGAATCGATTGACGCCACGATCGCAAAGATCTGATTAGAAATTGCAAAACTTCAGATTCATCAGTGCTTAGTGCGCAACATTGTATGGCCCCGCTGGTTTCAAGCGTCGAAGCCGACGAAACTCAGCGAGACGCATGTGTAAAATAACATATTTGCAGTTTTATAATTGAAGATGTAGTGAACGTTACAGGACTGTCTTTATATATGGCTCTCGCAAACAAAATCGCCTGACTTGTTAGACATGAAACCGGGCATACAAATGGTTGCGCATATCGCCGAAAGCACCAGAAAGAATATGTACAGTCTTCCAATGTTTCAATTGTTGAGAAGCCTTTGGGCTCAGTTTATCGGGAAAGACCTACCCACCCCACTGTATTGCTTTCTCGTTGCGAGCGTGGACCTTCGGGTCCTAGTAGACCACCCGTTGACAGCCGAGAACAATAAAACCGACGAGCTAGATAAAATACCCAGTACAGAAAAATAAAATGTTCGTGTTTTTGATAAGTATTGATGAAAGTATTACCGATGAATTTTTTAGGATTTCCCGATGAAAATGATATCAAACATGGAGCAATTCGATCAATTTTCATTGAACGTAGAGTGTGTTCTAATCATGTATTCATAAGAAAAAATAGACTGAATTGCTTCGTGTCTTGACTCACCAACAATCCATGAATGGTAACACTCTCATCAAGGTGTAATGAGAAATTTTGAACATTTCGTATTCAGTACTGGTTTTTCGTATTCAGTACTGGATGACTCAAGTCGCCGTCGACCGAGGGTGTACCGCTGGTGCGCTAGTTCACTCGCACTCGGTTCACATCGTTCGGTCTCCTTGTCAAGCGGTTCGAGCGAGGGCCCTGATAGGAGTGAATTTATTTGGGAAACAAAAGTCGCGTCATTCATGACACCTACTCGCGAACAGATATACATATGTACGAGAAGAAACAATGCAATTGCCCGATGACTTGAAGCAACATTTCAATAGGTAAATGCATGAAACTCTGGGATCAGGAATTCCGAACCCAGTGGGGCATATGTAAGAACTGGCGAAATTCAACAATAGTTCGTCGTATAAATTTTACAATTAAAGTATTTATTTCACGTGAATATAAAGTTTGTTAGCAAAGTCTTTCTCGATTTGAGTTCTGTAGAAGGCTGATTTTCCTTCGCCATGGAAAGTCCCCTCTTGTCCTTCTCGCTGGCAATCATGCGATTCGCTGAGTTTCGTGGGCATCGGCGCTCGAAACCAGCTCGGGGCCATACAATGTTGCGCGCTAAGCAATGACAAATCTGCAGTTCTGCATTTCTAATCAGATTTTTGCGAAAGTGACGTCAATCGATTCCTCATGTTTTCTCGATCAAATTTGCCCCAAAAATGATATAATTCGGACAAAAATTAAGGAAATTACGTGAAAAATTTGTTTGTAGAAGTGAAAGCCCGTTTTGTTAAAAATAGTCCGATTTAAATTATTTTCTGCCAATATAACTGGGAGAATGCCAAGAATCCAATGGTGTCACTTTCATATTGATACGATGAAAAATAAACAAATTCTGTTTCTTTATAATCGATGACACATCGCCGAGCACGGCGATCTCGCGCGGCTCGGGACACAAAGGTTCTCGTCGGTTATTCGAACTTCTAAGATCGTATTCAGATTTATTGGCCGGTGAGTTTCGTAACTAGGGATGTGCGGTTACCCGATTTTTCGGGCTCGGGACGGGCCGGCAACTTTCGGGCGGGATCGGGCAGGGTCCCGATACTTTCGTATTACTCGAGATCCCGACAGTTTCGGGACCCCAAGACTCGATTCGGGCTACAAGCATAGCCGCCATGAGCGGACAATTTGATTTCAGGTCGGCTCGGCAAAACTCGGACACGATCGGACGATATCGTTACCAGTAATAGATTAAAATTATTACCTGAGAACATAGAAAAATTATGCTTCTTACACGTTAATTTGAAATAATAAAATATTCGCCTCCTGTATATTGTTGTTATTATGAAACATCCAGAAAATATTCCTTTTTGTATGCTTATAGTTCGTACGTTTTCTATTTTAAATCTGAACCTATCCGGAAAAAGATAATACCCTATATATTCCCTTTACATAAAGTGTAAAGTATGAAGTATATTTTATTCAGATTTTAAAATATTGTCGATATAAAAATAGTCTTCTTCCCAAGTTCTGAACATGGTATTTATTTAAGTACGTATATGGACGTATTCAGTATTCACAGACTATTTGGTAGCAATGAAAATACATATATATGTAAATAAATAATAAGATACAAATTATGATTCAACAGGAGACAGAAAGGTAAAAACTTATCACTCTGGTATCGATATAAATGATATACATAATTCTTTCCGCCTCGGTCTCGTAATAGCTGGCTTTCGAGCCGATCGCGTCCGAGTTTTGCCAAGCCGACCTGAAATCAAATTGCCCGCTCATGGCGGTCATGCTTGTAGCCCGAATCGAGTCTCGGGATCCCGAAACCGTCAGGATCTCGAGCAATACGAAAGTATCGGGACCCCGCCCGATCCCGCCCGAAATTTTCCGACCCGTCCCGAGGGCCGAGAATCCGAGCCGCGGGACGATCCGCACACTTCTATTCGTAACGCGTATTCTCTGGTCATCGCAGAACACGAGTGAGCCAGAAGTGGTGGGGATAGCGCCAAGCTTCTGTCATGTATAGGCCAAACCGAGCTGCAGCGTAGAAATACACGCATCAGAATAGGTGTGCCTTAGGCCTTAGCTCCGAAAAAATTCAGGAGCTTTATTGATCAGAACATTGATTCTTTTTCGATAGCTTCATCTCGTATTGGTCATAACAGCCACACGGCTACGTTCAGACGGAGCCGAGCAGCATTCCCGTTACCCCACCATACCCTTAGGTGGCCCCGTAACTCCAACAGACAAATCCACGATCGTCAGATGGTGGTGACTGATTTCTCCTCGATCGCTATTCGCGAAAACGAATCGACCGGCCAATATATCTGAATACGACCTTAGGATAAAGATATAATGAAAGATGAAAAATTATTCGAAGCCCAAGATGAAAGGCCTTCGAATAAACAAAGGAAACTAATAAATACCCGAAGCTAAATAGAATTTTAGATTTAGGGCACACACACCCTCCCCCAAACCTCGTATCGATCGGCCATTGGAGCCATTCGGAAGTATATTCTTTTATTTAAATAATGCCCATCTCTGCATAGGACCGTAATGAATTACAAAAAAAAATCAGGGAGTCAACTGTTGACCGATTTTAAGACTTTTCCTTGTTATATGTTATATACAATAGTCGGAAGAATAATAATAAGTGCAATAATTGCAAATAATTACTGTAACTTCCACATTCTGAAAATATGATATCAGTAAATCAATATTTCCAGTATTAGTAAAAAAGTTCCAATCTCTTTTTTTATTTGAAATAATGTGGCCATATAATTATAACACAAATTCGACAGCGGTTTCAAGTGATGTATGTGTTACAATAAAAGCGTTAATTTAGTAAATGTACACAGTTCCTAGCAGTTATATGCCTAAAATGCATATAACCTAACCTACAATCGTCCGAAAATTCATACATTGACAGCAGTACGCTTTTACTGTGGTACATGTATCCAGTACATGCTTCAGTTTTGCTATGATTCCACGTTGGCAGTCCTCCCGAGTAGGCGCCATCTCGTATCAACTACCTGAACTAAATTTGTCACGTGACTTGCTCTGCATTATCACCAATATGGCGGAATTCGTATTTGGGAATGCAATCACGAAATTACGTTGTTTGTCCTTATATGACCAGATTTTGGGCTGGGTGAGGTCTCATTCGAAAGAGGAAGGTTCAATGCAGCGCGCTCTGGTCATCGTTTGAGTCACAAAACTCTTTTAGTGACCTAAAAATACTTGGATTCTTGCGGGTGTATTTTGTCGACTTTTGCTCTACTTTGAACACTCATATTATTAGATATCAACACAATCTCGTCGAACCATGACCAGAGCGCGCTGCACTGAACCTTCCTCTTTCGAATGAGGCCTCGCCCAGCCCAAAATCTGCTCATATAAGGACAAACAACGTAATTTCCCAAACCCATGTTTCGGGCCAGATTGTGTCGGTATACAGCGCGCTGTAATACCCACATAATGTGCCCGAAACATGGGTTTGGGGGGATACGTTTTTCGTCCTTATATGAGCAGATTTTGGGCTGGGTGAGGTCTCAATCGAAAGAGGAAGGTTCGATACAGCCCGCTCTGGTCATGGTTCGACGAGATTGTGTTGATATCTAATAATATGAGTGTTCAAAGTAGAGCAAAAGTCGACAAAATACACCCGCAGGAATCCAAGTATTTTTAGGTCACTAAAAGAGTTTTGTGGCTCAAACGATGACCAGAGCGGGCTGTCTCGAACCTTCCTCTTTCGAATGAGACCTCACCCAGCCTAAAATCTGTTCATATAAGGACGAAAAACGTATCCCCGTGATTGCATTCCCAAATACGAGTTCCGCCATATTGGCGATAATACAGAGCAAGTTACGTGACAAATTTAGTTGAGCTAGTGGACACGAGATGGCGCCTACTCGGGAGGACTGCCAACGTGGAATCATAGCAAAACTGAAGCGTTAGCTGGATACACAAGCCACAGTAAAAGCGTGATGCAGTCAATGCATGCATTTTCGGACGACTTTAGGTTAGGTTATATGCATTTTAGGCATACATTGACTAGGAACTGCTGGGAATTGTCTACATTTACTAAATTCACGCTTTTACTGTAACACATACATCACCGCTGTCGAATATATGTTATAATTATATGGCCACATTATTTCAAATAAAAAAAGAGATTGGAATTTTTTAATAACACTGGAAGTAGTGATTTACTGATATTATATTTTCAGAATGTGGAAGTTACAGCAATTATTTGCAATTATTGCATTTATTATTATTCTTCCGACTATTGTATATAACATATAACAAGGAAAAGTCTCCAAACCGGTCAACAGTTGACTCCTTGATTTTTTTCGTAATTCTTTACGCTCCTATGCAGAGATGGGCATTATTTAATTAAAAGAATATACTTCCGAATGGTCCCAGTGGCCGATCGACACGAGGTTTGGGGGGAGGGTGTGTGTACCCTAAATCTAAAATTCTATTTAGCTTCGGGTATTTATTAGTTTCCTTTGTTTATTCGAAGGCCTTTCATCTTTGGCTTCGAATAATTTTTCATCTTTCATTATATCTTTATCCTAAGGTCGTATTCAAATATATTGGCCGGTCGATTCGTTTTCGCGAACAGCGATCGAGGAGAAATCAGCCATCACCATCTGACGATCGTGGATTTGTCAGTTGGAGTTCCCTAGCCACCGAAGGGTATGGTGGGGTAACGGGAATGCTGCTCGGCCCCGTCTGAACGTAGACGTGTGGCTGTTATTTATTCTTATTGTCAGCGTAGTACATATGTAGTTCTGTGCGTCACGAAGTAATGCGTAGACCAATACGAGATGAAGCTATCGAGAAAGAATCAATGTTCTGACCAATAAAGCTCCTGAATTTTTTCGGAGCTAAGCCCTAAGGCACACCTATTCTGATGCGTGTATTTCTACGCTGCAGCTCGGTTTGGCCTATACATGACAGAAGCTTGGCGCTATCCCCACCACTTCTGGCTCACTCGTGTTCTGCGATGACGACAGAATACGCGTTACGAAATACGAATAGGAGTGTGCGGATCGTCCCGCGGCTCGGATTCTCGGCCCTCGGGACGGGTCGGAAAATTTCGGGCGGGATCAGGCGGGATCCCGATACTTTCGTATTGCTCGAGATCCCGACGGTTTCAGGATCCCGAGACTCGATTCGGGCTACAAGCATGACCGCCATGAGCGGGCAATTTGATTTCAGGTCGGCTTGGCAAAACTCGGACGCGATCGGCTCGAAAGCCAGCTATTACGAGGGGACCGAGACGGAAAGAATTATGTATATCATTTATATCGATACCAGAGTGATAAGTTTTTACCTTTCTGCCTCCTGTTGAATCATAATTTGTATCTTATTATTTATTTACATATATATGTATTGTCATTGCTACCAAATAGTCTGTGAATACTCAATACGTCCATATACGTACTTAAATAAATACCATGTTCAGAACTTGGGAATAAGACTATTTTTATATCGACAATATTTTAAAATCTGAATAAAATATACTTCATACTTAGTACTTTATGTAAAGGGAATATATAGGGTATTATCTTTTTCCGGATAGGTTCAGATTTAAAATAGAAAACGTACGAACTATAAGCATACAAAAAGGAATATTTCCTGGATGTTTCATAATAACAACAATATACAGGAGGTGAATATTTTATTATTTCATATTAACGTGTAAGAAACATAATTTTTCTATGTTCTCAGGTAATAATTTTAATCTATTACTGGTAACGATATCGTCCGATCGCGTCCGAGTTTTGCCGAGTTATGCTTGTAGCCCGAATCGAGTCTTGGGGTTCCGAAACTGTCGGGATCTCGAGCAATACGAAAGTATCGGGACCCCGTCCGATCCCGCCCGAAAGTTGCCGGCCCGTCCCGACCCCGAAAAATCGGGTAACCGCACACCCCTAGTTACGAAACTCACCGGCCAATAAATCTGAATACGATCTTAGAAGTTCGAATAACTGAAGAGAACCTTTGTGTCCCGAGCCGCGCGAGATCGTCGTGCTCGGCGATGTGTCATCGATTATAAAGAAACAGAATTTGTTTATTTTTCATCGTATCAATATGAAAGTGACACCATTGGATTTTTGGCATTCTCCCGGTTATATTGGCAGAAAATAATTTAAATCGGACTATTTTTAACAAAACGGGCTTTCACTTCTACAAACAAATTTTTCACGTAATTTCCTTAATTTTGGTCCGAATTATATCATTTTTGGGGCCAATTTGATCGAGAAAACATGAGGAATCGACTGATGTCACTTTCGCAAAGATCTGATTAGAAATGCAGAACTGCAGATTTGTCACTGCTTAGCGCGCAACATTGTATGGCCCCGCTGGTTTCGAGCGCCGAAGCCCACGAAACTCAGCGAGTCGCATGATTGCCAGCGAGAAGGCCAAGAGGGGACTTTCCATGGCGAAGGAAAATCAGCCTTCTACAGAACTCAAATCGAGAAAAACTTTGCTAACAAACTTTATATTCACGTCAAATAAATACTTGTAAAATTTAGACGACGAACTATTGTTGAATTTCGCCAGTTCTTACATATGCCCCACTGGGTTCGGAATTCCTGATCCCAGAGTTTCATGCATTTACCTATTGAAATGTTGCTTCAAGTCATCGGGCAATTGCATTGTTTCTTCTCGTACATATGTATATCTGTTCGCGAGTAGGTGTCATGAATGACGCGACTTTTGTTTCCCAAATAAATTCACCCCTATCAGGGCCCTCGCTCGAACCGCTTGACAAGGAGACCGCACGATGTGAACCGAGTGGGAGTGAAATAGCGCACCAGCGGTACACCCTCGGTCGACGGCGACTTGAGTCATCCAGTACTGAATACGAAATGTTCAAAATTTCTCATTACACCTTGATGAGAGTGTTACCATTCATGGATTGTTGGTAAGTCAAGACACGAAGCAATTCAATCTATTTTTTCTTATGAATACATGATTAGAACACACTCTACGTTCAATAAAAATTCATCGAATTGCTCCATGTTTGATATAATTTTCATTGGGAAATCCTAAAAAATTCATCGGTAATACTTTCTTCAATACTTATCAAAAACACGAACATTTTATTTTTCTGTACTGGGTATTTTATCTAGCTCGTCGGTCTTATTGTTCTCGGCTGTCAACGGGCGGTCTACTAGGACCCGAAGGTCCACGCTCGCAACGAGAAAGCAAAACAGTGGGGTGGGTAGGACTTTCCCGATAAACCGAGCCCAAAGGCTTCTCAACAATTGAAACATTGGAAGACTGTACATATTCTTTCTGATGCTTTCGGCGATATGCGCTACCATTTGTATGCCCGGTTTCATGTCTAAGTCAGGCGATTTTGTTTGTGAGAGCCATATATAAAGACAGTCCTGTAACGTTCACTACATCTTCAATTATAAAACTGCAAATATGTTATTTTACACATGTGTCTCGCTGAGTTTCGTCGGCTTCGACGCTTGAAACCAGCGGGGCCATACAATGTTGCGCACTAAGCACTGATGAATCTGAAGTTTTGCAATTTCTAATCAGATCTTTGCGATCGTGGCGTCAATCGATTCCTTATACTTTCTCAATCAAATTGGCCCCAAAAATGATACAACTCAAAGTTCACAAATGTAGCGTAATACAACGAAATAGCCGCTACATATTTATTGTCTTATAGCATATACATAGGTTATATTTTCTGTCACTTCCAGGAGGGACCACATAATAATCACGCGTTGGATTCAACATCAAACACAATTTTATATATGTTTGTTCATAACTGCTTTCTGCATAGGATGTGTATTTCATGTTCTGTTTCAGTGTTTTGCTAATTAAAAAATGTCTATCCTAACAAACTTCATTTTCTGGGGACATGCCCTCATCTATTTTTCCTTTTCACTTATAATTCCTTACTGCCAACGTAGAATATTGTAGCATAAGCACATTTCAAGTAATTAAAATGTACAATGAATTTTCTACGTTTGCAGTACCAGCCGACTTTCCGTTTAAATTTTTATAAGTACAACGCAACAGCTGAGAATTTATTTCCTTATTCAGAATAGAATACGGAAATAGCAAACAGCTCCCTCTCGCGTGCACAGGCAGCCGCGTATCTATGGGTAATACCATTTCAGTGCAGAAAAAACCTGCTGTAATACCGACCTGCCGAATCGGCCAGACCACGTGACGTGTCTACCCCCTTAAGGAGATTGGTGGTGTAGAGATTGAAAAGTACTGGTGAGATTACGGTGCCTTGCTGTACGCCATTGGAAATCTTGAATGTTAAGGTGGAATCAGACGGCTCGTGGCTCCGCGAGCCGGCTCGCCTCGTCTGGCTCGTCAAGTCGGCTTGGCGAGCCCGACTCGACAAGCCATGACCGATTAGACGGCTCGTGGCTCGGCTCGTGGCTCGGCTCGTCTAGCTCGTGAAGTCGGCTTCGTGAGCCCGACTCGGCAAGCCATGACCGATTAGACGGCTCGTGGCTCGGCTCGTGGCTCGGCTCGTCTAGCTCGTGATGTCGGCTTGGCGAGCCCGACTCGACAAGCCATGACCGATCAGACGGCTCGTGGCTCCGCAAACTGGCTCGGCTCGTCTAGCTCGTCAAGTCGGCTTGGCGAGCCCGGGCGAGCGGAGCCATGGCCGATCAGACGGCTCGTCTCAACCACAAGCCGTCTGATTCCACCTTTATGGTTGAGATGGTGTTTTTTCCGTCTGTTGAAATCAGGGCCGGCGGAACCCATTATGCAAGTAATGCATTGCATAAGGGCGCCAGCTGAAGGGGGCGCTAACAAATATATCGCAGACTTAATAATAAAGGAATCCACCTCCCATACAAACAAAATGTAAATGTAAATGTAAATTTTTTTTTATTGTACCTCGTAAAGGCAAAACATATTAAATAGAAAACAGGTGCAAAAATTTGGGGGCGCAAAAAATTTTCTTGCATAAGGGCGCCAACCATCTTCGCGCCGGCCCTGATTGTAATGAATCGTTTATTTTGAGTTGATTTCCATAATATTTCGAGGAGATGGAATGGGAGGTTTGCTTTTGACAGTTTGAGTAATAGACCTTCTAACCAGACCGTGTAAAGGCCTTCTCCAGGTCAAGTAAACAGGCGTCCACGCATTTTCCGTCGTTCAGGGTCCAGTTAACGTCAGAAGTTAGTTTGGTAATTGCGTGGATGGTGGAGTGTCGTTTTCTGAATCCGAATTGTTCTTCGGGGATTAATTGGTATTCTTCCATGTAGTGTGTAAGTGACTGGAGAATCGTTTTTTCAAAGCTTGAAGGTATGGCTCCGTTCTATCCTATTTTTTTTAGGGTAAATCCGGGAGACGCGGTCGACCTAATATAAAATGGTTATTAAAACTAATATAGAAATTACTTATTTTATCAGAACAAACCTATATGTTCAGAATTTGATACTGATTCAGAAAAACTGGTCGATATTTACTTTAAGATAATATTTACTGTAAATCGGGTTGAAAACTGAAGTCATGACATCTGACCACCTCTCCCGAGGTGCCCGGCGAAATGGTTTTCGTGGTTGGCAGAGACCACTCTCATAATTATTTATGGAAAATTAACCAAGGATAAAGCAAAATTATTTATTTATGAATACAACTACAGATTCATTGGTATTTAATTTGTTTACGCTAAACAAGTAAAGAACACATCAAAGAAAAAGTGAACTACCTACTGGCGATTAGCAAGGCAAATGAATACAAAAGTGATTAAATAAACTAAATAAACAAAAGTAATAATAAAAAATAAAAAATAAACAAAGATAATAAAAAAATCATAACTCAGTTCTGTTAGGTCACTGATTGAGGCTGTGATTTTGAATGTGTCGTGGTCGCTGTCAGATGGAATTGTCTTCAGTCCGTTGTTTGTTAGATTATGTAGGGGGTTCTTTGGTCAGAGAGGCAGAGGTCTATGTAGGAGTAACCTTTAGGGAATGAGGGGAGGTAAGAGCCGTGTAGTGCGATTTTATATCTGGTTTCATTGTTTTCGAGCCATTTTTTTAGGGCTATTCCCCGAGGGTTGTTTGTGTTGTTCTTCCAAGAGGAGTGGCGGGCAGGTCTCCTGCCAGTATGTAGTAATTATTTGGATTGTCTAATTGCAGTTCTTCGAATAGATTGTCTAATTCGGGGATAAATTCCATTTTGTTGTTGCCTGTAGCGTAGGCTGCGATTATGATTATTTTTTCCCCGTTTTTTGTTTTTATTTCAATAACTGTTGCTTTGAAGACTTTGGACGTTGATAAACATTTGGGGTAGATTCTGACGTGTTTGATGTTTTGTTTGACCAGTATTGCTGTTCCGCCTCCCTGCTTTGCGTGTGGGCGGTCGGCTCTGTGTATGGAGTAATTTGTGTAGGAGATGTTGTGTCTGTTGTTTAGTTTAATTTCGCCGAGTAGTGCGAACTCAGACGCCTGTTTATTGGGGATCTGGAGGAGATTGTCTCTCTTCTGGGTGGAGATAATTGAGTTAATGTTGAGTGCTATGAGGGAGATTTTTATGTTTTTATTCGAGCTATTCGGTGGTTGGTTGGTCATTGTGGCGGTTGAGAGTGGGTTGGGTGTATTAATTGGAAGAGTGTGTTAATTTTTTGTGTGTTCGATTCGTCGATTTGTGCTAGTAGGTTAATTTGGTTGCTGGTGCCCGTTAGTAGGGAGGTGAGGTCTGGTTGGGGGGCGGGTGGGTATGGTTGGTGGGGGGTGGGGGTTGCGTGATGTTGGTAGAAGTTGAGGTTCAGGGTTGCTGATGTGTTGTTCCGCTGGAGTTTTTAGTTATTTGACTGTATGAGAGCGAGCGATTTACATGTTTTCGATTCTCCTGACTTTAAGCTCCCTGTTTATTTTTTGAGTGAACTGGAGTTTGAGTGTCTCTTATTGCTTTTGAACTATTATTAGGCCCTCTGTAGGAGGCTGGATGGCCTTTATTGCCGCAAAGAATGCAGTGTAAGGTATTTTTATTATCAGTTGGTTGGGCGGAGTTGACTGGGACTAGACTACATTGACCTGGTTCGTGGGATTCGGGGCATTTAACGCACCTGTATGGTAGATTGCAGTTGCTGGAGGAGCGTTCGAGTCTTTGGCACTTCCAGCACTGCATTGTCGTGTGGGGCTTGAGTTTGTCCCAGGTGATAGTTTGATGGAGTAGCCTTCTTATTTGATTAAGGTTGTTGCCATTGCTCTCTGGAGAGAGGTGCACGATAAAGATGGGTAGTGTAGTGTTAGATTCTATTGATTTTTTTGTTTGGAATCTGTTGACTTTAAGGAAATGGAGGTCGTTAATTCTTGCGTTGACGAGTTCGTTTAATAACGTCAAGCGCTACGCACTGGCCCATGCTGTTCCTTGGTAATTGCTTTCTATCAAATAAATATACGCGTACTGGGCATGTTGCAAAGTCGATTTTCTCGAATTTGGATGGGAAGCGCGCCTTACTGCTTTGGGAAATTAAAGTCCGAGTGAAGACCTTCACGTATGTACTATTGCCCGGCCGAAAGAAGATCCCTAGCAGGCGGTCTGGGGCGATGCAATCCGTCGCTGTGGCGATTGGTCGAGTCACCTGTTACGCGTATTTTGGTTATTGGCTGAAGTAGGCACATATATTGTCGCACCGCGCGACGAAGAGAGCGAACAAAACATATCGAGATCGAGTGGGAGAGAGCGATCTGACTGACGAACGCCAAAGCAATAGCGTAGGCATCTCAGACGGTTAACCATTAATTAATAAATAATAACATAAAAATTTCCTTATTTTTCGCAATATGTTCAGAAAAGTATTATCCTGATACCAAACCAATGATAATACTGCGTGAAACAGCAATTGAGTGGCTAAAGGAAATGTCTTTAATTTCCAGGGAAAAGTGCTGTGCAAAACATAAAGAAAAGATGGTTTATATCGAAACAAAAGGAGGTTTCGGCAACTTTCGCTGTTATAAATCAGGCAAATATGATCATAGTATTACAGCCGCACGGTAGTTATTACTTTTATTGTCGAACTTATTTTGAAATTATACTTCTATTATGCATGTTATTGTTTATCTTACTTGACAATATCCATAGGTTCGAACGTTGTCATTTGAGGTTCCAAAGTTGCATGCTAATAATTTATGCTATTGCATGGCGATATTCATACGAACAAACGAATTATGAATGTTCTATCGCTGAAGGTCAAATAATTTCAACTGAATCAATTGCAAATAGATTTTCGTTTTGTAGAGAAGTGTGCACTCTAGCACTTGACAGACGATATGAAATACACGGTTTAATCGGTGCTCCTGGTATAATAGTCGAGATTGGCGAATGCAAAATTGCACCCAGGAAAGTTGAAAGAGGACGTTTGCGTGAAGGAGCATGGATATTAGGTGCAATTTTTATGGCTGTTTAACAATAGTTTTTAAATAATTAGTTTAATTTCCATTGTTGATTTTATATGAAAAATTTGGAATAGGTATGATAGAGCGAGGAGGACAGAAGTATCGTTTAGAGATATGTCCTGAAAACAAACGAGACGAAAATACTTTCATACCATTAATTGATCAGAAATACGTAGCAGTAGGTTCAGAAATACATACTGATTGTTGGAAGGACTGTGTAAATTTAGAAAAATATGGCTACGTTCAAAAAATTGAACCATAGCACTAATTTCGTAGACCCGGAAAACAGAGCTTATATCTACACAGAATATAGAGTCGTCATGGCGTGTTTTGCGAGCTCGACTAATTGTAAGTAGAGGCGGTATTAGAGAAGATACTCTTATTGACCACGTGTGTGAATTTCTATGGCTTTTGAAATAAAAAAGGTGGGACCGATCCATTTTTACAAATCCTAGAAGATATTAAATATGTATGTCGTGCCGATTAATAAAACCGTTCTAAAAACCTAATCCAAGCTTGTAACTTTGGTCATTGTAATTCCTGCCACGAGGGGGGGGGGGGGGGGGGTGTTTTATATTTTATTTTGACATTCCGAATGGACCAGACATATTCCGACACAACGCATTCCACTTTCCAACTTCTTCCGGATATTAGTATTGGCTGAGGCTAGATTAGTCCGGGGGCGTGTAAATCATGGTAGCGAACTGATGTGAGTTCGGTAATTATTTGTTTCAAAAACTTTTACTATTTTACATTATACACTACATTGCGTCGGTTAGGTAGGGAATGACATGAAAATGGTAAGTAGAAAATTTTCAAGTCGCCAAAAATCCTTCTCGCAAACATTATTTCTATGCAAAATGAAACTGTTTCCAAAATTTCAACCAATTCGGAGCATGGGAGTTTTCGAAAATACAGCCCCGAAAATAATTTTGGTAGTCAATAATGGTTATTAGGGACTAAAAATATTTCCGTTTACAATAATGGTTACCAGTAACCATAACAGATAAGTCTTAATATTTTTTATCACTTCATTTTTCGAATAATTTCTGCGGTATTTAATGATGATTGACATACGTTTGAATAAAGATTAACTCTCTCTCAATGTTTTTCTTCGAAAATATTTGAAAAATGACTGTTATTTCAGATCTCTGGTTAAAGTATGTTTAATAGGTATTCAAAAGAACCGTACGATTAACGTCATTAACGAACGTAAGGCACGTCATTTAAAATTATTCTATAACCCGATTATTTTTATCACAATGTAGAGCATTGTAGGGCATGAGATTTTGAATTATAATAACGCATGTAGACACCCATTGTATTGTGGTGACATCTTTTGGAACCTCTTGCGCGTATATTGTCGCGCATGCGTACACTTCCCAGCGAAACACGCATCTTGTATAAATAGCCGGCGGTGAAAGTTCACGCGGATAGTTCGCTACAGTTCGCTACGAAGAGTATTAGTGGTATGTACGGTTCGCTGGATCGGGAGTGCGTTTACTACTACGTTATTTAATAATTACGTGGTGAGAGAGTCGTTAATCCTTAAACTAAATCTACTAAACTACTAAAGCATACTAAAATCTGCCTGATACCGTGATCATTTTCATTAAAACTCCTTCGGTGAGTGGTTGATCTTACGGCCTAATTGAAGGAAATAAAACGAGAAAGAGGACAAAATGCCAGCCGACGTAGCGATGCACACCAACTTCCTGCAGTTCAACCAGTCGAGCCTGAAGGACTCGAACGTGGACTCTTGCTGGAACACTGAGAATATGAGCGGCTATATGACCTTGGTTGGCCCGAACGGTCATCGTCAAAGCGTTCAAGTGAAGGTCTATCGCACCAGTGTCGAACATTTCGCTGTAATTTATCCACAAAAAAAGGTGTGTAGACCATTGGGTGTGCTTAACCTGAAGAACACCATAGTGGGACGATACGGCGACGAAGGATTCCTTGTTAGGCAAAAGGGCATTGATTCCCCCATTGCATTAACCTTCCTTATGGAAAACAAACAGGAACTGGATTATTGGATAATAGCTTTTACTGCGAGAACGAGCCCGTTGATGCATCAAAGCAGCCTGCCAATCGTAGAGGAGGAAGAGATCTAAGGACAATATTCGAATTCTCGAATATTCGAGTTTTAGGCACCGATTCGTGACGTTTGTCATTTACGGCGGACAGCCGAAAGCCAATGGACAAATTTTCCTCATACTACGAACAGAGAACTCGAAATAGAGGAACATTATTATTTAGCTTCCTGCCTCCTTGATCCAACAATTTTCTTCTCAATGCAAGCATCACAGTTTTGGGTGGACTCTCTACTTTCGTGTTGCGAAACGCTCTTTCGCATTACAAGAGTGCCTGCGACTGACGGAGCACGAATTATATTTTTCGTGACTGAAAATATCGAAATAAAACCACGACCAGTTGTAGATAGGACCGAGCCAACAGATCCTGACCTGGAGCAGTTTCGCTACAAGGATTTTACGTGTGGACAATCTTTAAGAATTGTCGCTGCGCGTTATCAGGGCTTCGAGAAACGTATCACGAGGCCATGTTGGCACTAGGTTTTAGTAGCCAGCAGCATCATCGATCCTAGCCAGCTGTGACCAATCGCAGCTTTCCTTTTAGCCGGCGCAGAGGAAGAGAGGCAGAGAGAGAGATTGCGTACGCGAGAAAATGAAGGAGTGAGAGAGAAGAGCTGGCTAAAGGAAAGCAGAGAAACACGAGGGAGAATAAAAATCTGCAACAAGGAGGTACAGTGGAAAACGGTAGGGCGAAGAAGAGGATAGCCAACATTTTTTCTATCTCCAGGGATCTAACTACGTGATTCGACCGCACAGTGGTGATTCGTCTGTTTCTGCGCCAAAACAACCGTTAACTTCAACCTGGTAACCGCGAGCCACCGGGTGGGTTCACCTGATCGCTGTCTAGAAAGAACTTCCTTTGCGAGACGGTCGAGCATGTGAAACGGGACCGGTTACACGTATACGGGTTGGTGCAGCCGAGCATAGGCTGATTGCTCCTGCAAAAATATAATGAGAATATGGCATAATTTTTTTTCACATGAACCTGCGTTTTCGACAAAATCAAATTTGAGAATGGGCAGGATACAGGAATAAATATAGTACAATTACAGATGAAATGGGAACTTCTCCAAAAGTAAATCGAAATTGTAGAATAACATTTTTCGAATGTGGTTGTGTTTTTGAGAAAATCGATACGAAAATGGAACTCGCAAGGGAACACCGCGAACTCGGACTACACTGATTAGAATGAAACTTCGTGGGTTTATAGAGTGATTCAAGACAAGAATAATGGTTTGCTTCATTCAGGCCCAACCGCCCTTTAAGGGTGTGACAACTACCCTCAAAGTCAAATCGGCGCTCTCACTTCGAGTATAACTCTTTCGGGGGTATTCGTGTTTAGAAGACCAATTTTTTGCCCTTTTTTAAGGATGACGTACAAAAACATAGCTTTTTTCTGTGAGCATTATCCATACATATTCATTAATATTTCAGTAAATTGTAAAAAAATTCAGCCATATATAGTAATAATTAATGGAGATATGGGTCATCCCCATGGCGTACACGATTCCGGCTGTTCCTCTGATCTAGAATAAAAAAAAAGAATTCATAAAATTGCCTCACATCAAACTTTTATTTTTTGCGTTTTTTTTTAACGGCGTTAGAACTGCCGATCTATGAAAAGAGCTTAGGGGTCGTCCTTAAATTACGTAAGGTTTTTTGGGGGGAGGGGTTCGCGAATTTCTTACGTTTTCATGCAAGGAGAGGAGAGGGAGTGAGATATTACCGTCTATACGTAGTACTTTTTTAACCTAATTTTCAATGTGAAACCTTTAAAAAAATGTAATAACTGAAAAAATGCAATATAAAAATATTACGTAAGGAAGGGGGGAGAGAGTTGGAATATAAAATCTTACGAATTCTTATATTGAGAAGGGAGGGAGTAAGAAATCGACAAAATTACCCTTACGCAATTGAAGGGCAGCTCCTTATCCAGATGTAATTCTACATATATTTACAAAGTACAAAAACTTAATTTTTAGGGTTGGTAGTGGGGGTAACTTGAAAAGTATGGATTTTTTGATAATTATTTTTTCGCAGTTTTATACATGTACAAGAAAGATGCAACTTTTGTGTAAACTTCTTTTCTTGTAACAGATGTAACGTTTAACTTTTCGTGTACTCTTTTTTTTGTAGCAATTGCACGATCGTATGATTGACTATCAAAAATTCTCTTAAAAGTTTTGCTATTACCATCGCCTATATACATATGGAATATATTTTACCTGGTGCTTGCTCTCTAAATTTTTAAACATTTCCACTATCGTGTCGGTCTCCATCCTTTCAGAACTTTAGGCATGGTTTAGTGTACAAAATTCTTTGCGCATATTACCTATACTCCTGAGTAGAATCATTTTTCTTCCTATTCCACAAATTACAAGCTTGGCAAAAACTTCCAATAAGATTAGAAACGCGGAGCGTAGAGCTGAAGCCTCTCTTTTTCCACATTCCATCTCCTGATACACTCAGATGTGCTGGATTATTTTCATCTTGTTCATCCTCTGATTTTCCTTCTTGTACAACTCTTGTTACAATTCGTTGACTTATTTCAAATGCTTTTTCAATTAATACTCACCAGTTTATAAATTTACGAACCACATTTGCACTTCATACTTTTAAAACTGAGGCCCCGTTAAACTGGTTTGTAAAAACTCTACTTCACTTTCACACGTTTTGCAAGTCAAAGACGCAGCAATATCAGAAAAACAGGATAAAAATTTAATATCATTGAGTTCGCTTTGACCTTTGAGTTTCTCAGTCGATGCGCTGCCACAACTTATACTCGCTTCAATGTTGATTACTTCTGAAACTTCTTTTTCCCTGTCTACACAGCTGTATCTGTGCTTCTGCAGAACATTTTTTACCCATTATTTATTTAAAATATGTATGCACATGCAAATTTCCGATCAGAAACTAAATATTTTTGCTGCTAGCCTTTCCTCAAGGCATCCATTTTTATACCAGGGGTATTCAAATAATCTTCGAAATCTTGGAGAAGACAATTGATTATGTGTGAGTGATTGCAATTTGATGATATTATTTCGCAAATGTAAATTTACAAGATTATCGAGATCATATAGTAAATCGCGATTTGAAAAAGTTCTCACAAAATATTTCCATACTCGAAAACCAAAAACGTCCAGTTTGATGGTTGTATCAAACCTGTTGTTTCTTCCGGTATGGTTAGCGCAAAAATTTCTCTGTCGTTCTCGGTGGTCGCTCCATGAGTCAAGCAACAGAATACTATGGGATGCAGTCTTTGGTAAAAATCCTTTTGCAAACCAAGTGTTGAAATGATGCAATGTCAGCTTCCCAGATTTCGAAGCAGTCAGGAATACATTAGCCGGTGTTAATAAATTTTCTGCCACCCTGGGTCCAAATTCCTCACTAGTTTCTTTTAACACTATAAACAGGGGTGACAGTAATTGATCGCTCGTGGAAACCGTAAGGAGAATCGTATAACTATGTATGATTACGGACACTGATTGCACGCATGCTTCTATACTCTTTTCACCACGGTGGATCAACGTACGATCGGAATGGATTTCCAAATTAAATCCACTCTCATCTGTGTGGGGATGAAGCGAGTCTGTTTGAGAATTATAAGAATATATTTATTAAGATATAAAAAAGAATAATGTAGGTTACATCGCAACTCGCACGTGTCAGATAACGGTCTCTAAACGCTGCACGGTCACGCCGCGCCGGGGCAACTCGACACACTCCTCCACGCAACAGTTCCGAAGCAAGGACACGCATTGTAAACAATTGTATCCTACATTTGTGTTGAAATTTGTCCAACACATACTTCACGAGAGATAACATATTTTCTGTGCCTGTACCACCTCTTGCCAATATTTCTTCCCACTGATACAATAATTGTTGGACCGATTTAACTTTCCTGAACTTATGTTGCACACTGCCGAGTGTCATTCGTGACTTTTTGACGCTTCTCCAAAACTCAGCACTTCGAGTTTTGTAACTTAACTCTACGTTACCACTTTCACCCGGGACACACCCGGGTGACCCGGGTCGCACTAGATCTTCGAATTCCACTCATGAGATAGCCATTTACAAATGAAACATCATTCATACTATCAACTATTATAGTATGTATAATTTCTGATAATTTGACTTCTGGATATATATATAGAGTCGAAACCAGTAAATTAATTACATTTGCCGGATTTATGTACACCATATACATTTTGACAAAACAAAACTGTCTTGTGCAAAATAAGTTTTGTTTTTTAAACACCGCTTGATTAACTAACCTTGTGCATTTACAATGAGACATAATTATCAAAAGATAGAAGCATCTTGTGCAAAAGAAAATTTTATTTTCTTTAACTATTTGAGCACGTAGAATTTTGCACGCGCCTACATGAAGAATGTAATAGGAATTTGGTCGAAATGATATGTAGCACTGTGCAAATTTATCGATAATTGACAATACAGTTGAAAATAGAAGAGCACGATACCACTCTGAACTTTTCGGCAAAGCATATCAGGATTAGGGGAGCGCGATAGCGCTCTTGAAACTCACAATCAAATGATTACATTGTTTGTTTTACAAAAGTTGAATAATTAATAGAATTGTACAAAATTTTGGTTGAAATTAATCAGTGTCCTACAAATCAAACGTCAATACCTTTAAAAATATGGGTTGCAATATATCTGGTTGTTTTATACGTAATATATTTTAATATCTTTGAATACGTTATCATATTTGTTATCGTCAACGGTGAGAGATATCGAAAAGAAGTTTACACAAAAGTTACATCCTTTTTTTATATCTACAAAATCGCGTAAAAATAATTTTCGTATAAGACATATTTTTCAAGTTACCCCCACCACCAACCCTTAAAATTAAGTTTTGTATTTTGTAAATATATGCCATTTCGGCATTTTGTTGCAGAGGTATTTACCTCTGGATAATCTCTTTTCATACATATATATAGTTTGTGTTATATTTTTTTTTGCAACCAAATAAAACCTCTGTTACCGAATTTGAAGTCCATTTTAGCAGTTTCCATTAATAAAATGGTTTCTTAAAGCCATATTTTAATTATTAGTTATATAAACTTTAGACAGCTTTCAATTATTTAAGCAAGACGGTACGTACCTAAAATTACATCCGAGGTAAAACTCATTAAAACTAATCAATGTCATGCATGAGTCATTATGATAACAACACATTCGTACATGCATTATTTGAAGTGTCATCTTATTAGGCTATTTTGGAAACCACACGATAAATTAATAATGCGTGAAGATTTACAATGGCTTTGCAAAATATATATGTTATCATTAAAATGACGCAGAATCGTATTGATACCAATAACCTTGTCAAACTTTCCGATTTGCATAATGCATATGTATATGAATTTTAAATGATTGTAAATCAATTTTACTTACCCATCCCACTAATAACATATATATAATATTACAGTTAAATATTATTATATTACATTAAAGTTATTAATATCAAATTTAATTACAACATTATAGCAGTTTTCATGAATGAAGTGGTTGCTTAAAGCAATATTTAAACATTTGCAGTCTTTTTCTGTACATGCTGTATTGTTTGATTATACATTGGAAGAATTATACTAATAGAAAACTATAGATACATTGAAAATTACGGTTTGTAATTGGTACAATAATGATATCCTTCATAGAAATGATTAAAATAAAAATACTTGCCGCACCATGCACATCGCATAAAATCCGGCTCCCCACAAATACTACATTTGGGTATAAGCTTTTCATTCCTGAAGTAACAGAAATCTACAGGGTTTTGAAATTTGCTGGGATGCGTTTCTAGATATCCGTTTTTAAACCAAAGCATATTAAAAAAGGTTTTTGAATCTATACGCAGAGAACTGGTTCTGGGTTAGGGACTGCAATTTAATTATTTCATTGCGTAAGTGCAAATTGACATCTCTCTCTTGGAGAATCACATTATCCGAAAATGTGCGCACGAAATTTTTCCAAATCCGGAATCCAAACACATCTAAAGGCTGAATGATGCCCGTCGTTTTTTTTTTGGAATCATTGAAAAAGTTACTTCCTTGTCTTGTGGAATCAACTGCTGTAACTCATTTGAACAGTGTCCCGTCCACGAGTTGAGTAGGAACATGCTTCTACGGCCAGTATTCGGTAGATACACTTCGCTAAACCATGTTTTAAAATGTTCAGACGTGAGTTTTCCTGACTTTGAAGCTCCGATGTAAATATTAACTTGACGGAATAAAGTTCTTTGCACGGTCGGACCAACAGGGAACATCCCGAACCCGAAAATTCCAAAAATTCTGAAACTTTGTGGATATGTAGGGGATTTCCTTCTGATTACAACGCAATTTTTTTTGCTTCCCCAAAATCACTCTAAGGGGGTGAAATTAACCCCAGAAGATTCGGCTATTTGTAGATTTTCTGTTATAACTCGCGAACTGTAAGATATAGAAAAAAAGTTTCGAGACAAAAGTTACTTCTTTCAATTAGATCTACCAAATCGTAAAGGTTTTATCAATTGTTTAAACAATTAGGAAAAAGTTATAAACAAAAAGATGAATAATGTTTTATAAAATTCGGGTTTTCACGTGAAATCTGAACTGGATGTTTAAATAATTATGAAACAGCATAATCCATATTTTCTTTCATACAATTTCAACTATTGCTGTATTGCGGAACTGTGCTCCGCGACAATCGAAGAACTTTTGGATCCCATTGTAACGTGCCTTAAGCTGCACGACGAGGAATATTTTTCTAATATTTATTAGAAAATAATACGCGACGCGTAGTAAGAAAGTAAGATAATTTATATACTTTTGTCTTTAATTACACATGGGGCAAATGTATTAGGTGGAAATAGAGGAGAAGAAAGGAACTGTTAGATATAACTTATCCTTATTCGAACTTTTTATTTTTAACATACCTAATTATCGAACTTTTCTCTTATTTGCTCACCAAACAAGCGAGACAATGCAGGCGTATAATAAGCGATTTAAGTATAGTTAGATAACTTTGAAAATACTTGTGTGATTATGAATTATTCTTCATGGTGATGAAACTCTTAAAAAAAATGTTGAAAACATAAATATTGCTTACACCTCGCACATCATATGATAGCATAATTGCCGCATATGGAACAACGAGGTCGATGTATCAAATCTTGTTGTGAAAAAGCGAAATCTACTGGATTTTCAAACTGATTTGGTTTCTCAACAATGTATCCACTTTTATACCATGCGTAAGCAAACACATCGTGATACTTTGGTGATGAAAGTTGATTATGAATAAGAGACTGTAATTTAATGACATTATTCCTTGCATTTAGATGTACATCGTAATTAAACAATAATACAAGGTCAGAAAGTTATCGTACAAAGTTTTTCCATATCCGGAAACCATATACATCAAGCGGTTGTATCATTCCTGTAGTTTTTTTCGGTATTGTGTGTATTTCCACATGTTGATTAGCTGGTATACCGTTTCGTAATGTAGATGCACAGTGACCAGTCCACGAATCCGATAACAAAACGCTTCGAGATCCCGCATGTGGTAGATATACGTTTGTTAACCATTCGATAACCAGTTCACCTGTTAACTTTCCAGATGTGTACGCCTGTATATAAACATTGCACGGTCGAAACAAAGATTGTTGTACACGTGGACCAAAATTACCATCCTTTTCCTGCAGAACAATAAATAGCGGAGAGAGTAGTTTCCCAGAAGCTGATATTGTGGGGAATATGGTATAGCTATGTGTAGTAGCGGATATAGATTGTACGACTGCTGTAACACTTTCGGTTCCTTGTTCAGCTAAAGTACGGCCCGAATGTAATTCTAGATTGAATCCGCTCTCATCAGCATTGAATGTATTGTTTGTTCCGATATCTCTAATACGAGGTTTTACATTATTCACAAAAGTCGAAGCAATTTCATTTAATTGCGCGGTATCTGTACCGTATGATCTGGTAATAAATTTGTTCACTTTTCTTGAAACTATTTTATACGTTCTCTTAAAATTCCAGATCCAATGTCCAGATGCTTTAAAATTTTCCAACCCTGTCTCTTCATTAGCTTGTATGGCCCATCTTCGAAGGTCCACATCATGAATAATGGCATGAGTTTCACTCCCGTCAACAAATTTATTGTACACATATTCAGAAATTTGTAACAATTTTTCCCGACGGGTCCCTCCCCTGTTCACCGTTTCTTCCCATCTAATGAAAACAAGGCAATTTTGCATAGATATAAAAGAAATAAGTACGAAGCACCTTAACATAACAGTACATCGTTTACCACTCACCTATACAATTGATGTACGAATGAAACTTTTCGAAATTTATGTTGGACAGATTGTAAAGAAAGACGTCTCTTCTTACCACTCTTCCAAAATTCAACAGCCTTTGTTTTATATTCTAAAGTCACAAAACCTCCTTCTTCTGGTATACACTGCTCTTCTTCGAACCCTATCGGTTCTAAAAGTTCTTCGCGTGTAGGTACATATATATCATTCACAAATTCTACAGAATGTGGTCTAAACGGTTCCAAAAATTCTAATGTAACATCAGCTTCCATTGAAAATGATGTGTCTTCTTGCGATTTAATAAGCATGTCTTTTATTATGTCGTGTAACTCCATTTCTCTATTATTAATAGGCGTCTCATTATTGTTCTCAAGTAAGAATGTTGTCATAAGTAAACGAATTACATTTGCAGGATATATGGGAACCATTTTCAACACTACAAGTTTGTTACACAGAATCAACATACATTTACTGTTAACACCTATACTTAAACTACAATTCACTAGTATTTCTTATTCTTAATGAGTCTTTACTCTTCAAATGCCTTCGATACTACTGACAATAATAACGAGTCGAAGCAGTTATTACTTTTGTCGTCAGGACACACCTATAGAACTCATAATACCTACCTTATACAAATACATATGGCATATATGTATGTATCTTACTTTATCACGTCTGAGGAAACCATGTTTGGACAGTGAAATGTCTTATTAAAATTGATCACCTGTATTTTCTTTGCAAATAAAGTATCATCCGATAAGAATACGAATATATGTATTCTCATTATTAATGCTCGAGAGAACAATAGACAAGAGATAATACTGTGATGGGAGACAAAAGTAGGTATACATATATTCACATCATACAAGTGTTTTCAAAGTATTAAACGCCTATATTGTCTCGCTTGTTTGGTGATCAAATAAGAGAAAAGTCCGATAATTATGTTAAAAATAAAAAGTTCGAATAAGGATAAGTTATATCTAACAGTTCCCTTCTTCTCCTCTATTTCCACCTAATATATTTGCCCAATGTGTAATTAAAGACAAAAGTATATAAATTATCTTCCTTTCTTACTACGCGTCGCGTATTATTTCCTAATAAATATTAGAAAAACATTCCTCGTCGTGCAGCTTAAAGCACGTTACAATGGGATCCAAAAGTTCTTCGATTGTCGCGGAGCACAGTTCCGCGATACAACAATAGTTGAAATTGTATGGAAAAAAATATGGATTATGCTGTTTCATAATTATTTAAACATCCAGTTCAGATTTCACGTGAAAACCCGAATTTTATAAAACATTATTCATCTTTTTGTTTATAACTTTTTTCTAATTGTTTAAACAATTGATAAAACCTTTACGATTTGGTAGATCTAAATGAAAGAAGTAACTTTTGTCTCGAAACTTTTTTTCTATCTCTTACAGTTCGCGAGTTATAACAGGAAATCGAAAAATAGCCGAATCTCCAGGGGTTAATTTCACCCCCTTAGAGTGATTTTGGGCAGCAAAAAAATAATGCGTTGTAATCAGAAGGAAATCCCCTACATATCCACAAAGTTTCAGAATTTTTTTAATTTTCGGGTTCGGGATGTTCCCTTGCAAGTGTTCCTGTAGACTCCTTCAAAACTATGTATAGTGGTGAAAGAAGTCGCCCGCTTGCTGATATAATAGGCATTATAGTGTAGCTATGTGTTGTAGAAGATACCAATTGAATCGTCGCTTCTATCGTTTTCACTCCTAATTTCGCCAATGTTCGCCCAGAATATATTTCAATAACTCTCGTCTGCATTATAAATTTCTTCAACTCCGACAGCTGGGATGTTAGACTTTACGCGAGAAACAAACGATTCTGCGATATTTTTGATATTGTCAATATCTTCAAACGTAAATTGCGTCCTGAATGTTGTTATCTTGCGGGACACAATCCTATGCGCAGTCTTAAAGTTCCAAATCCACCATTTACCTGCCACGAATTAGGGTATGTCCACTTGGTTTTTTGCCTCCAAGGCTCACAATCTTAAATTCTATGTCGTGAACAATAGATCTTCTGTCACAAGCTTCTTCAAACTTTTGCAGTACATATTCCGCAATAAATGCAAATTTATCTGCATTTGCTCCATACCTCTTTACACTCGCTTCCCACCTGTATAGCTGCCGCAAAGATTTAACCATGCGATAATTTTTTTGTACACTGCTAAGCGTTCGACGTGCCTGTTTTCCGCTTTTCCAAAACGTTACAGCTTTTCTCTTATAACTTAAGTCAACTTTTCCACGTTCATCACCAACAGTGAAGCCTGCTGGGTCAAAACTGTCTTCCTCTTCTTCTGCAGGCATAATGTACTCTACAACTTGTGCACCATGTGGTTCTGATGAATTGGTAAAATCGAGCACGTAATCATGTTCAATTAATGGTAGGGAATGTATGTTTTGAAACTTTTTTATAATGTCACGAATTTCATTGCGCAGTTCCGTTTGTACCGAGATTATAGGTGTCTGTGTTATACTTGCAATTTGAAACGTAGTGGCTGACATGTTTATTACGTTGGCAACATTAATCGACTGCATTTTAAAGAAAAGCCTTTCAAACAATGATCACTAATTTTTTTCAATTGAATGGTAATTGACTGTTTCCAAAAATGTAACCGCCATTAGCTACATCCTCGGGAATATTGATATCAATCAAAAGACGCGAGTACATAAACATGTTTACCGAAAAGTGCATGTGGCACAAAAATATTATCAATTACAATTAAATTGATGGAAAGTCAGTGTAAATTTTCACGCATTATTTTTTATCGTGAGGTTTAACTTTAATGAGTTTTACCTTGGATGCAATTTTAGGTAGGTAGTGTCTTGCTTAAATAATTGAAAGCTGTCTAAATTTTATATAACTAATAATTTAAATATGGCTTTAAGAAACCATTTTATTAATGGAAACTGCTAAAATGGACTTCAAACTCGGTGACAGAGGTTTTATTTGTTTGCAAAAAAAATGTAACACATAAACTATATATATGTGTATGGAAAGAGATTATCCAGTGATATTTCGGTATATATTTACAAAATACAAAATACAACTTTAAGGATTGGTGGTGGCGGTAACTTGAAAAATATGCTTTGTTCGAAAATTATTTTTACACGGTTTTGTAGATATAAAAAAAGATGCAACATTTGTTTAAACTTCTTTTCGATATCTCACCGTTCTCAAAATATTTCACCGAAAAGAAAATTCTACATTATTTTCAAGGGGTGATTTAACCCCCAAAAATTGCATTATAGCACCAACAAAACATAGGATTGCGTTACGGATGAATTACTCTACTTGCACACCGAGTTGCATAATTTTCTGAATTTGTGGGTTGCCGAACGTCCCTTGTGAGGTATCACAGTACAAGAGAATACATTTTTTAATGCGTGGACTATAGTCGAAATCCGCATCGAGCGGGAATGTAGCGGCGTTCAACTATCCTTAGTCGAAAAACGCAGCGAAAAGGTTAAAGGGCGATTGGACACGAATGAAGAATATCGTTATTCTTGTCATCGATCACTCTATGAACCAACAAAGTTTCATTGAAATCGGTGAGTACGGGTATGTGGTATTCCTTTGTCAATCTCAATCCAAACACGCACACTTGACGGATTTTAAAGCTCTATTTGCAAAAAAAATCCCAAAATTTTGAATTATTTTTGCACGAGAATTAATATTTCATTTGCAGTTGTGTTGTATTTATTTCTGTATTCTGTCAATCTTTAGTCGGAAGCACACGTGCTGTATGAGTCTTAGAAATGAATATTCTTTAAAAACTATGGTTCATATGAAAAAACTTGATTCCACATTTTTTATTTATTTTTGTCTAGGGAATCATTATATACCCAATTGTGCAGTCGCGTTTCGCTATACCTTTCTTGACCAACCCTTGAAGGATGTCATCATTCTCCTAATTGGACCGACTTGAATCTGATCTCGACGAATTGTTACGAATTAAGTTAGTCTTATATTTGTTGTGCCTCTCGAACTAACCCTTAACACGATTCTTAATTTTCACCTTCGTTTCTCTTGTAATTTTTGATTCGTGCAAAGATCTGTCGATATTTGCAATATTATACAATATTATCGACACTAATTGCAATTGGAGCCGAGGATGGTACCAATTATTTATTGATGTGAATTGATTTTGTTGAGAATAACGCTAGGCAAGTACCGCGGAGGGCACCGCCTCGCGGTCCCTTTTTTTAAAAGTGGGATGATTAATCGAACGTATGATATGGTCGAATATAGTAGGGAAAGGAACGAGAGTGAAATTAACGGAAGTTTTAAATTATGTTCGAAATTAGTTAAACAACAAAATGCATATTTTACATTTGAATCTTAAACAGTTGCCGCCCGTATACTCCCAATATTTAAAAAAAAAAACGACAGATGGCGCGAGCGCTCCGCGCCGAAGATACTTACCTAGCGTTCAAGTTATTTTTTAAATGCATTTCTTCATGAGTTATAATATTTGTTATAATTGAATTATATACCGCTAATTAACAATACAGATCGAATACGTTAACAGAATCTTCATGAATTGTAGATTAATGAACGGAAGGAGTATGAACTCGTTTGCTCTTTAAAATGTAAATTACGAATTTGATTCCACTTATTGTAATGCGTAGCATTAATTTAAAAGTTAGGCATGTACTGGCATGTGTCGCAATATTTTTGCCGTCGTTAACCTTGAGGCATTTATTATATAACGGACCAAAAGTATGTTATTCTTTATAGAATACTTCATCGGGTTCTCACAAGTAAACAATCTTATACAACCCTTTTCATTTAGTCATCTCTATCGACGAATCCACATTGTATTCTCCAGATATGTAGTCGCAGTATTTAGTACAAACACCCATACACAGGGCCGGCGGAACCCATTATGCAAGTAATGCGTTGCATAAGGACGCCAGCCGAAGGGGGCGCTAAAATATATATCGCAGACTTAATAATAAAGGAATCCAACTCCAATATAAACAAAATGTAAACGTAATTCTTTTTTTTAATGTACCTCGTAAAGGCAAAATATATTAAATAGAAAACAGGTGCAAAAATTTGGGGGCGCCAAAAATTTTCTTGTATAAGGGCGCCAACCATCCTCGCGCCGGCCCTGGCCATACATCATCTCATAGAAGGTGGTCACATCGGCTCTATTGAATACGAATCAGAACCAATTTGAACATGTCCCACATGTCCATTTTCGTTGCCAACCTAGGACTCAAAGATGCATAGCAAGAGATTTATCCAAACACCTTCGCACTTGTTAATTACACAGTGAATAATTTGGATGTGTTTGTATATTAAACAGCTGAATTATGAAGAATTGTATGGGATAGTCAATTAGGAAATTCGGCGGAAATCAAGACGTTTGTGAAGTGATATTATCTTTAATTATCGATGTAACCATGATTTTTGTGGTACAACAGTAAGAGGTTATCTGTGATATTACGTAGACCATGGCGTTATCGTTACAGTAGACTTCGATGCGCCCTATTACCATAGCACAACCTATCGACTGTAACAAGAAACAGGAATAGAGAAAACGAGATTCCCCACGATCCCCGAAAGCGTGGCAGACGAGCCGTTGGATCGCAGTCACCGTATTAATACATTCAGTTTACGTTACTTAAGATTCTTTGATTGTGTCTCGTTCAATAACGAATCGATAACTTGAATGTATGTACTCTGACGCGCGAGGAACTTACATGTAAATCGTCGTTCCCATGTACTCCTGGCGCATTATTCAACACATATACGTATGTATGTATCACTGATCGCGTCTTTTGTAAATACCTACTACGTAAACATAGAAATGAATGGTTGTGAACCTAGAGCATATAAACATGGAGAAAGCATGCAATGGGCGAAAATGTAGACGGCGGTAAAAAGAGAAAAATATACATGAGGGATACCCTCTCTCTTTCTAACATCAAAAAGAAAAACGTTGTCGCCTCTGGCGTTAGAAAGAGAGAGGGTGTCCCCCATGTATATTTTTCTCTTTCTACCGCCGTCTACATTTTTGCCCATTGCATGCTTCCTCCATGTTTATATGCTCTAAGGTTGTGAACCAGGGGTGCACAAGGGAGCTGTTTTAGCGCCTAGCTGCGAGCAACCCGCCTGTCCCATTGCTAAGGTTAGAATCGGTGAGGAGAACTGCAATAGTGTACGTGCGTGCTCGTAGCATAAGTATATATGACTGGGTTCAAGTCATACCAAATGCACATACACTACCGCAGTTCTCCTCACCGATTCTAACCTTAGCAATGGGACAGGCGGGTTGCTCGCAGCTAGGCGCTAAACCAGCTCCCTTGTGCACCCCTGTTGTGAACGATCACTAACCATAAGAAACTGTCTGCATGAATGAATGAGAATATAAATAAAGCGGAACGATTAAGGTTTTTTGTCTGTCGTTTACTGTTAGAGGTTAGGCGTGTATTAGGAACTTAGCCCCTCTAGTTTTTTTTTTTATAAATTTCGCATAACCAGCGAGTACTTATGTATGTACTTTGAAATTCTTCTGTTTAAGCTGATGTATGAGTCCCAGACAAGTATTTGTAGTTTCGTGTCGATCTCGCGCGATCGTGTATAGATATTTACAGCAATCATGTCTTTGTATATAAATATAATATAAATTATACAGCATAAAGTGTGTGTATGTGCACGTGCATATAGGTACGAGGAATAAATGTATTGCCCTGAAATTGCATTTGTATTTGTAATTTTCTTGGATCCGTAGATAAGCAGTACCTATCCGATATTGGATTCTTAAACGAAATAGTACCTGTGTCGAATTAATAATTAATTCTATGAAAACTACTTCGTTTTAATGTCGGTAGCTACTGATTTTTAATCGTACAAACAAGTTGAAAGAAATATGTGTCAATAAAATGTTTTTTTTTTATATCCAATTTCGCATGAGAATTCGGTTATTGTAAGTGTAAGTTAACATTAATTGATAATAGCGGGAAAAACATGGTAGGTATTGCTTTTAATAATGATTCTTATATAATTGCTAGAGACCAAAGTATAAATTACAAATGGAAAAATAATAGCATACGACGTATGTAGAATGCATGAATATTCTTTTTCGTAAGTATCGTCAATAAAAGTTTATTGATAAATATTCAAATTGAAATTACATATATCCTCTTGTCTAAGTGTTTCGCATTCTAAATTAAGATAATATTACAGATAATAATTTGACTGCAGAAAGGTACTTGACTAAAAGCGTAGGTGAACGTATACATATATATATATAGTACATACGTATTATCACATGTAAAAAAAAAATTTAAGTCCCAATTTGGCCTGCCCCGTTATAATCACTTTTTAATTTCTTCAGATAGGGAATTTACGCACACCTGATTATTTAATATGCAGATTCTCATATTGTAATATTCGTAAAATCAATAACGTAAAATTTGTTTGGACATATAGCAGTAAGTATTTATAAGACAACAATTTATTCGGAGATACAGTAATAAGTAATTACAAACCTTAATTCAAATATAAAAATTTGTTTACTAAATACAAAAATTGAAGACATGAATACCCAACACACTTCCTTTTAAACTATTTCAACTTTTAGGTACTTACATATTGATCTTAATTGTTTATAAAAACTGCGTAATGGCGCGAAATAATTTATAGTATGTCCTCATTCAACTTGTAGACTCGTCCCTTAAAAATTCATAAGATAGACCTCTTTAAGGGGAGAAGACCGTATAAAGCTAGATTCTCACTAACCGTCTAGACGGCGCGCGGCAGGACGGTGGCCGTCGCACTAGCGCAACGGAGACACAGATGCATACTTCTCCATTGCAATAGTGGGACGGCCGCCGTCTTGCCGCCGTCCAGACGGATAATGAAAATCTAGCTTAACTCGAACGAAAAATAGAAACAAAATTTTTTCCATAAATCGCTTCTAAAACATTTAAAAAATATATTCTCAAAGTGATAGGCCGAAATTCAACTCCGTATCGATTAGAGACCCATGGTATGATACGTCAGATACGTGTATTAAAAAGACACGTGTACACGTGTATTACATATATTTGTACCTCAATCCGTGTATCTCTTACTACACGAGTAGGGTAAAGGACCCATATAACGGACAGCCCCCTATTACCGAACACAATATTCATTTTCATGATTTATAAAATCCAGGCTATATAAATTAAAATGTAATATTCATATAATAACATTTGAAATTATAGTTTTCTAAATAAATGAAAGTTTTTATGATTAATGTAGGTTAAACATGTAAAAAATGTATAGAAATTCTCATTCTCGCAATTATCGGCATTTGACCATTTTCATTATCAAAATGGCTAAGCATCACTTACAGTTAAGAGTCGATATAATAATAATTCAATTGATATAATGTACAAAAATGAATATGTAGTGATAGTACTAGGTGTAATTGATAATAAAAACTGCACATGGAGGTGATTTAATAATATTTTGTGAAATTAAAGCGAATCCGGGGATTGGGTCAAATTGTACGACATTTTCAATTACCGGTGATCGATATATGGGTCAATATTCGTGTTGATTCGACAGTTACCGGATGGTCGCGAACGTTCGAAGGATCTAACCTATTTTCGAATCGATCTAGATGTTTACATTAAAGTAACAATATGTGTGAACTTTTAAGAGAATTTTTAATATTATAAATTTTATTGGCAGATCTGAATACGTGTAAAAGTATAAGAAAATAATACAGTAAAGATTCGCTTAACAAAGCATTATAGGGTTATAACCTCACATCGATCTACGGTAAATGCAGCCAGCATACAGTTTGGTATTCCAAGGAGCACGTGACACGACAAAATTAAAAACAAATATAAGGACAAAAAACCTGGACCAGAATGTATTTTAACTACTGCTCACGAATATATTTTAGGTAAGTGAATAATGTAGGTATCTAGACAGTGTCCGGTAGCTCGAGCACGGTGTCCGGGACAGTGTCCGGTAGCTCGGGCACGGTAAATAGTTCTCAAACTTTAAGTATGTCCGGTAATTACGACAAAATTTTGTTTTACATTTTTACTAATATCTCTTTAATATTTCATTATTTAGTTAAATCAGAGAGTCCTAAACTTACGGAAATGTTTAATAATCAGTTCAGTGCAAAAAATCCCAGAATATATGAAAACTTATGTTGAAATTCCTAAATAACTTTCATGTCATCACTAAATGTCCGGTATATGGGCCGTTTACCCTACCCGTGCACTCTTTCACGTGTATTAACGCATCCGTACATTTTGATCAGAATTGAGCATTAACTAAATAAAAAATGACTTAAAGAACGGATCGAATAAAAGTTATTTAACTTTAGATTATTCAAGGAATAAAGTGAATTTTTTTATTCGCCAAGTGTTTCAATTTCAGCGTCGAATAAAGTTTTCAACTTTAACTTTATCGTTGCATCTCAAAAGAAACTCGCTTATTACCAGTAATGCCATAATTTTTTGTATCAAAATAGGTGATCGGTTAAATAAATCTTGTTAATTTTATTATTGTGTTAATAGTTACAATTTGAAAATTTGTAAAACCATATTTTCCGCATATTATTCTAGTAAGTATATTCAAATACAACAATTCTTTTATTAATTTCGCATTTCCTCAGAGTTCTGGGGATATCCATAGATATTAAAAATCAGACGGATCAAAATACGGATACGTCAATATACGTATATTTATAAATACACATGCATCTAAATACACGTGTATTTAAATACACGTGAAATAGTGCACGGGCACCCGTGTACTAAAAGATACATGGATTGAGGTACGGATACGTTTAATACACGTGTACACGTGTATCTAAATACACGTGAAATAGAGATCTCTAGTATCGATACTATAGCCTGGTGAGTCAGCGCGCCTCCGAGCGCCGAGCATTAGTACCTAAGCCCCGTTAAGGTATAGTGCCTCTCCGAGCTATAGTGACTTAGGTGTGAAGTCCCTCAGCGGGGTCTTCACCGACACCCTGCTGGGTACTGGCCGCTAAACGTGCCCCTCTACTACCTCTTGCAGGACTGTATTTAGAGAACACCAGGACAAAACCGGGGCCCTAACAGAAAATAAAACAGAAATTGAAGATACGGTTTATAATTATTAAAAGACATCAATTAAGCTTTGCTACTGGCTATTAAAAATTGTCTCATATTACATATACCTTACTAAAATGTATTTGGATTTAACCAGGACAAAACCGGGCCCTAACAGAAAATAAAACAGAAATTGAAGATACGGTGTATCATTATTAAAAGACATCAATTAACCTTTGCTACTGGCTATTAAAAATTGTCTCATATTACATATACCTTACTAAAATGTATTTGGATTTAATATGAGACAATTTTTAATAGCCAGTAGCAAAGCTTAATTGATGTCTTTTAATAATGATAAACCGTATCTTCAATTTCTGTTTTATTTTCTGTTAGGGCCCCGGTTTTGTCCTAGTCTTCTCTAAATACCATCCTGCAAGAGGTAGTAGAGGGACACGTTTAGCGGCCAGTACCCAGCAGGGTGTCGGTTAAGACCCCGCTGAGGGACTTCACACCTAAGTCACTATAGCTCGGAGAGGCACTATACCTACTACCCACCGGCAGAGCAATATACGGATTAACTCAGATTGAAGAATGTCTAAAATTCTTAAAGACAGCACGACGGTCATGATTGCCCTTTTGAAATGCTGGCAAACAGATGTCCAAACGTTCTTGGGAAAATATGAAATTACGGGTCAAAAACAACGAATGAATTCTCGCTGAGCTCTGAGCCCCCTATGTTCCAACGCACAATGGGCGTCAATCTCAAGAGTAGAGAAAAAAGTCGACATGCCATTTTTTCCAATCAAAATGCCGAATCATATCAAGCTACTTTATAAAAAAAGTTTTTTTGTTTTTTTTTTGGTGAACATACCTTGAAAACTAATCTACTACTGGATCTCAAGAAGTCGATAAAAGGTTTAAAACTTCTTCGTTTGTATTCCAATGAGACTATTTTGTGCGTACATACAATCTTTTCTATACTTTTTAAAATCTTCATTTCTGGCGTCTTGGGTCCCTTCTCCCAATTAGCCGATTGGAAGGTTGCCCAAATATTGTATAATTTCGGAGGAATGTATTAACACTTTGTGAACAGTACCTATTTATTTAGTATATTGGTACCGGGATAACATGGATACAGGTTTACAATTTTTCTGCACATTCCATAGTATGTATATTTATCAAATTCTTTTAGTTTTATTAGAATTATTAACGTTATTTTTTTAGATAACGTCGAACCTTCGTATGAGTTGTATGTTAACTCTTCCTTTATGAACTTCCTGCATAATGTTCGTCATTTTTAGTGCTAAAAATGGGATGTTGCATTTTTCCCCTATTTATTGGGATTCTGCCCCACTGTGCGACATGGAATACAAGTAATTAATCCATGATTGGCAAATATTGCCAAATCTTGTGTTCGCAGTTGCAAGGCCAAATATATGCTGATTATAAAACAAAAAAGAAATTTGCTTGGAAGTTCCCGGAAGGTAACTAAAAGGCCGACAATTGCTGATATTTTTTCTATGGGTTTCTTATGGAAAAAACTATATGTAACTAATTATTTGCTACTGCTTATCGGAAACGATACTACTCATTTCGGTTCCCAAAATATTTTTCTTTTGTATCACCGAAATTCAAAAGCCTCGATTTAAATTTTTCCACAAAATAAAACATACAAACTTTGACACGTGTTTACACACAGATCAGAAATAGCCGCCATAATATTTTTCCCTTTTTTAGGTGCTCATATTATTAGTTTACAAGAAATATATATTCAACTAGTTTCCATATTTCATGGAATTCTGTCCCACTGTGGAGATGGATTGCGCGGCGGTGTCCGCTATACTGAATCCATCCTAAGAAAAATCCTACGCCCAGACCGTTTTGTGACCGTTCTGCGCAGCCCCCACTACCGCCTACGGGCCCGAGGCTGGCGATTGACTGAGAGGTAACAGGCGGTAAGACGGAGAAAATCGTAGGCGGTTAAGTGGGGAGTCGGACCAACCAGCGCCTCCTCAGAATCATCCCTGCGCAGAACAGGATTTTTCTCAAGATGAATTCAGTATAGACTCAGTTTGGAGCAGTCAAGCTTTTGGCCGCCGCGATTAGCCGTCCGCCAGGAGATTCCGTCATAATGGCGGAAAACAGACACTCATCGCATTGTATTGCGTCTCGAGTAGCCTAGGTAGCTGCCGAGACAGACGCACTGACACAGCGGTTGGAAAACGCGCCTAGGAAAACAAATACACGCTTCTACATAAAGGCGGGATCTCCTACCCGCGATTGGTCGCTGCGATTGGTCGCAGCGATTTGACCCAGCGACTGGCCCTAGGCTGAATCTCCTTGCCTGCGACCAGAGGTGTGCTCGGGACGGGCCGGAAACTTTCGGCGGGATCGAACGGGGTCCCGAGACTCGATTCGGGCTACAAGCATAGCCGCCATGAGCGGGCAATTTGATTTCAGGTCGGCTCGGCAAAACTCGGACGCGATCGGACGATATCGTTACCAGTAATAGATCAAAATTATTACCCGAGAACCCACCACGCATGCACACTACGCCGGAGCTGCGTGTCCGTGAGCTCGGCGCTTCGGACAACGTCGGGAAGACGAGAGAGAAAACGAACGTGTGTCTTTCTCTCTCGCTCTTGAAACGCTGCGATCCAAGGTTACGTGCAAGCGACACGCGGCCGTGCGCGATCTTCCTGAGTGCTTCGAGGCTCGAGATACACTTTTCACTTTCTGACATATGTATAATACTCTTGTAATGAAAAAAAATTTGGAAAAAATTTTGTTAGGGAAATCACGTTTTAAGACCTCCTGATCACGTTTTGACTATTTAGAAAAGAGCTTTTTTTTTTAAATATCTCATGTATTTGTTAACACGATTACGTTTAAACGGCAAAATGGATTTCAATGAAACTTTATATTAAAATTTTATATTCGTGTCTTAAGGCTGCCGTCTCAAGTTTGTTTTGGTCCGAATCGATCGAAGCGCCCCTTGTAAACAGACGGACCCTAATGAAATTACTCCGATCGATAAAAAGAATTTGTACAGCAATGACATCTTCAGGTACTCTGGGTAGACGAATTTTTAACGCATAGTTGCCACATGTTCTGTACTCTCTGTCTCTGCCGCGCTGTTGCCACAGAGTTCTCTCTTTTCATCGAGAAGTCTTGAAGGAATACAGCACGAGAGCTGCGTCTAGCGTTAGAGCCTCCCTGAATGTAGCAATAATGAAAGATAGAGAGGTCCGGGAGTGTAAGAAGGAAAGATGGAAAGATAACCTGACACAATTTGAACTATCATTATTAACGAATAACGATATTACACATAAAATTTATTTGCAGAATTGAAAGCCGGTTTCGTTCAAAGTACTTAGTCCGATTCAAATTATTTCCTGTCAATTTAATCGGCAGAATCACTTTCATATTGATACGATAAAAAATAAAGAAATTCTGTTTCTGCATAATCAATGATATGTACATCGCCGAGCAACTCCAGGCAACAGATTAGACGGGTGAGCGATACAATGTCGCTCGGCTCGAGCTTCGGGGGACCTCAAGAATAGAGGCCCTCGATTAAAAAAATTATTTGTGGCCGACGGATGAATTCCCGTCGAATAAACTGATTCATCCGTGGCATTTCAAATAAAACTAACTCTGGGTTATTTTTATTCGACAACAAATAAATATAAAGTCTCTTTAATTTGATAGTTTATTTCAATAATTTATGAAAGAGTACTAATTTGGGTATCAATATCCCTTCTAAACATCACAATTCTTATTATCTTCTCTCATTCGGTGCAATATTTATGTTTACTTGTGAAAAAATATAATGATATGATTGTTCAATGATTTGTATATTTTGTGTGTTTTAATAGAATGTAAAACTTTCTATCGTATCGGCATGAATGTTTCAGTAACATACTGCTGTGATTTCCCAAATAAAAATGAATTTAAACACGGTATAAATCAGATTATTTTTAAACGATTTTATTCAGCTTCGACCCTCGGTTTGTTTGTATATTTTTTGTATGTTTGATATATGCATGGTAGAAATCTGGCAACTGAAATTTAACCAACTTCCAACTATCGAGTTGTCTTGAAACTTTGCAGGCGTGCGTAGTTTGGAGGACAATACAATATTTTAAAAAAAATTAACCCCGAAGGGGTGGAAAAATTACCCACTTATCAATAAATATAACCCATAACCACAAAACGACTTGAAATCAGCCACTTGCGTTCTTTGCGAAAACGACGAAAAACCGCTTCGTTCTGAACGCTAGTGGAATCGCGATTTCCGTAGTAAATACACAAATCGAGAAGTGATTCGTTACGTTCGAATAGGACAAAATTGTAGTACAGAGACTCGAACTGGGATCAGAAGCCACCGCCGAACAGCCCAAGTCCTCGCTGGTCGGGACCGGCGCACAGTGGGGCAAAGTGGCGAAGTTTGTTTCAAAATCAAAGAACTTTTGATAGAAATGAGATAGAGTGATGATTTTTTTTAAAATTAAAGCTGAAAAATTGCAGAATAAGGGAAAATTAATGAAATTATGGTACGAACGTTTTTTACCATTGAAAATCTGTGTTAAACTTGAAATTTTACAACAAAAATATGTTTTGTCCAATACCATGTTCGGTTAGAATTTTTTCTTGACATGTTGTACATCATTTCCTATAGATTTTGTGGCGCTGATTTCAAATCCGTTCGCAAAATTTGTCTACTACCTCAGGATTTTGAAAAAAAACGATTTAAAGTTTAACACAGATTTTCAAAGGTAAAAAACGTTCGTATCATAATTTCACTAATTTTCCCTTATTCTGCAATCTTTCAACTTTAATGCAATCTTTTAACTTAATTTTAAAAAAAAATCATCACTCTATCTCATTTCCATCAAAAGTTCTTTGATTATGAAACAAACTTCGTCACTTTGCCCCACTGTGCGGCGCGGCGTTGAGCCCGTATCGCGAACAGAGCCCTAATTCCCAGTGTTCGTTTCTCGCTTCTTTCTGGCCGAAGGGGGGAGCGAGATGGAACGCTTTGCCTGCGCGACGGCCGCGAACGCAAAGGACGGAGTTGTCAGGCGTCCGAAAGACGGAGCGAGACAAAACATCATCCCGTCGTCTATCTCGTACCGCCCTTGCTCGCTTTCAGTGCCTCTCGCTCGCTCTCGCCTTCGCCGGACAAGAGTGAGACAGAAGGAATAGGGAAAAGTCCACATCGTTTACACCAAACCGAGCCCGTAACGAGACAGTACGGTAGTATCTTTTATTTGAGTTATCCAGATAATATCTTTGCCCATTTCTGTTCTCCAGCCACTTCGCCGTGATTCATTCAAGCCTTCCTTACGACAAAATAGTAATAGGGGAAATGCGGCAACAGCGCGATTCGACTCTCGATACATCTCGGCAACTATGTCTTTCCTACATTTATCGGCTAGATTGGACTTCCACCGGTTTTGATGGTACAATGCACGAATATACCATCAACGCCGGTGACGGAGAATCCTTGAAGCTTCATTCTGTCATTTCTCGAGTCTGTCTCAGTACACGAGTCAGAAATTCATTATTATTTCAACGTACGGTGGTTATTGGCGTTCAAACGCACCAGACCCGTCTGCACGAATGTCTACTGGAGGCAACTATACCCGCAAAAACTTCTTTCATGCCGATTCCAGGGCGAAAGTTGTAATTTACGGTTTGTTTACTACATCTCGTATACGCAGGGCCGGCGGAATCATTATGCAAGTTACGCGCCGCATAAGGGTGCCAGTCGAATGGAACGCTAAAAACCTGTATCGCACGCTTAATAATAAAGGAATCGAAGCCCTACATTAACGGAATGTACACCCCGTAAAGACAAAACATATTAAATAGAAAACAGGTGCAAAAATTTGGAGGAACCAAAAATTTTCTTGCATAAGGGCATCAACTAACCCCGCGTCGGCCCTGCGTATACGTCACGCTGGTGCTACGTGGCTGCAGCACACCATTAGCGCCACCAACGGAGAAGCCTTGAAGCTTCATCCTGTCAGTTTTCGATTTAGAAATTCATTATTATTTCAACGTACGGTGCTTATTAGCGTTCAAACGCACCAGACCCGGCTGCACAGATGTCTACTGAAGGCAACTGTACCCGCAAAAATTTCCTTCGTGCCGATTCCAGGACGAAAGTTGTAATTTACGAATTGTTTACTACACGCGTATACGTACACGCTTTTCCTAGCTTGTGTGAGCGTACGCACACATTCAAGGCCCGGTGAGACGGCAGCCTTAAGATCCATTAGATCACGAAAAATGATAATTACCCGTTATGATTCTTGGATTTTTCAGATATACGAACTAAATTCTACATAAAAAAAAGTTAAATAAAGTTCTTCTGTAACTTGTTTAACAAAGAAAAATGTACATTCATAATTGAGGCATTTGATGGAAAAAGGGCACATACGCCAAAATGCCATTTCAAGAAAATCGATTTCAAAGTTTTCATTATAGTATAACATAATAAAAAGTAATGCAATTAAATAAAAAAAATTTAAGGATGTAGTTACCGTGTCGTTCAAGCGTTCTGAATACAGAATTCATGATTTAAAAATGATATGTCTTTATTTATAAATTTTGAACAAGTGGTTTATGTGCCCTTTTTCCATCAAATGCCTCAATTTCTTGTGTTCATTTTAAATTTCCGTACTTTTTATTTGAGCTATTTCTATTTTTCAAACCTTAAAATGAATTTTTTTATTAAAAGACGAATATTTTGATACTGTACATTGGTGAACTTTGTTAAAATTAGAATCCACTCTTGGCCAGTACCATGCACGCTGTAGAAGCCTTCGATAAAAAATATTTTTTCAGAGTATGATCTAAAATCTAAAATCTAAACGTAATCACATCAAACGTAATTATATCAAGTTGCGACAAAGAATCACGCACTATTTACAAATTAATTACGCGCAGCGTGCACGTTACCGCTCGATGGAAACTACGGGAAAGTGGTGGTCTCTTCCATCGAGAGGGAAATGTAAACAATTGGTTATGCAAAGCTAACATCGCGATACATGTTGTACACTAAAATGTGTAAATTGGTATAAAGGTATTATTGTACAAGAATAGGAGAGAAAGGTAACTGGTAAATGCATCTGTGGCAGTTCGGTACGGTCACCATTACCTTGCTGTTATTTCTTTTAGCCTTTTCTTCGATTTTTCTCCTTTCTGAATTTTTCTTACTATTTTACGATTTCCTATCTATTCTTTTCGTTTCCCGTTTCGAGGGTTCGCTCGGGCCTGGTTTTCGTCAAGTACATTTGACGGTCAGATCCGCGATCTATGGTCGCGTATGCTTCGTTTATGTTTTGTTTATGCTTTGGTTATTCGTTTTGCTGCATTAGTTGCCGAGAAAAATATTTCGCATCAATCCGCAGAGGCGATTCTTCAACTTTTCCAAGACGTTGGGAAAGATCCTGATGTTTTGGAACGTATGACGTGTGGTCGAACAAAGTGTTCTAATATTATATCGAACGTTCTGTGTCCTCGGGAAACAGAGCGTCTTAGTCTGGTTTTACAGAATTCTAAGTTTTCAGTATTTATTGATGAAACATCCGACATTACCAATAAGAAATGGATGTCGTTTATTGTTCGGTATGTCGCACCCGAGACTTTGGATGTTCGAACGGAATTAGTAGAATTAATTAATCTTGACGCGCGAGAATGTACTGCCGATAAACTATTTACCTCCTTTAAGAACTCCATGTGGAAAAAGCAAATTCCATTCGGAAACATTCTTGCTTTGTCGTGTGATAACGCTTCTGTCATGACAGGGTGTCACTCGTCATTCAAGATCAAACTTGCAGAAATTCGCGGTGAAAATTTTTTCACCATGCCGTGTCCATGTCACTCCTCTGCATTGGTAGTGCATGCAGCATGCGCTACCATTCCCGAGGTCTGCGAGGAATTATTACGGAAAGTCACAACATTCATTTATAGCAGTCCCAAACGCTCGGCCATTTTTCGCGAATTTCAGCAATGTTTTCAATCTACTGACCGCAAAATTTTAAAATTGTGTACTACGCGATGGTTATCGCGTTACTCATCCGTAGTTACACTTTTAGAAAATTGGGACAGTGTGTTGCACTTTCTGCAAGAATTGGTCGTAAGTGAGAAGACAAAGTCTGGGGATCATCTGCTTCTCATCATGCAAAATCCAGAAGCGAAAGCATATCTTCTGTTTTTGAAATACGTTCTAGAGTATTTTAATGACTTTAGTTTATTCTTTCAGTCGCAACAAACAAGGATCCATTTGCTTCAAAATACTGCCAAAACTCTTTTGTACGATATTTTACGTCATTTTTTGAAACCGCGTTTTTTGAAGCACATGGATTCAGTAAAATTAATAGATTTTTCAAGAGGCGATAATCAAATCGCATTAGATAGTATTCATTTAGGTCCGGATTGTGACACTTTCTTTGTCAATTAGTTGCAGAAGGCAAACCCGATGTTGTCCAAACCGTTCGAGAAAATTGTATTAAGTTTTACATAACGGCTGCAAACGAAATTCGTAATCGATTGCCAATCGATGACGAATTTCTGAGCAAGTTACGTGTTTTTGAGTCTCATTTGGCATTAGTAGATACTGACAGAGACACTTCCTTCAAAAGTGTTCTCTTTACTGCTCAGAAATTGGGCGGTTTCGACGAAGACGGTTTGCAAAAAGAATGGTCAACATTGCACCTGAATTTTGCAGATGCAGTCAAGCTTTGTACATTAGCTTTTGATGATGTATTGAAAACGGTGTTGTTAACGCGAAACGATCAAGGCTCGTATAAATATCCATGTTTGCAGGAATTATTAAATTCCATTAGAAGTCTTCCAAATTCAAACGCCGATGCTGAAAGATCGTTTTCCATGCTTCCCGACATAAAGAACAAGAAACGAAACCGACTTTGTTCGACCATCGTCAATGCCATTTGCGTAACAAAATCGGCATTAAAGGCGCACTGGGAAACAGCTCAGAGCATGGAAGTAGATGACAAACATCTATCTCTCATGTCACCTGAGAATTTCTATGCAACTTTTGCGACGAAGCAAAAGAATAGTTTACGTTTACATGCCGTTGATGACCTCGCGGATTTTCCTTCTACGTCGGGTAATGCAAATTGGTGATGTCCAGAATATTATCAATTTCATCCATTTTCTATTTCATTCGATTTTTGGACATCGCGAATATGTAAATAGTTGTTCGATTTACCTCACGCAATTCTTGTTCTATCCTTGCAATAAATTCGCTTGCTTGCTGTACATATGATTCACAGAGAGAACTTCGAGATAATTGTACAAATAAATGTATATTCTTAATTATATTCATTTTATATGTAACAATTATCTCGAAATTCTGTCGCATGTATTATAGTAAATTCCTTTGCTTGCTTTCTATCCTTTGGAAATGTAAACAATTGTAGCATTATTTCAGTTTTACATCTCGTCAATATATCGAACCCAATTGATATATTTACGTGCTGCCTTTCTTTTCTATTTTTGTAATGTTTTTGTACATTTTAGTGTACAACATGTATCGCGATGTTAGCTTTGCATAACCAATTGTTTACATTTCCCTCCCGATGGAAGAGACCACCACTTTCCCGTAGTTTCCATCGAGCGGTAACGTGCACGCTGCGCGTAATTAATTTGTAAATAGTGCGTGATTCTTTGTCGCAACTTGATATAATTACGTTTGATGTGATTACGTTTAGATTTTAGATTTTAGATCATACTCTGAAAAAATATTTTTTATCGAAGGCTTCTACAGCGTGCATGGTACTGGCCAAGAGTGGATTCTAATTTTAACAAAGTTCACCAATGTACAGTATCAAAATATTCGTCTTTTAATAAAAAAATTCATTTTAAGGTTTGAAAAATAGAAATAGCTCAAATAAAAAGTACGGAAATTTAAAACGAACACAAGAAATTGAGGCATTTGATGGAAAAAGGGCACATAAACCACTTGTTTAAAACTTATAAATAAAGACACATATCATTTTTAAATCGTGACTTCTGTATTCAGAACGCTTGAACGACACGGTAACTACATCAAATGCCTCAATTATGAATGTACATTTTTCTTTGTTAAACTTAGTTCGTATAAATTTAGTTCGTATATCTGAAAATTCCAAGAATCATAACGGGTAATTATCATTTTTCGTGATCTAATGGATCTTAAGACACGAATATAAAATTTTAATATAAAGTTTCATTGAAATCCATTTTGCCGTTTAAACGTAATCGTGTTAACAAATACATGAGATATTTAAAAAAAAAGCTCTTTTCTAAATAGTCAAAACGTGATCAGGAGGTCTTAAAACGTGATTTCCCTAACAAATTTTTTCAAAATTTTTTTCATTACATGAGTATTATACATATGTCAGAAAGTGAAAAGTGTATCTCGAGGCACTCAGGAAGATCGCGCACGGCCGCGTGTCGCTTGCACGTAACCTTGGATCGCAGCGTTTCAAGAGCGAGAGAGAAAGACACACGTTCGTTTTCTCTCTCGTCTTCCCGACGTTGTCCGAAGCGCCGAGCTCACGGACACGCAGCTCCGGCGTAGTGAGCATGCGAGGTGGGGGAAATTCTCGAGCGCTCCCGTCCTCATTCTGGCATCACTGGCTACAATCGGCGCCGTTTTGCATCTTGAAAAAAACCTATTTCAGATACTGCTCTATTTCGTTTGTATTTATTATAATTTTACTGTTATACAATTTTTTGTTGTTGTTATAATGTTAAATAAAGTACCCTTAAAGTTCCGACAGGATTAGCGCATTGGTATCTTTGCAAAGAATTCCTACAAATTTATACAAAAATAAGCCGTTTATACGGGCTTCTCCCCTTTTAAGACGTAATTATTGGCCGTCGCACATTGAGGTATTCGTACCACAAGGCCGGAAATAGTCGATTTCAAACATTTTCGTAAACCGTAAAATGCTTGCTACCCGAGGTAGTTTGAGTATATGTATATGTAACAATGCATAAATATTCTGTTTTTTATTTATGCATTCATGAAGCAGTGTTCTTCGTCGAAGGTTAAAAGATTTTATGGCACACTTTTCGTTCTTATCCAGTCTTTGAAACATCGTTTGCTTGTTAACGATTTTTAAATATTTTAAGGAAATTGTGTAAATTCTTGCATTATGGAAACTTTCAGGTAGGTACATGTACATACATATGTATAGGTACAGGCCGGGCTGGTTGCGTGTGCAAAGTGCGCGATGCCCATAGACGCCGCAACGGAAAATGCGCCTAAAAGACTTAAAAAAATATGAGATAAATTTTTAAATTAAAAATGAATGGCATGTAATGAGACTACAAATATGGTTTATACAGTCTTCTCTCGGTATATTGCCGCGACCGGAGACCGGCAGTGATAATATATCGAAAGTGGGACACGATTCTGAGGATGTTCAGTTTATTCGCGATTTATTGAAAAAAAAAATTTCGGAAAGGCGCTAAACATTTACCGCACACACAAGAAAAACACCAGGCGCCGGGCCTGAATGAGACTGCCATTTCAAACTGTTTTTACTTCTTCATCATATATATTTTTATAGTTATTAATATTTGGAAATAATCAAGGATTCAGTTTTTACGATTATAAGATTTTATTAACGATTTTGTTGAACTTCTGTGTGAGTCCCGATGCTTATCCTGGTGTTATTATATTTGGTAACGATTTGTGATCACAAGCTAATTTAGGTAGAAATGACAATTGAGAGCTGCAGCGTTGTCATTACGCCTTAGCGTCGGGCTGCGCGAGCATTCGCACGTAGCGGCGACCCGCTCCTCTTCTCCCGACTTCTCCCGACCCGATCCGATTGCCCACATATCCCTAGTTACAAGACACCTTTTCTATACATATAAGTACCCATACAGCACACTTCGTTGCGGCAAAGTTGCAGGATGGTTGCAGCAACCTTGCACTTGGTTGCGATGTTGCATAGTTGCAGCGCAATGTCGATGTATGGTTGCTGCGACGTTGCCGTGCAACATTGCACGGGGCGGACATAGAATTGTTGCTGCATAGTTGCTGCATAGTTGCGTTGCAATAATGCACTGCAACTTTGCCGCAACTTTGCCGCAACTATGCCGCAACTTTGCCGCATCTATGCCGCAACTATGCAGCAACTTTTTCGCAACTTTGCGGCGTTAGCAAATTTTAAAACATAATATCTCCAAAACCGGCGGAAATAAAGTGTATACATTATACCTTATTGAAATCGTCTTGAAACGCACTATCAAGTGATCTATTAAAAAAAAAGAGTTCCGTTTAAAAAAAAAAAAAAAATTAATCATCGTATCTCGTAAAATAATAATCAAAGAAAAAAATCGTCTGCCCCAGTAAATTTGCCCCCTCCAACCATGCAATTTCATATAAACAATTTCTTTTATATCTCGAATTCGTTAGGAAATATCCAGGTGTTTACTGTTCCCGCGGACATCCTGGATAATGAACTAAAATATAAAATATATGTCGGAGAAGGCAACCATTTAATCAGTTCCAAGCATAAGTCAGAATCTACTTTACTGGTGCCACGTGCCAAGCTGATGTTTCCGTGAAGGCGAGCACGGCGCACAGTGGGACAGATCAGGTCGAAACGCGGAACTAACAAGAGGACCTTCAGGACTGTCCATCTCAGAAACTGTTTATACTTAGTGTACGCGAAGGTCTTCACTCGGACTTTAATTTTCCAAAGTAGTAAGAATTCAGCCAAATTCGAGAAAATCGACTTTGAAAAATGTGGAGTACACTTATATACATTGGATTGAAAGTAATGACCAACGAACAGCGTGGGCTAGTGCCTAGCGTTTATAGCTGTGGCAGGTTATTCTACTCCAGGAATTTGAGCGATAGGGCGAAGATGATCTGCTATATGCTTTTAATCAGACCAATTATGACATACGCAGCCCCCACATGGTTTAACATTAACGCGGCCACAATGGAGAAGCTTAGAAGATTTGAACACCAAATACTCAGACATTGTATCTTTAAACATCGATCGGCCTCCTCAAATTATACCAAATATATTAGCAATATTGTTCTATATAAGGAATCTAATATCACTCGAATAGACAATTTCGTTCTCCAGTTGATTAGAGGTTACTACGCAACATCCGTTTCCATTGATGATAACGCAATCATTAAAGACATTTTAATGATAGGCGATGATTATGCCAGGGATTCTTTGATTTCCGGATACATACCCCCTCAGGTTTTCACCTATCTGGATAAGAAAGGTTATATTCAAAACGAATTAAACATCCCGACAATTTACCATTGGCCGCGACATAAAGCGAATAAAAAAATTACTTTCGATCCTCTTACGAATCCTTCTAATACGCCAGATGCCTTCAAATATTCCATTAGTTTATCTCCAATTGACTACTTCAGCCCCGCGAGACTTAGTAGCAAAAATTGGTGGCTAAACACAAACTGTGCTTATATAACGGATCTGAAAAATAGAATCCTCAGACAGCTGCATAGTCACGATGTTAACAGATAACTGCGGTGTACATAAAAAAGCGATAGGCCTAAGCCATTTGTAACAGTAGTGTTCAAAAATAAAAAGAAAAAAAAAGTGATAGGCCTAGGCCCTTTGTAAATATTCATGTACATACATTTAGATTAAATTAGGGTAGTATAGATTTAAGTAGGTTTAAACTTAGATTTAAGACCTCACCAAAGTGACCTCCTAGGTTTAGAACCGATTTTTCCTAGGATACCAAAGTACAAATCGATCTATCATTCAAAGATAGACAATGCAACGAAAGTACAAACTAGCGTTTACTAAAAGTTTCTTTTATTTTTGTTTAAGCACGAGCGCTCGTGTGAGACTGCTGCTTAACATAAGTTTTTATTGTAACGAGGTGCCAATTCGGCTGTGTTTATACCTAGTACTCAGTTATAAAATTGTTATGTATGTTCTATGGCTAAATAAACACTTTTATCAAAAAAAAAATTTATTATTATTATTATTTTTTTTATTCATTTGTATACCTATTGCCTCAAAGTTGCCGTGCAAAGTTGCCTCAAAGTTGCCGTGCAACTTTGCAGCAGGCGGACATAGAATTATTGCTGCATAGTTGCGGCAACGTTGCGTGCATCGTTGCAATCTTGCACCGCAACTACGCTGCAACTATGCTGCAACGAGAGTGTGCTGTATGGGTACATACTACGACCTACATATCGAGGTTCTGGAAAAGGAAAAACTTTGAACTTCATTTCATGCCTGCATTACAATTTTTTATATTTTCACAATATTACGAAAATTTTTAATTAAATCGATGATTCATACCTCGTGTACATACGCTCTGTGCGAAGTACCAGTTGTAAATGACCTCGCGTGAAAAGGCTTTTAATGTCTAAAGGTAATAGATACCTATGTACAGAGGGTGGCCGAATTATTACTTAGTGAAAAAAAGTTTTCGTCAAAAAGTGTGAATATCATGGTTGTAATTTCAGTAACAATGCATGAATGTTATTGTTTCTTTATTTATTGATTAGCTACAACATCTGTGAGTAACATTGTGAGTAATTTTTCAACATATAAATCTCATTTGTTTTTAAAAAGGCGGGGATAAAATTATTACAAATAAGACGGAACAAATAGAGAATATAATCCGAGTATAGTACAACACTCCAAAACTACAGGAAGTAGCTACAGCATACATTGAAAGCATGCCACGCCGAATCCAAGCCGTCATAAAAGCTAAAGGCGAAAATATTGAATAATTGTATTTCTCGCACAATATATGTAGTTTTAAACCTACATAAATGTATTTAATTTGTACTCTTAAATACATCTATTTTATTTCTTCGCTTAAACTGACAAAATATATAAACTTTTTTGTTTGAGTATAATAATTTGGCCACCCAGTGTATGAGTCTAGTCGCGAAACCTTAAAGCGCGTGCACGAACTATCTTCAGGAGAAGGTTAAACGACCCGTGATATTCAACCAATTAAACTTAAATAAAACACGTTATTTGGATGATTAAATGATAACAGAATGAGCAATGTGTATTCCATGCAAATTAATCTCCTCTAGATAACAGAAACTGCATCGCGAATAAACGTATTACGATTTACGACAGACGAAGTCTCTCGTCAGTGGTATTAAATCTGTTTAGCTGCACTTATCCTGGAGATTAAACAGAGTAAACAACAAACGCTGAAAATATTGTGATACAGACTGTGTATCACAATATTTGCGTCAACTGATGATAAATTATCATTTTTCATTAAGAAATCTAAAATTAGCAAATATAAAGGACGTTCGACAAATTCGCGCAGCAACGAAACTAGGGGGAGGGGGGCAGCGGTGTTCTGTCCCGGGCGCAGATTTGCGGGGGGCGCCAAATGAGAAATTTTTATAGAGAAAAGACATAGTTTTGGAAAAGCTACATCAATGGCTTTATTCAAATTTATATATTACGTTATTCCATTATAGGAATAAAGGAGATAGACATTTCATGGAAAAGTAATTAATTATTTTTAAATAGATAAATTTAAAAATTTATCTATTTAAAATTTATTTATCTGTTATCAAACAGCAAACAAATTAGGGTACCTGGAATATGTTTGCAAGCAGTTAAGAAACACGTTTATTATGCCTTTTTTTATGTAAAGTGTGGACTCAACGTCCTAAGGTGGGCAATACAAGGTGATAAAATATTGGGGGAGGGCACCAAATAGAATCCTTGCTCCGGGTGCTCACAACCTAGCTTCGTCCCTGAATACGCGATGTATGTAATTAGATAGCAAACGTTTTATAAAAGTTTGTTTGTTACATCGGTTGTTAGACGGGGATTACAGCAAATTCAAAATGAAATTGATCTAAAATATTTCATTCATGTAACAACCATTTTATTCTTCTATATTTTTATCTGTAAAAACGGGTTAATTACATGTTTGAACCAGTTTTGTAGCGCCAATTTAATTGAAAATTTAAAATTGATATTTAAAAATATTCACTTGTTTAGTTACATAAACTTAATAAAAATTAGTTTTAAAAATATGTGTTTTTTCTCAAGTCAGGGGGGCTAACCATAGCCCCTCCCCCCCCCCCCCCGGACGCCCTATGATCATATAATATTATGTACCTAAGTATGGATATGTAGATATTAATCTTTTGAGTACATAAGTTGAAACGCTTAGCGTACCTACTTATAAGTACATCGTGTGTGGAAATCTTCTGGTCTCATGTGTTCTCGGTATTCACTGAACGTAGATCGATGTTCCTCGCACAAACTGAATGCATATATGGATTTATCCTCCACAAAGGGTTAATACGTATTGTAGGTTACCCAAGTTGAAGCACTCTACTAACGTTATCTTTAGAAGTGTCAACTGAACCGTAGAATAAATAAATTATATTACTGTCCTTATTAGCTAAAGTATTATACAGGGTGTTTTTCACCTAACTTTATTACCTAGAACATTTCTGTAAACACTTTAAAATTATATAAAAATGGTTCGTACAATATTTACATAACTTTGTGGGGATCGGCGTATACCTAGTAACAATACTTTTATTCTGTTCGGAGGGATTAATGAAATGCAACTTTGTTTTTATTAAGTTGCTTAAAGGACCTTTAGTGACCTTGAAGGACTTATTTTTGTAGGTCAATCGGGTAGTACCGGCAAGTAGAACGAGGCAGTTAGAGCAACAACGGACTAACCCAAATTTTTTTCGAAATTGAATTAGCAGCAATAACGTATTCTAATAGGATCTACTAACTATATAAAATAGGGAGAAAAAAAAAAATTTCAATGTGGGTTGGTCCGTTGTTGCTCTGACTGCCTCAAATATAACATTCCATTTAGAAAAACAAAGTTGACTTTCGTATCTCATTAAACTCTCCCAACAGAATAAAACTATTGTTACCATATGCCGGCTACCACAAACTATGCAACTTTTGTAGGACACATTTTTATACATTTTAAATACAGCAGAAACATTTCAGATGATACAGTTAAGTGAAATATCCTTATAGTTCAGCAAATTGGACCTATAGAGCAAAACATCGTTAACTGCCTTGGGATGAAATTATGAAACTTTGGAGATATGTAGAGGATATACATATAGGTATCTATTAGATACAGAATTATTTATACTGCCCAAATTTTCTCTAAGAGGGTGAAATTGACCCCTGAAAATCCGGCTATTTTCTGATTTTGTGTTATATCTAGGGTTGCCACCTCTCCGGTTCTCACCCGGAGACTTCGGGTTTTGAAGCAAATCTCCGGGGTCCGGTTTTACTCAGGGAGTCGAGACCGAAGCAGAAACCGAAATTCAGACCGGTCACATATCGGTCAGGTAACCAGTAACCCTAACGAAAGTGGAGAGAAATTCTGACCGTAATAGCGAGAGGTTGCAAAAGGGAACCGAAGCTCCTGACCAATTGTACTTCGGTCGGGAATCGGGGACCGTATTCTGAGACGAACGGGGACCAGTCGCTAGTGATGGGACTCCGGAGTCGGTTCCCAGCGCTTCGAATCGGTCTTGAATGTCAGGCGACTACTTCGAAGCGCTTCGAACATGATTCGAAGCTGAAAAGTCTTGAAAAGTCTTGGTCGGCTTCGAAGTCTTGATGGGCTTCGAAGTCTCGAATCTCTTGGCTCGAAACCTCGGTAGGTACCCCGTGGCGAGGACAAATTTTATGGCTTTCGATCCTCGAAGGGGTTTAAATACCATTAAAAAGTGAGAAATGTCTAGGATTTCCGAATTTCTCATCAGATCTTTGCGAAAACGACGCCAATCGATTCCTTATGTTTCGCCGATGAAACTAACACCAAGAACAACGTAATTAGGACCATAATGAAGGAAATTCCATGAAAAATCGAATTATACCATTTGAAGCTGCCTTCGTTAAAATAGTCCGATTTACATGAAATTTGATATGATTTTCATCGGAAAAACATAAGGAATCCATCGGTGTCACTTCCATATCGATACGATAAAGAATAAAGAATTTCTTAATATGCTGAAATGAATACTTCACATTTCCACCCTCGACAGCGGGGCGTCGACCTGGAATCGCTGCGGATCGCAACTTGCGGTTGGCCGAAGATTCATACATGTTTCCGAAATAAAATAATTCTTTATTCTTTATCGTATGGATATGGAAGTGACACCGATGGATTCCTTATGTTTTTCCGATGAAAATCATATCAAATTTCATGTAAATCGGACTATTTTAACGAAGGCAGCTTCAAATGGTATAATTCGATTTTTCATGGAATTTCCTTCATTATGGTCCTAATTACGTTGTTCTTGGTGTTAGTTTCATCGGCGAAACATAAAGAATCGATTGGCGTCGTTTTCGCAAAGATGTGATGAGAAATTCGGAAATCCTAGACATTTCTCACTTTTTAATGGTATTCAAACCCCTTCGAGGGTTGAAAGCCATAAAATTTGTCCTCGCCACGGGGTACCTACCGAGGTTCGAACCAAGAGTTTCGAGACTTCGAAGCCGATCACTACTTCGAATCCGTTCAGACTTCGAAGCCGACCAAGACTTTTTAAGAGCTTCGAATCATGTTCGAAGCGCTCCGAAGTTTTCGTCATATATATAGATTCGAAGCGCTTCGAAGCGCTTCAGATCCCATCACTACCAGTCGCCGCCGACTAGTTAGGGAAGCGCCGTTCAGGAGTTTCCCGATAGGGCAACAGGTCAGACTGCACGGGGCAAACATTTGTCAGCGGCGGGCAACTCACACCTCCCCGGGCAATACGGTACAGATGCCAGGATGAACAAGGACCGTCGCGTGGGCTCAACAGTATTTGAAGGAACCTACTAACACGTGCCTGCCTACGTATCTACGACCCACCACACCATTCCTCCCTACTCCGTTGTAACGATAGCTGACGTCACTGCTCGGAGCTTTGCCCATAGCGTTTGCCCCGGGCATTGGCAGGCGCCCTTGCCCGCCAAACGGCACTGACAAGAGAAGAACCCGAACCCGAAAATTCCAAAAATTCTGAAACTTTGTGGATATGTAGGGGATTTCCTCCTGATTACAACGCAAATTTTTTTTGCTGCCCAAAATCACTCTAAGGGGGTGAAATTAACCCCTGAAAATTCGTGTATTTTCCGATTTCGTGTTATAACTCGCGAACTGTAAGAGATAGAAATAAAATCTCAAGACGAAAGTTACTTCTTTTAATTAGATCTATCAAATAGTAAAAGTTAAATCAATTGTTTAAATAATTAGAAAAAAGTTATAAACAAAAATATTAATAATGTTTTTTAAAATTCGTTGTTTCGCGTGAAATCTGAATTGGTGGTTTAAATAATTATGAAACAGCATAATCCATTTTTTTTTCATACAATTTCAACCATACGTAACGTGCCTTAAGGGGTTAAACCACTGTAGAATTTAAAAAAAAAAGAAAATTTTTTTTTTATTTAAAAGATGTTTTAGGGTCTTAAAAATAATATACCAAAAGATGGAGGGTGGCAAAAATGTCTAAATGTCCAAATTTTCAATTCTACCGCAACGCTATTGTGTATGCCCCGAGCGCCTTTTGTTATCACTGCACGCGCTGTAGTTTTGTTTTGGAGTACGGAAGCAGGAATAACAACAGTCTATAGAGAAGGGACTGTCCTCCGAATAGTCTAGAATGTTAAGAACGTCTGTGCAGCGTTAGTAAAGTGAGGATCGACCGTTGAAAAGGACGCTTTGCTTTCGTGTATAAGTTTTGTAATATTCGAATACGCGTTTTTCTCGAAACCACTTTTTTTTAACTGGCCGGAAACATAACTCGAACAAATCTTCACCGATCGATCTGAAAATTTAATAGTATATTCAAAATTGCTTTCTCTAGCGACGTACGTAGGATTTTTTTTATATTGCATATTTTTTTTAATAAACCATTTTGTGACGATTTTTTTCATGAAATTGCACCATTTCGCGAAAAAATGCACCATTTCGCGAAAAATCAATATATCGAAAAAATCCTACGTACGTCTCTTGCTGTTGTTCTATAGAATCGAAAAGACTTTGGTTTTTTGATCTAGGTCAAAAATTGCGGGAGTTAGGTTTCCGGCCGTAGACCCTTTCAAAAAACAGGCACCGACGGAGAAATGCTGCGCAGCCACCATTTTGTCATGAACGAAGTTGAAAAAAATATTTTTTGTACTTCATTACTAGAATTATAAATCCCATTTTACAGAATTTCGATTGATCTCTTTATTGCGCAAAAAAAAATTCCCGAAATATGCCTATTTTTTCGTACTCTACAGTGGTTTAACCCCTTAAGCTACACAACGAGCAATGTTCTTCTAACGTTTATTAGGAAATAATACGCGACGTGTAGTAAGAAAGTAAGATAATTTATATACTTTTGTCTTTAATTACATATGGGGCAAATATATCAGGTGGAAATAGAGGAGAAGAAGGGAACTGTTAGATATAACTTATCCTTATTAGAACTTTTTATGTTTAACATAATTATCGACTTTTCTCTTATTTGCTCACTAAACAAGCGAGACAATGAAGGTGTTTAATACTTTGAAAACACTTGTGTGATGTGAATATATACCTACTTTTGTCTCCCATCAAAGTATTATCTCATGTCTATTGTTCTCTCGAGCATTAATAATGAGAATACATATATTCGTATTCTTATCGGATGATACTTTATTTGCAAAGAAAATACAGGTGATCAATTTTAATAAGACATTTCACTCTCCAAACATGTTTTCCTCAGACGTGATAAAGTAAGATACATACACATATGCCATATGTATATGTATAAGATAGGTATTATCAGTTCTATAGGTGTGTCCTGACGACAAAAGTAATAAATGTTTCGACTCGTTATTATTGTCAGTAATATCGAAGGCGTTTCAAGAGTAAAGACTTATTAAGAATAAGAAATACTAGTCAATTGTAGTTTAAGTATAGGTGTTAACAGTAAATGTACGTTGATTCTGTGTAACAAACTTGTAGTGTTGAAAATGGTTCCCATATATCCTGCAAATGTAATTCGTTTACTTATGACAACATTCTTACTTGAGAACAATAATGAGACGCCTATTAATAATAGAGAAATGGAGTTACACGACATAATAAAAGACATGCTTATTAAATCGCAAGAAGACACATCATTTTCAATGGAAGCTGATGTTACATTAGAATTTTTGGAACCGTTTAGACCACATTCTGTAGAATTTGTGAATGATATATATGTACCTACACGCGAAGAACTTTTAGAACCGATAGGGTTCGAAGAAGAGCAGTGTATACCAGAAGAAGGAGGTTTTGTGACTTTAGAATATAAAACAAAGGCTGTTGAATTTTGGAAGAGTGGTAAGAAGAGACGTCTTTCTTTACAATCTGTCCAACATAAATTTCGAAAAGTTTCATTCGTACATCAATTGTATAGGTGAGTGGTAAACGATGTACTGTTATGTTAAGGTGCTTCGTACTTATTTCTTTTATATCTATGCAAAATTGCCTTGTTTTCATTAGATGGGAAGAAACGGTGAACAGGGGAGGGACCCGTCGGGAAAAATTGTTACAAATTTCTGAATATGTGTACAATAAATTTGTTGACGGGAGTGAAACTCATGCCATTATTCATGATGTGGACCTTCGAAGATGGGCCATACAAGCTAATGAAGAGACAGGGTTGGAAAATTTTAAAGCATCTGGACATTGGATCTGGAATTTTAAGAGAACGTATAAAATAGTTTCAAGAAAAGTGAACAAATTTATTACCAGATCATACGGTACAGATACCGCGCAATTAAATGAAATTGCTTCGACTTTTGTGAATAATGTAAAACCTCGTATTCGAGATATCGGAACAAACAATACATTCAATGCTGATGAAAGCGGATACTTTAGCTGAACAAGGAACCAAAACTGTTACAGCAGTCGTACAGTTTATATCCGCTACCTAAATGGTACATGAAGTTCTTTAAACGCTAATTAAACCCAGTCGTTTTTTTCACTTCTGCTTTCAAGTTACTAATTTTTTTGGCAACTGGATTTTTTGTTATCGAAATACTAAACACTTTTTCCACAATGCTCTGTAACGGTTTGTAAAGCAATTTCTTTTTCTTTTTCTATTTGAGGTATTTGGGATTTATTTAAAGTACTTTATGTTCTTTCAATTTTTGTATACAAATCAGCTGCTTATCAGATTCCTCGCTGTCACTAATACCTCTACTGTCCGAGATGATTATCCCAGGCAAATAAGTGCTTTTGCCCATTCCACGACACGCTAAACAATGAATTGTTTTTAGCCCGTGAGAGAGCGAGAACGTTACCGGCAGTCACAGCTACCATTTACTTACACGGTCTAGCAAAGCCAGCAATTCCTTATGATTGTTATTCATATGAAAATAAGCAATTCCTTTTTTGTTTAAGTAACTATTTTTTAAGCAATTGATTTTGCTAATAAGGAATTGCTTGTAGGAATTGTTTAGTTTTTATTCATCAGGCCCAATGTCATGCACACATTACTAAAGGATCATACAATCTTAACGTACTTAGCTGATGCGCTTTTAAACTGTGGTTTACTTCGTACAAAACAACAAAGGCGACGTATTTCTTTTGGGTTTGGATACATAAAATAACGAAGGCGTCGTGTAATTTGCATGAACGTCCAGAAGCGAGTGGCGACTCTGTGGTCACCTCCGTTTATTCTCGCCTTTTACTTAGTATAGTGCGAAACGCAATACATTGTTTAGGAATAGAGATTTTGAATTCGGGACTTTTTACCCGCTGGACTTTTAGCTCCACCCTACCCTACTAATATCCGGAACAAGTTGAAAAGTGAAATGGGGTTGTGTCGGAATAAGTCTTGTTCATTCGGAAGTACAATCTAACTCTGACTTGCATTGGGTCGGAATGCCAAAATAAAATATAAAACACCCCCCCCCCCCCCCCCTCGTGGCAGGAATTACAATGACCAAAGTTACAAGCTTGGATTAGGTTTTTAGATCGGTTTTATTAATCGGCAGGATATACATATTTAATATCTTCTATTATGTGCAAAAATGGATGTGTCCCATCTCTTTTTATTTCAAAACGCTATAGAAATTCACACATGTGGTGAAATAAGTGTATCTTCTCTAATACCACCTCTACTTAGTCGAGCTCGCGAAACACGCCATGACGACTCTATATTTTGTGTATAAGCTCCGCTTTCCGGGTCTACGAAATTAGTGCTATGGTTCATAGTTTTGTAAGCGTAGCCATATTTTTCTAAATTTACACAGTCCTTGCAACAATCAGTATGTATTTCTGAACCTACTGCTACGGATTTCTGATCAATTAATGGTATGAAAGTATTTTCGTCTCGTTTGTTTTCAGGACATATCTCTAAACGATACATTTGTGCTCCTCGTTATATCATACCTACTCCAAATTTGTCATATAAAATCAACAATGGAAATTAAACTAATTATTTAAAAACTATTGTTAAATAGCCATAAAAATTGCACCTAATATTCATGCTCCTTCACGCAAACGTCCTCTTTCAAATTTCCTGCGTCCCATTTTGCATTCCTCAATTTCGACTATAATACCAGGACCACCGATTAAGGGAGTGTCCTGCTTTATAAGGTCCAAAAAATCGATTTTTTTTTTTATTGCCTAAATCGATAGATAAACTATTCAAGAATGTATTCACAAAGTTATAGCGGCCAATTCGAAGTATTTTTAAAGATACAGAACCGAGAGCGGGTAAGCGGCGAGCATATGTATGTGCGAGCGCTCGGCCGGACACGGGCGCGTGCTTCACCCTTTGACGCGTCCCCATTCGTCGATCAATTGGGCCCTTTACACGGACGTTCTTGCGTGGCACTTTTGCGCGCCACACGCCAGCGCGGCACGCATTTGGCGTGGCGTGCCGGAACGTCGGAAGGAGCGCGCTCCTTCTCGCAGGCCAGAAGATCGTACCCGTCACTACTTAGAGACAGCGAGTTCGGGCTCCCATTTCTACGTCGACTCCACATGCTTTTTCCAGGAACCAGCGCAGTCTTGTATTGTGTACTACCTGTTCCATGTATATTATCGATCTGCGAAACGATCGGCACGACACGATCGCGATATACGAAGGTTTGCGAAAAGTATACGAATTCCTCGATATACCTGGCTTATAGAGGATATCATAAATGCTGTTACTGTAGGGCACACTGAAACATCTGTTTTTACGAAGCTACATTTGGTTTACCTGCAGGTGCTATAAATAATGGAAATGGTTTATTACTCAGTTATAACGACTGTATTGCGATCTGCATTCTCCTTGCAGACGAAAATTTTCCACCTCATCGGACGTTCTTGCTAGCATTTTGTGCGTGGTTAGAAGTGTGGCGCGCCGGAATTCCACGTTCTTGCGTGCGAGTAGAACCGTTGTCAGGCGTGTCGCGTCCAAAAGTGTGGCGCGCAAGAATTTTCGCCGCACGCAAACCTCGACTCGAGAGGCAACGCTAGCCGTGCCTCGATGGGTTTCAAGGACTTCGACCCTCGAGCCCAGGAGGGCCGTACAATGTTGCCCCTTAAAAAGTGACGAATCAAAAATTCTACATTTTTCATCGGATCTTGGCGAAAGTGGTGTGAATCGTTTCCTTATGTGTTCCCGATGAAAATGGTCCAAAAACGACACAAATCGGATCGTAATTAAGGAATCTTCATAATAAATTGATTTCCAAAACTTCGTTAAAAATAGTTCGATTTACATGAAATTTGGTATAATTTTCATTTGAAAAACATAAGAAATGCATCGGTATTACTTCCATATCGATACAATAAAGAATAAAGAATACAGTTTTTCTGAAACAGGTATGTATCCTCGGCCGACCGCTGCGAATCGAGGTCGGCGACCCACAGTCGAGGGTGAAATATTCATTACAGCGTGTTAAGAGATTCATTATTCGTCATCGTACCGATATGAAAATAACACTAATGGATTCCTGGCGTTCTCCCAATTAAAATTATCACAAATATCATGGAAATCGGACTACTTTTACACAAGCAATACAAATTATAAAAGGAGTAGGCATTTCTTAAACGCACTCTCTTATCGTATCGATATAGAAGTGACATCAATAGATTCCTGGCTCATCCTGGAGTCCAACGAGAGTGTAACTTATCCAAAAGCATGATTAGATCGATGTAGATTCTGTGATCCATAGGGTGATCAAAATAATTGTGAAAACTTTGTTTTATGAGGGCTGCTCGGATTTCGGTGGTCCGAACGATGACCAGAACGAGCAAAGAACATTGCTGATTGGCCAACTTTTCCTAGAAGAGGAGGGACCTTCCCTCTGCATGTTCGACGGCGTAGGAGGCACCCCCCCCCCCCCTCTCGATAACGTAGAGGTGTAAAAGTAGACATCTGCTTACCAAAACTAGACAGATTGATCGGTCAGAATCTCGCCCCGGGGTCGTGGTTTATAACCGCATTATCCCGCAGGTCTGCGGGGGAACCCGCCGATGGAGCAATATACGGATTAACTCAGACCGAAGAAATTCGAAATCGCTGAAAAACGGCACGATGTCGATTTTCCCTTTTCGACATCTGGCACACAAATGCTTCCCGACGAAACCTTTGAAAACAAGCAATTAACTACTTAGGTAGTTGTAAACCAGGGTTGACTAACTGGTGGCTCGCGAGTCACCGGAGGCCCCTACGCCTTGCTGCCACGGTCCCCTCCATACTTACCAGAATCTGACAGACATAATTTACTAGGTTGCAGATGAAAATAAATAACATCATGATTTTGGTTTAATAAAGTTTAATCTATTAATCGTATATTAATCTATTTCAGACAACTACAACAACTGATTTTATGCTAACAGTGCGCATATGAGTTTTGTACGGCGCTCTATTTGAAGCAGTATAACTCCGGATATAACCACTATTTTTGCATACAATTTTTTTTCATATTCCCTAAAGATTGACAAATGAAGCCACAAAGCTGCAAGTAAATATGTTTAATTTGTTGGTTTGAAAAAATTCTCGTTTACTTCCTACCGCTTGTAGCGGCTCGCAGAGTCTTGACTGCCAGGCGCGCCGCGCGCCTCAGAATTTTCCGCACTGTCGGAAAGTCCACGCGCCACGCCAAACCCTTGTCTTCAAGTGCCGCTTTCCTTTTCTAACTACCTTTTCTGTCTCTTATGTAAACTTTTCTGAAGTCGAGGTTTGCGCGCCACACTTTTGGACGCGACACGCCTGACAACGGTTCTACTCGCACGCAAGAACGTGGAATTCCGGCGCGCCACACTTCTAACCACGCACAAGATGCTAGCAAGAACGTCCGATGAGGTGGAAACTTTTCGTCCGCAAGGAGAATGCAGATCGCAATACAGTCGTTATAACTGAGTAATAAACCATTTCCATAATTTATAGCACCTTCAGGTAAACCAAATGTAGCTTCGTAAAAACAGATGTTTCAGTGTGCCCTACAGTAACAGCATTTATGATATCCTCTATAAGCCAGGTATATCGAGGAATTCGTATACTTTTCGCAAACCTACGTATATCGCGATCGTGTCTTGCCGATCGTTTCGCAGATCGATAATATACATGGAACAGCATGTGGAGTCGACGTAGAAATGGGAGCCCGAACTCGCTGTCTCTAAGTAGTGACGGGTACGATCTTCTGGCCTGCGAGAAGGAGCGCGCTCCTTCCGACGTTCCGGCACGCCACGCCAAATGCGTGCCGCGCTGGCGTGTGGCGCGCAAAAGTGCCACGCAAGAACGTCCGTGTAAAGGCCGCAATTAGGTACTTTTAAAGACAATCGAAACGGCAGAGTTGTGCAGTGTAATAGTACAGAATAGTCGTAGATTAGTAGCTGATTAGCAGATCACTGGTGTAAGTAACCAATAATTAATATTTTCTCCTTCCGAAAACTTTAAAGCGCGATTTCTCCAGTTTTCATTTTTACGATTCTTTAAAATTGGCGGGCGTGATAGCAAAAAAACTATGCGGCCTATTGAATTAAACCAAAGCTTATGCTCTACAGTATTAAATTCTGTTCTATGTGAACGAAAAAGATTGTTAAAAAATTATTTTTAAATAATTTTTATAGCACGTTAAAATCAAATGTTTTTTTTTTTTAAATAGACATTCTTCTTATCAAACTAAAAAACTTTATGATTTCGCGCTTTTTTCTGTTTTTTCTTAGTTCACCCAGAAGAAAAATATATGAGCATTAAAAACCATTTTGATTTTTTCATTTCGGACAAGAATTACAACCAGAATCCTTCCCGCCAATTGGAGACTGCAGTGGCAAAGCGCTCCGAGAATCTGCCATATTTTATCATTTTATGAGAAAAAATTTTTTTTGTACTCATCGAATATATGTTTAAATATACCTAAAAGTTTACGAAGATCAATTGTTCCTTTCCCTTTCAAAAAAATTCGCTCGTCTGTGAAGCGCTAAAGTGCACACTTCTCTACAGAATGAAAATCTATCTGCAATTGATTCGGGCGAAATTGTTTGGTCTTCAGCGATAGAACATTCACCCTGTGTTTGTTCGTATGAATATCGCCATGCAAAAGCATAAGTTATTAGCATGCAACTTTGAAAACTCAAATGACAACGTTCGAACCTATAGAAATTTTCACGTAAGATAACAATAACATGCATAATAGAAGTATAACTTCAAAATAAGTTAGACAATAAAAGTAATAACTACAATGTATTATGTGCGGCTGTAATACTATGGCCATATTTTCCTGATTTATAACACCGAAAATAGAGCCCAAACCTCCTCATAAGAAATAATATTATAATTCGATATAAACCATCTTTTTTTTTATGTTTTACACAACACTTTTCCCTGGGAATTAAAGACATTTCCTTTAGCCATTAAATTCCTGGGTAATTATTTAGAAGTTTTCCATCCTCACCGATTTCAATGATTTTTGGATATGTTGTCGGGGGCACGATTCTGAACAACTTTTCCCTATACATATTACCGCCGCTCGACCTTCGTTTCCGAGATATTCGCGAAAAACTTCTGTTGATTTATTCCGACGCAAAGCATTCCACTTTCTAACTTGTCCCGGGTATTAGTATTGGTTGGGGCTAGATCAGTGCGGGGGGCGCTTTTTCATGTAAAGCATGGTAGCGAACCGATGTGAGTTTAAAGATTTAGGTTTAGGTTTATTCTTTCTTTGGCACAAAATACATATCTTGTACCAAAAGTGGCATTTCAAGAAATTTCTTGGATATACTTCCGAAAGGAACCGGTGGCCTATCGAGATGAGGTTTGGGGGAGGGGTGGGGAGGGGGTGTGAACCCTAAATCTAAAATTGTAGCTTCGGGTATTTATTAGTTTCCGAAATATTAATAAAAAATTGTTTATTTTTTTTTTGAAATTTTTTTTGGACGTTGGTGTATGCCCCCTTACACGGGAACCCTCCGGTCCCCATTTTTTACTTTTGAAATTTTGTAACCATAATCTTATTTTTAGCATCGCCAAACTCACATCGGTACGCTACCACGCTTTACGCGCCCGCGAGCGGGCGCGCGCCCCCCACACTAATCTAGCCCCAACCAATACTAATACCCGGGACAAGTTGGAAAGTAGAATGTGTTGTGTCGGTATAAGTCAACAGAAATATTGTTAAGAGGGGGGAGGGGGGGGGGGGGCCGTGGTAAAGTGATTAAAAAAAATCAGTAAAGTGTACCCTTTTATGCACAATTACTTCTGTATCTTTTGAACGCATTAATTGCCGAAGGTAAAATTTTATATTTGGGGTCTGTCCACACCTCTCATAATGCCCACCAAGTTTCATCTCGATTGGCCACTGGTTGGGGCTAGATCAGTGTGTGGGGCGCGGAAAGCACGACTGCGAACAATGTAAGTTCGGCGATGCCAAAAACGAGACCGTGGTTACAAATTTCAAAAATAAAAAATAGGGGGGACGGATGGGCTCCCGGATAGGGAGGCCTGCACCAACGTCCAAAAAAAAATTCCAAAAAAAAATTAACAAATTTTTATTAATATTTCGGAAACTAATAAATACCCGAAGCTGCAATTTTAGATTTAGGGTTCACACCCCCTCCCCACCCCTCCCCCCAAACCTCATCTTGATCGGCCACCGGTTCCTTTCGGATGTACAGCCAATTTCTTATGTAGCCCAACGAACTCTAGTCCCTCAAGTTTAAAGATTTGAACCAGAAACTTGCGGATGCCCGTCAACACCCCGACTCACATCGGTTCGCTTCCATTCTTTTCGCGCCCGCGAGTATCCCCCCAACCCTCACCCCCACCCCCCACCCCTAATCTAGCCTCAACCAATACTAATACCCGGGACCAGTTGAAAAGTGAAATTCGTTGCGTCGGAATAAGTCAAAAGAAGTTTTTCGCAAATATCTCGTAAACAAAGGTCAGCTTCGTCATTTGTTTTGTCCCATGCTGGCGCATACGCTGCCACGGACACGTACTGTAGGTAGGTATACGGCAGAATACATTGTATAGTAGTAGCAGCAGTTCTTCGCGAATATCTCGGAAACGAAGGTCGAGCGGCGGTAACATGTATAGGAAAAAGTTGTTCAGAATCGTGTCCCCGACAACATATCCAAAAATCATTGAAATCGTTGAGGATGGAAAACTTCTAAATAATTACCAAAGTTTTTTATACATATTTTTTATTTTTTACTTTTTAGTGTCCAAGTTATATTTGTGTTTTATTTTTTAAACCCCTCGGTTTTTTACGCCAGCGTGTTCACCGCGAAATTATACATACTTTTTTTTTTCATTTTTGACTTTGTTTTATAAAAAATTGTATTGTCATCACACCCACGCACGCCTACAGAGTTCAAAGACAATTGAAGTGGTGGAAGTGGGTGAAAATTGATTTGCCAGATTTGATCCAGGGTAAAGGACCCTATTACTGACACTTTAAGCGTTGACGCTGACATTATCTTATAGTTTTATACTTATAGACTAAAAGTATATGTTATTCTTGTTATTTATTATTGTTTAATATATAAATAAAACTTCGATTTTTATGTATAAATTCATCAATTTCAAAAATATATTTCGGGATCTATTACTGACACCCTTCAAATGTATTTGACTGAATTACTGACACCCCAATTACTGCCAGCTAACCTAATACTGTTTATTTCATTTTAAAGTTATATCGTCTCTTGTACATGAGCAACTACTGCTATGATGACAGTAAATACAAAAATGCTTGAAACGCTTGCACCAATCACTGTCACCCAATTAATAAGTAAAAAGACTTAATGAATCGTTGAATTCGGATTTTTATTACTTCCTATGATGCTTATATTATTTAAAACATTATATTTTGTTATGTTAATAGCTTAAACATTACAATTACAGCAGTTGTTTTAACGCCTTGTTTTCTCTTTCGCTAGTAAGGAAGTCATCGTTTTCACTCTGCTAATATCCGCTTAAAATTTTTGATCGTTTTATCCAAATTATCGAAGAAAAAATTAAATTTTTTTATGCATCATTTCACAAGATTTATTCGTTATTTTACCTAAAACAGCTGAGGCTTCCCCAAATTGATTTCTGCAAATACTTCAAAACCTCGACAAACGTGAAGTGTAGATATAGAATGATATAAAATCAAATCGCTGGAAGTGTTCGATACCATTCTTATATTTAACTTGTTGACTGTTTATGACGAGCTATCTTGTCATTTAAAAATGTATCCAGATTGAGAGTGATCTACACATGAGCAGTTATTTTTGCAAGTGGTTTAAGTCCGATGTTTCTTTTTTAACTTTTAACAATATTTTCGAACAGAGTAAAATGCAACACATTAAATATGTGTTTCGAATCTAGAAAAATGGATTTATACTTTATCAGGTAAGTGCGGGTAATATGGCCCACCTGAGGATCTATAATTTTTTTTAAAAAAACTTGTACATATTCTTGAAAACTTTTTTTTTTATAGAAATCTGTGGACATTAAACTATAAACTGTAATATTTGTAACAATATATGAACACAACAAATACGAAAATTAATAGGTTTTTAAAAACCTTGTAAACTAGCTTTGCTTCGTGTAGTGCAGGTAATAAGGCCCACCTATTTAGTATGTACAATTCGGGTAAACAAAGACATCTTCTTCCTCAGGTGTGAGCCCAACGCAATCCTCGTGTATCCAGATGAGATACATGACCCACTGTCGCACATCACTCTTGAATACAGTTCTGCATAATTTGCAAAACCAATTGTCTGCAGAGTTGCCGTACACGTTTTCTCTGGAGGTGGATGGCATGGGCTCTTGTTCACACAATCTTAACTTTTTTCTTCAGGTTGAAGTGACACGTGCTTTGGAGCACTTCTCAATATCGTTCCTGCTTTGGAGGGGGTCTCTGGTTAGTTCCTGAGCCTTAAAGCCCACTTAATATTTTGCTGGGCTTTATTATCTGTTTTGTCTATTAGTCATTGCCGAGGTTATATGTTAAGCGTGCACTTTACAAAATCATCAATTTTCTGGGAATATGTTGCCAACATATGTACTTATACATACCTATAGTTGTACTGTAATTGGACAATGAGTACTACCAATACAAAGCCAAGAAACCGACGTAATTCTTATAATTGTAGCAATGCTAGTTGCCGGCGAAACATTTCTTGAATTTACAGCCGACAAATGTTATACTTATTAATCCCGCGGAAACTCTTCGAATGACATTTTCGTATGTAATAAAAGCAATAAATGACACTACCAGTATTGTAGATTGACCAACCAAGGATAAATGATAGGTGGGCCTTATTACCTGCCGGGCCTTATTACCCGCACTTACCTTAGCACTTTCAAAAATAACCAGGGGCGGATCCAGAAGGGGGCCAGTAGGAGCGACCCCCCCCCCCCCCCCGAAGAGTAATAAAATAGAAAAATATTATGACATTGTGTATTATTCTGTATAAATAATTAATGTGAATTTAATTATTTAGGTTATAGTATCAGATACAGATATTAGACTATAAATTACGAGCAAATTTTAAATCTTGTAAACGAAGGTTAAAAAATATACTTATGTACTTTTACATATTTCGCCCCCTCCAAAGAAGGCTCCTGAAGAAAAACAGGGAATGCCACAAAACAGCTTTATCGACAAAATTAATTTATAATACTTTAATCCATCAGTGTAGAAACACGTTTCAATAAATTTATCTGCATTCTTCATAACACGAAGCTTATACCGTAATTAGGCATAAGAAAATATAAGCAATAAAATAATAATTGTTTTACATTATTTTAATATTTTTTCAAGTTTGAACAAAGCAGCATATTGAAACAAAATGGGAAATTTCCACTCCTATTATTATCAAAACAAGGAAACCCAATCATTTTATTAATTGTCAGATATTTTGTTTCTCATTTATTTGTTATGAATGGATCAACGTCTCATCAAAGGATGATAAAACTTTTTTAAAACCATGAGGCCTTCGTATTCTGCTTTTGAAATAGACAGGAGTTCTGTATATGCTCTATTGTTTCGATTACTGGCTCGTCTTTTTATTAAATTATAGGTGGTTCAATAAGAAATATATTTCCTTCACTTGCTGAATGGGGAATGGGCATCTCTTAACAAATCTTTCTCGCAGGAAAGATCTCCATTCGCTTATCATAATTTCTTGTTTTACATTGACGACAGAAGCTTATGCGTATGCAAAGAATGGGGACATTCCGTGTTTTGTCTCAGTCCAGAGTGGACATTTCTGTGTTTTTAACCAGGATATCAAATCTTTAATGTTATCTTACGGGAGCATTTGAAGCTGGGCTGTAGTTCCAGTTGCCTAACAAAATATGCTATAAATCGCAAAATCAGAAAAAATGGGCATTCCCCGTTTCCCCCCTTACCCTTCATATATATTATGTATATAGATTCTTATCAACAAACTGTTAATTAGAGAAACCGAGTTAACTCCACATTGGAAAATGGATATTGGATAAAATGCGTCAATTCGTCGCAAAAATGTAATAATTACAGAGTAAAGATGGTATGTATTAGGTAATGTATAGCATTTTCTACAGAAAAAGTGAGTTATATTGTTTTTTATCATTATTATATGCACATTTTTAGCTGCATATATAGATATTGCAAGCGTTCCTGGTCGAGAAATGTTTATTGTTATACACATAATATTTTTCTAGTGAATTTTAGAATTACAATCAATGACAGTGTTATATTTAATGTGTTAGAATCCTTTATTCTCCCTTTCCAACTTTTTAATGGTTCAGTTAAAAGAAAAATGCAAAACAGTTTCTTGGGCCCCATAATTTGTATGCTTTTTCTGTGCAATATTTTGAACAGCTGCAATTTTTCATCAAACAGGACATTGTTATACAATTATTTACATACGTATGTCCATGAAAATTTCGTAACCTTTCGTACCGCATTTGTAATAAATTTTTAGTTTCTTATGAACTTTGATTACAACGTTGTTAAGCAAATTATTAAGAAATTCAGTCAGCCCAATTTGACAACAAGGGCACGCGCTTACGGGGATGGATATTACGCCACCGCAGAGAAAATATCGTCGAAAACAATCGAGTAATCACTTCCCGAAGAGTCAGCGTTCCTATGACTCACAAAAAGGGCATAAGCACCCTTCTGACTAGACTCTTGAAAGATTCACAAGGGGAGTGCGTGAGGTTTGAGTCACCGATTTGTCGAAAATTTTGCGTATAGTTAGTAGCTGCCATGTATAATAATGCGTTACATTCATTGGGAAGCATAACACAAAATTTTGTGAGGCAATCAAGTTCAAGGTTTTCTTTTGTCGAAATCTATACATACGTAGATTTATACGTAAGAATCAGTATTGGACACAATTTGATTGAAATGACGATTAAAGCAAACAATTCAATTCTTAATTTACTAAGAATTTATTCAAATAGCACAAATCGACAAATAATTTCTATATGGATAAAGAGCATTATTTGTTGTCCACATCTTCTATTATTTTCGTAATACTGTACTTTATGATTGTATGATTTTATGACACTTATTCGCGTCATTAATCGAATAATTTTGGAATGGCTAGGTATCTGTTTAGAATATTCGATTAAATAATTGCCAATTATTCGAATAAAATGGTCTAATAATCTATTATGAATAACGGAGGATTATTATCCAGATTAAATATTTATCTAAAGGGGGATTCATTTATAATTAACCTTGAATAAATATTTATTCGAATTAATTTGAATAATGCCCAACTATAGTACGAACGAGACGGATTTGAACAACATACATATACTATGTGTGTATAATTTACAGTTGTATTACTGCGACCTATTTACGATTCCGTGATTACGTATGAGTGCGTATATTGAGGGTCTGGAAAAGCAAAGCTTTGAACAAAATTTTCCCGCACATTTTTGTTTGTATATGAATGAACTATTAGCAAAATTTTAAATTCAATTGAAGATTCTGAACACTACAGTCGCTCTGATGATAAAAATACTTATAATTGTAAAATAGCTATTGAGATACCCACACAGCACACTTCGTTGCGGCAAAGTTGCAGGATGGTTGCAGTAACCTTGCGTTGTTGCATAGTTGCAGCGCAATGTCGATGTATGGTTGCTGCGACGTTGCCGTGCAACATTGCACGGAGCGGACATAGAATTGTTGCTGTATAGTTGCTGCATAGTTGCGTTGCAATAATGCACTGCAACTTTGCCGCAACTATGCCGCAAATTTGCCGCATCTATGCGGCAACTTTGCTGCAACTTGGCCACAGCTTTTGCCGCAACTTTGCCACAGCTTTTGCCGCAGCTTTGCCGCATCTATGCCGCAACTATACCGCAACTTTGTGGCGTTAGCAAATTTTAAAACATAATATCTCCAAAACCAATTAAAACATAATATCTCCAAAAGATTGAGCGCGCGGAGACTACTTCGTATAGGGAAGTAGGGATATAGTCTGTAGTATAAAGAATGTAAGAGCAAAAGTTGAACTTGCGCATCTTTGTGACTTCGGAGTACCTGCAGTAATAATTAATTAAGACAAAACAAATTGTGTCTGCGATTCGCCAACATGTTTAAACGTATATTCCTGAAAATACCCGTGTCTACGAAAAAATGTTTCAGATATAAGTTGTAAATACAGTTATATTTTATAGCCATTTTTCTCCTAATACAGTTTTGAATCACACTTTTGTGATTCATATGATATTCGTATAATTTTGTATTTCATTGTAGATATATAATTACTTACAACATTTCACCCTGACAAACTAACGAACTCACAACTGAAACTAAATAAATGCTTGTAAAAAAATGCACCTAAAGTACTTGATTTATAATTCAGACCATACAATTTGATTACATCAGTATTCGAATACTTAAATATTCGAATAATAACATCCGAATACTTAAATATTTGAATAATAACATTGGAATACTCAAATATTCGAAGTTTATTCGTAGCATTCGAATACTTGTAAAATATTCGATAAGCCAATATTAAGTTATTCGAATAGTCACAGCCCTACTCTCTATTATATTGGAACAATAAATGCACTGAATTGTACGTTTCTGTATCGAATAAAAGAAAAGTTAAAAATAAACAAATAAAGGAAGTGTGATGGACAACTGTTTTTGTAGCTCATTTCTACTGGGAACATACATAGGTATTTTGTTTCTTTGATTTAGAATGTGGATGAATTAATCTTCCCTGCTTTTTATTGTCGAGGTCATTGTTTACCATTTTTGCAGTATGAAGGATACTGGCATCTGGCCTTTGCCCTATACCATTTCGTTGCAAGATTAGAATATATCTATTTTCACGTTTATCCAATTTATCTTTTGTGTTCCCTTCGATAAAATCACTGACGTCAGTAGTACCTACGTATGCACATATACAGGGTGTCTCACTTAACTTTGGCACCTGACATTTCCTCTACAATATCCTCTACCTTCAGTATTCTAAAAAAAAATTGTGAAGTGTTGTATAGTTCCACTACCGTTATAGATAAAAATATTTTCACTCGAGGTAAAGGTGTGACGAATAAATAAACTTCACCTTTGTTTACATTATATAATATACCATAACTTTCTTGATAGTATCCGACAGCAATATTTAAAACGAGTTCACCGACCTCCACAAGGTCTTTCAAGGTCAATGATAGTCATTTGTAAACAAACTTCTCTATTTACATAACTTCCCAATTCATAAAAAATATCGTTTCGTTTGGATAATTGGATCTCACAAATCTTGATAAATACAGATATTTATCAAGATTTGTTTTTGAACATTTTTCAGTTTGCTAGTTTCAAGTTTCAGTCAGTATTTCACAGTATTTGGACGTAACTGTTGCAGATTTAAAGTGATCATCGTGAAATGCAGTAATAGGGGAAAAATGAGCCAGTAGGTAGAATATCTATCCAGATTTGTCCTTCGCATTACTTACTCACGGTGGACTGTGGGAGCCTACAACACAATAGAATGTGGGAAAACGAATATACATATTCCTGTGTGTACCCGACTGTCATCTTTCCAAACAACTTTTCTTTGCGTATGACATTCAAGTACGGCCTTGAACCTGACTCAGAATCCGTTATCGAACACTATTAAGGGACTGTTCCGGTATAGAGTCCATTACAATAGGTGAGCTTTAAGAATTAATTAAAGGAAAACAACTACATATAATTTAATGGGACTTTTTGCATGGTATTAAGGATATGTTAAACTGTAGAAATAATTTTTTGTTTTATAATTAATCATTGCAGACGACACTGTGGAGTCGTTAAAGTCGAGGCGTCAAAAAATTCATCCGAAACGGTGGAACCTGTAGCTGTAGCACCTAAACCATTGGTCTGAAATAAAAAACAATGCCAGATTATTAAAGGGCATGAAACTCGCTCGTGGACTAGACCAGAAAAAATTGATAAAAATTACATTTATTGAGAAAATAACGACACTTGAAGTTTGAAATCCCCCTATATTTTTCGTCCTTTCAATACCTTTAAAAATTACGAATTTTCGTTTTTTTTTTAAATTTTACTGGTCTGTCCACGAACCGAAAGTCTATCCTTCAAAATAAAAAAGTTATAATCGAATCGGATAATAAGTTTTCGAGACACAGGTTCCACTGATTTTAAGAATACTGTTGCGAGGAAAACGTCGTTTGAAGTTTTACGCGAGCGCTGAACATTTGCCGCTACTCAAATTCCTATAACTTCGGTAATTTTACGAATTTCAAAAAATCCTTTTAAACACGTATTCTTAAACGGCCGAATATTCGAAAAATGAAATTTAAAAAATCGATATATAGACCGAAACCTCCGCTTGAAGAAATTATACCATGTTGTGTAAAAAAAACATGTTGACCTTCATTTCTCCTTGACACCTTCACATGGAATGGAAAATTAAAAAATCTGAATCTAGAAGAAATCTTTGAAATGATAAAATTAGATAAGACGCCCTGTGACGTATGTGTTTAACACGTTGACTGCCGGTGAAATCTGGAGGTGCGATGCTCGACGCCGAAATTTCTGATTTTATGAGCCCGTACACGCCCGATTGCTCCGATCGGTGTAGTCGGCGTTGGTCAAAGAACAAAAAACACGCCGATCGGTGTAGTCGGCAGTCAACGTGTTAAGTGCTGAAAGGGTCAGTCCACGCGAAGTCGGACACATTTCGGAGTAACATTTCGGATTTTGATGCAACTTGGATATGTTGTAGTCTTGAGGGATATATAAACGTATCTAGAAGGATTTTTCAAAATGTCAAAAATTGTGGATCTTACAGCTCTTTGAAATATAGTGTTTACTTTTTTTCGAAAAATTGTAACCTTTGAACTAACCAACCTGATAAAAATGACCTTTTGGGTGCTTACAGTGGAGATATAAGAGTACCTAATAAAAATTATTTCACTTAATAAAAACGAATATTTGACCATTTATTTAGCAATTGTTCTTAACAAATGCAATTTTATAATTGAATGCGCCTTTTTAAAAATTTGGAAAAAATAGGAGGATATAGCCCTGTTTGTATTCTTTACGGACATGATTTTAAAAACGTGGACACTTTAAAATTGGCCGAATGAAAATTAATTGAATGTAACGCTGCGTCAAATCACACCGGCTCGACTGGCTGAGCCGTGCGGTACTCGCAGCGGCCAAGCGGCTATATCTGCTATTCTTATACAGTGTTCTCTAATATGGTCAGTATTTGTAAAAAACTGAAGAAGGAAAACTTTTACTGTTTTTTATACACAACATAATACGATATCTTAATTTTTGGTGTTCGCAATATTTTCCTTGAAACGAGGGTGACCTTCAGTTTTTTAAATTGAATGGTATATATTTGATTACCCAATATGAAAGCGATTGTCAAGACAAATTCACCCATATAGTATACTGTGACATTCAAGACCACACATGGTTAAGAATGAAAGAAGAAATTCAATCTATTAGATAGATAGTTCGATATATTTATTTAATTCCTAACCTTGTGTAGCCTTGCAGATCATAGTATACCATATGGTTGAATTTGCCTTGACAGTCGCTTTCATATTGGGTAATCAAATATATAGCATTCCATTTAAAAAAACTGAAGGTCATCCTCGTTTTAAGGAAAATATTGCGAACACCAAAAATTAAGATACCGTATTATGTTGTGTATAAAAAACAGTAAAAGTTTTCCTTCTTCAGTTTTTTACAAATACTGACCATATTAGAGAACACTGTAGGGGAAAGGTGGGATAGTTGATCATCGGGGATACATGATCACGTCAGTTTTTTAATTAATATATTGGTAATTTGTGCCTGCTGTCGCGTTATCGTGGTAATGTTTGCATTATCGCAACACTTCATGTTGCAGTTTTCTTTCGGGGGCATAGAATAATATAGTTAGTAGCTTCGATCTTATTTGCAGCCGAAAAGTAAATATTTCGGTCACCTTGATCTTCCTCCTTTTCGACTGAATGTTGCATTTTCAACGATTTAAAATATATTAAGTAAAAACAAACATTTCTGGTCTATTAATGCTATTTATTGATTCATCTAAATATTCAAGGTAAGTTTAGTTTTTCACCTTTTTCAAATCGAGTGCATTGAGGGATACTTGATCAGTATGTGAGGTGGGATACTTGAACAGGTGAAAAAGCCCCAGAAAAACCATAGAACGGCTAATGAAATAGAAAAATACGGCAAAGAAAGTGAGAAGGAAAATCTTTTCTTCATCATCATCTGAATTAAATGACATCTAACAATAAGAGAAATGTCTTTTAAGAATGCATTTATGTTGTTTTATGTCATAGAGTTTTATCCCAAATAGCACAAAGACATCTTATGTCCCTTGTACGTCCTCGTTAAGTTCTTTAAATGTCCTAGGAAGGTCCTATTTACAAAGTAGAACGTCCTGAGGATGTGCTGTGCCGACATTCTCAGAACGTTTTCTGAATGTCCGAAAGTAAAATTAAATACGTCCAAAAGGCGTCTTAAAAACATTTTGCATATGTCGTAAAAACGTCTTAAAGATGTCTTCATCAGGTCTGGGTTAGGACATTAAGAAAAAAAAAAGAAAAAAAAAATTGCCGGCGACGAGAATCGAACCCCAGACTCCCAACTTACGAAACAACCGGTTTTCGCAACTACCCAATACACTTCTTTGGAACTACTTCTAATTTCTAGATATATACCTGTATTTAATTGTTTTTAGAAAATGCGCATTGACGCGAAATATTCTACAGAATATCATCATTCGACCTCTTGACTCATTGTTTAAAATTTCACATCCGTTTCAAGACAGATGTTTTAACGACATCTTAAGAGACAGACGTCTTTAAGACGTCGTGTGTGTAAGAATTAAAGATGTCTGTCTTAAGACGTCGTGTGCTATCTGGGAACATTTCAACATTTCAGCGACTGCATTGCACAAAAAAATAACCTTAATTATCTGTAAAACCTACAAGACGGTTGTTCTTCTAACATCTGAAATTCAGTTCTTCTAAACATTCACAAGACTTACGAGACGAAGGTTCTCGCAACATTCGAAATGTAGTCGTGCAAAACAATCACGTGACTTACAAGATTGTTTGATGTTTCTAGAACATCTGAAATTTAAATCCTAAGAACATTCGTAAGACTTAAGAAAAGGACGTTCCTAGAACATATGTGTACGAAATTTAGGTCTTGGGAACATCTGTAGGACTTAAGGGGGTAGACACGGGTAATGCAGCGCGCTGTATACCGACACAATCTGGCCCGAAACATGGGTTTGCGCGCTGACGTTGTTTGTCCTTATGCGAGCAAATTTTGGGCTGGGCGAGGTCTCATTCGAAAGATGAAGGTTCAATGCAGCCCGCTCTGCTCATGGTTCAAAGAGATTGTGTTGATATGTAATAATACGAGTGTCCAAAGTAGAGAAAAAATCGACAAAATGCACTCGCAGATTCCATGTATTTGTAGGTCTCTAAAAGAGTTTTCTGACTCAAACGATGAGCAGAGCGGGCTGCATTGAACCTTCCTCTTTCGAATGAGACCTCACCCAGCCCAAAATTTGCTCATGTAAGGACAAACAACGTCAGCCCGTGATTGCATTCCCCAATACGAGTTCCGCCATATTGGCGATAATACAGAGCAAGTCACGTGACAAATTTAGTTGAGCTAGTGGATACGAGATGGCGCCTACTCGGGAGGACTGCCAACGTGGAATCATAGCAAAACTGAAGCGTTAGCTGGATACATGTGCCACAGCAAAAGCGTGATACAGTCAATGTATGTATTTTTGGACGATTGTAGGTTAGATTATATGCATTTTGGGCATACATTGACTAGAAACTGCTGGAAACTGTGTACATTTACTAAATTCACGCTTTTACTGTAACACATACATCACCGCTGCCGAATATATGTTATAATTATATGGCCACATTATTTCAAATAAAAAAAGAGATTGGAACTTTTTAATAACACTGGAAGTAGTAATTTACTGATACCATATTTTCAGAATGTGGAAGTTACAGCAATTATTTGCGATTATTGCTTTTATTATTATTCTTCCGACTATTGTATATAACATATAACAAGGAAAAGTCTCCAAATCGGTCAACAGTTGACTCCTTGATTTTTTTTGTAATTCTTTACGCTCCTATGCAGAGATGGGTATTATTTAATTAAAAGAATATACTTCCGAATGGCCCCTGTGGCCGATCGACACGAGGTTTGGGGGAGGGTGTGTGTACCCTAAATCTAAAATTCTATTTAGCTTCGGGTATTTATTAGTTTCCTTTGTTTATTCGAAGGCCTTTCATCTTGGGCTTCGAATAATTTTTCATCTTTCATTATATCTTTATCCTAAGGTCGTATTCAGATATATTGGCCGGTCGATTCGTTTTCGCGAATAGCGATCGAGGAGAAATCAGTCACCACCATCTGACGATCGTGGATTTGTCTGTTGGAGTTACGGGGCCACCCAAGGGTATGGTGGGGTAACGGGAATGCTGCTCGGCTCCGTCTGAACGTAGCCGTGTGGCTGTTATGACCAATACGAGATGAAGCTATCGAAAAAGAATCAATGTTCTGATCAATAAAGCTCCTGAATTTTTTCGGAGCTAAGGCCTAAGGCACACCTATTCTGATGCGTGTATTTCTACGCTGCAGCTCGGTTTGGCCTATACATGACAGAAGCTTGGCGCTATCCCCACCACTTCTGGCTCACTCGTGTTCTGCGATGACGAGAGAATACGCGTTACGAATAGGAGTGTGCGGATCGTCCCGCGGCTCGGATTCTCGGCCCTCGGGACGGGTCGGAAAATTTCGGGCGGGATCGGGCGGGGTCCCGATACTTTCGTATTGCTCGAGATCCTGACGGTTTCGGGATCCCGAGACTCGATTCGGGCTACAAGCATGACCGCCATGAGCGGGCAATTTGATTTCAGGTCGGCTTGGCAAAACTCGGCCGCGATCGGCTCGAAAGCCAGCTATTACGAGCGGACCTAGACGGAAAGAATTATGTATATCATTTATATCGATACCAGAGTGATAAGTTTTTACCTTTCTGTCTCCTGTTGAATCATAATTTGTATCTTATTATTTATTTACATATATATGTATTTTCATTGCTACCAAATAGTCTGTGAATACTGAATACGTCCATATACGTACTTAAATAAATACCATGTTCAGAACTTGGGAAGAAGACTATTTTTATATCGACAATATTTTAAAATCTGAATAAAATATACTTCATACTTAGTACTTTATGTAAAGGGAATATATAGGGTATTATCTTTTTCCGGATAGGTTCAGATTTAAAATAGAAAACGTACGAACTATAAGCATACAAAAAGGAATATTTCCTGGATGTTTCATAATAACAACAATATACAGGAGGCGAATATTTTATTATTTCAAATTAACGTGTAAGAAACATAATTTTTCTATGTTCTCAGGTAATAATTTTAATCTATTACTGGTAACGATATCGTCCGATCGCGTCCGAGTTTTGCCGAGCCGACCTGAAATCAAATTGTCCGCTCATGGCGGCTATGCTTGTAGCCCGAATCGAGTCTTGTGGTCCCGAAACTGTCGGGATCTCGAGCAATACGAAAGTATCGGGACCCCGCCCGATCCCGCCCGAAAGTTGCCGGCCCGTCCCGAGCCCGAAAAATCGGGTAACCGCACACCCCTAGTTACGAAACTCACCGGCCAATAAATCTGAATACGATCTTAGAAGTTCGAATAACCGACGAGAACCTTTGTGTCCCGAGCCGCGCGAGATCGCCGTGCTCGGCGATGTGTCATCGATTATAAAGAAACAGAATTTGTTTATTTTTCATCGTATCAATATGAAAGTGACACCATTGGATTCTTGGCATTCTCCCGGGTATATTGGCAGAAAATAATTTAAATCGGACTATTTTTAACAAAACGGGCTTTCACTGCTACAAACAAATTTTTCACGTAATTTCTTTAATTTTGGTCCGAATTATATCATTTTTGGGGCCAATTTGATCGAGAAAACATGAGGAATCGACTGACGTCACTTTCGCAAAGATCTGATTAGAAATGCAGAACTGTAGATTTGTCACTGCTTAGCGCGCAACATTGTATGGCCCCGCTGGTTTCGAGCGCCGAAGCCCACGAAACTCAGCGAGTCGCATGATTGCCAGCTAGAAGGACAAGAGGGGACTTTCCATGGCGAAGGAAAATCAGCCTTCTACAGAACTCAAATCGAGAAAGACTTTGCTAACAAACTTTATATTCACGTCAAATAAATACTTGTAAAATTTAGACGACGAACTATTGTTGAATTTCGCCAGTTCTTACATATGCCCCACTGGGTTCGGAATTCCTGATCCCAGAGTTTCATGCATTTACCTATTGAAATGTTGCTTCAAGTCATCGGGCAATTGCATTGTTTCTTCTCGTACATATGTATATCTGTTCGCGAGTAGGTGTCATGAATGACGCGACTTTTGTTTCCAAATAAATTCACCCCTATCAGGGCCCTCGCTCGAACCGCTTGACAACGAGACCGAACGATGTGAACCGAGTGGGAGTGAAATAGCGCACCAGCGGTACACCCTCGGTCGACGGCGACTTGAGTCATCCAGTACTGAATACGAAATGTTCAAAATTTCTCATTACACCTTGATGAGAGTGTTACCATTCATGGATTGTTGGTGAGTCAAGACACGAAGCAATTCAGTCTATTTTTTCTTATGAATACATGATTAGAACACACTCTACGTTCAATAAAAATTGATCGAATTGCTCCATGTTTGATATAATTTTCATCGGGAAATCCTAAAAAATTCCTCGGTAATACTTTCATCAATACTTATCAAAAACACGAACATTTTATTTTTCTGTACTGGGTATTTTATCTAGCTCGTCGGTTTTATTGTTCTCGGCTGTCAACGGGCGGTCTACTAGGACCCGAAGGTCCACGCTCGCAACGAGAAAGCAAAACAGTGGGGTGGGTAGGTCTTTCCCGATAAACTGAGCCCAAAGGCTTCTCAACAATTGAAACATTGGAAGACTGTACATATTCTTTCTGATGCTTTCGGCGATATGCGCAACTATTTGTATGCCCGGTTTCATGTCTAACAAGTCAGGCGATTTTGTTTGTGAGAGCCATATATAAAGACAGTCCTGTAACGTTCACTACATCTTCAATTATAAAACTGCAAATATGTTATTTTACACATGTGTCTTCGTCGGCTTCGACGCTTGAAACCAGCGGGGCCATACAATGTTGCGCACTAAGCACTGATGAATCTGAAGTTTTGCAATTTCTAATCAGATCTTTGCGATCGTGGAGTCAATCGATTCCTTATACTTTCTCAATCAAATTGGCCCCAAAAATGATACAACTCAAACCATAATTAAGGAAATTACGTGAAAAATTTGTTTGCAGAATTGAAAGCCCGTTTCGTTAAAAATAGTCCGATTTAAATAATTTTTTCTTAAAAAAAATGCGCAGCCTGGATGCGCGTGATTATTACGTGGCCCCCTCCATAGACATATATAGACGGATCAGAAGATGGGACTATCGGCGTGGGGAAGGAAGGCTTGGAAGGGTAAAGGCATAGGTTCAGATACAGGCACGTCGGATAGCTTCGGATGCATTCGGCATGCATAACCACAGCGTTATCCGATTTACTCGTATCGCTCCCCTTACCGCGAACCTTGCCACCCCCCTCAGCTTACGCTCCGCCGTCTATATATGTCTATGGTCCCCTCCTCGAAGTGACAGAAAATATAACCTATGTATACGCTATCTTTTGCGCTACATTTGTGAACTTTTTATCATCCTTCCGAAACATTAGTATTACGTCGCAACAGTATCTTTAGGAAATCGGGTCTAGCATATAGGTTATATTTTCTGTCACTTCTCACTTCGAGGACAGAAAATCCGGTCCTCCAAGTGACAGAGAATATAACCTATATGCTATACCCGATTTCCTAAAGATACTGTTGCGGCGTAATAATAATGTTTCGGAAGGATGATGAAAAGTTCACAAATGTAGCGTAATACAACGAAATAGCCGCTAAATATTTATTGTCTTATAGCATATACATAGGTTATATTTTCTGTCACTTCGAGGAGGGACCACATAATAATCACGCGTTGGATTGATCATCAAACACAATTTTATATATGTTTGTTCATAACTGCTTTCTGCATAGGATGTGTATTTCATGTTTTGTTTCAGTGTTTTGCTAATTAAAAAATGTCTATCCTAACAAACTTCATTTTCTGGGGACATGCCCTCATCTATTTTTCCTTTTCACTTATAATTCCTTACTGCCAACGTAGAATATTGTAGCATAAGCACATTTCAAGTAAATGTACAATGAATTTTCTACGTTTGCAGTACCAGTAGACTTTCTAAAGTACAACGCAACAGCTGAGAATTTCTTTCCACATTCAAAATAACATATGGAAATAGCAAACAGCTCCCTCTCGCGTGCACAGGCAGCCGCGTATCTATGGGTAATACCATTTCAGTGCAGAAAAAACCTGCTGTAATACCGACCTGCCGAATCGGCCAGACCACGTGACGTGTCTACCCCCTTAAGAAATGAACGTTCCAAGAACATACCAAATGTAAGTCTTGGGAACATTCGTAGGACATAAGAAATGGACGTTCCTAGAACATACGAAATTTAAGTCCTAAGAACATTCGTAGGACTTAAGAAACGGACGTTCCTAGAACATCCGAAATTTAAGTCCTAAGAACATCCTAGGTATGTTCAAAATGGACGTAGGGCGTTCGGATATAAACTGGACATGAAACGGACGTCCTTGGGATGTACGATGCTATCTGGGATGTCATTCTTCGGTTTTATTTTTTCAGTAATTCTTTCAAGTTAGTTATAGTTTACTTTCCATTTATGATATTCCCTTTATTTCATGTTATTGAGTAAGATAATAAATATTTTTTAGAAAATTAATGTTTTTTTAGAAAATTTTTTAGAAAATTTACTCTTAAAGTTCACTGATCAAGTCTCCCAAACCTTTTGATCAAGTCTCCCCTTTAGTGGGGGATACTTGTGCATAACGTCACTGCCGGAAAATGTTTAAATTCAGTCATTAAAATTAGTTTTCCAGCCTCAAATTTGTACAAGTATATTGAGAATACTCTCAGAATCGCAACTTAAGTAATTAAATAGAAACAAAGCAAAGCATTATTATTATTTTAATAAAATAGCAAAACTGTGATCAACTATCCCACCTTTCCCCTATAAGAATAGCAGATATAGCCGCTTGGCCGCTGCGAGTACCGCACGCCTCAGCAGTGATTTGACGCAGCGTTACATTCAAATAATTTTCATTTGGCCAATTTTAAAGTGTCCTCGTTTTTTAAAGCATGACCGTAAAGAGGACAAACAGGGCTATATCCTCCTATTTTTCCAAAATTTTAAAAAGGTACCTTCAATTATAAAATTGCATTTGTTAAGAACAATTGCTAAATAAATGGTAAAATATTCGTTTTTATTAAGTGAAATAATTTTTATTAGGTACTCTTGTACGTCCACTGTAAGCATCCAAAAGGTCATTTTTATCAGTTGGTTAGTTCAACAGTTACAATTTTTGGAAAAAAAGTAAACACTATATTTCAAAGCGCTGTAAGATCCACAATCTTTTACATTTTGAAAAATCCTTCTAAATACGTTTATATATCCCTCAAGACTACAACATATCCAAGTTGCACCAACATCCGAAATTGTACTCCGAAAAGTGTGCGACTTCGCGTGGAATGACCCGAAAGCGTTTTCGAACAGCAAAACCATATGCAATAAAAGTGATAATGAACTGAATTTGTACGTACCTTTGTAATACCTGAGATAATCTCTTATTCCACCGTTCCCCATAAAATTGCCTTATTCGTTCTATTACTTGTTAGTTACAGACAAATAGATTAACAAACATGTGCAGTGTAAAGAATAATAATATCGCGTGGGGTGATAAGTACCTAATGACCATGAGATACGATAACTGCAACGCTCTAAAAACCATTAAAGTTCAAAGGTTTAAGGTTGCATCCTGTAAACTGCAGGTAAATTTTATTGATCAAATTTTATTAATAAAAATGGTGTGCAAGTAGGTGCCAGATAAAACCCCGCTGCTACTTATATATTTTTACATAGCTGAAACATTATATAGTTATACATCTAGAGACGCGGTAGCGTCTCGACGCCAAGTACATGAAAAAAAACACACCCTGTACTATGTACATATAAAAGACACCCTGTATACATAAAAGACACCTTGTATATGAATGTCGACTGCCCCTGCCATGTATCTCCATTTTCCGAAATCCGAAATTCCGAGCCCTGCATATATCGTATCGACTGTCGCTACCGCTATCCTTTACTCGTCCCGAAAATATTCTGAAACTTATTTCATTATATCTCATCACCCCTGCAATATTTTTTAAATTTAAAGGCATTTTTCTTATGTAAACCGCATATAAGCTTTCGAATAAGACCAATTCCGAAAAAATCGGTCCACGCATGCTAGAGATATCGTAATATCGTCTCATGGAATTGTCAGAAATGGTAAGAGAAAGTTTTTCTTCTCCAGTCGAAAATTTGTCGTCGTCGACATAATACGTATACACACACACCTATCGTCGACTCTCGGGATCATTCCGCAGTGTATATACCCTTATATACCCTTCTACTCTTATATACCTACCCTTATACCCTTATACACCCTTATACCCTTATACCCTTATACACTTATACGCTTATACCCATATACCCTTATACTCTTATATACCCTTACACCCTTCTATACCTTTATAACTTTACACCCTTATATACCCTTATACCCTTATACCCTTATACTCATATATACCCTTATACCATTACACCCTTATCCTCTTATATACCCTTATATATCCTTATAACATTATATACCGTTATGCCCTTACACCCTTATACACTTACACCCTTATATACCGTTATACACTTATACCCTTATACCCATATACCCTTACACCCTTATATACCTTTATAACCTTACACCCTTATATACCCTTATAACTTTATGCACCCTTATACCCTTACACCCTTCTATACCTTTATAACTTTACACCCTTATATACCCTTATATACCCTTATACGCTTATATACCCTTATACCCTTCTATACCTTTATAACTTTACACCCTTATATACCCTTATAACCTTATACCCTTATACTCTTATATACCCTTATACCCTTATCCTCTTATATACCCTTATAACCTTATATACCGTTATGCCCTTACACCCTTATACAGTTACACCCTTATATACCGTTATACACTTGTACCCTTATACCCTTATACTCTTACACCCTTATATACCGTTATACCCTTATACCCTTATACCCTTATACCCTTACACCCTCATATACGCTAATATACTTTCGTCGACGCCGACTTTCGTCGACATAATATATCTAGAGACGCGGTAGCGTCTCGACGCCAAGTACATGAAAGAAAAGACACCTTGTATATGCCTGTCGCTGCCGTGTATCTTTACTCGAAGCACAGCTATTCCAACCTAACCTGAAACTTATTTCATTAATATCTCATCACGCCTGCAATATTTTATATATTTAATGGCATTTTTCTAATGTAAACCGCATATAAGCTTTCGAATAAGACCAATTTCAATAAAATCGGTCCACGCATGACAGAGATATCGTACAATCGTCTCATGAATCAGTCGAATCCGGTAGGTTTCGTCTTCTGATTCTTCTTCTCCAGTCAAAATTTTCGTCAACATAATACGTATATACGCGTTACACGCACACCTTCAGCCAAAAGACACTAACACATGTTTCGTTCGTCAATCGCTATCTTCACTATGCAATCTACCAGACTTCGGCGGACACCAGCGGAGCTGAACACCTACAGGGGCGGTGGTAATGTGTGCGTGAATTGACGCCAGCGCGAAGCCAGCACGTGGCGTAAACGCGAAACGAATGTGACGTCACATGCTTTGACGTCACTACGGTAGACTCCCGGCTCCGTAAAAAGTCAGCTTTGCCGGACTCCGGCAGAGCTGATAGAATTTCAGCCGGAGTCCCCGGCACTGCTATTGGTCAGAGGGAAACACCTACAGGGAGCGGTGGTAATGTTGCGTAAGACGCACGATGGGAGACGAACCGACACCACGGCCAATCAGCGTCGCCGGGGAAATATGTTGTCGACGCTGATTGGCCGCGGTATCACTCGCTTGGCGCTGGCGTCGGTTTGTCCCCAATCGTGGCGTCTCACGCACATATTACCATGGCTTTTGTAGGTGTTCCACCTCCATCACGTGACACTGCGATGAATTATGGCGGTAACATTCAAGAGTATAAGGTCCTTTACGTCCCTGTTTCTAATAAAATTAATTGAAATATATGTAAGATTGATGGCAGGTAACAGAAAACACAAAATAATAATGAAAACATTATGTATTTATACACTAATATAATAATATAAATGTATAATAATATAATATATACAATAATATATACAATAATATAATACATACAATAATATAATATATACAATAATATAATACATACAATAATATAATATATACAATAATATAATATATACATATTTTCTAATTGTTGTTATCGGTAGTGCCGTCATTCTCCTCATCCGTCAATAGACATTCTGATACCTGTTCCGGTATTTCCTCATTGTCGTACATACTAGTATTAAATACTTCTATCATTTCATCCGTAATTTCGTAATCATAGCAGTGTGCATTTTGGTTTGACATGTCCAGTTTTATTCGGGTGAGCGTAGCTAGTGTTTCTGGGTGTAATCTATTCCTACCTCTAGTTTTGATTTGTGTTACAATGGAAAAAAATCGTTCGACATCAGCATTAGAATGAGGCAATGATAAGCACAACTGCGCTAATTGGCATATGTTTGCAAACTTATAATTATCTATAATACTTGTTTCGTGCCAGAACTGCACGACGTTGTAAATTACATCTTTTTGCTTTGATATTTATATCACAAAATGTACATTTTCCCTTGTACAGGTTCTGCGGATCTTGTTGCAACCATGGCTTAAATGCCGGGTCCTCCAGCCACTCTGCCACAAATGTTTGTTTCCATCCTTTTTTGCTGTTATCACTGCCTATTTACAAAATACTACATTTTATTCACACAGTATTAAAAAGCAATTCACGAAAATAATCATTGAACAGAGAAACTGCGTTACGTTGATAAGTCCATGATTTCAGACATGAATATATTAAAGATGTATCTTACTTGATTCGGTCCCTACATCCATGCCTGTTGCTTCATCCGTACTTGTAGATTCATCTGTACTTTCTACTAAACTATTTGTATATGTCATGTTCTTCATATGTTCCTGACTATTTCCATGACGCTGCAAATTAGATTTCATTGCAGTAATAGTTACATTGCAACATTTACATTTTCCCTTGTACGGGTTCTGCGGAACTTGTTGCAGCCACAGTTTAAATTCCGGGTCCTCCAGCCAAAGTTGGCCAAATTCTCGCTTCTGTGTTTTTCTTTTTCTTGCAGCGGGGACGGTGAAGCTACCTGTTCATAAAATTCGTTTATAATTCTGTGAATTCAGACATGAATATATTAAAGATGTATCTTACTTGAATTGCTATATCCAGCACTGCTGGCATCACTGCCTATGTATAAAATATCCATTATTAGTACATTTCTAATATATCATTACTACAATTCTGTTCATGCAAAAGTATTAAGTAAAGTATTTTTCTTACCTGATTCCTTATTCATTCTGCAGCTTTAAAGACGTGTGGCGTCTACAAAACCATATGAGCAGTAGTACTTGTACGCGCCCGTGGCGGATTTGGCTTGGCTTGGCGTTGGCGTCGGTACATCTGTGACGTCACATTCGTTTCGCGTTTACGCCACGTGCTGGCTTCGCGCTGGCGTCAATTCACGCACACATTACCACCGCCCCTGTAGGTGTTCAGCTCCGCCGGAGTCCGCCGAAGTCTGCAATCTACTCCATATTTTGACAGCTTACACAGTCAGGTTATAACCTTCTTCTTCTTTTTTTTTTTTTTTTTTTTTTTTGAAGAGGGGAAACTGCCTTACGCATACCCCGACATTTGTTGTCGGGGTTATGTGGGACTCCCCGCCTATAAATAATAGGCGGGATGCCCACTAAAAACCCCCTCTGGTGGTCTCCACCAGGGGCCTCATGGCGGCGCCCGGAACTTCTGGTGTAGTCCGTCGGGCGCCGGTATCATTGTCTGATGAGGCCCCGCTAAAAACCCCCCCACTCCCAAAATAAACTTTTGGGAGGGGGGGAAACCACCGAAATGGGCCGCCACTCGGTAATACCAGGGTGGACGCCCCCATCCCCCGACGATGCACCCCGTACAACAAACGGTAGTGCCGTCGCTCGCTTAAACTATAAAGCTCACTATACCACTATAACTTATATAAACTTAACACTTAAGACTAGGTCACTAAAAAACCCGCTAAAACACATACAAGGGGTTATGCACCACCCTCGCTCTTAGCGGGGGCCCACCCTCTTTCTTTTTTTAGCAAGGCGGAGTCGCGTACGGGCCCTATCGGCCGCAGCCTCTTGGGCCAGACGCGCCCGCTCGGCCCGCAGGAGGCGGTCCGCCTCCACCTCCGCCTTCTGGCGGGCCCCCATGACCGAGGCCGCGAATTCTTTAAAAACTGCCCACCTCTCCGGGGAGGAAGTGGCAAGGGACACCAACGTGGAAACTTCCACTGGCGCCCCTAGGCCGGCGGCCAGTACCTCGCGCTGGGGGGCGAACTCCGGGCACGCAATGAGCACATGCTCCGCATCGTCCCGGGCCGCCCCGCAGTCCAGACACGCCTCGGAGGGTACCTTCCCGATTCGATGTCTGAATCTCTGGAAGGACCCATGCCCACTCAGCAATTGCATGGACCAATAGTCCGCAACTACTGAGGGGCCCGAGGGGTCAACGAAAGTACCGACCGCGGAGATAAGGCGCCTCACCCACCCAGTGGGCGGGGACCCATCCCACTCGGCCTGCCACTCCTCCATAGCGGCTGCGAGCGCAGCCGCTTTATGGAGGTGGGCCCGCGATTTTAAAATCAACGGATCGCCGCCAAGGGTGGGGTCTTCCCTGTCCCGCGCTTTTGCGCAGTAAACTGCGCGCCCCATTTTGGCCTTGATGTACAGCGGCATTCGCCCTGCTAAAACGCAGAGCGAGGCAAAGGACACAGTCCTATATGCCGCTGTACATCGGATCAGGGCCGTGCGCTGAGTACGACGGAGGATGGCACGCGCACCCTCCGTGGTCAGCGCCACAGCCCAGACCGGCGATCCGTATAAAATGACGGACTCCCACACCGAGTAATAGAGTCTCCGGGCATGGACGGATGGGCCCCTGGTGTTCGGCAGAAGCGCCGACAGCGCTCCCGAGACCCTATCCGCCCTAGCTGAAACCTCCCCCAGATGGGTCCGATACTTACGGAGGCAATCAAAGACTACCCCCAAATACCGGACCCTGGCCGCCGTGATGACATCGGCATCCAGGATCCGAAGACTAACCGTCTTCTGGATCCTGTGGCCAGTCAGGAGGATGGCCTCCGTTTTTTCCGCCGCCAAGGAAAGGCCTGTTTTATAATACCAGGCTCCAATCCTCGGCAGCACGGCTGCCATCTGTGTCCTGACCTGGGAGAGGTCCCTACCCGAAAACAAAAGGGCGAGGTCGTCGGCGTACGCAATCGCACGCCCCGCCCCGCCCATATCCAACTCGGCGAGAAGCCCGTCATAAACGGCGTTCCACAGAAAGGGCCCTAAAACGGACCCCTGTGGAACGCCCGCATAAATGTCTCGGACCACGGTGCCCTCATATGAGTGCACCGTGATCCCGCGATTATTAAAATAATCCCCAAGGAGTGCCCGAACATGGCGATCCACCCCTCTCCTACTCAACTCATCCAGAACTACACCCCAACGCAGGGTGTTAAACGCGTTCTGGACGTCGAATGAGAGGAGGAGGCAGATTCGATTTCTGGCCCTGGAGACTTCGGCAAACCGAGCGACCTCGGTGGCCGCCTCCATGGTGCCAACACCGCGGCGGAAACCATACTGGTTCCGGTGGAATGGGTCCCTGCCGAGCTGGAATTCCAGGATCTCCTTAATCACATACTCCCAGACCTTAGACAAGGCCGGGAGTATGGAGATCGGCCTGTAGGCCCTCGGACTTAGGGGATCCTTTCCCGGCTTCAGGATCAAGATGACACTTGCCATCTTCCACGAAGCCGGGATTCCACCCCGCACCAATGTGTCGGCCACCATCTCGCGTATCACCTCCGGATTAGCCCTGGCCACACAGGCCACGACCCCCGTCGGGACTCGATCGAGTCCGGGGGCCTTATTGGGCTTGATACGCGAGAGGGCCCTATCGACCTGCTCGGGCATCACCTCGGGGACTCCCCTCCAATAAGAGGAGAGGGGTCGCGTAGAGGGGGGTCGCAAGAGGGGGGCGCGCCTACGCACTAACCCACCCGATGGCGCGGGGGAAGGGGAAGGAAGGGGGGGGGGAGCGGGGCGGTGGCAAACAGGGTATCAACTACCCTGCCCACCTGCTCCCGCGTCAAAACCATGTTCGGTTTCCGCCCCCCCAACCTAGCCATATCTTATATGGCTTCCCCCACGGATCGTCATCCACAGTGCCATTCAGCTCCCTCCAGAGCCTCTCCTTGGAGCGCCAGATCAGTACCTGAACCGTACGCCTGGCCAAGGAGAAGTCCCGCCTCAGTTGTTCGAGGCGGGGGGAGGAAGGATCTAGTTTCCTCCGACTTCTCTGGAGGAGTCTCCGGGCACGGTGCATCGCCTTCCTGGCTTCGGCGATGTCCGCATTCCACCATCGGTTGGGCTTCCGGGTCCCCCGCGGAAGACACCTCTTCCTGAGGACCCGGGCACTGACCCTCTCTAGGAGGCGCTGCAGCCCCTCCGCCCGCGGAACCTCGTCCGTAAAACCGGACGGCTCCCGCGAAGGGGGAGGGGCCACCACGCCCCCAGGCGTGGTCAGCGAGGTGGGCGGAGTCGGGAGGGCATCCCGCAGAGCATGGAATCCCTCCAAAATCGACTCCGGAGTAACGTTCCTCATCACGTAAGGCGTCCAGCCGTCGCCAGGCGGTCGGCGAGCCACACCCGGCTTTGCCAGGGTGTGGCGGACATAAAGATGGTCGGAGGCAGTGTAGTGCCGAAGCACCTCACTCCTCCGAACCCTCCCGGCCAGACTTCTGTCCACGGACAGCACGTCGATGAAGGACGAACCCCTGCCCCTCCGGAACGTGTAACGGTCCCGGAGCCTAATGGGCACCAGCCTCGCCAACAAGGCCATGCACGCATGGCCCCTCCGATCTGCGACCTTCCCCCCCTCCCCGGGGTTAAAAGGTTTAAAATTACGCCCTCGAGCTCCTCGAGGTACCGCAAAAATGCGGGCCCTTTCTTACTCGGCCGGCAGTAACAGCTCACCACGACCGTGTTATCCACGATCGCGGTGGCTATCCCTTCGGCTGCAATAGAGAGGGTAAGGGAGGCGAACCTGCCCTTAAACCCAGTCACCCAGATCGCTGCATCCCCCGTGGCATCCCCGATCCACTCAGGTAAAATCCTGTATGGCTCGGAGATGACCACGAGGTCAACCCCCAGGAGGCAGGCGTTATGAACCATCAGGTCCTGCGCCAGCCTGCACCTGTTGAGGTTGATCTGCAGGATCTGGATCATTGGACGGGTCCTTTAGGTCGTAGCCCCCCCCGCAGCCGAATTCGCCCTTATTGTAGGGCAGGCCAGCGACGCAGTCACATGCGCCGCCTTTGGGCCTGTTACCCCTGCCGCCGAGCAGATCAAGCACCGAGCCACGCCCTTGCACGTCGCAATGGCGTGGTCGGGGGCCCCGCATCGCCTGCAGAGCTCGCTGCCCTTGGGGACCGTGGGGCATACGGAAGCCAGGTGCCCCAGCTGGTGGCACGCATAGCACCGCGTGCTCTTAACCAGGGGCCTGGCCCGCACCACGGTCAGTCAGGTTATAACCTGGCGAGTGTGAAATAAGGTAACTTGTCAAAATTTGAGATGCCACGTGTTTTTACAAATATGTATCGTTGTACCATTGAATTGCAACCAAAATGCAGTCTCAAACACAAAGTAAGTTGCCGGAATTTGAATTGCGTCCTGTTTGTATATCATAAATATAACCCATAACCACAAATTCAAATGACTTGAAATCAGCCTGTCACCACAAATCAAATCAATCAGTCGATATGCAATCAGCATATACCCACAAACCAGTATTACTTTTTAATTAAATATTATTATATTTTTCAACATAATCGTTTTTAACCTACACTTTGCGACTTCGCTAGAGTTTTCTGAAATTATATTTTAAGTCTCATAACGATCCGTTGATATTTCCTTAATTTATTGCAATTTATGTTTAAAGAAATATTGACTTTGGACGATGAGAAATATTTTGTTTATAATTTTTAGCGCGAATATTAATGATTGGATAAACAAACAGTAAATAGAAAAAATGTGTGTTGTGACGACCTTTACAACACTATATTTTTTAAAACACAAATTAACAACATTTAATTTTCCAATCCTTTTTAGCGTTTGGACAATAATTTTTCACATTTTCGAGCGCTAGTCCCTTTATTGCATCCGACCCTTCATTATTGTGCTGCACGTTAAAAAGCTGCATCGAAATTGATTCATTAGTTCCCGATTGAAAGTGATAAAGTAACTCTGAGGTAAGGTAAGATGACAGCGGAAGTATTTTATACATATACCTACGTAGAGAAAAGAGGAGAATACGAAGAAGCGAAGTGAAAAAACGATAAAGATAATTTTCATTCGTTACTTTGAATGAAAGAAATTTATAATCGATTTCGACACAATATTGAAGCATTAATGAATAAAATTGTTTGATCTGTAACCTATTTGATACTGCAGAGCGTAGAAGTAAGTAATTAATGAAAAACTCCAAAAAATTAAAAAAATGACGCCACGTACATGAAAATGTCGAGGACGGAAAAGAGTAAATCGCAAAAAAATCAGAAGAAAATATACAATCTTTGTAAAAAGAAGTGAGATCCCCATAAAAAACTTCAAAAAGTAAAAAAATTACGCCAAGTACATGAAATAAAAAAAAACACAAATAATAGAAAATAATAATAATTACAAAGTAAAAAAAGATGTGAAATCAAAATGAGCTGCAAGTACACAAAGGTGCTTTCCCGCAGCGTGCAAAGACGACACTGTGTAACACAACAAAAGACAAAAAAAGATGTCCGCGGCCTGGAAGTCAAATATTTCGCGTGGCCAGGCAAGGTATTCTCAGATCATCAATACTCATATCTTCCCCCTCGCAGGCTTTCAGATAATTTGTCCATTTAAAACTCAGATGATATGAGTACATTTTCATTATATTGCGTTTTAAAATAATTGTAAGATCATGCATCGACACCGATATCTTTCCTCTTACAAGCTTTCGCGTAATTTGTCAATTTAATACACTGACAATATGAATACACTTTCATTATTTTACGTTTTTAAATAATTCTTATTCAATGACACCTTGACACTTGGCCACGCCAAGTATTTGACTTCCAGGCCGCGGACATCTTTTTTTGTCTTTTGTTGTGTTACACAGTGTCGTCTTTGCACGCTGCGGGAAAGCACCTTTATGTACTTGCAGCTCATTTTGATTTCACATCTTTTTTTACTTTGTAATTATTATTATTTTCTATTATTTGTGTTTTTTTTTATTTCATGTACTTGGCGTAATTTTTTTACTTTTTGAAGTTTTTTATGGGGTTCTATTTACAGTTACTCACAGAAGTATCCGTCCACCCTGTATGTACATATTATCTAATACACAGCAATATAAATCTCCATTAATTTAATTTGGACATTAGTATAAGCTTGATATACTTTTGTTTTTGGTGCATTGGATGGATTGAAAAATTGCGCACAGTTTATATAAAAAAAGTATTATTGCCCGTGGAAGTAACAAAGATCGTGCAAAAAAATATTCGTCCAAATTCAATATTTAATTTATACAAACGTAATTACAATAAGTTAATATTCTTTTAATATTCCAGGGATTTTATTATAAGGTTTAATCTATTATGCACAGATTCAACTTAGGTACCTTGTTCCATTCTTGTACCAAAATTTCTTTGAGCATTTTTTTGGTAATCAAGATTTATTATAAATCTTGATTACCAAAAAAAATCATTTATACTTAAAAAATCATTTATACTAATGTCAATTATAATGGGTAATTCTGAATTTAATATTACTTAGATAAGTAAAGTATGTTAAATGTATGGGGTCGGCGGATACTTTTGTGAGTAACTTTATATCCAGTATTATCATTCATTGCGAGCCTTTTGTTTTGTGAATGAATTATAGTTTCAAATAAAAATTTTGTAATTATACGAGCGGATTAAAGTGAAACTGAAGTTCTAAAACAATACATCTTTTATATCTTCGTATTAAGAACCGTTAATACGAACTCTTGAATTAGGCACCAGTGTTACATTAGCCCTGATTGTGAGTCACCCCAGTAAACAAATTGACCGCAGTATGCCAGCAGACTGGCAGCAGATTCGAGCGGATCCCGACGTCAGATTCGGGGCCTACTATGTCCGCATTAAACCATGGTTCTGCGGTCAGAGACTGACATCAGGATCTGACAGCAGATTGATATCAGATTTCGATCAGATCTTGCTGCCTATCTGCCGTCAGATCGCGCTGCGCAAAATCTGCTCGATTCCTGCCATTAAATTGTATCAACAGACCCTGCCGCCAATCTGCTCGCAGGTTAAGGCAGTACAATCTGATGGCTTTCTGCTGTCAGTCTGCTTTCATCATCGAATATAACAAATCCTGTATCAAATCTGTAGTCTTTCTGTCACAAACATTTGTACTCAGACATTGAGCAAAATCTGCAAAACGGACGTGGCTGACTGGGACTGAAGGGTTCATCCAACTATATGTATAGTCCCGTCTATTTAGAAGCTATTTCCAAAAGCTGTTACTCATCACCGCGTTTACTTTCTATTCCAAGGTTGAAGTTCAGGCAAATCCTGGCTTACTCATCCAGTAGCTAAGGGCTAAAGGCCATTGGTTGTCCCACTAAACCGTTTATATTTACATGTCTATAGAGCAGGGCCGTCCAAGGGTTTGCTCGCACGAGCAACCGCGAGTTGCTCTTCGCTCTTGGAGGCACGGAGCCAGGCCCAAGAGCGAAAGGTCTTCTTGGTGGGGGAATCTGTGAACGCCACTATCCCCACTCTTTTACGGCTGCCGTTCTTGCCGTCGCTCTTGCCTTCGCTCGCAGCTACCCGCGGCTTCTCTTCGAGGGTAAGAGCAAAACTTGGACGGGCTTGCTATAGAGTGTCGCAAGTTGTTTTCGACGGAACTATTAATTTGTGCTCAAATAGAATAGTAGGAGAGACCGGGGCTAATTGACTAATTTTTAACATTTTTAATTATTATAAATAGACCATTGGTATTTTGTTGACTTGCTGCATACCAAAAGTTTACAAATTTCATTAGGTATACAGGCTTAATTTTGAAAATCGTTTTAATCGAGTCTAGGTTGTAGTTTTTATTGTATTTAGAGCAGTGAAACGAATATGTCAACAAACCCCGGCTGTGGGATCAGTTGACAAATATGATGGAGTTATAGTTAGAGTTGCCATACGTCCCGTATATACGGGACTGTCACTTATTTCGCTGTTCCCGTGGAATATTTTACAGAGTAAAATAAACCATTACCTACCCACTTTTTGCATGTTTTATTTATTTAGCACTTAAATTTCCCGTATCAATGCTTGGCAATTATGGCAACCCTAGTTATAGTTGACATGACATTTACTTTTCAGTTTTAACCCTTTGCCTGCGAAAGGCGTATATACATATAAGCTGCCACAGTTCCATCAATATATACAAAAGATTTATACATACGCTGCCAATTCCATCAATATTGTATACGAAACGCATACATATGTATACTACGAACAATAAATGCTTTTTATTTTTTTTTTCACTTTACAATTATCATGGTGTTAGATACTGTAATTATTTTGTACTGGTTTGTTATGATATATTTGGAAGGCCTGAGAGTTTGAAGGGAGGATAGGGTATAAAACTGGTAGGGGTGAGTTTGGAAGGATTTGTGGTGGGGAAAGTGGACTTGAGCAGCTAAACTCTTTGCATCGACTGCATCTTGAAGATAAAAAATGCAAATGTTTTAGTGGTATTCCTATGATTAGTCAAGTAACCCCGTCCGACATTGTTAACATGTTAAGGGGGTAGACACGGGTAATGCAGCGCGCTGTATACCGACACAATCTGGCCCGAAACAGGGGGTTGGGATTTTTCATCATTCGTCCTTATATGAGCAGATTTTGGGCTGGGTTAGAACTCATTCGAAAGAGGAAGGTTCAATGCGGAGCGCTCTTCTCATGGTTCAACGAGATTGTGTTGATATCTAATAATATGAGTGTCCAAAGTAGACCAAAAGTCGACAAAATACACCCGCAGAATCCAAGTATTTTTAGGTCACTAAAAGAGCTTTGTGACTGAAACGGTGCGAAGAGCGCTCTGCATTGAACCTTCCTCTTTCGAATGAGTCCTAACCCAGCCCCAAACTTGCTCATATAAGGACGAATAATGAAAAATTGTGACTTCAGTCCCAAATACGAGTTCCGCCATATTGGCGATAATACAGAGCAAGTCACGTGACAAATTTAGTTCAGCTAGTGGGCACGAGATGGCGCCTACTCGGGAGGACTGCCGACGTGGAATCATAGCAAAACTGAAGCGTTAGCTGGATACACAAGCCACAGTAAAAGCGTGATGCAGTCAATGTATGAATTTTCGGACGATTGTAGGTTAGGTTATATGCATTTTAGGCATATAACTGTTGGGAACTGTGTACATTTACTAAATTAACGCTTTTATTGTAACACATACATCACTTGAAATCGCTGTCGAATTTATGTTATAATTATATGGCCACATTATTTAAAATAAAAAAAGAGATTGGAACTTTTTTACTAATACTGGAAATATTGATTTACTGATATCATATTTTCAGAATGTGGAAGTTACAGCAATTATTTGCAATTATTGCTCTTATTATTATTCTTCCGACTATTGTATATAACATACAACAAGGAAAAGTCTCCAAATCAGTCAACAGTTGACTCCCTGATTTTTTTTGTAATTCTTTACGGTCCTATGCAGAGATGGGCATTATTTAAATAAAAGAATATACTTCCGAATGGCCCCAGTGACTGATCGACACGAGGTTTGGGGGTAGGGTGTGTGTACCCTAAATCTAAGATTCTACTTAGCTTCGGGTATTTATCAGTTTCCTTTGTTTATTCGAAGGCCTTTCATCTTGGGCTTCGAATAATTTTTCATCTTTCTTCTTTATATCTTTATCCTAAGGTCGTATTCAGATATATTGGCCGGTCAATTCGTTTTCGCGAACAGCGATCGAGGAGTATGGTGGGGTAACGGGAATGCTGCTCGGCTCCGTCTGAACGTAGCCGTGTGGCTGTTATGACCAATACGAGATGAAGCTATCGAGAAAAAATCAATGTTCAGACCAATAAAGCTCCTGAATTTTTTCGGAGCTAAGGCACACCTATTCTGATGTGTGTATTTCTACGCTGACAGCTCGGTTTGGCCTATACACACCAGAAGCTTGGCGCTAACCCCATCACTTCTGGCTCACTCTTGTTCTGCGAAGGCGAGAGTGAGATGGAACGAGAGCGAGTCAGAAAACGTTGCAAACAGGAGCACTGAGGCAGGCAAGCGGTACCTATGGTGGGAGAATACGCGTTACGAAACGCACCGGCCAATATATCTGAATGTAAAGTCTCGTTAGCCGCTCGCTGGTCGGGACCGGCGTTGAGCCCGGTAGATGCTCGAATAACCGACGAGAACCTTTGTGGCCCGAGCCGCACGAGTACGCCGTTGCTCGGCGATGTGTCATCGATTATATAGAAACAGAATTTGTTTTTTTTTTCATCGTATCAATATGAAAGTGACACAAATGGATTCCTGGCATTCTCCCGATTAAATTGACAGAAAATAATTTAAATCAGACTATTTTTAACGAAACGGGCTTCCAATTCTGCAAACAAATTTTCACGTAATTTCCTTAATTATGGTCCGAATAATATCATTTTTGGAGCCAATTTGATCGAGAAAACATGACGAATCGATTCACATCACTTTCGCAAAGATCTGATTAGAAATGCAGAACTGACGATTTGTCACTGCTTAGTGCGTAACATTGTATGGCCCCGCTGGATTCGATCCGTCGTGTACTACTCAAGTCGCCGTCGACCGAGGGCTCTAATAAATGTGCATTTATTTGGGAAACCAAAGCCGCGTCACTCGTGACACCTACTCGCGAACAGATATATGTATGTACGAGAAGAAGCAATGCAATTTCCCGATGACTTGAAGCAACATTTCAATAGGTAAATGCATGAAACTCTGGGATCAGGAATTCCCAACCAAGTGATGCATATGTAAGAACTGGCGAAATTCAACAATAGTTTGTCGTCTAAATTTTACAATTAAAGTATTTATTTGACGCGAATATACATATGTAAAGTTTGTCAGCAAAGTCTTTCTCGATTTGAGTTCTATGGAAGGCTGACTTTCTTTCGCCATGCAAAGTCCTCTCTTGTACTTCACGCTGGCAATCATGCAACTCGCTGAGTTTCGTGGGTTTCGACGCTCGAATCCAGCGGGGGCATACAATGTTACGCACTAAGCAGTGACAAATCGTCAGTTCTGCATTTCTAATCAGATCTTTGCGAAAGTGATGTGAATCGATTCGTCATGTTTTCTCGATCAAATTGGCTCCAAAAATGATATTATTCGGACCATAATTAAGGAAATTACGTGAAAATTTGTTTGCAGAATTGGAAGCCCGTTTCGTTAAAAATAGTCTGATTTAAATTATTTTCTGTCAATTTAATCGGGAGAATGCCAGGAATCCATTTGTGTCACTTTCATATTGATACGATGAAAAAAAAAACAAATTCTGTTTCTATATAATCGATGACACATCGCCGAGCAACGGCGTACTCGTGCGGCTCGGGCCACAAAGGTTCTCGTCAGTTATTCGAGCATCTAAGATCGTTACGGGCTCTGTTTGGTGTACACGATACGGACTTTTCGCTATCCCCACCACTTCTGTCTCACTCTTGTCCGGCGAAGGCGAGAGCGAGATGGAAAGAGAGCGAGCGAAGGCACTGAAAGCGAGCGAGGACAGTACGAGATAGACGACGCGTTGATATTTTGTCTCGCTCCGTCTTTCGGAAGCCTGACACTCCGTCCTTTGTGTGCGCGACGGGCGTGCGCGATGGTCGCAAGTGCTTACGGTGAGCACGGGAACCGCTTCGCAAAAACTTGACGCAGGCCCGACATAAGTCATTTTTGCGCCCTAAGCGAACTTTCAAATTGCGCCCTTTATTATATTACATTTATTTGAGATTATTTATGACTATACTCTGCCAAATTAGGCAACTGCTAGGGCGTAAGGTTGACAAGAAGTGCAAATTGGCCTTTTCATTGTTGGCATTGTTGAAAATAAATTTTTAAATGAAATACTACAAATTATACTACAACGGTTTTAAACTACGAGTAGAGTAAGGTCATGAAGAAGCTCAATTAAATGTATTATAATAAATGGCGGAATTTGGCAAGCTCGCTTATGGCGCAAAAAAGACTCGGGCCGTGCCTGGCTATCTGACCGTGGCGCGGATGCATCGAACAGTCACGATTTCATCTGAGCACTCGCGCCCGTCGCGCACGCCCGCCGCGCACGCAAAGCGTTCCATCCTGCTCCCCCCTTCGGCCAGAAAGAAGCGAGAAACTCAGCCTCGGAATTAGGGCTCCGTTCATGATACGGGCTCACGCCGGTCCGGACCAGCGAGCGCAGGGTTGCCAGATCAAGCCTGATCTTTTGCCGGAGATTTCAATTTCGTGGAGGATTGGAGTGGGGAAAGTGAGAAAAAAAGGGGCGAAGAAAAAAACAGGCATCTAAAATTCATTATAATAATGACTTCTTATAAACGAGTAATAATAATAATAATAATAATAATAATAATAAAAGTATTATGAATAGTTATTAGAATTTGTTACAGATTTTAATAGATTTCTATTTTGTTTATAGCACGCTGCAACATACTCTCTATTCTGCCGGAGATTTTTATTGTGCCTGCCTGAGGCCGGAGACAACGGTTCAAAACCCGAGACTCCGGCTGAATGCCGAAGATCTGGCAACCCTGAGCGAGCGGCTAACGAGACTTTACATTCAGATATATTGGCCGGTGAGTTTCGTAACGCGTATACTCCCACCATAGGTACCGCTTAGCTGCCTCGGTGCTCCTGTTCGCAACGTTTTCTGACTCGCTCTCGTTCCATCTCACTCTCGCCTTCGCAGAACAAGAGTGAGCCAGAAGTGGTGGGGATAGCGCCAAGCTTCTGTTGTGTATAGGACAAACCGAGCTGCAGCGTAGAAATACACACATCAGAATAGGTGTGCCTTAGCTCCGAAAAAATTCAGGAGCTTTATTGGTCAGAACATTGATTCTTTCTCGATAGCTTCATCTCGTATTGGTCATAACAGCCACACGGCTACGTTCAGACGGAGCCGCGCAGCATTCCCGTTACCCCACCATACCCTTGGGTGGCCACGTAACTCCAACAGACAAATCCACGATCGTCAGATTGTGGTGGCTGATTTCTCCTCGATCGCTGTTCGCGAAAACGAATCGACCGGCCAATATATCTGAATACGACCTTAGGATAAAGATATAATGAAAGATGAAAAATTATTCGAAGCCCAAGATGAAACGCCTTCGAATAAACAAAGGAAACTAATAAATACCCGGAGCTAAATAAAATTTTAGATTTAGGGTACACACACCCTACCCCAAACATCGTGTCGATTGGCCACTGGGGCCATTCGGAAGTATATTCTTTTATTTAAATAATGCCCATCTCTGCATAGTACCGTAAAGAATTACAAAAAAAAATCAGGGAGTCAACTGTTGACTGATTTAGAGACTTTTCCTTGTTATATGTTATATACAATAGTTGAAAGAATAATAATAAGAGCAATAATTGCAAATAATTGGTGTAACTTCCACATTCTGAAAATATGATATCTGTTAGAAAAGAGTTTAGAAACGGACCGGCGCTAGAAACTAGAGAACACTTATGGAGCAATAACTGTTAGTCTTTAATTGTTCATAGCACAATAATCTGTATTTACAGAAGTCACGAATACTTATTTTCAGTTATGGCTAAATATATGTACAAAGGTCACACACAGTTTAAAACACAGGGCTATTTACACTAATAATTGTAGCGAACTATTATAAAGGTTGAAAGATTGTAATAAGGCTCAGTTCTTTAGTTGCTTGACGTAATTCAGCGAGAGCAAGTTACCAAGCAGATGCGTAACTTTACCGAAAGCAAGGCGCGAACAAGAGAGCGCAAGGCATAGCGTAAACAATCAGCACGTAAGCACGAACTGTTGCGAACCGCATCTCAAACCTCTCCCAGGAAATCGGCTCTGATTTCCTGGAAGGAAGACAGTCCCCCTTCCATCGATCGCAAGTTGATGGAAGGGGCAGTGCTCACGCTCCGCATGAGTCAGCGCGCCGTTGCCATTGCCTAATTACCGGTGGGCCTAGAAGATGGCGTAAGAATGCAGAATTTCTTGAACATTCTCCCCGGCATTCATCGCCCGATGAATAATTTAGCTGGCGTTTTGGGCGCGGACATGGCATAGGCCGATGGTGCAGCAGTGGCGTAGCTGGGCTCATGCGGAGGTGTCGGTCACTCCGGCGGAGTTGAAGCAGCTTGTCTCGAGGCAGCAACTGAACGCGAGGCGCGGTATTCATGCTCACACCCTGGCACGCGGAGGTGAACGAAGTGACTAGTACACTTGACTTCGCGACGTGAAAGCCCGCGTTTATTTGCTCAAAGTATGGCAGGCGAATCAAGCGTTTAGAGGTCCTAGCCCAAAGCAGATAGGGCGCGGTTTAGCGATAAACTAGTTAAAGCGTGTTCGCGGTCTAGCAGGCGACGGCGAACGAACTAGCTTAGCCAAGCAGAGAGGGCAAGCCTCATGCAAGGTCGCGATCTTGGACGCGATCGCGAACAACAGTGAGCAAATGTGACGACGAGACAGAGACTTTCAACGTGTTCGCGGATAAACAGATGAACGCGTGAAGGCTATCTTAGTCAGCTGTGCCTCGAGGTGGCGGTCAAGTGGATAGCGGGGAGAAGCCCCAGCGAATATTCCTGCGAACCTAAAGCAGGGATGGCGTATAAAGGTTTTAGCGGTCCTAGCCCAAGCAGATAGGGCTAGATTCTGCGATAACTAATTAAGCGCGTTCGCGGTCTAGCAGCGACGACGAACGAACCAGTTTAGCCAACGGCGAATAGCACCACGCAAATGTCAGCGGTTCTAGCACAAGCAGATAGGGCTAGATTTAGCGATAAACTAGCCGAAGCGTGTTCGCGGTCTAGCAGCGACGTTGAACGAGCTAGTTTAGACACGCCGCGTAACATTAGCGTAAGCGCGGTACCAGTATGACTCGTCCAAAGCAAGTAGGGCGAGTCCCTTGAGCGACTTCGCGATCTAGCACGCAATCACGAATAGCGCAACGCAAATGTCAGCGGCCCTAGGCCAAGCAGATAGGGCTAGGTTTAGCGATAAACTAGCCGAAGCGTGTTCGCGGTCTAGCAGCGACGTTGAACGAGCTAGTTTAGACACGCCGCGTAACATTAGCGTTAGCGCGGTACCAGTAGGACTCGTCCAAAGCAAATAGGGCGAGTCCCTTATGCGAGTTCGCGATTTAGCACGTGATCGCGAATAGCAAAAAGCGCAAGATGTACAACAAGTGATTCCGAGACAGATACTTTAAGCGCGTTCTCGGATAAGCAGCTGATCGCGAATGCGCTATTGTTGTCAGCTGTGCTTCGTGTAGCGGTGCTGTTGATAATTGGGAAAGACCCCAGCGACTGTCCTTGCGAATCTAGGCAGGTGAGAAACACAGGTACTCAAATACAATGTTGTAGCGCGAGGTAGTTAGCGTGGTGCGAATTGCTCATTTGGCCGTTTCCATTTTGTTGCACATTAAAGCTTCATTATGCTACACCCAGAACGTAACAATATTATGTTATACAGAGAAGAATGCAAGAAAGAAATATAAATTAATAAATATAAATGCAGTACGATTGTTTTGGTTGAGCAAAGACATAACAACTTCTGGAGACTTTAATGTTTGGCATTTGGCACTAAACATACAAACTATTGTTCCCAGAAAATGTATAGAAACGCGAAACCCTAACTGCTTCAATTCTTGCCTACAGATCTTCGTTACGTTATATTTCTAAGTAGTTATTCGCTAATTATTGTTTATCATAAAATATCCAGTCCCCTTACAGTAATATTAGACGTGGAGGAAATGGCTGTGCAATTGTCTAGTAAAATTTTATACTAAATTATATAGCTTCGGAGAATCATTTGACGAAGTACAGCTTTTGTACGAGTCCTAGGCAATTAGGGTTGTTAAACTATTTTAGAGTCCTGATTGTTGGGTAAGTTGGAGATGCTAGCTGCTCCGTTGAAGCCCAACGCCAGCACCAGGAACATGTTTGCGAGGACCAGACGGCATCCCGCGTAGTCCAACAAAATGAGGAAAATGCCTGGTATGAAGTGGGAGAATACCGTGGCACTTTTCCGAAGAACAGTAATAGAGACGATCTGGTTGCGCTTCAGCGTGTCACCGGCCCAGCTGAAGATGAATCCGAAGAACATCCTGTCGGCCCAAGTCAGACTCGCATATAAGCCACCCGTCGTCAGCTGGAATCTCAGTGTGTTCGCCAGGTACAGCATCATCGCGTTTTGCCAGAAGAACACGAGGACGAGAGTGCCAAAGTGGCAGAAGATCAGGTTGACGAACGGCACCGCCAAGATCGGCATCTGTAGACGGCAGATATAGCTCGTCCAACTCGTCGTGACCATCATCAGACAGATGATCACTCGCGTAGGTATCCATCGTGGGAAAATTCTCCTGTATATTCGAGTGCAGTACAGCTTGTAGTACATTCTGGGAGATCGACGTTGTAGCATGTCGAAAATTCGTTTATCCAGGCCCTTGTGGCTCTCCCCCAACGACTCCACGGTGATGACTCGCGCTGCCAGGAAGTCCCTCAGCTCAGTGAAGGTCGGAGGTATTCGCGAGAGTGAGGCCTTCGAACGGGCGGCCCCAGCAAGGGGGGCGGATGCAGAGTCCATCGATAGCCGCTGTTCGGCTTGCGATTCCCTCCAGTCTCGTAACCCTGTCTAGCTTGACCATGAGAAGAGCTTCCTGCACGTTGACCCTTCATCCATGGCTGCAGATTCCATCCCTATGATCTTCAAATTGTCGAAAGCACGAGTGATTCGGCCGTTAATCTAGCGCTGACTCGCAATGATGTGACTCATCGTTTGCAGGTGGAGGTCACGCGCGACGGTTACACGGCACTACCGAATTTTCGAGAACTGTTTCACAGGCACCGGATCCGGCTCGAAGGACCAAAAATGTTAGAAAAGAGTTTAGAAACGGACCGGCGCTAGAAACTAGAGAACACTTATGGAGCAATAACTGTTAGTCTTTAATTGTTCATAGCACAATAATCTGTATTTACAGAAGTCACGAATACTTATTTTCAGTTATGGCTAAATATATGTACAAAGGTCACACACAGTTTAAAACACAGGGCTATTTACACTAATAATTGTAGCGAACTATTATAAAGGTTGAAAGATTGTAATAAGGCTCAGTTCTTTAGTTGCTTGACGTAATTCAGCGAGAGCAAGTTACCAAGCAGATGCGTAACTTTACCGAAAGCAAGGCGCGAACAAGAGAGCGCAAGGCATAGCGTAAACAATCAGCACGTAAGCACGAACTGTTGCGAACCGCATCTCAAACCTCTCCCAGGAAATCGGCTCTGATTTCCTGGAAGGAAGACAGTCCCCCTTCCATCGATCGCAAGTTGATGGAAGGGGCAGTGATCGACGCTCCGCATGAGTCAGCGCGCCGTTGCCATTGCCTAATTACCGGTGGGCCTAGAAGATGGCGTAAGAATGCAGAATTTCTTGAACAATATCAGTAAATCAATATTTCCAGTATTAGTAAAAAAGTTCCAATCTCTTTTTTTATTTTAAATAATGTGGCCATATAATTATAACATAAATTCGACAGCGGTTTCAAGTGATGTATGTGTTATAATAAAAGCGTTAATTTAGTAAATGTACACAGTTCCCAGCAGTTATATGCCTAAAATGCATATAACCTAACCTACAATCGTCCGAAAATTCATACATTGACTGCATCACGCTTTTACTGTGGCTTGTGTATCCAGCTAACGCTTCAGTTTTGCTATGACTCCACGTTGGCAGTCCTCCCGATTAGGCGCCATCTCGTGTCTACTAGCTCAACTAAATTTGTCACGTGACTTGCTCTGTATTATCGCCAATATGGCGGAACTCGTAATTGGGAATGCAATTACGAGAATACGCTTTTCGTCCTTATATGAGCAGATTTTGAGCTGGGTGAGGTCTCATTCGAAAGAGGAAAGTTCAGTGCAGCGCGCTCTGGTCATCGTTTGAGTCACAAGACTCTTTTAGTGACCTAAAAATACGTTGGTTCATGCGGGTGTATTTTTTCGATTTTTGCTCTTCTTTGAACACTCATATTATTAGATATCAACACAATCTCCTCGAACCATGACCAGAGCGCGCTGCACTGAACCTTTCTCTTTCGATTGAGACCTCGCCCAGCCCAAAATTCGCTCATATAAGGACGAAAAGCGTATTCTACTAAACCCATGTTTCGGGCCAGATTGTGTCGGTATACAGCGCGCTGCATTACCCGTGTCTACCCCCTTAAGGGCGAAAACATGCTTACATCTAATGGCTGCATGAAATGTGTGGCATTTGGGGGTAGAACTGCTAACACAATGTCATGTGTATGGCAAAATTCACTTAATGGCAATCAACAAATAAAATTACTGGTAATTTGTATTTCATTTTTACAATCCATGGCCAAAATGTGTTGGCAATATATTCATAAAATAGCATGGCAGTCATCCACCCTTTATCTGATGTTCCAGCACAGAACTCAGCTGGTAAATTGGCATAAATATTGCTTGGGATCCTCTTATAATTGTAAACGACCATTGTTGGGGCTAACTGTCCTGCTGCATTCGCAGTGACAAGGACTGTCAAATTTTCTTTTTCATTGTTATTTACAATATTGTACACATTTTTTTATCCTTTTTTCGCAAGTACGGAGCCTCCTTTGGGATTTAATAATAACGAGGTCTCGTCGCTATTAAAGATCCTACTAGCATCCACATTCTGTAGTTTTTCTTTTTCAAAATATTTGCCAATATCATTGAACCACAGTTTCACATTGTCTTCGGAGACTAAAGCTCGTGAGAGCGAAACATTTTCGCACATCCTCACTTTTAATTCCGGATGGCGACGTAAGAACGCCTCATACCAATGGCGACCTGGTCGACCATTGGTAAAAGGAGTTGAAATATTTAATTTTTTTACTGAAACACCCACACTATTTAATAAATGTTCTTTAGTCACCGGATTTCCATGGGTCGACATAAATAATATCCACTCTACGATTCTATTTTCGTCGGCCTCACTTATGATTGTAGTAGGTCCTGGTATATTGTTAATACACTTTTTCTTTATTTTATCATGAATCGTCATTCGTCGTACGTTAAATATTTTGCTGGCAGTATTTATAGGAACACCCGATTTCACTGCTGCCAAGGCGTCCTTCATTGCGGCTTCGTTATATGTCTTACGTTTCTTTATAATTTTACTCATTTTGATAGTTGCTAAGATAAATAATATTTATGAACTAATTTGTTAAGTAAATATTGCATAAATCTTTATTAATTTATACTTACAGTGTCTATGTGTATTAATACCACAAAATTACCTTTTCACAAAAGGTACAAAAAGAGCGCCAAGTATATAATCCCATCAAAAAGAAACCCATTTAAAAACATTGTCGTAAATTAAAAACCCAGCAAAAAGAAGACCATTTAAAAACGTTGTCGTAAATAAATATAAATATAAATATCTTAAAGTGCTTTATTTAACTTTATGAAAGTAATGATATACAACAATTGCGCCAATTAACATAATGGCTAATTAAACAAAGAAAGAAAGCATTAAATAATAATAAGCAGATATATTTTTAGACAAATAAATACTTTAATACGAATAAATATTTTATTCAAAATACTTGGCGCTGCGCAACCGAAAAAATGAAAATTGACTTAGTAAAAAAAAAAACCCCCAACAAACTAAAATACATAAACAAATACATATTATACATATACATATTAGAAACACAGTCAGATTTTTTGCACATTTTTTAACTCAAATATCATACGTAGCATATGCACACGCACACATTCACGAACGCACGCACAAGAAGGAAAGAAAGAAAAAACGATTAATGCAATTTATACATATTTATTCAGTTTAGCAATACCAATTCGGGGCGCAGCGCCAAGTATTTTGAATAAAATATTTATTCGTATTAAAGTATTTATTTGTCTAAAAATATATCTGCTTATTATTATTTAATGCTTTCTTTCTTTGTTTAATTAGCCATTATGTTAATTGGCGCAATTGTTGTATATCATTACTTTCATAAAGTTAAATAAAGCACTTTAAGATATTTATATTTATATTTATTTACAACAACGTTTTTAAATGGTCTTCTTTTTGCTGGGTTTTTAATTTACGACAATGTTTTTAAATGGGTTTCTTTTTGATGGGATTATATACTTGGCGCTCTTTTTGTACCTTTTTGTGAAAAGGTGGGGATTTCACACATTTTGTAGTGTGTTCTGATATTAATTTACGACATTATCGTACTGTGTTGTTTTGATTGTTGATTGATATGGAGCCCAAATGGCACCATTTTTCTTTCAGCTATTCCATAGCGTGGTGGTTTTTGTTGGCTTATTTATTTATTATCTTTTTTTTGTAAGAACAAAATATAAAGATCTTTAGCCCCTTTGAGCCATTGCTTTTTTTTTTATTTGCACGTCATCAGCTTCAATCCAACTACTTGTCATTCCTTCTTCTTTACATATACTGGTGTAATGGCCATCTTCAATACATGAACCACTATGAAATATAGCATTCATAACTTTATATGATTGTCCTGATATTAATACTTTGGTTGTGGGAATAGTACATATATTAAATTTACGTTTTGCTTTGACTATTTTATCGTCTTGTAATGAAAATAATAGTAAACGAATAATAACTATATCTTTCGTCATTATTAATTCATTCTTGAACATAATATCATTTCCCGTACACTGTTCACATGATCCGTTATCTGATTCATACCAGTGTAAAAATCTAACGTTTAATAAATCGTTTAGATTATAGCTTCTTTTTTTCAAATTGTTAATAGGGATTGAAACAACTAAATTATCAGATGTAATTGTTTTTGTATAATCACAAGATTTACATCGAGTTTTTGATGTTACTTGGTGCTCTACCAACTGTCTTATACAATCATATTCTGTGCACAGGGTTATAAGAAATTCGAATACATCTCGTCCCCTACAGCACACTTTATTGCATGAATGTCCCAGTTACGTTGCGCTGCAACATTTGAAACATTGCACGGAATGTCCCCGAAATAGTGATGCGCGATATTTATCGATAACTGCATATATCGATATTTGCCTGTCAGAATATCGATATTTTTTATCGATACTTCAAACACCGATAATTACACGTATCGATAGTTTTGGTCCACATATCGATAACTTTTTTGCACCTTAAAAAAAAGGGAGACAGTTCATTTTACCTTCCTTTTTTGCACCACAAAATATATATCGATATGTATTATCGATAGATGGGACCAACATCGCCCATCACTAATGAACGCGAGATGATTATGTAAAAAAATTATCGATATTACCAATATCGATACTTTATGAGTAATATATTTTATGTATCGATATTGAACGACAAAATATATATCGATATGCATTATCGATAGATGGACCAATATTGCCCATCACTACCCCGAAACGTTACAAGTACATTGCTATGTCCGCCCCTATGCAACATTGCGGGAGTTATTTCTGCAACGTTGTTTCGGGGATTTTTCAGCAATGGTCACGGAACGTTTCGGGGATATTTCATCAATGGTCACGGAACGTCCCGGAGATTTTACAGAAATGGTCACGCAACGTTCCGGACAATAGGCCAAAAATAAAAATATCGGTAGTATATAGTAATTATTCCGTGCTGCGAGGGACAACGACGTAGACATGAACGTGTGCAGAATCGTAGTAGTATAACAACGTCGATGTGTCTTTAATAAATAGAAAATTCTTTTACCTCAGTAAGATTCGAACACATGACCTCGAGCACCGTAGACGAACACTTTACCGCTGCAGCTACAACCGTTGATTGAAAAGTTTGCTTACGAATTCGAAGTTGAAGTCCTACCGTGCATAACATTAAACTCAAATTATTCAAAAATGAAGGCTCGTTTTGACAACCCCATTATATCTCCCTAATGGTGGAGCTGGATATCTCACAACAAATTCATTTCGACGCTTGATGCTATATTAAATTGATTCATATTTTGTTATGAAATATCCAGCGTAGTACAAGAAACGATTTTTTTTTAGTTTGTACTACATTTTTAATACAATTGTTTAACAAATTTTTTTATATGTTTTTTCATTTTCTAGTTTTTAGTGTTTGTGGATTTACATTGCACAGCTCAGACAACTTTACAAATATCTTTCATTGCCGTATACAGTTTAACAGTTTGCTTAAACCTTATCGTGATAATTAAGTAATTGTATTAATTATTTATATCACATATTTTTTATGTCACATATTAATGTCCCAAGTACTGCCAGTGTCTCTGATATTGCCATTTAATCCATTGTTCATAACAAAAACGTCCCGCGATGTCGAGTGTAAATTTAGAAGTCCGTATTATTGGCGGACGTTGCAGGAACGGCACCGTGTGCCGTTCAGGCAACATTTGTATATAATACGGATTCACGCGGAGCGTTCCTGAAATGCAAACACACGGAATACAGTCTTAAATACCACAGGAAACCTCCGGGGGAACATAGGCGAACACGGAAAGTATGTGATATAAATAATTAATAACATTACTTAATTATATAACTATACCGTTCAAGGAAAGTGTTAAACTGTAAACAGCGACAAAAGATATTTGTGAAAAAGAAATATTAGATGTCCCAAGTACTGCCAGTGTCTCTACTATTGCCATTTAAGACTGTATTCCGTGTGTTTGCATTTCAGGAACGCTCCGCGTGAATCCATATTATATACGAATGTTGCCTGAGCGGCACACGGCGCCGTTCCTGCAGCGTGAATCCCTATTATATACGAATGTTGCCTGAGCGGCACACGGTGCCGTTCCTGCAGCGTCCGCCAATAATACGGACTTCTAAATTTACACTCGACATCGCGGGACGTTTTTGTTATGATACGGTTGTCCGCCAATTTCGTGGATGTGGAAGCCCATAGGAAATAAAACTGCCGCCAGGCAAAATAGCACCACTGAAATCCATCCAAGCGTGTGCGTCCCCTTCAATTCTATATCGAAGCCCGTGCGTCCCTTTCATTTTTATCCAAGTCCTCTGCGTCTTCTTCATTTCTAAAAATAATATATATAAGCTTTACAAAAATCTCTAAATTGCTAGAATAAAAATATCTGGCAACTTACCTTGTTAATTAAGACAATAATTCAGTGTCCTATTTGGTGTCAAAACTCGTGACATTTCAAATTCGGACAACTTACTTCATTTGACACATATGTAGCACTTGGTAGGTTATAATATCTCTGTCTAGCTGTCACGTCACAACAAAATTTATTACGCGATTGGCCGAAACCCACATCCAATGAGCGACGTGCCTGAGAGACATTTCCTCACCCTTTCATACACCCCTCTTGCCTAGAAGTGTAGGACGATGACGATGAAGAAATTTACGAACATGAAAATCGGCAAATTGCCACTTTACATCGAAATATCTCAGCTCATAAGGTCCGTAGGAACAAAACGAAGACACTTTTCTTATGTAAATCAAACCCAGGCTATCCATTAAGACCATTCAAAATCTAATCGGATCAGCCGTTATTGAGATTCGGAAATCTCAGGGTTCTTGATAGCGAGTCGTGGCGTAATAGAGCCACTCTGTGTCTCGCGCTGCGCATATATATATATATATATATATATATATATATATACTTGGCGCGAGCCACTACCGTGTCTCTTGATTCTTGCAGTTTTTCATGTCCTAGGTAGGTATCTCGCGTTCAAAGCTTTCGAGGTTCTGTTGACACTTTCTGATTAGTGGTGGAGAATTATCGATATGCTATCGATAATTATCGATAGTTTTTCAATATCGAAAGCAATCGATATTTCTATATAATTATCGATGGTGATCGATAGTCTTCTCTCCTGTTGCGTGGCCGTCTGGGGAAAGAGGTCTTCTCCAGAGAATTCAGGCGCGGGACGATGCCCGTGGAGTGCTAAGGCACTCTGCTCCTTGGACACAGATTATTTGAGTGATAAATATAATGAAAATAATAATATGAACAGAATAAAACAATTTGAACACAATAAACTTGTAACTTTAATGGAAGAAAATAAACGATTTTAAACACAATTTCAATCTAATTCAAAATTAAAGTGGTTTCAGCGCACTGGTTCGGTCACTTCAAATTTTTAATAAAAGCTATTTTGCAATCGTTATATTTCCGACGTTTCGGTCATTGATTGTGACCCTTATCAAGGAAAGTGAAATAAAACTGCGTTTGCCTTTAGGTGAAATTTACACGTTAGCCGAAACTCAGATATGTCCTAGTAGACGGATCATTAGGGAATATTTCTATAGAGAGTATGTTTATCTTGTCTGTTGAACTTCTTGCGTGATGATTCCCTCTCAACATCAGACCTGAACACAATCTACTTCTGTTGGTGACAATATTATTCTCTTTGTCTGCACCTGTGGCATATATAGGAAAGATGGCAATTGAAGAATGTGATGTCTTCTCCCTTCTAATGTTAATTAGATATGATCCTCCGAGCCCCGAATACATGTTCGTCATTTTAGATGAATACACAGCTGCATTTGTATTCAAAAATCCTCCCAACATTTTTATGGATATTTCCCCGCATAATTTAGACAATGGATGATCGTCGATATTTACATTGTTTTCCAGTCCTGGATATGGCTGCCCCTTGTGATCATGTTGGCTAGCCATTCTTTTTATCACCTCATCGAACCATGGATGATACTTTCTAGCCTTTATGGTCTTATATTCACTCTGATGAGCTTCTTCGTTAGGATTATGTATGACCATCTTTTTTCCCACTCCTAACTGGTCCTTAATCCTCTTTATTGAGCCATTGTCTTTTTCACAGGTGAAATTGAATGTGTGCCCAGTCCCATTTCTCCATACTTTGATGATATCATCTATTATGGTTGTTTCAGTAAAGGAATTCTGTACCTTGATGTCTTTTAATTCCTTTATTTCCTTCTCTATGAAGTTTAAGGCTTCATTTACCATTTCCCCATCAGTAGAAGAGTCAAGTACAATATTTTTAGTAAAACCCTCTGGATGTATTTTCCCTCTCCATTGAATATGACCCTTTCTATTCCCTTCATTTAGTTTTGACAAGTTGTCGTACAGTGTACTTGGGGATATGTTTTTTGGAGGGTTATTCATTTCAAAAATGCTCTGTTCAATCTTTAAGTCTTTAATCTCTGGATTCCACCAGTCATCAATCCATTCTTTCTTAATGGAGTTGAAGTAATCAGATGAAAATATGTACTTGATTAAATCTTTTTCTTCTTGAATATCGCTGTCGATCATGTTTTTATTTCTCATTATTTCCCTTCTTGTTAAAACAAACTTGGTAACTTTTTCCTCACCATTTGCTTTTTGAGTCTTTCCATGCCAGGTTATGATGCCTGAATGAGGATTCACTATCCCTAGAGAAGAGAATCCCATCAAGGTTAATGGGTCACTCTCCCATTCTTTAAGAGTGTTACGCTATCGCTTGAATGTGGCCGCGGAAATGTATATAATCGATATATATAGAGTACGTAGGAGCGAGATTTGAAACGGAGGACGAAGAAGAGTGTTTATTAGAGAGCGCGTCATGCTTTTCGGGGGGGGGGGGGGTTTTCCCTGCTATTTTAAACGTGTCCTTACAATGAAACATCTGATGCCTGAACTCAGAAGGCGTACGAAAACCTGGGATTGTATTCAATAGCTTTTAAGTTACCGTTAGACTAGGCCAGGGTAATAAATAGCTTAGCTTTTTCCTTTGCACATCTGCATGCCAAATTTCGTCGAGCGGGCAGCGGCTCGTCTCGTAAAAGCATTTAAAACTCTGTCCTCCCTTTCTATAATTGCCGATGTTCTGTTAGGATAAAACTCTGGCCGGAAGAGGCCGGAGTCATAAAGTCATAAAGTCATAAACTTTCTCCGAGCGACGTCGTCTTGACCCTGAGGGTTGCGCGTACTTACCTGCGAGATATGTATGTACTGTACGTAGCCTATGTACTACCCCCATGTCATCGGGAAGCATGCCTCGATCACCAGACGAGAGTGGGAGGAAGCATGAAGGAAGGGCGAAGGACAGCCCACTAACGAAGCTTGAGGGATGTCATCATGCTGATTGGACGACAAGGATCTAAGGGAGGATCCGGAAGATCTCGACATCGAATTCGTCGACGAGCTCGGAGCTCTTGCTTCAACACCTCAATTCATTCTGTTGCTAACCAGCTTCCTGAACAGTTCTTAATATATTTGAAGTTCAACTTGAATTCTGTGTTGTTTCATTTCAAATCCCGCGCACTCCAACGAGCAGAGCGGTTTAGCGCTCCACGGGCACCAATCCACGTCCAGTTCCCAATTTCCCCGCTGAAATACGTAACAAGAGCAATGTCAGGTCTTTTAGTGACTTTTACTTCTACGAAAGACTTTGTTAGTACATCAACTATGTCCCACATAGAGGAGGGTGCTGGAATTCCCCACTCAGAACTATAGTATGCTTGTATCAACTCCGGTTTGGGCATGCCTTCAATGAGCTTGAATCTGTATAATGAGTCAACATTTTCGTAGACAGAGCTTTTTCCACTGCTGTTGCTAGATAAAGTACTTGATGATCCTAATGCAGAGGTTGAGGGTTGAGGTGTTTCAAAGTAATCAGGACCTTCATCTTTTAATTTCTTTGAGATGGGTTGCTCAAGAGCATCGAAGCAATCTATAAGTTTCCTTTTCCTCATTTCTCCCAAGGGGTCTGCTGTTACTTTCTGAAGCATATCCGGATAGGGAAGGGCTTCTAAGTTGCATAGTAATAGGCATATCATGTCATGTCTCAGAGAGAGTTCTCTTTTTCTATTGCTCTCTATCCCCCAATGCTTCCCTTCTATACCAAAATGTAATATGAAGTCCATTGGGTATAGGTCATGATTGTAAATCAACTCGTTGTATTTGTCACACATTTTGTTTATTTATGTAGAGTCTGTTTTTAAGAGTCACGTTCTAACCAACGCGCTCAACGCACGTCTTCGGCTAACGTGTAAATTTCACCTAAAGGCAAACGCAGTTTTATTTCACTTTCCTTGATAAGGGTCACAATCAATGACCGAAACGTCGGAAATATAACGATTGCAAAATAGCTTTTATTAAAAATTTGAAGTGACCGAACCAGTGCGCTGAAACCACTTTAATTTTGAATTATTTCATATATACGGTCGAAATTCTAATCAATTTATTTTACAATTTCAATCTGAACAGAATTTTTATTTTGCGACTACTCGTGATGGCTTTCCAGGCTCAAGTGACGCTTCCAAAGGTCCATTGGTTTTTTGTACACCTTTTGTTAATTACAAAATGTCTAGCGTTCTGAGAGCCAATCGCTAATTTCTTAATTAACTAGCTGAATTCCTATTCGTTGATTTTCGCAACAACAAGCGTTTAACTACATGGCGCTGGAATTACACACCTAGGAGAAGGAAGGAAGGAGAAGTTCATTTATTCAAACACCCGTTGCCAAGTGGGTATCGATTAGTTTATAATCCTGAAGTCTTCTCATTAGAAGATCTCTAACTATTTTCAAACCCCTCGGGCTTGTGCGAACTTCACCTTGTCTCCCTTTCCTATTACATTCGTGTGATCCGCCTCGAACTTCGCGCTTCTGGAGTTTATACTACACGCCGCTAGACGGGAGTCGCAACACTTCCCCCCTTATACAAAAGGTGTTTACCAATGGAAACAGCTTTTCCAAAAATACATTTATGATAAATAAGACCTGCGCCCCTTATATAGGATGTTAGTATCGCTAAACTAGCATTAATTTCTAATATGACAATATGACTAAACTTGTATGTAAATAAACATCTCAGTGAAGCATTCCTGAGCCTCCCCTCCTCACTTCCCCCACAGTAGCCAAGCTACTCGGTCCACCCGGGTTCCCGAGAGGGTTGCGAGTCGAAAGATGCTGCAGGCTGCTTGTCACAGTTGATTACAATGGGTTACAAGTTTGTTTCTGTGACATAACATCTAGATTTCAAAATTACAAGGGTTTGATCAACGAACGAATGATGTAACTTAGCTTAACACATACTATACATGCAAATGACAAAGTGGTATCAACAATGATACGACTACAAAGTAGACTATGGGGAATCTAATCTTATGCATGCTAATTTCAACTTGTTCGTATGAACTATCTTGGTTTTACCAACTCCTATGGCTATTTCCGCGTTTAAGTCATCAAACATCCTAACAATTTTGTAAGGTCCCGACCAGCTAGAATCAAATTTAGAAGTTTTTGGTTCTTTATATATATATATATATATATATATATATATATATATATATCGTCACCTACAGAGAATTTACAAGAATTGATCCTTCTATCCTAATCTAATTTGCTTTTCTGCTTTATTCTTTCCAGATTTGCCGCTGCTACAGCCTGGGTTGTGCTTATCTTTGAAAATAAGTCATCCAAATGATCAACAAACATTCATGGAATTCGTTTAACTAACTCCGGGGAAATATAGCCTTTGCGACAAATACAAATTCGCGTGGAAAAATTTATGAATACTTGATGACCTCCTAACGGAAATTCATAAAATTCTTTATGGAAGAATTGGAGCCTAGATGTAAGTGCAGCTATAACTTCGTTGGTGAGAACCGTAATTGCATATTCTAAGCTATTTAATTCCTGTTTCAGAAGACATTCAACGAAATCCCAACTAACATGCTTGATATTATTATCATATTCGGAGATGCTGACTACTTGAACATCCAAAGTATCTATTAGATATTTGAAGGAAATTACCGAAGATTTAAGATGGTCCTGGCTTACTGATTCTGCAGGATGTGACTCTACAAAAGATGGGGGTAGGAGATTTTATGTTGAGAAAGACCATTATTCCTCTGACATTGGTGTTATATTATTTAATCTGTCTGAGTGAAAATTTATTGTAGAATAACAAATCTTTAGTGGCTTGAGATGACTTCATAGTCGAGGGAGAAGAGGGAAAGATAATAAATAAAACTATCCTTGCACATATGGAGGTAATCCCTAAAGTAAATAATATTAATAAGAAAAGACCGATGAATGATTGGCATTAATGAAGTAGTCTTTGTCATTAAAACACTAATGTTACTTTGTTCAATTAGGTCACCATTTCCTGAGGCCATATTAGCGGAGGATCGTGTCCCATCATCTGCGCGCTTGGTCACAAATAAAGTCCGGCATATTTCAGCCTCTAAATTTGGCTCGTCAGCCCCTAACCAGACACAAGCCGCGGGCCGCAGGTCGTGGACCTGGACGGGGTGCATTAAAGCCTATCCGATGTTCCAGGTGGAACGATACTGCGCCCTGAGATACGTGGGCAGCCCCTAGCGAGTTCTGTGACGGAGTGCCTTCAAGGCCTTTCTGATGTCCAACAGTGAGCCGGGTCGGAGCACATCCACACGACCTCCCGAGAACGATCCTCCAAACACTACATTCTTAATCTCTTTCTAGGTATTTCTGCCACAAAGAAAAATGAAATTTTCCAGGCATAAAGTAAGCGTCATTGTCAGTTGAACTGTCATCAGAGTGCTCAATCTCAATGAAGACCTCAAGTGGACCGTTAAATTTTGTTTCATGAGCAAGGAAGATGGTAACTATTACCTTTCCATTATTTTCCCAAATTCTATTACAGTCTGCATTCTCTACTTTTCAGAATCTGCAAGTGGCAAATCGTTGGCGCCTACGACAACCCTTTGCAGACGCTTAGAAGAAGAGATGTCTGTACAGTCCGTCTTAGTGCAGTTAGATGTGTGATTTATGGTTTTTAAGTCTGTTCAAAATACGTTACATCTGTGACAAAAGTTTTTGAAGATGAAGGGCCTTGAATAGTCAACCAATTCTGACTGACTCTATCTTCCTGGCAATCATAATAGCGGTTTCGAGATCAGGTAAATTTTTGCTGTCCTTCAGTCTATTCAAATAGAATCGCGCGGGTTCATTCCAAAGGCCTTTAATAAAACTGATTATTGCCGTGTTCCTTAATAAATCGTTAACACCAACTACTTGTTCTGTATTATACGCGTCCCTGGCGGTCCCTAATCCACTATTTAGCATTTCATTGACTCGCGCTCCGAAAACCTCTACCGTTTCATTTTTACCCTGGTGTAAATTCATTAGTTCAGCATTCAAACTATGGACATTAAATGACCGCGCGAAAATCTTTTTAGAAGATCAATCAATTCGTTTAAAGTTTTAGGCTCTCGTCGATTCGACAACGCAAAATTGGCGTGTTCCTCGATCGTACCTCGAATTAGGAAAACAAGATTCTCTCGATCCTCAGGCTTTACCTTGACGTTAATTAAGTTGGATTGTTTAATAAATTCGATTAACGAGTCAGACTCTCCATCAAACTTTGGAACTGAATCCCTCACCAATATTAACGACAGATAAAATTTAGGAGCAGAATTTACTAATTTCGATGATTTTTGTGCAGGAACTACACTCGAGCAAGGCGACCCACTACTTAGTTCGGACAAATTAATGACAGGTGTACCCAGTAGTATCGGCAAAAGGTTTATTTCGCGCAACTGTGACTCATCACTGGGAATTTCTAAATTAGCAGCAACAACCGTGACAGGGCAGGGCAAGGGATCCTCTGACCTGGCTGAATCAACGATAGGATCGTCGGTTTGTGTCGCTTGAGATCGTGAAATAGCCATAGGACGTTCTATTTGCATAGTTTCAACATTTACACCCTCTATTTCGGGTACCTGTACGCTACCCGAACGTAGTTGTCGTCCCTTTCGTTTTGGTAATACCTTACTTCGACGCGGCATTTTCGCAATGTAAATACAAACTTTAATCTTATCAACTAATAACTAACACAACGCGACGATAATTACAGCACACGAATCTAACAATAGAACAATGAATTGTATATTATAATTAAACTTCGATCTCTCACGCAATTGCAGGCTTCGTTGTCAGCGAAGAAGATCCCCTGGCCGAGTGCGTGTGGCTTCAGCGAAGACTGGTACGGTCGTCTGATGTCACTTCCCTCTGGCATTCACCCGTGTTCCGGGGGAAACCGTCCGAAAACCCAGGAAAGAGGGACTGCACGAGTTGGCCGATGGCTGCTCCTTTGAATCCTGGGCCCACGAGCCGGCGAATTTGAAAAAATCCCACCGCTGTCACCAATTTGTTGCGTGGCCGTCTGGGGAAAGAGGTCTTCTCCAGGGAATTCAGGCGCGGGACGATGCCCGTGGAGTGCTAAGGCACTCTGCTCCTTGGACGCGGATTATTTGAGTGATAAATATAATGAAAATAATAATATGAACAGAATAAAACAATTTGAACACAATAAACTTGTAACTTTAATGGAAGAAAATAAACGATTTTAAACACAATTTCAATCTGAACAGAACTTTTATTTTGCGACTACTCGTGATGGCTTTCCAGGTTCAAGTGACGCTTCCAAAGGTCCATTGGTTTTTTGTACACCTTTTGTTAATTACAAAATGTCTAGCGTTCTGAGAGCCAATCGCTAATTTCTTAATTAACTAGCTGAATTCCTATTCGTCGATTTTCGCAACAACAAGCGTTTAACTACATGGCGCTGGAATTACACACCTAGGAGAAGGAAGGAAGGAGAAGTTCATTTATTCAAACACCCGTTGCCAAGTGGGTATCGATTAGTTTATAATCCTGAAGTCTTCTCATTAGAAGATCTCTAACTATTTTCAAACCCCTCGGGCTTGTGCGAACTTCACCTTGTCTCCCTTTCCTATTACATTCGTGTGATCCGCCTCGAACTTCGCGCTTCTGAAGCTTATACTACACGCCGCTAGACGGGAGTCGCAACAGGGGAGTGTTGCGACTCCCGTCTAGCGGCGCGTAGTATAAGCTTCAGAAGCGCGAAGTTCGAATCGGATCACACGACTGTAATAGGAAAGGGAGACAAGGTGAAGTTGGCGCAAGCTCGAGGTGTTTGAAAATAGTTAGAGATTCTTTTAATGAGGGGACTTCAAGATTATAAACTAATCGATACCCACTTGGAAACGGGTGTTTGAATAAATGAATCTCACCTTCCTCCCTTCACCTAGGTGTGTAATTACAGCGCAATGTGGTTAAACGCTCGTTTTTGCAAAAATCGATAACCGAAAGGAATCGGATCGACGAATAGGAATTTAGCCAATAAATCTGTAAATTTGCGATTGGCTCTTAGAATCTAAGACATTTTGGTAATTAACAAAAGGTGGAAAAGCGATGAACTTTTAGAAAGCTTCACTTGAGCCTGGAAAGCCATCACGAGTAGTCGAATAAATAAAAGTTCTGTTCAGATTGGAATTGTGTTTAAAATCGTTTATTTTCTTCCATTACAGTTACAAATTTACTAAGTTCAAGTAGTTTCATTCCGTTCTTATTACTATTTTCATTATATTTACCATTCAAAAATCCGCGTCCAAAGAGCAGAGTGCCTAAGCACTCCACGGGTGTCGACCCTCGCCGAATTCCCTACCAAGGATCCAGAGGACCCAAACGGCCACGCAACATTTTGGTGACAGCGGTGGGATTATTTTCAAATTCGCCGGCTCGTGGACGCAGGATCTGAAGAGCAGCCATCTGCAAATCCAGGCGGTACTTCTTCCCTGGGTATTGGACGATCTTCCCCGACGCTGCACGCACCCCGACGGAGGTTCATCATCGTCGAGACCAATCACCACTGCGTAACTGACGTCAATCACCGTAGTTGTGAGAGATACTAGTTAATTTAAATCTGATTATTGAGTTCATTGTTCATCGTTCATCGTTCTATAATTCGCCGTAGTTATTAAGATAGTTATTGTTCCTGCTAAGTTAGTTAATATTGGCATTACGAAAATGTGGCGTATTAATCGAAACGCGTTAAGATGGAGGAGGGAACGACAATCTCGGTCGGACAGCCTACAAAATCTTGAGGCCGAGGATATATCCGTTCAGCCTGCGCGAGTAAAGCCTCCATTTGCCGTGTCATGGCCTCGGACACCGGTTATTCCGCCAACGCGAATAAGAAAGTCTGTCGACGATTCGTCCGATTTAAGGAGTAGCTTGGTTTCTCAGAACATGGTTACCGTTACTAACTCTCAACGTTCAGTTGATATACCACTAGCTCGGGAGCTAAGTCCTACACCGTCACGAATGAATCCGCCCATCGTAAATTTACCCGAACTGAACAATGGGTCGCCTTGCTCGAGTGTAGTTCCTGCTCAAAATTCGTCAGAATTAGCGGGTATTCCGCCTAAATCTTATCTTTCGTTAAAGTTGGTAAAAGACTCAATTCCAAAATTTGACGGAAAACCCGACTCCTTGATAAAGTTTATTAAACAATGTAAACTACTTGACTCGAAGGTAAAACCTAACGACCGCGAAAATCTTCTTTTCCTTATTCGGGGAAGGATTGAAGGTCACGCCGATTTAGCGTTATCCAACCGACGCGAAGCTATGACTTTGGACGAACTAATCGATTTATTAAAGAAAATCTTTGCGCAGTCTTTTAATGTCCATGACATGAACGCTAGACTGATGAATGCATGTCAGAATATAGGCGAATCAGTAGAGGTATTCGGGGCCCGAATAAACGAAATACTAAATAGTGGACTAGAGACCGCCCGGGATGCATATAACCCGGAACAATTAGTCGGTGTCAATGATTTACTGAAGAACACGGCAACAATTAGCTTTATTAAGGGACTCCAAAATCAAACCACACGATTCTACTTGAACAGACAAAAGGATAACGGACAATTACCTGATCTCGAGACCGCCATCACCATCGCTAGTAAGATTGAATCCGAGTTAGTCGACCGTCCCGGGTCATCTCCATTTCCATCCTCACGATTTGTTGTCACAAGCGCAAAAATCTTTAAAGCGGATTTTGAAAATCGCAAATGTTACCTTTGTAACCAAGCAGGACACTTACGCCGCGATTGCCCTAATGCCAAGGGAACTCAAATGAATCTTGAGGCTCGTTGCTATAAAAAACAGAATCAGGGTGTTAATCGATCCCACGATGAATCTTTACATCAAAATAATTTAAACTCGAAATGGGTCCCACGAGCGGGTGCAACGTGGAACGAACCCCTAATTGCCAGCACCCCAACCAACGAGGCTGCTTCCAAGTCAAAGTAAACCGATCTGGCAGTGTTGATGTAAATTATTTTTCTGTATCTAGTCACAGACTGTAGTGTAGCTAGCGCTGTTCGGCTGGTTCATATACTAGCGGAGAGGTAGCCTACTACCTGTCGAGTTTGTCTTCTGTGGTAGATTTCTTTTGTATGTTCCTTGTTAAAAAACAATAGATCATCTAAGTCGGTGCGTCTTCCATTCTCAAGCAATGTGACCAAAGATAGATTACATATTATATTTTACTTTATTATAAGAACAAGTACATTAAATATATTGTTACGAGCCGGGGCTGCGGCAACACGAGAGGCCGGCGAGAAGGGTATTTCCCAAGGAATACGGTTTATGAGTTTGTTAGTTAGGTGCGCGGACGAACCTGATGCGAAATCAGGGAGCCGCTAGGATTGTTGACGGCGAGGACGAACCTGATGCGAAATCAGGGAGCCTCTAGGAATGGAGTCACACGCGGACGAACCTGATGCGAAATCAGGGAGCCGCAGGAGGGTGAAACGTCGTGAACGAACCCGATGCGAAATCGGGGAGTCACTAGGATAGAGTTCACAGACGAACCTGGTGCGAAACCAGGGAGCTGTTAGGAGATTTGATTATTCACAGACGAACCTGGTGCGAAACCAGGGAGCTGTTCGGAAGTTGGTAGATTTACAGACGAACCTGATGCGAAATCAGGGAGCTGTAGGATACGGACGAACCTGATGCGAAATCAGGGAGCCGTAGGAGGGTAAGGTTTCGTGGACGAACCCGATGCGAAATCGGGGAGCCACTGGGTTGGAGAAGATGCTTTGTTTTGGTTGAAGGGTTGCGAACGAACCTGATGCTTGATCAGGGAGTCGCGGGAAATGTTAATAATGCCTCGTAACTATTAATTTATGTTTGATACAACTCGAGCGGTAAAGCTGTATCAATGGGTGAGTGCTACTAATATTATAAGGATCGCTGGGTGAAAGATGGGTTTAACGAATCTACTCGATTTATACGTGAACACCATTCATATATTGAATAATCAATTAAGGTACAAATGTAAGTGTCGCGATGAAATAATAAATAAATGTGTGTAGTTACCACTAGTTTGCACGGTGTTGACGCACTGGCGATGCGGGGACGTACGAGTGGCTATTTCAAAGTGCCAAATAGAATATAAACCGAACTCGCGGATCCTATGAGGTTAACTTTGATTCTGAGGGAGACTTTAGCTCGATCTTAACCAACTCTGTACGAGCGTGACACGACGTGACTCTACGCGTGACTCTATAGCTTTTAACCGACGAGGGTAGAAACCAAAGGGTTTATATAGTCCCAAAAATGAGTGGGGATCCATTAGGAGTTTCCATATAAGGAAATCCTTCGGGGTCGTCGTCGTGTCACTCCCGTTCCCATGGTCGTGATCCAGATGGTCGAGATCATGACCCCCCTTAGTGGTGTATGATAAGCAAAAGGATTTTAGGGCGTTTTCCCTTCTCAGAAGCGAGCTCAAAAGTGATTGAGAGTGGCGTATGGGAAGATTCCACATACGTAACAATATATACAAATTCAGAACAAATACAGTCTGAATTTATTAAACCATAACAGGTAGTATACCTATAATGAAGCTAAACCATCATTGCTTCCGAGAAGAGTTCGGCCATTTTCTTATCGACACCGGTTCTCAACTCAATATAATAAAGCGGAACAGTATAATTCCCAGCACAAACGTAAATACTAACGTCGCTTACAATATTACGGGTATTGGTTCAGGAAGTATACGTACTTGTGGCGAAGTCATCATTAAAGTTAATCACATCGATGTGAAATTCCAAATTGTTAGCGACGATTTTCCTATCCCTGAATCAGGAATCTTAGGAATGCCATTTTTAGAAAACCAGAGCGCCATAATGAAGTTCGGGAACGATGAATCTAATAGTCTTCAAATCGGTGACGAAGAATTTTTCCTTCTTTCGTCGTCCTCCTTTCGGTTACCTCCTCGTAGTAGGACCCTTGTAACTCTGCCAGTCAAGGAACCTAGAATCAAAGAAGGTTATATAAGAAAATTGACCGCTGAACCAGGCGTTTTCATAGGGGAAGCGTTAGTTACACAACAAAACGGGTCTGCTAAACTATACGCAATAAATACTACTCCTAATCATGTCACTGTAACTATACCACCTGTTGAACTAGAAGCATTAATAGAGCGTTCACCTTCGCCGCGTTCGTCCCGCACAGGAAATCCTAACGTGGATCAGTTGAGGGCCAATTCGAATAGATTAGTCCAGATAGCTAAAATATCAGAATTGGATGGTTTGAACGAAAACGAGCAAACTAGTATTTTGGAAATTATTAGGGAATTCCCTTATCAGTTTTACCTTCCATCTGACAAATTGAACTCCACGAATATCATCCAACATTCAATTGAAACTGTAAACGAGATCCCGATTAATACAAAACAGTATAGGTTCCCCCCCATTCATAAAGAGGAAATAAAGAATCAGGTCAATGCATTGTTAGAAAAGGGTATTATTCAACAGTCAATTTCTCCTTTTAACTCACCCGTTTGGGTGGTCCCAAAGAAATCAGACTCCACCGGTAAGCCTCGTTGGCGCATGGTCATAGATTATCGCCTGTTGAACGAAAAAACTGTTAGTGATGCCTATCCACTTCCTAACATAACAGAAATATTAGATCAACTTGGAGCTGCGAAATATTTTAGTACGCTTGACTTGGCCTCAGGGTTTCACCAAATCCCCATGGATCCCAAATCCAAATCCAAAACCGCCTTTTCGACCCTCAACGGCCATTATGAATTTAACAAAATGCCTTTTGGCTTAAAAAACGCCCCGGCCACTTTCCAACGGTGCATGGACTTAGTCCTATTTGGCTTACAGGGGGTTGAGTTGTTCGTTTATATGGATGACATTGTCCTGTATGCCGATTCTATAGAGGAACATTCTGAAAAATTAAAGAAACTCTTAGCCAGGTTACAAAATGCGGGTCTAACATTACAACCAGAGAAGTGCCGATTCTTACAACGCGAAATTACCTACCTTGGGCATAGTATCTCTAGCGGAGGAGTGAAACCGGATCCCGGGAAAATCAAAGCTGTAAAGTTGTTCCCCATTCCTAAAACCAAAAAGAATATTAAACAATTTTTAGGCCTGGTCGGTTATTATAGACGTTTCATTCCTGATATGGCAAAACCGCGAAACCTTTGACGCGGTTGTTGAAAGCGGACATTCCTTTTGATTGGAACGTTAATGCACAACTTGCTTTTGAAAATTTACGTGATATAATTTGTTCCGAACCTTTATTGCAATTTCCGGATTTCAACAACCTTTTCTTGTGACCTCGGATGCTTCGAATTACGCTGTGGGAGCCGTATTGAGCCAGGGCCAGATTGGAAAAGATCTTCCTATCGCGTACGCGTCAAGAACGCTTAACAGTGCAGAAATAAATTACTCTACTGTTGAAAAGGAATTACAGTAAAGTCTCTCTATGGGCTCGGTTTTGTGCACACGATGAGGGCTTGTCACCTATCCCCACCACTTCTGTCTCACTCTTGTCCGGCGAAGGCGAGAGCGAGATGGAACGAGAGCGAGCGAAAGGCGCTGAAAGCGAGCGAGGACGGTACGAGACAGACGACGCGTTGATGTTTTGTCTCGCTCCGTCTTTCGGAGGCCTGATACTCCGTCCTTTGCATGCGCGGCGGGCGTGCGCGATGGTCGCAAGCGCATAAGGTGAGCAGGGGAACCGCGTCGCTAAATCTTGACGCAGGCCCGGCTCAAGTCTTTTTTGCGCCCTAAGCGAATTTGTCAAATTGCGCCCTTTATTATAATACATTTATTTGAGTTTATTGATGACCTTACTCTGAATTTTTATTCGTAGTATTAAACCACTCATAGTACAACTTGTAATATTTCATTTTAAAAAAGTATATATAAATGATTTATTTAATCTAAGACGCATTATTTATATATTTTCTTTGGCTATGTACATACCGATCGCTGCCCGTAAGCTTGGCTGGTCCCTGTAAGCAAAATTAGGCGGCTGCCTAGGGCGGAAAGTCGACAATAGGTGCAAAATGGTATTTTCATTGCTGGTATTGTTCAAAATAAACTTTAAAATTAAATATTACAAGTTGTACTATGAGTGGTTTAATACTACGAATAAAAATTCAGAGTAAGGTCATCAATAAACTCAAATAAATGTATTATAATAAATGGCGGAATTTGGCAAGTTCGCCTAGGGCCCAAAAAAGACTCGTGCCGTGCCTGGCTATCTGACCGTCGCCCGCATGCGTCGAGCAGTCACGATTCCATCTGAGCGCTCGCACCCGTCGCGCACGCCTGCCGCGCACGCAAAGCATTCCATCTCGCTCCCCCCTCGACCAGAAAGAAGCGAGAAACGAACCCTCGGAATTAGGACTCGGGTCTCCATGAGGGCTCATCGCCGGTCCCGACCAGCGAGCCCATAGGGAGACTTTACTGTACTCGCAGTTATTTACGCAGTTGATCATTTTCAACCCTATTTGTATGGTCAACAATTTACATTAGTAACCGATCATCGACCGTTGGTCTGGCTTCATAATGTAAAGGATCCTATTTCCCGGATCATGAGGTGGCGAATTAAATTAAACGAGTACGACTACAACATAGTATACAAACCAGGGAAAGTAAATTCCAATGCAGATGCGCTATCCCGCAACCCTCCGGATCCTATCTATCTCGACGAAAACTCTTCTTCCCCGATCACAGAATTCACCACTAACCGAACAAAGACGGACTGCACTGACACCCCTCCTTCTAAGCGTCTGCAAAGGGTAGTCGTAGGCGCCAACGACGCACCACTTGCAGATTCTGAGAAAGTAGAGGGTATGGACTGTGATAGAATATGGGAAAATAATGAGAAGTTAATAGCTACTATCTTTCTCACCCATGAAGTAAATCTTAACGGTCCACCTGAGGTCTTCATTGAGGCTGAACACTCCAACGACAGTTCAATGGACAGTGACGCTTATTTTACTGCAGACGAAGAGATGTCACCTTCTCTTACGGTAGAAATACCTGAGAAGCATGGAGCCCTTACTGAAAATGTAGAGATTGGAGGATCGTTCTTGAGAGGTGGTGGGGATATGCCCCGATTTGGGAGTCGTTTGGACATCGGAAAGGCCGACTTTGAAGGCACCCCGCCACAGACACCGCTAGGGGCTGCCCACGTACCTCAGGGTGAGCAGGCGGTGTTCGATCTGGGACATCGGATAGGCTTTGACAAAAAGCACCCCGCCCAGGTCTCCAACTTGGCACCCACGGCTTGTGTCAGGTTAGGGGCTGAGGAGCCAACAGAGGCTGAAAGATGCCGGCTTTTATTTGAGACCAAGTCTGTAGATGATGAGACACGATCCTCCGTTAAAACGACCTCAGGAAATGGTGACCTAATTGAACAAAGCAATAGTAGCGTTTTAATGACAAAGACTACTTCACTAATGCCAACCATTCATAACTCCTTTCCTCCCAATATCATTTATACTAAAGACTATCTCTATATGCGCAAAGATAATGCTATTCATTTCTTCTCTCTCGATAATGAAGTTGTATCTCAAACCACTAAAGATTTATTAACTTATAATAAATTTTCCCTTGAACAGGTTAAACAATATAAACCCAATGTCGGAGAAACAACGGTTTTCCCTAACAAAAAACCTTTTATCTTTCACCTTTTTGTTAAATCCCAGACAACAGAATCGTTAAATCACGCCCATCTTGAATCCTCAGTAACTTCTCTCAAACATCTTATGGACTCTTTAGATGTCAAAACTGTTAGCATCTCTAGAAATGATAATAATATTGAGCCAATTAGTTGGGATTCCATCGAAAGCCTTTTAAAACAGGAATTAAGTAACTCACAATATACTATTACTGTTTGTATTGGCGAAGTTGTAACTCCACTTCCATCCAGGAGACCACTTATCATAAAAGAGTTCCATGAATCTAGCATAGGTGGTCACCAAGGTATCCAGAAACTCTTCCATAGAATCAGGGAAGACTTTTACTGGCCACACATGGGAAAGGAAATAAGAAACTTCGTTCGTTCTTGTTCAAGCTGTCAGAGGAACAAAATTCTTTCTGCTAAGACCAAACAACCCATGCGAATAACCGACACTCCTAAAAGAGCATTTGAAAAGGTGCAGATGGATATAGTCGGTCCTTTACCGGAAACGAAAAAGGGCAATCGATACTTATTAACTCTCCAAGATAATCTTACCAAATATTCGGACGCAATTCCACTGCTCAGTATTGATTCAGTCTCTGTGGCCATGGCTCTGGCTGAACAATTTATCAACAGATTCGGGTGCCCTAGAACTATACAAACCGACCAGGGTAGTAATTTTGTTAGCAACATAATGAAAACCTTTTGTAGAATATTTAGAATCCAACAAATTACCTCGACTGCATTTCATCCACAATCCTTGGGATCCCTCGAACGGGCACACCGAGTTTTCATGGACTATCTAAAACATTTTTGCACAAAGACTGACTGGGACGATTGGATTCGTTTTGGTATTTTTTCATATAATACGTCTGTCCACGAAGCTACCGGTTTCACCCCCCACGAGCTTGTATTTGGCGTAAAAGCTATTACTCCCTCAGAGTTTGTTAAGCAACATGTTCCACGAACGTTTGTCGATTACTTGGATAACTTGTTTTCAAAGGTAACCACGACACAGGCTTAGCAGCAGCGAATCTAGGAAGGGCAAAACAAAGGAGCAAACTCAGTTATGATAGGAAAGTAAACCCTCGTAAATTTGCTGTAGGAGACAATGTATATTTGTTCAGGGAACCAAAAACATCAAAATTCGACTCCAGCTGGTTAGGACCATACAAAATTCTTAGAATGTTTAACGACTTAAATGCAGAGATAGGTATAAGAGTTAACAAAACTAAAATAGTTCATGTGAATAAACTAAAATTAGCCTACGTAAGATTAGACTCCTTATAGACAGTTACCTTTATTATGATACCGTTGTTGTACTCCTTTATTGTTAGAATGTGCTACACCACCTTGGCATAAGTTAAGATCACTTTCTTCCAATTGTTTGCGAATTCGATACTGTGTTAGTTTAATTTAAAATTTCATGTACTATTATGTATTACCCGGAATTAGTCTGGAGACGACACAGTAAACATTCCGTAGCATTTCTCGAATCGCATTCTTCGCGGGAGCCTGGGTGGACCGAGTAGCTCGGTCTACCATGGGGAAGGTGAGGAGGGGAAGCTCGGAAATACTTCATTGCGAGAAGTTTACTTATAGATTAAATTAACAATGTAAGTCAACTTTGATAAATGTATTTTCTTTTTCGGAAAAGCTGTTTCCATTGGAAAACACCTTTTGTATAAGGGGGGAAGTGTTGCGACTCCCGTCCACCGACGTGTAGTATAAGCTTCAGAAGCGCGAAGTTCGAATCGGATCACACGACTGTAAAAGGAAAGGGAGACAAGGTGAAGTTCGCGCAAGCCCGAGGTGTTTGAAAATAGTTAGAGATTCTTTTAATGAGGGGACTTCAAGATTATAAACTAATCGATACCCACCCTAGTAGCACAAAATATTGAATGCACATACTGTGGTTTGCAAAAAAGTTGGCATCCGAATGCTGAGCGGGGCAAGGGGGCTACTTTGCTCGCATTGGCTCCCACCGCCGGTGGTCCCGTTCGCTTACTTTGTATTGGTCGAGATTGTCGCGTTGGCCAATGCGAGCAAAGTAGCCCCCGCGCGTTTAGCGTCCGAGCGCCTTCTTTTCTGCAAACGACAGTACATCCAATATTAAAAAGAGGTTCAATCTCTTTTTGATATTTAAACATACGTACAATATTTATTCTAGATTAAAAAACAAATATATTTTCCAAATATGCTGGAAATATTCATTTTATATTATGAAAAAAATATTCTTTTTTCAAATATAAAGTAAATATTTATTTACTGTTTGAAACAAAACATTTTTTCCGAATGTTCGGGAAATCTTCATTTTATATTATGAAAAAAACATTTTATTTTCAAATATAAAGTAAATATTTCTTTAATGGTAGAAAGAAAACATTTTTTTCCCAATGTTCGGGAAATATCCATTTCATATTATGAAAAAAATATTTTTTTTCAAATATAAAGTAAATATTTATTTACTGGTTGAAACAAAACATTTGTTTCCGAATGTTCGGGAAATATTCATTTTATATTATGAAAAGAACATTTTTTTTCAAATATAAAGTAAATATTTATTTAATGGTAAAAAGAAATCATTTTTTCCCAATGTTCAGGAAATATTAATTTTTTATTATGAAAAAAAACATTTTTTTTCAAATATAAAGTAAATATTTATTTAATGGTAGAAACAAAATGTTTTTCACGGAAAGTTCGGGAAATAAAGGCTCGGATGTAATCAGTGGACTAGCGTTCGGAAATGGGAAAAGTATTGTTCAAGTGCTAAGAAAAATTTGAAAATTAAATTTTGTTAAACTGTATTTTAAAAAATTTAGTGTTGTAAAGCTTGTCACAGCACACATTTGTCTATTTATAGTTTTTTTTATCAAATCAGTAGTATTCGAGATAAAAATTATAAACGAAAAAATTGTTTTCGACCAATGTCAATATTTTTTTAAATATAAATTGCAATATCTTGAGTAAATATTAACTCAGAAAACTAGCGAAGCCGTAAAATGTATGTACTGAACCCTTATGTTAAAAGAAGTAATAATATTTCATTATAAAATAATACTGGACATAATCTATGTTTTTTAACGTTCACCGTTAAGAAGTATCGAGGCAATTTTGAGGTACATAACTTGCAGCGACAATCGTTTTTCCTTAATTACAAGGAAGATTTTCACCAACTTTCACACTGATTAATAAATAATTGTAGAAGACATGACGATATATTATTTATTAATCAGTATGAGAATTGGTGAAAATCTTCCTTGTATATTAACGAAAAACTTTGTCGCTGCAAGTTATGTACCTCAAAATTGCCTCGATACTCCTTAACGGCGAACGTTGAAAAACATGGATTATGTCTAGCGGATTTTCGAGCGCTAGTCCCCTGATTGCATCCGAGCCTTCAAATATTCATTTTATATTATGGAAAAATTAATATTCCGCGTTGGCGACTGAACGGTTGACAATCGACTGTTTGCGTATCAATTCAATATGGTCGTGTAGTGGCCCTGTCAATCTCGACACCAGTTTGCCATCACGCTGTGAGACTGTGAACCGAGAAATAATTATTATTAAGAGATCGATTATCACTCGTTTTGTCATTCGCAGAAAAGGTAAGTCCATTTACATATGCAATATATTTATTTCATGCTCTACATAACTGTTAATTCACAATTAAAGTTCGCAATGATAGTATTTCATCATATCCCATTTTATTTTATTTTTAATTTCACAGCTGCAACAAGAAGGAGGCAACCATCCGTTACGGAGGTGGAGATTAAGGACTCCGTGAGATTATTTTTGGCAACAGCCACATGGAGGCTAAAGCAGCAAAATAATATATAATGTATATATGTAATATGTGTTGTATATGTTTCTATACACATTTATGTATAAAGAGATTAAGGGGGTAGACACGTCACGTGACCTGGCCGATTCGGCAGGTCGGTATTACAGCAGGTTTTTTCTGCACAGAAATGGTAATACCGATAGATCGCCGATTGCCCTGTAAACGCGAGAGGGAGCTGTTTGCTATTTCCGTATTTTATTCTGAATAAGGAAATAAATTCTCAGCTGTTGCGCTGTACTTATAACAATTTAAACGGAAGTCGGCTGGTACTGCAAACGTAGAAAATTCATTGTACATTTTAATTACTTGAAATATGCTTATGCTACAATATTCTACGTTAGCAGTAAGGAATTATAAGTGAAAAGGGAAAATAGATGAGGGGATGTCCCCAGAAAATAAAGTTTGTTAGGTTAGACATTTTTTTACTAGCAAAGCACCGAAACAGAACATAAAATACACTTATTACACGTCCTATGCAGAAAGCAGTTATGAACAAACATTATATATAAAATTGTAAGGAATCGATTGACGTCACTTTTGCAAAGATCTGATTAGAAATTGCAGAACTTCAAATTCGTCACTGCTTAGCGTGCAACATTGTATAGTCCCGCTGGTTTCGAGCGTCGAAGCCCACGAAACTCAGCGAGACACATGATTGTTGGCGAGCATCGCGTTTGACGACTCTAGCTAGAAAATCACCCCGTATAAATGCTAAGAAACGATAGTGTGAAGCGGCGTGCGTTTCAACTGCACATTGACAATATCGTAGATTCTAGGGCCTAGAATATTAGCTCCGTAATACGATGTTCTTCACCAGACCACTGCATTACTGATGAAAATGATGCCAAACATGGAGCAATTCGGCCTATTTTTAGTGAACGTAGTGTGTGTGTGTCCTAATCATGTATTCATAAGAAACAATAGACCGAATTGCTTCGCAACTCGACTCATTTTCTTGGACATAAACTCACCAATCCATCGGTGGTAACACTCTTATCAAGGTGTACTACTCAAGTCGCCGTCGACCGAGGGCTCTAATAAATGTGCATTTATTTGGGAAACCAAAGCCGCGTCACTCGTGACACCTACTCGCGAACAGATATATGTATGTATGAGAAGAAGCAATGCAATTTCCCGATGACTTGAAGCAACATTTCAATAGGTAAATGCATGAATCTCTGGGATCAGGAATTCCCAACCAAGTGATGCATATGTAAGAACTGGCGAAATTCAACAATAGTTTGTCGTCTAAATTTTACAATTAAAGTATTTATTTGACGCGAATATACAGTAAAGTCTCTCTATGGGCTCGGTTTTGTGCACACGATGAGGGCTTGTCACCTATCCCCACCACTTCTGTCTCACTCTTGTCCGGCGAAGGCGAGAGCGAGATGGAACGAGAGCGAGCGAAAGGCGCTGAAAGCGAGCGAGGACGGTACGAGACAGACGACGCGTTGATGTTTTGTCTCGCTCCGTCTTTCGGAGGCCTGATACTCCGTCCTTTGCATGCGCGGCGGGCGTGCGCGATGGTCGCAAGCGCATAAGGTGAGCAGGGGAACCGCGTCGCTAAATCTTGACGCAGGCCCGGCTCAAGTCTTTTTTGCGCCCTAAGCGAATTTGTCAAATTGCGCCCTTTATTATAATACATTTATTTGAGTTTATTGATGACCTTACTCTGAATTTTTATTCGTAGTATTAAACCACTCATAGTACAACTTGTAATATTTCATTTTAAAAAAGTATATATAAATGATTTATTTAATCTAAGACGCATTATTTATATATTTTCTTTGGCTATGTACATACCGATCGCTGCCCGTAAGCTTGGCTGGTCCCTGTAAGCAAAATTAGGCGGCTGCCTAGGGCGGAAAGTCGACAATAGGTGCAAAATGGTATTTTCATTGCTGGTATTGTTCAAAATAAACTTTAAAATTAAATATTACAAGTTGTACTATGAGTGGTTTAATACTACGAATAAAAATTCAGAGTAAGGTCATCAATAAACTCAAATAAATGTATTATAATAAATGGCGGAATTTGGCAAGTTCGCCTAGGGCCCAAAAAAGACTCGTGCCGTGCCTGGCTATCTGACCGTCGCCCGCATGCGTCGAGCAGTCACGATTCCATCTGAGCGCTCGCACCCGTCGCGCACGCCTGCCGCGCACGCAAAGCATTCCATCTCGCTCCCCCCTCGACCAGAAAGAAGCGAGAAACGAACACTCGGAATTAGGACTCGGGTCTCCATGAGGGCTCATCGCCGGTCCCGACCAGCGAGCCCATAGGGAGACTTTACTGTACATATGTAAAGTTTGTCAGCAAAGTCATTCTCAATTTGAGTTCTATGGAAGGCTGACTTTCCTTCGCCATGCAAAGTCCTCTCTTGTCCTTCACGCTGGCAATCATGTAACTTTCGTGGGTTTCGACGCTCGAATCCAGCGGGGCCATACAATGTTACGCACTAAGCAGTGACAAATCGTCAGTTCTGCATTTCTAATCAGATCTTTGCGAAAGTGATGTGAATCGATTCGTCATGTTTTCTCGATCAAATTGGCTCCAAAAATGATATTATTCGGACCATAATTAAGGAAATTACGTGAAAATTTGTTTGCAGAATTGGAAGCTCGTTTCGTTAAAAATAGTCTGCTTTAAATTATTTTCTGTCAATTTAATCGGGAGAATGCCAGGAATCCATTTGTGTCACTTTCATATTGATACGATGAAAAAAAAAACAAATTCTGTTTCTATATAATCGATGACACATCGCCGAGCAACGGCGATCTCGTGCGGCTCGGGCAACAAAGGTTCTCGTCGGTTATTCGAGCATCTACCGGGCTCAACGCCGGTCCCGACCAGCGAGCGGCTAACGAGACTTTACATTCAGATATATTGGCCGGTGCGTTTCGTAACGCGTATTCTCCCACCATAGGTACCGCTTGCCTGCCTCAGTGCTCCTGTTTGCAACGTTTTCTGACTCGCTCTCGTTCCATCTCACTCTCGCCTTCGCAGAACAAGAGTGAGCCAGAAGTGATGGGGTTAGCGCCAAGCTTCTGGTGTGTATAGGCCAAACCGAGCTGTCAGCGTAGAAATACACACATCAGAATAGGTGTGCCTTAGCTCCGAAAAAATTCAGGAGCTTTATTGGTCTGAACATTGATTCTTTCTCGATAGCTTCATCTCGTATTGGTCATAACAGCCACACGGCTACGTTCAGACGGAGCCGAGCAGCATTCCCGTTACCCCACCATACTCCTCGATCGCTGTTCGCGAAAACGAATTGACCGGCCAATATATCTGAATACGACCTTAGGATAAAGATATAATGAAAGATGAAAAATTATTCGAAGCCCAAGATGAAAGGCCTTCGAATAAAAAAAGGAAACTAATAAATACCCGAAGCTAAATAGAATTTTAGATTTAGGGTACACACACCCTACCCCAAACCACGTGTCGATCAGTCACTGGGGCCATTCGGAAGTATATTCTTTTATTTAAATAATGCCCATCTCTGCATAGGACCGTAAAGAATTACAAAAAAAAATCGGGGAGTCAACTGTTGACTGATTTGGAGACTTTTCCTTGTTGTATGTTATATACAATAGTCGGAAGAATAATAATAAGAGCAATAATTGCAAATAATTGCTGTAACTTCCACATTCTGAAAATATGATATCAGTAAATCAATATTTCCAGTATTAGTAAAAAAGTTCCAATCTCTTTTTTTATTTTAAATAATGTGGCCATATAATTATAACATAAATTCGACAGCGATTTCAAGTGATGTATGTGTTACAATAAAAGCGTTAATTTAGTAAATGTACACAGTTCCCAACAGTTATATGCCTAAAATGCATATAACCTAACCTACAATCGTCCGAAAATTCATACATTGACTGCATCACGCTTTTACTGTGGCTTGTGTATCCAGCTAACGCTTCAGTTTTGCTATGATTCCACGTCGGCAGTCCTCCCGAGTAGGCGCCATCTCGTGTCCACTAGCTGAACTAAATTTGTCACGTGACTTGCTCTGTATTATCGCCAATATGGCGGAACTCGTATTTGGGACTGAAGTCACGATTTTTCATTATTCGTCCTTATATGAGCAAATTTGGGGCTGGGTTAGGACTCATTCGAAAGAGGAAGGTTCAATGCAGAGCGCTCTTCTCACCGTTTCAGTCACAAAGCTCTTTTAGTGACCTAAAAATACTTGGATTCTGCGGGTGTATTTTGTCGACTTTTGGTCTACTTTGGACACTCATATTATTAGATATCAACACAATCTCGTTGAGGCATGAGAAGAGCGCTCTGCATTGAACCTTCCTCTTTCGAATGAGTCCTAACCCAGTCCAAAATCTGCTCATATAAGGACGAATGATGAAAAATCCCAACCCCCTGTTTCGAGCCAGATTGTGTCGGTATACAGCGCGCTGCATTACCCGTGTCTACCCCCTTAATTGGTGTTTAAATAAATATAAAATTATTTTTCATTTAAATGGTTTTCAAGTGTTTACTCAATACAGGCTGAATATTCAAATCACATTTCTTAAATATTAATTTCACATTTCCTAAATAATTATTTTACAATTCTGAATATTTATTTCAAATTTTCTGAATATTTGCTTTATATTTTTTAAATATTATTTTACATTGTCTGAATATTTATTTCACACTTTCTGAATATCTACTTTACATTTTTTACTATTAATTTTACATATCCTGAATATTAATTTCACATTTCCAGAATATTTGCTTTACATTTTCTAAATATTTCTTTTATATTCCACGAATATTTAGTTAGTATTTTCTAAACCTTTATTTCACATTTTCAGTATGTGTATATAATATTTGGAATCAACATTTTTTTCATATTAAAAAGTGTGGCTAAAAAAATATTTTTTTAATATTTGGAAAAAATATTTAACCAATATTTTGTGCTACTAGAGCACTTGGAAACGGGTGTTTGAATAAATGAATCTCACCTTCCTCCCTTCACCTAGGTGTGTAATTACAGCGCAATGTGGTTAAACGCTCGTTTTTGCAAAAATCGATAACCGAAAGGAATCGGATCGACGAGTAGGAATTTAGCCAATAAATCTGTAAATTTGCGATTGGCTCTTAGAATCTAAGACATTTTGGTAATTAACAAAAGGTGGAAAAGCGATGACCTATTAGAAAGCTTCACTTGAGCCTGAAAAGCCATCACGAGTAGTCGTATAAATAAAAGTTCTGTTCAGATTGGAATTGTGTTTAAAATCGTTTATTTTCTTCCATTACAGTTACAAAGGGTATAGCCGGTTAAGATGGTCAAATGTGCCCCTGAACCGAATTCAAATCACGATGAGTCATTCGAAAGCTTATAAAAAAAGAATGATTTCTGTCAAGTTTCAACTTCGTATTTCGACCCGGGGGGTAGTAAAGGGTAAAAATAGAAAATCAGGTTTTTGCCGAATTTCTCCTATACCAGCGGATGAAAAATTTTGAAAAAATTCAGAGACATGTCTGTCATCGGTGCACATATTAGGGAATCGCGTCAGATTTTTAAATTGAAAAACCAAGCTGTGAAAAATAAAAAACGCCAAAAAATGCTGAAAAATGCCGGTTTTGTATCGAAGCAGTCTTGATACTATAATTATATTTTTACTGTAAGTCCGCATCGTTGTTACTATTGTCTTGAATTTTTTTCAGATTTTTCAATTTGGTGCGCCGCAGTTAAAAAAATTAAAAACCGATTTTTTCGCCGTTTTTTCCGTGTCAGAGTACGTAGAAGATGAAATAGTAGAATGCTACATTTTTATCTATTTTTCTTTTTTTTTTCATACTAGAAAATGACTGTGAACTACCGGACACCGAATCGAACGATACAATAGGTAGTATGAACTCTGATTTTATACCTAAACATAATAGGAAGAAAATATCTTTAGTATGGAAATATTTCAAAAAATCCAACAATAAGAAATATGCAAAATGCATTACCTGTGGTAAAGAATATAAGACTAGCGGGAATACGACAAATTTAAAAGACCACATTAAGAGATTCCATCCAACACCGTATAATTTAAATTACAATGGCAATCCAATTGTTAGTACCAGTGTCAGTACCAGTACAAGTACCAGTACCAGTACTAGTATGAGTACGAGTACCAGTACCAGTTTCACCAGCCAACACAGTTCAAATCAATCTAGTTATAAATCAGTTAGCCCTTTTTTCAAGAGGTCATTTCAGTATGACAGTACTTCTCAAAAGAAAAAGGAATTAGACCATACATTAGCCATGATGATTGCCACAGATTATCAGCCTTATAATATAGTGAATGACGTTGGGTTTCAAAAGTTTGTTCAATTGCTTGACCCAAGATACGTACTGCCTAGCAAATTTACGTTAAGAGAAAAAATAATGAAAACCCTGTATTTAGAAGGGTGCAACAAATTAAAACAAATATTGCATAACAAACTATATTGCAATAACCACAGATACCTGGACGTCGATAACTACAGAGTCTTATATAACTGTAACTTGCCAATTTATCGACGCAAATTTTAAATTACAAACTGTGGTACTATCGACAAGATATTTAAATAAAGCATATACGTCTCAAAATTTGGCTGATACGATGTTGGAAATATTCAAAGAATGGCAAATTAGTGATAAGGTAGTCTGTGTAGTAACAGATAACGCTGCCAACATGATTAAAATGGTCGAAATTTTAAAAATTAAACACTTACCGTGCTTTGCACACACTCTAAATTTAGTTGTGCAAGAAAACCTGAATTTAGAGTCTATAAAAGCTATATTAAATAGGTGTAGAGAAATTGTTACATACATGAAACACAGTTCAACTGCTACAGAAATGTTCAAAGAAGAACAAATCAAGCATGAGAAAAACAAAAATGAACATAATAAATTGCCAGAAAAGGAAAATCCACGGAAATTAATTCAAGATGTTCCAACACGTTGGAATAGTGCATTATACATGTTAAGCCGTATAATTGAAACAAAAGATTTCATGAATCAAGTTCTTTTAAAGCTTCAGAAAGCTCCCAGTCCATTGACAATGAAGGATATAATAATATTAAGTGACATAAAAGAATGTTTGGAAAGTTTTGAAATAGGGACAAAACAAGTTTCGGGTGCACAATACGTGACTATATCATTAATAGCGCCTATCACTTTTGGAATATATAACAGTTTAAATAGTGTAGTACTTAAATCAGAAGGAATATTACTACGTTCGGGTCTACTTACATCCATTAAAAAAAGACTCTTTCCTTATGAAACAAGGAGTATTCCCAGAATAGCAACAATTATAGACCCTAGATTTAAAAAAGAGGGGTTTCATGTAAATGAAAATGCAAATCAAGCGTCGCTGTTTCTTGAGAAGGAGATGCATGCTTTAACAAAAAAAACGAGTGAAAACAAACAAAATTCTCCAGAAAAGATTTCACCCAAAAAGAAATCACTTCATTCATTTATTGGCGAGCGTAATGAAATAAAATCAAAAAGTGTCCAAGCTGACGTAATTATATGTAAGCGACAGTATTTGGAGAAGAATAATTCTCCAGAGAATTCAGATCCCTTATTATTTTGGAAGGTAACTTGCTATTTAAAATGTTTATTATTTTGATAATAATTGTTAAATTAAAATAATAACTATTGTAATATTTTTAGAGAAATGAAGAACTGCAACCACTTCCAGATTTATGCAGGAAATACCTTTGTATTCCGGCGACTTCTGTAGAGTCTGAAAGAATTTTCAGTAAAACTGAACAAATCGTTTCTCAAAAGAGGTCTAGAATAAAATAAAAAAATGTGGACGTAATCGTTTTCTTAAATAAAAATCAATGGCTATTTTCGTACACTATTATTTTTTTTAAACACTTCCTATATTCTTCATTTTGCATTCTTTTCTATTTGGCGTTGAACACCAATTATATTCAACTATTGCTAATTTTTTCCAATAAAGATGACGGTTCACGGTTATATACGCTTATAATAGTAAGTGAATTGACGTTTCGGAAACAATCGATAATTTATCGATACTAGGGGTCAAATTATCGATTAATATCGACCACCATCGATGGTCACGACTATCTGTAAATCTCCACCACTATTTCTGATGCTTTGTGAGGAGGAAAATGGAGGAAAAATAGAATTGGATTTAGCAGTTGCAGAGGGAGCCAGTGGGCTTCGAGGGCCACGGTAAAAGGGACAAGCGTTAAGGCTGCCGTCTCAAGTTTGTTTTGGTCCGAATCGATCGAAGCGTCCCCAGTAAACAAACGGACCCTAATGAAATTACTCCGATCGATAAAAAGAATTTGTACAGCAATGACATCTTCAGGTACTCTGGGTAGACGAATTTTTTACGCATAGTTGCCACATGTTCTGTACTCTCTTTCTCTGCCGCGCTGTTGCCACAGCTCCTTCTATTGAGAATTCTTGGAGGAATACGGCACGAGAGCTGCGTCTAGGCAGGGATCGACGGGCTCCGGTTACCGCTGATGGAGGGGGGAACACCTACAGGAGCGGTGGTTATGAGTGCGGAACTGCGAACGGCAGTCACGCACACATAACCACCGCTCCTGTAGATGTTTCCCTCTGCATCAGCTGTAGATGTAGCGCGTCCGATTGCTGCGTCTCTAGCCTCAGAGCCTCGCTGAACGTAAAGGAGGATAGCAATAATGAAAGATAGAGAGGTTGAGTAGTGAAGTTAGGAAACATGTCAATGAAACAATACTAATTTGCGTAATAGTTTTTATTTATACATTGAAGGATGTAATATTTTGTATAATCAGTGTGCAAATTCAAAGCATACAATTTCAATAAGGTACATCACCGAAGTGTACACGCCGATCGTAATGAAATTTATGAATTCTTCTAAAAACATATGACGCTTTCTTTTCATCTAACTATACATCAAATTATCTTTTATATCAACAAGAATTGTCTATTGTTTAAATACAAATTTAGTAATAATTTTTTTAAAACATCAATTTGGACAAAAAGTACATTTCAATTCAATACTTTGTACGTGCTTTCCCTCGGAATTGTTATTCCACGGATGTAAAAATTTATCAATATAAACTAGTGATCAGTACTAACAATACGTATATTTTGGAATGTCTCATTAAACGATTTTATTTAGCTACGATCCTTTGTTTGTTTGTATGTTTGATTTAAATCTGGAAACTCAATTATCCACTTCCAACCATCCAATTGTCTTGAAACTTTGCAGAGGTGCGTAGTTTGGATGACAATACAAAATTATGAAAAAAATTCCGAAGGGGTGAAAAAATTACCTCGTCACCAATAAATAATAACCCATAACAACAAATCGAATCGACTTAAAATCAACCATTCTTTATGTTACCGTTCTTTACGAACTTTTAGCACTGTATAGTTCAAACAAACTGTTAAACTGCATACAGCAATAAAAGATATTTGTAACGAAGTTTGAACTATGAAATGTAAATCCACGAATACTAAAAACTAGAAAATTAAAAAAATTATAATAAACGATTTTATTAAAAATGCATTGAAAACTAAAAAATAATTATTTTCTTATACTACAATTTCGATGGTGTATTTTCACTTTAAATAAAATCGTGGAGCAGGATATTTCGCAAATAAATTCATTTCGACACTTGATGCTGTACTAAATTGATTCATATTCTGTTATGAAATATCCTGGTCCACGTTTTTATTTAAAGTTAAGAAACACCATCGAAATTGTAGTACAAGAATAGAAGTATTTTTTAGTTGTTAGTGCCTTTTTGACAAAATCGTTTAACAGAACAGTTTTTTATATATTTTTTGTCTCTAATCAAGTTGCAGTCATCACAATAAATAAATCCAACTTCATTGGAGAATTGAAATTCGACACTCAAGCTTTCGCCCCCTTGAAATGGACAATTACAGATAAAAACGTGTATATTTTTCGAAGAATACAGTATTGTCTTGTTAGCGGCTCGGTTTGGTGTACACGATGTGGACTTTTCTCTATCCCCACCACTTCTGTCTCACTCTTGTCCGGCGAAGGCGAGAGCGAGCGAGAGGCACCGAAAGCGAGCGAGAACGGTACGAGACAGACGACGGGATGATGTTTTGTCTCGCTCCGTCTTTCAGACGCCTGATACTCCGTCCTTTGCGTCCGCGCCCGTCGCGCAGGCAAAGCGTTCCATCTCGCTCCCCCCTTCGGTCAGAAAGAAGCGAGAAACGAACACTGAGAATTCGGGCTCTGTTCACGATACGGGCTCAACGCCCGCGCCGGTCCCGACCAGCGATCCGCTAACGAGACAATACTGTAATATTATCTTCTCTCATTCTGGGTAATTCCTCTTCTCCATTGGCGGTCTTCCTACAATTTTGCCAGATCGCTTATAATGAAATCTGACGTATGGCAGTGTGGATCTGTAACACATTGTAATGGAAATATTTAATTGTTGTTTTATAAGCGTTCAAAATTTTACCGTAGATTTATAAAGTGTCAAACATTACCTGAAATATGGTACTTATTATTTCATGTAGCATTTCATTTGCCCTGGCATTACTGTCCCATGCATCATGTGCGCAGTAATTTTATAAAAAGTTCGCCTGTAAGAAATGATCGCAGACATTTCAGTAAGTTTGGTATAAAAGTAAAAGTTTGTTTCAATATTTCGTCGAACATCATGCATACCTGCGATGCTCGTATGTGCCAGCCTGGCGTCCTTTGACCAAACCGGACTCGGCACCCTTACGTATACCCTTTTCTTCTACCTTGCCTCCGTCTTCTGTCTGTCTGTCTGCTCCTGTGAACTAAAAAATGTGTCTGAAAAAATTAAAGTGTGAATTAAATTTATTATTTCCCTCGTCACTTTCTGGGGAAAGTTACGGCGGCGTCGATCGACTCGCGTGATCGTACGATCCGCGAGGAAAAGTGCGATTGCTGACACTTGTGACCACTGACACAGTCAGTGGCCCTGCACTTTACAGTGCGGTGCGACGCCGGATTGATCAAATTTATTATTTCCCTCGTCACTTTCTGGGGAAAGTTACGGCGGCGTCGGTCGACTCGCGTGATCGTACGATCCGCGAGGAAAAGTGCGATTGCTGACACTTGTGACCACTGACACAGTCAGTGGCCCTGCACTTTACAGTGCGGTGCGACGCCGGATTGATCAAATTTATTATTTCCCTCGTCACTTTCTGGGGAAAGTTACGGCGGCGTCGATCGACTCGCGTGATCGTACGATCCGCGAGGAAAAGTGCAATTGCTGACACTTGTGACCACTGACACAGTCAGAGGCCCTGCACTTTACAGTGCGGTGCGCCGGTTCGATAAAATCAGAGTTTCGCTATTTTCGGAGGGAGACCTCTTTCGCTTTTTCGAGCTTTTCGCTTTTTCTTTCGCTCTTTCTGATAGTATAAATTGAGGCTCCCGAATAGGCATGCATCTATTGTGCCGGCTATCAATTAATTCCGGTAGCATGCATTCTAAATAAAATTGAACCAGTTTTGGCTCCATTTCTCTTTTCCAAAACGCATCATCTCTCTCTACTTTTATAGATTTCAGCCCCTTCGGAGTCCAAATGCAAAATATACAGTACTTTCGGTCAGTAATATGTAACTGGCCTTGTACTTGATAAAAATAGAGATGCGTTTTGTTCATTGAAATACCTGTTTTACGTGTGAACATGCGTCGGACAGCGGGAATTTTTTCCATAGCTTCTTCCGGCGTAAAGTTCTCCGCTGATTTGGGGCATTTGATTTCCACAATACCCTCTTGACCGATGATTCCATCCGGTGAAGCTCCTAAGAAGGGGATGCAGCTGTCGATGAAAATTCCACATTCTGCAATATCTTTATATTGCTTCTTCAATTCTTCGCGAGCAATCTTCTCGCATTCTTTCCCGTATTCCACCGCTGGTGCACTAATTAACTTTGGATACACAAATGATTTCACTGCATTTGCGCATAGCGTGTCAGGTCGGCGACGGCACACTTGTCCAAAATTGGATGCTGTCAACAATTTGGACCTATACTGCAACCATCTGCGGTTCTTCGCTTGTCCGATGGTTTCGTCTTCAATAGCATGTCTTTTGCCTTGCCAGTCACTGAGCATTTGCATATGCTTTTCCCGCTCCAGTTCATACATTTCTGATGGCATGTCTGGCTTCTGTGCATTTTGTCCATAATCGGAATCTTTCCGCGAGGGCAATTGCTTGCGTACATATCGCGCAACCTTCGTTTCCTTCTGTTTTGCAGCTCTCTTTTCCTTTTCTTTCTTCTTCTTTTCTTCCATTTGGCGAACAACCTCGGGCGTTTTCTTATTCATTACCGCGTTCAATCGCGAGTGCACTTGGTTACTGTTGTACTCCACGACAGCAGCAGCACATCTTCCTGTATAGGATCCTCTTTCGGCGAAATTTAATCTTTTTCCGCCAATGTACTTGGCAATTATTGCGTTCAAACTTTCCACAGCGTTATTATTGGTGTTGTAGAGTAAACTCTCCGCATGAGCTAACAGTGTACGAAGTATTTCTTGTACGTCCTGGTACACACCAATATTCATCAATTCTGGAACGATGTTTCTTTGATTCTCTTTATTCTTTCCATCGCAGAAATATTTGAGTCGTGCACACTCTTTGTGTTCACCAAACACGTGGCTCGGAACATTCTGCATGTCGTCATACAAATTCTTCGTTTTCTCCTCGATTGCCACATTCTGATTGTATCGAAACTTTGCGGCTTTTACGACGTCCGTGCGTATCCGGCGAATGCTACTTTCCACAGCTTGCCGCAATGGCCCAGGTGTAGTCTTCTTCACAATCGCTTTCATTTTGTTGCAGAAGTTTCGCAACAAATGATTCGTGCATTCAATTTTTTTTACGCGAATCTGTCTCTTATATGGGTCTGCATCAATAATCTTCTTATACACGCTGCTGTCCCCATCACCAATCAGAGTAGAATAAACGAGCCCACGTTTTTCTACGCTAGTATTGAATCCTTCTACTATAGCATCGCTTTCCATAGCAGTCGATGCTCGAGATGTGTTCCAGTTTTTGAAACATGTGTGCTTTCGGGGTTCTTTCTCGTTTTTCGCAGCAATCCGACAAATTCTGCAAACTTTATTTCGAACGCCGTAAAATAAAACTTTTTTCGTGTGATAACCAACTATCACGCCGACTCCAGACGCAGAATCGTAACATCCACTGCGGTAGGATCTCTTCATCCAGCTTCCGTCGGCCACAACGGGGATGTGAGGGGTCCCTGATCCGGGAAGAACGTCGCCTCTTTCAATCGCCAAACGTTTTTCTTCTTCAGCCGCTGCTAACATCTCTTCTTCTGCAGCGGCAATTGCGGACTTGACAAATTCATCGTGATTTTTCACGAAGTCTTTCTTCGACATGCAACGTATGTTCACTCCCGCCAAAGTGTGTTCCAAGTGGGCATAGCTGCCTCCACATAAAATTGTTGCATTAACGGCGCCCTGATTGCAATCCACTTCTTCGGCTTCGTCCGATTGATTGCAGATTTCAGCTTTGTAATAGCATAAAGTGCACATTACGCTGAAGATGCTCTTGAAGCCACGCCGTTTCACACCAGTTATTCGTAGGTGTTCAATGCCACATTCTTCCCTATTTTTTGCATGCTTACCTATTTTTTGCAATTGAGCAAGCACATTTGGGAAATTCATTATATCGTTGCTATTTAGGAGATGCGATTGCTCTTGCGGCTCGTCCTTCGCAACTTTTTCTACAACGAAGTGTTCTTCTTCGATGCTTTCTACATCCGTGCCTTCTGGTATTTCGGTTCTCAGTTCATCCAGCGCCTCTTCAGTTTCTCCCGAACTGGCCGTATCAGTGTCTTCATCGGATGACGAGTGCATTATCTCTTGGGACGTATGATTTCGTCCATCGGATGTTGATGCTTCCTCCACCATACGTTCCTCGGCCACTTCTTCTGAATGTTGTCCTACGGCAGTGTCGTCTGCCGTTTTTGCTCTTTCCTGTTTGTTCTGAAGGGTCAAAAGCCTTCTCTTTGCACAGTGTGCCTTCCGTCTCGATAATCTCTTTACGGACGGATGTAAATGTCGCGAACGAAACGGAGGATTACTGTCCATATCTTCTGACACGTCCTGCATAGTCACATTTCGAGTGTCACTCATTTTACACTAAACCAACAAACACAACACAAACACAATACAACACAACGCAACACAAATCAAAATCCTTCTGCCCGTTTCAAAAAAACGTAAACGCGAACCGTGAACGTGAAACGTGAATCCAAAGATTCGTATGTGGTGCATTCTGAAACAAATGACGCTCTACAAACCAGGCAACGGCGCAAACAGTCCGCTGCGTAGAGAGTCAGTCCAGTCAAAGCACGCCAACCAAGTACCGCGGACATCTATGGAAAATATGAATAATGTAAGTATTATATTGTATACTGTTATACAAAGTGATTCTCTGACTAGAGTCTTCAAAGGCGATGCCGCCAATAAGCCGCGCCTTGGATTGTTTCTTGATTAGTAGTGTTATGTGCTTTATTTAGAAAAAATTATATAAAAAATATTTTATGACGTTAATATCCACCTAATTCACTTTAAATAAAATCGTGGGGCACGACATTTCATAACAGGATATGAATCACTTTAATAATTCAACTTCTAGTTGCACATGGTGCCCCACGATTACTATTTGCCATAAAATAATACATTCATTATTTCATTTCCAGATCAAGGATGCATTGACCTGGCGTCAGCCGGGAAATGAGAAGGAGGGAGAGAGAGGAGAAAAAAGGAGAGAGGACACAGACAGAAAGGAGGAGGAAGTGGTGAAAGAGAGGGAGACGGGGAAAATGTTGAAGGAAGCGGAGGAGGAGAAAAAGGAGGAAGAAACAAGGAAAATGAGGAAGGAAATGACAAAGGCAAGTTATGTTGAATGTGTCTATGTTTTTCTGAAGTTTGTTTGATATGAACGGCGACGGCGTACAGTGTGCGATTTTGGACAAAAATCGTTCGACAGCGCAAATCTTATATCTTCTATATTTCTTTTTTCAAGTAATTGTAAGTAGGATAGAATTTTTGTGGTAACTAATTTTATAATAATTTGTTTATATGAATTATCATTTATACATTTCAATGCATGTAACATATCACATATAATTCATATAAACAATTTATTATAAAATTAGTTACCTCAAAAAAATTCTATAATGTTTTTTATAGATTAGACCAACTGATACAGGTTTTACTGCAGTGCTCCGTTATTGCTGAGTCCTTTACGAGTATTTAAAAAAAAAATTATTGAAATCGGTCAAGATTTGCACTGTCGAGCGATATTTGTCCAAAATCGCACACTGCGCGGCGAAGCCCGGCAAAAACGAAACGACGCCGTGTGGTCGAACGTGAAATGTAGTTCTACAGCATAATTGCAGAATTTTTAATTCTTCATCGAATCGATATGGCAGTCACACCAATGGATTGTCGCTCTCACTGCCCCATAATATTGCACTAAAAAATGATGAATCTCAAGTTCTCCATTTTCCTTCGGATCTTCGCGAAATTTAGCATGATTTTCAACGAAAAAACCTAAGAAATCCATTGGTGTGACTGCCATATCGATTTGATGAAGAATTAAAAATTGTTTAATTATGCTGTAGTAAATCTCGTCTCGAACGTCGTACATATTCACTATATGTACGGATAGAAGTAGAAAATGTCATTTTTATTGTACTGTTTCAGATGAAACGGGAGCTGCGCCGCCTGCGATACCAGGCGAGGGGCGGGTGGAAAAATAGAGGGGGTGGAGGATGGCGCCGGGGCGGCGGTAGGCGCGGTGGAAGCGGTGGGGGGGGGGGGGCCACAACTTTTATATATATTAATATTTTAATAAAAAAATTTTTTTTTTAATGATTAGTAGTGTTATGTGCTTTATTTAGAAAAAATTATATAAAAAATATTTTATGACGTTAATATCCACCTAATTCACTTTAAATAAAATCGTGGGGCACGACATTTCATAACAGGATATGAATCACTTTAATAATTCAACTTCTAGTTGCACATGGTGCCCCACGATTTTATTTAAAGTGAATTATTTAAGTGATAAACACTATCAAAATTGTAGTGCAAGAAAATAATTATTTTTTAGTTTTTAGTGCATTTCTATTAAAATCGGTATTTTCTAAATATTTTTCATTTCCTAGTTTTTAGTGTTTGTGGATTTACATTTCACAGCTTAGAATTTTTTAGAAATATCTTTTATTGCTGTATATAGTACCCGTTTGCTTAAACGCTATAGTGCTAAAGTCACTAAAAAATAATTCTGTTCTTGTACTACAATTTCGATGGTGATATACTACAAACGCCTGCAAAGTTTTAGTTTTACTATTCGTACATACGTGACAGATCATTTCTCGATAAATTGTGTATTTTCGGTAATCGCGATGTGACTAGCGTCCCGAACGCAGAAGCTTTTTGTCATTTTCGTAAAGAACGCAATAGTTAGAAGTGGGTTAGGATCCATTTCGGTTAGAATGGACAATGTCGTATATACGGTGCATTCCATACCAAACTGATCACTTTGAACACTCAATGTCTGAGATTTTATTCAAATTGCAATACGTTGTACATAGTGCATGTGAAAAGAAGAAGGGTTCAAGTTGTCACAGTTTGCCACATTCAAAATTGTTTTATAAATACAGACCCTCAAAGTACTCAACTTTCTTGGTTTTTTGAAAATTACCTTTCGAATATGGCAAAATGATTATTTAAATCCTTCTTATTTTCACATGGACTCTAACATATTTCAATTTGAACAAAATCCCCAGGACGACGGGGAGGAAATAGCCGTGGGGGAACAATATTTATATTTACTCCTAAAAAAATATATCAAAATGATTGTGATTATTTATATAGTTTGTGTTGATAGAATGTAAAACTTCCACATTCGCTATCGTATCGGCATGAACGTTTCAATAACATACTCCTGAGATTTTCCAGATGAAAATAAATTAACACAGTATAAACCGATTATTTTTAGCATTTTTAGATTAGAAATGTTACATTTATATTTAATTACCAAGTACAGTTCTAGAAATACTCCGATTTATACCGTGTTTGAACTCATTTTAATCTGGACAATCTCAGCAGTATGTTACTGAATACTGAAAACGTGACGTTTTACATTTTATCAACACTGTATGCCTCTCCAACCGAGATTACAAGTCGCCACCGAACAGCCCAAGTCCTCGCTGGTCGGGACCGGCGCACAGTGGGGCAAAGTGGCGAAGTTTGTTTCATAATCAAAGAACATTTGATGGAAATGAGATAGAGTGATGATTTTTTTTTTAAATTAAAGTTGAAAGATGCAGAATAAGGGAAAATTAATGAAATTACGATACGAACGTTTTTTACCATTGAAAATCTGTGTTAAACTTGAAATTTTACAACAAAAATATGTTTTGTCTAATACCATGTTCGGTTAGAATTGTTTCTTGACATGTTGTACATCATTTCCTATAGATTTTGTCGAGCTGATTTCAAATCCGTTCGCAAAATTTGTCTACTACCTCAGGATTTTGAAAAAAATCAATTTAAAGTTTAACACAGGTTTTCAAAGGTAAAAAACGTTCGTATCATAATTTCATTAATTTTCCCTTATTCTGCATCTTTCAATTTTTATTTAAAAAAAAAATCATCACTCTATCTCATTTCCATCAAAAGTTCTTTGATTATGAAACAAACTTCGTCACTTTGCCCCACTGTGCGGCGCGGCGTTGAGTCCGTATCGCGAACAGAGCCGTAATTCCCAGTGTTCGTTTCTCGGTTCTTTCTGGCCGAAGGGGGGAGCGAGATGGAACGCTTTGCCTGCGCGACGGCCGCGAAAGCAAAGGACGGAGTTGTCAGGCGTCCGAAAGACGGAGCGAGACAAAACATCATCCCGTCGTCTATCTCGTACCGCCCTCGCTCGCTTTCAGTGCCTCTCGCTCGCTCTCGCCTTCGCCGGACAAGAGTGAGACAGAAGTGGTGGGAATAGCGAAAAGTCCACATCGTTTACACCAAATCGAGCCCGTAACGAGACAGTACTGTAGTATCTTTTATTTGAGTTTATCCAGATAATATCTTCGCCCATTTCTGTTCTCCAGCCGCTTCGCCGTGATTCATTCAAGCCTCCCTTACGACAAAATAGTAATAGGGGAAATGCGGCAACAGCGCAATTCGACTCTCGATACATCTCGGCAACTATGTCTTTCCTACATTTATCGGCTAGATTGGACTTCCACCGGTTTTGATGGTACAATGCACAAATATACCATCAACGCCGGTGACGGAGAATCCTTGAAGCTTCATTCTGTCATTTCTCGAGTCTGTCTCAGTACACGAGTCCTAAATTCATTATTATTTCAACCTACAGTGCTTATTAGCGTTCAAACGCACCGTACCCGTTTGCACGAATGTCTACTGGAGGCAACTATACCCGCAAAAACTTCCTTCTTGCCGATTCCAGGGCGAAAGATGAAAACTACGGTTTGCCTACTACACGCGCATACACAGGGCCGGCGGAACCATTATGCAAGCTACGCGCCGCATAAGGGCGCAAGCCTAATGGGACGCTAAAAAACTATATCGCACGCTTAATAATAAAGGAATCCAACCTCCACATAAACGAAATGTACCCCCTGTAAAGACAAAACATATTAAATAGAATACAGGGGCAAAAATTTGGGGGCGCCAAAAATGTTCTTGCCTAAGGGCGCCAACTAACCTCGCGTCGGCCCTGCGTATACGTCACGCTGGTGCTACGTGCCTGCAGTACACCATTAGCGCCACCAACGGAGAAGCCTTGAAGCCTCATTCTGTCAATTTTCGATTCATAAATTCATTATTATTTCAACGTACGGTGCTTATTAGCGTTCAAACGCACCGTACCCGTTTGCACGGATGTCTACTGGAGGCAACTATACCCGCAAAAACTTCCTTCTTGCCGATTCCAGGGCGAAAGATGAAAACTACGTTTTGCTTACTACACGCGTATACGTACACGCTTAACTTAGCTTGTGTGAGCGTACGCACACATTCAAGGCACGCGGAGACGGCAGCCTTAAATACCTGTCCCAATTACCGTATTCACTTTAAAAATACGAAAACGTTTCAAAAGTGCTCATTTGGCTATTTTTTAATAAAATTTGAACCTTTTATGATATAATAAACACTTTACATGAGTGCAAATCATGATAATTATCAATTTATTCACTTCTGTAAAGTATGTGTTCCTTACCGTTTCCGGTAAGGATTTAGGTAAATCCATCGAAATCTTCATATGCATTTTTGAAATTTTTTTTACTATGCTTTAGTTGTTTAAAAACGCAACTTTCTCGTTTGTAACACATACATTAATAGTTTAACTTAATTAAAAAAATTTCTTTCCTTATTTATTTACGGAAGTTTTTTTGTACGGCGTCTTTAAGTACAAAAGCACGGTAATTGGGACCGAGCACGTTAATCGGGACATCTACCCTAGTCCGTTTCTGCTCCCAATGCTTCAGATATTTCCCATCCTCGTTATAGATTCGAAATAGATTCGTATCGTCGAAATAGATTCGTATTGTGATCATACATTAATTAAATAAAAAAATTAATTTAGAAAAATAAATTATGCAAGATCTAGATATTCAAACATTTTTGTGGTCAGACGGCAAAACCTGATATGTCCGGTTTTCCTGATTTTACAGTACAGCAGTTTTAAAGTTTTTTCAGCTGTGATTTTTTAAAATTTTAATCCAAATATTAAGTCAACGTGGAAATAGTAACTTAAGGGGCTGTTCCGGTCTAGAACCCATAAAAATGTGATTTTTAGGAATTTATTAAAGGAAAACTACTACATATAATTTAATGGGACTTTTTGCATTGCATTAAGGATGTTTTAAACTATAGCAATATATTTTTTGTTTTATAATTGATCATTGCAGACGGCACTGGGGATTCGTTAAAGTCGAGGCGTCAAAAAATTCATCGAAATCGGTGGAAACTGTAGCACCTAAACCATTGGTCTGAAATAAAAAACAATGCTAGATTATTAAAGGGCAGGAAACTCGCTCGTGGACTAGATCAGAAAAAATTACAAAAATTACATTTTTTGAGAAAATAATGACACTTGAAGTTTGAAATCACTTTTTCCCTATATTTTTTTCGTCCTTTCAACGCCTTTAAAAATTATAAATTTCCAATTTTTTAAAATTGACTGGTCTATCCACGTGCCAGAAGTATATTCTACAAAATAAAAAATGTTTCAGTCGAATCAAATAATAAGTTCTGGAGATACAGGTTTCACCGATTTTGGGAACACCGTTACGAGAAAAACGCGTTTAAAGTTTTACGTGAGTGCCGAGTGGCCAGGTGTAACCCATGCATTTGCCGCTACTCAAATGCCTATAATTTCGGGAATTTTACGAATTTAAAGAAATCCTTTTAAACGCGTATTCCTAAAAGGTTTAACATTCGAAAAACGGAATAAAAAAAAATTGGATTCCAATAATATATATGTTTGTTATTTTGTTTTCCTCATTTTTATAAGTACGTTGTTTTGAAAACCGAAGAATAGATAACTATACTGCATTCCACATTAGAGCATACCGATTTCGCGCAGGCACGACCCTCAGGAGCCGTTGCTACGCTCGACTCCTATGTTTTTCTCCGTCGCACGGCCCTGTACTTACTCTCTGTTAACTTTTCGTCCACTGTTTACGTCGACAACGGTCAGGTCCCGCGTTTGGGATGTACCAGTTATTCCTTGGAAATTACCACGACCAATCGCATGTGGTTCAAATTGTGGGTAGTAGTGGGAGTTGCGCAGATCGGTCGCAAATCGGTAGGGGCGTCGGTATGCTCTAATATGGAATGCAGTGTAAGAATATAATATCCTCTCTAATATCACCTCATAAATTTCTTAGTCTTAAAGTCATTAAATATGAGGCAATTTATGTTAATAAATTGAATAGTAAATAACAAATATTTGACATATTATGCCTGCCCAAAGATTTTAGCTTTTCTTCCATTCAACAGCAATTCCATTTAAAAAAACAATGTACTTACAATATTCCAATACATCGCTGAATTTAAAAAAAGAACGATGTCATGAAAAGACAGTCATTTTTATGCCATTCAGCTTTTTCATTTGACATGTCCCTTCCACTATCATTCGCTTCAGAGATAAACTCAATGCAAATGTAGTGACTCATCCTGTACAGGCTGTAAAAGAATTATTTGTCACGACTTTCGCAGAACGACGCGGAACTGTTAAAAGAATGAACCGCAAAACTGTCTTTGTCCTCGAAATTGAAAATTAAAATATTTTTTTGCGATATGTTCTATTTACTGAAAGCATAAAAAGTATTAAATATTGTATATAAATGAACGGGTAAAATATAGTTTCATTTTGTAAACATTGTATTGTAAAGTGAAGGTTTTTGACTCCTATGCTGGCTCCTGATAGTTGAATATGGAACTTTTGTGAATTAGCAGCTGCAGTACAAAACGCAGATAATATGATATGTTACCTGGGAGTTATAAAGAGTTATACGAAAAATATTCCAAATAATGAACTAAAAAAATGGTTCCTTACCAGTGAATAAAACGCGTGCATTAAAAAAGCAATTTGACCTTGAATTTACTTAGGTAATTGTTTACACATGTGTGTGTCCGCGGGAAAGCTAAACAGCCGGCTTCCTCCTAAATTATTGGAGATAAAAATATAAAAAAAATAGGGAATTGCATGGTTCGAGGGGGCCAATTAATTAGCGCGAACGAATTTTTTTATCGATTATTATTTTAAAAGATACGATGGTCAAGTTCGGTTTTTCAAATGGAACTATTTTTTTTGAACACCTGAGTTGATAGTGCGTTCCAAGACAAATTCAATAAGCTTTAATGTATACACTTTATTTTCACTGGTTTTTAAGATATTGCGCTTGCAAATTTACTGATTTTCACTGGAAGAAAACTGTCTGGTATAGCACGGACCGGGGACGGTCTTACTGGTTCCACGGGTGGCACTGCCTTTTGAAATAGATACCTACCTGCCAAAGGTCTACGCCAGGCCCAAAGGCTGGACAATTATTTTCCGTCAGAAATGCTACTTAGGTAGGTACATCTGCAGTATCGAGAAGCGCACCATTACTTTTATTTCGCACTTGCTTCTACGCTCGGATGGCCGGTTCTTTTGGGAGGGATGCAAGTTCGATTGGTTAGGTTAGGAGGAGTGAAAGTTGCTAGACTAAATTTCAATCATAGGGAGCAGATTGTATCAGAACCATTCGGATTTGCATTCCTCACAAACGGCTGCTCTCTTGAAGAGGCCCTCTTCACAGCAATGCCCACCTTCTCTCGCACGGAATACGTTAACGCTTGCTTTTGTTCTGATATTGAAGCTCGTGTTTATACACGAGAGGACCCCGCGTCGACAGCGGGCTACCCCTTTTCTTCCTGTGTCTCTCCACGAGCCGTGCTGACGGTGGATTGTAGGAGCGTAGATATCTGGATGCCAGTTATTGAATTCAGGAGACGTTAGAAACATTTTATTACAAAACACACATGTACTATAATTAAAGTAAATCGTATTCCTCTCGGGCAGGAGTACTGATAATGATCGAACTTGCGCTCCACTTCGCGCAGACCAATTACACGGAGGGTAGTCGGGTCACACACTGCCCAAATGATACAGGGTAATTCTGGAGCAACGCCCGTCAAGGAGATGCGCTGGCACCCCGTGGCGAGGACAGACCTTCGCTGTGCCTCACCCGATTTTTATGGCTTTTTTCCGGAAAAAGGTACGAATCCTGGGTCGAACGTAGCGAATTGAAGTCGACCCTCCGCAGTCGAGGGTGAATTATCCATTTGAGCGTATTAAGAAACCCCTTTCTTCATCGTATCGAAAGGGAAGTGACGCCAATGGATTCCTTATGTTTTTCTGACGAAAATCATACCAAATGTCATGCAAATCGGACTACTTTGACACAAGCAATTTGTATTCCTTATGTAAGAGTTGACCGATTTCTACGACACTTGGCATGATTTTCATCGGAAATCCCCAAGGAATCTATCTGCGACACTTCCATATCCATACGATAAAAAATAAAGAATTATTTTATTTCCTAACCAGATACAGGGTAATTATGGAGAAACGCCCGTCAAGGAGATGCGGCGGCCTGGTACCCCGTGGCGAGGACAGACCTTCGCATTGCCTCACCCGATTTTTATGGCTTTTTCCAGAAAAAGGTACGAATCCTGGGCCGAACGTAGCGAATTGAGGTCGAGCCCCCGCAGTCGAGGGTGAAATATCCATTTGAGCGTATTAAGAAATTCTTTGCTTCGTCGTATCGAAAGGGAAGTGGTGCCAATGGATTCCTTATGTTTTTCTGACGAAAATCGTACCAAATGTCATGCAAATCGGACTACTTTGACACAAGCTATTTGTATTTCCTATGTAAAAGTTGTCCGATTTACACGACATTTGTAATGATTTTCATCGGAAAACCCCAAGGAATCCATCGGCGACACTTCCATATCCATACGATAGGGAATAACGAATTGTTTTATTTCTTAAAAAGGTAGGTACAGGCTGATTCTGGTGCTGCGCCCGTCACCCCGTGGCGAGGACAACACCCTGCAGTGACCATAGAATTTTATGGCTCTTTTCGGAAAAAGGTACGAATCCTGGGCCGAACGTAACGAATTGAAGTCGACCCTCCGCGGTCGAGGGTGAAATATCCATTTGAGCGTATTAAGAAACTCTTTTCTTCATCGTATCGAAGGGGAAGTGACGCCAATGGATTCCAGGCGTTCTCCCGATTACAATCATGCCAAACATCATGAAAATCGGACTATTTTTACATAAGGAATACAAATAGCTTGTGTCAAAGTAGTCCGATTTGCATGACATTTGGTATGATTTTCGTCAGAAAAACATAAGGAATCCATTGGCACCACTTCCCTTTCGATACGACGAAGCAAATAATTTCTTAATACGCTCAAATGGATATTTCACCCTCGACTGCGGGGACTCGACCTCAATTCGCTACGTTCGGCCCAGGATTCGTACCTTTTTCCGGAAAAAACCATAAAAATCGGGTGAGGCACAGCGAAGGACTGTCCTCGCCACGGGGTACCAGGCCGCCGCATCTCCTTGACGGGCGTTTCTCCATAATTACCCTGTATCTGGTTAGGAAATAAAATAATTCTTTATTTTTTATCGTATGGATATGGAAGTGTCGCAGATAGATTCCTTGGGGATTTCCGATGAAAATCATGCCAAGTGTCGTGGAAATCGGTCAACTCTTACATAAGGAATACAAATTGCTTGTGTCAAAGTAGTCCGATTTGCATGACATTTGGTATGATTTTCGTCAGAAAAACATAAGGAATCCATTGGCGTCACTTCCCTTTCGATACGATGAAGAAAGGGGTTTCTTAATACGCTCAAATGGATAATTCACCCTCGACTGCGCAGGGTCGACTTCAATTCGCTACGTTCGACCCAGGATTCGTACCTTTTTCCGGAAAAAAGCCATAAAAATCGGGTGAGGCACAGCGAAGGTCTGTCCTCGCCACGGGGTGCCAGCGCATCTCCTTGACGGGCGTTGCTCCAGAATTACCCTGTATCATTTGGGCAGTGTGTGACCCGACTACCCTCCGTGTAATTGGTCTGCGCGAAGTGGGGCGCAAGTTCGATCATTATCAGTACTCCTGCCCGAGAGGAATACGATTTACTTTAATTATAGTACATGTGTGTTTTGTAATAAAATGTTTCTAACGTCTCCTGAATTCAATAACTGGCATCCAGATATCTACGCTCCTACAATCCGCCGTCAGCACGGCTCGTGGAGAGACACAGGAAGAAAAGGGGTAGCCCGCTGTCGACGCGGGGTCCTCTCGAGTATAAACACGAGCTTCAATATCAGAACAAAAGCAAGCGTTAACGTATTCCGTGCGAGAGAAGGTGGGCATTGCTGTGAAGAGGGCCTCTTCAAGAGAGCAGCCGTTTGTGAGGAATGCAAATCCGAATGGTTCTGATACAATCTGCTCCCTATGATTGAAATTTAGTCTAGCAACTTTCACTCCTCCTAACCTAACCAATCGAACTTGCATCCCTCCCAAAAGAACCGGCCATCCGAGCGTAGAAGCAAGTGCGAAATAAAAGTAACGGTGCGCTTCTCGATACTGCAGATGTACCTACCTAAGTAGCATTTCTGACGGAAAAAAATTGTCCAGCCTTTGGGCCCGGCGTAGACCTTTGGCAGGTAGGTATCTATTTCAAAAGGCAGTGCCACCCGTGGAACCAGTAAGACCGTCCCCGGTCCGTGCTATACCAGACAGTTTTCTTCCAGTGAAAATCAGTAAATTTGCAAGCGCAATATCTTAAAAACCAGTGAAAATAAAGTGTATACATTAAAGCTTATTGAATTTGTCTTGGAACGCACTATCAACTCAGGTGTTCAAAAAAAATAGTTCCATTTGAAAAACCGAACTTGACCATCGTATCTTTTAAAATAATAATCGATAAAAAAAATCGTTCGCGCTAATTAATTGGCCCCCTCGAACCATGCAATTCCCTATTTTTTTTATATTTTTATCTCCAATAATTTAGGAGGAAGCCGGCTGTTTAGCTTTCCCGCGGACACACTGTATATCAATATGTTTATAGGTGGTCTTTCTGGTATATAGGAGGTTAATCGGGGTAACAATTTAAATGCGCTTGACTACGACTGCGTAACAACAAATGAAACCCAAGCTATTACGACAACAGAAGAACACAAACTTTCCTGTATCTGCTCTTTTAACCTCTGAAACAGCTTTCATTGAAGTATACATAATGTTCCATATGATCAAATAATATGCTGTGTGTCAAAATAAAAGAGTCACGAAATTTTCGCTGAAAAATTGTCAATCTTCGAAATGTTATAACTTCGAGAAGAAATTAAAATATCGTACAATAATTCAGCTGGAGCCACTTTAAAGGGCGAAGCCTCTGCTTTCACCTCCATACATTTATTTTCCTCGAAGATGCTTTTGCACCAAGAAGCGAGGCGGAAAAGTCAAGATGTTTTTTTTCTCGAAAATTTTACAAAATCAGAGCACTCTACAGAGTTTACAAATTTGCTTTCATGACTCAAATCACCATGAATTTGAAAATTGAATTCTGCCAGTATAATTGATTTATCAACTGAAAGTTTTAACAATAAAAAGGATTTTGCTATAGGTAACTGATTTTCAGGAAAAGACTTATACTGATTGGCTTCTGAACCCTCTATATGCCCTACTTGATTTTGTTTTCGAGTTATAGCGAATTTGATTTGCAACAAACTGTTTCTGCTTACTTTCATAAGATATTTTCGTATCTGAATACAAGTCCGCAGACGGCTTACCAATGACTATCTTACTCTCTCCATACGTCCAGCTGTTGCACGGATGCGTTGGAAACCTTGTTCAATTCTTTCACGAAGAGTTTCAACACTTTAATGGGCGATACAAAATTAGCTATAACTCGAAAACAAAATCAAATAGATCATATGTTTATATGAATTTTTTTCAATGTTTAGACGTGCTAAAGTCACCTCTAAAATATTTCCCACTTATTCTGGAACACTTTACTATATTGTAACGTGTTTTACTATTACGTCAACGCGGCATGTTCGGAAATATTAAACGAGACAATTTGTGCAAAGGACAACACGTCTTTATCTCATAAGAACTTGATAGTAACTCTCTATTATCAATCATTTACGGTTGTCTAGTCAACAACAACATTTACGCGTTTACATACTTTGTATACATAGTATGATACAATAACAAGTTAATGATTTCGATACAGTAATAATATCAATAACGAGCAATTTTTGCAACATTTCAACCTTTGTGTAAAAAAAATCGCAGCCATTTCGAACCCTTGCAGTAGCTTATTGTTAGATGTTACTATAGCTTTGTGGCGGTGATACGTTCCGACTTTGTAGACACTTATTTCGTTGGGTATACGTTCTTGATATCATCAGGGCCGACGTGAATTTTTGCAGGGCCGTGTTTCTAAATTGTGCGGGGCCAAAAAAAACTTGTTTATATTGTACTCCTAAATTTTATAATAATAAATATCTATGTACAGGGCCCCGCAAAATTTACGATAAACTTTTCGTTGACCGCAGGTCCTTTTAATAAAGAAATTTTATAATAACAAATATCTATGCATAGAGCTCTGCAAAATTTACGATAAACGTTTCGTGGACCGCAGGGCCTTTTAAAGCTCGGGGCTGGGTTCCGGAGAACGCGCTGAATCCGTCTCGCGGCGGCCCTGGATATCATGTTTATAGGAACCTAACCTCCTAAATCGCCTCCTTTAAAACCATTAAAACCATATCTAGAGACGCCATAGCGTCTCGACGCCAAGTACGTGAAAGACACCCTGTATATGTCGATCGACTATCGCTGCCGTGCAGCGCCGGCGGAAGGTACGGGCGAAGCGGGCGACTGCCCGGGGCGCCAATTCGCAAGGGCGCCAATTCGCGAAAGCGCTTCAATAAAAAAAATCGTTGTTTAATTTAGTTATTTTCCTGTTTTCTTTTTTTAGTATTTCTGTTACTATTCAAATAAAAAACGATAATTTACCAAAGCAACCATAGCAACTTATATTATACGTCTTTTTTGAAAGAATATTAGCTACAGTAAATTGTCGTTCTAAGATTACCAGATTTAGTTCGTTGTACGTATGATCATCATTCGCCGTCACGAAAAAGAAATGAATCGCGCTACAATGTTGCGAGGGCCTCGTCCCCACGTCGATGAGACGGACTCCTCCGTCGTCCTTTGTTTTTTAAGAAACACGGTTTTGTATAACATAGGACATTTCAGCGTGTCGTATTCCCGAGAATAGGGCGTACCGATACGGAAAAAGTTACTCGTGGACTCTGAGAAATATTTTATCTATTTAAGTTCTAAATGTAAATGTCTATTGCAATTTAGCTATAAGTTTTGTTTCGTAATATTAAAAGTTTACAGCTAGTAGTTTTATGTTGATAATATTTACTTGCAATTATTTAGTGATACTATTTATTTACCGAGTGTAAGGTGAAACACATTTAGCTGTAGTCTTCAAATAATAAGGTAAGTGTATAAATTACAAATTAAATCAAAGGATCATTGTTATTTCTAATAATTTGCAGTGCTTTTTAATAAAAGTTACATGTGAATTTTTAAATTCGGGTAAAACATAAAAATCTTTTGACTTTCTTTACCCGTAGAATGTCGAAAAAACTCTCAGGAGCGCAGAATAGAAAGAGAGAAAACTAAATCAGTCAAAAGAAAATGAATTTTCTGCACGTCTGATGAGTTCGTTTTTTAAAAAGAAATGTGAGCCAAATATGCAAAATGAAGAGCGTAAAAACACCGAAGGAGAAAAATATGTTGAAATCGATACAAATACTTTTGAAGAGGAAGAGGAAGAACGTGATGATAATCAAGCTAAAAATGTAAATACTGACGACAAATCTTCATCTGAAGATAGTGAAAATGATGCATCAGTTACACTACAACAAGAGTTGATAGTTGATAGTAGAAATACTGAAGTTTCTAATTATTCTGATCCTGCATTATGGCCCTCAGAAATGACCAATTTAATACGTGATCTAATAATAGTGCAAGATCCTATATTACCGCAAGGTCCAGATTCTCGATTTCCTCTGAATAATGAAAAAAGACATTTTACCATAAAATACTGGCATCGAATATTATCAAATGGAGAAGTGTCGCAGAGGCGTTGGCTGCTCTATTCCGAGTCAGCAGACAAAGTTTTTTGTTTGTGTTGCAAATTATTTAACCCGTTAGGTTCTTCCAAATTAAGTTCAGAAGGAATTAATAATTGGAAACATATGAGCGAGTATTTAAAATCACATGAGTCATCCACAGATCATTTTAAAACATGTAAAATGTGGCTATTGGCAGCAAGCAATATTCGAAAAGTTTGTGGTATCGATAAACAGTTGCAAGAACAAGTGATTAAAGAACAAAATTATTGGAGGGCAGTTCTTGAAAGGTTAATGTCTATTACACTATTTCCATCAAAAAATAATTTGGGTTTTCGAGGGACGTCTGATAGGCTTATGAGCAATAATAACGGTAATTTTCTTGGTTTGGTTGAACTTTTAAGCCAATATGATCCAATTATGGGGGAGCACATGAAAAGAGTACGTAATCAAGAAATACACAACCACTATTGTGGAAAAGATATCCAAAATGAATTGATTAATTTGCTTGGTGATCAAGTAAAAACGACTATTATTCATAGAGCTCAGCAAGCAAAATACTTTTCATTAATATGTGATTGTACACCAAATATAAGTCATACTGATCAATTATCGATTACAATCCGATTTGTAGATTTAAATGACATGTCATTAAAAGAACATTTTTTAACATATTGTGAAGCTCCTGTCTCGACCGGGGAAGCATTGTCCGATATTATATTAGAAGAAATGAACAGGTGTAATTTTGACATGAAAAACTGTCGTGGCCAAGGCTACGACAATGGTTCGAATATGGTCGGAAAAAATAAGGGTGTAAGAAGTAGGATTAGCAAGTTATATCCGAGAGCATTTTTTAACCCATGTGGCTGCCATTCGCTGAACTTAATTGTTGGAGATGCGGCGAAGAGTTCAGTAAAATCAGTTTCCCTATTTGGAGTTCTTCAACGTCTACATATTTTATTCAGCGCATCTACTAAAAGATGGGCAATTTTAAAAACGCACGTTACAAATTTGACCATAAAGCAAGTATGTGAAACACGTTGGGAATGTCGTATTCAGTGTGTAAAAGCAATCCGATATCAATTTAAGGAAATATGTGATGCTTTGTGCGATATGGCGGAGAAAGCAGAAGATCTAAAAATTAGTTCGGAAGCAAAATCTTTAGAACTTTTTTTTACTGATTATTCCTTTATCGTCGCTTTAATTGTTTGGTATGATGTTCTTTTTCAAGTAAATCTTATTAGTAAAATGATGCAATCAAAGAATTTAGACATAGCCGACTCTATAACCTTAATTGAAGGTTGCGCTAAATTTTTAAATGAATATAGAAATACAGGATTTGAAAGTGCACAAGCCATTGCAAGAGAAATAGCTGAACAACTTGAAATTGAGCCGATCTTTAAAGTACAGCGACTAAGAAAGAAGAAAACTCTTTTTGATTACGAGGGAAAAGATGATAGACAAAAAAGTCCCGACATGTTATTTAAGACGGACGTATTTCTTCCGTTAATTGATACAGCGATTTCTGCAATTGACGATCGTTTTGAAACACTCCAATATTACACCAACATGTGGAGTTTTCTGCACAACATTAAAATACTTCCCACACGTGAAGATCTTGTTAAAAAATGCATGGACTTACATTTGTATTTGAAAGATGGGGAATCATGTGACATAAACGGGTCAGAATTATCTGAAGAATTAATACATATTCAATCGTATTTTGCATCTCTTCCAGATTTTAAAGATGCAATAAAAATTACACCAGGACAGGTACTCAAGTTTATTCATGATCAAAATTTGGACGACATATTCCCGACCATATGGATCAGCATGCGGATTTTGTTAACAATTCCGGTGACCATTGCAAGTGGAGAACGATCTTTTAGCAAATTAAAGCTGATCAAAAACTATTTGCGTTCCACTATGCTTCAAGAAAGGCTAAAATCTTTTGCCATTCTATCGATCGAACAGGACATGATTCAAAAAGTTAATTTGACTGAAGCTCTCAATACATTTGCTGCAGCTAAAGCAAGAAAAAAATTTCTTTAGAATATGTATTTATTATGTATTATAATAAAAACTAAATAAAACTGTATAAAGTAAAACAGATGGTTTCTTTTATTAAAAAGTTAGGAAAGGGGCGCCAAAAAATGGTTTCGCCCGGTATCATATGTACTGTCACGCCGGCCCTGCTGCCGTGTATCTTTACTCGTCCCCCGGCTATTCCAACCTAACCTGAAACTTATTTCATCAATATCTCATCACGCCTGCAATATTTTCTAAATTTAAAGGCATTTTTCTTATGTAAACCGCATATAAGCTTTCGAATAAGACCAAAATCAATGAAATCGGTCCACGCATGTCAGAGATATCATAATATCGTCTCATGAATTAATCGGAAACGGTAAGATTTTCTTCTTCTTCTCTTTCTGCAAGAAATTTTTCGTCAACATAATACGTATATACGCGTTACACGCACACCTTCAGCCAAAAGAGACACTCACCATGTTTCGTTTCGTTCGTCGACTCTCGGGATAATTCGGCAGGGATCGTCGTCCGTCATTGTACATATACCTATGTATACTATTGAATTATAACCTACCAAGTGTCATTATAACCTACCAAATGTCAAATAAGGAAAATTGTAAAAATTTTCTGAAATGTCACGAGTTTTTACACCACACAAGACTGAATTATTGTCTGAATTAACAAGGTAAGTCGCCAAAATTTTTTAATAGACTTTTTATGTAGAGTCGCAGACTTGGAAGTTGTCCAGAGAAGGTTTGATTCGACAGAGAAACATCTTCTTTCACATAACTTTCTGAAAATTTGTACCATGCATGTACAAAATAATATTATTTTTATACCAGCAAACTATTTTTAATTTAGAGTTTTTATGTAAAGCTTATAAAATAGAAATGAAGGGAACACACAGGCTTGGATAGAAATGAAGGGGACGCAGAGGCTTGGATAGAAGTGAAGGGGACGCATAGGCTTGAATAGAAATGAAGGGGACGCAGAGGCTTGAATAGAAATGAAGGGGACGCACAGGCTTGGACAGAAATGAAGGGGACGCACAGGCTTGGATAGAAATGAAACATCTTTTTCACAAGTTTCTGGAAATTTGCCAAATTAGGTAAATTGACAAAATTTGTCAAAAGACATAGCATTAAGAATTAAGAAAATTATAGCAGACTGCTTGCAACGTAGAGCAAGTTACAATTAGTGAAGAAAGTACGCTGAAAACACATCTCCCTTGATATTTTTTAATCTTTTGTGAAAGACATTCGTAATACTTTAAAATCCACAGTAGTTGCCACGCTATTCATTAATTTTATTTTATTAGTTTCCTATTAACAAGATTTCAATTCACCAATAAACATACTGAATTAATTTTATTTCAACACCAATAAATTGTGCGTTAAAAATATTGGATCTCTTCGTTCATTTTCCCTGAATTTTACCATTAGCATTTAAATTTCCTGCAACAATACTTTCTGCCATACACCCTCACCTCCTTCGGACACATTTTGTAGTCTCTACACTTACCATAGCAAAGGGCCACTCTATTTCTATATAATAATAAGTTTTACGTTAAGTTGTAACTATGAAATGTGGTCTTTATATATATATATATTATATATTTACAGATAATCGAAGCAGAAGATGATGCAGTGTGATACACGTCAGAGAAAAAAATTAAATGTGACATAGTATATTATATTAATTAAACGATTTTATTCAGCTTCGATCCTTTCTTTGCTTCTTGTACGTTTGGTACAAGAACATATCTAAAAACTCAAATTTAAACCAATTCCACCAATTCTTTCAATCTTGAAGCATTGCAGGTGTGCGTAGTTTCGATCACAATACAATATATTTAAAAAGAAAATAACCCCGAGTATTTTGAATAAAATATTTATTCGTATTAAAATATTTATTTGTATAAAAATATATCTGCTTAATATTATTTAATACATTTTTTCTTTGTATAAATAGCCATTGTTACAATTGACGCAATTTTTGTATATCATAAATTTTGTAAAGCTATTAATTTACGACAATGTTTTTAAATGGGATTCTTTTTGATGGGTTAATTAACAAATGTCCGCGATATGAGTAATGCAATGTATGAACACGGCATTTTAGCTGTGTATATGTAGTTGTGTCATCTTAAGCGCCGTTGGAAAGCTCCTTTAGCTACTTGCAGCTCATTTTGATTTCACATATTTTTTTATTTTGTAATTATTATTATCTTCTATTTTTTGTGATTGTATATTTTCTTCTATTTTTTTGTGATTTTATTATCTTCTATTTTTTGTGATATATTTGATTTTTCATGTACTTGGCGTAATTTTTTTACTTCTTTGAATTTTTTTTATGGTATCCACTACAGGGGCGTCCGCAGACTTTTTTCCACGGGGAGGGGGCAACTTTGGGATGATGGTAAAGAAAAACATACTCCTCTTGCTTTTTTAACCCATTTTGTAGTGCCAATTTAATTAAAAATTTAAAACCGAAATTTAACAATATTCCCCTTTTCGTATAAAACTTAATAAAGATCAGTTTTGAAAAATAAGCGATTTTTTCTCAAAAGCCGGGGAGGGGGCTACTTTGCCCCCCCCCCCCCCCTCTCTTGCGGACGCCCATGATCCACTAGCAATATAGAAGTATAGGATAAGCGCAGAGAAAACGTAGAAAAGACCATTCAATAGACAAATTCACTTAATGCTTCCCAGGGCTATTGACTTTTGACATTCACCACCTGCTGCTTTTAAGGCATCACTATATCTGGTACACTGTCTCTCTTGCACGCACTGTACCTCGTCCCTCTCCTCGCGTGCCCATGCTATCGCTACATACAAAATCAGATTAATAAATGATTCGTAATTTTCTTACTATCACAAAAAATCCCCAAAGTTATCATTATTTTTAATTTTTTAGAAAGTGACTGATTTTGTATAACATTAGAACATGATTTCTTCGTGTACACATATAAATATTGTACCTACTCCCTTTTTAATAACACGAGGGACGTAAACCGTATTTATATTTTTAATACATACTTAGCAATTAACGAAATTATTTGATGTTACATAGTCATATTTGAAAACTGATAATAATTAAATATAAAAGATGTGTTACCGATTTCTTATTGTTACTAATTATAGCGAATTATTAGTAAAGTTGATTTATAATTTCAATTAATTGAAATCATTTGAATGCATATAATATTAAACTATAAAATGTCATATTTTATTATTTTTGTTAATATAATTTTATTGTTTTCCAAATAAGTATTTATAAACTTAGTAACAATTAAAACTGTACCATGAATTTCTGAAAAAAACTATATTTTAGTGTTCTATATATACACGTAAAAGAATTAAGTAACTACTAGCGTGGAATGGCAACGTAGGTTGCGGCAAAGATTCGTATTCCAAAGATCGTGGGTTCAAATCTCCTCGCTTCTTCTTCTCCCTTTCCTCTCCAATGACGTTTATAATATTTTTCCGCCTTACCTATTCCAATCCACACATGTGTTCGCATTTTACTTGCTAAATTTAAGCAATGATAACTGATAATATCTGTATCATGTTATTATACAACTCAACTAAAACACACAAATACGCCACAACCCCTTCTCCGCCCCACAAGTCCTCCAAGTGTTGGCCATGTAGGGTTACATCAATTAATACATGGTCGTCAAGGAGGACTAGACATTAAGCGGCGACATCTGCCGGACCGAAATCCTACAAGCCAGTATTCGTCGCCCTCTCATGGTACGAATATTTGATAAATCGGTTACATTTTTTATTTTTATCATCGATATTATTTGTATTTTCTAACAATTCAATTACTATTTTATCAAATATCGGTGATGCTGTTATATTTTCTATCAGAGGAGTGCACAAGCATATACATACAAAATAAAAAAAGGTGTGAAATCAAAATGAGCTGCAAGTATGTACATAAAGGTGCAATTCCAACTGCGCTTAAGGGGGTAGACACGTCACGTGGTCTGGCCGATTCGGCAGGTCGGTATTACAGCAGGTTTTTTCTGCACTGAAATGGTATTACCCATAGATACGCGGCTGCCTGTGCACGCGAGAGGGAGCTGTTTGCTATTTCCGTATTCTATTCTGAATAAGGAAAGAAATTCTCAGCTGTTGCGTTGTACTTATAAATATTTAAACGGAAAGTCGGCTGGTACTGCAAACGTAGAAAATTCATTGTACATTTTAATTACTTGAAATGTGCTTATGCTACAATATTCTACGTTGGCAGTAAGGAATTATAAGTGAAAAGGAAAAATAGATGAGGGCATGTCCCCAGAAAATGAAGTTTGTTAGGATAGACATTTTTTAATTAGCAAAACACTGAAACAGAACATGAAATACACATCCTATGCAGAAAGCAGTTATGAACAAACATATATAAAATTGTGTTTGATGTTGAATCCAACGCGTGATTATTATGTGGTTCCTCCTCGAAGTGACAGAAAATATAACCTATGTATATGCTATAAGACAATAAATATTTAGCTGCTATTTCGTTGTATTACGCTACATTTGTGAACTTTTCATCATCCTTCCGAAACATTATTATTACGCCGCAACAGTATCTTTAGGAAATCGGGTATAGCATATAGGTTATATTCTCTGTCACTTGGAGGACTGGATTTTCTGTCCTCGAAGTGACAGAAAATATAACCTATATGCTAGACCCGATTTCCTAAAGATACTGTTGCGACGTAATAATAATGTTTCGGAAGGATGATAAAAAGTTCACAAATGTAGCGCAAAAGAACGAAATAGCCGCTCAACATTTATTGTCATATAGCGTATACATAGGTTATATTTTCTGTCACTTCGAGGAGGGGACCATAGACATATATAGACGGCGGAGCGTAAGCTGAGGGGGGTGGCAAGGTTCGCGGTAAGGGGAGCGATACGAGTAAATCGGATAACGCTGTGGTTATGCATGCCGAATGCATCCGAAGCTAACCGACGTGCCTGTATCTGAACCTATGCCTTTACCCCTCCAAGCCTTCCTTCCCCACGCCAATAGTCCCATCTTCTGATCCGTCTATATATGTCTATGGATGGGCCACGTAATAATCACGCGCATCCAGCCTGCGCATTTTTTTTATGAAAAAATGATTTAAATCGGACTATTTTTAACGAAACGGGCTTTCAATTCTGCAAACAAATTTTTCACGTAATTTCCTTAATTATGGTTTGAGTTGTATCATTTTTGGGGCCAATTTGATTGAGAAAGTATAAGGAATCGATTGACGCCACGATCGCAAAGATCTGATTAGAAATTGCAAAACTTCAGATTCAGCAGTGCTTAGTGCGCAACATTGTATGGCCCCGCTGGTTTCAAGCGTCGAAGCCGACGAAACTCAGCGAGACACATGTGTAAAATAACATATTTGCAGTTTTATAATTGAAGATGTAGTGAACGTTACAGGACTGCCTTTATATATGGCTCTCACAAACAAAATCGCCTGACTTGTTAGACATGAAACCGGGCATACAAATGGTTGCGCATATCGCCGAAAGCATCAGAAAGAATATGTACAGTCTTCCAATGTTTCAATTGTTGAGAAGCCTTTGGGCTCAGTTTATCGGGAAAGACCTACCCACCCCACTGTTTTGCTTTCTCGTTGTGAGCGTGGACCTTCGGGTCCTAGTAGACCGCCCGTTGACAGCCGAGAACAATAAAACCGACGAGCTAGATAAAATACCCAGTACAGAAAAATAAAATGTTCGTGTTTTTGATAAGTATTGATGAAAGTATTACCGATGAATTTTTTAGGATTTCCCGATGAAAATGATATCAAAAATGGAGCAATTCGATCAATTTTTATTGAACGTAGAGTGTGTTCTAATCATGTATTCATAAGAAAAAATAGACTAAATTGCTTCGTGTCTTGACTCACCAACAATCCATGAATGGTAACACTCTCATCAAGGTGTAATGAGAAATTTTGAACATTTCGTATTCAGTACTGGATGACTCAAGTCGCCGTCGACCGAGGGTGTACCGCTGGTGCGCTATTTCACTCGCACTCGGTTCACATCATTCGGTCTCCTTGTCAAGCGGTTCGAGCGAGGGCCCTGATAGGAGTGAATTTATTTGGGAAACAAAAGTCGCGTCATTCATGACACCTACTTGCGAACAGATATACATATGTACGAGAAGAAACAATGCAATTGCCCGATGACTTGAAGCAACATTTCAATAGGTAAATGCATGAAACTCTGGGATCAGGAATTCCGAACCCAGTGGGGCATATGTAAGAACTGGCGAAATTCAACAATAGTTCGTCGTCTAAATTTTACAATTAAAGTATTTATTTGACGCGAATATACATATGTAAAGTTTGCAGCAAAGTCTTTCTCGATTTGAGTTCTATAGAAGGCTGACTTTTCTTCGCCATGCAAAGTCCTCTCTTGTCCTTCACGCTGGCAATCATGCATCTCGCTGAGTTTCGTGGGTTCCGACGCTCGAATCCAGCGAGGCCATACAATGTTACGCACTAAGCAGTGACAAATCTTCAGTTCTGCATTTCTAATCAGATCTTTGCGAAAGTGACGTGAATCGATTCGTCATGTTTTCTCGATCAAATTGTCCCCAAAAATGATATTATTCGGACCATAATTAAGGAAATTGCGTGAAAAATTGTTTGCAGAATTGGAAGCCCGTTTTGTTAAAAATAGTCTGATTTAAATTATTTTCTGTCAATATAACCGGGAGAATGCCAAGAATCCAATGGTGTCACTTTCATATTGATACGATGAAAAATAAACAAATTCTGTTTCTTTATAATCGATGACACATCGCCGAGCACGACGATCTCGCGCGGCTCGGGACACAAAGGTTCTCGTCGGTTATTCGAACTTCTAAGATCGTATTCAGATTTATTGGCCGGTGAGTTTCGTAACTAGGGGTGTGCGGTTACCCGATTTTTCGGGCTCGGAACGGGCCGGCAACTTTCGGGCGGGATCGGGCGGGGTCCCGATACTTTCGTATTGCTCGAGATCCCGACAGTTTCGGGACCCCAAGACTCGATTCGGGCTACAAGCATAGCCGCCATGAGCGGACAATTTGATTTCAGGTCGGTTCGGCAAAACTCGGACGCGATCGGACGATATCGTTACCAGTAATAGATTAAAATTATTACCTGAGAACATAGAAAAATTATGTTTCTTACACGTTAATTTGAAATAATAAAATATTCGCCTCCGGTATATTGTTGTTATTATGAAACATCCAGGAAATATTCCTTTTTGTATGCTTATAGTTCGTACGTTTTCTATTTTAAATCTGAACCTATCCGGAAAAAGATAATACCCTATATATTCCCTTTACATAAAGTACTAAGTATGAAGTATATTTTATTCAGATTTTAAAATATTGTCGATATAAAAATAGTCTTCTTCCCAAGTTCTGAACATGGTATTTATTTAAGTACGTATATGGACGTATTCAGTATTCACAGACTATTTGGTAGTAATGAAAATACATATATATGTAAATAAATAATAAGATACAAATTATGATTCAACAGGAGACAGAAAGGTAAAAACTTATCACTCTGGTATCGATATAAATGATATACATAATTCTTTCCGTCTAGGTCCGCTCGTAATAGCTGGCTTTCGAGCCGATCGCGTCCGAGTTTTGCCAAACCGACCTGAAATCAAATTGCCCGCTCATGGCGGTCATGCTTGTAGCCCGAATCGAGTCTCGGGATCCCGAAACCTTCGGGATCTCGAGCAATACGAAAGTATCGGGACCCCGCCCGATCCCGCCCGAAATTTTCCGACCCGTCCCGAGGGCCGAGAATCCGAGCCGCGGGACGATCCGCACACTCCTATTCGTAACGCGTATTCTCTCGTCATCGCAGAACACGAGTGAGCCAGAAGTGGTGGGGATAGCGCCAAGCTTCTGTCATGTATAGGCCAAACCGAGCTGCAGCGTAGAAATACACGCATCAGAATAGGTGTGCCTTAGGCCTTAGCTCCGAAAAAATTCAGGAGCTTTATTGGTCAGAACATTGATTCTTTCTCGATAGCTTCATCTCGTATTGGTCTACGCATTACTTCGTGACGCACACAACTACATATGTACTACGCTGACAATAAGAATAACAGCCACACGTCTACGTTCAGACGGGGCCGAGCAGCATTCCCGTTACCCCACCATACCCTTCGGTGGCTAGGGAACTCCAACTGACAAATCCACGATCGTCAGATGGTGGTGGCTGATTTCTCCTCGATCGCTGTTCGCGAAAACGAATCGACCGGCCAATATATTTGAATTCGACCTTAGGATAAAGATATAATGAAAGATGAAAAATTATTCGAAGGCAAAGATGAAAGGCCTTCGAATAAACAAAGGAAACTAATAAATACCCGAAGCTAAATAGAATTTTAGATTTAGGGTACACACACCCTCCCCCAAACCTCGTGTCGATCGGCCACTGGGACCATTCGGAAGTATATTCTTTTAATTAAATAATGCCCATCTCTGCATAGAAGCGTAAAGAATTACGAAAAAAATCAAGGAGTCAAGTGTTGACCGATTTGGAGACTTTTCCTTGTTATATGTTATATACAATAGTCGGAAGAATAATAATAAAAGCAATAATTGCAAATAATTGCTGTAACTTCCACATTCTGAAAATATGATATCAGTAAATTACTACTTCCAGTGTTATTAAAAAATCCAATCTCTTTTTTTATTTGAAATAATGTGGCCATATAATTATAACATATTCGGCAGCGGTGATGTATGTGTTACAGTGAAAGCGTGAATTTAGTAAATGTACACAGTTTCCAGCAGTTTCTAGTCAATGTATGCCTAAAATGCATATAATCTAACCTAAAGTCGTCCGAAAATGCATGCATTGACTGCATCACGCTTTTACTGTGGCTTGTGTATCCAGCTAACGCTTCAGTTTTGCTATGATTCCACGTTGGCAGTCCTCCCGAGTAGGCGCCATCTCGTGTCCACTAGCTCAACTAAATTTGTCACGTGACTTGCTCTGCATTATCGCCAATATGGCGGAACTCGTATTTGGGAATGCAATCACGGGGATACGTTTTTCGTCCTTATATGAACAGATTTTAGGCTGGGTGAGGTCTCATTCGAAAGAGGAAGGTTCGAGACAGCCCGCTCTGGTCATCGTTTGAGCCACAAAACTCTTTTAGTGACCTAAAAATACTTGGATTCCTGCGGGTGTATTTTGTCGACTTTTGCTCTACTTTGAACACTCATATTATTAGATATCAACACAATCTCGTCGAACCATGACCAGAGCGGGCTGCATCGAACCTTCCTCTTTCGATTGAGACCTCACCCAGCCCAAAATCTGCTCATATAAGGACGAAAAACGTATCCCCCCAAACCCATGTTTCGGGCACATTATGTGGGTATTACAGCGCGCTGCATTACCCGTGTCTACCCCCTTAAGATGACACAACTTCATATTGTTGCGTGGCTCTTCGGAAAACAGCGTCCGTGGATGGGATCGAGGCCCATGGAGTGCTAAAGCACTCTGCTCCGTGAATGCGTTCAGGTCTCCGACTCGCGAATTGAGAGAATTCGAAGAAACTTTACATTCCAGATTGAACAATTTATGTATTTATATAATCTCCCTAATACGTCCTGACTGGGTCGACTCTTGTTACAGAATGAATTATGTCTACTATTTTGGTTGTTAACATAAATAAAATACATTTGTTTCCTAAACGAGCGTTTACATACTTCCCACGACGATGAATAAAGATTACAATAAAAACCAACAACTTCGTGTAGTTCCATTTGAATTTCCCTCCGAAGCTTCATTCACATCGTAGCAAGATAACGGCAACGCAACATCTCCCCTCTCATTCAAAAAAGAAACAGCTTTTTAAATTTAATAACATGCGCACAATTACAACCTCAGAACCAATTCTGAACAGTGAAACGTACCAATAACGCAGATGAACTTATAACGCAAACAAACAGAACGTTTCAACAGTTCCCTTATGAAATTATCTCCCGCGTAACACATCCCATGTCGAACGCCATTGTATATACATGTGACTTCAATTAATGATTACATAAATTCGGTTCATATATCTAATAATAACTTAAATCAAGAAGTACACAGGTATTTTATTCGGATTAGGTATACTACTCAGTTAGTTTCATATGGGCTAATTTGAGCTTGTTCCAGTGAACTATCTTAAACTTATTACTTCGTAATTCTATCTCCGCATTTAAATCGCCAAAAATTCGTGTGATACTAAATGGTCCCGTCCAAGTTGACTCAAATTTTGAATTCTTCGGTTCTCTAAGTAAATAAACAAAGTCCCCCACTTCAAACTTCTGTGGATTAGTATATTTATCATAATATAGTTTACTCCTCTCCTTTGCCTGTTCTAGATTTTCCGCCGCCGTAGCCTGACTACTTGTGATCTTTTGAAATAGATCATCCAAATATTGAATAAAAGTCCTTGGCACTGCCTCTCTCGCAAATTCAGTGGGAATCAAAGCTCTTACTCCAAAAATCAACTCATGCGGAGTGAATCCAGTAGAATCGTGTACTGATGTATTATATGAAAAAATTCCAAACCTGATCCACTCATCCCAATCCACTTTGGAACAGAAGGCTTTCAGGTAATCAATAAATACTCTATGAGCACGTTCTAATGAACCCAACGACTGCGGATGAAATGCGGTTGAAGTTATTCTTTGAATTTTGAAAATTTTACAAAAACTTCATAATCTGGCTAACGAAATTGCTTCCCTGATCAGTTTGTATAGTGCGGGGACAACCAAATCTACAGATAAATTGCTCAGCCAAAGCGATTGCAATAGAAATTGAATCAATAGTCGCCAGGGGAATCGCATCCGAATACTTCGTTAAATTGTCCTGAATAGTTAGTAAATATTTATTTCCTTTTTGGGTTACCGGTAGTGGCCCCACAATATCCATTTGTACTTTTTCGAAGGCCCTCTTTGGCGTGTCCGTAATTCGCATTGGCTGTCTCGTTTTGGGAGAGAGCAATTTATTTTTTTGACAGGTTGGGCACGTCCGAACGAAATCTGAAATTTGTTTTCCCATCTTGGCCCAATAGAAATCCTCTCTAATTCTCTTAAAAAGTTTTGTCACCCCTTGATGCCCACCTACTACCGACTCATGGTATTCAGAAATAACAGTCGATCTTTCCGACGGATGCGGGATTATTATTTCGTCGGTACAGATGGTAATCGTATATTTTGAATCATTAAATATTTGTTTGAGGAGGCTTTCTATGGAACCCCATCCCACGGAATCGAGATTGTTGTATTTCATTGATATACTGAAGGTTTTTTCATTCAAGGAATCTATTAACTGTTTTAGTGATGCCAAGGATGAGTTTAAATGATTAAGATTCACCTGTTCGTTGCTAACTTTTTGGGGAAACAAATGGAAAGTATGAAATTTCTTATCTGGGAAAACCATTGCCTCACCGACATTGATGCGATGTTGCCTCATCTGCGTAATCGAAAATTTTCCACGAGAGTATAACATTTCACTATTCTGTGACACGATCTGGTAATCAAGAGATAGGAAATGGATAAGATTGTCCCTTCGCATAAAAAGGTAATCTTTACTAAAATTGATTTTAGGTAATGTGGGAGGGTGATTCGTTTGTACACGTGAGTCAGTAATTGGTAAGATTTTAACTTTTTCAGAATTACATAAGACATCTTTGGTTGAGGCTACTTCAACGGAGGATCGTGTCCGCTCTCCTGAAGACTCTATGACAAATTTAGACTCTCCAAACTTCATCGCGTCACGCATCACAATAACTCCGGGCACTCCGGCCCCTACTATACCACAAAACTCGGATCCCAGGTTGCTGATCCGAAGCGGGGTGTCTGTTGTCAAGACCTTGCCGATAACCAACGGATCGAGCAGAGCGAGGGCATCCTCACGCACTTCACAAATCTCGGGTCCCAAGTTGCTGATCCGAAGCGGGGGTGTCTGAATTACCTTACCGTATGCCGACGGATCGAGCAGAGCGAGGGCACCCTGAGGCACATGGACCCCCTCTAACGACGCCTGAAGTGGGAGCGATCCTCCATCCCCTACAAATTTACAATCATTGGACAATGGCCCACCCTCTCCAGAGAATACACTCATCGGATTGGGAGACATTTCTTCGTCATCCGCCGTATAGTACTCGTCACTGTCTGTTTCGTAAGTTTTGGTCTTCCCTAATTCAAGTGTAGCCTCATTCGTTTGATCATCATTATCGCTTTTTCCATACATTAGAAACACATTAGCTACTAACTTTTCATTCTTGTATTCTAAAGACCTGTCCCTGTCAGCGTTTACCTCCCCGGAAGCAGCGATCGGCGATTCGCTGGCGCCCGCGACCACTTCACGCAAACATTCCATGGGAAAAACATCTGGATCGTCGTTTTCGGTATGTTTAATTAAAGCAATCGAAGTTTGGTCGAACTCAGTGGAATTTGAAGGATTACGAGATAAGGCATCCGCGTTAGAATTTTGTTTCCCTGGTTTATACACGATATTATAATCGTATTCGTTCAACTTTATTCGCCAACGCATAATTTTAGACGTCGGATCCTTCACATTGTGCAGCCAGACCAATGGTCGATGATCTGTCACCAACGTGAATTGATGACCATATAAGTAAGGTCGAAAATGTTCCACGGCGAAAAGAACCGCTAATAATTCTTTCTCGATTGTTGAATATTTGGCTTCAGAATCGCTCAAGGTCCTTGAGGCATACGCAATGGGAAGATCCTGGCCAATCGAACCTTGGCTTAAGACAGCTCCTAAGGCGTAATTCGAAGCGTCGGTCGTTACCAAGAACGGTTGCTTAAAATTTGGGAATTGAAGCAATGGTTCTGTACATATAACATCCCTGAGACTCCGAAAAGCTAACTGAGTTTCAGCATTCCAAATAAAAGAGGCATCCTTTTTCAAAAGTCGTGTAAGTGGTTTAGAAATTTTAGCCATGTTTGGAATAAAACGCCTGTAATAACCGACGAGACCTAGAAATTGCTTAATATTCCTCTTCGTTTTAGGAATGGGAAACTCCTTTACAGCCCTCGTCTTCCCAGCATCAGGTTTAACACCGTCCGCGGAAATTACGTGCCCGAGATATACTACTTCTCGCCTAAGAAATTTACACTTTTCCGGTTGGAGTGTCAGTCCTGCGTTTTGCAATCTGGCTAGAAGAACTTTTAATTTGCGGGTATGCTCCTCTAAGGAATTAGCATATATAACTATATCGTCCATGTAAACGAACAATTCAACACCCTGCAAACCCGATAAAACCAAATCCATGCATCTTTGGAAAGTTGCAGGAGCGTTCTTCAATCCGAAGGGCATCCTATTGAACTCGTAATGTCCATTCGGAGTTGAAAATGCAGTCTTAAATTTTGATTCAGGATCCATAGGAATTTGATGAAAACCCGACGCCAAATCAAGTGTGCTAAAACATTTCGCTGCGCCAAGTTGATCCAAAATGTCTATTATATTCGGGAGCGGATAAGCATCACTTATAGTTCTTTCGTTTAATCTGCGATAGTCTATCACCATGCGCCAACGGGGTTTCCCGGTGCGATCCGACTTCTTAGGGACTATCCAAACAGGAGAATTATAAGGGAACATTGAAGGCTGAATTATATTACCTTTTAACAATGAATCTATCTGACTCCTAATTTCCTCTTTGTGAATAGAAGGGTAACGATATTGTTTGGTGTTAATGGGGGCTTTATCCGTGGTTAAAATTGCGTGTTGGATTGTGTTCGTTGAACCTAGCGTATCGGATGGGAGATAAAACTGATATTGAAATTCATTTATTATTTCCAATATGCTAGCTTGCTCCGCATCGCTAAGATCACCCAAATCAAGATTCTTGAACAACTGGACAAGTCTACGAGCTTCCGCCTCCGACTGCCCCATTCCAGGATCTCCCGTCCGCGCTGAGCGTGGTGCAGGTGATTTAATTTCGAATTCCTCTAACTCTACTGGGGGTATATCAATTGTAACAGAATCAGCGGTGGTGTTTATAGCGAAAATCTTAGCAAAACCATTTTCCTGGCTCACCAACGCATCACCTACGTACACACCCGGTTTGGTATCTAACTTCCTCAAATAACCCGTTTTTGCCCGAGCATTCTTTACAGGAATGGATATAAGAGTTTTCATTCGCGGTGGTAAATGAAACGATTTAGACGATTGAAGAACAAAATCCCTATCTCCAACCTGTAGACGATTCGGTACTGTATTTTTGAATATTAACGTTGCCTCTTGTTTTTCCAAAAATGGAATTCCTAATATTCCCATTTCCTTAATAGGAAAAGCCTCATCGATGACCTGAAATTTCATATCCTGACCATAAACTTGGAGGATAACCTCACCATAAGTAGGAACAACTCTAGACCCAATTCCGGTAAGATTATAGATTATATCCGTATTTATCGGTACATCAGAAGTCACGCTCGTTCGTTTTATCAAATTTAATTGTGAACCCGTATCAATTAGAAATGTAGCAGACCCCCCTTCGAAAACATCATGTTCTAAAGTAAAAATAGGCAACCGCCCAACTTCTTTAGTATTCAATTTGAAACAGGCTTGTCGGACCTGGCGCTTGCAATTAAGGGATCGCTCCACGTTGCGCTTTTCCGCGAAGTTCCCCTGAAGTTTAAATTCGGTGAAGCTCTAGAGGTAGCAACATTCTTATTCGGTACCTGCAGATCATTTTGATTCTGTTTCCTAAAACAACGGGATTCTATATGTCCGGTCTTCTTGCAAAAATTACATCTGATCCTATCCCGAGTTGTCATGCCTGGATGCCTACGGCCCTGTATAATTTGTGGACAATCGTAGCTAAGATGACCTATCTGATCGCATTTGTAACATCTACGTTCGTCAGCGCTTGCTGCTAAGACTCTTGCGTCACGGAAATTACTCGCGGGTATGAGAAATTGTTTTGGTCGTTCACTAGTTCCTTGTTCTAATTTGCTTGCGATATTAATTACTTCCTCTAGATTGTCGGTTCGTTCTTTTACAATAAAAAGCCTCAAAATCTGACTTTGCAACCCGCGAATAAACCCCATGACCGCAGCGTGATTAAGCAAGGCCATTGTTCCAGTGAATTTCTCAGAATTAAATCTTTCCTTAGCGGCTTCCAATCCTCGATTTAAGATCTCGCTAGCCCGAGCGCCATAAATTTCTACGGTTTCACTTACGCCCTGATGCAATCCCTTCAGTTCATCAAGAATCACATCAACGTCGAACGTACGCGCGAAAACTGTTTTTAATAAACTTATTAATTCCTTTAAACTTTTCGGTTCCTGGCGATTGGCAATCAAAAGATCCGCATGTCCCTCGATCTTATTTCGAATTAAAGCAAGGAGGTTAATACGGTCTACAGGTTTTACTCGCGAATCAGCTAATTGGCACTGTCTGATGAACTTTATCAATAAGCAAACATTCCCGTCAAAACGTGGAATTAAATCAGCGGCCAACTTTAACGGTAAAAAGGCGTCATTCATCGATTCCGGGAAAGGGTTCTGTGAATTTACAGCGTCGGAAATGCTAGGACAGGGCGTTGATTCTCTACTTGGACCAGGCAAATTTAGTTCCAGTTCATTCAATTCCATCGGACTCGTAGGAGTTTGTGTTGGAGTTATTTCTATAGTCGCATCTTCTACCTCAAATCCTCGAACCCTACTTAAATTAGATTTACGGTTTCGCCTCAACCTTTTCGGACCCCTACCGGTTCGCAACATCTTAATAGTTTTAACAACAACCAACTAACTTAAACTAATCCGAACAAGCTATAACTCGACGTTTAAACGCTAAGCAATTTAACAAAATAAAACTCTATTCACCGATAACGCTGTGTAATTTTGACGAAACGCTCTTATATCTTCCAGGTCCTCTCCTCCGATTCGCAGCAACTCCTCCAGCGTCGCAGCAACTCCTCCAGCGTCTCAGCAACTCCTCCAGCGTCTCAGCAACTCCTCCAGCGTCTCAGCAACTCCTCCAGCGTCTCAGCAACTCCTCCGATGTCCAGATAATATATTACTGCTGATTCTCCGCCCGCCTTCCCGATGCCGATTACGACGGAATCGTACGATGTGGTTTTCAGGGTATGCGTGCACGGCCACTGAAACCACCCATCTCCGACATTCGTCCTGAGCTCACAAGGAAAACCGTGCGAAAACCCGTGAGAGAGAGGTCATACAATTTATAATTCCGAATAAAGGTGTAAGGTCTTAAACGCATCCACGAGCCGGCATTGTTGAAGAAGATTCAGCTGTTGAGTTCAGGAAATCTGATCTTCGAAGGAAGATCCGCCGCAGGAAAAGGAAGAGGATTCTGCCGTTGAACTTCGGAACATCCCACCGCTGTCACCAATTTGTTGCGTGGCTCTTCGGAAAACAGCGTCCGTTTTCTGGGGATGGGATCGAGGCCCATGGAGTGCTAAAGCACTCTGCTCCGTGAATGCGTTCAGGTCTTCGACTCGCGAATTGAGAGAATTCGAAGAAACTTTACATTCCAGATTGAACAATTTATGTATTTATATAATCTCCCTAATACGTCCTGACTGGGTCGACTCTTGTTACAGAATGAATTATGTCTACTATTTTGGTTGTTAACATAAATAAAATACATTTGTTTCCTAAACGAGCGTTTACATACTTCCCACGACGATGAATAAAGATTACAATAAAAACCAACAACTTCGTGTAGTTCCATTTGAATTTCCCTCCGAAGCTTCATTTACATCGTAGCAAGATAACGGCAACGCAACAATATACACAGCTAAAATGCTGTGTTCATACATTCCATTACTCATATCATGGACATTTTAATTAATCCATGAAAAAGAATCCCATTTAAAAACATTGTCGTAAATTAATAGCTTTACAAAATTAATGATATACAAAAATTGCGCCAAATATAACAATGGCTATTTATACAAAGAAAAAAATTATTAAATAATATTAAGCAGATATATTTTTATACAAATAAATATTTTAATACGAATAAATATTTTATTCAAAATACTTGGCGCTTACTTTCCATCCTCGACTTTTTCATGTATTAAAATTACATGACGAATGTCTACCTTATAGCTGACAAATTTATAAATTTCGTTAAATATATGTACAAATCCTACTTGATTGTTTCCTACACGCGACAAGACTAAAAATAGTAGGAAATTAATATGAATATATAGGAATAAAATGTAAGCATTCATATTATACAGGGTCTTATTGTTTTCTAAACAAATATTACAACATATCCCATGCCTAAAAATAAAAAGAGCGTTATGTTAGTATTCATCGAAAAATACTTTGTTTAAAAATTTATTAACAGTGTAGGATTTAAAGAAAACAATAACTGGCTGGAGAATATTCGCAACCGTTACTATGGACACGTTTTAATACATATTTATTAATAATTACTAGTTTTCTGATACTTAATAGTGTCATCAATTTTTTTCTCTGATGTAGATCACACTACATCATCTTCTGCTTCGATTATCTGTATATATATAAAATCCACATTTTAGTTATTTTAGTTACAACTTAACGTAGAACTTATATATTATATAGAAATAGAGTGGCATTTTGCTATAGTAAGTGTAGAGACTACAAAATGTGTCTGAAGGAGGTGAGAGCATGTGGCAGAAAGTCTTGTTGCAGGAAATTTAAATGCTAATGGTAATAATGAACGAAGAGATCCAATATTTTTAACACACAATTTATTGGTGTTGGAATAAAATTAATTTAGTATGTTTATTGGTGAATTGAAATATTGTTAATGGGAATCTAAAAAATTAATGAATTAACCTTTAGGCTGCCGCTATTTTTTCGTAAAAATAGGGGTCCTTTTTTTCGTAAAAATAGGGGTCCCCTTCATTTTTATCCAAGTCCTGTGCGTCCCCTTCATTTCTATAATATAAGCTTTACATAAAAACTCTAAATTGCTGGTATACAAATATCTGGCAATTTAAATGCAATGCAATTTGTTATTACAAACAATATATTATTTTGTACATGCATGGTACAAATTTCCAGAAACTTATGCGAAAGAAGATACTTCTCTGTCGAACCTTCTCTGGACAACTTCCAAGTCTGCGACTCTACATAAGAAGTCTATTAAAAAATTTTGGCGACTTACCTTGTTAATAGGGACAATAATTCAGTCTCCTATTTAGTGTAAAAACTCGTGGCATTTCAAAGGACAACTTACATTATTTGACACTTGAAAGGTTAAAATTGTTTAACACTTGGTAGGTTATAATCCCTGATAACCAGATCTGGCAGCAGAATCTGACATCAGAACCGTAATCGTCTGTGTCCGCATTTGGCTGCGTTCTGAGGTGCAGATTCTGATGTCAGATGCCTGATGTCAGATCGGCAGCAGATCGACAGCAGATTCTGCCGTCTGCTATGGTTCTGACGTCAGACTCTGCGCTCTCATGCCAGCGCCAGACCTTGCTACCAATCTGATGTCAGACTGGAGACAGATGGTTATCAGGGAATAATTCAATCGAGGACAAAAAATAGTATTATCAAAAATCACAAAAAAAAAGAAAATAGTATACATGAAAAAGTCGAGGAAGAGAAAGAGTATTATCAAAAAATAAATATAAAAAAAACACAAAAAAAAGACAAAGAAACATGAAAAAGTCAAGGACGAATGAAGTATTATTATCAAATAAATATAATCACATAAATAAAAAATTAAAAATATAATTACAATATAAAAAAAGATGTGAAATCAAAATGAGCTGCAAGTACATCACAAAAAAAAAAGAAAATAATATAATTACAATATAAAAAAAGGTGTGAAATCAAAATGAGCTGCAAGTACATCACAAAAAAAAGAATATAATATAATCACCCAAAAAAAGAAAATAATATAATTACAATATAAAAAAAGGTGTGAAATCAAAATGAGCTGCAAGTACATCACAAAAAAAAGAAAATAATATAATTACAATATAAAAAGAAAATAATATAAGTACAATAAATAAAAATAACAAATATAATCACAATATAAAAAAAGATGTGAAATCAAAATGAGCTGCAAGTACATCACAAAAAAAAGAAAATAATATAATCACACAAAAAAAGAAAATAATGTAATCACACAAAAATGAAAATAACATAATTACAATATAAAAAAATATGTGAAATCAAAATGAGCTGCAAGTACATCACAAAAAAAGAAAATAGTATAATCACAAAAAAGAAAATAATATATTTACAATACAAAAAAGATGTGAAATCAAAATGAGCTGCAAGTACATAAAGGTGCTTTCCAACTGCGCTTAAGATGACACAACTACATATACACAGCTAAAATGCTGTGTTATTCCATTACGCATATCGCGGACATTTTAATTAACCCATCAAAAAGAATCCCATTTAAAAACATTGTCGTAAATTAATAGCTTTACAAAATTAATGATATACAAAAATTGCGCCAATTATACCAATGCCTATTTATACAAAGAAAAAAATGTATTAAATAATACCCATCAAAAAGAATCCCATTTAAAAACATTGTCGTAAATTAATAGCTTTACAAAATTAATGATATACAAAAATTGCGCCAATTATAACAATGCCTATTTATACAAAGAAAAAAATGTATTAAATAATACCCATCAAAAAGAATCCCATTTAAAAACATTGTCGTAAATTAATAGCTTTACAAAATTAATGATATACAAAAATTGCGCCAATCATAACAATGGCTATTTATACAAAGAAAAAAATGTATTAAATAATATTAAGCAGATATATTTTTATACAAATAAATATTTTAATACGAATAAATATTTTATTCAAAATACTTGGCGCTGCGCAACCGAAAAAATGGTTTGACTTAATCTTAATAATTTACAATAACTCCCTTACAATCTGAAATACATAAACATATACATATTACACATATACATATTAGAAACACAGTCAGATTTATTGTACATATGCACACGCACACATACGCACATTCACGAACGCACGCACAAGAAAGAAAGAAAGAAAAAAAGATTAATGCAATTTATACATACTTATTCAGTTTAGCAACACCAATTCGGTTGCGCAGCGCCAAGTATTTTGAATAAAATATTTATTCGTATTAAAATATTTATTTGTATAAAAATATATCTGCTTAATATTATTTAATACATTTTTTTCTTTGTATAAATAGCCAATGTTATGATTGGCGCAATTTTTGTATATCATTAATTTTGTAAAGCTATTAATTTACGACAATGTTTTTAAATGGGATTCTTTTTGATGGGTATTATTTAATACATTTTTTTCTTTGTATAAATAGGTATTGTTATAATTGGCGCAATTTTTGTATATCATTAATTTTGAAAAGCTATTAATTTACGACAATGTTTTTAAATGGGATTCTTTTTGATGGGTATTATTTAATACATTTTTTTCTTTGTATAAATAGGCATTGTTATAATTGGCGCAATTTTTGTATATCATTAATTTTGTAAAGCTATTAATTTACGACAATGTTTTTAAATGGGATTCTTTTTGATGGGTTAATTAAAATGTCCGCGATATGAGTAATGGAATAACACAGCATTTTAGCTGTGTATATGTAGTTGTGTCATCTTAAGCGCAGTTGGAAAGCACCTTTATGTACTTGCAGCTCATTTTGATTTCACATCTTTTTTGTATTGTAAATATATTATTTTCTTTTTTGTGATTATACTATTTTCTTTTTTTGTGATGTACTTGCAGCTCATTTTGATTTCACATATTTTTTTATATTGTAATTATGTTATTTTCTTTTTTGTGTGATTACATTATTTTCTTTTTTTGTGTGATTATATTATTTTCTTTTTTTTGTGATGTACTTGCAGCTCATTTTGATTTCACATCTTTTTTTATATTGTGATTATATTTGTTATTTTTATTTATTGTAATTATATTATTGTCTTTTTATATTGTAATTATATTATTTTCTTTTTTTGTGATGTACTTGCAGCTCATTTTGATTTCACACCTTTTTTTATATTGTAATTATATTATTTTCTTTTTTTGGGTGATTATATTATATTCTTTTTTTTGTGATGTACTTGCAACTCATTTTGATTTCACACCTTTTTTTATATTGTAATTATATTATTTTCTTTTTTTTTGTGATGTACTTGCAGCTCATTTTGATTTCACATCTTTTTTTATATTGTAATTATATTTTTTATTTTTTATTTATGTGATTATATTTATTTGATAATAATACTTCATTCGTCCTTGACTTTTTCATGTTTCTTTGTCTTTTTTTTGTGTTTTTTTTATATTTATTTTTTGATAATACTCTTTCTCTTCCTCGACTTTTTCATGTATACTATTTTCTTTTTTTTTTGTGATTTTTGATAATACTATTTTTTGTCCTCGACATTTTCATGTACTTGGCGTATTTTTTACTTTTTTAAAGTTTTTTTTGGGGGGATGTCACTTCTTTTTACAAAGCTAATTCATGTACTTGGCGTAATTTTTTTACTTTTTTAAAGTTTTTTATGGGGATCTCACTTCTTTTTACAAAGATAATTCATGTACTTGTCGTCATTTTTTTTTACTTTTTTGTAGTTTTTTATGGAGATTCAGAATTTCAGCTTCTTCTTTTTTACAAATTTTTCACTGTCACGGGTACTAAAAGTAAGGATAAAGTAAGGAAATCCCAATAAATTATAAATTCTGATCTATCTTCGTTACACGTCCACGCGTTTACGGCGCACTGCAGCCCATCGAGTGATGCTAGAAGATAAAGCGCGTTTGTAGCCAGTAAAGCTTACTCGGAATACTCGGAATAGCGCAAAGCAGCTCAGCGAGTGTACTTTTATTATTTTTTGATTTAATATATATAACGTACTATATATAATACGTAATATCCACAATATATATTTCCACGGGAAAAATTGTTAACCCATTCGACAAAAAGCCGAAATGGTATTTTTTCATACTATGTTACGTATGTGGAATCTTCCCATACACCACTCTCAACCACTTTCGAGCTCGCTTCTGAGAAGGGAAAACGCCCTAAAATCCTTTTGCTTATCATACACCACTAAGGGGGGTCATGATCTCGACCATCTGGATCACGACCATGGGAACGGGAATGACACGACGACGACCCCGAAGGATTTCCTTATATGGAAACTCCTAATGAATCCCCACTCATTTTTGGGACTATATAAACCCTTTGGTTTCTACCCTCGTTGGTTAAAAGCTATAGAGTCACGCGTAGAGTAACGTCGTGTCACGCTCGTACAGAGTTGGTTAAGATCGAGCTAAAGTCTCCCTCAGAATCAAAGTTAACCTCATAGGATCCGCGAGTTCGGTTTATATTCTATTTGGCACTTTGAAATAGCCACTCGTACGTCCCCGCATCGCCAGTGCGTCAACACCGTGCAAACTAGTGGTAACTACACACATTTATTTATTATTTCATCGCGACACTTACATTTGTACCTTAATTGATTAATCAATATATGAATGGTGTTCACGTATAAATCGAGTAGATTCGTTAAACCCATCTTTCACCCAGCGATCCTTATAATATTAGTAGCACTCACCCACTGATACAGCTTTACCGCTCGAGTTGTATCAAACATAAATTAATAGTTACGAGGCATTATTAACATTTCCCGCGACTCCCTGATCAAGCATCAGGTTCGTTCGCAACCCTTCAACCAAAACAAAGCATCTTCTCCAACCCAGTGGCTCCCCGATTTCGCATCGGGTTCGTCCACGAAACCTTACCCTCCTACGGCTCCCTGATTTCGCATCAGGTTCGTCCGTATCCTACAGCTCCCTGATTTCGCATCAGGTTCGTCTGTAAATCTACCAACTTCCGAACAGCTCCCTGGTTTCGCACCAGGTTCGTCTGTGAATAATCCAACCTCCTAACAGCTCCCTGGTTTCGCACCAGGTTCGTCCGCGTGTGACTCCATTCCTAGAGGCTCCCTGATTTCGCATCAGGTTCGTCCTCGCCGTCAACAATCCTAGCGGCTCCCTGATTTCGCATCAGGTTCGTCCGCGCACCTAACAAACTCATAAACCGTATTCCTTGGGAAATACCCTTCTCGCCGGCCTCTCGCGTTGCCGCAGCCCCGGCTCGTAACAACTACGTGAATACTACGCCCCCCATATGTACTATTGTTCCAAAAGCGATTTCCACATCTGTGGCGTCCCCTTGTTAGCTTCCCGGCTTAAAAATCAAAAATTCAAAGAGCCCGCGGCAGAATGTGTCCGTATCTATGCCAAAAGCGGGCTCCTTAAAAAACAAAAGAGCAGCGGAGCAGCTCGCCTCATCGTTTCACGTGGCGAGAAAGGCCATTCTTGATCGTGGAGCTGTAAGAGAATGACTGATAATGTAAGTAAAAAAAAATACTATTCATATATTCATTCATAGCTATCGTTATTCATATGCTCTAGCCCGTTTATCTGTATTAGATAGTTTTATTCGTGAGATATTCGTGAGATTTATTTTTGTTCGTTAGTTTTATTCGTGATTCGTGAGATTTTTTCGTCACTTAAATTTTCTGATTACAATCTGCGTATGATAGAAGAAAGTCATACATCTAGCGCAAGGATACGTATTATTCAATAGCAAATTTGAAATTAGAAATTCGGATTATATAAAAATTACATTACATTATTACAAAATATGTTTCTTCTCATCATTACTTTACAACCCTTTCAATTATTCAATCATACAATAAACTGTAACATATTAACATTAACATTATTTTGTGAACGATTCGCAGTTGTAACTAGTAGTAAAACAAGAAGATATTGCACGTGTTGAAGCATATTCTATCTATAACTCATTACGCCAATGATTAGAAATATTACAAACATATCTAAGTTGAACGTAAACGAACATGTAAAGTACATTTTGAAAGTCTATGGTAGGCACTTTGCCTACGTTAACTATCAATAGGCACTTTGCCTACGTTAACTATCAATAGGCACTTTGCCTACGTTAACTATCAATAGGCACTTTGCCTACGTTAACTATCAATGGAAGTAGATCGTATCTGTATAGCAAGTAATATATACAACAAGAACATATTGGATACATAGAAGCATATTTTAACTCGGATGTGTTTCAGACTTCTAATCGCTGGCGTTACAAGTTAGAATATGCTTCAACGTGTGCAATATCTTCTTGTTTTACTACTAGTTACAACTGCGAATCCTTCACAAAATAATGTTATAATAAGTTACAGTTTTTTGTATTAAATATAATGTAATGTAATTTTTATAATTTCAGTTTTAGTTTTTAAATTTATATATTTCCTAATTTCCAATTTGCAATGGAAAAATACGTACCCTTGCGCTACATGTATGACTTTCTTCTATCATACGCAGCTTTTATGAACTGTTGATCTTTTATTTATATATATTTATATATATTATCCGATAATTAATTGTTTATTAATATTTGTAGGCAAATATGGAGGACGCCTTATTGGCAGGTAAATAATAAATATTTATATATCTACGTTTATTCAAATTTATTATTTTTCCAGTCATTTAATGATAAAATTAATTTTAGATATTGACGCCGAACTGGCCAATTTTAACATGGAGGAGCTGCCACGTGCTTCGGCTCCGCCACCACGGGCTTCGGCTCCGCCACAACCACCACCACCTCCGCCACCACCACCAGCAGCAGCGAGCCAGGCCCCGGCTGATGGTAAATATACATAAATATACATAAAATAAAATACATACATAAAACATATACACATTTTAAGAAGTTATACGCTTTAGAATGTTCGAAAATAAGTGGGTCATTCCACGTCAACTCGATCACTTTTTTCCCTGGATGTCTCGGATTTTGTTCAAACTTGAATATGTTGTAGTCCTCGTGAAATAAGGGGGGGGGGGGGGTTAATTCACCATTTTGTCGATTTCAAGTTTCTTTAAAAAACACAGGGCCTTGAATTTTGCGATTTTTGCCTATTTTCGTGAAAATGGTTTGTACTTATGAATTTTTATCTCGGAAACTATTTGTCGGATTTAGTTAATTCTTACGGAATTTTAATGTAGAAAGATCGGCCTTCTTGAATAATTTTTTTCCAGATCCAAAAATTAATTTTGCGACATTGAAAATTATAAATAAAGTTTTATTTTGCAAATTGAGGCTCAAGGTCACGATTTTAAAAATCCGAAAAAAATACCACCATATTCGTTGAAGAATTTTCTATAAAATCAGACTATCTCTTATTAGTAATTTGCATATTTAACGTCGCAGAAAGCTGTTAAAGACAGCGGCGCGCGCCGTTTCAGGTATAAGCGAGCCGCGCGTTCCGCTATTACGGTCGCCCGACCGTACCACTCGCAAAATTCAAGGCCCCGTATTTTTTAAACAAACTCGAAATCGACAAAATGGTGAATTAAACCCCCCCCCCCCCTAATTTCACGAGGACTACAACATATTCAAGTTTGAACAAAATCCGAGACATCGAGGGAAAAAAGTGATCGAGTTGGCGTGGACTGACCCAAGTCTAAATTTAAACACTAATAAATTTATTGTTTATACTACTAATTACAGGACCGTACGTGGCTCGTCACCGAAAAGGCGGATGGAGGGTGAGGGCTCAGGAGGAGAATAGAATAGCCCTAGAAATGATGAGGGCCCAGGCCGTCGCCCTCCGGAACATCATCAGCGACCGATACCGCGGCCGCGGCCGTGGCTGGGAGCGGGGCCGTGGCTGGGAGCGGGGCCGGGGCCGTGGCGACCAATAAATAAATAAATAATAACAATAATTTTTTTTATATATATATTAATATATATTTTTGATACATCAAAATGTGGTTATTTCATTTGCTCATGCAGCCCTTCTCTTTCAGCTGTTGAAATAATTCTCTTCGCCTGCATTGCTCACTGAAAAATAGGACACATTTACTAATTATTTATAATAAATTATCACATGCGCTCATATGTCAAGATCATTGAAAGAATAATTGCGTATGCAATGCAAAACCCTACCTGAAAATTTGTGCGTACATAGTCTGATGTAGATCACACTGCATCATCTTCTGCTTCGATTACCTGTAAATATATAAATTCCACATTTTAGTTATTTTAGTTACAACTTAACGTAGAACTTCTATAGAAATAGAGTGGCATTTTGCTATAGTAAGAGTAGAGACTATAAAATGTGTCAGAAGGAGGTGAGAGCGTATGGCAGAAAGTCTTGTTGCAGAAAATTTAAATAAATACTAATGGTAGTAATTCAGCGAACATGAACAAAGAGATCCAATATTTTCAACACACGATTGGTTTTGGAATAAAATTAGTTTAGTATGTTTATTATTGGTGAATTGCAATATTGTTAATGGAAACCTAAAAAATTAATGAATTAATGAATAATGGCAACTACTGTGGATTTTATATTAAAGTATCACGAATGTCTTTCACAAAAGATTGAAAAGCATCAAGGGAGATGTGTTTTCAACGTACTTTCTTCACTAATGTGACTTGCTCTACATTGCAAGCAATCCACCATAATCTATTTTCTTAATAATTCTTAATGCTATGTCTTTTGACAAATTTTGTCGATTTACCTGATTTGACAAATTTCCAGAAACTTGTGCGAAACAAGATGCTCTGTCTATCTATCTAATCTTCTCCGGACAACCTCCAAGCCTGTGCATCCCCTTCATTTCTATCCATCCAAGCCTGTGCGTTCCCTTCAATTCTACTATCCAAGCCTGTGCGTCCCCTTCATTTTTATATCCAAGTCCTGTGCGTCCCCTTCATTTCTATAAGCTTTACATATAAACTCTAAATTAAAAATAATTTGCTGGTATAATAAAAATATCTGTCAATTTGAATGCAATGCAATTTGTTATAATATACAGTGTGTCCGCGGGAAAGCTAAACAGCCGGCTTCCTCCTAAACTATTGGAGATAAAAATATAAAAAAAATAGGGAATTGCATGGTTCGAGGGGGCCAATTAATTAGCGCGAACGAATTTTTTTATCGGTTATTATTTTAAAAGATACGATGGTCAAGTTCGGTTTTACAAATGGAACTATTTTTTTTTAATACCTGAGTTGATAGTGCGTTCCAAGACAAATTCAATAAGCTTTAATGTATACACTTTATTTTCACTGGTTTTTAAGATATTGCGCTTGCAAATTTACTGATTTTCACTGGAAGAAAACTGTCTGGTATAGCACGGACCGGGGACGGTCTTACTGGATCCACGGGTGGCACTGCCTTTTGAAATAGATACCTACCTGCCAAAGGTCTACGCCAGGCCTAAAGGCTGGACAATTTTTTTCCGTCAGAAATGCTACTTAGGTAGGTACATCTGCGGTATATTTATTTCGCACTTGCTTCTACGCTCGGATGGCCGGTTCTTTTGGGAGGGATGCAAGTTCGATTGGTTAGGTTAGGAGGAGTGAAAGCTGCTAGACTAAATTTCAATCATAGGGAGCAGATTGTATCAGAACCATTCGGATTTGCATTCCTCACAAACGGCTGCTCTCTTGAAGAGGCCCTCTTCACAGCAATGCCCACCTTCTCTCGCACGGAATACGTTAACGCTTGCTTTTGTTCTGATATTGAAGCTCGTGTTTATACTCGAGAGGACCACGCGTCGACAGCGGGCTACCCCTTTTCTTCCTGTGTCTCTCCACGAGCCGTGTTGACGGTGGATTGTAGGAGCGTAGATATCTGGATGCCAGTTATTGAATTCAGGAGACGATGGAAACATTTTATTACAAAACACACTTGTACTATAATTAAAGAAAATCGTATTCCTCTCGGGCAGGAGTACTGATAATGATCGGACTTGCGCCCCACTTCGCGCAGACCAATTACACGGAGGGTAGTCGGGTCACACACTGCCCAAATGATACAGGGTAATTCTGGAGCAACGCCCGTCAAGGAGATGCGCTGGCACCCCGTGGCGAGGACAGACCTTCGCTGTGCCTCACCCGATTTTTATGGCTTTTTTCCGGAAAAAGGTACGAATCCTGGGTCGAACGTAGCGAATTGAAGTCGACCCTCCGCAGTCGAGGGTGAATTATCCATTACAGCGTATTAAGAAACCCTTTTCTTCATCGTATCGAAAGGGAAGTGACGCCAATGGATTCCTTATGTTTTTCTGAAGAAAATCATACCAAATGTCATGCAAATCGGACTACTTTGACACAAGCTATTTGTATTCCCTATGTAAAAGTTGTCCGATTTACACGACATTTGTAATGATTTTCATCGGAAAACCCCAAGGAATCCATCGGCGACACTTCCATATCTATACGATAAGGAATAACGAATTGTTTTATTTCATAAAAAGGTAGGTACAGGCTGATTCTGGTGCTGCGCCCGTCACCCCGTGGCGAGGACAACACCCCGCAGTGCCCATAGAATTTTATGGCTCTTTTCGGAAAAAGGTGCGAATCCTGGGCCGAACGTAACGAATTGAAGTCGACCCTCCGCAGTCGAGTGTGAATTATCCATTTGAGCGTATTAAGAAACCCCTTTCTTCATCGTATCGAAAGGGAAGTACCGCCAATGGATTCCTTATGTTTTTCTGACGAAAATCATACCAAATGTCATGCAAATCGGACTACTTTGACACAAGCTATTTGTATTCCTTATGTAAAAATAGTCCGATTTTCATGATGTTTGGCATGATTTTAATCGGGAGAACGCCCGGAATCCATTGGCGTTACTTCCCCTTCGATACGATGAAGAAAAGAGTTTCATAATACGCTCAAATGGATATTTCACCCTCGACTGCGGAGGGTCGACTTCAATTCATTACGTTCGGCCCAGGATTCGTACCTTTTTCCGAAAAGAGCCATAAAATTCTATGGTCACTGCGGGGTGTTGTCCTCGCCACGGGGTGACGGGCGCAGCACCAGAATCAGCCTGTACCTACCTTTTTAAGAAATAAAACATTTCGTTATTCCCTATCGTATGGATATGGAAGTGTCGCCGATGGATTCCTTGGGGTTTTCCGATGAAAATCATTACAAATGTCGGGTAAATCGGACAACTTTTACATAGGGAATACAAATAGCTTGTGTCAAAGTAGTCCGATTTGCATGACATTTGGTACGATTTTCGTCAGAAAAACATAAGGAATCCATTGGCGTCACTTCCCTATCGATACGATGAAGAAAAGGGTTACTTAATACGCTCAAATGGATAATTCACCCTCGACTGCGGAGGGTCGACTTCAATTCGTTACGTTCGGCCCAGGATTCGTACCTTTTTCCGAAAAGAGCCATAAAAATCGGGTGAGGCACAGCGAAGGACTGTCCTCGCCACGGGGTGCCAGCGCATCACACATTTGGGCAGTGTGTGACCCGACTACCCTCCGTGTAATTGGTCTGCGCGAAGTGGGGCGCAAGTTCGATCATTATCAGTACTCCTGCCCGAGAGGAATACGATTTACTTTAATTGTGTGTTTTGTAATAAAATGTTTCTAACGTCTCCTGAATTCAATAACTGGCATCCAGATATCTACGCTCCTACAATCCACCGTCAGCACGGCTCGTGGAGAGACACAGGAAGAAAAGGGGTAGCCCGCTGTCGACGCGTGGTCCTCTCGAGTATAAACACGAGCTTCAATATCAGAACAAAAGCAAGCGTTAACGTATTCCGTGCGAGAGAAGGTGGGCATTGCTGTGAAGAGGGCCTCTTCAAGAGAGCAGCCGTTTGTGAGGAATGCAAATCCGAATGGTTCTGATACAATCTGCTCCCTATGATTGAAATTTAGTCTAGCAACTTTCACTCCTCCTAACCTAACCAATCGAACTTGCATCCCTCCCAAAAGAACCGGCCATCCGAGCGTAGAAGCAAGTGCGAAATAAATATACCGCAGATGTACCTACCTAAGTAGCATTTCTGACGGAAAAAAATTGTCCAGCCTTTAGGCCTGGCGTAGACCTTTGGCAGGTAGGTATCTATTTCAAAAGGCAGTGCCACCCGTGGATCCAGTAAGACCGTCCCCGGTCCGTGCTATACCAGACAGTTTTCTTCCAGTGAAAATCAGTAAATTTGCAAGCGCAATATCTTAAAAACCAGTGAAAATAAAGTGTATACATTAAAGCTTATTGAATTTGTCTTGGAACGCACTATCAACTCAGGTATTAAAAAAAAATACAGTAAAGTCTCTCTATGGGCTCGGTTTTGTGCACACGATGAGGGCTTGTCACCTATCCCCACCACTTCTGTCTCACTCTTGTCCGGCGAAGGCGAGAGCGAGATGGAACGAGAGCGAGCGAAAGGCGCTGAAAGCGAGCGAGGACGGTACGAGACAGACGACGCGTTGATGTTTTGTCTCGCTCCGTCTTTCGGACGCCTGACACTCCGTCCTTTGTGTGCGCGACGGGCGTGCGCGATGGTCGCAAGCGCTTACGGTGAGTACGGGACCCGCTTCGCAAAATCTTGACGCAGGCCGGGCATAAGTCTTTTTTGCGCCCTAGGCGAACTTGTCAAATTGCGCCCTTTATTATATTATATTTATTTGAGATTATTTATGACTTTACTCTGTAAAATTAGGCAACTGCTAGGGCGTAAGGTTGACAAGAGGCGCAAAATGGCCTTTTCATTGTTGGCATTGTTGAAAATAAATTTTTAAATGAAATACTACAAATTATATCACAACGGTTTTAAACTACAAGTAAAAGTTTAGAGTAAGATCATGAAGAAGCTCAATTAAATGTTTTATAATAAATGGCGGAATTTGGCAAGCTCGGTTATGGCGCAAAAAAGACTCGTGCCGTGCCTGGCTATCTGACCGTGGCGCGCATGCGTCGACAGTCACGATTCCATCGGAGCGCTCGCGCCCGTCGCGCACGCAAAGCGTTCCATCCCGCTCCCCCCTACGGCCAGAAAGAAGCGAGAAACTCAGCCTCGGAATTAGGGCTCCGTTCATGATACGGGCTCAACGCCGGTCCCGACCAGCGAGCGGCTAACGAGACTTTACATTCAGATATATTGGCCGGTGTGTTTCGTAACGCGTATTCTCCCATCATAGGTACCGCTTGCCTGCCTCGGTGCTCCTGTTCGGAACATTTTCTGACTCGCTCTCGTTCCATCTCACTCTCGCCTTCGCAGAACAAGAGTGAGCCAGAGGTGATGGGGTTAGCGCCAAGCTTCAGGTGTGTATAGGCCAAACCGAGCTGTCAGGTTAGAAATACACACATTAGAATAGGTGTGCCTTAGCTCTGAAAAAATTCAGGAGCTTTATTGGTCTGAACATTGATTCTTTCTCGATAGCTTCATCTCGTATTGGACATAACAGCCACACGGCTACGTTCAGACGGAGCCGAGCAGCATTCCCGTTACCCCACCATACCCTTGGGTGGCCAAGTAACTCCAACTGACAAATCCACGATCGTCAGATGGTGGTGGCTGATTTCTCCTCGTTCGCTGTTCGCGAAAACGAATCGACCGGCCAATATATCTGAATACGACCTTAGGATAAAGATATAATGAAAGATGAAAAATTATTCGAAGCCCAAGATGAAAGGCCTTCGAATAAACAAAGGAAACTAATAAATACCCGAAGCTAAATAGAATTTTAGATTTAGGGTTCACACACCCTCCCGCAAACCTCGTGTCGATGGGCCATTGGGGCCATTCGGAAGTATATTCTTTTATTTAAATAATGCCCATCTCTGCATAGGACCGTAAAGAATTACAAAAAAAATCAGGGAGTCAACTGTTGACCAATTTTGAGACTTTTCCTTGTTATATGTTATATACAATAGTCGGAAGAATAATAATAAGTGCAATAATTGCAAATAATTGCTGTAACTTCCACATTCTGAAAATATGATATCAGTAAATCAATATTTCCAGTATTAATAAAAAAGTTCCAATCTCTTTTTTTATTTTAAATAATGTGGCCATATAATTATAACATAAATTCGACAGCGATTTCAAGTGATGTATGTGTTACAATAAAAGCGTTAATTTAGTAAATGTACACAGTTCCCAGCAGTTATATGCCTAAAATGCATATAACCTAACCTACAATCGTCCGAAAATTCATACATTGACTGCAGCACGCTTTTACTGTGGCACATGTATCTAGCTAACGCTTCAGTTTTGCTATGATTCCACGTTGGCAGTCCTCCCGAGTAGGCGCCATCTCGTATCCACTAACTGAACTAAATTTGTCACGTGACTTGCTCTGTATTATCGCCAATATGGCGGAACTCGTATTTGGGAATGCAGTCACGATTTTTCGTTTTTCGTCCTTATATGTATGAGCAGATTTTGGGCTGGGCGAGGTCTCATTCGAAAGAAGAAGATTCAATGCGGAGCGCTCTGCTCACCGTTTGAGTCACAAAACTCTTTTAGTGACCTAAAAATGCTTAGATTCGGCGGGTATATTTTGTCGACTTTTGCTCTACTTTGGACACTCATATTATTACATATCAACACAATCTCGTTGAACCATGAGCAGAGCGCTCCGCATTGAACTGTAGCGGCTTTGGCACTAGCTTGCTTCCATAGTTTAGGGGAAGTTTACCGTTACGCGTTGGAGGCTCGGGTTTTTCCCCGTGTGACCTGGGTGAGTCAGGCTATGGCCACATCACACATCTGGCAGCCAGGCTCGCTCAGGTGAGGGAATTCCTGCTTGCGGGGGAGATTTCGCGCCAAAATTCGCGGCTGTATAAATAGCCTCCAGAGGTGACGCTCGCCCTCACTCATTCAGTCGTTCTCGAGGAGTCGTTCTCGAACGTCGCTCACGAGCAGTCGCTCGAGTCATTCCTCGTTTTTTACGCGGTACAGTGTTCTTACAAAGGTTTAAGGCCGTTGAGTGAGTGATCGCTAGGTCGTCTGGAATAGCAGTGCATCCAGTGCTGTTTTAAAAAACATCTCGCATTTTCCTGCGTACAATAACTCAATTGCGCGAAAAATTGATAACCAACTGGAGACCTGGAAAAGGAGTCTCCTCTATCCTCCAACTGGGTACTACCCAGGGTCCCTCCGGACCACTCAAATGATGATGGGACATCCCTAGACGCCCTCAGCACCAAAAAGATGGTGAGTACTTCAGTTTTCTCTGAAATAAAAAACGCCTCTAACTCTGCAACGGGAAAAAGGCGGGCAGGTTCCGCCTTAGATCACTCTATCGGGTCGGCATCCTCTGATAATTCCGACGTATCTCATCACCCTGAGGGAATTTCTGAAAGGACCGGTGTCGAGAGACCCCTGGGGAAGAAAAAATCTAAAAGAGACTCCAAACGCGATAGTCGAACCCCGAGAAATACCCATAAAATAAACCCGAATCCTACACCTGCTGGAAAGAGTCCCTCGATCAGTGTCTCTCTCCCGTTAATCCATTTCCCCGCAGAGGGAAATTTGGTCGATATGGAGTTAGAGACAAACTCCAATATTCCGGTGTTTAACCGTTTTTCGGCACTTGCTGCCTTTAAACCATCGTGTGACCCCTCGTCAACCTCTGTTAGCCCGCCGAAAAAAAACCGTGCCGGAAGCAAACAAGGCCCCTCGGAATGTTAATATTCCAAACACAGATCGTCAGTGCTCTCCTAGCACACCAAAAAAAAATAACCTCAACCGATCAGTCAAACCACCGCCGTTATATATTTCAAACTTTGAGCAAAACATTGCTAAATTCGAACGTGACCTCGTCTCAGATTTTGGAAGAACGTTCCAAATTAAATATTTAGGCAACAAAGTCCGCCTCCAGTTCGACGATGTTGAAGTTTTTAAAAAATTTAAAAATGCATTATCTCAAAAAAAATCCCGTATTTTACCTTCTCGATCAATTCCGAGCGAGGCTTAGCCATGGTCCTAAAGGGCCTCCCAGTTACTCCTCCGGAGAAAATTCTAGAGGAATTAAAATCCAAGGGCCTGTGCCCCACCTCGTGCATTACGCTCGCCGGAAATGGGAACAAGAAGCAATCTTTTTTCCCAATCTATAAGGTTAATTTTCCCCCTGGGACTTCTCCTTCTGTGGTTACTAAAAATAACGTTATCTTTAGCACAAGAATTTATTGGGAAAAATATTTTTCAAAAAAGAATTACACGCAATGTTTTTGCTGCCAGGCATACGGACATTCGGCCTCCAATTGTGGGCTCCCGCCCAAATGCGTTAAATGTGCAGGTACGCACCGAACAGCTGACTGCCAAAAGGAGAGGGAGTCCCCTCCCAAGTGCGCAAACTGTTCAGGGCAGCACACGGCAAATTACGGCCAGTGTCCTGAGCTCCTTAAATACCTGGAAAAAAGAAAAAAGAATTCAAAACCCATTAACGGGATCGCGTTAAACGCCCCCGCAATTAAAATTACTAATACACCTCACGGTAAACAGCTTCCTGATATCCCCCTACCATCACAATCCTTATCTCCCCCCCGCCTTTCATACGCTGACGCGGTAGCTACCGGCACGCGAAGACCTCCTGTCTTCCCCCCCACACTAGCAGACAGGGTGACGCCTGCCCCTCCTGAGGTACACTGGGGACACTCAGACGGCGTTAGCTCCATGGTCGAGTTGATTGGAGCTATCCAGGAATTAAATTCTATTATTGACTTAAAGAAAATGCTATCGCTAACGAGATCATTAATAGAAAAATTGCGACCCTGCCGCACGGTTGCCGAAAAATTTCAAGTTTTCTGCTCAGTACTTAGTTATTTGGACTAATTCAATGCCCCTTCCAAAAATTATGCTGTGGAATGCGACCTCGCTCTTGCTAAAGCGAAATGAGCTGATACACGCGGTTGCCGAACTGCAGCCCGGAATCATCCTTATCACAGAAACCTGGTTTACGCAACAGGTAAACTTTTCTTTGCCCGGTTACACGGTGGTCCGTGCGGACCGCCCGGTCAAATGCAGGGGAGTTGCCATCTGCATACACTCATCAATTCATTTTGTTAATTTTATTCCCGGCAGCCCTATACGGTACGACGCGTGCTTCATCAAGCTCTCCGCACCCAAAGTTATAATCGGAGTGGTTTACGCGCCCCCCGACTCTATTAAAGACTCTGGTCTGTTTGACTCCTTCACGCGACTGGGATCTCCATTCTTAATTGGGGGTGACTGGAATGCCAAGCATAAAGTATGGAAAAATTACTCCGCAAATAAAGCAGGCAAAATTCTGTACGAGCATGTCAACAAGTATCCGTACCGGATCATTCACCCGGAGGATTTTACACATCAAATGGGCCGATGCAGACCATCCGTCATAGACTTTTTTATCACAGATTTTCATGCCGACTTCAATTGCGTAGTGACTAATCACTTCAACACTACACACCGACCTGTTATTCTGTCGGTCAAACAATCCGGTGGCACCACCAGCCTTGAAACTCTCACAGATTGGAGTCGATATCAAGAACTAACATCGAATTACTCCATAAAAAGAAATCTTCCATCTACCGACGACATAGACTTCTGCATTAAAGATCTGACGTCCTTTCTTCACGCGTGCCGCAAGCGTGCAGCACTTCCGGACCTTAATCATATGATCAAGAACGCCCATCTGCTTACGGACACGAGTCTCCAGTCCCTAATTCGCCACAGAAGAGCGCTAAGGCGTAGAGGTGAACGCATCGGCTCGCAGGTGGTAGCGGAGGAAATACGAGACATCACGGCAACCATCAGAAAAAGAATATCCTATCTCCGATACATGGAGTGGGACAGGATACTCAGAGCCTTCAGAAAACCGGACCCCACCTTCTGGGGGACGTACCGAAAATTAACCAGCTCTATAGCAGCTAGGAGCCTACCACCGCTCAATAATGGACAAATCGACATCAATGAGGATGCAGATAAAGCAGAGCTTTTAGCGACCTCCTTTGCGAAGATCCATTCTGAAGCCGCCAGTCTCCCCTCCGGGAAGGAGCCGTCGGTAGATGATTATGTCAGCTCTCTGGAGTCAACCACCATTGAACCTCCTCTGGCCCTTCCACTCACCCCTGGGTTTATTTTCCAAATGATTAAAAAGATGGCTTCTAAAAAAGCCCCTGGTAGTGACGGAGTGACGGTACTTATGCTGAAGCACGCGTCGCGAAAGATCATATGCCAAGCGTACTATATATTTTACTCTGCGGCAACGTTAGGTTATTTTCCGGATGCATGGAAAATCTCCAGGGTTGTTCCTATCCCAAAACGTGGGAAACCGCGCGGGTTACCGTCCAGCTACAGGTCTATCAGCCTGCTTTCAATCTTTGGCAAGCTCTTTGAAAGATGTATTCACGCTTTTTTGTCTGATTATCTCTCAGAGCACAATATAATAATTGACCGGCAGTTCGGGTTCCGTGCGGGTCACTCAACCATCCCGCAAACACTTCGCATTGCACAGACAATAGTACATGAGCTAAATGTCAAAAGAGCAGTTGGAATGGTCCTTTTGGACTTATACAAGGCTTTTGACTCTGTGTAGCATGAGGCATTGTTATATAAACTGCATTCAATTGGACTGACACCGGGTTTTATTAAAATCATTGCTTCATACCTAACTAAAAGGAAATTATTTGTCTGCAGTGGTGGGATTAAATCCTCGCTCCATAGCGTGGTGGCAGGTGTGCCGCAGGGTTCAATTCTTGGGCCTATATTATTTAATATATTTATAAATGACCTTCCTACCTTCACTGGTTGTGAACTTGCGCTCTATGCAGACGATACAGCGCTTTATTCTTCGTCGTGGCATCTCTCGACACTGGTCCTCAGACTTCAATCATACCTCGATGAGGTACTATCATTTTTTAATGCATGGAAACTACGCATAAACCCTGAAAAAACAGAGGCCATAATATTCTCTCGTAATCTTCGCATGCTTGCAGACAGACAAACATACAATATCCGTATAAATAATTGTGCAGTGCCCTGGGCAAATGAGGTCAAATACCTGGGGTTCATGTTGCATTATAAGATGCTGTGGGACGCAGCCATAAACGACCGCATTCATAAGACCACCAAGGTTGCGGGGTGCCTACACCAGCATATCTGCCATAAGTCACCTCTCAGCCTTCCAATCCGGCTACACATTTATAAAGCATGTATCAGGCCTGTACTCACGTACGGGGCTCAGATCTGGTGGAATACATAAAAAAAATTTTTTTTAAAAATTCAGTACACGCAAAACAAAGTATTAAAAATAATTACTCACTCCCCATTTAGATACCCCACCAGGGCCCTGCACAACGAATCCAAAGTCCCGCTCATGGGTGACTTTATTGACAAACTTATAAATAATTACTTGGTCTCTGACCATCCAAATCATCTGGTCCGCCTGACTGGCACTTATGACAGAAACAGAATACCATACAAGGTGAAAATCCCTTTTCCTATGTCTTCCTAACATCCCATAAACCATCCTACACGGTCCTTGCTTCTCCTTTCCCTACCCCCCCCCCCCCCCGACACTAATTACATTCTGTTTCAGAATCGCATACACTATTTAGTTGCTTTATGCTATACAATCCAAGTTGATTAAGGCCTTTTTTCCATATGACAAAGGGCCAAACATTCGGCGTACATGACTGTCAGCGCTATTTACGCTACCTAGGGCTTGTTCTTCTGCATGCACGTTGCTTGCCCTATCGACGGTCACTTCATCTGTCATCTGTCAGCTTGCTGCTTCTAGATATGCATGATGTCCTCACGTTGGGATAACTTAGTGGAACAGGATAACATACACCTAACATTTTTTCTTTTATCTTGTTTTCCTTTCAGCTTTCTCCATAGGTCTGGCGGTTTTTTGAAAATTTTCCGCAAGCTACTCTTTTTGCTCAGGCAGTTTTACCTGATGATGGTAACTCCAATCACAAGTAACGCTGGCCGGTAACTAGGCGTTCGCTTAGAGGGACGGCCCAACAGGAGAAGAAAAAGGGAAAAGGGTGTTTTCCCCCTCTCTCCCGCACTGAGTAGACTTAATAAAAAAAATTAAAAAAAAAAACGCTCGCCCTCACTCATTCAGGGAGTTCGCTTGTGACTTCTGCCGCGTACGGACGTGTTCTGTTCTCGGATCCTTACGTAGTATCTGATTGCTATCGTAACCGAACATCGTGATTTACGATTCCTGTTGTGGTGAATATCCTTTTGTTGGAATTTAGTTTCTTATTAGGAGTGATAAAGCTCTTGCTTTTCACTGCCTATTATAAGGCCTTTCCAAAATTGCTGCCACTGGCAGCCTGGACGTCTACAGGGACTCTGATGACCCTGTTCAAAATAATGGAGAAGGATCAGGTATCAAACTAGCAGACCTATTCACCTCCAAACTCGTAAGTAATTCTGTTTTTACTACTCCATTCACTAACATGAATATGCACACCAGTAAGCGCCCCGCCGAGAGCGCTATTGATACTCAATTTCTAAATTCATCTTCCGAAAAATCGGATCGTTCGATGTCTGCTGATTTATCGAAAACAGGGGTCGGGAACCCCTTAGGAACGAAAAAGTCAAAAAAAAGGAGAGGTAAGAGTTCCTCTGATGGACTTAACTCCTCATCTCAGTCATCGACCAGTGCGCCTCCTCCGCCACTTTCAATTCCAATTTCTCTTCCTATAATTTCATGTACGGATTCTGCTATGAACCTGGAAGTCATACCCAACATAAACGTTCAAAATCGATTTAACGCTCTGGCCGCGTTTAAATTAGATCATACGATATTGTCTACTTCAACCTCTGATTCCAAAAAAATGTCACCGGAAGTCTCCATATCTTCACCAATCAAAACAAAACAGGCTACCGGCTTGCCTGGTGAGGCTAATATAACACCCAGCAGTCCTGTAAACAGTAATACCAAACCCCCCCCTTGTACATTTCAAATTTTTGCTATAGCATTCCGAAATTCGAGCGAGAGCTCGCTCAAGACTTCGGTAAGACTTTTAATATTAAATACTTGGGCAATAAAATCAGACTGCAATTTGATAACATTGATTCCTTTATTAAGTTTAAAGAGGCGCTGAACGACGATAAAGTACCCTATTTTACGTTTTCACTTAACGCTGAGCGCACACTCACTATGGTCCTTAAGGGCCTCCCTGAGATTCCTGTTGAGGAAGTTTTATCTGAGCTTAAAACTAAGGGGCTAAACCCCGCATCATGTTCAATCTTAAGTGCTAGAGGTCGTAATGGCCCTTCTAATTATGCCCTGTATAGGGTGATATTTCCCAAGGGCACTGCCCCTAATAGTGTCATGAAGGTTAATTCGATCTTTAGTACTCGTATTTATTGGGAGAAATTTCTCTCCAGGAAAAACTATACGCAGTGCTATAGATGCCAGGCGTTTGGCCACTCCGCCTCTAATTGCAGATTGACCGCAAAATGCGTTAAGTGTGCTGGGGCTCATCACTCCTCTGAGTGTCAGAAAACAAGGGACTCCCCCCCCCCCCCTACTTGTGTTAATTGCTTGGGATCTCATACAGCCAATTTTAGTCAATGTCCAGCACTTCTTAAATTTTTAGATACACGTAAGAACAAGCCCATTTCCTCTAATAGCTTATTAATTAATAAGGCTCTTAAACTCAAAGCTGATCCCCTTCATCCTGCTATTCCTCATCCTATTACTTCCCAACCTCATTCCGTATTTCCTTCCCCCTTTCCGTCATATTCCGATGCTGTTACAGGAATCCATAGATTCCCCACTGCTACATCCCTCCCTTTCCCTGCTACCACCGGGGAATCAGCTGGTTTACGCTGCGATAGTGGGTCACCACTCGGTGTTCAACCCATGTTTGACTTAATGTTGGCTTTTAAAGAACTTAATTCGATCGTAAATGTTGAGCAAATGCTCTCACTTACTCGATCATTAATCGAGAATCTTAGACCCTGTCGCATTCTGGCCGAAAAATTCCAGGTCATTTTTACAGTGTTGAGTCAGTTGGACACAGTCGATGCCTCTCCCTAAAATAATGCTTTGGAATGCAGGTTCGCTTCTTCGGAAGCAAAACGAGCTGATCCTCGCGTTAGCCGGGCTGAGGGCCGGCATTATCCTGGTCACGGAGACATGGCTTACGCCCACTGATGTGTTTGCCCTGCCGGGCTACTCGATGGTTCGCGCGGATCGCCCCACCAAGGGCGGTGGCGTTGCCATTTTTATTCATGAAACTATTAAATACACCAGTTTCCCGCCCGCTGGCTTTCCGTCGTGCGAGGCGTGTTTCGTTAAGCTTGCGGCCCCTCGGATTATTATAGGTGTCATATACGCACCCCCCTCTGCTATCAAGGACACAGGAGTTTTTGACTCCCTTATACGAATGGGTTCCCCATTTCTGGTCGGGGGTGACTGGAACGCCAGACATAATTCCTGGAATAACTACACTACCCACAAGGCTGGCAGGATACTGTATGATCATTATTGCAAAAATTCGTACCGCATTATTTACCCGGACTCATTTACCTGCTTTAACGGATCCACTCGTCCGTCTACTATTGATTTCTTTATCACGGATTATCACATTAACATCAACTGCAGTACAACGGACGATTTTGACACGGTTCATCGACCCGTCATGTTAACCGCAACTCACAGTTCTGTTCTTCCAGGTATTGACACCACTACTGACTGGGAGACCTTCAATAGTTACACTCACCGTTACCGAATCAAAAATAATCTTTTAACTACTATGGATATTGACGATGCTATTAAGGAGCTCACCTCCTTCCTACATGCATGTCGCAGGAAAGCTACTGTCGTTTCTACGACAACCAACAAGGAGGCTCATCTCCTTGCTGATCCCATGCTTTTGTCTTTGATTCGGCATCGCCGAGCCTTACGTCACAGTGGACAACGCTATGGAATGCATTTTATCGCATCGGCGATCCGTGATTTAACGGCTACCATACGTAAAAGAATATCATTTCTTCGTATACGTCACTGGGATCGTACTCTCAGATCGTTTACCAAGCCTGATCCCACCTTTTGTACTAGTACTAAAAACCTTACTAGTACTAAAAAAAACAGGACGCTGCCTCCTCTCCGTGAAGGACAGGATATTATAACCTCAGACGATGGCAAGGCGGACCTACTGGTTTCTACTTTCCTAAGGACTCACGACGATGCGGTTCAGCAATCTTCACCTAATACTGCACTGGTTATGGACTTCATTTCCACGCTGAACGACGCTCCAGCTGAGAGGGTGCCTGGCGTTCCACTCTCTCCTGTTCAAATCCATAATTTTATTAAATGCATGGCCCTGAGAAAGGCCCCGGGGGGCGATGGCATCTCGGTGCCTATGCTGAGACACTCCTCGCGCAAAGTCATATGTCAGTTGTATTATATTTTCAGATCGTCTGTTTCCCTTGGATATTTTCCCACTGCCTGGAAAATGTCCAAGGTTATTCCCATTCCTAAGCCCGGTAAACCGCGCGAGCTTCCTAGTAGCTATAGACCAATCAGTCTTTTGCCTATTATTGGCAAACTGTTTGAGAAATGCATCCATGCGCATTTAAATCAATTTCTTTTAAATAATAATATAATTGTTGATCAACAGTTCGGTTTTCGCGAGGGTCACTCCACTATTCAACAAATTTTGCGTATTTCACAATACATTACACCTCGGCTAAACACCAACCGCAGTACAGCAATGGTACTCCTAGATTTATCCAGAGCATTCGATACGGTTTGGCACGATGCCCTTTTATACAAGCTGAGTCTGGTCGGATTCTCGACGGGCCTCATCAAACTCATAGCGTCTTATTTAACGGATCGTCAGATGTTCGTTTCATACATGGGTAACAATTCCAACACCCATCGTGTGCTGGCAGGAGTGCCACAGGGCTCCATTCTCGGCCCTACGCTTTTTAATATTTATATAAATGATTTGCCTAAGCGCGCCGACTGTGAGCTCGCTCTTTATGCCGACGATACGGCGATATTCACCTCGTCGTGGCACCTTTCTCCTATGGTCCTTCGACTCCAGACCTACCTGGATCACGTCCTCCAGTTCTTCTCGGCTTGGAAGCTACAGATCAACCCGGGAAAAACCGAGGCGATCATTTTTTCTATCCGTACCTCAGTCCTATCTGCTAAAGACTAGCACAATGTGTTCATCCGTAATAATGCTGTCCCCTGGAGTAAGCAGGTTAAATACTTGGGAATTTTATTGCATCAAAAAATGGCCTGGAATGTTGCCATCTCCGACCGAATTGACAAGGCCCTAAAAGTCTCTGGAGTTTTATATCCCCATATCAGTCACAAGTCTCCCCTTAATTTACAGTTGCGTATTAGTATTTATATGACCTGCATCCGGCCGGTGCTCACTTATGGCGCTCCAGTTTGGTGGAATACCACCAAAACTAATCGGGTTAAACTCCAACGCTTTCAAAATAAGATTCTTAAGGTAATTACTGGATCTCCAATACTTTATTCCACTGGGGCACTGCATTCTGACACGGATGTCCCCTATATTCACGATTTTATCCAACGTACCATTGATAATTATCAGGTTACTGATCATATCAATCCATTCGCTCGCTGCTCTGGCCTATATGACATAAATAAAATTCCGTACAGGGTAAAAATTCCTTTTCCCCTTTCCAGATAGCCTAACAACCCTTGTTATTCGCACCTATTTTAATTCTTAAATTTGTTTACGTCTTAGTTTATATTTTCCTGACGCTCACCGTATTATTACCTAGCGCTCTCTTGCGCGTTACTTGCTGGTTTTTCTCTTTTCATGTTTTTTGTTTTGTGTTGTCTTGTGTTGTCCTCTAATTATGCTTCATTACAGGTTCTACTTCAACCCGTATTCAGGTTTTGCGGTTTTTTGCAACTTTTCCGCAACTTCTACTACCATAACGCACATTTTACTCAGAGCTTGGTAACACCATTCACATACATTGGCCGGTAACTGGGCCTTAGTTCAGAGGGACGGCCCATAGGGTGTGGGATCATTCCCCCCTACTGAAAGGATAAGGAAAAAAAAAGCTCGCCCTCACTCATTCAGTCACCACTTCACACTCGCGTCTCTTGCCGCGACCGGTTGTGTTTACGAATTACAGTGACTCTTTGTGCTATCCCACGTGTTATCTAACAGCTTGTTTTCGTGCTAGTCGCGCACTTTTCGTTTACCGTGCCATTAGCCGGGAAAACACGGAGATCCCAATGAATCCCAATTTCACCGCCTTTGGCCTCTCCATCTACTCTCTACCGTCGTCGGAGACATCATTGCTGATAGAAACTCCGGAAAAAATCCTGGAGCTCCTCCGGAGCTAGGAAATGATGGTGGGCCGTCCCTAGATGCCCTCAGTTCTGCCAAAATGGTAAGCACCTCCATTTTCACCGCCCCTCTCGCGGAACCTCCTTCAACATCCTTGTCTGCTGGCAAAAAAAGGGCAGGCACTGTCCTTGACACCTCTATGGAGTCGCAATCTTCTGATCACCCCAAGTTATCTCCCAGATCTGAGTTGAGGCTGTTAAAGGCCAGCGTCAAGAAGACGTTAGGCAAGAAAAAGTCTAAAAGTGATTCCGGGCGCGGGAGTAAAAGTCTCTCTGGTCGCAAAGCAGACAATTCCTCGCTTATGTCCGCCACTAACCTTAGTGATTCCGTCACTCCCCCATTAACTACCCCTACTGGGGAGATTAAAAATGATCATTAATCGATTGCTCAAATCCCAATTTCAAACCGCTTTTCGGCACTTGCCGCGTTTAAACCATCTGGTGACCCCCACGTTCTGTTACCAACACGGGCGAAAAGAACCTCCCCGGAAGTAAACAACGCGAGTCTTCATAACAAGACTACCGACGATCAAGTAAATCCTACCGGATCACCTTCAAACTCGGCCGCTCCACGCCCTGCAAAGCCCCCCCCCGTTATATATCTCAAACTTTTCTTATAATATTGCTAACTTCGAAAGGGAGCTCACTGCTGATTTTGGAAAAACCTTCCATATCAAGTATCTAGGCAACAAGATACGCCTTCAGTTTGATGAGGTCCCGGCCTTTAAAAAATTTAAATTGGCCCTTAGCGAGGAAAAAATTCCATATTTCACCTTCTCCATGAACTCCGAGCGTGGCCTATCAATGGTTCTTAAGGGCCTCCCTGCCGCTTCCCCCGAGGATATCCTCGAGGAATTAAAAAGCAAAGACTTAACACCTTTATCCTGTGTACCTCTACTTGGTAACGGATCGAATAAAACGTCCCCGTTTCACATATACCGAGTCAACTTTCCCCCGGGAATTTCCCCGACCTCAGTCACCAAAGTCAATGCTATTTTCAGCACGAGAATTTACTGGGAGAATTTTTTTTCCAAAAAAAATTATACCCAGTGCTTCTCGTGTCAGGCTTTCGGCCACTCGGCATCAAACTGCGGGCTTCCCCCTAAATGTGTTAAGTGCGCTGGTGCACATCGTACTGCTGACTGCCAGAAGACTCGGGATATTCCACCTAAGTGTGTAAATTGTACGGGTCAGCATACGGCCAATTTCGGCCAGTGCCCAGCCCTTCTAAGGTACCTTGAAAAAAGAAATTCTAATCCTAAGCCGGTAAATGGGCTGGCCCTTAATCCCAAATTGGGTCCTTCTTCCTTTCCAAATTTTGGAGCCCCCCGTCTCTCCGCTTCTCGCCCACCACAGTCCTTTCCCTCTCCTTTCCTCTCCTACGCTGACGCACATGCCACCGGTCCTCACAGACCCCCCGCTTACCCTCTCCCCCAAAATGACCCTTCCTCGTTAACTCAGAACTGTCAAGTCCCATACGGAGTAAACTCCATGATGGATTTAATAGGGGCCTTAAGGGGGTAGACACGGGTAATGCAGCGCGCTGTATACCGACACAATCTGGCCCGAAACATGGGTTTGCGCGCTGACGTTGTTTGTCCTTATACGAGCAAATTTTGGGCTGGGCGAGGTCTCATTCGAAAGATGAAGGTTCAATGCAGCCCGCTCTGCTCATGGTTCAAAGAGATTGTGTTGATATGTAATAATACGAGTGTTCAAAGTAGAGCAAAAGTCGACAAAATACACCCGCAAGAATCCAAGAATTTTTAGGTCACTAAAAGAGTTTTGTGACTCAAACGATGAGCAGAGCGCGCTGCACTGAACTTTCCTCTTTCGAATGAGATCTCACCCAGCCCAAAATCTGGTCATATAAGGACAAACAACGTCAGCCCGTGATTGCATTCCCCAATACGAGTTCCGCCATATTGGCGATAATACAGAGCAAGTCACGTGACAAATTTAGTTGAGCTAGTGGATACGAGATGGCGCCTACTCGGGAGGACTGCCAACGTGGAATCATAGCAAAACTGAAGCGTTAGCTGGATACATGTGCCACAGCAAAAGCGTGATACAGTCAATGTATGTATTTTTGGACGATTGTAGGTTAGATTATATGCATTTTGGGCATACATTGACTAGAAACTGCTGGAAACTGTGTACATTTACTAAATTCACGCTTTTACTGTAACACATACATCACCGCTGCCGAATATATGTTATAATTATATGGCCACATTATTTCAAATAAAAAAAGAGATTGGAACTTTTTAATAACACTGGAAGTAGTAATTTACTGATACCATATTTTCAGAATGTGGAAGTTACAGCAATTATTTGCGATTATTGCTTTTATTATTATTCTTCCGACTATTGTATATAACATATAACAAGGAAAAGTCTCCAAATCGGTCAACAGTTGACTCCTTGATTTTTTTTGTAATTCTTTACGCTCCTATGCAGAGATGGGTATTATTTAATTAAAAGAATATACTTCCGAATGGCCCCTGTGGCCGATCGACGCGAGGTTTGGGGGAGGGTGTGTGTACCCTAAATCTAAAATTCTATTTAGCTTCGGGTATTTATTAGTTTCCTTTGTTTATTCGAAGACCTTTCATCTTGGGCTTCGAATAATTTTTCATCTTTCATTATATCTTTATCCTAAGGTAGTATTCAGATATATTGGCCGGTCGATTCGTTTTCGCGAATAGCGATCGAGGAGAAATCAGTCACCACCATCTGACGATCGTGGATTTGTCTGTTGGAGTTACGGGGCCACCCAAGGGTATGGTGGGGTAACGGGAATGCTGCTCGGCTCCGTCTGAACGCAGCCGTGTGGCTGTTATGACCAATCCGAGATGAAGCTATCGAAAAAGAATCAATGTTCTGATCAATAAAGCTCCTGAATTTTTTCGGAGCTAAGGCCTAAGGCACACCTATTCTGATGCGTGTATTTCTACGCTGCAGCTCGGTTTGGCCTATACATGACAGAAGCTTGGCGCTATCCCCACCACTTCTGGCTCACTCGTGTTCTGCGATGACGAGAGAATACGCGTTACGAATAGGAGTGTGCGGATCGTCCCGCGGCTCGGATTCTCGGCCCTCGGGACGGGTCGGAAAATTTCGGGCGGGATCGGGCGGGGTCCCGATACTTTCGTATTGCTCGAGATCCTGACGGTTTCGGGATCCCGAGACTCGATTCGGGCTACAAGCATGACCGCCATGAGCGGGCAATTTGATTTCAGGTCGGCTTGGCAAAACTCGGCCGCGATCGGCTCGAAAGCCAGCTATTACGAGCGGACCGAGACGGAAAGAATTATGTATATCATTTATATCGATACCAGAGTGATAAGTTTTTACCTTTCTGTCTCCTGTTGAATCATAATTTGTATCTTATTATTTATTTACATATATATGTATTTTCATTGCTACCAAATAGTCTGTGAATACTGAATACGTCCATATACGTACTTAAATAAATACCATGTTCAGAACTTGGGAAGAAGACTATTTTTATATCGACAATATTTTAAAATCTGAATAAAATATACTTCATACTTAGTATTTTATGTAAAGGGAATATATAGGGTATTATCTTTTTCCGGATAGGTTCAGATTTAAAATAGAAAACGTACGAACTATAAGCATACAAAAAGGAATATTTCCTGGATGTTTCATAATAACAACAATATACAGGAGGCGAATATTTTATTATTTCAAATTAACGTTTAAGAAACATAATTTTTCTATGTTCTCAGGTAATAATTTTAATCTATTACTGGTAACGATATCGTCCGATCGCGTCCGAGTTTTGCCGAGCCGACCTGAAATCAAATTGTCCGCTCATGGCGGCTATGCTTGTAGCCCGAATCGAGTCTTGTGGTCCCGAAACTGTCGGGATCTCGAGCAATACGAAAGTATCGGGACCCCGCCCGATCCCGCCCGAAAGTTGCCGGCCCGTCCCGAGCCCGAAAAATCGGGTAACCGCACACCCCTAGTTACGAAACTCACCGGCCAATAAATCTGAATACGATCTTAGAAGTTCGAATAACCGACGAGAACCTTTGTGTCCCGAGCCGCGCGAGATCGCCGTGCTCGGCGATGTGTCATCGATTATAAAGAAACAGAATTTGTTTATTTTTCATCGTATCAATATGAAAGTGACACCATTGGATTCTTGGCATTCTCCCGGGTATATTGGCAGAAAATAATTTAAATCGGACTATTTTTAACAAAACGGGCTTTCACTGCTACAAACAAATTTTTCACGTAATTTCTTTAATTTTGGTCCGAATTATATCATTTTTGGGGCCAATTTGATCGAGAAAACATGAGGAATCGACTGACGTCACTTTCGCAAAGATCTGATTAGAAATGCAGAACTGTAGATTTGTCACTGCTTAGCGCGCAACATTGTATGGCCCCGCTGGTTTCGAGCGCCGAAGCCCACGAAACTCAGCGAGTCGCATGATTGCCAGCTAGAAGGACAAGAGGGGACTTTCCATGGCGAAGGAAAATCAGCCTTCTACAGAACTCAAATCGAGAAAGACTTTGCTAACAAACTTTATATTCACGTCAAATAAATACTTGTAAAATTTAGACGACGAACTATTGTTGAATTTCGCCAGTTCTTACATATGCCCCACTGGGTTCGGAATTCCTGATCCCAGAGTTTCATGCATTTACCTATTGAAATGTTGCTTCAAGTCATCGTGCAATTGCATTGTTTCTTCTCGTACATATGTATATCTGTTCGCGAGTAGGTGTCATGAATGACGCGACTTTTGTTTCCCAAATAAATTCACCCCTATCAGGGCCCTCGCTCGATCCGCTTGACAAGGAGACCGAACGATGTGAACCGAGTGCGAGTGAAATAGCGCACCAGCGGTACACCCTCGGTCGACGGTGACTTGAGTCATCCAGTACTGAATACGAAATGTTAAAAATTTCTCATTACACCTTGATGAGAGTGTTACCATTCATGGATTGTTGGTGAGTCAAGACACGAAGCAATTCAGTCTATTTTTTCTTATGAATACATGATTAGAACACACTCTACGTTCAATAAAAATTGATCGAATTACTCCATGTTTGATATCATTTTCATCGGGAAATCCTAAAAAATTCATCGGTAATACTTTCATCAATACTTATCAAAAACACGAACATTTTATTTTTCTGTATTGGGTATTTTATCTAGCTCGTCGGTTTTATTGTTCTCGGCTGTCAACGTGCGGTCTACTAGGACCCGAAGGTCCACGCTCGCAACGAGAAAGCAAAACAGTGGGGTGGGTAGGTCTTTCCCGATAAACTGAGCCCAAAAGCTTCTCAACAATTGAAACATTGGAAGACTGTACATATTCTTTCTGATGCTTTCGGCGATATGCGCAACCATTTGTATGCCCGGTTTCATGTCTAACAAGTCAGGCGATTTTGTTTGTGAGAGCCATATATAAAGACAGTCCTGTAACGTTCACTACATCTTCAATTATAAAACTGCAAATATGTTATTTTACACATGTGTCTCGCTGAGTTTCGTCGGCTTCGACGCTTGAAACCAGCGGGGCCATACAATGTTGCGCACTAAGCACTGATGAATCTGAAGTTTTGCAATTTCTAATCAGATCTTTGCGATCGTGGCGTCAATCGATTCCTTATACTTTTTCAATCAAATTGGCCCCAAAAATGATACAACTCAAACCATAATTAAGGAAATTACGTGAAAAATTTGTTTGCAGAATTGAAAGCCCGTTTCGTTAAAAATAGTCCGATTTAAATAATTTTTTCATAAAAAAAATGCGCAGCCTGGATGCGCGTGATTATTACGTGGCCCCCTCCATAGACATATATAGACGGATCAGAAGATGGGACTATCGGCGTGGGGAAGGAAGGCTTGGAAGGGTAAAGGCATAGGTTCAGATACAGGCACGTCGGATAGCTTCGGATGCATTCGGCATGCATAACCACAGCGTTATCCGATTTACTCGTATCGCTCCCCTTACCGCGAACCTTGCCACCCCCCTCAGCTTACGCTCCGCCGTCTATATATGTCTATGGTCCCCTCCTCGAAGTGACAGAAAATATAACCTATGTATACGCTATATGACAATAAATGTTGAGCGGCTATTTCGTTCTTTTGCGCTACATTTGTGAACTTTTTATCATCCTTCCGAAACATTATTATTACGTCGCAACAGTATCTTTAGGAAATCGGGTCTAGCATATAGGTTATATTTTCTGTCACTTCGAGGACAGAAAATCCGGTCCTCCAAGTGACAGAGAATATAACCTATATGCTATACCCGATTTCCTAAAGATACTGTTGCGGCGTAATAATAATGTTTCGGAAGGATGATGAAAAGTTCACAAATGTAGCGTAATACAACGAAATAGCCGCTAAATATTTATTGTCTTATAGCATATACATAGGTTATATTTTCTGTCACTTCGAGGAGGGACCACATAATAATCACGCGTTGGATTGATCATCAAACACAATTTTATATATGTTTGTTCATAACTGCTTTCTGCATAGGATGTGTATTTCATGTTCTGTTTCAGTGTTTTGCTAATTAAAAAATGTCTATCCTAACAAACTTCATTTTCTGGGGACATGCCCTCATCTATTTTTCCTTTTCACTTATAATTCCTTACTGCCAACGTAGAATATTGTAGCATAAGCACATTTCAAGTAAATGTACAATGAATTTTCTACGTTTGCAGTACCAGTAGACTTTCTAAAGTACAACGCAACAGCTGAGAATTTCTTTCCACATTCAAAATAACATATGGAAATAGCAAACAGCTCCCTCTCGCGTGCACAGGCAGCCGCGTATCTTTGGGTAATACCATTTCAGTGCAGAAAAAACCTGCTGTAATACCGACCTGCCGAATCGGCCAGACCACGTGACGTGTCTACCCCCTTAAAGGAGTTGAACACCCTGGTCGATGTTGACTACATGCTCCAACTAACCCGCTCGTTAGTGGAAAAATTGAGGCCCTGCCGCACGCTGGCTGAGAAGTTTCAAGTTTTCTGCACCGTACTCAGTTGCTTGGACTAGTCAAATGCTCCTTCCAAAGATTATGCTGTGGAATGCGTCATCGCTGCTGCGTAAAAGAAACGAGCTCATCCTTGCGGTTGCCGGACTGCAACCTGGTATTATTCTTATTACCGAAACTTGGTTTACCCCTCAGGGTAATTTTTCGCTTCCTGGCTACTCGGTGGTTCGCGCCGACCGCCCGGCTAAAAATGGTGGTGTTGCCATGTTTATACACGCCTCGATCAGTTACACGACCTTTACCCCGGCCAAGGCTCTCGAGTTCGACGCGTGCTTCATCAACTTAAATTCTCCCAAAATTTTGATCGGTGTCATCTACGCGCCCCCGGGTGCGATTAAGGATGCAAGGCTCTTCGATTCCCTCATTCGTCTGGGTTCCCCGTTCGTGATCGGAGGAGATTGGAATGCTAAGCATCGTCTCTGGGGGAATTTCTCGGATAACAAAGCTAGAAAAATACTTCACGAGCACAACAGCAAGTTTCCCTACAGGGTGATTCACCAGTGAAGTCACTCACCAGTCAGGCCGCTGTCGACCGTCTGTCATTGACTTTTATATATCAAACTACCACGCTGACTTTGCCTGCGTTGTGACGGATGACTTCGACACGCCCCACCGCCCAGTCATTCTTACTGCTAAACCTTCCAGTGGCCCATCCACCCTGGAAACGGTCACTGACTGGGAGACTTACCAGCATCATACGCAAAATCACAAAATTATGAGCAGCTTTAAGTCTAAAGGTGAGATTGACCACTGTATAAGGGAACTGACCTCGTTTCTCCACGAGTGTCGCAAACGTTCTGCTGTCCCGGACTTTACATATCTCAGTAGGAATGTAAATCTCCTTTCTGACCAAATCCTGTGCTCTCTTATCCCTCACCGCAGAGCCCAGCGTAGAAAAGGTCAGCTTTTTGGAATGTTGGTGGTGGCTGAAGTTATCCGAGACGCCACTGCGGCTATTCGAAAGAGAATTTCGTACCTACGAATTCTTGAATGGGACCGAATACTGAGGGCCTTCAGTAAGCCCGACCCTACCTTCTGGGGCACTTTTAAAAAAATCTCGGGCACCACGGATTCAAAAACATTACCTCCTCTCCTCGTCGGCCATTCAGCAGCAACCGCCGAGGTAGAAAAAGCTGAAATCCTGGCTTCCACCTTCGCCAAGGTCCACTCCGAGGCCCACCTCCTCACCTCGTCCATGGTGCAGCCCGTGGACGATTATGTTTCCTCTCCGGTCCCGCGTACCCCTGTTTCGACTCCTGGTTTCGCTATTTCTCCGGCCCAAATCGCGGAATATATTAAAAAGATGGCATCCAAGAAAGCCCCCGGTATAGATGGAGTCTCAGTTCTCATGTTGAAGCACGCGTCACGAAAGGTCATATGCCAGGTGTACTATATTTTCGTATTCGCGATCAAACACGGGTATTTTTCGGACCCCTGGAAAATTTCCAAGGTCATTCCGATTCCCAAACCTGGTAAACCGCGCCAACTACCGACTAGCTACAGGCCGATTAGCCTGCTCCCTATTTTTGGCAAGCTCCTTGAGAGATGCATTTACTCATTCCTATCAGAGTTCCTCCTGAGGGAAACCGTCATTTCCGACCGGCAGTTCGGTTTCCGCGCTGGACACTCCACGATTCAGCAGGCCGTTCGTATTGCACAAAAGGTCACTCACGAATTAAATGTGAATAGGGCAGTCGGGATGGTCTTGCTCGACCTGTCAAAAGCGTTTGACTCGGTTTGGCACGATGTACTCGTGTACAAACTTCACTGCATTGGGCTCCCTCGCAGTTTCACAATGCTTATTGCTTCCTACCTTACTAACAGACAGCTGCTCGTCTCCTGCGGTGGAGCAAGATCTTCCCTGCATCGAGTCGTGGCCGGCGTGCCGCAGGGCTCAATTCTTGGCCCTATTTTATTCAACATCTATATCAACGATATCCCCACTACCAGTGCCTGTGAACTCGCGCTATACGCGGATGATACCGCGCTTTTTACGTCGTCCTGGCAGCTCTCGACGCTGGTTGCCCGACTCCAAGTCTATTTGGACGAAGTCCTTCAATTTTTTGAAACCTGGAAACTCCGTATTAACTCGGAAAAAACGGAAGCGATTATCTTTTCCCGCAACCCGATTGTTATTGCCAGCAGACAAAGACACACATTACACATTAATGCCAATGCAGTGCCCTGGGCAAATGAGGTGAAATACCTTGGAATCATCTTTCACCATAAAATGCTATGGGATGCTGCCATCGAAGACCGCGTCAACAAGGCACTTAAAGTCGCCGGCCGTCTTCACCGTCATATTTGTCACCGGTCTCCCCTTAGACTCAACATCCGACTACTTATTTACAAATCGTGCATCAGGCCTGTCCTCACATACGGGGCCCAGGTCTGGTGGGCCACTTCTAAATCCAATAGAATCGTAACTCCACGTTTCCAAAACAAAATATTAAAAATTATTACGCACTCCTTCTTTAGTTACTCCACCAGGGCACTGCATTCGGACACCAACATCCCATACATTCATGATTTCATTGACATGCTCATGCAAAACTATTGAGTCTCTGACCACCCTAATCCCCTCGTCCGGCTCACGGGCACATACGACCGTAATAGGATTCCCTATAAGGTCAAAATTCCGTTTCCAATGTCCAGGTAAACCTACCCTTCTGCCTCTCTGATTCCCCCCCCTCCCCTCCTTATCCTCCTTGTTCCCCCCCTTCACCATCCTATCCCCCCCCTTAAGCTAATTTTCTTTTTCTGCTTACAGCTCTTCTGTTCAACCCACGCTTCTGCACTATACACTTTCTGCTTCAGACCGTCCCTGCACTAAGGTCCCCTTGCATGCTCCTTCTGACTCACTGTCCCTATATCTTCTTTCTTAAGCCCCCACCTGCCTACAGACTATCTTTCTGCTCACGTCATCTGTAGCCTCAGGGCGCTGAGCTGCTTTCTTTCTTTCTCGACGTTCCAGTCACCTCCCATCACTCTCTTGCAGCTATAATTTTACCATTCTTTTAGCTCCGTCAGGAATTGCGGTTTTTTGCAAATTTTCCGCAACATACATCCTAACACTACTTCCAACGTTACCTCCTGCCGGTAATACCATACCTACTTCACCCTGGTTGGTAACTGGGCCTAGTGCTCAGAGGGACGACCCTCAGGAAGGAGGAGGAGTCAGCAAGATCTCCCCCCCCCCTACTCAGCAAACGTTAAAAAAAAAAAAAAACGCTCGCCCTCACTCATTCGTCAGTCGTTCTCGAACATCAGTCACCACAGTCGTTCTCGAACAGTCGTTCTCGATCATTAGACGTGTTTACACAGTCGTTCTCGAATCACTCTATTCCTCGTGTTTTACGCGGTACAGTGTTCTGAGAAAGTCTTAAAGCCGTTGTGTGAGTGAGCACACTGACGTCCGGAATAGCAGTGCATCACAGTGCTGTTTTAAAAACTCTCATTTTCCTTCGTTTAATAATTTAATTTCGCGAAAAATTGGGTACTACCCAGAGTCCCTCCGGACCATTCAAATGAAGATGGGACATCTCTAGACGCCCTCATCACCAAAAAGATGGTGAGTACGTCAGTTTTCTCAGAAACAAAAAACGCCTCTAACTCTGCGACGGGAAAAAGGCGGGCTGGTTCCGCCTTAGATCAGTCAATCGGGTCGGCATCCTCCGATAATTCCGACTTATCTCATCACCCCGAGGGAAATTCTGAAAGGACCGGTGTCGAGAGACCCCAGGGGAAGAAGAAATCCAAAAGAGACGCCAAACGCGATATTCGAACCTCTGGTAATAGTCAAAAAATAATCCCGACTCCTACACCTGCTGGAAAGAGTCCCTCTATCAGTGTCTCTCTCCCGTTAATCCATTTCCCCGAAGAGGGAAATTTGGTTGATATGGAGTTAGAGACAAATTCCAATATTCCGGTGTTTAACCGTTTTTCGGCACTTGCTGCTTTTAAACCATCTTGTGACTCTTCGTCAACCTCTGTTTGTCCGCCCAAGAAAACCTCGCCGGAAGCAAACAAGGCCCCTCGGAACGTTATTATTCAAAACACTGATCGTCCGAGCTTACCGAGCACACCGGTAAAAAATAATCTCAACCGCTCAGTCAAACCACCGCCGTTATATATTTCAAACTTTGAGCAAAACATTGCTAAATTCGAACGTGACCTCGTCTCAGATTTTGGAAGAACGTTCCAAATCAAATATTTAGGCAACAGAGTCCGCCTCCAGTTCGACGATGTTGAAGTTTTTAAAAAATTTAAAAATGCTTTATCTCAAAGAAAAATTCCGTATTTCAGCTTCTCGATCAATTCCGAGCGAGGCTTAGCCATGGTCCTAAAGGGCCTCCCAGTTACTCCTCCGGAGGAAATTCTAGAGGAATTAAAATCCAAGGGCCTGTGTCCCACCTCGTGCATTACGCTCGCCGGAAATGGGAACAAGAAGCAATCTTTCTTCCAAATCTATAAGATTAATTTTCCCCCTGGGACCTCCCCTTCTGTGGTTACTAAAATAACGTCATTTTTAGTACAAGAATTTATTGGGAAAAATATTTTTCAAAAAAGAACTACACGCAATGTTTTTGTTGCCAAGCATACGGTCATTCGGCCTCCAATTGTGGGCTCCCGCCTAAATGCGTTAAATGTGCTGGTACGCACCGATCAACGGACTGCCAAAAGGATAGGGAGTCCCCTCCTAAGTGCGCAAATTGTTTAGGGCAGCACACGGCAAATTACGGCCAGTGTCCTGATCTCCTTAAATACCTGGAAAAAAGAAAAAAGAATTCAAAAGTCACAAACGGGATCGCGATAAACGCCCCTGCAATCAAAATTACTAACACACCTCACGGTAAACATCTTCCTGATATCCCCCTACCATCACACTCCTTATCTCCCCCCCTCCTTTCATACGCTGACGCGGTAGCAACCGGCACGCGAAGACTTCCTGTCTTCCCCCCCCCCCTCCACTCGCCGACAGAGTGACTCCTGCCCCTCCTGAGGTACACTGGGGACAGACAGATGGCGTTAGCTCCATGGTCGAGTTGATTGGAGCTATTCAGGAATTAAATTCTATTATTGACATAAAGAAAATGCTATCGCTAACGAGATCGTTAATAGAAAAACTGCGACCCTGCCGCACGGTTGCCGAAAAATTTCAAGTTTTCTGATTAATTCAATGCCCCTTCCAAAAATTATGTTATGGAATGCGACCTCGCTCTTGCTTAAGCGAAATGAGCTGATTCTGGCGGTTGCCGAACTGCAGCCTGGAATCATCCTTATTACAGAAACATGGTTTACGCAACAGGTAAACTTCTCTTTGCCCGGTTACACGGTAGTCCGCGCGGATCGCCCAGTCAAAAGCGGGGGTGTTGCCATCCGCATACACTCCTCAATTCATTTCGTTAATTGTATTCCCGGCAGCCCTATACCGCACGACGCGTGCTTCATCAAGCTCTCCGCACCCAAAATTATAATCGGAGTGGTTTGCGCGCCCCCCGACTCTATTAAAGACTCTGGTCTGTTTGACTCCCTTACGCGACTGGGATCTCCATTCCTAATTGGGGGTGACTGGAATGCCAAGCATAAAGTATGGAAAAATTACTCCGCTAATAAAGCTGGCAAAATTCTGTACGAGCATGTCAACAAGTATCTGTACCGGATCATTCACCCGGAGGAGTTTACACATCAAATGGGCCGATGCAGACCATCCGTCATAGACTTTTTTATCACTGATTTTCATGCCGACTTCAATTGCGTCGTGACTAATCACTTCAACACTACACACCAACCTGTTATCCTGTCGGTCAGACAACCCGGTGGCCCCACCAGCCTTGAAACTCTCACAGATTGGAGTCGATATCAAGAACTAACCTCAAATTACTCCATAAAAAAAAATCTCTCCTCTACCGACGACATAGACTTCTGCATAAAAAATCTGACGTCCTTTCTTCACGCTTGCCGCAAGCGTACAGCTCTTCCGGACCTCAATCATATGAACAAGAATGCCCATCTGCTCACGGACTCTATACTCCAGTCCTTAATTCGCCACAGAAGAGTTCTAAGGCGTAGAGGTCAGCGTATCGGTTCGCAGGTGGTGGCGGAGGAGATTCGAGACATCACGGCAACCATCAGAAAAAGAATATCCTATCTCCGAATCATGGAGTGGGACAGGATACTCAGAGCCTTTAAAAAACCTGACCCCACTTTTTGGGGAACGTACCGAAAATTAACCAGCTCAATAGCAACTAGGAGCCTACCACCGCTCAATAATGGACAAAACGTCATCACTGCTGATGCAGATAAAGCAGAGATTCTAGCGTCCTCCTTCGCGAAGATTCATTCTGAAGCCGCCAGCCTCCCATCCGGGAAGGAGCCGACGGTAGTTGATTATGTCAGCTCCTTGGAGTCAACCACCATTGGACCTCCACTGGCCCTTCCAGTCACCCCTGGGCTTATTTTTCAAAATATTAAAAAGATGGCTTCCAAAAAAGCCCCTGGTAGTGACGGAGTGACGGTACTTATGTTGAAGCACGCGTCGCGCAAGATCATATGCCAAACCTACTATATTTTTTCCTCCGCGGCAAAGTCGGGTTATTTTCCGGGCGCATGGAAAATCTCCAGGGTTGTTCCAATTCCAAAACCTGGGAAACCGCGCGGGTTACCGTCCAGCTACAGGCCTATCAGCCTGCTTTCAATCTTTGGCAAGCTCTTTGAAAGATGTATTCACGCTTTTTTGTCTGATTATCTCTCAGAGCACAATATAATAATTGACCGGCAGTTCGGTTTCCATGCGGATCACTCAACCATCCAGCAAACACTTCGCATTGCGCAGACTATAATACATGAGCTAAATGTCAAAAGAGCAGTTGGAATGGTCCTTTTGGACCTATCTAAGGCCTTTGATTCTGTGTGGCACAAGGCATTGTTATACAAACTGCATTCTATTGGACTGACTCCAGGTTTTATTAAAATTATTGCGTCATACCTAGCTAATAGGAAATTATTTGTTTGCAGTCGTGGGACTAAATCCTCGCTCCATAGCGTGGAGGCAGGCGTGCCGCAGGGTTCAATTCGTGGACCTATATTATTTAATATATTTATTAATGACCTTCCTACCTTCACTGGTTGTGAACTTGCGCTCTATGCAGACGATACAGCGCTTTATTCTTCGTCGTGGCAGCTCTCGACGCTGGTCCTTAGACTTCAATTATACCTCGATGAGGTATTATCCTTTTTTAATGCCTGGAAACTACGCATAAACCCTGAAAAAACAGAGGCCATAATATTCTCTCGTAATCCTCGCACGCTTGCAGACAGGCATACATACAACATCCGTATAAATAATTGTGCAGGGCCCTGGGCAAATGAGGTAAAGTACCTGGGGGTTATCTTGCATTATAAGATGCTGTGGGACGCAGCCATTAACGACCGCATTAACAAGACCACCAAGGTTGCGGGGTGCCTGCACCGGCATATCTGCCATAAGTCTCCTCTCAGCCTTCCAATCCGGCTACACATTTACAAAACTTGTATCAGGCCTGTACTCACGTACGGGGCTCAGATCTGGTGGAACACATCTAAAAAAAATCAAAATAAAATTCAGTACACGCAAAACAAAGTATTAAAAATAATTACTCACTCTCCATTTAGATACCCCACCAGGGCACTGCACAACGAATCAAAAGTCCCGCTCATGGGTGACTTTATTGACAAACTTATAGATAATTACATGGTCTCAGACCATCCAAATCCTCTGGTCCGCCTTACTGGCACTTATGACAGAAATAGAATACCGTACAAGGTGAAAATCCCTTTTCCTAGGTCCTCCTAACATCCCATAAACCATCCTATACTGTCCTCTCTTTTCCTTTCCCTCCCCCTCCCCCCTCCCGCACACTAATTACACTCTGTTTCAGAATCGCATACTTCAATCTAGTTGCTTCATGCTATAAAACTCAAGTTGATTAAGGATTTTTCCCTATGAGGAAGGGCTAAACTTTCGGCTTACCTGACTGTCAGCGCCATGCACGCTACCTATGGCTTTTCTTCTGCTTGCATGTTGCTTGCCCTATCATCTGTCATCTGTCAGCTTTCTGCTTCTAGATCTGCATGATGTCCACACTTTAGGATAAGTTATTGGAACATTATAACATACACCTAACATTTTCTTTCAGCATTCTCCATAGGTGTGGCGGTTTTTTGTAAATTTTCCGCCAGCTACTCATTTTGCTCAGGCAGTATTACCTGATGATGGTAACTCCATTCACACGTATCGCTGGCCGGTAACTAGGCGCTCGCTTAGAGGGACGGCCCATCAGGAGAAGAAAAAGGCGAAGGGTATCTTCCCCTTCTCTCCTGTACTGAGTAGACTTTTAAAAAAAAAAAGCTCGCCCTCTCTCATTCGTCATCAGTCACCTCATTCGACAGTCGTTCTCGAACAGTGTTCGCTTGCGACTTCTGCCGCGTACGGACGTGTTCTGTTCTCGGATCCTTTACGCAGTGTCTGATTGCTACCGTAACGGATCATCGTGATTTTCGATTCCTGTTGCGGTGAAAATCCTTTTGTTGGAATTCAGTTTCTGATTAGGAGTGATAAAGCCGTTGTTTTTCACTGCCTATTATAAGGCCTTTCCAAAATTGCTGCCACTGGCAGCCTGGACGTCTACAGGGACTCTGATGACCCTGTTCAAAATAATGGAGAAGGATCAGGTATCAAACTAGCCGACCTATCCACCTCCAAACTCGTAAGTAATTCTGTTTTTACTGCTCCATTCACTAACATGAACATGCACACCAGTAAGCGCCATGCCGAGAGCGCTATTGATACTCAACTCCTAAATTCTTCTTCTGAAAAATCGGATCGTTCGCCGTCTGCTGATTTATCGAAACCAGGGGTCGGGAACCCCTTAGGAAAGAAAAAGTCCAAAAAAAAGGAGAGGCAAGAGTTCCTCTGATGGACTTAACTCCTCATCTCAGTCATTGATCAGTGCGCCTCCTCCGCCACCTTCAATCCCAATCTCTCTTCCTATAATTTCATGTACGGATTCCGCTATGAACCTGGAAGTCATACCCAACATAAATGTTCAAAATCGATTTAACGCTCTGGCCGCGTTCAAATCAGATCATACGATATTGTCTACTTCAACCTCTGATTCCAAAAAAATGTCACCGGAAGTTTCCTTATCTTCACCAACCAAAACAAATCAGGCTACCGGCTTGCCTGGTGTGGCTAATATAGCACTCAGCAGTCCTGTAAACAGTAATACCAACCCCCCCCCCCCTTGTACATATCAAACTTTTGCTATAGCATTCCGAAGTTCGAGCGAGAGCTCGCTCAAGACTTCGGTAAGACTTTTAATATTAAATACTTGGGAAACAAAATCAGATTGCAATTTGACAACATTGACTCCTTTACTAAGTTCAAAGAGGCGCTGAACGACGATAAAGTACCTTATTTTACGTTTTCACTTAACGCTGAGCGCCCACTTACTATGGTCCTTAAGGGCCTCCCCAAGATTCCTATTGAGGAAGTTTTATCCGAGCTTAAAACTAAGGGGCTAAACCCCGCTTCATGTTCAATCATAAGTGCTAGAGGTCGTAATGGCCCTTCTAATTATGCCCTGTACAGGGTGATATTTCCCACGGGTACTGCCCCTAACAGTGTCATGAAGGTTAATTCGATCTTTAGTACTCGTATTTATTCGGAGAAATTTCTCTCCAGGAAAAACTACACGCAGTGCTATAGATGTCAGGCGTTTGGCCATTCCGCCTCTAATTGCAGATTGACCGCAAAATGCGTTAAGTGTGCTGGGGCTCATCACTCCTCTGAGTGTCAGAAAACAAGGGACCCCCCCCCCCCCCCCACCTGTGTTAACTGCTTGGGATCTCATACAGCCAATTTTAGCCAATGTCCATCACTTCTTAAATTTTTAGACAAACGTAAGAACAAGCCCATTTCCTCCAATGGCTTAATAATTAATAAGGCTCTTCAACTCAAAGCCGATCCCCCTCATTCTGCTATTCCTCCTCCTATTACTTCCCACCCTCATTCCTTGTTCCCTTCCCCCTTCCCTTCCTATTCCGATGCCGTCACAGGAATCCACAGATTCCCCACTGCTACCTCTCTCCCTTTCCCTGCTACCATCGGGGAATCAGCTGGTCTACGCTGCGATAGTGGGTCACCACTCGGTGTTCAACCCATGTTTGACTTGATGGCGGCTTTTAAAGAACTTAATTCTATCGTAAATGTCGAGCAAATGCTCTCACTTACTCGATCATTAATCGAGAATCTTAGACCCTGTCGCACTCTGGCCGAAAAATTCCAGGTCTTTTTTACAGTGTTGAGTAAGTTGGACACAGTCGATGTCTCTCCCTAAAATAATGCTCTTGAATGCAGGTTCGCTTCTTCGGAAGCGAAACGAGCTGATCCTCGCGTTAGCCGGGCTGAGGGCCGGCATCATCCTGGTCACGGAGACATGGCTTACGCCTACTGACGTGTTTGCCCTTCCGGGCTATTCGATGGTTCGCGCGGATCGCCCCACCAGGGGCGGTGGCGTTGCTATTTTTATTCACGAGACTATTAAATACACCAGTTTCCCACCTGCTGGCTTTCCGTCGTGCGAGGCGTGTTTCGTTAAGCTTGCGGCCCCTCGGATTATTATAGGTGTCATATACGCACCCCCCTCTGCTATCAAGGACACAGGAGTTTTTGACTCCCTTATACGAATGGGTTCTCCATTTCTGGTCGGGGGTGACTGGAACGCCAGACATAATTCCTGGAATAACTACACTACCAACAAGGCTGGCAGGATACTGTATGATCATTATTGCAAAAACTCTTACCGCATTATATACCCGGACTCATTTACCTGCTTTAACGGATCCACTCGTCCGTCTACTATTGATTTCTTTATCACGGATTACCACATTAACATCAACTGCAGTACTATGGACGATTTTGACACGGTTTACCGTCCCGTCATGTTAACCGCAACTCACAGTTCTGCTCTTCCTGGTATTGACACCACTACTGACTGGGAGACCTTCAACAGTTACACTCATCGTTACCGAATCAAAAATAACCTTCTAACTACTACGGATATTGACGATGCTATTAAGGAGTTCACCTCCTTCCTACATGCATGTCGCAGGAAAGCTACCGTCGTTTCTACGACAACTAACAAGGAGGCTCACCTCCTTTCTGATCCTATGCTTTTGTCTTTGATTCGGCATCGCCGAGCCTTACGTCGCAGTGGACAACGCTATGGAATGCACTTTATTGCACCGGAGATCCGTGATTTAACGGCTATCATACGTAAATGAATATCATTTCTTCGTATAATTCACTGGGATCGCACTCTCAGATCGTTTACCAAGCCTGATCCCACCTTTTGGGCGACGTGCAGGAAAATTACTAGTACTAAAGAATCCAGGACGCTGCCTCCCCTCCGTGAAGGACAGGATATTATAACCTCGGACGATGGCAAGGCGGACCTACTGGTTTCCACTTTCCTAAGGATTCACGACGACGCGGTACAGCAACCTTCACCTAACACTGCCCTTGTCACGGGCTTCATTTCCACGCTGAACGATGCTCCAGCTGAAAGGGTGCCTGGCGTTCCACTCTCTCCCGATCAAATCTACAATTTTATTAAACGCATGGCCCTGAGAAAGGCCCCTGGGGGCGACGGCATCTCGGTGCCTATGCTGAGACACTCCTCGCGCAAAGTCATATGTCAGTTGTATTACATTATCAGATCTTCTGTTTCTCTGGGATACTTTCCCACTGCCTGGAAAATGTCCAAGGTTATTCCCATTCCTAAGCCCGGTAAACCGCGCGAGCTTCCTAGTAGCTGTAGGCCAATCAGTATTTTGCCTATTATCGGCAAATTGTTTTAGAAATGCATCCATGCGCACTTAAATCAATTTCTTTTAAATAATAACATTATTGTTGATCAACAGTTCGTTTTTCGCGAGGGTCACTCTACCATTCAACAAATTTTACGTATTTCACAGTATATTACTCACCAGCTAAACACCAACCGCAGTACAGCAATGGTACGCCTTGACTTATCCAGAGCATTCGATACGGTTTGGCACGACGCCCTTCTATACAAGCTGAGTCTGGTCGGATTCTCGACGGGCCTCATTAAACTCATCGCGTCTTATTTAACGGATCGTCAGATGTTCGTTTCAATTCCAACACCCATCGTGTGCTGGCAGGAGTGCCACAGGGCTCCATTCTCGGCCCTACGCTTTTTAACATTTATATAAATGATTTGCCCAAACGCGCCGACTGTGAGCTCGCTCTTTATGCGGACGATACTGCGATATTTACCTCGTCGTGGCACCTTTCTCCTATGGTCCTTCGACTCCAGATCTACCTGGATCACGTCCTCCAGTTCTTCTCGGCTTGGAAGCTACAGATCAACCCGGATAAAACCGAGGCGATCATTTTTTCTATCCGCACTACAGTCCTATCCGATATGGACAAACACAAAATGTTCATTCGCAACAATGCTGTCCCCTGGAGTAAGCAGGTTAAATACTTGGGAATTTTATTGCATCAAAAAATGGCCTGGAATGTTGCCATTTCCGACCGAATTGACAAGGCTCTAAAAGTCTCTGGAGTTTTATATCCCCATATCAGTTACAAGTCTCTTCTTAATTTACAGTTGCGTATCAGTATTTATAAGACCTGCATCCGGCCGGTGCTCACCTATGGCGCTCAAGTTTGGTGGAATACCACCAAAACTAATCGGGTTAAACTTCAACGCTTTCAAAATAAAATTCTCAAAATAATAACTGGATCTCCTATACTCTATTCCACTGGGGCACTGCACTCTGATACGGATGTCCCCTATACTCACGACTTCATCCAACGGACCATTGATAATTATCAGGTTACTGATCATATCAACCCACTGGCTCGCCGCACTGGCCTATATGACATAAACAAAATTCCGTACAGGGTAAAAATTCCTTTTCCCCTTTCTAGATAGCCTAATAACTCTTGTTATTCGCACCTATTTTAATTCTTTAATTCTTTTACGTTTCTTAGTTTATATTTTCCCGATACTCACCGTATCATTACCTAACGCTCTTTTGCGCGTTATTTGCTGGTTTTCTCTTTTTCGTGTTTTTCGTCTTGTGTTGTCTTGTGCTGTCCCCTAATTATGCTTCATTACAGGTTCTACTTCAACCCGTATTCAGGTTTTGCGGTTTTTTGCAACTTTTCCGCAACTTCTACTACCATAACGCACATTTTACTCAGAGCTTGGTAACACCATTCACATACATTGGCCGGTAACTGGGCCTTAGTTCAGAGGGACGGCCCATAGGGTGTGGGATCATTCCCCCCTACTGAAAGGATAAGGAAAAAAAAAAGCTCGCCCTCACTCATTCGTACCAGCCCTTAGAGGTAACGTCTCGCGTTGTGTTACTCTACCCGCGTATATTCAATACTTCCGTTTATACTAACTGTATGATCATCTTCAATCTTATATAAAAAGAGTGTGGTGTTTAAGACGGACAATTATTTCCTTAAACTCCCTCAAGTGGTGACCCCGACGTGATCAGTCGCGAAGGTGATCGTGTGGCAGTGTTGTGCGGTAGTGATAAACTCTAGGACAAAAAGACAGTGTTAGACATTACGTACAATGGCCCAAAGTGGTGATAACGCCGGTGCGTCTCTGATCACTGAGCCCGCAACGAATCGTGTCGGAATTCGGGTTCCGGAGTTTACGCCGAGTGATCCGGAGTTGTGGTTTTGCATAGTGGAAAGATATTTCCTCTCGGCCGGGATCGTCTCCGATGTGGTCAAATCGAGTTACGTCACGGGAGCGTTAGGGCCTCGGTATATGGCAGAAGTGCGGGATGTAATATTGAATCCACCGGAGTCAGGGCTTTACGAGAAATTGAAAGCTGAGTTAATAAGTCGCGTGGGTGTTTCCCAGGAACAGAAGACCCGCCAGTTGTTGGAGCGTGAGGAGATGGGCGACCAAAAGCCCACCCAATTCCTGCGCCATCTTCGGAGCTTGGCCGGATCGTATGTAACTGAGCCATTGTTGAGGACGCTTTGGTTGGGGCGTTTACCCGCTAATATGCAAGCCATCCTGGCAACCCAAAAGAACACGGCGTTGGATGAAGTGGCCGTGTTGGCCGACGCCATTTTCGAGACCATCCCCGGTCGGCCGGTCGTTGCCGAGGCATCGCGTCCTGGGCCGTCGGTGCAAACGAGTGCATTGGATTTGATTGCGGACAGGATGCGATTGCTCATTTCTCTTCAGGAGGAGACAAAGGTTATGCGGGGTCAAATAGATGAGCTGCGTCTTTCCCGCAGGGATGAACCATCTCGAGGCGGCGGTCAAGTCCGATCGCGTCGTCCGCGCAGTTTTTCGAGGCCGCGATCGAGATCTAGGGAACACGCAGAAAACGGCATGTGTTGGTACCACGCGAAATACGCGAATAAGGCACACCGGTGCATTGAGCCCTGCACTTTTAGCCAGGGAAACGCTCGGGGCAGTCGCTGATGTCGGCTAGCGATTCCAGCCCTACATTTCGCCGCCTTTTTATGTTGGATCGGCGAACTAAAACACAATTTCTGATCGATACCGGCGCGGACCTCTGTGTCGTCCCCCGAAGATTAGTGATTGATCATGGCCCGAAATCTTCCTACGAGCTCTCCGCGGCGAACGGGACACCGATCGCAACCTATGGTACGGCGACCATTACGTTGAACCTGGGTCTGCGTCGCGAATTCATCTGGAGGTTTGTCGTGGCGGACGTTTCCAAGCCCATCATCAGAGCTGATTTCTTGGCACACTTCGGACTTTTAGTGGATATCCGGAATCAGGAGCTTATCGATTCGACGACGGCCTTGCCTTCTAAAGGTACCACGGTTCGGCATGGGGTGGCTTCGATCAAGATGGTGGTAAACGAGTCCATCTTTCATTAGCTACCACAAAAATATCCGGACCTTACGAAGCCTGGTGGCACACCTGTTGAGGTGAATCACAACACGTGCCACTATATAAAGACGACTCCAGGACCACCCGTTTCTTGCAAGCCTCGACGGCTTGCACCGGACAAGCTCCTGTTCGCGAAAAAGGAGTTTGAAATTATGATGCGTTTGGGAATCGCGCGGCCATCAAAAAGTAGCTGGTCATCCTCTCTGCATTTGGTGCCGAAAGGTTCCGAAGAGGAACCATATAGAGCGGTCGGTGATTACCGGGGCGTCAATGCGCGTTCTATTCCTGATCGGTACCCCATCCGCCATATTGAGGATTTTGCGCAGTCGTTGAGGGGTAAAAGGGTTTTCTCGACCATAGACCTTATGCGCGCTTATGATCAGATTCCTGTGGCGGAGGAAGATATTTCGAAAACTGCAATTACAACGCCATTTGGTTTGTTCGAGTTTCCGTTTATGTCCTTCGGACTCCGTAATGCTGCTCAGACATTTCAGAGATTTATTGATGAGGTACTGCGTGGATTAGACTTTTGCTATGCCTACATTGATGATATTTTAGTCGCGTCTACATCAGAGTCTGAACATTTGGAGCATTTGAAAAACGTATTCGATCGCTTATATAAGTACCATTTAGTTATTAATACGCGTAAGTGCGTGTTTGGTAAATCGGAGGTGAAGGTTCTTGGTTACATAGTATCAGAGCTGGGGTCGCGTCCGGTTAGTGAGAAGGTGGACGCGATAAACAATTCCCCAGAGCCGACGACCGCCAAGCAGTTGCGTCGTTTCTTGGGTATGATAAACTTCTATCGTCGTTTCATACCCAAGGCGGCGCAGGCTCAGTCACCCTTGAACGACTTGCTGGGCAATAACATAAAGGGAAACAGTCCGGTTACGTGGACTGCTGAGGCCCGTGACGCGTTCCGTCTATGCAAGGAGGATTTGTCGCGGGCAACTTTATTGGCGCACCCCGAGCCCAATGCTCCAATGGCGCTGACCTGCGACGCCTCAAACACCATGCTGGGCGCTTCCATGCCGCAGTGGATTGGCGATAGCTGGGAGCCGTTGGCTTTCTTTTCGACTAAGCTGTCGCCGACGGAGCGGAATTATTCTACGTTTGATCGCGAATTGTTGGCGATTTACAAGTCCATCAAACATTTTAGGCACTTAGTAGAAGGAAGAAATTTCACGGTTTTTACGGACCATAAGCCGCTCATCTTTGCTTTTAACTGCAACCCGGATAAGCATACCCCGAGGCAGATTAGGCACCTCAGTTATGTGAGTCAATTCACTACTGACATTCGTCACGTGGCTGGACAAGACAACGTGGTAGCGGATGCACTATCGAGGCTGGACTCCGTGGAAGAGGCGATAGACTTTGAGGCAGTGGCGACGTCTCAAGCTACTGACCCGGAGCTCCAGGAATTTTTGCAGAAAGATTCTGGGTTGACGCTGGAACAGGTGAAAATCCCGGGATCTTCCACGAAGATGTGGTGCGATGTATCAACGGGCAGCGTGCGGCCTTACCTTACGGCCCCCTTCCGCCTTGCCGTCTTCAACATTTTACATGGGTTGTCCCATGCTGGGATTAAGGCGACTGCACTGAACTTTCCTCTTTCGAATGAGACCTCACCCAGCCCAAAATCTGGTCATATAAGGACAAACAACGTCAGCCCGTGATTGCGTTCCCAAATACGAGTTCCGCCATATTGGCGATAATACAGAGCAAGTCACGTGACAAATTTAGTTGAGGTAGTGGATACGAGATGGCGCCTACTCGGGAGGTCTGTGGGGATCGAGCTTTAAGGTTCGAGCCATCCCCTCCTAGCGGACTGTGCAGGAGTGGGGAATCGTCGAGCTCGTGCGAGCGTTGCCGTGCGGACTCGCCCCAGTCCGTTGAGTAGAGTCTTGGCAAGACGCTGTGTGGTCTAGTCGACCTAGCCTTTAGACACGACGTGTTTCCATTGGTGTATTCTGTCCACTGTCCTGTGGCGCGTAGCCTGTTGGCTAACGTCTGTTGTATTCTCGTCTATTGTTACATCCGATTATATTCTGGCTGCTGTGATTGCGGTGCATTACCGACATCCTCACGTGCACGGTATTCGCTGAACGTGTGGGCAATAAAGTTCCTAGTCTTGCCAATGAAACCTGCAAGTTATTACCTATCAACTCTTTGGATACGATTGCGGCTGTGGGACCGCTGTGGACTGACGTTGTTACCTTATCCCCCTATCAATGAATCCTACAATTGGTGATCCCGACTTTGGGTGAGAGGCTGTACACTATCAGTCATCTGGTCCTCTGGACATTTGCTGGTGGCTACTTTCTGGATCATCTTGGCCACGGCGGCTGTTCCGGCAGGTGTTGTAGTACCTTCGTATGCTGTTCTTGGGCTGTCCCTCGTCGAGGGAAACCGTTAGCCTATCTGCTCGCCTGGGCCATTCTGCAAGGAGCTGTGCTGTGGAATCTGCATTGCTGAGCCACGCACGAATCCTGAGGTCTTTCCTTGGTGCTCGGTTGATCGATGCATCATTCGCCAATAACGGAAGCAACGTGGATTTGCGGTAAGCGAACTGGCAAATTTACCATTGTTATGCATTCGGATGGTTCTGTAATCGTGGTTGGTAGTGCGTTTGACCTTCAAGTTTGTTATGTCTCGCGCGAGCGTTAAGCGTTCGGGAACGTCGACGTTGCCAAGTCGTTTCCGAATTCCACGAATTTCGCGGTTGCCGTGAGGAGCGAATACATCGCAACAAAGCAATTTCGTTGTTCTCCCCTCGCGTTCGGCCGCGTCCGCGTGCTTACCGGGAAGCGGTGACTCACCGCCGCGGCATTTTGGTAGGCGAATACTGCGAACATAGTGTATTATATTTTAATACACGCCTGTACATAATATTTCAGCATTTTTAATATATTTTAAACGTTTTGTATAGTTCAGTTCATATTGTTGCGAGCACCCCATAGATGGGAATCCATGGCCCGCCGGTGCTCGCGTCGATGACAAGAGGACAGCGAGAAGAAGTTTGTCCCGACGCACGCGAGAAAGATGCCCCAAATATAGGAATTGAAAAGTATTATCCACCGTCAATACGCCTTGTGGAGAGACACAGTAAGAAAAGGGGTACACCGTTGAGTGCGCGTGGTTTCGCCTGCATCGTCCTCCTTTCAAATTAAAGACGGATTCCTTATCTCTCGAGTATAAATCCTTATCTCTCAAGTATAAACACGCGTTGGAATTTCAAATCTGGTTAGGAAATAAAATAATTCTTTATTTTTTATCGTATGGATATGGAAGTGTCGCAGATGGATTCCTTGGGGATTTCCGATGAAAATCATGCCAAGTGTCGTGGAAATCGGACAACTCCTACATAGGGAATACAAATAGCTTGTGTCAAAGTAGTCCGATTTGCATGACATTTGGTATGATTTTCGTCAGAAAAACATAAGGAATCCATTGGCACCACTTCCCTTTCGATACGACGAAGAAAAGAATTTCTTAATACGCTCAAATGGATATTTCACCCCCGACTGCGGGGGCTCGACCTCAATTCGCTACGTTCGGCCCAGGATTCGTACCTTTTTCCGGAAAAAGCCATAAAAATCGGGTGAGGCACAGCGAAGGACTGTCCTCGCCACGGGGTACCAGGCCGCCGCATCTCCTTGACGGGCGTTGCTCCAGAATTACCCTGTATCATTTGGGCAGTGTGTGACCCGACTACCCTCCGTGTAATTGGTCTGCGCGAAGTGGGGCGCAAGTTCGATCATTATCAGTACTCCTGCCCGAGAGGAATACGATTTACTTTAATTATAGTACATGTGTGTTTTGTAATAAAATGTTTCTATCGTCTCCTGAATTCAATAACTGGCATCCAGATATCTACGCTCCTACAATCCACCGTCAACACGGCTCGTGGAGAGACACAGGAAGAAAAGGGGTAGCCCGCTGTCGACGCGTGGTCCTATCGAGTATAAACACGAGCTTCAATATCAGAACAAAAGCAAGCGTTAACGTATTCCGTGCGAGAGAAGGTGGGCATTGCTGTGAAAGAGGGCCTCTTCAAGAGAGCATCCGTTTGTGAGGAATGCAAATGGTTCTGATACAATCTGCTCCCTATGATTGAAATTTAGTCTAGCAACTTTCACTCCTCCTAATCTAACCAATCGAACTTGCATCCCTCCCAAAAGAACCGGCCATCCGAGCGTAGAAGCAAGTGCGAAATAAATATACCGCAGATGTACCTACCTAAGTAGCATTTCTGACGGATAAAAATTGTCCAGCCTTTGGGCCTGGCGTAGACCTTTGGCAGGTAGGTATCTATTTCAAAAGGCAGTGCCACCCGTGGATCCAGTAAGACCGTCCCCGGTCCGTGCTATACCAGACAGTTTTCTTCCAGTGAAAATCAGTAAATTTGCAAGCGCAATATCTTAAAAACCAGTGAAAATAAAGTGTATACATTAAAGCTTATTGAATTTGTCTTGGAACGCACTATCAACTCAGGTGTTCAAAAAAAATAGTTCCATTTGAAAACCCGAACTTGACCATCGTATCTTTTAAAATAATAATCGATAAAAAAATTCGTTCGCGCTAATTAATTGGCCCCCTCGAACCATGCAATTCCCTATTTTTTTTATATTTTTATCTCCAATAAAAGGAAGCCGGCTGTTTAGCTTTGCCTCGGACACCCTGTATACGAGCAAATAAAAAAGCGAATTATTTCGACCTTTGCAGAGTCTCCGGAATCTAATTTGCGAAAATTATTAAAAGGCCAGGTACTAACGGATGGGAAACCTTCGTTAATTCTAAATAGATTGCGAAATTTAAATGATGGCAAATGCAACGAAGCTATCATGAAATCAGTATTTATGGATCAATTACCTGTAAATGTCCGGGCAACGTTAGCGGCATCGGGTGTTGAGGACGTAAATAAATTAGCCGCGATGGCCGATAAGATGGCCGAGTATTCCACGATGGCGGAAACTCATATTGCTTCAGCGGCGAGAGTGCCGTCGTCGACGGGTCCGTCATTGTTGGATCTGCAGAATAACATTAAGCATCTGACAGACACTGTCGAGTCTCTTTCGGTTAGTTTAAAGCGTCTTGAACGTACCTCGAATCAGCGTAAATCGCGTTCCAAGGCGAGTTCGAATAAGGACTCCGCCCCGTCGGACGACGTTGTAGCGGAGAAATTGTGTTTCGCACACAGGAAATATCCTTCAAACCCTCTCTCGTGTAATAAGCGGTGTCCGAAGTTCAGTTCTTGGGCGTCGGAAAAATAAAACGGCCCTCCGTTGCGGAGACTAGCGTTGAGGGTCACAAAAAAAGCAAACGTCTCCATGTTAGAGATCGTATATCAGGACAAACGTTCCTGGTCGACACCGGGGCGGATATATCGCTTATTCCGGCAATTAAGAAAATTCGTGGTGAGCCGAGCGCGTTTAAGCTGTTCGATAGTTATGGAGAATCGTTTCGAACAATCGATACCGGACTGAGACGCGATATTAAATGGAATTTAGTCCATTGCCGCGGTTCCGTATCCAATATTAGGTGCCGATTTATTGACGCATTACGGGCTACTGGTCGATCTACGCAATAGGCGCTTGGTTGATTCGTCGACCGATGTGTTCGTGTTTACGACGGTGAAATCTGTTGACGTTGTCACGGTGAGTACGGTTGATCCTTTATCAACGTACGCAAGGATTTTACAGGAATTTCCAGAGATAACCGGCGCGACGCGTTTGGATCCTCTGTTCGAGAGTGATTTATATCACCATATTATTACCTCGGGCCCTCCGGTATCGGAACGTCCTAGGCGATTAAGCCCGGACAAACTCAAAGCCGCTAAGGCAGAATTTAGGGCGCTTGTTCAGGCGGGTATATGTCGACCGTCTTCCAGCCCCTGGTCTAGTCCAATACATATGGTGTTAAAAAAGGACGGTACGTGGCGTATTGCGGGAGATTATCATCGGGTTAACGCATTGACAGTCCCGGATAGGTACCCCACGCCACACTTGCATGATTGTTCGACTAATTTGTCCGGTAAAACAATTTTTTCGTCTCTGGACCTCCACAGGGCGTATAATCAAATTCCCATGGCACCGGAGGATGTTGAGAAGACGGCGATTATTACGCCATTCGGTCTTTTCGAATACTTATACATGACGTACGGATTAAGAAATGCCAGTCAATCCTTTCAGCGGTATGTTGACCGCGCATTGGGTGACTTGGATTTTGTGTTCGTGTATATTGATGATATATTAGTAGCATCCTCGTCGGAGGCTGAGCACGTCGTGAATCTTCGCACGGTCTTTGAGAGATTAAAACGTTTTCATCTACGTCTTAACGTCAGCAAGTGTGTCTTGGGATCCTCCGAGATTGAATTTGTTGGATATACTGTCAGTAGTAAGGGCATTCGCCCGACTGCTTCTAAAGCAGAAGCGTTCCTTAGCTTTCCTAAACCGAAAACTGTAATTGAATTAAGGCGATTTCTTGGAATGATAAATTTCTATCGACTTAGCATACCGCATGCTGCAGAAATGCAAGCCCCTTTAAATGTTTATCTTAAAGACTCAAAGAAAAATGACAAAAGACCTATTACATGGTCAAAAGAAGCGGAGGACGCTTTTGATAAAATTAAAACAAATTTGGCCACCTTGTTGGCTCATCCTCGTCATGGCGCGGAGACGCGCATTGTGACGGACGCGTCGGATTTCGCGTTAGGCGCGGTTCTAGAGCAGCGATCTGTTTCGTGTTCTTGGGAGCCTATGGCATTTTTTTCGCGGAAGCTGTCGACAGCGCAATTAAATTACAGCGCGTATGACCGCGGTATTCGAGGCCGTAAAACATTTTCGTTATTTTCTTGAGGGTCGGGTATTCAAGATCGTGACAGATCATAAACCATTGGTTTATGCCTTCTCTCAACGCTCTGACAAGGCGTCGCCCGTCAGGTGCGTCAATTGTCGTTTATTGCTCAATTCATGACGTCGATCGAGTACTTGGCGGGTTCGAGTAATGTGGTTGCTGATCCGTTATCGAGAATTGAGGATCTTAGACTCCCAGTCGAGATTAGTCTGACAGAGCTGGCCGAGAAACAGTCTGTCGACTCTGAGTTGTTGGAGTTAAATAAATCCACGAACCCTTGTTTAAAGCTTGTTAAATTGCAATGGGGTCCGACCCATACCTCTGTTTTTTGCGAAATGTCTGGCGAGGCTCTGCGTCCTTATGTGCCCGAGGTGTTACGCGAAAGAGTGTTTGATTTATTTCACAAACCAGCGCACCCGGGTGCCAAAATAACGGATCGCACGATACGCCAACGTTATGTGTGGCCTAACATGCACCGCGATATTACGCGGTGGTGTAAAAATTGTGTCGACTGTCAAATGTCGAAGGTATCGCGACATGTCAAGCGGGTTCCCGAGCATTTTGTCGCGCCCGATGGTCGATTCGACCACGTACACATCGACATCATTGGTCCACTGCCAGTGAGCAATGGATTTTCTTACTGCTTAACGATGGTTGACAGATTTTCGCGTTGGGTTGAGGCCGTTCCGTTAGTGGAGACCTCGGCTCAGACGATTTCGAGAGCATTCTACGATACGTGGATCTCACGCTTCGGCTCTCCCAAGGTTATTACGACTGACCAGGGTGCTCAATTTGAGTCCCGATTATTTTCCGCGCTCCTCGAGTTGATCGGGTGTGAGCGAATCCGAACGACACCATATCACCCCGCTGCAAACGGAATGATCGAGCGGTGGCATCGTGTCTTAAAGGCGGCAATCATGTGCCACAATGACCAAGACTGGTCACGGGTTTTATCGACCGTACTATTAGGCTTACGCTCGCATGTGCGAACGGATACAGGTGCGTCTCCCGCCGAGTTCTTGTTTGGCGCGGTGATTCGCCTTCCCGGGGAGTTTTTCTTGCCGGAGGATCTAACGCCGAACCCTAAGATATTTATCGAGGAGTTCAGAGAGTTTATGCGCCAGGTTCGGCCGGTGCCCGTAGTGCATAACCATAAGAAGCGCGCGTTCTTTTATAAAGATTTAAAGACGTGCACCCATGTGTTTCTTAGAAATATGGCTAAGAAAGCTTTAGAACGGCCGTATTCAGGCCCTCACAAGGTTGAGGAACGTGTGTCGGATGCAGTCTACCGTATTGTCGTAAACGGTACTGCACGTAGCGTGTCGACAGAGTTGTTAAAACCGGCGTTCTTCATGTTGGATGATAAGGACGATTTGCCGTCAAATAGCGCGGGTCCGTCTGCAGACGTACCGGCGACTGCGTCGCAGCGCCCAGTTCTTAGAACGTATCCGCGGAATAAAGTAACGTTTACGCCCGGTACAGAACCATCCACATAAGTGCATTCCCTGCCACGTTCGCTATGCTGCGTAGTATCATGTACATACTGTATATATTTGTAAATATGTTATATATTTTTTTATTTTTATATTGTGATCTTAGCATTAAGTCGTGCAGTTAACTGCGTTTGCACTCGGGGGGGGGGGGGGGGAGTGTGTGGGGATCGAGCTTTAAGGGGGTAGACACGGGTAATGCAGCGCTCTGTATACCGACATAATCTGGCCCGAAACATGGGTTTGCGCCCTGACGTTGTTTGTCCTTATATGATCGAATTTTGGGCTAGGCGAGGTCTCATTCGAAAGAGGAAAGTTCAGTGCAGCGCGCTCTGCTCATGGTTCGACGAGATTCTGTTGATATCCAATAATACGAGTGTTCAAAGTAGAGCAAAAGTCGACAAAATACACCCGCAAGAATCCAAGTATTTTTAGGTCACTAAAAGAGTTTTGTGACTCAAACGATGAGCAGAGCGCGCTGCACTGAACTTTCCTCTTTCGAATGAGATCTCACCCAGCCCAAAATCTGGTCATATAAGGACAAACAACGTCAGGGCGTAATTGCGTTCGCAAATACGAGTTCCGCCATATTGGCGATAGTACAGAGCAAGTCACGTGACAAATTTAGTTGAGCTAGTGGATACGAGATGGCGCCTACTCGGGAGGACTGCCAACGTGGAATCATAGCAAAACTGAAGCGTTAGCTGGATACATGTGCCACAGCAAAAGCGTGATACAGTCAATGTATGTATTTTTGGACGATTGTAGGTTAGATTACATGCATTTTGGGCATACATTGACTAGAAACTGCTGGAAACTGTGTACATTTACTAAATTCACGCTTTTACTGTAACACATACATCACCGCTGCCGAATATATGTTATAATTATATGGCCACATTATTTCAAATAAAAAAAGAGATTGGAACTTTTTAATAACACTGGAAGTAGTAATTTACTGATACCATATTTTCAGAATGTGGAAGTTACAGCAATTATTTGCGATTATTGCTTTTATTATTATTCTTCCGACTATTGTATATAACATATAACAAGGAAAAGTCTCAAAATTGGTCAACAGTTGACTCCCTGATTTTTTTTTTTGTAATTCTTTACGGTCCTTTGCAGAGATGGGCATTATTTAAATAAAAGAATATACTTCCGAATGGCTCCAGTGCAAAGAGGAGATATAATAAGAGGCGTCACTCCGGGCGGAACCTTTGAAGTTCTTACTTGACCTTGGCATTTAAACTGGTTGTCTATTTGAGCGGGATATTCAAATCGACTCAATGTACCTTACTGCAATTGGCTGATTATTGTCGAAGTTTACCGATCATTGCCGAATGGGCATTTAAATTGGTTGTCTAGTGATTTCCCTAGGTTATTTCTCTCCTTGTCGAGTGACGCCTCTTATTACATCTCCTCTTTGCCCAGTGGCCGATCGACACGAGGTTTGGGGGGAGGGTGTGTGTACCCTAAATCTAAAATTCTATTTAGCTTCGGGTATTTATTAGTTTCCTTTGTTTATTCGAAGGCCTTTCATCTTGGGCTTCGAATAATTTTTCATCTTTCATTATATCTTTATCCTAAGGTCGTATTCAAATATATTGGCCGGTCGATTCGTTTTCGCGAACAGCGATCGAGGAGAAATCAGCCATCACCATCTGACGATCGTGGATTTATCAGTTGGAGTTCCCTAGCCACCGAAGGGTATGGTGGGGTAACGGGAATGCTGCTCGGCCCCGTCTGAACGTATTATTTATTCTTATTGTCAGCGTAGTACATATGTAGTTGTGTGCGTCACGAAGTTACGTAGACCAATACGAGATGAAGCTATCGAGAAAGAATCAATGTTCTGACCAATAAAGCTCCTGAATTTTTTCGGAGCTAAGGCCTAAGGCACACCTATTCTGATGCGTGTATTTCTACGCTGCAGTTCGGTTTGGCCTATACATGACAGAAGCTTGGCGCTATCCCCACCACTTCTGGCTCACTCGTGTTCTGCGATGACGAGAGAATACGCGTTACGAATAGGAGTGTGCGGAGCGTCCCGCGGCTCGGATTCTCGGCCCTTGGAACGGGTCGGAAAATATCGGGCGGGATCGGGCGGGGTCGCGATACTTTCGTATTGCTCGAGATCCCGACGGTTTCGGGATCCCGAGACTCGATTCGGGCTACAAGCATGACCGCCATGAGCGGGCAATTTGATTTCAGGTCGGCTTGGCAAAACTCGGACGCGATCGGCTCGAAAGCCAGCTATTACGAGGGGACCGAGACGGAAAGAATTATGTATACGTAGGTTAGACATTTTTTTATTAGCAAAACGCTGAAGCAAAACATGAAAGTTATACACTTATTATAAGATAATTAAACGTCCCATGCAGAAAGCAGTTATTGAACAAACATTATATATAAAATTGAGTTGGTGCAATAGTGACTTCAGATTGCAATTGCTTATTCGATGGCTTTTCATATGCCCTAATAATGCACTCGCCGGTGCTATTGCGATGTTGTCATCGATTATACAGAAACAGAATTTGTTTATTTTTCATCGCATCAATATGAAAGTGACACCAATGGATTGCTGGCATTCTCCCGATTAATTTGACAGAAAATCAGACTATTTTTAATGAAATGGGCTTTCAATTCTGCAAACAAATATTTTACGTAATTTCCATAATTATGATCCGAGTTATATCATTTTTGGGGCCAATTTGATCGAGAAAGCATAAGGAACCGATTAACGCCATGTTAGAAATATTGAGACGTCACCTCATAAAAGGGGGCTACACGGTTGAGCTAAAGCAGACGCGACCAGCGCAACGCCTAAGAGGTCATAAATTGTCATCGAGGTCCTTAGGACTTTTCAAACAGGACCTCCGGGGCCTTTCCCATGGGACGGATAGGCAGTCTATTCCAGTCCTCGCTCCGAGAAAGACCGCTTTACTCCTGCACAACTTTACCTTTGTTCAGCTTTCGAAATAAATATATATTCATATAAAATCCAGCGAACCCGTTAAATCCGTTACTCTAGTCTTTCTTACATATCAGAAGTGGGATCTACTTAACCATACGCGTCGGAGTGTATTTGTGTAAAACTTTGTGATCGTGTCAAGCTGTGATAGCGAACAATGGGCCGAGCTAAGGGTGAAGCACGACGGCAGTCGCGCGATTGCTCACGGGGACGTTCGCGCAAACGTGGGCAATCGAAGGACCGGTCACGTGAAAGTTCGCGTGTGCAAGTGCGTGATCGTTCGCGAGATCGTTCAATGGAACATTTGAGGGATCGATCACGAGATCGTTCGAATGATCGCTCGCGAGATCGGGGTAATAGCTCTTCGCGAGATCATCGGCGAAGTTATTCGCGAAACCATTCTTTGGATCGTGAGCGAAGTCGGTCTCGAGGACGTGCGCGACACCAGGAGCGGCGACGCTCTGACGATCGAGCGCGATATTATTCGCGAAGCCACTCGCGAGATCGTTCGCGCAATCGGAGACGTTCCGAAACTACTTCTTCGTCGGAAGACTTGCGCGCTACGGTGAAACAGCTGAAGCGAGAATTGAGAAGTATACAGTCCAGATCCGTACATGACGAATACACTGTGCCGAAATTTGATCCCTCGCGGGACAGTGCAGATATTGAACAGTGGGTGCGCCAAGTTGATCATCTCGCGCGGCGATACCTGTGGAGTGACGATAATATCATCATTAACATTTCGCGCAATCTGAAAGGGTATGCACGGCGAGTATTTGACGAGGAGCAAAAACGTGACCACACGTGGAGATCACTGAAAAATATACTCGTCCAGCGGTTTAAGCGACCGTTACCGTTTTGTCGATTACTGCACGAAGCGTCGGAGTATTCGGCACAACCTGGACAAAAACTGGGAGACTATTGCTTCGAGAAGCTCGCTAAACTGCGCGCTTTAAAACTTAAGATTCCGGATGCATGTTTGGAGGACGCAATTATCGGAGGAATTGGTGATGAGAGCATCCAGCGGACGATCCGTTCGAATCGCTACGAGGACGTCGACGCTTTTTTCGCGGCGATGACCGAAATGGGAGCGATGCCCCGAGCTTCAACTTCAAGCAAGGCGGTGCACAGTGGTTCCAAAGTGATTTTTTGCGGCCAAAATTCCGTATCTCCGTCAATTCTCAACCGATTTTTGATTTCTTTGGCTCATTTTGTAGGGGATTAAATTTGCTATAATATCAAATACCCGAATTGCAATCAAAACGTGTTTTTTTCTATCCTTTTATCTGACAAAGTTGGATGAAAACTATATTAGAACAATCTTTGGGGCTAATTTGATAAGATTTTGCTTATCTAAGTAGTTTTTTTTACGTAAAATCTTCAATTGGCACTGGCCAATAGCGGAAACATAAAACAGGCGATCTGTTGACACGTCAGAATGTTTGAAATACAATTTTACAAGGGCTGAAAATTTAGAATGTCTACTGAGTTTACTACAACCAGAACCGTCTAAAATATCAATTTAATGTATGATTCTGGAACCTAATAGCGTGCAGAAATATCGAAGAACGTCAAAACCGCGATTTATTTTTTTACTTTTTTACTATTGTTTATTAGTAAATAAAACTTTATCGACTCTTCCCGATCCTCAGTTTGGGCATTTGAAATGTGGGTAAGAATGTAATAAACAAATTAAAAAAAGAATTAGCTGCCACCATGTACCACTGCGGTGTCAATCCGAATTTGTTTAATTGGCGATAGCGCTCGAAGTGCCTTTCTGCGGCCATAATTCCGTATCTCCGTCAATTCTCAACCGATTTTTGATTTCTTTGGCTCATTTTGTAGGGGATTAAATTTGCTAAAATGTCACACAGTAGTTTTCCAAAAATTTCTTTAGGGATTAAAAAAACAAATTCTGAACTCTTGGTTCCGAAATAACGAGTTTATTAACCAGTTTTTTCATATAACATTAAAACAAGATAAAATAAAAGAAATATAAATTAAACAATTCAAATTTAAACAAGTTAGTCTTCTTCCATATATTCTACATCTTCATAATTAGACAAAAGATATTTTGCGTCTTTTTCAAGTTCAACAGACGCAGTTGGCCATTGGGACCTCAAAATCGAAATTAAAGGATCCGATGTTATTAATAAATTATGCATTATATCCTCATTTGTCGAAAACCTCGAACTTTTCCTGGTATTAAATTGTCGGAATCTTTTAAAATCTTTGTTCCTAGATTCCTGGGCTTCTTCCGACATCTGACCAATCGGCAGAATAGTCGAGTTTAAAACGTCTTTTCCGTGAATTAAAATTTTGTGTACTGATGATGGCATAAAATACCATCCATACTCCCTAATAAAAATTTTGGCCGTTTCGAGAGAAAAAGATTGAAACTTTGATGGGTCTACGCTGCTTCCACACGATAGAACTTGTAAAATTATAAAAAATTTGTAAATAAGTTCTTCATTCACCTCTGTGATTTCCGCTACTGTCTTCCAATTGCGGAAAAATCGTCGCGCTGTATTCCCATCATTGGAAGTACCTGAACCTTGTCTTGGAACATCCACAGTTATACCAAGTTTTTGTTTAAGCATTAATTGAATTCTTTTTTTGGACTCCTCCATGATAATTTTTTCTTCCGGTCGCCTTGCGCTCCACTTTTTAAATTTAAGTCGGTAACTTATGTGTAAAATGCATTCCATAAACCGAATCCAGGCATGTAGAGTGGATAAACCGTATTCCACCGATCCTTCCTGGATAGATTTATTCCTGACTAAATTCAAATTGTTCATTTCAGACGGTTTGGCCCCACAAATATAACAGGAGGCTGCGGAAGGAGTTCCAGTCATAGCTTGGTGAACTTTACCATCAAGCATTGTCAAGTGCAGGCTATGCTTTATTGTAAAGCGTTTTCTTTGAATTTGCACTTTTGTTGGGGACAATTTTTCTATGTCATTCTTTATACCGTTTATTTCTTCAGTTATTTTGGTACTTGTTTCCTTTGCAAATTCAAATTTAATAGGCCTACAAAATTTTGTTGAAGACGGATGAGGGTTAATCCAACATGGAGTGTCATTCGTGGAAAGTGAATGGATTAATTGTAGTGGAACCAAGGACATCATAAACAGGCTCTCGTCGGAATCTTCAGGGTTATCAAAATTTTGTTTGTAATTGCTGTGCCCGGACGAACCGTCACAACCCCACTTAGAAATTAAAACTAAGTCTTTTTCGGTGGGAAGATTCCCAGATTTGTGAAATGATGAAAACAACCTCAAAACAGTACAGTCAAGTAAGCATTGTAAATTTATACTTGCTCCTCTATCTGAAATTGTTACTGAGCGATAACATTCTTTCTTCGCTTCAAGAATGTTTTTGTACGTAGGAAAAATACAAGAATGTTTTTTTATGGATTCAGAGCGAATTCTGTTGTACTGGAACTTAGTAAGCTTGGCATCAAAATATAAGGCCAAAGCTTCTTCTTTGGACAAACATTTAACAGGCTGACGTTCGTTTATCGAATCATCTGAATCTATAGACAACATTAGGTCATGGAGTTTATCAGCAATGTTCTTGTGACTTGAGGTTCGCAAACTGTGTTCCAACGCAAATTGGAGTTCTTTTTGCGAATATGTCGCACATAATAATTCAGTTTTTCTTCTTTTTGATCGTTCCGAACTCGTTTCAAAGTTTATTTCCGGCCGTCCAACAGTGTCTGAAGGAGTTGGTATTGGAAAATTGGGTTCCGACCATTCAAAATAGCATTCGTTAAGCCAGAAATCATTTTTAGCTAAAAAACGATCTGTTGTTCGCGAAGAGCCGATCCATCTTTTTTTAAATGTATATGAAAAGTCCTTACTTATTTTGTTAGCCAATGATGTTCTGTGTTCCATTTTGACTAGAAAAGTCTCCGAAAGGTAGTTGACTAAGTAGCTTACATCATGATTTTTTCCTGACAGCATAATTTTCGCTAACTTTATATTTTTAACCTTTATTTGCACCATTTTATTGTATAAAAGTAAAGCCGTAAAAAGTGCAAATGACTCGATTTAATAGGTTGATCACTCTATGCCGCACAACTGCCAAGACACTGAATCGTTGACGAATATTCTCCCAATGTCTGCTAACAAACAAATGACTGCAGCCACTAGCGTTGTTGTCTACAAAACAAAATCGGATCGACGACGAAGGCGTAATTTCTTTCTGATCCTCAGTTGTTTTAGAATACAGTTTGCAAACCTCAAGTCACAAGAACATTGCTGATAAATTCCATGATCTAATGTTGTCTATAGATTCTGATGATTCGATAAACGAACGTCAGCCTGTTAAATGTTTGTCCAAAGAAGAAGCTTTGGCCTTATATTTTTATGCCAAGCTTACTAAGTTCCAGTACAACAGAATTCGCTCTGAATCCATAAAAAAAGATTCTTGTATTTTTCCTACGTACAAAAACATTCTTGAAGCGAAGAAAGAATGTTATCGCTCAGTAACAATTTCAGATAGAGGAGTAAGTATAAATTTACAATGCTTACATGACTGTACTGTTTCGAGGTTGTTTTCATCATTGCACAAATCTGGGAATCTTCCCACTAAAAAAGACTTAGTTTTAATTTCTAAGTGGGGTCGTGATTGGTCAGATGTCGGAAGAAGCCCAGGAATCTAGGAACAAAGATTTTAAAAGATTCCGACAATTTAATACCAGGAAAAGTTCGAGGTTTTCGACAAATGAGGATATAATGCATAATTTATTAATAACATCGGATCCTTTAATTTCGATTTTGAGGTCCCAATGGCCAACTGCGTCTGTTGAACTTGAAAAAGACGCAAAATATCTTTTGTCTAATTATGAAGATGTAGAATATATGGAAGAAGACTAACTTGTTTAAATTTGAATTGTTTAATTTATATTTCTTTTATTTTATCTTGTTTTAATGTTATATGAAAAAACTGGTTAATAAACTCGTTATTTCGGAACCAAGAGTTCAGAATTTGTTTTTTTAATCCCTAAAGAAATTTTTGGAAAACTACTGTGTGACATTTTAGCAAATTTAATCCCCTACAAAATGAGCCAAAGAAATCAAAAATCGGTTGAGAATTGACGGAGATACGGAATTATGGCCGCAGAAAGGCACTTCGAGCGCTATCGCCAATTAAACAAATTCGGATTGACACCGCAGTGGTACATGGTGGCAGCTAATTCTTTTTTTAATTTGTTTATTACATTCTTACCCACATTTCAAATGCCCAAACTGAGGATCGGGAAGAGTCGATAAAGTTTTATTTACTAATAAACAATAGTAAAAAAGTAAAAAAATAAATCGCGGTTTTGACGTTCTTCGATATTTCTGCACGCTATTAGGTTCCAGAATCATACATTAAATTGATATTTTAGACGGTTCTGGTTGTAGTAAACTCAGTAGACATTCTAAATTTTCAGCCCTTGTAAAATTGTATTTCAAACATTCTGACGTGTCAACAGATCGCCTGTTTTATGTTTCCGCTATTGGCCAGTGCCAATTGAAGATTTTACGTAAAAAAAACTACTTAGATAAGCAAAATCTTATCAAATTAGCCCCAAAGATTGTTCTAATATAGTTTTCATCCAACTTTGTCAGATAAAAGGATAGAAAAAAACACGTTTTGATTGCAATTCGGGTATTTGATATTATAGCAAATTTAATCCCCTACAAAATGAGCCAAAGAAATCAAAAATCGGTTGAGAATTGACGGAGATACGGAATTTTGGCCGCAAAAAATCACTTTGGAACCACTGTGCGGTGGTGTCACGACCAGCAACGTTCAATCGCGGAGCATATCCTGGACGAGCAGAGACAACGGCCTCGACTTCAGGGGCAAAACCTGGTGGGTCAACGACGGCGGGAGCACCTCAGAGGCCGGGTATTACGTGCTACAATTGTGGGGAAGTAGGACATTTTTCGACAAAGTGCCCAAAAACCCCTGTTACTTGCCGCTTGTGTGACAAACGGGGCCACTTGGATAAATTTTGTGCTCGAGTGAAAAGGGTAAACATGACACGGGTAAGTCTGACCAAGAACAATATGTACTTATTATCGGCTATGATCAACGAACGTAAAGTTACGTGTCTCGTGGATACCGGGTGTTCGAAAACATTGATTCAAAAACCGGTGGCGGTTCGGCTAAGACTTGAAATAGTTGAGGGTACAGGATTAGAGTTGCGGGGTTTCGCGGGTTCCGAAACGCGCTGTAATCTATTTGCCAACGTCACGGTAACGGTCATGGAAGCTACAGCGAAAGTACGTGCGGCAATTGTTGGCTCGGATATGATGCACTACGAGGCAATTGTCGGACGCGATTTTCTGGATCAACCCCATGTGATGCTGATCAAACGGCGGGACAGCGTTGTAATTCGAGGGTTACCTACGATGGAAGCGATGCGCGAGAATGTCCTGGACGTCTACGCGATGTACGGAACATTAGGAATTGATGAGATTGTTTTTGGGGACGTCGGTAATCGCGAGAAAGGACAATGCAGGGACCTCATTAAGTCATACTCGGATTGTGTCTCGACTTCGATGCGGACCCTTGGAAAGACCGACACCGTGAAGATGGAGATTCGTTGTACAGCAGATACGCCAGTATGTTACAACCCATATCGGATGGCTCCGGTCGAGCGTGAGGCAGCGCGGGCGATAATTGCCGAGTTGATTGATAACGGTATCGTCCGAGAATCTGTATCGCCAAACTCTAGTCCGATCACGTTAGTGACTAAGAAAACGGGAGATAAACGTTTGTGTATAGACTATCGGCGTTTAAATGCGGTGACCATCAAGGACCGGTATCCTTTACCGTTAATAGAAGATCAAATTGACCGACTGGGGGGTAATAAATACTTTACAGCCCTAGACTTGGCTACGGGGTATTACCAGGTACCGATGGATGACGCGTCAATAGAGAAGACAGCGTTTGTAACGCCCGACGGGCATTATGAATTTTTAAGAATGCCATTCGGACTGACCAATGCGCCCGCTGTCTTTCAAAGATTGATTAACACGGTATTGGGCTCATTGAAAAATACCGTAGCATTTCCATACATTGACGATATAATTATACCGTCAACCACTGTTTCGGAAGGATTGCAGCGACTTCGACTTGTCTTGGATAAACTACGAGAACACAAACTGACACTTAATTTGAATAAGTGTTCATTTCTGATGACGACTATTGACTATCTTGGACGGGAGATAAGCGCCGAAGGTGTCAAACCGGGCCGCAGGAAGATAGCAGCCGTGTTGGCGATGCCAAGACCCACCTCCGTAAGAGAAGTTCGACAATTCCTTGGGCTGGCGGGATATTTTCGCAAATTTATAAATGGTTACGCGACCATAGTTACGCCGTTGACCACTCTAACGAGGAAGAATACGACATGGCATTGGGGAGACGCGCAAGCAACTGCGGTTGCAACGGTGAAAGAAGCCCTCACTACGCGACCAATTCTTGCGATATTTGATAGCGCGCTTCGAACGGAACTACATACTGATGCTAGTTCGCTGGGGTTAGGTGCTATTTTATTCCAATTTACATCGGAGGGAAGGCAGCAGGTAGTCGCGTATTATAGCAAACAGACAACCTTTGAACAACGTAAATATCACTCCTACGAGCTAGAGACGATGGCCGTGGTGTTCGCGCTTCGTCATTTTCGCGTGTACCTGCTTGGATTTAATTTTACGGTCGTTACGGATTGTAATGCACTTCGCACCACATTTACAAAGAAAGATCTGATACCACGTATTGGACGATGGTGGTTGGAGGTGCAAGACTATACTTTCGACATCGTGTATCGAACGGGGTCTAGGATGCAACATGTCGACGCCCTCAGCAGAAATCCCGTGCAAGGGGTGGAAATTTATCCCGTGGATATTACAGAAGCAGACTGGATTTTAGCCGCACAATTACAAGACGAACAATTGTGTCGGGTGCGAGAGATATTGATGGAGAACGTACGAAACGCTAATACTAAACAGTACTTTGCTGATTACGTTCTTAAGGATAACAAAATTTATAGACGATTGGAAAACGATGCTATAGGATGTGTAGTACCACGAGCGGCGCGTTTTCAAGTTTGTCGTTTATGCCACGACGACGCCGGACATTTAGGGTTGGAAAAAACTCTGCGGCGCATACGCGAAAATTACTGGTTCGCAGGAATGTCCGCGTTCGTAAAAAAATATATAGGGGCTTGTTTGAGTTGTGCGTATTACAAGAGAACGTCAGGGAAGAAGCAAGGAAAACTGCACCCCATTGAGAAGGTTCCGGTGCCCTTCCATACTATACACATTGACCATGTCGGACCCTTCGAGGTCAGCGCACGGAAAAATAAGTACCTGCTCGTCATTGTGGACGCTTTCACGAAGTTTACGATTATTGAACCCGTGAGGGATACCAAGGCGAAACGGGCAGTGAAAATTTTGCTCAACGTGGCTCATTTATTCGGAGTCCCGTCGCGTATTATCAGTGATCGAGGTACTGCGTTCACCGCGAGAACTTTTAAAATATTTTGTACAACGTATGGGATTCGCCATGTTTTAAATGCGGTCGCCACGCCACGCGCTAATGGGCAGTGCGAACGATACAATCGAACCATTGTGGCGTCATTGGCTACAACAGTGGCCGGAATGGAGTCGAATGTATTGGATAACTACGTCAAACAGGTACAAAGTGCAATGAATACCAGCTTTAATAAAGGTATTGGGACAACACCAACGGAGGCGTTGATGGGATATAAGGCCAAAACCACGGCGGATGCACGAATCCTGCATGAGTTGCAAACCGAAGTACAGCGTTTGGACTTGAGTGAGCTTCGGGAACAAATCTCGAACCACATATCAGAGGACCAGCGACAGCAGAAAGAACGGTACGACAAGACTCGACGTGAAGCAACACGTTACCAGGAGGGAGATCTGGTTATGGTGGAGATCACGAGCGAGCAGGCAACAGGAGAGAGCAGGAAGCTTCATCCGAAATTCAAGGGGCCGTTCAGGATTTGTCGAGTCCTTGTAAACGACCGATACGAGGTCGAAGATTTACGACAGGGAGGTAGACGGGCTAAGACAGTCGTCGCGGTCGATCGTCTAAAATCCTGGGTTGCAGCAATCGAGTGAAACTATGGTGTATATAGCTAATATTAGACTTTAGTAAGTTACAGATATTAAATGAACAGCGACATAGCGCACTTATGGCATGACAGCTGGGACTGGTCAGCGTCGTCTCTGCAGCAGCGAAGCATGGGCTTCTGAACTCTCACTACGACAGTGAGGGAAAAACCACTGTCGAATGAGATCCGATATCATGACATTAGTGAGCATTGTTGTTGCTACTATTGTATGATTGTTTTATGCCATCGGGCCGGTAGCGATGATGTGGCCGCTATCGGACGGTGATGAACTCGATATCATGACATTAGTGGGCGTTGTTGTCGCTACTATTGTGTGATTGTTTTGTGCCACCGGGTCGACAGGGATGATGTAGTCACTGTTGGATGGTGATGAACCGATATCACAGTAATGATCGGGGTTTTACCCATTATTACGTGATTGTACTCGATATCATGACATTAGTGAGCATTGTTGTTGCTACTATTGTATGATTGTTTTATGCCATCGGGCCGGTAGCGATGATATGGCCGCTATCGGACGGTGATGAACTCGATATCATGACATTAGTGAGCATTGTTGTTGCTACTATTGTACGATTGTACCGAATCATCATGACAGCAAGCGGAGTTACTACTGTATGATGCCAGAATTGAATCATCAGTCAGCAGCTGGAGATCGGAAGCATCAACTACACGATTTCAACATCTTATATTGCATCGGGGTTGCGGGGTGTATGCAATCCAACAACAATATTCAACGAGCGACGAGCAATCATGCATCGCCAAACATCTGTACGCGATGTATTTATCTTCCATGGTCGTTGCTATGTCATTAGACAGAGGATTAATTTGAGAAAGGGGAGTATCGTCAGTTGACGAATATTTTTAATTTAGGCAAATTCTTTGTCAATCTCGGGGTAGTATTATCAATGCTGACGTGGATACTCAGTTGTGTTTTGATTTTTGTGTTACAGAAACCAATGTAAAATTAAGGACAATCAAGTGCTTGGGGACAAGCACAACTGCAGGATGGCCGAGTGTTAGAAATATTGAGACGTCACCTCATAAAAGGGGGCTACACGGTTGAGCTAAAGCAGACGCGACCAGCGCAACGCCTAAGAGGTCATAAATTGTCATCGAGGTCCTTAGGACTTTTCAAACAGGACCTCCGGGGCCTTTCCCATGGGACGGAAAGGCAGTCTATTCCAGTCCTCGCTCCGAGAAAGACCGCTTTACTCCTGCGCAACTTTACCTTTGTTCAGCTTTCGAAATAAATATATATTCATATAAAATCCAGCGAACCCGTTAAATCCGTTACTCTAGTCTTTCTTACAGCCACTTTCGCAAAAATCTGATTAGAAATTGCAAAACTTCAGATTCGTCACTGCTTAGCGTGCAACATTGTATAGTCTCGCTGGTTTCGAGCGTCGAAGTCCACGAAATTCAGCGAGACACATGATTGTTGGCGAGCATCGCGTTTGACGACTCTAGCTAGAAAATCACGCCGTATGAATGCTAAGAAACGATAGTGTGAAGTGGCGCGTGTGTCAACTGCACATTGACAATACCGTAGATTCTAGGGCCTAGAATATTAGCTCCGCGTTACGATATTCTTAACCAGACTACTGCATTAATGAACTGTGCATGATTTTAATGACGCCTAATTTAATAACACTTAGAAACTGAATTACTAATTGTAATTAAAAGAATACTTTTTGACGTGCAACATGAAGCCACGCACGCAAATGGTTGCGCGTATCGTCGAGAGCATCAGAAAGAATATGTACAGTCTTCCAATTGTTGAGAAGCCTTTGGGCTCAGATTATCGGGAAAGACCTACCCACCCCACTGTTTTGCTTTCTCGCTGCGAGCGAGGACCTCCGGGCCCTAGTAGACCGCCTGTTGACAGCCGAGAGCAATAAAACCGACGAGCTAGATCAAATACCCACTACAGAAAAATAAAATGTTCATGTTTTTGATAAGTGTTGATGAAAGTATTACCGATGGATTTTTTAGGATTTTCCGATGAAAATGATGTCAAACATTCGGTCAATTTTGAGTGAACGTAGAGTGTGTCCTAATCATGTACAGTAAAGTCTCCCTATGGGCTTGCTGGTCGGGACCGGCGATGAGCCCTCATGGAGACCCGAGTCCTAATTCCGAGTGTTCGTTTCTCGCTTCTTTCTGGTCGAAGGGGGAGCGAGATGGAATGCTTTGCGTGCGCGGCAGGCGTGCGCGACGGGTGCGAGCGCTCAGATGGAATCGTGACTGCTCGACGCATGCGGGCGACGGTCAGATAGCCAGGCACGGCACGAGTCTTTTTTGGGCCCTAGGCGAACTTGCCAAATTCCGCCATTTATTATAATATATTTATTTGAGTTTATTGATGACCTTACTCTGAATTTTTATTCGTAGTATTAAACCACTTATAGTACAACTTGTAATATTTAATTTTAAAGTTTATTTTGAACAATACCAGCAATGAAAATACCATTTTGCACCTATTGTCGACTTTCCGCCCAGGGCGCAAAAAAGACTTGAGCCGGGCCTGCGTCAAGATTTAGCGACCATCGCGCACGCCCGCCGCGCATGCAAAGGACGGAGTATCAGGCCTCCGAAAGACGGAGCGAGACAAAACATCAACGCGTCGTCTGTCTCGTACCGTCCTCGCTCGCTTTCAGCGCCTTTCGCTCGCTCTCGTTCCATCTCGCTCTCGCCTTCGCCGGACAAGAGTGAGACAGAAGTGGTGGGGATAGGTGACAAGCCCTCATCGTGTGCACAAAATCGAGCCCATAGAGAGACTTTACTGTATTCATAAGAAAAAATAGACTGAAATTGCTTCTTGTCTCGACTCATTTTCGTTGACATATACTAACCAACAATCCATGGATGGTAACACTCCCGTCAAGGTGTAATGAGAAATATGAACATTTTCGTATTCAGTACTGGATGATTCAAGTCGCCGCACAGTGGGGCATTACGGGTCGAAACGCGGCACAAAACATTTTCTGATTGAAATCCTATATTTATCGTTAATTTTTTTATTTCATTCAGTTAGGGCGTATATTTGTGGTCCTATTGATACAGAAAAATTAATGAAATTTGTTTATTTAAGTGGGCATAGTACTTTTTTGGCCTGAAAATTGAGCAGTCCTTATGAATTTTTTTTTATCTGAAACTGAAAAGCTAGAAACATGGGGTTTGTTGCAAATGAAAGATCGCTGTTTGAAAGTATTAAAAGAATTTTTATTTAAAAAAGGCACCCTGTCACCCTTCCCTATAATCGCTCAAAGTTGGTCCCTTGCGGTGCCATAAATTCCGCCTTCTATGCTTATCTGAAACATAAAAACAAATCAAGACATTAAAGTGTATTACATTTTCTTTTGTTGACCGAGCCGATTTTTAAATTTCGCATTTAAAACAAAATGGCGGACTGTCACAACTGTCACTGAATTTCACGGTATATTGATAAAGATACAAAACACGTTTATTGTCTTATTATACAAAATCGTATAATAAGATAACACAAGGTATCTCTTGTAAAAAGATAACACTTCCGACACATGTGTTACCACAAATGAAACAACGCTTCAATAATTTGACGTGTCACTTGTCCTAAATGCTAAATCTTAAGAGTCCTCTTGAGAGTATTCCTCGCGAGTGGACACTGCGTTTGAGTGACTCTTCGAGAGCGAAAACGCACGATCTTCGCTTGTTTTCAAATGGATACATTGTAATGCGACTATCGGAGAACTACCTTTGCAAATCGAAACGGTTTCGTATTCTGAGAGTTGCTACACCCAGAGGCCAGGTATTTTTGTGCTTCGTATAGTTACAATAATGAAAATATGAGAATTCTGATGATCCGTTCGCAATGTGTTACTTGTTACAACCAGTAGACACTGCAATCACGTTCGAGACGCTTCAATTCGAAACGGTCCAGTCAAAAAGAATTTTGCAAGGGCGTCATAAATCAACGAACAAAAATTCTCCCACATAGTGCTATAATGGAACATTTAAAAACACTATTTCCTTTTACCATATTATGTTTATGGCCATGTATCTGAAAGAAAATGGAGCAATGGTTGCGACTGATCCTTCCGATTTACGACACGTACCAGCTTCACCCTGAGGACTTCTCCACTGGCTATGTACAAATTACCGACAATATCGTGCACACTGTACATAGGAAAAAGCTCCGCATCTTTCACATGTAAAAATATTTCATTTACTTTGAATTTCAATGGCAGGAAAGGCATTTTTGTAAAAAAGAACGCGTCATAGAGACCTCGCCCCTCTCACTACCCCAGTAGCAGCTAGTAGCAGCCAATTTTTTCTGTACGATAAAGGTAAGGCTTCGCCCTTTCCAATGTGACCAGTAAGAACACTGAACTCCACTGAACTTCCATTCAAAATAAACAATGAAAATTGAAAAATTCAGTAAGGCATAATTCCAAAAATATCAGAGATATCAAAATAAAATTTGGCACACTTCAAATACATATCCCAACACTTAATCCCACCAAAAATTAGTTGAATTAAACAAACAACAAAACTATAAATAACAATACAAGTTCTGAAGAGTTTCGTGGTTGTCCTTTTCAAAACCGTGTAGTCGCGTTAAAAATTAATGAATGTGAAAAACAATCATGCAACATTATCACCCAAATACACAATCAACTACCTGTAAAAAAAAATTTGCAGTTTGGTAATATTTTTGTAAAAGGACTTAGTGCCGCGTTTCGACCCGAAATGCCCCACTGTGCGCCGTTGACCGAGGGTGTCCCGCTGGTGCGCTGTTTCACTCGCGCTCGGTTCACATCGGTCAGTCTCCTTGTCGAGCGGTTCGGGCGCGGCCCTGATAGGGGTGAATTTATTTGAGAAACAAAAGTCGCGTCATTCATGACACCTACTCGCGAATAGATATACATATGTACGAAAAGATGTTATGCAATTGCCCGATGACTTGAAGCAACATTTCAATTGGTAAATGCATGAAACTCTGGGATCAGGAATTCTGAACCAAGTGGGGCATATATAAGAACCGGCGAAATTCAACAATAGTTCGTCGTCTAAATTTTACAATTAAAGTATTTATTTGACGTAAATATAAAATTTGTCAGCAAAGTCTTCCTGAATTTGAGTTCTGTAGAAGGCTGATTTTCCTTCGCCATGGAAAGTCCCCTCTTATCCTTTTCGCTGGCAATCATGCGACTCGCTAATATAGGGTAAGTGTGGGTATTACTGCGGACTTTTAAGGTAGGTTAACTTTAGAACCTTCGATTTGGCGTTTAAATGAATGAAAGTTCCTCCTTCTTTTTTTAAAAGAAAGGTCGGTCCTTAATAATTCCATAAAAAATTTGAGAGCGAGGTAATAAGCACAGTTAATTAAAAACACAGAGATTTGTCGATCAATGTCAATGCAGGAGTTACTGCGGACATGCATGTATTACTGCGTGCCAGTTACTAACGAAATATATATGCGGTCTAATGTCAGGCGTAACATAACCTTAGTACAAATATCACTTGTAGATAGAAAAATTATTTAACTTTCTTTATTTACTAAAATCAGCAGGAATGAGTAATAATTTAAATCTTAGTAATTAGTAGTACATAGTAAGTGAATACTATTAGAAGAAAGGTTAGGTTACGCATTCGTCGGTCCGCAGTAGTACATGCACATGGTGTAAAGTACTGCACCTAATACTGCGGTGAGAAATAAAAATTAAAATTAAAATGTAGACGACTGATTTACTGTTTTTCTGAAAAAATAACTCTTATTCTATCGAGCAATAACGCTACACTACATGTATTACTGTTAATAGTCGATTTAGTTGCGACATACAGCGGGGGGAGCATACGGCACGTGCCGAGGTCCCGGGCGTCACTCGGGCCATGCAGCCAGTGAGTGTACAAACATTCGGAGAGCGGGAGTTCCCCCAGAGCTGATCATGCCGCCCGGTATGACCGCATCTCTTTCCCCTGCGCTGCCCCGGGGTTAGAGAGCCCCCCTTCAACGGTCGGGGCCGAGTAGGGGGGGGGGGGACGACTTGCCACCTGGTCCAGAAGACCACACCCTCTACCCTGCACGGCTTGGGAAGACGGGCCTCCCCCCAGGGGGGAGGGAATGGCTATGGATGGCCGCCTCCTCATGGTACGCATTAACCCGCCAGGATTCTACCCCGTTTCTCGGGTACGCGTCCGCTTTTTGTAGGCCCGGGCCAGCTTGCGGACGGACCGTACTCGCGAGGGTGACCATCGACAAGGGTGGGCGATCCCTACCTAAGACGCACGCATAGGTGCGCCGGAGTCATTATGCGTTGCGCAAGCCACCCTCTCCGGCCTTGACGGTACCAGCCCGTCGCTAAATAGATTCGCGGTATATGGAACCGTGTCTCGACGCCGCTCTACCAGATCTCCTATCAACCCCGTAGGCTCGCTTTTACTTGTCGTCCTGAACCCGGAGTAGCCAGGTCCCCTTCACGTCCCCGCTGGAAGCACCGTTAGACTGCGCGGGCACGCGCATACCATACCTCCAGCTTGCTAGGGTGACGGCTTGTTTACCCTCATAGGGCTAGCTATTCCATCCTCCTACTCCCCCCTCTCTCCCCCTTGACTCAACGCCCTAGTACTCCCCCCCCCCCCTCATTCCTGTTTCCTGAGACTTCCCACAGCTATCCTACACTGCAACACTGCCCCATTGTTTTCCCCCCGACCCCCCCCCCCGACCTACACTCTTTAATCCTGAGGTTATAGCATTTTAGGGCAAGGGTCCCCACGGCAAGAGGGCCCCAGGGACGCACCACTCCCCCCCCCCAACCCCTTCCCAGATTAAATAAAGTCTTGATCAAACATTGCGAGATCTGATAGCGAGGCACGGTCCAGAAGGGGGGCGGTCACCACCCGCCCCTAGCGGCACTCCGCATTCCTAAAGAGGTGTGTAAAAGCCGGTGCGCCGGTATCGCTTAAGTGCTTGGAGCACTGGAACCATTCTTGCTTTCTTACTCTTGGCACTGCTACCCTTCCGCGGTCCCGGATCGAACTTTCCAAGGCTCAGTCACCACTGGACCACGGTTGGAATAGCTGCCTCACCATTCTGCCCTCATTGGCTGCCTTTCTGTTGGAGATGTGGAGGGGACCCCTGCCTCCGCCCCCCCCCCCCCCGGTGGACCACGCCGAGGGCTAGCGGTCCCCTTCGAATCGCGGCTCCAGCCTCCTTCTCAGTCTACTTCTGAGTCACTGACCGAGAAGGGGGCCAGCGTGAAGGTCCTCCCCTTCTGGCGGAGATGGGCCTTAGGTGTATTTCCATGGGTTCACCTCCTCCAGGAAACTCGCAATCTTGTCTATACATAGCTTGCTAACCTCTTCTGCTCTAATCACTTCCATGCCAAATATCCTTTTCCGGGTTTCCATTGTACGTGGACACTCGCACAGAACGTGCACAGAGTCCTCCTTGCTAACCTCGCATAGCGAACACATTTCTGTTTCACTGGCCATAATCCTATGTAAGTGAGCATTCAGTGGTGCATGCCCACTTAGAATGCCCACCACATTCCTTGCTTCGACTCTTTCCATTCCTATTAGTTTCCTGGCCCTGTCCCTTTTTGGTTCAGGGCCCATCAACAGCTTCGCCGTCGCACAGTCAGTCGTATCCTCCCACTTCCTTTTCCTGGCCTTATCCCTCCATTCTCTGATAACGGCCTTGAAGGCCACATCAGCTATCGGGGGGATCGTCTCGTCCATCCTGGGAGCTATGCTTGACCCTGCCCTAGCTAGTCGATCTGCCCTCTCATTACCCGCTGTCCCCTCGTGCCCTGGTACCCAATATATGGTAATCTTGGCTCCTCTTCTCCCAAGCTCGTTCAATGCTATTCTGCATTCCAATGCCAGCTGAGACACATACATACTCCTACTCAGTGCTTTGATAGCGGCCTGGCTATCCGTACATATCGCTATCCTACTATTGTTTCGATTTCCTCTGACCATTCCAGTGGATTCCCTACCGCCTACCGCTCTTCTCCGGTCTCTCTCTTCCTTCTCCTTCTCGTTGAACTCTTTTTCGATACTCCGAACGCATTCTAGGATGGCAACGATTTCCGCCTGGAACACCGTCGCGTATCTGCCCAACCTCTTTGTTCCCCACTTCCTCGCATCGTTCTCCTTACACCATCCTGACCCTGCCAGCCCGTCCTTCCTCTTTGATCCGTCTGTGTACCAGAACCATGACTGTTCCTGATCTTTTCCTCGTTCCAAGCCTTCCTATCGTCGATCGCCACTTTGAACTCCCTGTCGAACACATACTTCTTCACTATTAAGTCCCTAGGCATGGTCTTCATCCTATTCAGCTCTTCGCCTCCTTCCTCCTCCAGTATCCAACTGTGACTCTTCTCATTACCTCCTGTCCATTGATCCCAGCTCTGCAGTCTTAACATCGTCCTCATCGCGAGCTCCTTCACTCTTACCTCCAGTGGTGGTAGGTCCGCTAGAATTTCCAGCGCCCTAGTTGGCGTGGACCTCATCACGCCGAAAATCCTTCTAAGCGCTGCGCCCTGGACTTTGTCCAATTCGGCCTTGTACGTAGCCATATTCGCTGTTCTCCACCAGATCCCTGCTCCAAAAGTCATCCGGGGGATTACTATCGCTTCGTATACCCATTTCATCGTGACCGGTGTCAGTCCCCAGGTCGGTCCGACTGCCCTGCACATCATATTCAAATTGTTCTTGGCTCTGCGAGTCTGTTTGCGGACGTGATCTCCCCACGTTAGCGTCTCATTGATAGTGATCCCTAGGTACCTCACCTTCTTTGATAGCTCCAGCCACCGACCTTGATATAGGATCCCTCCGTAGTGTGGTCTTCTGTTCTTATTAGCTATCCGGATCAACTCCATTTTGCTCGGATTCACCGATAGGCCATTATTCGCACACCATCCCTCCAGTGCGTCCAGTGCTCTCTGCAGCGTTATCTCCACCATCCCTATATCTTTGTTCGAGGCCATGAATACCACATCATCCGCGTACGCCGACGTGGTGACTCCGCAGTTCTCAAGGGTGTACAACAGATCATCCACCGCCAGACTCCATAAGAGCGGCGATAGGATCCCTCCTTGCGGACATCCTCTGTTGACCACCCCCGCCGCTGTAGTCTCACCCCTGCTGGTCTGGACCTTCCTCGTGGACAGCATCTGCGTGATCCATTCGACTATGGTGTCGCTGACCCCAAACTTCCTTAGCGCATTTATGATGACCTCCGTGGGGGTTCTGTTAAACGCTCCTTCGATATCTACAAAGCATGCCAGCGTCACTAGCTTTTCTTTGTTTGCTATCTCGACCTTCTTCACAAAGTGATGAACCGCCCCGTCCTGAACGCATGTTGGAACCGATGCAAGGGTCTTCTCTCCAAATATACGTCCTTTATGTACCTATCCACCAGTCTCTCCATCGTTTTCAGGACGTTCGACAGCAAGCAAATCGGTCGGAACGACTTGGGCGTCGTGTAGTCATTCTTCCCTGGCTTCGGAATGAACACCACTTTCGTGGTTTCCCATGCCCCTGGTAGTCGACCCACTGCCAAACTAACCCTCATCATGTTTTCCATGGCACCGCTTATCCACGGGAGGGCTTCATTTAACAACTTCGGGAAGATCTCATCGACTCCCGGTGCCTTGTAAGCCTCAAAAGATCCCACTGCCCACTTGACTCTCTCCTCGCTCACTACGCCTCTGGCCTCTGCCCAGCTATCCTCACTGATATCCGGCCAAGGTCCAGGTGCCGGCTCCGGATTCAATACTGGTTCTTCCACCATCCCTTCGTCTCGGACTGCATCTCCCTGATCCACCCTTGCGCCCTCTATCTGTATTCCTGGAAAGTGTTCCTCCAGCAACATGGTAATTATCTCCTCATCATTCTCCGTGAATGCGCCATCGCGCTTCTTCAGATCGCCGAGCATCTGTTGGGCATTCCTCTCGAGGATCCTAGTCAGCCTCGCCACTTCCGGTATTATACTGACACTGGCGCAGTATTGTCTCCATCCGCTTCTCTTGGCCTTAAGGACCGCCTTGGTGAACGCTCTCCTTGCTTGAAGCCCCTGGGTCCTCCAGACCACCTCCCGCACTCCCTGCCTTGACGTTCGGGCTTTGTTCGTGAGAGATTTTGCTTTGAGCTGTAACCTCCTTAGCTCCCCATTCCACCATGGCGTATGGATCTTATTCCTCACTTCTTTGGCCTCGGTCGCGCTTTCCCACGCTCGCATCATGGTGTTTATAATGGTTTCATTCGCCGTATCCAGCCCTGCTTGATCGCTGATCCTTGTCTCCGTTATGGGTCCGATATTTCCCAGCTTCGCCCTGTAGACCTTCCAGTCTGTGGCCCTAGGATTTCTCTTCCATATCTTCTCTACTTGCGAGACATCTCCTACATCAAACCTGATGTATTTGTGGTCCGACACACTATCCTCACTCAATACTGTCCATCCCCTTATGTCACCAATCATTCCTGCGGTGGCCACTGTAATGTCCAGTACCTCTTCCCTGTCGACCGTGACAAAGGTAGGTTCATTTCCCACATTTAGGCAGATCACCCCGCTTTCGTTCAGATAGTCGGCAAGTTGTTCTCCTCTACGATTCGTGTCCGTACTCCCCCACATCTCGTGCCTAACATTCGCATCCATTCCTATGATGGCGCCCATCTGCTTTTCTTCGCACCATTCGACCACCTCTTTACACTTGCCGCCTGGCGGAGCCTCATCCGCGTTCCACGGCAGGTAGGCCGAAGAAAGTATTATTCCTGCTCCTCCGGTGTTACTAATGCCCCTCCTAGTTATATTGATGGTGGCCACGTCCGGATTGCTCAGCTGGGGTTTAAATGTCGCATGTATCCCTTTTCTCGTGACTATGCACGCTCTTATCCTTCCCTCGCTGGCACAAGCTGCGTAGGTCATACCGACCTCCCTCAAGCCCCTTGGTGCCCCATGCGCGATCCAGGGCTCCTGAATGAGCGCCACATCCAGTTCGTGTGTCCGCATCAGCCTCACCAGCATTTTGGTGGCTGCGGACGAATGGTGCAAGTTGATTTTGACCACTCTCAGAGCCATGTCGAAGGTAGCTGGCGATCCCGCGACGCCGGTCTCCTCTTGCACTGGGTGGCACGCCTACGGACACTACTTTAACCCCCTCCCCCACACCTATGTAAATAACGGATGTCTTTAGGTCAAATGATCGAACTCCGATTACCCGATCTATGGGGTCCCCCACTTAAATTCCACAACTTTTTCCCTCCCCCCCCCCCCACTGTTCTCACTGTCCCACCACTTTGTTGGTTATACACAGCTGAAAAGGAAATAATGGCTCGGGGCGTCTTACATCAGACAAGCCCTTCTTCATTACGTGCCTACAACTACCCTACCTTCGGCTATTTCATCCTTTTCCCCGGTCACTTCCTGTGGGATGGCTCCTGCCATGAATCCAAGCCGGTGGTCCATCAGTCATCGGCGCCAGTATCATCCACTCATCAATCCCAGCCCAGAGAGTCCAGGAGGGCGAAGCCGACCCCCCTCTGCAGCGACCACTCGATGGATATTCCTGACCCCGAAAGCCCCACATGCCCCGCACCGGTTTTTAGCACCCACCCCGCCCTATTCGCGGTCGATTTGTAGGGGGTGGCAGGAGGGACAGGATATTGGCCCGAGCACTATGGTTCTGGGATAACCACAGTACTTCCGACCGAATCGCATCGTGTGATCAGTCATTAAAATGGAGTTCCCGGGGGCCAGCAGGAAGGGGGCACCGCCCCGCCCCCTCCTGTGAATTCCTGCCGATGCCTCTGCCTGCTGTGCTACATAAGACTATCAAACAAGGAGGCACAATATTTCGACTCCCGCAGCAAAGTATCAAGGCGTCCACGAATCCTCCAAGCACTGCTGGCCCCCGTGGACCCCCATCACCCCCTCCCTCCCGAGTCGAGGAGCCCATGGAGCTCAAGGATAAGGTACCAGTATGCAAATGCCTATAGGTCAGTCCCCGCATTCCCCCGCTGGGTTTAATTGAGTGAGTTAGATGTCGAATCTACGTAACCGGCCCCGTGGCCTAATAATAACTGCTCCACTCCGAGCGGAGCCACAACCATTCACTTTTTCGAGATATTTCAGATTGATCCCCCCATCCCCAACCCTGCGCGACGGATCAGTCCCCGTAGGGCGCAATGGGACGTAAAATGAATCGGCCAAGAGAAGAGTCAGACTCCGAGCTACAGAGACCGAAATCCCTTGCGGTCTATAGTCTACCATTCGTCACATTTATTCAAGTACCGGCTATATGATGGGCGCCCAGGTCTTATGTGGAAGTTGCAGAACTTACCCCCTCGAGAGTCCAAGCACGTATGCATATGTAGAATGCGATATCGTACGGGTTATGACAGAGATACGGGTGTTACATAGCGTGATGCCCAAGGATCTAAGCCACCCAGCGATGCATCCGCACCTATTTGTAGGAAAGGCGGTATCATACAGGTATCATACAGGGGCAAAGTGACAGGGACACAAGCCCCCCATACCATCCATAGACCTAACTCTTTTGAGAATATATCCCTAAATATATATAGGGATTATGAAACCATCCAAGGTTGCCCGTCAGTGGCCACCACCCTTGCCCAGAGTTCGCCGAGCTTAGCCCCGTGATCAAACGGAATACAAACATATGCACTCATAAGGAGTGTAATACACGAGACCACGTAGCTGAGGCGCCCGTCCCGTACCCCATCCAAGGAGCCCATCCTGCTAGGCCCCTACATTTACGCACACACGTACCCGTTCATACATGCCTCCATGTGCATACATCCATATACGCCCGCATTCACATGTATATAAGGAGTGCAGTGCCGTACGGAACTGAATGACGAGAACACGAGCCTTGTATAGGACTCAAAAAGCTTAATTTATTGATACTCTGTATATGTATGCATGCAAAGACCATTGTGCCATGCGATACTGCAAGACAAAGACATCAGCCTCATATAGAAGAATTAACAGAGCTTAACCTCCCAGACAAGGGAAGCGTACCTATACGTTCCCCCGGGAGCGCACCCCTTGGGACGACGTAACGGAAGCACCAGTCTCATACAGCACTTACGGAGCTTAATCCATTTGAACTATACTCATCCATACACATGTTCGCGTGAGGAGTATATTGTCATTTGACACTAAGTGTCATTTGACACTAAGTGCCTTATATATATAAAGTAAAAGACTTTAGCCTCGCGAACAGGGGAAATGTGCCCGTATGTGTCCCCAAGTAACGCGCCTCCCAGGACAACATGACAGAGGCATTAGTCCTATATAACGCTTAGGAAGCTTAATCTACTAAAGCTATATTTATATTTAAGGAATATGATGTCTTACGCAGCATGATGACTAGGGCCCGAGCCTTATGTAAAGATTAAAAGAATTTGAGCTCACTAAAAAGAGGAATGTGCTCGTATGTGCTCTCAAGTAACACACCCCTCAGGACAACGTGACAGAGGCACCAGTCATATATGCCGCTTAAGAAGCTTAATCTACTGAGGCTATATTTATATTTATATTTAAGGAGTGTGATGTCATACACAGCATGATGACAAGGGCACGAGCCTTATGTAAAAATTTTAAAAGAATTTGACTTCACTAAGAAGAGGAATGTACTCGTGTGTGCTCCCAAGTAACGCACCCCTCAGGGCAACATGACAGAGGCACGAGTCTTGTATAATATTGTATAATATTGTGAGGGCTTAACCTATTATGGCTATATACATGTATACATGTGTGAGTGATCAGTATGACACCCTAGGGTAACATATGGTCATAACGCGGACCCTATAAAGGACTAAGGGACCTAAACCCCCAGAAGCAAGTGCACACATCCCTCCATAGGGGGTGTACTATACGGGTTTGCATGACAGGGCCCTAAATCCCGCCCAGAATGTTCGAGTTTTAAGAAGCTTAACTTATATATATATATATATATATTCTATATGCTTGTATGCAGATGAGGGGCAGTAAATACCGACCAGCAGGTACACAAGCCAACGTTCAAGAGCCGTGGGACAGGCGAAAGTCTATCTCCCAGCCCGGTCACGGAGAGAACCCGCGGTGTGCGACCAGGGACTGGGCTAATCCATCCTAGGGGTGAAGCTCACCCGAACTGATCCCCCAAACAACTTAAGCTGTCGCCCTTTACCTCTTATGTAGGCCCAGGAATTTGCGCTCATTTTTACCGTGAATTCCCTACTGTCCTCCTGTGGTTCTCCCTGATTGGTCACCTCCCAGTCCCTGGTCCCACATCGCTCATACCTCCTGTCCAACTCCTTGAAAACTGATCCGACCTTCAGGTGCGGCTCCGACACCACCATGACCACCCTACATCGTTTTTATACGTCCCTCTTCTGCACAATCTTCAGCCTCTCTTCCACGTTAGTGACCCTCCCTTGTTCAACTTCCGTTCTAATCCAGTTGCTGGTGGTCTCATCATCCGTGGTCAGTAACAGGCTGCCATTCATCCATCCCCTACGAGATATGGACGTCTGCATCGGTAGAGCGCTCCAGCAGCCTTCCAAAGACCACCGATGCTTGGGTCCTATTTAGTTTTGCCGCTGGGTATTCCGTTGGCACCACTGCCAGTACTTCCTCTCGTCGTTGTTCTTCGTGCTCCCGACCCAGTGCAAGAGGCGAAGCCCCCTCCCCCGTGCATGCTCCCACCCCAGCCCTGCTGGGCCCTACTTGTTCGGCTGCTTCGGTCATGATAATACTGCACGTAGGCTTGTACTAACCTATCCCACCACCAGTAGGAAATAGGGAGTGAAACAAAATAAAACAGAAGGAACGCCGTCAGGACCCGATGAGCCACTACTAACCTTTGAATCCAATGAGACGGCCAGCACTTCTCGCGGCAGGCGTGCATCACCGTGTCTACTCAGAGTGTACCGCGATTACTGTTAATAACAAAAATATAAATGTTTTTCAAGTAGGTGTACATGACCGCCATATCGGGAATCGACCGAAATTTCGCTTTGACGAATTTCAAACTACGATAAAAGAATTAATGATAACTTTGCTGTACATATTTATTAATAATTATCTGTAATAGAGTTTAAACTAATTTTATCAAAAATTATCAAGAGTTTATGTACTTTCCAACATTAAATATGATCTGTTTTAAAATATCCGCAGTAATCGGGGCATCCGCAGTAATACCCACACTTACCCTAAGTTTCGTGGGCTTCGGCGCTCGAAACCAGTATGGCCATACAATGTTGCGCACTAAGCAGTGACGAATCTGCAGTTCTGCATTTCTAATCAGATCTTTGCGAAAGTGACGTCAATCGATTCCTCATATTTTCTCGATCAAATTGGCCCAAAAAATGATATAATTCGGACCATAATTAAGGAAATTACGTGAAAAATTTGTTTGCAGAAGTGAAAACCCGTTTTGTTGAAAATAGTCCGATTTTAATTATTTTCTGTCAATTTAACCGGGAGAATGGCAGGAATCCAGTGGTGTCACTTTCACATTGATACGATGAAATATAAACAAATTCTGTTTCTGTATAATCGATGACACATCGCCATGCAACGGCGGGCTCGCACTGCTCGGGCCACAAAGATCCTCGTCTGTTATTCGAGCTTCTAAGGTCGTATTCAGATACAATATTGGCCGGTGAGTTTCGTGAGGAGTATTCTCCCACCATACTGCTGCCCTGCCTCGGTACTCCTTTTCTCAACGTTTTCTGACTCGCTCTCGTTCCATCTCGCTCTCGCCTTCGCAGAACAAGAGTGAGTCAGAAGTGGTGGGGATTGCACCAAGCTCCTGACGTGTAGTCCAACCGAGTTCTGAGCGTAGAAATACATACATCAAAATAGGTGTGCGTTAGCTCTGAAAAAATTCAGAAGTTTTATGGTCAGAACATTGATTCTTTCTCGATAGCTTTATCCCGTATTGGGGCTGTACTTCCGAAAGGAACCGGTGGCCGATCGAGATGAGGTTTTGGGGGAGGGGGAGGGAGAGTATGTGAACACTAAACCTAAAATTGCAGCTTCGGGTATTTATTAGTTTCCGAAATATTAATAAAAAATTGTTAATTTTTTTGGAATTTTTTTTTGGACGTTGGTGCAGGCCTCCCCATCCGGGAGCCCTTGCGTCCCCCTATTTTTTATTTTTGAAATTTTGTAACTACGGTCTCGTTTTTGGCATCGCCGAGCTTACATTGTTCGCTGCCGTGCTTTCCGCGCCCCACACACTGATTTCGCCCCAACCAGTGGCCGATCGAGATGAAACTTGGTGGGTATTATGAGAGGTGTGGACAGACCCCAAATATAAAATGTTACCTTCGGCAATTAATGCGTTCAAACGATACAGAAGTAATTGTGCATAAAAGGGTACACTTTACCGATTTTTTTTAATCACTTTAGCACGGCCCCCCCTCTTAACAATATTTCTGTTGACTTATACCGACACAACACATTCCACTTTCCAACTTGTCCCGGGTATTAGTATTGGTTGGGGCTAGATTAGTGAGGGGGGCGCGCGCCCGCTCGCGGGCGCGTAAAGCGTGGTAGCGAACCGATGTAAGTTTGACGATGCTAAAAATAAGATTATGGTTACAAAATTTCAAAAGTAAAAAATGGGGACCGGAGGGGGCATACACCAACGTCCAAAAAAAATTTCAAACAAAAATGAACAATTTTTTATTAATATTTCGGAAACTAATAAATACCCGAAGCTACAATTTTAGATTTAGGGTTCACACCCCCTCCCCACCCCTCCCCCCAAACCTCATCTCGATCGGCCACCGGTTCCTTTCGGAAGTATATCCCGTATTGGTCTACGCATAGCTTCGTAACACACTATTACGCTGAGAATAAATAACAGCCACTCGGCTACGTTCAGACAGAGCCGAGCAGCATTCCCGTTACCCCACCATACCCTTCGGGGGCCCAGCAACTCTAACTGACAAATCCACGATCGTCAGATGGTGATGCCTGATTTCTCCTCGATTGCTGTTGGCGAAAACGAATCGACCGGCCAATATATCTGAATACGACCTTAGGATAAAGATATAATGAAAGATGAAAAATTATTCGGAGCCCAAGATACTGGAAGCTATATAGAATTTTAGATTTAGGGTACACACCCCTCCCCCAAACCTCGTGTCGATCGGCCACTGGGGCCATTCGGAAATATATTCTTTTATTTAAATAATGCCCATCTCTGCATAGGACCGTAAAGAATTACAAAAAAATCAGGGAGTCAACTGTTGACCGGTTTGGAGGCTTTTCCTTGTTATATGTTTTATTGAATTCAATAGTCAGAAGAATAATAATAAGCGTAATAATTGCAAATAATTGCTGTAACTTCCACATTCTGAATATATTGTTGCGAGCACCCTATGGATAGAATCCATGGTCCGATGGTGCTCGCGACGATAACAAGAGACAGCGAGAAGAAAGTGATCGCAACGGTCACCTGTCAAGCTGTCATTCGAGAGTCAGCCGCCATTACTAGCAGACGTATCGATACCTACATTTCCCTGCACTAGATATTGTGTTCTATTACTGTTCTTGTTCATGTTCTGTTACTATTGTCACTCATTGAACCGTTATGCCGTATACGAAACGTAACAATATGATATCAGTAAATCAATATTTCCAGTATTAGTAAAAAAGTTCCAATCTCTCTTTTTCATTTTAAATAATGTGGTCTATATATAATTATATAATTATATATAATTATAACATAAATTCGACAGCGATTTCAAGTGATGTATCTGTCACGGTGAAAGCTTTAGTAAATGTATTCATTCCCAGCAGTTCCTAGTCAATGTGTGCCTAAAATGCATGTAACCTAACCTACAATCGTCCGAAAATGCATGCATTGACTGCATCAGGCTTTTACTGTGGCTCGTGTATCCAGCTAACGCTTCAGTTTTGCTATAATTCCACGCAGGGGGTAGAAACTCAAGCAAAACTTTTGGTTTGTGGGGAGCGGCGCCACTGGCGCGACCCAGCCGAGGAGTGGGGAGAGCGAAGCGAGGAGCCGCCTACAAAACGGCAGAAAAACCTCCTGCTTGTTGTACCTGCGCTCGAGTAGAGCAGTCACTAAAGAATAAATACAGTAAAGTCTCCCTATGGGCTCGCTGGTCGGGACCGGCGATGAGCCCTCATGGAGATCAGAGCCCTAATTCCGAGTGTCCGTTTCTCGCTTCTTTCTGGTCGAAGGGGGAGCGAGATGGAACGCTTTGCGTGCGCGGCGGGCATGCGCGACAGGTGCGAGCGCTCAGATGGAATCGTGACTGCTCGATGCATGCGGGCGACGGTCAGATAGCCAGGCACGGCCCGAGTCTTTTTTGGGCCCTAGGCGAACTTGCCAAATTCCGCCATTTATTATAATACATTTATTTGAGTTTATTGATGACCTTACTCTGAATTTTTATTCGTAGTATTAAACCACTTATAGTACAACTTGTAATATTTAATTTTAAAGTTTATTTTGAACGATACCAGCAATGAAAATACCATTTTGCACCTATTGTCGACTTTCCGCCCTAGGCAGCCGCCTAATTTTGCTTACAGGGACCAGCCAAGCTTACGGGCAGCGATCGGTATGTACATAGCCAAAGAAAATATATAAATAACGCGTCTTAGATTAAATAAATCATTTATATATACTTTTGAAAAATAAGTGGTTTAATACTACGAATAAAAATTCAGAGTAAGGTCATCAATAAACTCAAATAAGTGTATTATAATAAAGGGAGCAAATTGACAAATTCGCCTAGGGCGCAAAAAAGACTTGAGCCGGGCCTGCGTCAAGATTTAGCGAAGCGGTTCCCGTGCTCACCTTAAGCGCTTGCGACCATCGCGCACGCCCGCCGCGCATGCAAAGGACGGAGTGTCAGGCCTCCGAAAGACGGAGCGAGACAAAACATCAACGCGTCGTCTGTCTCGTACCGTCCTCGCTCGCTTTCAGCGCCTTTCGCTCTCTCTCGTTCCATCTCGCTCTCGCCTTCGCCGGACAAGAGTGAGACAGAAGTGGTGGGGATAGCGACAAGCCCTCATCGTGTGCACAAAACCGAGCCCATAGGGAGACTTTACTGTATTTTGTTTACCACGTGTGAGTCACAATTATTTCTCCCACGCCTAATACGGACGATTTGGCAGCAGTGGGCCTGCCAACGAAGAGTGCGGTCGAACTTCTCAAACACGAGCCCAACATTGGTAACCCCGACGTGATCATCGTCGGAGAATAGAAATCGTCCGGCGTGGGTCCACGCGCCGCCATCTTTTTCGCCAACCACGTGCAAGCAACAACGGCGTGCCGACGCCTTCCCAAGGAGGAAAGAACGCAGAAAGGCACGAGATACCTCGTCCACCTTGGGTGCTAACAGCACGGCACGTGGTGACCACATCTACGTATGCCCAGGAGGCGTACGACCTCCACACCACACGGAACTCGAGGGCACGGCTAGGAGTTGGTCCTTCGTTCCGTGCTTCACCAACGCACGAGCTGGGCCTTTGCGCAGCAAGCATCGACACCGGTGCTTGAGGACCTTGTGACATCGCTGGCGTGGGTTGGCCAGGGGGCCGCCCGCCGTACATCGTCCTGCAGGGGACTCGGCAAGCCGCGACGACTTCAACGACGCGGCCAACTACCTGGACAACACCCGACACCGTCGCGGGTCAGGCCAGGAGGTCAGCCGCCGTTCTGCAATCAGGACAAGGGAATCAGCAAGCCGGACGAGAGGTTTTCGCCGCCGGCTGCTGCGTAGCGTAAAACAGGTACAAGCGAACACCGCCGTTACGACCTTTTTCGCGCGTTCGCCACAGCGGTTTCATTAACCGCCGCCATTTCCGTTTTCGCGCGTGCGTTTTGGCGATTTCGTCGATCGCCGCCGTCTTCGTTTTCGCGCGTGCGTGTTGGCGGTTTCGCCGATCGCCGCCGTCTTCGATTTCACGTCCAGGTCGGGTGATCCGAGGAAGTGCGAAACCGCGTGCCCGTGCCATGGCAACAGACGCGGAACGAGCAGCCCAAATGGAAGCTGCACTTGCCGAAATGCAGACCAGGCTGGCGGCGTTGGACCAACCTCGCGTCGAATCATACCGCGTTCCGAAAATCCCGGCATTTTTTCGCGGAGACCCTGAACTCTGGTTCATGCAGGTAGAGTCGTCGTTCTTTAGCGCACGTATCACCGACGAGAAAACAAAAGCGCATTTCGCAATTGCCGCGTTGGACGCCGATGTGGTTACGTGTTGCCGCGACATAATGATCGCCCCGGACGCTGCCAACTTATTTACCTTAATAAAACGGATTATTTCCACTTTCGCTCCGTCGGCCGAAAGCAAGCTTCGGCAACTGCTAAAAGGGCAGGTATTGACCGACGGGAAACCGTCGCAAATTTTGCACCGTCTACGAAACCTTAACGCGGACGGCCGCTGTGACGACGCATTGCTTAAGCAGATCTTCCTCGATCACCTGCCAGCGAACCTTAAAGCGATATTGGCGTCATCCGATAAAGTCGAATTAAACGGATTGGCCGAGCTGGCGGACAAGATTAGCGAGGCTACGAACGCGACACCGCAGCAAATCGCCGCGACTTCGGTGCAGAATACATCGCCGTGCGATTGCACTAGTCAACTTAAACGACTTTCCGCGGAGGTAACAGCTCTCACTGCGCGACTCAATCGGCTCGGCAAAGCCGCAACGCCGCGTGCCGGGTCGAAGAATAGGGCCGGCGGGAACCGCGGGCGCTCTCAAAGCAGGGACCGCTCGGATTTATGCTGGACGCATAAAAAGTTCGGCGCGAAGGCACGTTTTTGTAAAGGCTCCCCCATGGCATCTTCTAGGGCCTCTCTTTTGCGGGCGGCGGCCCTAGTTTTAAGTAGGGCGTGATCCCCCGCGTACACCGGGTTGGCCCTGTCCTCAGCCTTACTGTCGTAGAGCCTTTCCCACATTTTTATCTTAATATCGATCGGCATCCTACCCGCCAGAACACATAGGGCCTGGTGGGACACCGATCGATAAGCTGAGGTGACCCTTCCAAGGGCCGATCTCTGCGCCCGCCTCAGGAATTTCCTATTGTTATCCCGCTGCATTACCGAGGCCCAGACTGGTGCAGCGTACAACACCACCGACTCCCATACAGCATAGTAGAGCCGGCGGGCATGCACCGTCGGCCCCCCGATGTTAGGGAGCAGCGATGACAGGGCCCCCAACACCCTATCCCCTCTCGCCACCGCCTCCTGGAGGTGCTTTTTGAAATTTCTACGGCAGTCGAGCTCTACCCCCAGGTATCGCATCGACTCCGTAGATTTCACCTTTTGGCCAAGGATGTCAAAGTCCAGGATCTTATCCCCCCTTTTGCCCGTAAGAAGAATAATTTGTCAGTCACAATTATTTCTCCCAAGCCTAATACGGACGATTTGGCAGCAGTGGGCCTGCCAACGAAGAGTACGGTCGAACTCCTCAAACACGAGCCCCACAGGTTTAGTATTTGCACGCCATCTACATTATGAAAGATTTTGTTTGAACTAAAATTCAATATGGCGGCACGGGCCGGGAAAATTAAATATACTCAGAATCTGCATACTGTAATATGTAGAATAAGAAATACATTTGTTGACACGTTAAGAAGATTTGGATATGAAATTCAGGTGTTAGAGAAAAATATTTAATTAAATTTGCAGTAACTGAATTTAATTAAATATTTCACATTCACCTGAAGTTTCTTATCTAAACCTTCCCCATTTTTTCAGTTATTATTGGCATAATTGGACATTATTTTGCCAACAATAACTGATAATGCCAACAAATGTATCTCTTACCCTACATTTTGTATAAGATACTTAATTGTAAAAAATACAAGTAGAGGTAAGGATTAGTGAGTGGCTCAGATTTTTCTTTGAAAAATATTCCATATATTAAGTTTAACAGTTTGCTTAAACGCTATAGTGCTAAGTAATTATATTAATTACTTATATTACATTGTTAATTTATGTACATATATGTATTCCTTCGTACGCGACCTCCATATACATGGTGTTCCTCTACCTATGGTCAATACTTCGGGGGATGATTCTACAGGCAAATATAAGTCGAAAATTCAGAGTGACGAATTTGCTGTAGAGGCTTCGTTTTCGAGAAAATTGACTTTGAATTTTACCTAAATACGCGTGCATCGTAGGTGCTTGAGTGGCACGCAGACGTCAGGGGAATGTCCTATGGGCAGTATACTGTCGACATCGTAGCCGGATTTCGCCCCAAGCAGGAACCGACGAGTTCTATATACAACATAAAGGATATTTTACTTATTATTATCGTAATTATCATAATTATTACCAATATTATGTCATGCATACCTGCGACGCCCGTACCAGCTTGGCGCACGTTGTCTGAACCGTACTCGGCGCCCTTACATATGCAAGTCATTTGCAACGTAGATCCTCCTCTGCATCTTTCATTCTGTTTTTTGTCTGTCTGCTCCTGTGAACTTAAAGGGTGAATTAAATTTATTAAAAGTTTTGATAATAGAGTTTATAACCTAAAAATACAAAAACATCACGAATATTCAAATAAACAAGCGTCTTAAATGTAACTCAAACCGTACATAAAACTTTCTTACCTGTCACCCTCTTTGCAGTTGCTCCACTCTTTTGCACATTCATTTTAAGTTAAACAGTAAACACAAGTAAAAACTAGCGTTTCACTCACGTTTTACTTCTTTTCACTTATAAGACAGCCGTCTCAGCCGTTCGTGTATGTACAGACACAAACACAACTATACCGCGACACTAACGCCATCTACATTATGAAAGCCTCCTCCTTCCTGTCTAAACGCTATCCCGGAAGTTCCCTATTCAGTTTCCACCCCCTGATTCCACGTTGGCAGTCCTCCCGAGTAGGCGCCATCTCGTATCCACTAGCTCAACTAAATTTGTCACGTGACTTGCTCTGTATTATCGCCAATATGGCGGAACTCGTATTTGGGAATGCAATCACGGGCTGACGTTGTTTGTCCTTATATGAGCAGTTTTTTGACTGGGTGATGTCTCATTCGAAAGAGGAAGGTTCAGTGCAGCGCGCTCTGGTCATCGTTTGAGTCACAAAACTTTTTTAGTGACCTAAAAATACTTGTATTCTTGCGGGTGTATTTTGTCGATTTTTTCTCTACTTTCGACACTCGTATTATTACATATCAACACAATCTCGTCGAACCATGACCAGAGCGCGCTGCACTGAACCTTCCTCTTTCGAATGAGACCTCGCCCAGCCCAAAACTTGCTCATATAAGGACAAACAACGTCAGCGCGCAAACCCATGTTTCGAGCCGGATTATGTCGGTATACAGAGCGTTGCATTACCCGTGTCTACTAGGGTGGGCCGAAAAATCCAAATTTTCGAAATTCGAAACGGCGTAGTGCGGAAAAGTTGCCACTGGGGAAGACAAATCGAGGCCAAAAAAAAATTTTGAAATCGGTCAATATTTGACCCTCGCGCATCGCCGTCAAAGTTTTTATTTTTTGACCGAGTTTGGCGACGTTCGTATATTTTCTTTAAATTGCCTATATTTCACTGTTGAACTTCACAAAATATTATTTCAGCACATAAACACGTAAAATATTGTTTTCTATATGTATTGTCGCGGACGGAAGACAATTTGTGGGGCACGACTAGACGTAAGGCGAACACGACGCGAACCACAATCCTGTAAGGCAGTGGTCGGCAAACTCATTAGTCAACAGAGCCAAATATCAACAGTACAACGATTGAGATTTCTTTTGAGAGCCAAATTTCTTAAACTTAAACTATATAGGTAGGTACTGTTTATTAACTTAATAAACTTTAATTATAGTTTTAAGTCTTAATTAAACTATAGGTACACTCAATAAAACTTGATATCATACTTAATAATGATCTTATTTATTGATAAAAATTAAATTGTAATCATTTGTGGCAGAGCCGCATTTGGGTTTTTCGGCCCACTCTAGTGTCTACCCCCTTAATCGAGGTTCGGATAATTAATGTTTGGATAATTGACGCTCTATTGTATGTTGTCAGTGTCGTCATTCTGAACAACATTTTCCTTTAAACTTTTTGACGGTCGGTCTCAGTTTCGGAGCTATTAATAAAAAAAACTTTCGGCATAATATATTGAAATGTTTCATAGCCGCCCAGATAGCGCAGGACGTTTTAAAAACGTCCAGTTTACGTCCATTTTATGTCTGAACGTCCACGGCTTGATTTGTGAAAATGGACGTTTTAAAAACGTATTTTACGGACGTTTTAAAAACGTATTTTGCGGACGTTTTAAAAACGTATTTTGCGGACGTTTTAAAAACGTATTTTGCAGACGTTTTAAAAACGTACTTTGCAGACGTTTTAAAAACGTATTTTGCAGACGTTCAAAAGAGACTGTGCGCCATGTGAAAAATGTGGATAGATTAGGAAACCAGGGATCGTAACCGCTCTCTAACCCAAACCATCCACGAAATATGGATAGATCGCACAGGTAAAGCCTAATTAGATCTACATACATACATATTAGGCCGTCCCGAAAAAAATGAAAATGATTACAGCGTTATGCCTTAGTGCAGGAAAGTTGTGTCATGGGATGAATAACAACTGTGGAAAATTTCAGCCCTGTGAGTTAATATCTTCTGTTCCGGCAAGAGCCTTGAAATTTCGAAATTTGAGTAAAAAGTATATAAATGGCCTTGCAGCCTGTTGCCCACCCTATGAGAACAGAATGACTCAGAAGAACTCACCACGTGACGGTGGCTGCATGTGGAGTTCTTCCCTAGCTCACCGTAACCACCCAACCTTGTGGACTAGAAGGCGAAATTTCGTACAAATATCCTAATCGCAAAAGGAGACTCGAAGATGGGTTTATAGACTTGATGAAGTGTAAACATGAGATTTCTACTGAAAGGCGGGCATATGACTGCAGGAGTCAAGTGTGGCCCGAATGAAGCCATCCCTTGCGTCGACTGCAATTACTTTGCTGGATGCATCTGTTACGAGCTTTACCATACGCTCCATAGCGTAAATGTGGCAAGGATATGCCTCGAAGTTCCATGATTTGGGGATCTCTCCCTGCTACAGCATCTTTTTCAGGGAGATGATTTCAACAGAGTCAAGTATAGATGGTGAAGTTATTGGACATTCGCCCCCAATTGATCAATTCGTAATAATCGGTAGCATCAAAGTTCAAAGAAGCTGAAGAACATTTTCTGATTTCTACCGACTTTAGTTTTTGAGGTTCTGCCAGCACGCTACGCACAACAAGTTTTTTTTATGTTGTCTCTGTTATCAGTTAACATAGTCAAATATATTATATTATATTATGTCATATTATATTATACTATATTATATTATATTATATTATATTAAAACAATCCTCACGTTATTTAACCAAGAAATACAGGTCAATCATTGATAAGGTAATTTCAAATAATGCAAACTTCGCCTTATCAGAAAACGTACAGTCCGGGACAAAAAGATAGCACAACTCATCTTTTTTAATATTCTGTACTATAAACTGAAAAATATATATACTTTTTTATTTCAGCATCTCTGGGCATGGTTGCAAGTGTAACATGTTGAATGTCGTCCACAATACACACTTCGACAAAGTTATACGAATGTAAACGTAAACATCGTAGGTCGCAAGTCGGACAAAATAATAGCACAAACAGCAAATCTACGCTCCTCAGTTGTACGTAAGCTATTGAATGACTAACATTCATTGTGAAAAAAGGTTAGCGAAGTGTGCACTAACAATCAGTGGTGTCTATTTATTAAGAAAATACAATAAACTATTAAAAATGGGCCGTGCAAAGAGACTGAATGCAAATGAAATACATACCATATTAAAATTAAAAGAAGAACAGTATTCAATTGCACAAATATCCAAAGTTATTAATAGAAGTTGGAAGGCAGTTATGAATTTATTAAAAAATCCTGGCAACTACGGGAAAAAAAAGAGTTGTGGACGTCCACAAACTTTAACAGCTCGAGAAAAACGTGCAATATTAAGAGCTGCATCCAATTCAAAGATGACTGCGAGGCAAATTGCTGAAAATGTTGGAGTAAATACTAATGTCAAGAACGTTCGATGTGTTTTACAAAACTGTAAACATTTAATAAGAAGGAAAATGCAAAAGAAACCGTGTCTAACAGAGCTGTATAAACTTCACCGTTTACAATTTGCAGAAAACTATATACATATGAGAAAAAATGGCGTAGAGTGATATTTACGGACGAAAAGAGATTTAATTTGGACGGACCCGATGGTTTTACTTATTATTACCACGATTTGAGGAAGGAAGAACAATTTTTGAGCTGTCGTCATATGGGAGGCGGTAGTGCAATGATTTGGGCTGGTATTGGATATCATGGTAAAACGGAAATAAAATTCATTACAGGCCGAATGAATAGCAAAATGTATCTCGAAATGATTGATCAACAAATAAATACGTATGCCACAAAAATTGCCGGAGATAAATATATCTTCCAACAAGATAATGCTGCCGTGCATACTGCGAAAGTGATAAAGCAGTACTTTTCTACCAAAAGAATTCGACTTTTAGACTGGCCAGCAAAATCTCCGGATCTCAATATTATTGAAAATTGTTGGGGAAATCTTGCCAGAGCAGTGTACCAAAATGGCAGACAGTTTCAAAATGTGAATGATTTAAAACAATGTATTCAGGATGAGTGGGAACAATTAAAACAAAAAAACATTAAAAAATTATATAAATCGTTGCCAAAAAGAATGATTGCTGTAATTAAATGTAAAGGAGGTGCCACTAAATATTGAGCATTCAATATAACCAATTACTTTGTTCATATCCCCAGTTTTTTAACAAATGTGCTATCATTTTGTCCCACTATATTTCCTTAATACATATTTCTGTTCTTTTGAATAAAAATGAATTCGTTGTTAAAATTTAAGTTCATTTAATTTATATGTGTTAATACATGCAGTCTGACAAATGTATATAACAAAAATTTAATTTGTAATGTTTAATACACAGATATTAAGTATTTCTTAAGGTGTGCTATCTTTTTGTCCCGTACTGTACTTTTGTCTATGTTAACTGATGACAGAGACAACTGTCGATGACAGATATCAGAGAACTTGATGTGTGTAAAGTGCTGGCAGAACGTGAGAAGCAAAAGTCTGTAGAAATCCGAAAATGTTCTCCAGCTTCGTTGAATTTTGATGATACCGATTATGCCGACTTGATTATTTGGGACAGATGTCCAATAACTTTACCACCTATACTGGACTCTGTTGAAACCATCTCCCAGAAAAAAAAATGCTTGAGGAGGGAGAGATCCCAAAATAATGGGACTTCGAGGCATACCCTTGCCACACTTAGGCTATGGAGCGTATAGTGAAGCTCGTGAGAGAGGCATCTAGCAAAGTAATTGAAGTCGACGCAAGGGATGGCTTCATTCGGGCCACCCTTGACTTGTGCAATTGTATGCCCGCCTTTCAGTACAAATCTCATGTTTACACTTCATCAAGTCTATAAACCCATCTTCGAGTCTGGTTTCGCGATTAGGATATTTTTAATAAATTTCGCCTTCTAGTCCACAAGGTTAGGGTGGGTTAGGGAGGAACTCTACATGCAGCCACCATCACGTGGTGAGTTCTTCTGAGTCATTCTGATGGCATAGGGTGGGCGATAGGCTGCAAGGCCATTTGTATACTTTTTACTAAAATTTCGAAATTTCAAGGCTCTTGCCGGAACAGAAGATATTAACTCACAGGGTTGAAATTTTCCATAGTTGTTATGCATCCCAGGACACAACTTTCCCGCACTAAGCTCTAACGCTACAATCATTTTCATTTTTTTCGGGACGGCCTAATACATATATATATACATAATTACATACTGGAACATATAAATGTTTATGGGAGGTATTCATAAACGTGTCTTAAGATTAAGCAAATGGTTAAGCATGCGGCATCCTCTACTAACCTAGTAGCATAGTAAAGGATGCCGAATGCTTAAGCATTTGCTTAATCTTAAGACCCGTTTATGAATACCGCCCTATGAACATTTGCTCAAAGAAACAATGGAAAACTAAAAACACAGAGGCATTTATTTAAATGTTTCTGACCGAATGTTTGTAAACCAGTTTTATACAGTTTTTATATTTATTTTCATACAGTTTTTATACAGCTTTCATAACGTGTTTGTACAATTTTTGTATATTTGTTTCAGTATTTGCGGTCAAAGGCATGTAGTTCTAGGTTAGGGTTTGAATAATTTTGCAATTTTAGGTTAACGAATTGGCAAATTTTGATGGTTCCAATCATTATAATTTTGTGAAACGGGCGCTAACGTCGTTGATGACCAATGGAAGTTGCATTGTTATTTAATTGGCCTTGGCAGAAAAGGGAAAGATTTCCATAAATTAAACGTAGCAACGGTTTTAATATGTAACTATCACCCTTATTTTACTGTTCCTAATATTGATTACTGTAAAATTCAATGTAATGTTTCCTCGAAATTCTTCTTTAAGGTGCAGCAGAACACAGGGAAATGGCAGAGAATAGAAAAAATACGGAGCTATCTGTTTAAGTGCACATTCATATGTATTTTACGTGTATATCCTGCATAGTTTGTATATTCTTGTATATTGGACCTCGTATTATCATGTTCTTGTATCTATTGTAAGTGCATATATTCTGCATTATTGTTAAATTCAATAAATGAAATAAATTGTTACCGAGTTTGATCTTATTTTGAAAACTATTTACTTCCTTAAATTTTTATTAAATCCAACCAGTACCGTCGAACGTCCCAAAAACGTCCTGAAAACGTTTTAAAAACGTTTTAAAAACGTCCTGAAAACGTCCAGAAAATGTCCTGAAAACGTTTTAAAAACGTCCTGAAAACGTTTTAAAAACGTCCAGAAAACGTCCTGAAAACGTTTTAAAAACGTCCTAGAAACGTACTGGTTTGTGAAAATGGACGTTTTTAAGACGTTTTCTGGACGTTTTTAAAACGTCCTGAACGTCTGACCTGGACGTTTTTAAAACGTTTTTAAAACGTCTTTGTGCTATCTGGGCGACGGTATTCGTATTGGTTGGGGCTAGATTAGAGCGGGGGGGGGGGGGGGGGTAAAGCATGGCAGCAAACCGATGTACATATGTGTTACACTCGGTAATTCTAGTGTTAAGTAAAGTTTTTTGCGAATATTTCGTAAACCAAAGCCGACCGCCAAAAAGTTTAAAGGGAAATGTTGTTCAGAATGATGACTTTGACAACATATGTGAAGGTCGTTGAAATCGGTGAGGAGGTAGCTTTTCGACAAGTTTACCAAAAAATTTACCATTCATTTTTAATGTTATAAACAATTTCGCGGACACTTTATTTTACAATTGTCCACCGATCCAGAGGTGTAGATTCGCCCACTAACAGCAACGACCAATAATTTTTCTACACACTGTACGATGAATGTGGAGAACGAGCAGATAGGTGTGTTCTGTAGGAGCGAGTACTGTTTGAAAGAGTGACGTGTGCCGTGATTTTGGTGTGACTGATTTTTGGGGTATATGATTGTGGCAGGAGTCAGTTGTCGGGCAGCGCGCACAGAATGGTTGAGGGGGTCACGTCGCGGCAACAATAATCTGGGTAGACGGTCATCGGGTAAGTGGTTGGGGAAAACCCAAGTGGTATAAACGATACCTACTCCCAGATAGCACAACGTCTGGTAAAGTCTTAAAGACGTCCAAAAGGCGTCTTACAGACGTCTGAAAGACGTCTTGTTCCAAATCAAGACGTTCAGACCTAAAATGGACATAAACTAGACGTCTCTAAGACGAGGTGTGCTATCTGGGAAATAGTCCAAGCGTCGACCACGCGAGAGAAAGTATAGGCATCCGAAAAATAGGAAAGTCTCGTAAGGGACAGTCCGTCCGTGTTAGTAGGAAAATCGAATCATTTCTCGAAGAACTCGGGACGGGACCCCCGATATAAGAAAATTTAGGCTCGCTGCAATCGCGCTGGTTCGACTCGATGTTGGGTCTGTAACCGTCCCATTGAAAGGATGGCACACCGACATAGCGCGAACCAAATATTTGACTTCCAGGCCGCGGACATCTTTTTTTGTCTTTTGTTGTTACACAGTGTCGTCTTTGCACGCTGCGGGAAAGCACCTTTATGTACTTGCAGCTCATTTTGATTTCACATCTTTTTTTACTTTGTAATTATTATTATTTTCTATTATTTGTGTTTTTTTTTATTTCATATACTTGGCGTAATTTTTTTACTTTTTGAAGTTTTTTATGGGAATCTCACTTCTTTTTACAAAGATTGTATATTTTCTTCTGATTTTTTTGCGATTTACTCTTTTCCGTCCTCGACATTTTCATGTACTTGGCGTCATTTTTTTAATTTTTTGGAGTTTTTCATTAATTACTTACTTCTACGCTCTGCAGTATCAAATAGGTTACAGATCAAACAATTTTATTCATTAATGCTTCAATATTGTGTCGAAATCGATTATAAATTTCTTTCATTCAAAGTAACGAATGAAAATTATCTTTATCGTTTTTTCACTTCGCTTCTTCGTATTCTCCTCTTTTCTCTACGTAGGTATATGTATAAAATACTTCCGCTGTCATCTTACCTTACCTCAGAGTTACTTTATCACTTTCAATCGGGAACTAATGAATCAATTTCGATGCAGCTTTTTAACGTGCAGCACAATAATGAAGGGTCGGATGCAATAAAGGGACTAGCGCTCGAAAATGTGAAAAATTATTGTCCAAACGCTAAAAAGGATTGGAAAATTAAATGTTAATTTGTATTTTAAAAATATAGTGTTGTAAAGGTCGTCACAACACACATTTTTTCTCTTTACTGTTTGTTTATCCAATCATTAATATTCGCGCTAAAAATTATAAACAAAATATTTCTCATCGTCCAAAGTCAATATTTCTTTAAACATAAATTGCAATAAATTAAGGAAATATCAACGGATCGTTATGAGACTTAAAATATAATTTCAGAAAACTCTAGCGAAGTCGCAAAGTGTAGGTTAAAAACTATTATGTTGAAAAATATAATCATATTTAATTAAAAAGTAATACTACTGGTTTGTGGGTTGTTGCGAGTTCCGATCTTCGCTCGCTCTAGTGGCGTTTGGCGCAGGCTTCTAAAGCGCGAAGTTTGAGTAGGATAGAGTTAAGGATGAACTCTGTCACAAATTTATCTTCGCCTCCTTCCTTATAGTTCGAAAAACAATATATTGATTAAAAAAGAGGAACAAACGTAAGAAGAAACCTGTTTCTTCTCCTCGCATTTGATTTCCGACGTTGTAACGCACCAGACGTGTCTGAATAAATCAATCCTATCCTGTTCAATCTTAAATATTCTTGTCTTGTTCCTGGTCTTAAATAGTAGTTCTAAATCGTTTAAATCGTTTGACATTTTGATTCAGTTCAGTTCAATAAATTTTATTCAGTTTAATTGTGTTCCATTTCGTTATCTCGTTCATTTAACTTCACGCGTTCGCGAGCAGAGTCCTTCAGGGCTCCACGGACACCGGACCACACGGAAACTCCCAAGCCACTAGAATTCCCAGCTGGCCCCGCAACAGGGTATATGCTGATTGCATATCGACTGATTGATTTGATTTGTGGTTACAGGCTGATTTCAAGTAATTTGAATTTGTGGTTATGGGTTATATTTATGATATACAAACAGGACGCAATTCAAATTTCGGCAACTTACCTTGTGTTTGAAACTGCATTTTGGTTGCAATTCAATGGTACAACGATACATATTTGTAAAAACACGTGGCATCTCAAATTTTGACAACTTACCTTATTTCACACTCGCCAGGTTATAACCTGACTGTAAGCTGTCAAAATTTGGAGTAGATTGCATAGTGAAGATAGCGATTGACGAACGAAACATGTGTTAGTGTCTTTTGGCTGAAGGTGTGCGTGTAATGCGTATATACGTATTATGTTGACGAAAATTTTGACTGGAGAAGAAGAATCAGAAGACGAAACCTACCGGATTCGACTGATTCATGAGACGATATTACGATATCTCTGTCATGCGTGGACCGATTTTATTGAAATTGGTCTTATTCGAAAGCTTATATGCGGTTTACATTACCCTGATAACCATCTGTCTCCAGTCTGACATCAGATTGGTAGCAGGGTCTGGCGCTGGCATGAGAGCGCAGAGTCTGACGTCAGAACGATAGCAGACGGCAGAATCTGCTGTCGATCTGACATCAGCCCTGACGAAAATGAACCGTTTGCGAAAGCGTTTGAGAACGGTGTACCAACCGTTTGAGAGCGTTCATGAATCCTTACGAAACATTCTCTAGGGCGTTTGGAGAGTGTGAATGTAGACGCATAGGATGTTTCCAAAGCGTTCTGTAAGAGCGGTTCAAGAGCGTAGTAAGGCGTTTCCTTAGTGTTTGTATGGCGTTTAAAAAACGCTTAGGAAACATTCTGCAGGATATATGGAAAGCGTTACAAGGCGTTTCCTTAGCGTTTGTATGGCGTTTAAAAAACGCTTAGGAAACATTCTGCAGGATATATGGAAAGCGTTACAAGGCGTTTCCTTAGCATTTGTATGGCGTTTAAAAAACGCTTAGGAAACATTCTGCAGGATATATGGAAAGCGTTGTAAGGCGTTGCCTTAACGTTTAAAAAAAACCCTTATGAAACGTTTTTCAGGATATATGGAAAGCGTTGCAGGGAGGATATTAATATAAAAAATAATTAGATTTGTACAAAAATATTTATTTAGACTATATTTTATTTAGGGTTTCCACATAAAAAGATTGTGTTAGGCACTACTGTGCGTGGCTGTCTCCGGCTGCTCCACCTGCTCCAGCAGAATTAGAGACTCCGGTTGCTTCAGGAATTCTACACATTCCGGCTGCTCCAGCAGTTCCAGATATTCCGGCTGCTCCAGGAGTACTGAAGGCTCCGACTGCTCCAGGAGTACTGAAGGCTCCGACTGTCGAACAGTTTGTGGCTTCGGCTGATGTCCTCGTTTGTTATATGGCCTTGAAGGTCCTACTCTTTGTTTCTGTTCCAAGGACCTTATTCCCTCGCGTTCCCTAAACGTTTTCTTTTTACTCGCCGCCCCCCTTCGCCCATTCATGTCATATGCCCTGTCGGCTAGATAAGCGGGGAGACTGGCGACATATTGCTCGATCTCTAAATTGCTATATTTCGAGCGACTGTGGTCGTTTTCAATTACACTTTGTTTTGCCAGCCATTCCCGGTGTAATGCTGAAAGTGAAAATGGTCATTATCAATCAACACGTATATTTTCATCATTAAGAATTACACCATATTATGTAACACAAAACAGAAAACCTACATTTGGCCACCATAAGGAAGTGTTTAGGAAAGGCTTTAGTGCCTTGCTTCACCGCTTTCACTCGCATGTTTTGTGCCTCTTCACCAATGACACCCATCAAAAGGGTGTGAGCCCAATCAGGGTGGCTATCCCTTACTGAATTCAAACTTTCATATGCAATTTTCGTGCACATACCTTCTCCTAGGTGAACCTAGAATGTAGGAAATACGAACTGTAGAAATACATTTCACAGCAGAAATGAAAAAAATTCAATTTATTTTGAAACTATTTTACATGTTTAATTTACCTTTTCATTTATGTCTGCTGCATCAGAACCGACACCACTAGTGTTGGTAGTAGTACTGCCGCATGGTACCGATTCTGTAAAAAATTCAAGTTTTGTAAGTTTTCTCATATTGACTGTGATGGTATATCGTCTTATTTCATTAATTGAAATTCTGCTGATACATTCATAGCAATGACTAACAGCATTTTCATTAAATACAAGTTAAAATATATACATTTTCAGTTGTAGTATTTTAATTTAACATTCATCATTGCTTTTAGTATATTATTCACAATTAAGTGTATTGTAAATGCACCTTTTACTTTTACATCCAGCTCACTTTGCTCAAACAGACGAATCGGAATAAAAGGGGGAAACTTGTACCTCTAGGGCAAAGTACAGCAGCAGAGTTCCGGTAACTCGAAATGTCTTTAATGTTGAAACATTCACTGTAGTGTAACCAATACGCTTGCGTGAGTATTAGTTACCTCCTTAGTGAACTCTCCGTTCAATGAATTGCAGGGTGGATCGAAGGTTTTGTAAGGATTATGTGAAACGGGGGTGGGGGGGGGGGGGGGGGGGGGGCACTACACAAAGTACTCCCTACTTTAAATATATGTTTGGAGGACCATAATGAATAACCTAACTGTTTCAAATCGTTGGTTCAAATTAAACCGAACTTTGTAAAAAATGTTTGCAATTAAATGTGACTTTTAAAGAAAAACATTAATAAATCCAACACAAGTTTTTTCTTCAGAATTTACAGAAATGATATAAAAAAAATGACACCATAGGTCTATATTCTATTATATCACTTTTCCCCTGTTCACTGCCTAAAAGTGCCAAACAGTTACGCCCGTATAGCCTAACCTTAGAGTAAAGAAAAATGTAGAGGGAACATTTCCTTGTTTCTTCATTATTTTTCTGACGACAATTTGTGCAACATCAGCCCTACCAATTTATTTGAAAGTAGAAGAGAGACAGACAGTTGTTTATCTCTTTTTTACTTTCAATGAATTGTTAGGATTGGTCTTGCACAAATTTTCCTCAGAAAAAACTGACTATGTTCCCGCTATATCTTTCTTTACTCTAAGAGTCATCGTTCAATACTTCAATAAATAAATAAAGAAATTGGTTAACCAATACAGAAATCAATTAAGGAAATAAATCAATTAAGGCTATAAATCAATTAATGAATTAAAATCAATCAGGAATGAATAAAAATTATAATATGAAAAAACAAAATTTTGTATGTTTAGAATTATGCATTTTCTGGTAAACTGTTTACCCAATTTAATACTTGGTAAGAACTGGACTCAGGAAACTTACTCATCATGTCCTCTATACTGGAGATTCGTTTTTCGACCTCAGACATTCGAGAACAGGTATCTGCTGTGACTTTCTCAAGTCTCCCAAAATTTTTTTGTATATTTTTTTCCATGTTTTCTATGGTGTCTTTAAAAAATTTCATTAATATTTGTGTCTCTCCTGCAGGTTCGCTGCTGTTACCCTCATGTACTGCTACTGGGTTAGTGGGCATCGTTTCCTCCAACAATTGCTTGTGCATATCATGCATTGCAGTCCTTTTACTCTGCTTTTTCTTGTTCTATAACAGTAAAGTACAATGAATAATGTAGGGACAAAATGTTTATCAATTTATGTAGTAATGCTCACATTGCTTTTCCGGAGCTGCAATATGGTGGTATTCGATGCTTGATCATGCCGAATACCATCGTTCTCGGATGCTGTAGTTAGTGGCTCTGAATCGTCCATCTGTACCTTCGGCCACCTTACTCATCTGACTGAAGTTAATTTTTCTAATTCCTCTTTTGATTCTGTTTACAACAAAATGAAATGTAAAATATTGATTGCAGTATACACGGTATGACAATAAAGTAATGAAAACAGTAAAGACAAGACATTTATGTGTAGAACAAAGGTTTCTTCACTTATTTCCTTCCGAATAATCAGTAGAAAATTATGTACACTAATCACATAATCGTCTAGGAATTGTGCTATACATCAATATATTTTATCTTTACTAATTTCAATAGCTTCTTGCTGCAGTGTACAGTAAGAAAAACCAGTAATGGTAAGTATGATTAAAGAGTATCTAACCTGCTAACAGACCGATGTGCGCATACCACTTGCTGTACTTGCCATCCGTTCTACCGTGAGTTGTGCGCACAATATACCAGCTATGGGCATTGAAATCATTCAATGTTTGTGGATGAAATGGCAACTTCTTTCCACAAACAGTTTTTTCTTTTATATGAATGACGGGAACAATTTCCTTCTCACCCGTCTTATATTTCACAAATGCAAACCACAAATTTCTTGTTTCCTCCTGACTCATACCTAAGTCACTGTCTTTATCCATATTTAATTCGCAAGTCTGAATGATCAAAGAAAAACGATATGAATTCAAGAATAATGTTCATAGATGAAAATCGCACGTGCACGTACCTTTGTGAAGAAAACCGGAACAGAAATGGAGGGAATTCAGATGGCAACGCTACCTGACGCTAACCGGAAATTCTTTGTTTTGTAAGGACAAAAACACCCTTATTCGCCGCATGTGGCGCTATCCGCTACCAGGGAGTAGAAATCGGACAAACCGACGCAATTTGTATGAAAAGCAGTAATAAAGAAAGAAATATAAACGGAGATAGATAGACTATAAATGAAAATAGATAGACTATAAACGAAGATAGATAGATTACCACAGTTATCTATCTTTATCTATCTTCTTAATATTTCTTTCTCTATTTCCGGTTTTCACACAAACGATGTCAACCAATCAGCGTCGAGGATCCCTACTGGTAAAACGTTAAGAGCGCCACTGCGCCACCATCCTCAACGGTTTTAAAATAACAACAGTCTTTTGTTCAGAGATGCTGATTTGATCAGATTTGATACCATTTCAGTTAATAAGAATGAGCGAAGTAAAATCGTTGAAAATGAAACGGCGGTACAAAAGATACTTGTACACGGAGGAGAAAATTTCGCGGAAAACACTTTGGCGTCGACGGCAACTTGCTCAGCAAAAGGTGCTTAAAATTCAACATCGGACAGATCAAGTAAGATTTATACAGTGCTTTTTCCAAATAGTAGTAAATTATTATTACTCCATGTCAAAATCATAAATACGCTTTTTATTCCTTGCATAAATAACAGACCCTGATAACCATCTGACGCCAATCTGACATCAGATTGGCAGCAGGGTCTGCCGTGAGAGCGCAGAGCCTGACGTCAGATCCGTAGTCATCTGTGTCCGCATTAGGCTGCGGTCTGAGGTACAGAGCCTGACATCAGGGCCTGACGTCAGATGAACAGCAGATTCGCATCAGATCCTGCCGTTCGCCTGACACGTATAACAGCGCCATCTGAGGGTCAGAATTGGCAAACAATTCCCTACGCGTGACGTCACATGGCCGTCCCTACACACCAACACAAATGCAGCGTTATTGCTGTAGGTGTATCCCTACTCCCCCATAATCAGCTAGTAGATTCTACAGTTTATTAAATAATTAATTCTACTAGTTTCAAAAAGGATTTATTCTTTATTTAATAATATACAGGATTGGTGATTACAATTGTTAGAAAATAATATAAATAGCGCATATAAATTCGAGGAAGAACATTCAATTTTTACATTTATAAATCCATATACGTCCCGTAACCAGTGGTACCTATTAGGTGCGATATCAGAAAATTTCCTTTATTTTCGACTTCTTTTTGCTGTAGAATCATCACATACCGTATTATGTTAGCGCTGAAAACAAATAGAACCTTAGTATAAAATTAAAGGTAACGTATGAATAAACAGGTATACATGCGATACTTACTTCAGCTCCATCTCCGCACAGCACACACCCCAGGCGATCATGCATGCTCCTGCGAACATTAACATTTATAATAAAACATGTGTTTAATTATTATCTACTAAACAAGACGCTAAACATTGGCACTTCGTGCATAACCATACTTTTCTGTCTTGCAGATAATGTGAAACTCGATTTTCGCGACGTAGATAATTGGAAATTATTCAATTGCATAATTACGTTTGCCTTCTGGATACGTCAAGATGATTTGTCTGGATATTGATGGATGAAATTACTTGGAATATTCTTCGATTTTGCCGGCACTGATTGCCACTGCCAGTGACTGTCATCTCATACCTCGAAAATGAATGCAAATTGGACATAGAGTCTTGACCAATCACGAGTTTCGGCACTATGGCGCAGCCAATCCGAGCGTCGATTCAAGAGCGTTGGTCAAGACTCTACGTCCAGTTTGCGTTCGTTTTCGAGGTGGTAGTCACTGGCAATGGCAGTCAGTGCTGGCAAAATTGAAGAATATTCCAAGTAATTTCATCCATCAATATCCAGACAAATCATCTCGACGTATCCAGAAGGCAAACGTAATTATGCAATTGAATAATTTCCAATTATCTACGTCGCGAAAATCGAGTTTCACATTATCTGCAAGACAGAAAAGTATGGTTATGCACGAAGCGCGAATGTTTAGCGTCTTGTTTAGTAGATAATAATTAAACACATGTTTTATTATAAATGTTAATGTTCGCAGGAGCATGCATGATCGCCTGGGGTGTGTGCTGTGCGGAGATGGAGCTGAAGTAAGTATCGCATGTATACCTGTTTATTCATACGTTACCTTTAATTTTATACTAAGGTTCTATTTGTTTTCAGCGCTAACATAATACGGTATGTGATGATTCTACAGCAAAAAGAAGTCGAAAATAAAGGAAATTTTCTGATATCGCACCTAATAGGTACCACTGGTTACGGGACGTATATGGATTTATAAATGTAAAAATTGAATGTTCTTCCTCGAATTTATATGCGCTATTTATATTATTTTCTAACAATTGTAATCACCAATCCTGTATATTATTAAATAAAGAATAAATCCTTTTTGAAACTAGTAGAATTAATTATTTAATAAACTGTAGAATCTACTAGCTGATTATGGGGGAGTAGGGATACACCTACAGCAATAACGCTGCATTTGTGTTGGTGTGTAGGGACGGCCATGTGACGTCACGCGTAGGGAATTGTTTGCCAATTCTGACCCTCAGATGGCGCTGTTATACGTGTCAGGCGAACGGCAGGATCTGATGCGAATCTGCTGTTCATCTGACGTCAGGCCCTGATGTCAGGCTCTGTACCTCAGACCGCAGCCTAATGCGGACACAGATGACTACGGATCTGACGTCAGGCTCTGCGCTTCAGATCTGGTTATCAGGGTTCTATACCATGTATGGATGGTTTGTTGAAACATCGATATTTAGTACATTGGAGTATGTTGGCAAAGGCAACTTGCCTTCTTCTACAGAAATCTGTATCAATTGCTGATATTGGGGAGGCACATGAGCTATTTTTAAATTACTGCAAGCTCTTTCAGAAATATTTTGAACCACAAAATACAATATACAACTTACATCTTTTAACACATATTTGTGAATGTGTCACGAAGTGGGGTCCCTTATGGACCCACAGCGCGTTTTATTACGAAGGCGAAAATCGATTTATATTGTGTATGTACAAGAGTCCGTATAATGCATTATCGCAAATTACCAGAAAATTCACATTATTCAAAATGATAAAACAATTATGCCCACAACTTGTTTCTTCACAAACAATATTACATTTTTGTGAAAACATTTTACAGAAAAAATTAATGAATACAAGATACAACAATTGCTTATTACTGGGAAAGGGGCGAAAAAAAGTATTGCGCGAGGAGGAAATACAATGCTTAACAGAACATTGTATTTCTATAGCAGATTGTACTGTGTATGAAAGATTTCTATATAGAGGCATACATTATTCCAACGTTACTTATTCTGAAGGAAAGCGCAATAACAATTCCTATTTATTTACAAGCAACAGTCGAGCAATAATGATAAAACGTATTGTGTTAGAAGCAGGGGGAAACGTTGTGATATTAGGCCAATTATTGAAATTTCATAAATCTTGCGTTATTAATAACGAAGTAGTTGAAGTAAATTATTTACGAAAAATTAAAAGTTTAGGTAAATATGTATGCATCAAACCTTCAGATATAGAATCTGAAGGTATTGTGATACCTGAAGGTAATTATATTTGTAAGGTACCGTTTGGCTGCCATAGTGATTAGTTAATAAATTAAAGACATAAATTAAGAACGACCGTAGTTACCTTTTATTTATGTACGTATAATAACAGCGACTGATATTTTTAAGTAAATTATCTAAAGCATTTAATAAGACAGCAATCACAGTAAACAAGTACGGATAGTGAAAATACTGTAACATTATGAACTATAATTATCAAATTTTGCGATAATTTAGCGCAAATTCAATAGTGATTAGTTTGTAAGAATTTTTTTGTAAAAACTATTCTGTATACTTCTAGGTGGACTTTAAATTTAAGTACTTAAAAATGTAAATATATTCGTATTATGTTTGTAATATAGCTTCTTCAATTAAATAAATAACGAAATATATAAAGAATCCTTTATTTCGTTCCACCGTACCTTGTGTTTTTTTATCTACTTATATTGCATGTAAATAAAAATCATGAATACCATTGAAAATTAATACTTATTATACTAAATTTGTGGAAACATTAATCACACGATGCATCGTGAAATAATATTTATAACGTTTTGAAACAGTTCGTAAAGCGGATGTGAAACACTATTACAAACAGCGGTTGTAAGAGGTTCTGAAAACGTACAGAAAACGCCATACTAACCATTCGGAAACGGCATGTAAACGCCCTTTCAGTAGGGTGTTTTGAAAAAGTTCGCGTAGGGTTTGTGAAACGCTCTTGCAAAAAGCGTTTGTAGGAGGTTCTGAAAACGTACAGAAAACGCTATACTAACCATTCGGAAACTGTACGTAAACGCCCTCTCAGTAGGGTGTTTTGAAAAAGTTCGTATAGGGTTTGTGAAACGCTCTTGCAAAAAGCGTTTGTAAGACGTTCTGAGAAAGTTATTTATAACGCCACTACACACAGTTTTGCAGGCGTTTCTTGAGCGTTTCTTCAGGAAGTTTACTTACCGTTTGTAAATTTTCTAAGAACGCCCTTCAGACCGTTCATGGAGCATTTTGAGAGAGTGAGCGTTTCGAAAGCGTTTCAGGACGTACAAAAAGCGTACAAACGCTCGTGAAAATTTCCTGAAACGCTTAAGAACGCCCTCCAAGGTCATTCATTTTCGTCAGGGAGGCATCTGACATCAGAATCTGCACCTCAAAACGCAGCCAAATGCGGACACAGACGACTACGGTTCTGATGTCAGATTCTGCTGCCAGATCTGGTTATCAGGGTAGAAAAATGTCATTAAATATAGAAAATATTGCAGGCGTGATGAGATATTAATGAAATAAGTTTCAGGTTAGGTTGGTATAGCTGTGCTTCGAGTAAAGATACACGGCAGCGACAGGCATATACAAGGTGTCTTTTCTTTCATGTACTTGGCGTCGAGACGCTACCGCGTCTCTAGATCCCTATCTACTGTGACTTGCTGTCTCCCTTCCCCTTGAAGGTGTGAAATAGGGAAAAGAGGCAAGACAGGTAGCTGAAAAACAAAGTCGCATCAAGTTCGATATAATATGTACTCTACGAATGCTTCAAATACTTCCAAAAAATTCCCTGATAACCAGATCTGGCAGCAGAATCTGACATCAGAACCGTAGTCGTCTGTGTCCGCATTTGGCTGCGTTCTGAGGTGCAGATTCTGATGTCAGATGCCTGATGTCAGATCGGCAGCAGATCGACAGCAGATTCTGCCGTCTGCTATCGTTCTGACGTCAGACTCTGCGCTCTCATGCCAGCGCCAGACCCTGCTACCAATCTGATGTCAGACTGGAAACAGATGGTTATCAGGGTTGTTTGAACTGGTTGGAATATTCCTTATATTCTGCTGCGTGATAAATTGAATTATTTGTTTAATTTCTCTATCATGTTTTAATAAATATATCAATATGTTTGTATTTATATTAAGTGTCGTTCAATTGGTTTATTACACACGCCTCACATAGCATGTTTATACTTTCAAGAGTAAAGAAGCGCCCTTTCACGTTCGTATTTATTGTTTTATTTTATTATTTCTGCATTCAACGGCTGGCTATCCGAAATGAACTGAGCATAGCTTCGAATATGTTTCATAATCAAAGTAACAGGATAGACAATGCTTGAATATCTCAGAAACAGAAGTTTTAGGATTAATGCCCTTTAGTACTTTCATACTCAGAATTCGCTATTCTATTGAATTTGACGGTAACAAATTCGACAGTCCATTTGAAAAAATAAAATTTACCTCCACATCCGATCTATCCCTGTAAAGAAACTAGTTTCACCGTGTTTTGGGTTTCTTACAACCTGTTACGAGCCGAGGCTGAGGGCAATAAGAATGGCGGCTGCGAGGCCGAGGATTGAATTTGGTTGTTTGAGTTTGTTAGTAGCGGACGAACCGGGGTCTGGTGTTCCCGGGAGCCACTAGGAATGTTAGTTTAGCCTCGTAACTTTATAATGTGATACACCTTGAGCGGTAAAGGAGTATCTATGTGGGTTTATCTCCAAGACGAAATTCAGATGATGATTGATTTAAATAAAAAAAACTCTGAATTAGAAATAACAAATTATATTCTATAAACTCAGTCTTTTACAATTGTTACAGTTTATGTTTGTCGCGGTACCTAAGTCCACCTCTCGGTTTTGACGCACTGAGAAATGCGGGGGTCTCAAAGAGTTTAATAGTAACAACACCTATCAACAACTCTACGTACTGTCTGGTTTAAGTTGAAGTAATAAGCCTCTTTCGTCTATGCGTACTAGATTTGAAATGAGCCCCCGAGTGTTTTTTTTTTCTTATAAACCTCCCCTATGGTGGACCGTCCCTCAGAGCTTAAGCCCTGTTACCGGTCAATAAGTTGGAGTGGAGTTACCGTCCTTATGTGATGGGGATTCCAATTGAGTAACTGGGGGGAAAATGTTCAAAAAACCGCAACTTCTAGAATAGAAAAGAGTGATTTACAGGAGGATTAGTACACGTACAGGGGGGAGGGTGTAGGTGGTTATTTAGCGTATGCGATCTGTGTAGCTTGAGAGGCTTGAAAGGCTTGGGGGCCCTCGATGATGCAGTGTGGGTGATGAGATAGAAAGAACAGAAATATACTGAAGACGAGGCCGCTGGCCTAGTGGTGTATGGTCTTCAGTGCTGCGTTGCGTGATGGACTGCTGTGATGTGTGCACAGTAGTAAGCTGAGAGTCTGTGAGAGCAGATAGACCAATAGAGACAGAGGGAGGGGGAGTGGGTGTTGGGAAGGGAAAGAAGGATTTGGGAGGGGAAAAGGGGGAGAGAGCTGAATGGGAGTCACTTGGACATAGGGAAAGGTATCTTTACCCGGTACGGGATATTGTTGATTTCATAAGTGCCCGTGCTACGTGCCAAATGGTTTGAATGAGTGGAGACGTTATAAGTGTCTAACAATTTCTCTATGTATTCCCGGGTAAGTGGGATGTTGGTGTCGGCATGCAGTGCCCTGGTGGAATACAGCCCAGGAGAGCGGGTGATAATTTTTAGAATTCTGTTTTGAGTTTTCTGAATTTTGGAGCGGTTTGATTTCGTGGTGTTCCACCAGACCTGCGCCCCGTACGTGAGCACCGGTCTGATGCAGGACTTATAAATATTAATTCGGATGTGCAAGTAGAGGGGGGATCGATAGTTGATATGCTGGTGGAGGAAGCCGGCCACTTTGAGTGTCTTAGTAATTCGATCCTCAATGGCCGTGTTCCACAGCATCTTATAATTTAGGATGATGCCGAGGTATTTTACATTATCCGACCAGGGCACTGCATTTCCTTCGATGGATAGTTTAAATTGGTTCCTTGCGGATAGGTTTTTTATGCCTCGGGAAAAAATATGGTTTCCGTTTTGTCGGCGTTTATTTGGAGTTTCCATAAGGTGAAGAAGCGGAGGACCTCGTCGATGTACCCCTGAAGTCTCAACACCAGTGCCGAGGGTTGCTAAGAGGAGGCATAGAGAGCTGTATCGTCCGCATATAGGGCGAGCTCACAGTTTTTTGACAGCGGGAGGTCATTTATAAATATGTTAAAGAGGGTAGGACCAAGGATCGAACCCTGAGGTACCCCTGCTGGAACTAAGTGCGGTCTTGAGCACGAACCCCCGACATGGACAGTCATATGCCTGCTTTTCAAGTAGGGGGCGAGTAGTTTGACATGGCCGGTACCGAGGCCGATTTCATGAAGTTTATACAGGAGCGCGCCGTGCCACACAGTATCGAATGCCTTGGCCAAGTCAAGGAGCGCCATTGCAACACTGCGCTTGACATTTAACTCATGCGTAGTATACTGAGCTATTCGCAGGACCTGCTGGATGGTTGAGTGTCCCGGGCGGAAGCCGAACTGCTGGGGAATAATGATTTTATTGCTCTCTAGGAAGTCGGATAAGAAGTTGTGTATGCAGCGTTCTAGGATTTTACCGAGAATCGGTAATAAGCTTATCGGGCGGTAGCTGGAGGGAAGTTCGGGCGGCTTTTCTGGTTTGTGTATGGGAATGGCCTTTGAGAGCTTCCAGGAGTCTGGGAAGTAACTGAGCGCGATGGTGCAGGCAAAGATGTAGTAGATTTGACAGATGACCTTTCGTAATGCGTGCCTCAGCATTGGTACCGTGATACCGTCTGTCCCTGGGGCCTTTCGTGACCCCATCCGTTTAATAGCAGCCCCGATCCAGTTGGGGGAGAGAGGGATTTTTGTCGGTTGCTCATCTGGAGCTGCTTCCAGACAAATGAGAAAGTTGGATACCGACTGATCCATGGGGGAGGGAAGTTGTGCAGCATACTCATGAATACCGGCGAAGGTCGAGGCTAAAGCGTTGGCCTTGTCGGGGTCTCCGGTGCAGGTAGTTCGCCCGTGGCTAAGAGGCGGGAGTGTCTTGCTTTTCTTATTATTTGTAATCTTCCGATACGTCGCCCAGAAGGTGGGGTCCGGTCTTGAGAAGGACCTTAGATTACGGTCCCATTCTCGTATACGTAAATAAGAAATTCTCTTACGAATCGTAGCAGTTACGTCACGTATGGCGTCAACAATGACATGGGCTCCAAGCCGGTACGACTGTCTCCGGAGAGCACGTCTGTGTCGAATAAGAGAGAGTAGCTGGCGGTCAAGCAAGAGGTCCTTTTTGGCGCGTCGTCGGCATGCATGAAGGAAGGAGGTCAGCTCCTTTATGCTCGAGTCAACCTCGGACTTGGAGCCCAAGTGCTGATTGATTTTGCAATTGTGCGTAAAGTTATTATATTTTTCCCAGTCAACAGTGGGGTTTAAGCTGGTTGGTCCCATCGACTGATTTGCCTTCAAGATGACAGGCCGGTGATTCGTATCGAAGTAATCCGAGGTCTTGCAGGAGAAGTCGGTTTTGTAATCGGTAATAAAAAAGTCCAGCCTGGACGGCCTGCTCCTGCCTGACTGATATGTGAAATCGTCCGGGTGGATTATTCGATAAGTATGCTTGCACATGTGAGTAAATAGGAGGTTTCCCGCTTTGTTGGACATGTAGTTGTTCCAGTGTGGATGTTTCGCGTTCCAGTCTCCTCCAATCAAGAAAGGGGAGCCCATACGGATAAGGGTATCGAATACCGCCGAGTCACGGATGGAAGACAGGGGGGGCGTACATAACGCCAAAGATGATTTTAGGATTTGTGAGTCTCACGAAACAAGCGTCCTGCTGAGCGGCACGCGCCGGGGTAAAATTTGAGTACTCGATCGACTCATGAACAAGAATGGCCACCCCACCATTTTTTATGGGTCGGTCTGTGCGAACCACTGAGTAGCCCGGGAGGGAAAAGCTATCTGGAGGAGTTAGCCAAGTTTCAGTGACAAGTATAATGCCGACTTGGAGTCCGGCCACCGCTCGGATCAGTTCGTTTCGCTTGGGCGAAATGGAGCATGCATTCCATAACATAATGCAAGGTAGGGGCATTGATCAGTCCAGGCAATGCAGTGCGGAGCAGAAGACTTGAAATTTTTCTGCCAGTGTTCGACAGGGACGGATTTTCTCGATGAGGTTCTCGATATCAACTAATGAGTTTAGTTCCTTGAATGCTGGTACCAATTCGATCAGCGGATTTACGTTTCCCGGTTGGAGGTGAGTATTTTCCGGAGTCCCATGGGGTCCGGGGGGTACAAGGAGCTGAGAGAGGGACAAGGGTCCACGTGGGCCCGATACCGCGGTAACGTATGTATGTCTAGGAGAGGCAGAGTGCGATGTAGGTGCGAGCTGTGGGAGGGGGGCCGCTCCGGGTGTTTGGAAGGGGGAGGGGAGTAGCGGGATATTGATGGCCGCGCCGTTTGCGGATTTGATCGCCTGTTTAAATATTTTAGGAGAGCTGGGCATTGACTGAAGTTTACCGTGTGCTGACCGGAACAGTTAGCACACTTGGGGGCGGTGTCCCTGGGCTTTTGGCACTCAGATGAGTGGTGTTGTCCGGTGCATTTGACGCATTTTGAGGGGAGACAGCAGTTTGAAGCTGAGTGGCCGAAGGCCTGACATCTGAAGCACTGCGTATGGTTCTTCTTAGAGTTAAGTTTTTCCCAGTATATGCGAGTGCTGAAGATGTGATTGATTTTTGAGACCACGTTTGGGGTAGTTCCAGGTGGAAAGTTTACTCTGTACATAGCGAATTGATTGGAATTACTACCTCTGCCGTTCATGATAGAGCAGGAGGAGGGGTCTAACCCCTTGGCCTTTAACTCTTCCAGGATCTCTTCCGGTGGGATGTTCGGGAAGCCCTTAAGGACCATGGGTAGCATTCGCTCCGCGTTTAGTGAGAAAGTAAAATACGGTACCTTTCCCTCGTTGAGTGCTTCTTTGAATTTTTTAAATAAGTGGACATTATCAAATTGCAAGCGAATCCTATTTCCCAGGTATTTAATGCTAAAGGAGTTACCGAAGTCCTTTGCCATCTCGCGTTCGAATTTGGGAATGCTATAAGCGAAGTTTGAAATGTAGAGAGGGGGGGGCTTGGTGTTAGTGCTAACGGACTTGATACCTATTGTTTTGGCGGCCGAGGACAAACCAGGCTGTGTGTTTGTACTGTCCGTTGCGAGCAGCGTTACTTCCGCCGCGGTTTTTTTGGTTTTACCTGAGGACAAGGAAGGAGAATCCAAAGTTGATTTAAACGCTTCTAACGCTGTGAAGCGATTTGAAACTACGACGTTTGGGATCGCTGGGGGGTCCATGTTCACCTCGGTTGTTTGAGGAATTAATGGGAGAGAGATAGGAATGGGAGGGAGCGAGCACTTGGGGCTGGCGGATTTTGAATTTACTACGTTTTTGCTTTTCTCGTGCTTCGATTTCTTTTTTTTTCCCAAGGCTACCCTCGGCACTGATTTTGATGTGGGAGTCGTTTGATTTGGACTTAGGAGATAAGTCCGAGCCATGGGATGACATGTTACCGAATAACTGTGAGTCTACAGGTGTCCCAGGCACGGTGTTTACCATGAGATTTGGTTGAATGCAACGGCGGAGCAGTAAAGATTGAGGCACTCACCAATTTTGCTGAGTTGAGTTTGAGTAGGTTTGGCCAATTTTTGTGCGGAGGTTTTTCGGAGACCTCAGTCCGGTGTTGGTCGCTTCTATCAGCGATGTTTACGGGCCCTTCGCCCTGCCCTTTGGCGGGAAGGGGGGAAGGGGGGTGAGTGTGGATCTGGTCCAGTCCAGAGAACTTATTGACACTGGTTTCCAGGGATGTCAGATGAGACACTTGGTCAAGCGTTCAGTCGAGTCGTGGCTAGTGGTTGCTACGTAGCAGCGAGGCTTTATCACAAAAACAGTACTGGTCACGGCGGCTGTCGCGAGCGAACTGTGAGAACTACTGATTTGAAATGAGCCCCCGAGTGTTTTTTTTTTTAACGTTTGCTGAGTAGGGGGGGGGGGAGATCTTGCTGACTCCTCCTCCCTTCTGTGGGTCGTCCCTCTGAGCACTAGGCCCAGTTACCAACCAGGGTGAAGTAGGTATGGTATTACCGGCAGGAGGTAACGTTGGGAAGTAGTGTTAGGATGTCTGTTGCGGAAAATTTGCAAAAAACCGCAATTCCTGACGGAGCTGAAAGAATGGTAAAATTATAGCTGCAAGAGAGTGATGGGAGGTGACTGGAACGTCGAGAAAGAAAGAAAGCAGCTCAGCGCCCTGAGGCTACAGATGACGTGAGCAGAAAGATAGTCTGTAGGCAGGTGGGGGCTTAAGAAAGAAGATATAGGGACAGTGAGTCAGAAGGAGCATGCAAGGGGACCTTAGTGCAAGGACGGTCTGAAGCAGAAAGTGTATACTGCAGAAGCGTGGGTTGAACAGAAGAGCTGTAAGCAGAAAAAGAAAATTAGCTTAAGGGGGGGGGATAGGATGGTGAAGGGGGGGAACAAGGAGGATAAGGAGGGGAGGGGGGAATCAGAGAGGCAGAAGGGTAGGTTTACCTGGACATTGGAAACGAAATTTTGACCTTATAGGGAATCCTATTACGGTCGTATGTGCCCGTGAGCCAGACGAGGGGATTGGGGTGGTCAGAGTCTAAATAGTTTTGCATGAGCATGTCAATGAAATCATGAATGTATGGGATGTTGGTGTCCGAATGTAGCGCCCTGGTGGAGTAACTAAGGGGGGAGTGCGTGATAATTTTTAATATTTTGTTTTGGAAACGTTGAGTTAGGATTCTATTTGATTTAGAAGTGGCCCACCAGACCTGGGCCCCGTATGTGAGAATAGGCCTGACGCACGATTTATAAATAAGTAGTCGGATGTTGAGTCTAAGGGGAGACCGGTGACAAATATGACGGTGAAGACGGCCGGCGACTTTAAGGGGGTAGACACGTCACGTGACCTGGCCGATTCGGCAGGTCGGTATTACAGCAGGTTTTTTCTGCACAGAAATGGTAATACCGATAGATCGACGATTGCCCGGTAAACGCGAGAGGGAGCTGTTTGCTATTTCCGCATTCTATTCTGAATAAGGAAATAAATTCTCAGCTGTTGCGTTGTACTTATAAAAATTTAAACGGAAAGTCGGTACTGCAAACGTAGAAAATTCATTGTACATTTTAATTACTTGAAATGTGCTTATGCTACAATATTCTACGTTAACAGTAAGGAATTATAAGTGAAAAGGAAAAATAGATGAGGGGATGTCCCCAGAAAATGAAGTTTGTTAGGTTAGACATTTTTTTACTAGCAAAGCACCGAAACAGAACATGAAATACACTTATTACACGTCCTATGCAGAAAGCAGTTATGAACAAACATTATATATAAAATTGTAAGGAATCGATTGACGTCACTTTTGCAAAGATCTGATTAGAAATTGCAGAACTTCAGATTCGTCACTGCTTAGCGTGCAACATTGTATAGTCCCGCTGGTTTCGAGCGTCGAAGCCCACAAAACTCAGCGAGACACATGATTGTCGGCGAGCATCGCGTTTGACGACTCTAGTTAGAGAATCACCCCGTATAAATGCTAAGAAACGATAGTGTGAAGCGGCGTGCGTTTCAACAGCACATTGACAATATCGTAGATTCTAGGGCAGGCCTGCACAGCAAGGCTGTGGCGGGCAAGAGCGCTCTCGATTGCTCGTGAGCAAAGCGAAGAGCGACGCCGTGAGCAGTTCCCCCACCCTGTGGCCAATAGCTGTCGTAGTATGCGTGTAAACTGTAATGTGTGTTGCTGATGTTCCGCGGCACACTTCACTCACGAACACTCCCCACCACGGCCCTCACGGCACTGTCGCTCAGAAAAGCGTGGCCTAGTGCTTTACGATGCTTTTTCCGCACGCGTCCGAAAATTTTTGCCCGGCGAGCATTCAGCTGTGCACGCCTGTTCTAGGGCCTAGAATATTAGTTCCGTATTACGATGTTCTTCACCAGAGCACTGCATTACTGATGAAAATGATGCCAAACATGGAGCAATTCGGTCTATTTTTAGTGAACGTAGTGTGTGTGTGTCCTAATCATAAGAAAAAATAGACCGAATTGCTTCGCGTCTCGACTCATTTTCGTGGACATAAACTCACCAATCCATCGGTGGTAACACTCTTATCAAGGTGTAATGAGAAATATGAACATTTTCATATTCAGTACTGGATGACTCAATTCGCCGTCGACCGAGGGCTCTAATAAATGTGCATTTATTTGGGAAACCAATGCCGCGTCACACGTGACACCTACTCGCGAACAGATATATGTATGTACGAGAAGAAGCAATGCAATTTCCCGATGACTTGAAGCAACATTTCAATAGGTAAATGCATGAAACTCTGGGATCAGGAATTCCCAACCAAGTGATGCATATGTAAGAACTGGCAAAATTCAACAATAGTTTGTCGTCTCAATTTTACAATTAAAGTATTTGTTTGACATGAATATAAAGTTTGTCAGCAAAGTCTTTCTCGATTTGAGTTCTATATAAGGCTGACTTTCCTTCGCCATGAAAAGTCCCCTCTTGTCCTGCACGCTGGCAAGAAATCGACGCTCGAAACCAGCTGGGCCATACAATGTTGCGCGCTAAGCAGTGACAAATCTGCAGTTCTGCATTTCTAATCAGATCTTTGCGAAAGTGATGTCAGTCGATTCCTCATGTTTTCTCGATCAAATTGGCCCCAAAAATGATATAATTCGGACCAAAATTAAGGAAATTACGTGAAAAATTGTTAGCAGAATTGAAAGCCCGTTTTCTTAAAAATAGTCCGATTTAAATTATTTTCGGTCAATTTAATCGGGAGAATGCCAGGAATCCATTTGTGGCACTTTCATATTGATACGATGAAAAATAAACAAATTCTGTTTCTTTATAATCGATGACACATCGCCGAGCACGGCGATCTCGCGCGGCTCGGGACACAAAGGTTCTCGTCGGTTATTCGAACTTCTAAGATCGTATTCAGATTTATTGGCTGGTGAGTTTCGTAACTAGGGGTGTGCGGTTACCCGATTTTTCGGGCTCGGGACGGGCCGGCAACTTTCGGGCGGGATCGGGCCAGCGCCGGCGGAAGGTACGGGCGAAGCGGGCGACTGCCTGGGGCGCCAATTCGCAAGGGCGCCAATTCGCGAAAGCGCTTTAATAAAAAAAAATCGTTTAATTTAGTTATTTTCCTGTTTTCTTTTTTTAGTATTTCTGTTACTATTCAAATAAAAATATGATAATTTACCAAAGCAACCATAGCAACTTATATTATACGTCTTTTTTGAAAGAATATTAGCTACAGTAAATTGTCGTTCTAAGATTACCAGATTTAGTTCGTTGTACGTATGATCATCATTCGCCGTCACGAAAAAGAAATGAATCGCGCTACAATGTTGCGAGGGCCTCGTCCCCACGTCGATGAGACGGACTCCTCCGTCGTCCTTTGTTTTTTAAGAAACACGGTTTTGTATAACATAGGACATTTCAGCGTGTCGTATTCCCGAGAATAGGGCGTACCGATACGGAAAAAGTTACTCGTGGACTCTGAGAAATATTTTATCTATTTAAGTTCTAAATGTAAATGTCTATTGCAATTTAGCTATAAGTTTTGTTTCGTAATATTAAAAGTTTACAGCTAGTAATTTTATGTTGATAATATTTACTTGCAATTATTTAGTGATACTATTTATTTACCGAGTGTAAGGTGAAACACATTTAGCTGTAGTCTTCAAATAATAAGGTAAGTGTATAAATTACAAATTAAATCAAAGGATCATTGTTATTTCTAATAATTTGCAGTGCTTTTTAATAAAAGTTACATGTGAATTTTTAAATTCGGGTAAAACATAAAAATCTTTTGACTTTCTTTACCCGTAGAATGTCGAAAAAACTCTCAGGAGCGCAGAATAGAAAGAGAGAAAACTAAATCAGTCAAAAGAAAATGAATTTTCTGCACGTCTGATGAGTTCGTTTTTTAAAAAGAAATGTGAGCCAAATATGCAAAATGAAGAGCGTAAAAACACCGAAGGAGAAAAATATGTTGAAATCGATACAAATACTTTTGAAGAGGAAGAGGAAGAACGTGATGATAATCAAGCTAAAAATGTAAATACTGACGACAAATCTTCATCTGAGGATAGTGAAAATGATGCATCAGTTACACTACAACAAGAGTTGATAGTTGATAGTAGAAATACTGAAGTTTCTAATTATTCTGATCCTGCATTATGGCCCTCAGAAATGACCAATTTAATACGTGATCTAATAATAGTGCAAGATCCTATATTACCGCAAGGTCCAGATTCTCGATTTCCTCTGAATAATGAAAAAAGACATTTTACCATAAAATACTGTCATCGAATATTATCAAATGGAGAAGTGTCGCAGAGGCGTTGGCTGCTCTATTCCGAGTCAGCAGACAAAGTTTTTTGTTTGTGTTGCAAATTATTTAACCCGTTAAGTTCTTCCAAATTAAGTTCAGAAGGAATTAATAATTGGAAACATATGAGCGAGTATTTAAAATCACATGAGTCATCCACAGATCATTTTAAAACATGTAAAATGTGGCTATTGGCAGCAAGCAATATTCGAAAAGTTTGTGGTATCGATAAACAGTTGCAAGAACAAGTGATTAAAGAACAAAATTATTGGAGGGCAGTTCTTGAAAGGTTAATGTCTATTACACTATTTCCATCAAAAAATAATTTGGGTTTTCGAGGGACGTCTGATAGGCTTATGAGCAATAATAACGGTAATTTTCTTGGTTTGGTTGAACTTTTAAGCCAATATGATCCAATTATGGGGGAGCACATGAAAAGAGTACGTAATCAAGAAATACACAACCACTATTGTGGAAAAGATATCCAAAATGAATTGATTAATTTGCTTGGTGATCAAGTAAAAACGACTATTATTCATAGAGCTCAGCAAGCAAAATACTTTTCATTAATATGTGATTGTACACCAAATATAAGTCATACTGATCAATTATCGATTACAATCCGATTTGTAGATTTAAATGACATGTCATTAAAAGAACATTTTTTAACATATTGTGAAGCTCCTGTCTCGACCGGGGAAGCATTGTCCGATATTATATTAGAAGAAATGAACAGGTGTAATTTTGACATGAAAAACTGTCGTGGCCAAGGCTACGACAATGGTTCGAATATGGTCGGAAAAAATAAGGGTGTAAGAAGTAGGATTAGCAAGTTATATCCGAGAGCATTTTTTAACCCATGTGGCTGCCATTCGCTGAACTTAATTGTTGGAGATGCGGCGAAGAGTTCAGTAAAATCAGTTTCCCTATTTGGAGTTCTTCAACGTCTACATATTTTATTCAGCGCATCTACTAAAAGATGGGCAATTTTAAAAACGCACGTTACAAATTTGACCATAAAGCAAGTATGTGAAACACGTTGGGAATGTCGTATTCAGTGTGTAAAAGCAATCCGATATCAATTTAAGGAAATATGTGATGCTTTGTGCGATATGGCGGAGAAAGCAGAAGATCTAAAAATTAGTTCGGAAGCAAAATCTTTAGAACTTTTTTTTACTGATTATTCCTTTATCGTCGCTTTAATTGTTTGGTATGATGTTCTTTTTCAAGTAAATCTTATTAGTAAAATGATGCAATCAAAGAATTTAGACATAGCCGACTCTATAACCTTAATTGAAGGTTGCGCTAAATTTTTAAATGAATATAGAAATACAGGATTTGAAAGTGCACAAGCCATTGCAAGAGAAATAGCTGAACAACTTGAAATTGAGCCGATCTTTAAAGTACAGCGACTAAGAAAGAAGAAAACTCTTTTTGATTACGAGGGAAAAGATGATAGACAAAAAAGTCCCGACATGTTATTTAAGACGGACGTATTTCTTCCGTTAATTGATACAGCGATTTCTGCAATTGACGATCGTTTTGAAACACTCCAATATTACACCAACATGTGGAGTTTTCTGCACAACATTAAAATACTTCCCACACGTGAAGATCTTGTTAAAAAATGCATGGATTTACATTTGTATTTGAAAGATGGGGAATCATGTGACATAAACGGGTCAGAATTATCTGAAGAATTAATACATATTCAATCGTATTTTGCATCTCTTCCAGATTTTAAAGATGCAATAAAAATTACACCAGGACAGGTACTCAAGTTTATTCATGATCAAAATTTGGACGACATATTCCCTAACATATGGATCAGCATGCGGATTTTGTTAACAATTCCGGTGACCATTGCAAGTGGAGATCGATCTTTTAGCAAATTAAAGCTGATCAAAAACTATTTGCGTTCCACTATGCTTCAAGAAAGGCTAAAATTTTTTGCCATTCTATCGATCGAGCAGGACATGATTCAAAAAGTTAATTTGACTGAAGCTCTCAATAAATTTGCTGCAGCTAAAGCAAGAAAAAAATTTCTTTAGAATATGTATTTATTATGTATTATAATAAAAACTAAATAAAACTGTATAAAGTAAAACAGATGGTTTCTTTTATTAAAAAGTTAGGAAAGGGGCGCCAAAAAATGGTTTCGCCCGGTATCATATGTACTGTCACGCCGGCCCTGGATCGGGCGGGGTCCCGATACTTTCGTATTGCTCGAGATCCCGAGACTCGATTCGGGCTACAAGCATGACCGCCATGAGCGGGCAATTTGATTTCAGGTCGGCTTGGCAAAACTCGGACGCGATCGGCTCGAAAGCCAGCTATTACGAGCGGACCGAGACGGAAAGAATGATGTATATCATTTATATCGATACCAGAGTGATAAGTTTTTACCTTTCTGTCTCCTGTTGAATCATAATTTGTATCTTATTATTTATTTACATTTATATTATTATTATTATTATTATTATTATTATTATTATTATTATTATTATTTGACGGGAGAACCCTTTAGAATACATAGATTTGTACTTTTAAGTACGAGAGAGAAGTACAGCGTAAGAATAGCTTAAAACTAAAATAAACATAAAGATAAATAAATTCTATAACGAAATAACAAAAAATAAAATAAAATAAAATAAAAATAACTAAAAATAAAATAAAAATAAGAATAAAATAAAAATAAAAATAACTAAAAATAAAATAAAAATAAGAATAAAATAAAAATAAAAATAAAAATAAAAATAAAAATAAAAATAAAAATAAAAATAAAAATAAAAATAAATAAAAATAAAAATAAAAATAAAAATAAAAATAAAAATAAAAATAAAAATAAAAATAAAAATAAAAATAAAAATAAAAATAAAAATAAAAATAAAAATAAAAATAAAAATAAAAATAAAAATAAAAATAAAAATAAAAATAAAAATAAAAATAAAAATAAAAATAAAAATAAAAATAAAAATAAAAATAAAAATAAAAATAAAAATAAAAATAAAAATAAAAATAAAAATAAAAATAAAAATAAAAATAAAAATAAAAATAAAAATAAAAATAAAATATAAATATAAATATAAATATAAATATAAATAAATAAAAATATAAATAAAAATGATAACAAAAAACAATAACATAATAGTCGACATTCATCAATACACATTTACAGAGGTGCGTAATTTAAGGAGGTGGCAGTCTCGCAAGTAGCTGAGTTCTAAACGAAGCAAGGGAGGATACGAATAAATCAATGTCCTCGGGACATCGATTTAACGCACTCATAGCACGATTTATGGGATCGTTGGAGTAGTAATGATACTTCGGGACACATTCTACAAAAGGGGTCTCCGACGCAGAGACCGTTGCGGAGCATGAAAACAAATTTGTGCAACCAGCTCCTGGCAGTTGATCAGACCATGGAAGATTTTATATAGGAATAGTAAATCCGAAATGACACGGCGGTCGCTTAAAGTAGATAGCCTCATTTTTAATAGGGCAGGGCCATAATCATGGTCACTGAAACGCATAGGACTACCTGATGCCCTCATTGCAAGCCTAAGAAACTTGTGCTGGATCGATTCAATTAAGCAGGTATATTGCTTGTGCCTAGGGTTCCAAATCTGCGACGCATATTCGACCTGTGGTCTTACCAGTGCGACATAAAGCAACTTAAATGTCCTGATCTGCTTAAAGTGTTTCCCAAAACGGGCGATAAACCCAAGGGTTTTCATCGCCTTACACGTGATCTTGCGGTAATGGTTACGAAAATCTAGACCTTTAGTAAACGTAACACCAAGGTCCAAGACTTCCGCAACCTCAGACAATGTGGAATCACATAATGTGTAATTTGAGGGAATACCAATGACTGCCCTGTATGTTCTTAGTAGCACACATTTCACTGTGTTTAGCCGCATTCTATTTACGGTGCACCACTGCTCAAACCTCTCAAGATCAGCCTGCAATAGATTCACATCGGAAGCACAACTAATAGTGCGAAAATTTTTTAAATCACCCGCATACATAAGGAATCTACTATGCAGGAACACCTCCCTAAGGTCGTTAATAAAGAGGATAAACAGGAGAGGACCAAGGTGCGATCCCTGAGGGACACCAGATGTCACATTGATCGGATCAGATAGCTGATCCTGCACCCTAATAACCTGCACACGTCCTTCGAGGTAGCTAACTATTCAAACTAGGAGCGAACCGTTTATCCCGAATGAAGCCAATTTTTGACGAAGGATACAATGATCCACCGAATCGAAGGCTTTCCGGAAGTCGGTATACACAGTGTCTACTTGAAGACCCGCATCAAGTGCAGCAGAAGCGAAGCAGTGATAGACCGCCAGATTAGTTGACGTCGATCGGCCAGGAACAAATCCGTGCTGTTCATCGCAAATGAGATTAGTAAGACAGGGCGTTAAGTGTTCCGTTATTAGTTCCTCAAAGATCTTTGGCATGATCGATAACTTGCATATAGGTCGATAATTTCTGACATCGGAGCGGTCGCCCGCCTTGAATACCGGGGTAACTAAGGTAGACTTCCACACTACCGGGAAAATCCCCATCGCCAATGAGGAGTTAAAAATATGCCAGAGGGGCCTAGCAAGAATAAAACTACACTCCTTTAAAAACAAAGGCGGAATCCCATCATATCCAGGGCCCTTTGTCGTATCAAGTGACTTGAGCTTAGAATAGATTTGGCTAATAGATATGGAAATCGAATGTATGTTTACATCACTGTTAGAGGACAGACCAGGAAACAGAGCAGGCGCCGCTCCAGCATGAGGACTATAAACGGATCCAAAAAACTCCGCAAAGCGATTAGCAACTGTCGCATGCGAAGAGGCAGAAATACAATCGAGATGCACCTTACTAGGAATTCCATGCATCACTCGCTTGGTGTTTACAAATTTCCAAAAGCTTGATACATTATCACACACATCACTCTCAACGCTGTCAATATAAACACGGTGCTCGCGCCCCAAGGCGAGCTTACAATTCGAGCGGAGATTAGAAAATATGATATAATCGCAGAAATCGCCAGAACGCTTGAAAATTCTATGAGCCCTTTTCTTCTGCCGGATCAGGGACTTCAAGCCCGGAGAAAACCAACATGGAAACGTGGAACGGACCACGTCCCGGACCGGAATATAGGCTTCGATTGCAAGGTTGATATGTCCGTATAAACGATCAAGGGCAATTCCAGGGTCAGAGTCGCAAGTCTCTTTATCCCAATCCACTCCGTTAAGATATTCCAGCACGCGGAGGTAATCACCACGCTTAAAGTCCCTAAATTTAATGTTTTCGCCTGTGAGGTTTCGGCCCATGGTCAGTCCTTTGAACATTACGTACAGGGGCGGATGATAGACGTCCGGTTCAATAAGGGCTTCAATGACTCGGTCAACAGTAACGTTAGGACAGCTAACAAATATGAGATCTAGCATAACGTCAAAATCATTAAAGACTGTGTTCACTTGGGTAAGGTTGCAGTACCCAGCACAACCAAGGAGGAGATCGATGGCTGCTGATTCACTAGACGAAACACCCGCCCTTCTAAAGCACGATTGACCCGAGTCACTGAACCATACAGCGTGAGGGAGATTATAATCTCCATACAGGCAAAACATATCTTCACTATACTTATGAAATAACTCCAAGACCGAGTCTACGTGACTAGCATAGAGTGATGTTCGGGATGCAGGCGGTATATAAACGGCCCCCAGCAGTAAGTATTTATTATTGTAGAGGTGGACCCTGACAAACAATTGTTCAACGTCGGAACAGCTGACTGTAGCGGGGCAAGACGACATACAGTGTGTCCGCGGGAAAGCTAAACAGCCGGCTCCCTCCTAAACTATTGGAGATAAAAATATAAAAAAAATAGGGAATTGCATGGTTCGAGGGGGCCAATTATTTAGCGCGAACGAATTTTTTTATCGATTATTATTTTAAAAGATACGATGGTCAAGTTCGGTTTTTCAAATGGAACTATTTTTTTTGAACACCTGAGTTGATAGTGCGTTCCAAGACAAATTCAATAAGCTTTAATGTATACACTTTATTTTCACTGGTTTTTAAGATATTGCGCTTGCAAATTTACTGATTTTCACTGGAAGAAAACTGTCTGGTATAGCACGGACCGGGGACGGTCTTACTGGTTCCACGGGTGGCACTGCCTTTTGAAATAGATACCTACCTGCCAAAGGTCTACGCCAGGCCCAAAGGCTGGACAATTTTTTTCCGTCAGAAATGCTACTTAGGTAGGTACATCTGCGGTATATTTATTTCGCACTTGCTTCTACGCTCGGATGGCCGGTTCTTTTGGGAGGGATGCAAGATCGATTGGTTAGGTTAGGAGGAGTGAAAGCTGCTAGACTAAATTTCAATCATAGGGAGCAGATTGTATCAGAACCATTCGGATTTGCATTCCTCACAAACGGCTGCTCTCTTGAAGAGGCCCTCTTCACAGCAATGCCCACCTTCTCTCGCACGGAATACGTTAACGCTTGCTTTTGTTCTGATATTGAAGCTCGTGTTTATACTCGAGAGGACCACGCGTCGACAGCGGGCTACCCCTTTTCTTCCTGTGTCTCTCCACGAGCCGTGTTGACGGTGGATTGTAGGAGCGTAGATATCTGGATGCCAGTTATTGAATTCAGGAGACGATAGAAACATTTTATTACAAAACACACATGTACTATAATTAAAGTAAATCGTATTCCTCTCGGGCAGGAGTACTGATAATGATCGAACTTGCGCCCCACTTCGCGCAGACCAATTACACGGAGGGTAGTCGGGTCACACACTGCCCAAATGTGTGATGCGCTGGCACCCCGTGGCGAGGACAGACCTTCGCATTGCCTCACCCGATTTTTATGGCTTTTTCCGGAAAAAGGTACGAATCCTGGGCCGAACGTAGCGAATTGAGGTCGAGCCCCCGCAGTCGAGGGTGAAATATCCATTTGAGCGTATTGAGAAATTCTTTGCTTCGTCGTATCGAAAGGGAAGTGGTGCCAATGGATTCCTTATGTTTTTCTGACGAAAATCATACCAAATGTCATGCAAATCGGACTACTTTGACACAAGCAATTTGTATTCCTTATGTAAGAGTTGTCCGATTTCCACGACACTTGGCATGATTTTCATCGGAAATCCCCAAGGAATCTATCTGCGACACTTCCATATCCATACGATAAAAAATAAAGAATTATTTTATTTCCTAACCAGATACAGGGTAATTATGGAGCAACGCCCGTCAAGGAGATGCGGCGGCCTGGTACCCCGTGGCGAGGACAGTCCTTCGCTGTGCTTCACCCGATTTTTATGGCTTTTTCCGGAAAAAGGTACGAATCCTGGGCCGAACGTAGCGAATTGAGGTCGAGCCCCCGCAGTCGAGGGTGAAATATCCATTTGAGCGTATTAAGAAATTATTTGCTTCGTCGTATCGAAAGGGAAGTGGTGCCAATGGATTCCTTATGTATTTCTGACCAAAATCATACCAAATGTCATGCAAATCGGACTACTTTGACACAAGCAATTTGTATTCCTTATGTAAGAGTTGTCCGATTTCCACGACACTTGGCATGATTTTCATCGGAAATCCCCAAGGAATCTATCTGTGACACTTCCATATCCATACGATAAAAAATAAAGAATTATTTTTTTTCTTACCAGATACAGGGTAATTATGGAGCAACGCCCGTCAAGGAGATGCGGCGGCCTGGTACCCCGTGGCGAGGACAGTCCTTCGCTGTGCCTCACCCGATTTTTATGGCTCTTTTCGGAAAAAAGTACGAATCCTGGGCCGAACGTAACGAATTGAAGTCGACCCTCCGCAGTCGAGGGTGAATTATCCATTTGAGCGTATTAAGTAACCCTTTTCTTCATCGTATCGAAAGGGAAGTGACGCCAATGGATTCCTTATGTTTTTCTGACGAAAATCGTACCAAATGTCATGCAAATCGGACTACTTTGACACAAGCTATTTGTATTTCCTATGTAAAAGTTGTCCGATTTACACGACATTTGTAATGATTTTCATCGGAAAACCCCAAGGAATCCATCGGCGACACTTCCATATCCATACGATAGGGAATAACGAATTGTTTTATTTCTTAAAAAGGTAGGTACAGGCTGATTCTGGTGCTGCGCCCGTCACCCCGTGGCGAGGACAACACCCCGCAGTGACCATAGAATTTTATGGCTCTTTTCGGAAAAAGGTACGAATCCTGGGCCGAACGTAACGAATTGAAGTCGACCCTCCGCGGTCGAGGGTGAAATATCCATTTGAGCGTATTAAGAAACTCTTTTCTTCATCGTATCGAAGGGGAAGTGACGCCAATGGATTCCAGGCGTTCTCCCGATTAAAATCATGCCAAACATCATGAAAATCGGACTATTTTTACATAAGGAATACAAATAGCTTGTGTCAAAGTAGTCCGATTTGCATGACATTTGGTATGATTTTCGTCAGAAAAACATAAGGAATCCATTGGCACCACTTCCCTTTCGATACGACGAAGCAAATAATTTCTTAATACGCTCAAATGGATATTTCACCCTCGACTGCGGGGACTCGACCTCAATTCGTTACGTTCGGCCCAGGATTCGTACCTTTTTCCGGAAAAAGCCATAAAAATCGGGTGAGGCACAGCGAAGGACTGTCCTCGCCACGGGGTACCAGGCCGCCGCATCTCCTTGACGGGCGTTGCTCCATAATTACCCTGTATCTGGTTAGGAAATAAAATAATTCTTTATTTTTTATCGTATGGATATGGAAGTGTCGCAGATAGATTCCTTGGGGATTTCCGATGAAAATCATGCCAAGTGTCGTGGAAATCGGACAACTCTTACATAAGGAATACAAATTGCATGTGTCAAAGTAGTCCGATTTGCATGACATTTGGTATGATTTTCGTCAGAAAAACATAAGGAATCCATTGGCACCACTTCCCTTTCGATACGACGAAGCAAAGAATTTCTTAATACGCTCAAATGGATATTTCACCCTCGACTGCGGGGGCTCGACCTCAATTCGCTACGTTCGGCCCAGGATTCGTACCTTTTTCCGGAAAAAGCCATAAAAATCGGGTGAGGCAATGCGATGGTCTGTCCTCGCCACGGGGTGCCAGCGCATCACACATTTGGGCAGTGTGTGACCCGACTACCCTGCGTGTAATTGGTCTGCGCGAAGTGGGGCGCAAGTTCGATCATTATCAGTACTCCTGCCCGAGAGGAATACGATTTACTTTAATTATAGTACATGTGTGTTTTGTAATAAAATGTTTCTATCGTCTCCTGAATTCAATAACTAGCATCCAGATATCTACGCTCCTACAATCCACCGTCAACACGGCTCGTGGAGAGACACAGGAAGAAAAGGGGTAGCCCGCTGTCGACGCGTGGTCCTCTCGAGTATAAACACGAGCTTCAATATCAGAACAAAAGCAAGCGTTAACGTATTCCGTGCGAGAGAAGGTGGGCATTGCTGTGAAGAGGGCCTCTTCAAGAGAGCAGCCGTTTGTGAGGAATGCAAATCCGAATGGTTCTGATACAATCTGCTCCCTATGATTGAAATTTAGTCTAGCAACTTTCACTCCTCCTAACCTAACCAATCGAACTTGCATGCCTCCCAAAAGAACCGGCCATCCGAGCGTAGAAGCAAGTGCGAAATAAATATACCGCAGATGTACCTACCTAAGTAGCATTTCTGACGGAAAAAAATTGTCCAGCCTTTGGGCCTGGCGTAGACCTTTGGCAGGTAGGTATCTATTTCAAAAGGAACCAGTAAGACCGTCCCCGTGGAACCAGTAAGACCGTCCCCGGTCCGTGCTATACCAAACAGTTTTCTTCCAGTGAAAATCAGTAAATTTGCAAGCGCAATATCTCAAAAACCAGTGAAAATAAAGTGTATACATTAAAGCTTATTGAATTTGTCTTGGAACGCACTATCAACTCAGGTGTTCAAAAAAAATAGTTCCATTTGAAAAACCGAACTTGACCATCGTATCTTTTAAAATAATAATCGATAAAAAAATTCGTTCGCGCTAATTAATTGGCCCCCTCGAACCATGCAATTCCCTATTTTTTTATATTTTTATCTCCAATAGTTTAGGAGGAAGCCGGCTGTTTAGCTTTCCCGCGGACACACTGTAGAACTTTTGACGGCTATGAGAACACCGCCGCCTCTTTTGGAACAGCTAGTTCTTTGGGTTCTATCACACCTATACACTGTATAATTACTCAACCCTAGTTCGGTTGAAAATATCTCGGGGGTGAGCCAGGTCTCAACGAAAATGATTACGTCATACGACACAGCTGATGTGGTTATGGAATTTACAAGTGTATCCAACTTCGTGCGCAGACCACGGACATTTTGAACATACACTAAAGGGTTCTGATTTAGTTTTTTTGGGAGAAGACCTTACGCGGTTTACCCGAAACGATCTTCGGAACACCTCGAATGTAACGGATAGTCATTTGGGTTTCCCCTTGTTCATGAAGATCCCGGAGCTTTTCCCTGAGCTGCACGATGGTCTCTCGCTGTTGCTTGGTCTTGTCGTCCGAGATTTTGTACGGGCCTTTGTACCGCTGCTTGCCCTGAAGAATCCTTTTAACGTCGGCAGCAGAGTCGAGGCGGACGCAGAGAGGCCTACACGGTGATTTGCCCGGTTTCCCGAGACGATGCACTTCGGGAGCCTGGATGTTTAGGGGGCAAATCTCACTCAGGACCCCACGTGCAGCCTCTACGTCGGCTGATCTTACTAGCTCCGGGGAAGATTCACGAGGCTCCGGGACACCAAAAATGATAATATTTTTGGACCTCATCTCTCTGTCCTTCCATTCTTCGATGACGTCATCCGTCATGGACGAGGACAAGGGTAGCTGCTCCGGAGAGATGGTAGACTTTTCCTCTAGCTCTTTGACACGATCTGAGAGTGAATTAATATCCATCCTCATATCACTCATTTCTGCTCTAAAACCCGCTAAGATGTCATCCCGTAGTACAGCCATCTTCGCATCGATTATATCGCTCACTATGCTCCTGATTGTATCGGCTGTAGGTAATGTTGCGATCGATTGAAGCGTTGCTGATGGTATAGCAGATAGCGGCTGTACCGGCGATGCGATGGACTGGCTAACGGCGGGTTGAGTCCTCGGAGATCCTGAACGGCAATTAATGAGACTTCTGCCAGACCAGGGATGTCCCGAACGACCAAGACAGGAGGATCCTGGATGACAGTTCACCCCACAACCAGGACAGGTGACTGGGTTGGCAACTTGGGCCGCACAACCCTTGCATTTCTTTGGACCAGCAGACATTTCAAACTGAGCAAGATGCACGGTGAACCACAAAAACCCGTAACAATGATGAAGACGTAATAAAATGGATATTTCAGACAGTTAATAGAACACAGAAACACCACACAGAAAAATAGAGAACTTTAATAGAGCACAGAAACACCATACAGAAAGTAACGGTCCAACGAACTAGAGAGAGTCACCAGAACAGTCAAGTGCTAGCACAAACAAAACAAACGACCTGTCACCTCAACAGCTGAGAGTGTACTGAGTGTATATATGTATTTTCATTGCTACCAAATAGTCTGTGAATACTGAATACGTCCATATACGTACTTAAATAAACACCATGTTCAGAACTTGGGAAGAAGACTATTTTTATATCGACAATATTGTTACGTTTTGTATACGGCATAACGGTTTAATGAGCGACAACAGTAGCAGAACATGAACAAGAACAGTAATAGAATACAATCTCTAGTACAGGGAAATGTAGGTATCGATACGTCTGCTAGTAATGGCGGCTGACTCTCGAATGACAGCTTGACAGGCGATCGATCCGATCGCCTTCTTCTCGCTGTCTCTTGTCTTCGTCGCGAGCACCAGCGAGCCATGGATTCCTATCCATAGGGTGCTCGCAACACTGCTCCCCCCTCTGGAGGAGCGGTCGTCCCGGCCGCTGCAGCTTCGGTGTCGCCTGCAGCCGTCCCCGGGTCCGGAAGGGTGGGAAGAACGTTGTGTGGCCCCTTCCGTCCGTCGCCTCGGCATTTGCCTTCACGCCCAGGGGAAAACCACTCCAAAAACCCTGGGCAAGGCGTGGGTACATGGTCCCCCGAAGGTCCTCCGCGTCCCTGCCCTCCGCTTGCGTCTTCGGACTTGTGTACTTCTTTCTTGTACGGGCATCCTCTTCCTCGATGGCGCTTCTTTTTCTTGGGCAGAGATGGGCGGGGAGACCTATTCCTCCGCGGTCGGGACCCTGCAACGTAACCCGCACCTCTTCCCGGTGCGTTCCTTCCTCGAACGGTACCGGAACTCCAACAGCGTCCTCGTCCTCTTCCGTGTATCCCCCGACGAACCCTCGTTGCAGCTGGTCGCATCGGAGCTGCCGCAGTTCCTCCTCCATCCCCGTCCTTCGTCCTCGTAAACCGGACCCCGCAGACTGGAGGTCCCGCCCGATGCCCCCCGGGTTTTCTAGTAAAGAAACATTAGACGCATGAGAGGGCGTGTCCGTCGGCAGTCCGTTGGGGCTGCACGAGCCGGAGAACCAGAAAGGGAGGCCGAGCACGCAAGCAGGGGATCGCAGCTAGTCGCAAGCATGCAAGCGGCCCAGCCCTCAGTCCAGCCACCGGACTCGTCCACCCTGGCCGTCTTCGCTCTTCTTTCTTCAGGCTCCTCCAGCACTCCAATCCTCGTCCTCAGGATGGCCCCATTCCTCTTCCCGGCTTCCGGTGCTGTTCCAGGGGACCGTCTCGTTGCGGCTCGTCAACGACCCCGTCTCCGCGATGCCCCCTCCGACCGATCCGTGCGTCGCACGTCCGTCCGGTGGTTGGGGACACCATTTCCCGTCTGCTGTCCACCCCGTAGGGCGGGACCCCTTGGTATCCATTGTACCGGGGACGCGGCCAGGATCCCAGCCAGGAGGGTAGCGGGATGGTTCCACGTATGTCCGCACCCCGCCGTGGACTGCCACGCTGTTGTGGCACATTCGGGGAACTCGGGGCCGCATCCGAGCCGCGGCAGCAGTCCCCCGACACCTTGTCCCTCGTCGTGGGGTATCGTGTACCTGGAACAATTCAAGAAAGAGGGGGCCGGGCTACGAAGGTAGCCTTCGCAGCCCAGTCCACTTATTAGCTTAGGCTAATCTTCCTTCTTGAATCTTCGCCGTGAAGGTGTCCCCCGTCGTCTTCAATCCTCTTGAAATCGTCCCTCGTATTTTGCAAGGCGGCGAACGTGGACCACCTTGCACTTTTTCCGGGGCGAACGTTGGATCCGGTACACGACGTCGTTGATCTTGTCCACCACCGTAAAGGGGCCTTCCCAGTCGGCTTGCAACTTCGGGCATTTCCCTTTCACTCTTCGTGGTTGGAACAACCACACTCGTTCACTGGGCTGGAACTCCACTGCGCGGACACGGCTGTTGTACCAGGACTTCATCTTCGAGCTGTAGATGTCCAGACGGCGTCGGACGAACTCATGGATCTTCCTCATTTTCCCGCGGATCCATTCGGCGTATCCTTGCTCGACGTCCTCTTCTTCCCCCACCTCTGGAGGCAATCCTCTCCGCAACTGCAGGGGTAAACGAAGCTCCTGGCGATCATCGCTGGCGTCAACTGTGTCGCTTCATGTCTTGCCGATCTATAAGCGAGGAGGAACATGGGAATCCATTCGTCCCAATCCCGCTGGTGCTCTGAAACAAACATTGCGAGATATTGGAGCAATGTTCTGTTCAAGCATTCCACCATCCCGTCGGACTGGGGATGCAGGGGAGTAGTTCGCGTCTTCCTGATTCCAAGCAGCTTCAACAATTCACTGAACACGGAGGATTCGAAGTTCCTTCCTTGGTCCGTGTGTATCTCCAACAATATTTTAAAATCTGGGTGCTCGCAACAATATTTTAAAATCTGACTAAAATATACTTCATACTTAGTACTTTATGTAAAGGGAATATATAGGGTATTATCTTTTTCCGGATAGGTTCAGATTTAAAATAGAAAACGTACGAACTATAAGCATACAAAAAGGAATATTTCCTGGATGTTTCATAATAACAACAATATACAGGAGGCGAATATTTTATTATTTCAAATTAACGTATAAGAAACATAATTTTTCTATGTTCTCAGGTAATAATTTTAATCTATTACTGGTAACGATATCGTCCGATCGCGTCCGAGTTTTGCCGAGCCGACCTGAAATCAAATTGTCCGCTCATGGCGGCTATGCTTGTAGACCGAATCGAGTCTTGGGGTCCCGAAACTGTCGGGATCTCAAGCAATACGAAAGTATCGGGACCCCGCCCGATCCCGCCCGAAAATTGCCGGCCCGTCCCGAGCCCGAAAAATCGGGTAACCGCACACCCCTAGTTACGAAACTCACCGACCAATAAATCTGAATACGATCTTAGAAGTTCGAATAACCGACGAGAACCTTTGTGTTCCGAGCCGCGCGAGATCGTCGTGCTCGGCGATGTGTCATCGATTATAAAGAAACAGAATTTGTTTATTTTTCATCGTATCAATATGAAAGTGACACCATTGGATTCTTGGCATTCTCCCGGTTATATTGGCAGAAAATAATTTAATTCGGACTATTTTTAACAAAACGGGCTTTCACTTCTACAAACAAATTTTTCACGTAATTTCCTTAATTTTGGTCCGAATTATATCATTTTTGGGGCCAATTTGATCGAGAAAACATGAGGAATCGACTGACGTCACTTTCGCAAAGATCTGATTAGAAATGCAGAACTGACGATTTGTCACTGCTTAGTGCGTAACATTGTATGGCCCCGCTGGATTCGAGCGTCGAAACCCACGAAACTCAGCGAGTTGCATGATTGCCAGCGTGAAGGACAAGAGAGGACTTTACATGGCGAAGGAAAGTCAGCCTTCTATAGAACTCAAATCGAGAAAGACTTTGCTGACAAACTTTACATTGTATGTATATTCGCGTCAAATAAATACTTTAATTGTAAAATTGAGACGACAAACTATTGTTGAATTTCGCCAGTTCTTACATATGCATCACTTGGTTGGGAATTCCTGATCCCAGAGTTTCATGCATTTACCTATTGAAATGTTGCTTCAAGTCATCGGGAAATTGCATTGCTTCTTCTCGTACATACATTATATCTGTTCGCGAGTAGGTGTAACGAGTGACGCGGCTTTGGTTTCCCAAATAAATGCACATTTATTAGAGCCCTCGGTCGACGGCGACTTGAGTCATCCAGTACTGAATATGAATATGTTCATATTTCTCATTACACCTTGATAAGAGTGTTACCACCGATGGATTGGTGAGTTTTATGTCCACGAAAATGAGTCGAGTTGCGAAGCAATTCGGTCTATTTTTTCTTATGAATACATGATTAGGACACACACACACTACGTTCACTAAAAATAGGCCGAATTTCTCCATGTTTGGCATCATTTTCATCAGTAATGCAGTGCTCTGGTGAAGAACATCGTATTACGGAGCTAATATTCTAGGCCCTAGAATCTACGATATTGTCAATGTGCAGTTGAAACGCACGCCGCTTCACACTATCGTTTCTTAGCATTTATACGGGGTGATTCTCTAGCTATCAAACGCGATGCTCGCCAACAATCATGTGTCTCGCTGAGTTTCGTGGGGTTCGACGCTCGAAACCAGCGGGACTATACAATGTTGCACGCTAAGCAGTGACGAATCTGAAGTTCTGCAATTTCTAATCAGATCTTTGCAAAAGTGACGTCAATCGATTCCTTACAATTTTATATATAATGTTTGTTCATAACTGCTTTCTGCATAGGGCGTATAATAAGTGTATTTCATGTTCTGTTTCGGTGCTTTGCTAGTAAAAAAATGTCTAACCTAACAAACTTTATTTTCTGGGGACATCCCCTCATCTATTTTCCCTTTTCACTTATAATTCCTTACTGCTAACGTAGAATATTGTAGCATAAGCACATTTCAAGTAATTAAAATGTACAATGAATTTTCTACGTTTGCAGTACCGACTTTCCGTTTAAATTTTTATAAGTACAACGCAACAGCTGAGAATTTCTTTCCTTATTCAGAATAAAATACGGAAATAGCAAACAGCTCCCTCTCGCGTTTACCGGGCAATCGGCGATCTATCGGTATTACCATTTCTGTGCAGAAAAAACCTGCTGTAATACCGACCAGGTCACGTGACGTGTCTACCCCCTTAAGTACCATTGATAGGCCACGCTCGGAGTTCATGGAGAAGGTGAAATATGGAATTTTTTCCTCGCTAAGGGCCAGTTTAATTGTTTAAAGGCCGTGACCTCATCAAACTGAAGGCGTATCTTGTTGCCGAGATACTTGATATGGAAGGTTTTTCCGAAATCAGCAGTGAGCTCCCTTTCGAAGTTAGCAATATTGTAAGAAAAATTTGAGATATATAACGGAGGGGGGGGGGGGCTTTGCAGGGCGTGTAGCGGCCGAGATTGAAGGTGATCCGGTAGGATTTACTTGATCGTCGGTTGTCTTGTTATGAAGACTTGCGTTGATTACTTCCGGCAAGGTTTTTTTCGCCCGTATTGGTAACGGAACGTGAGGGTCACCCGATGGTTTAAACGCGGCAAGTGCCGAAAAGCGGTTTGAAATTGGGATTTGAGCAATCAATAATTGATCATTATTAGTCTCCCCAGTAGGGGTAGTTAAAGGGGGTGTGACGGAATCACTAAGGTTAGTGGCGGACATAAGCGAGGAATTGTCTGCTTTGCGACCAGAGAGACTTTTACTCCCGCGCCCGGAGTCACTTTTTGACTTTTTCTTGCCTAACGTTTTCTTGACGCTGGCCTTTAACAGCCTCAACTCAGATCTGAGAGATAACTCGGGGTGATCAGAAGATTGCGACTCCATAGAGGTGTCAAGGATGGTGCCTGCTTTTTTTTGTTGCCAGCAGACAAGGAAGGTGAAGGAGGTGCCGCGAGAGGGGCGGTGAAAATGGAGGTGCTTACCATTTTGGCAGAACTGAGGGCATCTAGGGACGGCCCACCATCATTTCCTAGCTCCGGAGGAGCTCCAGGATTTTTTCCGGAGTTGCTAGCAGCAATGATGTCTCCGACGACGGTAGAGAGTAGATGGAGAGGCCAAAGGCGATGAAATTGGGATTCACTGGGATCTCCGTATTTTTCCGGCTAATAGCACGGGAAACGAATAACGGAGGAAAAACGCCACCGAAAAGACGTGCGACGAGCACGAAAACAAGCTGTTAGATAACACGTGGGATAGCACAAAGAATCACTGTAATTCGTAAACACAACCAGTCGCGGCAAAAGACGCGAGTGTACATTTGAAATGAGCCCCCGAGTGTTTTTTTTTTTTGTCTTCCTTCAGTAGGGGGGAGTTATGATTTCCCGCACCCTATGGGCCGTCCCTCTGAACTTAATGCCCAGTTACCGGCCAATGTATGTAAATGGCGTTACCAATTTCCAAGTAAAATATACGTTATACATAGTGGTAGTAGTTGCGGAAAAGTTGCAAAAAACCGCAAAACCTGAATACGGGCTGAAATAGAACCTGCAATAAAGCATAATTAGGGACAGCACAAGACAACACAAAACAAAAAACAAAAACAGGAAGAGAAAAAACCAGCAAGCAGCGTGCAAGGGAACGTAGGTAATAATACAGTGAGCGTCGGGAACGAGTAAACTGAGACTTAAACTAATTAAAGAATTAATATAAGTACGAATAACAAGTATTGTTAGATTATCTAGAAAGGGGAAAAGGAATTTTTACCCTGTACGGAATTTTATTTATATCGTATAGGCCAGTGCAACGAGCCAACGGATTAATATGATCAGTAACTTGATAATTGTCAATGGTACGTTGGATAAAATCATGAATATAGGGGACATTCGTGTCAGAGTGCAGTGCCCCAGTGGAATAGAGTATAGGAGATCCAGTAATTATTTTAAGAATTTTATTTTGAAAGCGTTGGAGTTTAACCCGATTAGTTTTGGTGGTATTCCACCAAACTAAAGCGCCATAAGTGAGCACCGGCCGGATGCAGGTCATATAAATACTAATGCGCAACCGTAAATTAAGAGGAGACTTGTAACTAATATGAGGATATAAAACTCCAGAGACTTTTAGAGCCTTGTCAATTCGGTCGGCAATGGCAACATTCCAGGCCATTTTTTGATGCAATAAAATTCCCAAGTATTTAACCTGCTTACTCCAAGGGACAACAATATTACGGATGGACACATTGTGCTTGTCTATAGCAGATAGGACTGAGGTACGGATAGAAAAAATGATCGCCTCGGTTTTACCCGGGTTGATCTGTAGCTTCCAGGCCGAGAAGAACTGGAGGACATGGTCCAGGTAGGTCTGGAGTCGAAGGACCATAGGAGAAAGCTGCCACGACGAAGTGAATATCGCAGTATCGTCCGCATAAAGAGCGAGCTCACAGTCGGCGCGCTTAGGCAAATCATTTATATAAATATTAAAAAGCGTAGGGCCGAGAATTGAGCCCTGTGGCACTCCTGCCAGCACACGATGGGTGTTGGAATTATTACCCATGTATGAGACAAACATCTGACGATCCGTTAAATAGGACGCTATGAGTTTGATGAGGCCCGTCGAAAATCCGACCAGACTCAGCTTGAATAATAGGGCATCGTGCCAAACCGTATCGAATGCTCTGGATAAGTCTAGGAGTACCATTGCTGTGCTGCGATTGGTATTTAGCTGATGTGTAATGTATTGTGAAATACGCAAAATCTGTTGTATAGTGGAGTGACCCTCGCGAAAACCGAACTGTTGATCGACAATTATATTATTATTTAAAAGAAATTGATTTAAATGCGCATGAATGCATTTCTCGAACAGTTTGCCCATAATAGGCAAAAGACTGATTGGTCTATAGCTACTAGGAAGCTCGCGCGGTTTGCCGGGCTTTGGAATAGGAATAACCTTGGACATTTTCCAAGCAGTGGGGAAATATCCAAGGGAAACAGACGATCTGAAGATATAATACAGCTGACATATGACTTTACGCGAGGAGTGTCTCAGCATAGGCACCGAGATGCCGTCACCCCCAGGGGCCTTCCTCAGGGCCATGCATTTAATAAAATTATGAATTTGAACAGGAGAGAGTGAAACGCCAGGCACCCTCTCAGCTGGAGCGTCGTTCAGCGTAGAAATGAAATCCATGACGATAGTAGTATTAGGTGAAGATTGCTGAACCGCATCGTCGTGAGTCCTTGAGAAAGTAGAAACCAGTAGGTCCGCCTTGCCATCGTCTGAGGTTATAATATCCTGTCCTTCACGGAGAGGAGGCAGCGTCCTGGTCTTTTTAGTACTCGTAATTTTCCTGTACGTCGCCCAAAAGGTTGGATCAGGCTTGGTAAATGATCTGAGATTACGATCCCAATGACGTATACGAAGAAATGATATTCTTTTACGTATTGTAGCCGTTAAATCACGGATCGCCGGTGCAATAAAATGCATTCCATAGCGTTGTCCACTGCGACGTAAGGCTCGGCGATGCCGAATCAAAGACAGAAGCATGGGATCAGCAAGGAGGTGCGCCTCCTTGTTAGTCGTCGTAGAAACAATGGTAGCTTTCCTGCGACATGCATATAGGAAGGAGGAGAGCTCCTTAATAGCATCATCAATATCCATAGTAGATAAAAAGTTATTTTTGATTCGGTAACGATGAGTATAACTATTGAAGGTCTCCCAATCAGTAGTGGTATCAATACTAGAAGGCACAGGACTGTGAGTTGCGGTTAACATGACGGGACGATGAACCGTGTCAAAATCGTCCGTAGTACTACAGCTGATATTCATGTGGTAATCCGTGATAAAGAAATCAATAGTAGACGGCCGAGTGGAACCGCTAAAGCAGGTAAATGAGTCCGGGTAAATAATGCGGTACGAATTTTTGCAATAATGATCGTACAGTAACCTGCCAGCCTTGTTGGTAGTATAATTATTCCAGGAATTATGTCTGGCGTTCCAGTCACCCCCGACCAGGAATGGGGAACTCATTCGTATAAGTATCCTTGATACTCCTTGATACTCCTGTATCCTTGATAGCAGAAGGGGGTGCGTATATGACACTTATAATAATCCGAGGAGCCGTGAGCTTAACGAAACACGCCTCACACGACGGAAAGCCAGCAGCAGGGAAACTGGTGTATTTAATAGTTTCATGAATAAAAATAGCAACGTCACCGCCCTTAGTGGGGCGATCCGCGCGAACCATTGAGTAGCCCGGAAGGGCAAACACATCAGTGGATGTGAGCCATGTCTCCGTGACCAGGATAATGCCGGCCCTCAGCCCGGCTAACGCGAGAATCAGCTCGTTTCGCTTCCGAAGAAGCGAGCCTGCATTCCAAAGCATTATTTTAGGGAGAGCCATCGATTGTGTCCAACTTACTCAACACTGTAAAGAAGACCTGGAATTTTTCGGCCAGAGTGCGACAGGGTCTAAGATTCTCGATTAAAGATCGGGTAAGTGAGAGCATTTGCTCAACATTTACAATAGAATTAAGCTCTTTAAAAGCAGACATCAATTCAAACATAGGTTGAACACCGAGCGATGTCCCACTACCGCAGCGCAAACCAGCTGTTTCCCCGATGGTAGCCGGGAAAGGAAGGGAGGTGGTAGTAGGAAATCTACGGGTTCCTGTGACAGCATCTGAATATGAAGGAAAAGAGGAAGGGAACACGGGATGAGGTTGGGAAGTAATAGGAGGGAGAATAGCCGAATGAGGGGGATCATCTTTGGGTTTAAGAACATTATTATTTAATAAGCCATTAGGGGAAATAGGCTTGTTCTTACGCTTGTAATTTGAAATGAGCCCCCGAGTGTGAATTCGTGGCCCCTTTTATACGGTGAAATTCGGCTTAGAAAGTAGTGGGGACATGAGTGCCTCCATTGAATATAAGGTTTTCGGGGAAAACTGGGTTGCATCACACCACTGCAGGAAACGGTGACCCCGTCGGGTCACGTGCATTCCGGACACCCGAAAGGGTTAGAAAGTCAAAGATAAATCTGCGTACGTAACAAACCAGACAATTTCCATAAATAATATTTTCGCTTATTACTTGAAATAATAGATATTTGAGGTGAACCGAGTTAGTGGGACACCCTGTATAACACAGCTTCTATACTTTTCTCGGTGATACCGGCAGCTTTACCTGTGTCAATGCTAGAAACACATTATGTTTCCCGCACCCACCGCTCGAAAGTCGGTAAAGGGCGCTTGAAAACCAGTGGTTGTTTCAGACTATCGGTACTTCAGAACGGTGACACTGAAGACAATAGAGTGAAAGGTCTTTTTTTTTTTTTACTTGGAGGAAATACCTACGGATACCTTCGGCCCGCGGGGGCAGGCCGAGGGTTATGTGGGACTCGAACCCACTAAAACCTCCAAGGTGGTCGTCCTCTGGGACGGAGTTGCGCGCTTGAGGGGGAGGACTTACGCGAGAGCAAACTAGCGATTTCGTTCGCTTGCCCCCCCCCCCCTCCTTCCTGCGTATGCTGCAACTCCGCCCACTACAGCCCCGACAGTTGTTTGACGGGGTCTTCCCTGGGGAGAGTGAAAGGTCTATTCAATACCTGGTCTGTGTTAGTACTATACTGAAATCATCCTAAAGGCAGGGTCCCACTAGTGCGACGGCGCGCCGCGCACGTTTTTTTCGACGCGCAAGGCCGATTTGTTGCAGAAAGACGTTCCCACTGGTGCAACTGCGCGCCGCGCACGGGTCAGATTTACGAGTTTCTCGGATTTTTTAGCAGTTTGGAGCACTTGAAAGGGTCGACTTTTACGATGACGCGCGCGTCGAAAGCGATCGTGTGCGCGCTATGCCGGGATTTCTCTGCCACGCGAGCACGCGAATGCACGGCGCGCATCGTCGAAAAGACTGAAAAAAATGTGTATTTCCCAACGCAAACGTACTTTTTACTTTTACATATCACTTGTATGCGTGTATTTAAGGTCTATTACTATTGGTTTATATATTAAAGCAAGCAATAACACGATAATTACTGCTGTAAATAGCAACAATTATACTGCTGCGATAGGTATACTTATTTCTAGATATTGCATAATTGTAATACACTATACAGAGTGTCCGCGGGAACAGTAAGCAGCTGGATATTTCCTAACGTATTTGAGATAGAAAAAGAATGTTTATATGGAATTGCATGTTTCGAGGGAGCAAAGTTATTAGCCTAGACGATTTTTTCTTAGATTATTATTTTAAAAGATACAATGGTCAAATTTGGTTTTTTAAATGGAACTATATATTTTTTTAGAGATTACTAGATAGTGCGTCTTAAGACAAATTTAATAACAATGAAATTCAATAAATGATACACGTGTATTTCTTGTGCAGGTGTAGAAAGTTGGCCTCTGGGAGGAATGCTGGTTCAATTAGTCATGATATAACCTCCTCCTTATGGCCCACCTTTATTCACACTACCTAAACAAAGGGCGTACGTATTTTCACTATCGGTCGCAATGGTAACTGCCCTCAATCACATATCGTGTGAGAAAAAAAAACAGGACGCTGAGATAGCGAATGACTGAGCGATGTTAAAAGTGATGGCGGAACTGTGGGAGGGAAGCCACGGCAAAGAACTTCTTCATTTCATTTGAAACACAATTTCCAGCAATCGGTGACCGCGACGTAGTAAACCCCTTCAAACATCTCATGTAGTATGAAGTGTGAAGGTGTTGTTTCGGCTACTGGCCCAACCGCCGGCGTTTGCTTTATTTAGATAAAGAAAGCACGATGTAGAAAAGGAGGCTACTATTTCCACTGTCTTCGACGTGCGCGCCAAGCATCCGCGTGCGCGCCTCGCAGAGTGTCGGCCCATTTCGTGCGCGCGGCCTCATAAATTAGACCCTTTCAAGTGGACGAAAACGTCGTGCGCGACGCGCAGTTGTACTAGTGGGACCCTGCCTTAAGAAAAATCCCGTTCTGCGCAGGGATGATTCTGAGGAGGCGCTGGTTGGTCCGACTCCCCACTTAACCGCCTACGATTTTCTCCGTCTTACCGCCTGTTACCTTTCTGTCAATCGCCTGCGTCGGGCCCGTAGGCGGTAGTTGGGGCTGCGCAGAACGGTCACAAAACGGTCTGGGCGTAGGATTTTTCTTAGGATGAATTCAGTATAGCCCTGCTGAAGGCAAAAAGGCAACACCGCGAGTGTCCGGCTTCGATATACCTATATAACTCAATCTACCATATCAGCCACTCACTACCCACCGGCCTCCCGGCTACACAGCCTCCCTCTACCAGCCTTTCGGTTTCCCGTTTATCTTTTAAATGATTATATTAATGTACTACCAAAGTCCTCTAAATATCAGAAACGGAGCAATAATCCAGGTGTTTTATTTATTTATATTAACCCTACAGATCTTTATTTTTGTGTGTAGCACATTTATTTAATACAATCTGTAGCATTTTTGGACATTTTGTTTTACATATATTTTTTTTACAAATTTCACATATTTATTAATAATGCCACGGTATTGGTGTGTTCTCAATTGCAAGGGAAATTATAATGGTACTTTAAAAGATAATAATTACAATTCTATATTTTTATTCCCCAAAGATGAGGAATTACCGAAAAAAATAAATGGTTGCTATTCCTCGTAGAAATTGGACACCAACAAAATATTCTGCCGGTTGTAGATGATTCCATTAAAATTTACATACCCGGTTATGGGTTCCATTCTGTTGCTAAAAAATTAAATTGCAATATATGTCGATTATTAATTGCGGAGGGTAAAGATAAAACTGTAGGCGATGTATATTTTGATCACTTACAAAGAGGGGGCCTTTCTGTTCCCACTGAAGAAGTGATAAGTTCATGTATTCATGTGTATGCAATAATGTAAGACATAATAAATTATGGTAATTTGAAATCTTAATTTTTGCAATCTGAAAATCATAAACATATTTTATGTAAGTTAACCCATTATAATAAAAAAAAGGTAACGCGTCATAGTAAATACCCCTAGGGTGCTGAGAAAATTTTCCACAATTATAATACTGTCCTCCAGTGATGGGTAAATCACTAGAAAGCAACGTAATTTACCGTAATTTACGTTACGCGACATACGTGTATAATACTAAAATATCCTGTATAAAATGTCCAGTGGACCTGCCCCGGCAATATAAAGCGTAGTGGGGAAGTTCCCACATCTTTTTCAAGCATTATTAGGCTCTTATATTGCCGGGGCAGGTCCACTGGACGTTTTATACACGTATGTCACGTAACGTAAATTACGTTGCTTTCTAGTGATTTACCCATTACTGCTGTCCTCTAACACGATTTTATAATTAACTGCATAATTGTTCCTTTCAATAGCTAATTATGCTAACCTCTTTTCCACGCGCACTTAACCTGTTTGGCTTCGTACCAACAATTTTGCCTACACATATCTCAGATAGCACACGTCTTAAAAACGTCCATTTTACGTCTGTTTTTGGTCTGCACGTCTGACGACCTTATTAAGACGTCTTTAAGACGTCGGTGTCGAGACGTTTCTAAGACGTCAGTCTACAGACGTCTTTAAATCGTCTTTGAGACGTCTGTGCCCAGACGTCTTTTTTACGACCTTTTTAAGACGTCTTTAAGATCGTCGAAGTGAAGACGTTTCTACGACGTCTGTCTACAGACGTCCTTAAGTCGTTTCTAAGATGTCCATGCCAAGACGTTTTTTAAACGACTGCGTTTAGATGTCTTAAAGACGCATATGTACATAAAAAAGTCATGACTAGGCCGGCTCGCGATGAATAGTACGCGACCGTCAGGCGGCGACCGGGCCGAGCGCTTCTCGCAGGTGGGATACAGCAGTCATGCCTATAGCGGTCTGTAGACGCTCAATATTATTGTGCAATATATTGCACAATATTTTTGCTGTGTGCCCCACACGGTCAATAATATTGTGCAATATTGAATATTGCACAATATATTGAGCGTCTAGGGGTTGCTTACAGTCAATATTATTGTGATGTAGGTGTGGAGGGGGCCGTGCTCGTACGGCTCTACGAAGCAGGCGAAGAGGAGAAGGAGCCACTGCGGCTTGCGAGCCGCTAGTTCGACACCCCTGCTTTATCCTATCGATATGGAAGTGATGCCGATGGATTCCTTATGTTTTTCCGATGAAAATCATACCAAATTTCATGTAAATCAGGCTATTACTAACGAAATTAGCTTGAGATTATGGAAATGAATTTTCCATGGAATTTCCTTCATTATTTTTCGAATTACGTCATTCTTGGTGTCAGTATCATCGACGAAACATAAGGAATCAATTGGCGTCGTTTTCGCAAAGATCTGATGAGTAATGCGGAAGTCGAAGATTTCTCACCACGGGGTATCAGGCGGCATCTCTTTGACAGGCGCACCGAGAGAATTAACCTGTACCAGTGATAATCAGTAAATTTGCAAAACCAGTTGAAATAAGGTGTATACATTCGAGGTTATTGAATTTGTCTTGAAACGCACTATCAAGTGATCTCTAAAAAAAATAGTTTTATTTAAAAAACCTGACGTGACCATCGTATCTCTTAAAATAATAAATTTAATAAATTTGCTATAAATTTGCGCCCTCGAACCATGCAATTGCATATAAACAATTTCTTTATTTCCAATACGTTAGGAAATATCCAGCTGTTTACTGTTCCCGCGGACACCCTGTATAATGAAATAAAATATAAAATTTATGTTGGAGAAGGTAACCACTTAAGGGGGGAGCCCTATTTAGGACGCTAGGAATAAGGTGATTCTTGGGAATTTTTTTTCTAAGAAACTGTTAAGCGGATCTTTTCCGAACTTTCAGGGTATTTTAGTTCACATTCAAACAATAAAAAATAATTTTTACGTTACAAAGTGTTCGGTAGAAATGGAGATATATGAACAAGTTTGTTAGGACTCGCGCGCCTGAGTTGCAAATTGGCGGGTGTAACGGTGGCTCTATTTCATCCCTGAAATAAAAAAACCAAGGATTTTCTTATTTCTAGTATAATTACATTGTCGATGAACCTAAGACATTGATAAATAAATTGAAATGAACAACTCTTTTTCCACAAATAGTGTATCATAGTTCGCTCGTTATAGTATATCATTGATCGATAGAACCTCTCAACGGGGGGAGCATGTTCCGTCATACGAGACAAAAGCGGGTTCAGGGCGAGGCGAAAATTCAAGTCCTTTACGTTGGGCAATTGCTCGTTCTCGAAACGTTCGTTGGGAACCATTTGTCGACTGTCATATAAATAAATTTCGCACATTGATAAGCGGCATGCGAGTCGTTATCACAAATACGGCATTTGTTGATGGAATTGCTAACGAATGCTTGACGTTTTTCTTGAGGCGCTGAAAGCGAGTATCGCCGTTTGATTGCCTTGCGAGGATCATTTCTCTAATCACGTTCAACGGGACATATCAGGTCGCTACATCGTCGCACTACCGTCCAACGAAAGGATATCGCTCCTCGGTGAATCGCATTCGCGTGCCGTTAATCGCTTTTCCTCGTTGGAACGAAAACTCAATCGCGATCCGGCTCGAAGGACCAAAATATGTAGCGACCGACACACACGCGAAAGATTGTTTTTCCTTTCTCTTGGGGTTGTAAGGCCCAAGAGACTCCGTGGCACGCGGTGTTGATTGCTTATCACTCGCCAAATTAATCTTGAGTGACTATTAAATTACTCAAGTCCGAACGATGACTTGAGTAAGAACTGTTCGATTGATAGTCTTAGTCACGAATGTTTGTCTAGATCCACGTTACGTTCCGATCATTTTAAGTGTCGATCGAGGTCAATAGAGAGAGAATCCACGTTACGTTCCGATCGTTGAAGTGTCGATCGAGGTCAAAAACGAGAGAATCCACGTTACGGATCCACGTTACGTTCCGATCGTTGACGTGTCGATCGAGGTCAAAAACGAGAGAATCCACGTTACGGATCCGCGTTACGTTCCGATCGTTTTGAGTGTTCGCTCGAGAGATCGTTGACTTCTGTCAGCTCTCGCCTTTCGGCGTCGAAGGTAGACAAGACATCAGACCTTTGGGAGGTGACAAATTGCTGATTGGCTAGTTTTTCCTCGAAGAGGAGGAAACTTCCTTCCGAGATTTCGGTGGTGGAGGAGGAAGGCCTCTCCTTCTTCGTGACGTAGCAGAGGAAAAACCAGACATCTGGCTAACAAACCTAGCTAGGTTGTTCGGTCGGAGCGTTTAGTCAGGGTCACGGTTTATGACCGTATTGTTCCGTGAGTCAGCAGTGGAGGACGGTAGGTACCGGTCCGAGGTAACCGTGTACCCTCGCTGACAGAGTAATTTAACGGATTATCTCAGGACAGAAGTAGTCGAAAATACCAGAAAAAACGGCACGATGTCGATTGCCTCTTAGTCATATGGTTCCCAACGAACGTTTCGAGAACGAGCAATTGCCCAACGTAAAGGACTTGAATTTTCGCCTCGCCCTGAACCCGCTTTTGTCTCGTAAGACGGAACATGCTCCCCCCGTTGAGAGGTTCTATCGATCAATGATATACTATAACGAGCGAACTATGATACACTGAGATGTATGATTAAGATTATGATTATAAAAACTTTGATACGACAAGCCTTTAAGCTTCTTCTTGAATGGGAAGTGGTGCCAGCTGCTTCACGTTCCTTCTGTAGACTCTGTTGGTCGTCTTCACGGTGACAGCTCGGATGACCTTGTCCTTGCCGGGATGAACCGTTTCGATTCGTCTGAGATGCCAGTTGAGCTGATTGCTTGGTGTTTGGCTAAATTCGATCTCGGGCAAACTCGTCAAAGAATCACCAATCAGAAAGTGACTAGGAGTGAGGGCTAGAGGATTATTAGGATCGGACGATAATGGTGTCAACGGTCGCGAGTTGAGGATAGCTTCGACTTTAACGACGAACGTGTTGAACTGCTCGAAGGTAAATAGCTCTTCATCGACTACGCGTTTAACATGATGCTTAAATGATTTGACGGCTACTTCCCACAGACCGCCAAAAATGAGGAGATAAGGCTGGCATGAAGTGCCACGATACTTCCCTTTCGGTAAGGAATTGTCGCACCTTTCCGTCTTTCTGCAAAACTTCGTAAAGCTCAGTCAATTCGTTATTCGCACCAATAATGTTACTGCCATTCTCGGAATATATGTGCCGACATATTCCTCTGCGCGGGATGAATCGTTTTAAGACCGCAACGAATGCCTCGGTTGTCCTATCGCTAACTACCTCGAGATGTGCGGCTTTGTAGCAAAACAAATAAAAACTGCGACGTAAAACCTTATTCGTGTGCGGTTTCGGAAACGTCGTTCTTTAATGTAGAATGATCCGCAATAATCGATGCCGCAATTGTAGAGAGGCCAGTTTTCGGTTACCCGAGCGGCAGGTAGGTGACCCAGAACGTAATCCGTCGCAGGTGGCTTAACTCGGAAACACTTGACGCATTGTCGAATGATTTTTTGTTTACGTGATGAAAAGGGAGCTTGCTGGTCCGTATGATGACCAGACAAGATAACGAATGTTTTCATCGATGGTCTTAATCACGAATGCTTGATTGGACCAATCGAGCTAGTCCGTACGACGACTAGTTTATTTTACGTGACGAAAAAGGACTTTGCTGGTCCGTATGATGACCAGACAAGATTACAAATGTTTTATCTGAATGTTGGTTACGCGGTTCGCGACGAAAGTTTTTAAATTGCTTGGTTCCTTGTTAAGCCAATTCAAAACAATGGTCGAATCGGTTCAGAAGGTGGCGGTTTTGATTTCTTCTGTCATTAACGTGTCGTTAAGCGACAAGCCGCTGCTCGATTTGGCGGACCCGTCGAATACAACCCGTACCTTCGTTGTCGTGCTGGAAGCTTTAATGACCGCGTGATGAGGCAGGTAAAAACCGTGCGAATCGTCCGTTCGTACCTGACTCATGTGACCGAGCGATAGATATTCTTCGATTACAGCTGAATACTCTCGTCTTAAGTCCGGATCGCGACTGAGTTTTCGTTCCAACGAGGAAAAGCGATTAACGGCACGCGAATGCGATTCACCGAGGAGCGATATCCTTTCGTTGGACGGTAGTGCGACGATGTAGCGACCTGATATGTCCCGTTGAACGTGATTAGAGAAATGATCCTCGCAAGTCTGTTCCTCGGATGAGATATACCGTCCATGTGGTCCTTCTTCGACTTCCTAAAAACCTTTTAGGTCGAAATCCAGTTTCGTCAGGAAGGTGTTGCGTTTTTCACGCGGCGCCATCGAAGGTGCGCTCCCCCCGATGATCCATCCGAAATGCGTCTTCTGGAGGATGAGGTCCGGTGCGTTGTGAGAGGACAGGTTGATTTGCCCGATACTTAGAGACGCGAGTGAAGGGCCGCTTCCAATTAACATGTCTACGGGTGCCGGTCGGTAAAAATGCGGATCGGCTAATCGAATATTTGCTGGAATTTGTAATTTCTCACGATCGATTTGCGTGTCCGGTAATAATCCTGATATTCGAGGTATCGCAAAGAATGTCAGGTTCCGCTTATAATTTGATGAACGCGATTCGATGATAGTCGCGACGATTTGATTTGTTACAGTATTAATGCCATTTAGAGTTTCGATGGCTACGGATAGTTTCCCTTTTGGAAGGCGTAGTTTCGTAGCAAAGTCTTCCGTAATGAAATTCGCGTTCGCACACGAATCCACCAATGTCCGACACTCGGTTGGTTGTTGATCGCGATCAAGAACGTTGACGATCGCGGTGGCCATTAATGCGTTGGTCGGCCCATCGGTGATTAGAGCGATTTTCTGATGGTTATGTTCTTAAGATTTCGCTCCAAATCTCCGTGGCCATTTACACGAGGCTGATAGAAGATTTAGTGTCGGCGCGAACTGCTAACTCTTGATGCAGCTTCGTGTTATGCTGTTCATTACATATCCTACATCTTCCGGATTTACAATTTTCGATTTGGTGATCTGATCGCAAACAGTTCAAAACAATTGTGCCTTGCGCGCGAGCTTCGATGCGTTTGTCGACTGTCATATCAATAAATTTCGCACATTGATAAGCGGCATGCGAGTCGTTATCACAAATACGGCATTTGTTGATGGAATTGCTAACGAATGCTTGACGTTTTTCTTGAGGCGCTGAAAGCGAGTATCGCCGTTTGATTGCCTTGCGAGAATCATTTCTCTAATCACGTTCAACGGGACATATCAGGTCGCTACATCGTCGCACTACCGTCCAACGAAAGGATATCGCTCCTCGGTGAATCGCATTCGCGTGCCGTTAATCGCTTTTCCTCGTTGGAACGAAAACTCAGTCGCGATCCGGACTTAAGACGAGAGTATTCAGCTGTAATCGAAGAATATCTATCGCTCGGTCACATGAGTCAGGTACGAACGGACGTTTCGAGAACGAGCAATTGCCCAACGTAAAGGACTTGAATTTTCGCCTCGCCCTGAACCCGCTTTTGTCTCGTAAGACGGAACAAATAGTACGAAATATCTTGGGGCAGAATTGTAACTTTCTCTTTCAAGTCCCACCAATTTGCCAACTTTTAACTTTTTTTTTGTTTGTTAGGTTCATCGACAATGTAACTATACTAGAAATAAGAAAATCCTTGGTTTTGTTATTTCAGAGAAGAAATGGGGTCACCGTTACAATCGCCAATTTGCAACTGCGGCGCGCGAGTCCTAACGAACGTGTTCATATATCTCCATTTCTACAGGATACTTTGTAACGTAAAAATTAATTTTTATTGTTCGAATGTGAACTAAAATACCCTGAAAGTTTGGAAAAGGTCCGCTTAACAGTTTCATAGAAAAAAAATTCCCAAGGATCACCTTATTCCTAGCCTTCCTAAATAGGGCTCCCCCCTTAATCAGCTACGCTACGATCTTAATTAATAGGTCTATCTCACGTCACTTTTTCCCCCACGCGATTCACACAATATATTGTACAATCTTCCAATATGATCCACAGACGGTCAATATTATTGTGCAATATTGAATATTGCACAAAAAATATCAAAACCGTTTTGATTCACGCAATATATTGTGCAATCTTCCAATATGATCCACAGACGTTCAATATTATTGTGCAATATGAATATTACAATATATTGCACAATATATTGAGCGTCTAGGGGCTGATTATCTTCTTCATTCACGCAATATATTGTACATCCTTTCAATATTATTGCGCAACTTTTCAATTTTATTGTGCAACCTTCCAATATGATCCACAGACGGTCAATAATATTGTGCAATATTGAATATTGCGCAATAATATTGAACGTCTACAGACCGCTTTAGAGACGTCTAGTTTATGTCCAGTTTATGTCTGAACGTTTTGATTTGTAACAAGACGTCTTTAAGACGTCTTTAAGACGCCTTTTGGACGTCTTTAAGACTTTACCAGTTGTTGTGCTATCTGGGAATGAGAACAAGAGCAGCTACTGGACGGGCTTCTTTTTCAAAATACTTAATTTCATTAAAAGATATTAATTCTAATAAATACGAATCAAGTCACGTTTAATATCTCTAATATCTCTTTAAAGAGCTGTAGAAGGCCTAATCAAGTCCTTACGAAGACGTCTTTGAGGCGTCGTGAAAATCTGGAATGGACGTCTTTTAGACGTCTGTAAGATGTCTTCGAGACGTTTATAAGACGTCTACAAGGCGTTTAAAAGACGTCTACAAGCCGTTTAAAAGACGTCCTAAAGACGTACCGTTTCCTGACAAACGACGTAAAAAAACGTCCATAGACGTCTTTAAGACGTCTTAAAAGTCTGAAACAGACGTCTACAAGACGTCTTTAAGATGTCTGTGTGCTATCTGGGATTTCAAGTCTCTATTAACTTACCCTGATAACCATCTGTCTCCAGTCTGATATCAGATTGGTAGCAGGGTCTGGCGCTGGTATGAGAGCGCAGAGTCTGACGTCACAACCATAGCAGACGGCAGAATCTGCTGTCGATCTGCTGCCGATCCGACATCAGGCATCTGACATCAGAATCTGCACCTCAGAACGCAGCCTAATGCGGACACAGACGACTACGGTTCAGATTCTGATGTCAGATTCTGCTGCCAGATCTGGTTATCAGGGTTATACATACCTTTCCTATAAATCCTTCAACTTTCTTATAAATCCTTCAACTTGGTTCAAAGATGGTTTTAACTTGTTTCACACTTATATTTTCTTGAAATCTCTATAAATATTTCAAATATAATGCATCGCAACACCAAACTATTTCGAGAGTCCACAAAATATATAACACATTTGTACATATTAATATACTTCTGTATTATTTCTACTTACTATAGTTATGATATTTATGTATTCCTTATACATAATTAATAAAAATACTGTATATTAGTATAATTTTATATCACAAAATAACGTTAATTATAATGCTGAGTACAAAACTCCACTATTCAAAATAGGACTCCCGATCCTGACATGAGCGGTGTTGCCACGTTGTACAGCACGGCTAGTAGTAGAGTCGGATGTGGCCACGTGGCTTTGAAACATTTGACTTCACTTCAGTTGAAACGATGTAACATTATTTTTGTTGCTATTGTTATGGGAGTATTGTGATTATCGTGGCAACACTCCTCACGTAAGTTTGCATAAAGCACAACTTGAAATACTGAAAATATTTATGTACATTTTTTTTCTAATTTTTTAATTAATTGCATTCACAGACTTTCGTTTTATCTTACTCGAGAAGGTTTCGGAAGTTTCTAACTAATTTTTTAGTTAAAACGAAAAATCATATTTCACAGTACACAAATTATAAATTCATTTTTCATTGGCAGTCTTCAGAACAAATTCCTGTTTTTAAAGGTCTAAAAATATTTCACCAAACCTTTTAAAGTTTCCTCCTACCTCCCCTAGGCGAGTTCTAACTTTGTGCGATTGATGATACGCATATACATATTTCCATTATTTTTACGTTGCAAAAACTTTTCTTGGGATACAAAAAGAACTATTCAGAGATTCACTCTTAATGATTAAAATAAAATGATGAAGACAAGAGCGAAGTCCGTATCTTTAATACAGTAAACTTTCAACTGTCAACTTGTATTTTTTAAACAGTATCGAAAGTAGAAACATGATGACTTAAAAGACCCCCTAATTTCATATGGACTAAAATATATTTAAATATAATCAAAATCCCTGACATCAAGATACAAAAGTAATCGAGTGGCGTGGAATGGCCCGTACGACATGTGCCATGTATTACATAAATATAATTTGACCGCAGAATAACCACTACAAAAATAACTAGCCTTGAAACAAAATTTTTAAGTTATTACCTTCTACAGCTGTTAATTGTACATTCTGAAATATACATGCACAAGATAAGAAAAAAAGCACCACCGTCAAAAAACCCAGTGGGGGTTAAGCTTTCAACAAAACATCCCTGGTGGGGATCGAACCCACGACCTTTGGATTAGAAGTCCAACGCGCTATCCTCTGCGCCACAGGGACTCGGTGATATAACCGGGCTTATAATTTTCTTATGTCGATGAGAATATCTTTTTCCTGCAGATGTCGTTATTGTGCATTACAACTGTAGGGTTTTAGTATGGAAGTGGTACGCCTGCGCGGTTTGTGCGCGATTATTTAATTTAAGGAATATGTGAATTTGGTTTGTGAGTGTAATATGTATCAATGTTCTTTTATTATACATATTTTTATGTTACAATCGTTTTGTGCTGATTTATTGTACAGTGATTTTTGTTATTATAAATTATTAACTCTTATCTATCAAGACGTGTTTTTCTTTGTGTACTTGCTAAAACGACATATCCAGAAATTGGAATACCCTACGCAACTTGCGCAAACCAGTAACGTATAAAAAGAAATTGAAACACTGGTAATCATAACTATATAAAATTACATATGTAACTAACGTCTTTAAGACGTCTTGAAAGTCTGAAAGACGTCTTAAAGACGGCTTATAGATGTCGTGTGTTATCTGGGAACATACTGAATAAAATTTCTGTAAAATATCAGTTGAGAAATAAACATGTCTTTATGGATCTTCGTTATATTTTGTTCTTTAAGTTCATAAATTTTCTCTGAGATAATATCAGCTTTATCTCATCCTACATCTAGTAAAATAACAAATGTGGATTTATGAATACAAAAGATATATTGTGAAGTTATTTTACTATTCGAAATGTCTGTAATATACTTAGCAAATGTTTAAATACTTGAAACAAATGAAAAATTAACCCAAAATTAATTATCTCGAATACAAACTTCTCTTATTTCAAAACAGCAGCATTAAGACGATTTCACACAAAATACAAGATCTAAATAAATATTAAAAGAATTTCCACATTGACGAGCCACGATCGTTACATCAATACACATTATACAGCCCTGTGTTGGAACCCGTGTAGTCAACACAACGAGAGCTCAGAAACAGTCGTGCATATATATATATATATATACAGATGTCTACCCTGTTCGTAATTGACGTTTCGTTCTGTTAAACTTTGTGTTTTTACATAAACGGCAAATTAAGTTATCGACCGTGCACACATGTATAAGTTCGAGGGAGCTGGAAGGCAAGAAATTGTGAAGATGAATCGTACTAAATAAAAAGATGCATAGAAAGTGAGAGGGAAGAGAAGCGTAGAGACAAACTGATGTTACGAATGTACATTTGTGTGTTTCGCTGTGTAGCACAACATCAACGTGAAGGAGGAGAGGAGAATAGGAAAAGGCGGAATAAAAGCATTGGATGAATAGAAGGAAGGGGGTTAGAAAAGATGGCCGTCTTGGAACATATGACAAAGAACGGCGGGCAATCGCCGCGGTCAAAAGGAATTCTCTCGGAAGGTATTCTACGGTATCGTTGATCCTCGTGTCCGCGTAGAGGTGTGGTGGTTTTTGTTAATATAGGGATCGTGGCTAAAGAAGTCAGTGATCCTCTGAGCGAAGGAGCCATGACTACGCGTAGAGAATGGGCTCGATCGCATCGGTGCTGCAGTGGCATTGCTCGGAGTGCGCTCTGATAAATCCAACAGAGAGCACGCGATGCGCCAGGTGCGGCCTTACTCGGCTCAGGAGTGATGAGAAGGCAAACTTTAGGCTTGATCTGAGCTTCAGGTGCGAAGCAATTCCAAAGCAAGGGGGGGAGGGAAGGACAAGGGACGAAGAGGACAGTGAATCGTTTTCAGTGTCTGTCCCGCCAACTCCTCCGCCGCGGTTTCGTCTTCACAAGCCAGCAGCGGACGGTACTCATCCGACAATTCATCAGCACGTCGAAACCGATCTCAAACATCGGTGAGGAAATTGTTAACTCGTCCCTCTACACGGCATCCTCTCCTCTCCATTACCACCGCCGCCGCCCCCCCCATCCTTCTTTCTTCGATTTCTCCTGTGTTTGTACACAGTGTAACGAAATCGCGAGCTCGAAATTTCCTATGAAACTTTTATGTTTTATGGGTACCATCGCCCGATACAGTATCTCATTTCCTCGATAATGTACTCTTTATGTTATAAAATTTATTTTATCTATTACTGAAGTGGTTTATTATTAGAAGCACTAAATGCTTCTGAGGAATTCACAGAATTTATAAATCATTGGTGCATAAGGGGAATAAGTAGTTGAATTTGAAAGTCTTGTTACGTTTGTTTATTGCATACCTGCGCAAACGTAGATATGACAAATATTATTGCATCTACAAATGCAGGCATGCCGTGTGTTATTAATGTAACGCTTTCAATGTATCCAAGTTATACCAACTAATAAAATTAACATATGTTTTCATGTGTATCCTGTTTTATGTTTGTGTATTCATGCTATGATTTTTGTGTATAATAAACAATTGAAGATATCCAAGTCTCGTTGTAAAGAATGGAGTTCAAGTATCTTCTTTAATTCTTTCCTACTCCTTTGTGTTACATGTAAACGGGTCGACTGTTGCTTTCTTTTATTAACTGTTGTATTTTTACACTCTTTGTATTTTAGCTTTCAGGAAAATTTAATTATACTCAATAACCACACGAAAAAAGTACATCATGATTCCTGGAACGGAAGGCCTTGTAAAAAAGAGCCAATTAAACGATCCTCTTCTTTACCTTCCTTAATAACACAATGGACTTGCGTTCGTTGTTTATTAGAGAACAGTTGCAGTTCTGCATTGACTTGTGCAGCTTGTGATGCTGACTGTTCGATATTTGAAACTGATAAAAGGCAAATCGGAGCTCGTAAAAGTAAAAAACAAAATTTACGTAAGACAAGTCGCCTGAAGGTTGCATCTGAATTTTTGGCCAATATTTTGAATGGTTCTAACGTGACGAATACATCTGCGAACGATGCAAAGATTATGAGTAAGGCTGGATATTACCTAGAAGCATTACGAGTGAAAGTTTTATCGTCCGGTGTTTAATATTTAATTTGTCTTCTGCAGATATGGCACAATTAACAAGCATAAGTCGTAGCGAAAGAAGGCAAGTCGATAGAGAAGACTGGACCCTACTACCAATAGAAGCCATGGAGTCTACTACACTTTCTTATACAAATATTAATAATACCTCTCAGCGTTCACCAAAAAGACATAGTCCTTCAATATATGAGCGAGTGAAATCTAAAGTTAGTCGCTCTTTATCTAATGGCTCTGTTGTGCATAAACTATCCGACCATGCAATTCAAAGACCAACGAGTCTAGTAGTCTCAGAAGCACGACAAGATGATGCTCTTTGGAGTTGCGACAATTGCACCCTTGACAATGCTCCTGGCCTAGAACAATGCGAAGCATGTGAAGCTCCTAGAAGTCCAGCCCCTTGTAGTGGAGTAGTTATCAGTGTACCTGCTTGGGAACCTCGTGCTTTATCTTCTGCAGGTCCACTATCTTACAGGCGATCATTTTCCGACGTTGAGTCTGTTACAAATGTATCTCAGAAGAAAATTATAAATCGTAGAAGTCTGAACGAAGATGAGCCACCTGCGGTACCGCCGCATTCTGTTGGCTTTAACACGAGACCAAGATATTCTTACATTGGAATTACTAATCCCGATATACCGCCGCCATTGCCAAAAAAACAAAACAATAAATTAGGCCTTGTACCCATAAAAGCACACAGCGAGGCGACAAGTCCTGTTGGAGATGTAACGAATGTAAGCTCGCTGAAACGTATGTGGACTTGTCAAAAGTGTTCTTACGCGTATAATCCGCTATGGTCGACGGGGTGCGACATATGTGGATCTTTTCAATCACCTCCTTCGCTAACACAGCCTACCTTAATAACTGTCACGAAAGATGGGACAAGCTGCTCGATGCGCACGCAGTCTCCAATTGTAGTATCCAGAGATAGTGTAAGATACATCCCACAGAAAACCGCTACGCTAGCCACAGCAGAATCTGATTTAGACGATCAGGTCGATCCACCTTCTCCGGTATGGACTTGTAAAAAATGCACACTATTGAATGCCGCTTCGAGAGCAACGTGCGAGGCATGTGGCGGTTCGAAGCTTAGAAGTATTATGCATTTAGAGGACGCTACGTTACGAAAAGGTGAAAGCTGGGTGTGCCCATCGTGTACGTTAAGGAATCCGCTGTCAGCACAAACCTGTAACGCTTGTAAGACATTAGCAGATTTTCTAGATGTACCCAGGGAAAGTAGAGTGTTCGGATCGAGGAGTCCAAGTCCTAGACTTTGTACGACGCCTGTGAATTCGAAGGTTGTTACTCCGAGGCACAGAAATTCTGTGAGAAGAAATGGTTCTTCAGTCGGAGATAAAAGACATTCAAGAGTTAAAGATCCCACTCATGGTCAAGTACGATTCTTTTACTTATAATTAATCACTTCAAAACGAATATTGTCCATATACCTTGCCCTTGCTACTGGTTATTTCGTATCCACATCGTATAAGTTCAATATATACAATATATGTGAATTATTTTAGTGGCAGTGTAAACTGTGCACATACGAAAATAAGAGTACAAATGGAATCTGTGAAATGTGCCAAATTTCAAAAACCTTATCTCAACTATCAGGTGACAGGCCTAGAATTATTGAATCTGGCACAAGTACACTCACGATACAACGGCAAGAAAGCGTAGTTATGGAAAATTTAAGACAAATCGAAGAAAGAGAAGCACTGGAGAAATGGGAACGAATTGTTCGTTACTGTAAAGAGGTAATATTCATTGATTCATAATTGTGTAGGATAATTCCTTTATGCAGAGGAGTTGTACCTTAAAGCATATAAACATGGAGGAAGCATGCAATGGGCAAAAATGTAGACGGCGGTAAAAAGAGAAAAATATACATGGGGGACCCTCTCACCCTCTCTCTTTCTAACGCCAGGGACGACATTGTTTTTTTTTTATGTTAGAAAGAGAGAGAGTGAGAGGGTGTGTCCCCCATGTATATTTTTCTCTTTCTACTGCCGTCTACATTTTCGCCCATTGCATGCTTTCTCCATGTTGATATGCTCTAAAGGCTGGTTCAGACACGTCCAGCAGTTTAGTCGAGTGGCAAATAATTCTGTAGTAATTTTTCGTGTGTGGACACTAAAATTTAGTCGAGTAGCTTAGTAAAACAATGGTAAATTACTAAATTTCTCGCTACTCGACTAAATTACTGGACATGTCTGTTCCAGCCTTAAGAGCTGTACTATTTAAACGGAAACAAAAGACTACTGTAAAGGGAGGTACTTTATCTTTTCCATGAATAGACTGATATTCTACATGTAAAATACTATTGCACCGTTATTTTCAAATGGGATGAAACATTTTTTTTACATTAATCGATTTGTTTCTATTGCCTTTCTATTATTATAAATACTGTAGGAGCTATTTTTATATCAAGAATCTACTATATTGCTGTAATAACTGTCCAAACAATTGTCCAAGTATGTTCTGCTATGTCCCAGTCAACCACGTCCGTTTTTGCAGATTTTGCTCAATGCCTGAATACAAATGTTTGTGACAGAAAGACTACAGATTTGATACGGGATTTGTTATATTCGATGATGAAAGCAGTCTGACAGCAGAAAGCTGACAGATTGTGCTGCCTTAACCTGCGAGCAGATTGGCGGCAGGATCTGCTGATACAATTTAATGTCAGAAATCAAGCAGACCCTGCGCAGCGCGATCTGATGGCAGATAGGCTGCAAGATCTGATCGAAATCTGATATCAATCTGCGGTCAGATCCTGATCTCAGGCTCTGACCAAAAAACCATAGTTAAATGCGGACATAGTAGGACCCGAATCTGACGCCGAATCTGACACCAATCTGCTGGCATACTGCAGTCAGTTTGTTTACTGGGGTTTGTTGTCGAACACTATTATTAAAATAGTTGCAAATAATTTATTATCGCAATCACTTATAAATAGATTCATTGTAAACATTGCGAGGAACAAGAATATTTTACAAAGTATAATACCTCTATTCGATTTTATCATTCTTTACGTGCAGAATAAAGATGAAATTTGATTGATGTAAAAAAGAAACATTGATTGTATTTAAAAAGGAAATGGAATCGCATCTTACTGATCGCATATCACTGCTACTATAGAAAAAACAATCAAATAATGGGGGTTAAACTTCAGGTCTAAAAATGTTTGTATTATTGTATTATTCATTTATTTTATAGACAAATGAACCTTTTGTCGATGACTCATTTCCACCAGCGCCAAAGTCCTTGTATTATAATCCAGCTGAAACAAAAGACAACCACGTTGTTCAATGGAGAAGGCCTCATCAAATCAATGTTGATTCTACTGTCGATTCCAAACTGCCTTGGGCTGTTTTTAGAACACCGTTGCCCTCTGATATCTCGCAAGGTGTTTTAGGAAACTGTTGGTTACTTTCAGCTTTAGCTGTTTTAGCTGAAAGTGACGAGCTCGTGAAAAGAGTTCTAGTGATGAGAGAGACTTGCCCGGAAGGAGCTTACCAAGTACGATTGTGCAAAGATGGAAAATGGACCACAGTACTCGTCGATGACTTGTTACCCTGTGATAAAAGAGGTCATCTAGTATATTCTCAGGTTAACATCTTTGCAATCGATATAAGGACAACGTTAAATTTATAGAGAGATTTTATATCAAAGTGTACGCTGTGACTGTTATACACCATTGAAAAGTTCGTGTCAGTAACTACTGAGTCCTTGTGATGAGCAGCAAGGAACACAGTTGATATTTGTGTGTCTCAAGTATCTCATGATAATCATTTTATTCAAATAAGAGCTTTCTATTTTTCCTTTGTCTGCAAATATTCAAGCTACGGACTGTTAGTCACGATCGAAATGCTATCATTCGATTCTCTTTAACATTGTCCTCCGTTTTATCATTTGATACAACGTCCAGTAGTAGAATTTGTTGATTTTTATTCATAATTTTACTCAAACACATAGGCAAAAAGAAAACAACTTTGGGTGCCATTAATTGAGAAGGCAGTAGCAAAAATTCATGGCTGTTACGAAGCTTTAGTATCCGGGCGCGCTATAGAAGGTCTAGCAACACTTACAGGCGCCCCTTGTGAGAGTGTGCCTTTGCAACCATCTGCTTTACCAAGCGAAGATGAACTTGATAGGGATTTAATATGGGCGCAACTTTTATCGTCTAGGCAAGCTATGTTTTTAATGGGTGCTAGTTGTGGAGGTGGTAATATGAAAGTTGACGAAGAAGAATATCAACGTAAAGGTTTGAGACCAAGGTGAATTCGATAGATTGGAGAAATTTTAAGTACAGTTGCCCAGAGCAGAACTGTCTCATGTCCGGACAACAGGAAAGTGGAGAATCGAGCGGAGTTGAGAAGATCCGAACCTGCTGCCCGACCCCTTCTTCTTTTTTTTTATACAAATTTCTGGCCCCTGTATCCTACCCAACATAAACGAATACAGCAGAGTAGTGGACACTCCGCAAGAATAGTGCGCGCGAACAACGTGGTCACTCGTTCTCAGAAGTTCTCGGCACTTGATTTTTCTGTTCTTCCTAGACCCGTCAGTCTTGCTCTGGCTAGCTGTTTAGTATAAGCTGTTTATACTCAGCTTCTCCTGACACGTAATTTAACATTGTTTTCTCTAGGCATGCCTACTCTGTTCTCGATGTGCGAGACGTACAGGTAGGAATATATACTATAATAACTCTTTAATAGTTCTTTCGATTATAATTTCGTAATTTATTAATCTTTTATTATGTTACCTTGTACGCTAAAGTTTACACCTATTCCTTCGCTCCTTGCTCCTTGCTCCCAGTCCCAGTTACTCACATCCTCCTTTGTATTATTCATTTATCGACCTTCATGCTGCCTTGCTTATTCTTATATCCCTACCTTACTTCTATAACCTATTCTATGCTCTTTTCTTTCCTCCTTCATGTTCTCTTCCCTGTTGACTCCCACCTATCCTTCTGTTACCCAATATTTCTCCAATTCCTATACGTTCCTCCTCTTAATTTTCTATACCCCCGAACCTTCCCACCACGTGTTCCCACGTTTCCTCCTTTGCTTCACATATCCTGCGACATTCAAATAGGAACCAAACACAAATGTCTATATTTATGATAAAGTTTGTAAGGAAATACTTTAAGAGTTATATATCTTACAGGGAATACGATTATTAAGACTGCGTAATCCTTGGGGTCATTACAGCTGGAAGGGTGACTGGTCTGACGATAGTCCTATATGGACACCACAATTACGAGAAATGCTTATGCCGCATGGTGCATCTGACGGTGTCTTTTGGATTTCCTTTGACGACGTGTTGAAATACTTCGATTGCATTGATATATGTAAGACTAGAGTCGGATGGAGTGAAGTTAGATTACGCGGGACCCTTCCTCCTTTATCTTCTCTCAGACACTTGTCGTGCGTATTGCTAACAGTATTGGAACCCACGGAGACGGAATTTACATTATTCCAGGAAGGGCAGAGGTGAATCCTACTACATTCGTTTAATTTCATTTAATGGCTCGACTTGTCTCCTCGATATAATACAATTGCTGTATACACGTTTAGGAATTCTGAAAAATCACAACGGTCTCAGTTGGACTTGTGCGTGGTCGTGTTTCGCACACGGTCCCCAGCGGCACCAGAAGTAGGAAGGCTGGTAGAGCATAGTAAACGACAAGTACGTGGATTTGTTGGGTGTCACAAAATGCTAGAAAGAGATTTGTACATTGTTGTCTGTTTGGCTTTCAATCATTGGCATACAGGAATGGAAGATACTTCCAGTTACCCTGAATATGTCCTTGCCATTCATAGCTCAAAACGACTTTTAGTTGAACAAATTTCTCCACCAGCATTTGTCTTGGCTGATGCTATTATAAGTTTAACTCTAGCAAAGGGGCAGCGGCACGAAGTGAGGATTCTTATGCGACTGAGTAAATGATTATTGCCTGTACAACGAGACAGTTATAAAACCCTTCGTTTCTAGGGAAGAGAGGGTATGACTGCTTATTACTTAACCAAAGGTTGGGCTGGACTTGTAGTAATGGTAGAAAATCGTCATGTAAATAAATGGATTCATGTAAAATGTGACTGCCATGAAAGCTATAACGTTGTCTCCACCAGAGGACAACTCAGAACTGCCGATAGTGTTCCTCCACTTCACAGGTAAAGCATTGTTTTTCTTCAATTTTTACGAACGCCAAATCTATAGCAATTGAACGTAACGAATTAATTCTAGACAAGTCATCATAGTCTTAACTCAATTGGAAGGTAGTGGAGGTTTCTCGATAGCACATCGACTAACGCACAGATTAGCTAACAGTGGGAACTTACATGACTGGGGTCCGCCAGATACTCAGCATTGCCCTCAAATTGACACTCAAGTCGAAGGTTTACACAGTCCTCGTTTAATCACGTGAACAAATGAGTTTTGCGTATGATTGAGAACAAATAGAACAATGTGTAAAAGTATCGTTTGTCAAGTAAGAGAGTTTATTATTTACTCGTGATATCCAGAAATTTAATAAAACCAAAGTAAGCTAGAAAGATTTCAGAACAGAATAAACTTCGCGGAAATTATAACACCCTTTGTGCTTTCTAGCAAATCGTATTGTATGAAAATTTTTTAGCATTATGACAAGCTCACTATTGAACGTAATACAATAATTAATAATTAATATACAGTGGTCCTGAAATCAGTGATTAGGACCTGTTTCCTTTTTTTTATTTTATTATTATTTAATTAGGTAGTGATAATTTGTTATACCAATGAAAATGAATATACTTTTAAACTTGCGTGCAATTTAAGCTACCATTTAAATTATTGAATTCCCATTTTTCATGGGGAACATTGATCCATAAAGAAGACTTAAGGGAAATTAAATATTTATGGAAGAACAAATTAAACACATTGCTTATTATATAAAAAAGAATTATTTTCTCAACTTAACATATAAGCATCGTAAGAAATGATAAAGCATAATGATTATACAGTAACAATACGTAGAATGAAATGTCACAGTCATTAATAGTGTGCAAAAAAAAAGACATATACACTCTTTTTGGAATTGCTTAGAATATGATATAATTATGGATCAAAATGTTTTCAATTTTTCCAACTCACGATCAGATGCTGATCTTGGTTTCAGATGCATAAGGCCACATTCAGAACCCACATTTTAAAAGAAAACGATGTATTATATACATATACTGTGCATGAGGGTTTTGAATACTGACCACGTTAAGACAGGTTTATTCATCTAAATTTTTGTTATTCTTATACCTAAATTAAGTGATTGTGAGGGATAAAGATAAACGTAGCACATACATACAGTAGTGTCTCGAAAGAAGAACGGTGTTTCTGTCTCGAATAAAGGTCGGTTTATACAGCCAACGAGGACCGGCCGGGGACGAGCCGAGACTATGGTAAGCTTATGGGACGGGGAGAAGCCACCGAGCTCGGTGGAAACTCGGTGCCTCCTCGTTCCCCGCTCGTTGTGACGACGGGCCGAGTCCGTGCCATGTCGACGCGTAACACTTACTTGCTGGATTTTATGCTCGCAACACGTAGAGGAGTCATATGACAGAAACTGTACTTTAATGATATTGGCATTAGCACCACCCGAAGTGCAGTTGTTGTCATTACGAAGAGATTGGATAAAAATGCCCGTGCATACCTACCATCAAACTAAGCAATTTGTGAGAATCAGATGTTAATTTTCCTATCTTACTTCGTCAAAAAGGAGAGAATTCCTTTCCTTGAAAATTCATTTGGCATTGAATATCTCATAAAATATCAAAACCACGTATCAGTACCTTCAGTATGCGAAGCCCTATCAGACTGCAAAAGCTCATTGAAAAGTAATGACAGAGCATTAGCAGCCCAGGTTTGACTTATCTACGTGTGCGAGCATAAAATCCGGCAACGCTGCGGTGGATACGGCACGACAGGTTGCATCTCGGGCCCGTCCAGAGCTTGGCTCGTCCTCGGCCCGTCCCCGTTGGCTGTATAAACCGACCTTAAGGCAGATTGCATATGAGCGAGACGGGCTCCCAATCTGTCCCGCTCATTCCCAGTCTCTCACATTCTACGCGATAAGGCAGGCCGTAAGCCTTTTTCCCTGTCTCGAAAGAAGGTGACGGTTTGGGATCAAATGTCGGAGACCTTCTTCTGAGACAAATCTGTACCTACAGAACCAAAGATCTCTCGTATAAATATATATATATATTTTTTTTGTTTTAACTCGTTTACTGACAGTCAATGCAATGTATTTATTTCACCTCAATTGCTGTTCTGCATTTTTGTAACAAGTTACTAACAAAATCATACTCTTTAACTGTTACATGGTCCTCGCGTTCAGTTATTTTATAATAAATATCTTACACTTTATGCATATGCAAGCGTGACAATTAACATGTTAATCAATTTTGTAAGTCTTGTACAGTTTACAATCATGATATTGGAACAGCTATTTATCCGGCAATTATGTATGAATAAATCGCAGATACAAATATGTTCTACTCATAAAACAAATAATATTGGGGTAATAAAATACATGAGTATCTTTTCTATTTAAACAGAAAATTAACATTTTCATATTATGACTTTGTAATAAATATTGCAATACATAACTTTACGATTTCAGTTTGCTTATAAAATGATTTTAAACGTCGCTATCTATATAATGAATCTGAGTGAACTGAATGCTTTTGGCATTGTTATTAAATGCTGTTCCAAATGACATTTTCAGACATACTTATCACATATATCGAGTACAATGTGTATTAGCTTACATGAGATTTTTCTTTCCATGTATGTACTACACAGAGCGTTAATAAAAATCGGGGAAATTTTTTTTAATATTGCTTGTGTGCCTCCAAGTAATGCAGAAATTTTGTATGAATCTTATATTTATATTTTATAGACACTGTGCTTTTACGTTTTAAATTTTTTTATCGAATTTATCAAGAATCAGATACCTATTTAAACATATGCATTTCAATATGTTCGTTGCATTTGAACTTATGAAAAACTAACAAGAATTTTATGAATTTTTAAGGATCACACGCATTAGTGTTTCTTTTTAAATACCACCATATGATAACTATGTGACTACCGCAACTTAGAAAAGGAGCATGCTTGGTCTTTCTTTCGAGAACTAAACTTACTCGATACACTTATGTTAATTCATTGACAAGGGCAAACATATAAAAAATGTTACAAATCAGTGATTTGTTGTGTGTACACACACACACACACTCACACACACACACACACACACACACACACACACACAATGTTGTAGATTTTCGCTTTCTAAATTATATATTATTTACAGTTACTTACATTTTAATAAATAAGCAGTCTATATTACTGTATCCATATTTATATAAACATGTATATTTAGATACAATGTGACCAATCAGTTGCATACACCTACACCTCTTACTGAAAATAATTTTAACAATATGTATTTATATATTTATTGTTTACTCACGCACATCATGAGATGCTTGATATGGTCCTTTGAATGATTAATATTAGAGTGGTAATCGCACAGAAAGAAACAGTGAGACATACAAGGTAATATTTTACATCAAGTATGCGTGCGATGTGTTTAAGTTAACAATGATAAATACATATTCCTTGTTCACATAAATATGGAAGAAATGTGTACATGAATTCATTAAGAAAACCACTGACGACCTTTGAACGTGAAAACCATGACCTTTTCACTGTATTCAATTTATATACTTCAAACCGAGCAACTTCCATTTCTGTTACTTTTCTCAAATTCAAATGTAATAGAGAAATTCGAGTGTATACTTCTAGATGCCCTGTACTGTATATAAAAATGTACAATATATTAATGCATTATGTTTGAGTGAGAGATAATTTTTTTTTCAACGCATATGTAAATTACACTCGATTTTAAAAAGTAATCCTAACTTTGTATAAAATTAGTCAAAAGAGAATGTAATCTAATATATATGTAAATTGAAACTTTTTATAGATCATAATTAAAAAAAAAGAAAGACTCGCACATGTAAATTTATGTACATCCTTTTTTATTTTTATTTACGATATCCCCAAAAAATATTCCTGATCTTTATTGGTGCGGCATACATATTCTGTGTAAGGATCCATATTTCAATGTACAAATCAAGGATAATGACAAGAGTGGTACTGAAACATTGCTTCTATGGTAACCCGAATCTGAGAAAGTTTATCCGATATTTTCTATATACCTACATTGAACATGCTGACGTGACAATATTCAATGCTGTGATCAGCTAATACTGTCTTTTGTCATTACAACGACAGTTAAGAAATGTTTTAATAAATGTAGCGACAGTACACAAATATGGTTTCAGATGACAGTGTATGAAATACCTATCCATGGCGAATATACTTGTTTCATTTGAATACAAAAGAATAGAGCTGATCAGTTGGACGTAAACATTGTGAGATTTATTAGCATTAGTACTTAGCAATGCAACATTCCTTATATTTTCGTTTCTCGATTACTTAATTAAAAACATGGAATATTGACATTACTGCATGTATTTTTACGCTCTGTGTATTGTCATTCTAATATACTTGATTTTCCTAAAACTTATATTCGACTATTGTAAGTGTTATAGTTTGCTTCTTGTACGATATAATAACGAAAAGTTATTTATGCCTATTGATCTCAAAGAGAAACGGTTCTATATAGTTGTCTGAATGTGGCCTAATGGTTAAGAGTTTGTATTAGTTTATTTAAGCTACTTACAGAAATATCAAAATCCAATCACATGCGCCTTGTGATACTATTTAAATAATTAATTCGTAAAGTAAAGCATATGAAATTATAAAAGTACGTTTATACTCGCGGAAATTAATTCTTCTAAGTTTAGACAGAATTTTAGTAAAATTTAATTACGAACTTATTTTAATAATACATTGTCTAAAATTTATGTAATATTTTTATAAAATGGAACAAATCTTTAAAGGATTATTCTTAGAAATAATCATTACAATTGCAATAGATCTTGCGTTAAGTGGCTTTCTTTTAAAAAAGACAGCGTTTAATGTAAAATAAAAACGATCTAAAGTTGTGTATTCTGTTAACGAATATGGGAAAGTTGTCACATAAGTTTAATCGTCAGGATTGTTTTACTCATAACAAACTCGACTGTTACATTTAAAATGATAAATTTGAATCGTGATAAGTTTCGTCGGTGCACTGAAACAGAAAATCGTACTATTGGATACAGTAGAGTATTTGATTTTCTCTTTTCGTATGAAACAAACCATGCGTCTATGCGATGTTGGGTATGAAAAGTTTTAAATTAATATTTTATGGACATACCAAAGCATAGTAAAACATTATAAACGAACAGGTAATCAATAATGATTTCATAGAGCCCCATTCTGTTGTCATAATGATATAGTAAATTTTCCGTAAAAAAGAAAGAAGAAAACAAAAATACTCTATTTTAAATATTGTATAATCACTGAAGAAATTATCTATAAACAATATTTCCATTTTAAAATATGACACCTGTGACTTTGATGATATTCTCAGAATAATGGGTGTAGCTTGAATATTTAACATTTGCATTTTGATTATTGATTCATTAAGGATTCTGTGAAAATATATAAAGTGCCCCCATTATACTGGAAATAGCAATTGCGATTGAGTATGCACAACACTACAGATGAACAGAGGAGCGTGTTTGAATATTTTAGAAAACTGTTTTTGTGAATTTCAACATTTTAGAAAAGAATACAATTTGTATATAAAATGTATTATTTATTACATTAAGGTGTGAGTGAAACTGATCAAGTTATAAGCTGCTTATGATATACGTAAGTTGCTTGCATATGCGTATACAGGGTAGAATAAAATTTGTAGCGAAACCCAAAACGGGGTAATCCTTCGTATAATAAAATAAATTGACAAGGCGCAATGGAAGCTTCTAATATGACGTTTCGTTCCTGAAAAAATCGATTTTGTAAATGGAACCGATTGTTATATTAAGCCGTGCTCGACGGATCTACAAAATTGATCTTTTCAAAAATGAGTTTACGTGAGAATCTTTCATTGCAAATTTGCGATTAATTTTTGCGCCAAGTATTACTCCCTTTTCGGTTGTACCACGAATTTTCGCCCAGTATATTTCTGTTAAAACAGTATTTAAGCCAAGTAAATGATAAAGTCGTGACAAGCGTGAATTACATGTAGCGAAATTAGTAATACATATGTTGTGGTCAAAGAAATATTGGCGATGCTCGCAGTTTCGTTTCGACAATGAACTTTTGAACTTTAAAGCGGACTATTATAAATAAGTACTTACAAGGTTTTACAGAACACACGTTATCGTCAAGAATTAAATGTAACATTTGAAGTCAACGAATAATTTCCCGATTTTTGTAAATTGTCAACCATTGTTTACAATTCATTTTGCATGACATTATTAATACTTATATATAAATTGAATGGAATATTTGTAATAATTGCACGCCATTGCAAAGTACCTAGAAATATATTCTTAATATACGAAGGAAAATATTAAGAATACAGTGTCTCGATGTATTTGTAATTACAGAGTATAACGTTGAGGTGTCATTTTACAATAATTATGTGATTCATACTCTGTAAAGGATACTATGTACGGGGTGTATTCTAAACGGTATGTAAACATTAAGTACAATTTCCTTTCTTTCTTCATTTCACATGAGACTGAAGTATTTATATATCCAAGAGAAATATTAACATAAACAATGTTCGAAATTACTAAATCGTCAGAACTAAAAACTTTAGCGATACCTCAAAACGTAGGAAACAAATTTTATGAGTAGGAGCAAAATGTTTTACCTCTGTTTTCATTAGTCTTGGCAACTGTGATCATTTTAGATACGCCCATGTACGAACCCGAACCAGCAATCAACTTTGTGATAGTCTGTGTGTACCGATTTGTCAAACCTTGTTGAATTCATCCCATCTTCTATAGATGAAATGTATAATTATTAGAGCATTGTCGCATACATACAAAGAAGACATTTACTACTTTACGAAGAGATAAAAGCATTGTATTGTCCCCTAATTTATATCATACAATACTGTAGGCACATTTAATAATAAATTTAAATATTACCTAGAACTCTCTGTTTAGTTTCCCATAAGAAAAATATGACTATATGAATTTACTTCCTAAGATCTTGTTTTAATAGAATTTTTAGATCACTTTCATCGCTCGATATGATATTTAACCCGCTGTGAGTATACTTATTTGCACATCTTCCGTGGGCACGTTGGATCGTTTATGCCCATGGTTGTTTTTTTGTACTGTTTTTGACTTTCAAAAAAACCTGAAAAAATTATGGGATACATATTCAAGTCTCTACTTTAATATACAACCGATCTTTAAGGGGGGGAGGCCTACCTAGAAATTTTCCAAAAATCCATTTTCCGATTTTTATATTTCCTTCAAGTACATCTTGAAAATATTCCCTAAGAGTTGTAATGTGCGATTTTATATTAACGCTCGACGCTCGCAGGGATCGGCGGGCTTAAGCTACACTGTGGAGGGGTTACACCTACAGAAGCGGTGGTATGGCTGCATGAACTGCGCCTGCGTCAGTCAGTCACGCTCCTTATCACCGCTCCTGTAGGTGTTTCCCCCTCCATGCAGCGTAGCTTAAGCCCGCCGATTCCTGGACGCTCGTTTTGAGCGTCAAAGCCAGTCATGTGATCGGTCGACGTGACTATCATGACTTTCAACATCAAGCGGAAAAGCTAAACTGAGTTTAGCTTTTCCGCTAAACGCTCGTTCACTCTGATTTGCTCTGCCTCGCTTATTCGTTGGTTGAGCGTCGGTCACATGATTTGGTTTTGACGCTCAAAACGAGTGTCGACGCTGAAAGTCCCGCGGACGGCGGACCGATCACGTGATTGGTTTTATGCATGTTTGCAGTAGTAGCAGAAATAGGAAATGTTGAAACAGAGAACAGCCCAGATAGCACAGGACATTTTAAAAACGTCCATTTTATGTCTGAACGTCCACGGCTTGATTTGTGAAAATGGACGTTTTTAAAACGTTTTCTGGACGTTTTTAAAACGTTTTCTGAACGTTTTAAAAACGTCCAGAAAACGTCCTGAAAACGTTTTAAAAACGTCCAGAAAACGTTCTGGTTTGTGAAAATGGACGTTTTTAGGACCTTTTCTGGACGTTTTTAAAACGTCCCGAACGTCCGACCTGGACGTTTTAAAAACGTTTTTAAAACGTCTTTGTGCTATCTGGGAGAATTATGCTCGTGGACTGTTCTGAACGCCATTGTATACGTATATAAAGTGGCGCAAAGTGATTTTACATTTATGGAAAAAGGCGCTTGTAGGAAAAATGAATGGGAATAATAGGATCGTGAATATTAACATTTTCGAGCATGTGGAGGATGAGGAAGACGAAGAAATGTTTGGTAGAATTATACGGCCATATATTCTCAGAGTAAGGAAAGACCATTTGTATAACTGGGACGATTTAGGGTGCGTTCCACTTACGCCCAAATCGCCCGCACGGTCGCGATATGTAATGGAAATCACGGGCGTTGCGGGCGATTAGGGCGTAAGTGGAACGCACCCTTAGATTTTCGATGCCGGCGCTCTGGCGGCGCGGTGGCGAGACCGCCACAACTCACGATCACTTTCAAACGACTACACCAGGCCTTCCCAAGTAGGGGAAATGTACTCCTGAAACACATGTTTCGGTTCTCCTTCCAATGCTGCGCCTTCAGCTAAGGTGGGACGACTTCTACTACCCTCTCTCCGAGAAGACAGTAACGTCGCTGGGAAGCATGTTGGGCGCTTTAGGGCGAAAGTACCAAATGTGTCAAATTTTTATAGGAAATTTCATAATGACTTAAAAATAGTAGGAAAAATTAAAATTTAAACTAGCATTTCAAAATGACGTAAAAAGAATTTAAAAAAATGTATTACATACAGCGACGTTACTGTCTCCTCGGAGAGAGGGTAGTAGAAGTCGTCCCATCTTAGCTGAAGGCGCAGGCAGCGTTGGAAGGAGAACCGAAACATGTGTTTCAGAAGTACATTTCCCCTACTTGGGAAGGCCTGGACTACACAATGAAATTGTCGCTTTACCGTTTTTGCGGCGTTGTCGCGTCAAAGCTTTCAGTCACTTAACCATAGGATCCAATAGCGCGAAGAAACACGCGCGACAGTTTAGTTAACTACCACCTAGCATCTACCTGGGCCACTGACCGGTAGGTAGGTAAGGTAACTAAAGGGATCTGTAGGGCTTTTCCCTTTTTTTATTGTGGGTATAACTTTTGCCTTCTTCCAGGCTGCGGGGAAATAATTTATGTTTATCGCGTTGTTAAACAATATTATTAGATCAATTATTACATTTGGCCTGGCGGAACCCTGCCTTAGACACGCTGAGTGTTTAGACATTGCTGGGTATCATGATTGAGGCGGAGCTCGTATATATACTGACGAGAGGGTGAGCGAGGAACTTGCGAGAAGGGCCTGAGATGAGCGGCCCTCTGGCGGAGGACCGCTGACCACGTTAACCTGAGACCGCCACAAATCTTTTCCCCTCTTCATTTAAATCTAAACAAGATTGAATATATATTACATATTCGCAACTAACAACTCGCTAGGTTTTAATTTTAAAAATTAATTTTGATGAAAATATCAGTTTATTTTTTCTGTTAAATGTACAATGCACACGTGTTACGTGCCTGTCCTACAGTCAATTTCAAATTTGCGCGCTGAACTGTCAAAATTAGCGCGGGAACATTTCAAATATACAAATTAGACGTATCGATCTTAAGTTCAAGGCGAAGGAATAATATTGACTGTGAGTAAAAACAGATTTTCTTTTATCTACAACACAGATGCTACCTTACGTTTTATCTGTTTATTGTTAGTTACAAGAAACAGAGACAACCAGCATTTGGCGCTCTGCGATGACCACTTCAATTTAAACGGGATATCTTTGTATCGAAGATGGCGCTTTTTGAGTAGCAGCCAACAGCAGCTTTAGGGTCTGTTCTAATTTACGCATACTGCGCATGAAATTGGTGGCATCGTATTGGTGGCATGGTACGATTCCCTAGAATTTCTCTCACTTGTGTTGCGTGGCCGTCTGGATTCCTTGGATCCTTCGTGGGGAATTTGGCGAGGAACGGTGCCCGTGGAGTGCTAAGGCACTCTGCTCCTTGGACGCGGATTTTTGAAGGATAAATATAATGAAAACAATTATAGGAACAGAACAAAACTATTTGAACATAATAAACTTGTAACTTTAATGGAGAGAAAATAAACGATTGAAACACAATTTCAGTATGCACAGAACTTTTTTACTTATATGACTGCTGTCGAAGGCGTTTCAGGCTCAAGTGACCTTTCTAAAAGTTCATCGCTTTTACATCTTTTGTTAAACCAAAATGTCTTAGATTCTAAGAGCCAATCGCAAATTTACAGATTTATTGGCTAAATTCCTATTCGTCGATCCGATTCCTTTCGGTTATCGATTTTTGCAAAGGCGAGCGTTTTACCACATTGCGCTGTAATTACACACCTAGGTGAAGGGAGGAAGGTGAGATTCATTTATTCAAACACCCGTTTCCAAGTGGGTATCGATTAGTTTTTAATCTTGAAGTCCCCTCATTAAAAGAATCTCTAACTATTTTCAAACACCTCGGGCTTGCGCGAACTTCACCTTGTCTCCCTTTCCTATTACAGTCGTGTGCTCCGATTCGAACTTTGCGCTTCTGAAGCTTATACTACGCGCCGCTAGATGGGAGTCGCAACACTTGACTGGATCACGTGGCTGGTTTTTACGCTGCAAACGAGCGTCGAACGTCAGCATGAAAATGCACCATTAAGCACAGTTTAACGCATTTTAACTTACACATGATAATTTCGTATTTAAAGCACAGAAACGCGATCTATTTTTATGTTATTAATTTCATCTGGGAAGAATGTCGACGTTTACTTTCGGAGCACCTGCAACTACGAGCAATACGAGTTTCGGATTCGGCCAAAAGTATGTGTAATCTTACGTTTAATACTAACCCTTATATCATAAAATTTAAGAAAAAAATTAAACAAAATCTGACAGAATAACAAAGTTTCCTCTGTGAAAAAATATGTTGGATCATTAATAATAATGCATTACAATGTCTCAGACCAGCGACAGGTTTCAATTTAACTAGTACACCTTTCGGCTCGACTGCACCAGCACTCGCGCTACCTTTTGGAGGATCCGCGACGCAAACGACAACGACTGGCCTTAGTTTCGGGTTTAATACTGCACCTGCAACCGCGGTGCAAACACAACCAAGTGGTTTAGCTTTAGGATCAAACACAGCTACCGCGACTACTACTACAAGCTTATTTCCAACTCCAGCTACTAGCGCGCCGCTATTCAGCGGCCTTAATTTTGGCACTCCCGCAGCGAGTACTAGTTTAACATTTGGCGCTCCATCTAATACATCTGCAGTTGGAACTGTTAGCTTCGGCGCGCCTAGTACCACAAGTATGTGATATATAAAGTTCGTTCTGTTTCTTCATATTATTACTATTATTACGAATATGCGTGTACGTTTACAGCGCCACTTTTCGGTGGATCGAACACCGGCGGTGGCTTGTTAGGAGCAAAACCACCTAACGTTACTGCCGTTACCACAACTACTACCAATAAAGGACTAGGAGGTTTAGATGTATCTGTACGCAGCAAAAGTCTGTCGCAAGGCATTAATAGTCCAGCCACTGCGAAAGACAATGTTTGGCCACCAGAACTAATACAGACGATAGATAAATTCAAGTAACTATTATACAATACATCATAACGACGTGCGTTACGAAAAGCAGCACATTTCATTTGTCTTACGAGGAGTACCGCACTTCAATCTATCACAAGAAGAAGCACGTTTCAATGTTTCTGACGATCACAAGCATGTTTAGATTATACCATTCGAATGTTGCAGCGAAAAGTAGCACGTTTCATTTGTTTTCCGAAGAGTAGGATATTTCAGTTTCCAAACAGTTCTTTGGCTACCAGTTGCCTGTATTGTCGCTTATTGCTCATTTATTGTGAAAGAATGTGACTAGCTTACAATGTCTAATAGTGAACATGATTGTAAGTACAGCAGTGCGTAATAAATTGATAAAGCTTTAAAGTATCTCTGCTTCTTTAAACGAATTTAGCTAAATGAATGAAACAATTACAGATTCTAAGTGGTGGAATGGTGGAATAATTGTAATATGCCTCGTCCAAGTCCATTAGAAAGTAATAATAAAAATTATGTAGCACAGGGAAAAGTTAATTTTGTAATGCTAGGTTCGGGTGGTGAGTAACAGATAAATATTTTTGTCAATATTGTGTGAAAATGTGTAAAGTTTCTTTTCTTATTATCAAAAATTTCGTTTCAATAGCCAAATGTTTTAAAAATATCAATTTTGCTTTTCCCACAGAATGTTAAAAAATCGATTATAGTAGAGAAATTCTAAGTACATATTGCTGCTCTTACAACCGTCTGAACTTGAGACTCTGCAGTTACTGCGTCGCGTATTTTTCAATGTTTGTATTCGTAAACATCACTAATGTCATTGTTTGTTATTATTTGTGATTCGGACTCGGACTTCGGAGTTTTTGTCATTCTGTTGATTCGGCAACATTTAGTCAAAGATGCGCAAACTTTTTATTTAAATAAAAAATTCGAGTAACTAATAAAAGTTAACAAAATCATTCATAATATGTTGAATAAAGTTAATTTTTGTATTCGACGAATAAAATGAAGTTTTTTTATTCGTCGAGCGTTTCAACTTGAGCGTCGAATAAATTTTTCAACTCTCACTTACACTTTATTCGACATCGATGATGGTCCTCGGCGCGATTTTTTTCACAGCAAAGGACCGAAATGTGTTATTTACCTTTCGTCGCGAAAGAGTAAAAACATACTACTTTTCCTGATGAAAATCGAAACATTCTGTTCTTCGTGGTCAGAATGAGCAGAGTGTTAGTCCTTCGTAAGACAAATGAAATATATGCCACTGTTCGTGACGCACGTCGATAAGAGATAAATGTATTAAAATCAGACAGAATTGATTCAGCGGAAATTTTTAATCCAGGGAGTTTGTAAAGGAGCAAAAAGTATTGTCTTCGGATATAGCAAGAGGTTCCGCGAGGCCGTTAAATCGATGCGCCGAAGACACAGCGTTATTAATGGAAATTTTAACAACGTTAGCTGGGTCTGTCCAACGAGACCGTTCTTCCGCCGATAAATTGAAACAAGACACGGCGAAAGCATTACAGAACCATGAGATAGCTCAAAGGACTCACGATACTCCACCAGGATTACAATATGAAAATAATGCACCGCTGTTATTCTTCATGGAATTAGTTGACAGTTTTGAGCACGACTTAATGTTATTTAGATCTCAAATCGAAACTACGGAGAAGCATATTCAGACCATGATGACTCCAAAAACTCTAACACCGCAAGGTAATTTCTTGCTTGTAGTCAAGTTTAAAGAGACGATGTTTTGACAGTGCTTTGTGATTGGCTTTTAGAATTGACGATGGCTATGAGTAAACTTCACGAGTCTCTTGTAGCTGTTGCTGGCAAATTGCAGGGAGTACATTCCAAGGTACAGCAGCAGAAGGAACAGTACCTTAATTTCAGAAAGTACGTCTTGAAAGATAATACAAACGTTTTCGAAGACATTAAAGTAGATGGAAGAGCATCTCGAAGCAATGTTGGAAAAATTACAAGTGGCCCGACTCCGTTTGGTCCAGGTAATACCTTTTTCTATTATCGTTGAATAACGGCCAATACATTTCATGCTCTGTATTCCATTTATATTTCATTTTTGCAGGAAATAAAAGTTTTCTCTCATCGACGGTATTAAATTCTAACAGACCAGGGGGTTATGACACACGAAATACATTAGGTAAATAAGTCATGTGATCTTATAGTGTCAATATATCCTTATTAAAAACAAAATCCCTAAAACAACGTTTTTCCGTTGTTTCAACTATCCCATAAACATCTCCTACCTTCAGGTCTTGCGTGGATTTAGTATGAGGTAGATTTAACTAACATATAATGTCCTTTTAGTAGATATTAGAGCTGTTTGTCGCTGTTTAGTTTATAAATATTTTCAACTCATGTCTTTTATTTCTGTGATTTGATTTTGATTTTGATTTTGATTTTGATTTTACCTTTACAGGAAAAGAATAAGGGATCTATTTTAGTTTGTAAGGTATTAATTAAATTTATACTTCAGTTTCTTTTTGTGTTGTCACTTGTGGGATGGGGCTCCGAAGCATATTTACCTAACATACATAACATACGTACGAAAGTGTTTTCCTTCCTTTCTCAAAACTTTGTCGGGAAACAGAAAAGTATGGACGAATCAAAACCTGCACTTGTTGAAAAATGGCTGCATATTTTATATGTGCTTTAATCGCTTCTGTTGTCTTCGTGATTATAAAAAAGATGCTTGCATTAACTGAAAGGTACATTTAACATATATGGGATCTGTATCACGCATAAGGATTCTACTAATATTTTATGGGTAATCTGTAAATCTTAGTTGCAATGATATACTTCAACTTCCCAATATCGTTACTATTGCTAATATCTTATTTTTCGATTACAATATTAATCTACTTGAGTTTATATACAGTTTTACCTGTTTTATAAAAGTCAAGCTAGTGCAGTGAAACAGATTCAAAGTAATTCAGTGTATATATTGTTACAGTTTGGGGAAATACAATACCAACATCATCTGCTACTAACATTAATCTAGGCACATCATTGAAACCACCAACTGCAAGTTTGACTTTTAATACCCCAACAAACCTTACAGCACCTTTACCAACAAGCGAATCAAGTTCGAGTTTCCAACTTCAAAAACCCCCTGTTGGTAATAAAAGAGGAAAACATTAAGTTGTGCCTACATTTATTCTCGTATCACTCTGAACCGCGGTTGCGCTTAATATATTGTTTTCTACTTTCTATTTTATTATATCGTGTAGCATTAATATCTGTATCTAACACCAAATCACATACTTCCGTGAGAAGAAAATATTTGCATGCCACATTTTCTTTACTATCGCTACATATATTTCCTTTTATTTAACGTATGTCTAAAATTATAAATGTATTTCATGTGCACAGTGAAGAAATGATAGAATATTCAAAAATACACGGTTATTTTGCAAATTATTTAATTAATTAAACATTGCTGCAGAATATATTGATCTTTTCATAGAATAATGAAACTATAAGAAAATACAAAATGTGTTCTAACGTGCAGGCCGCCTTCAAGAATAGATTCAGCACTTTGAAACAGTAAAAAAGCCCATTCGAAGCATGTTCTTATTCTCTGATTTCTTTAATGTTTTATTTTCAGAAACCATGACACAGATTTTAGATTCAAGTAAACCTCAGAACCAACAACGCAAAGTATAATGATAATTATAGGGAGTATCTTCAATGATTGCATTACTAATTTTTCTGTCGGACAACACGTTTAGATAAATATTGTACAAAGTGGTATAATGAGTTTCATTCAAATGTATTTCAATATTATTACAATTCAGTCCATGAGTAGCTGACCCTGTAGATTGTTCATTTCGACGTTACAGTTGTCTAGAAGCCAGTGGTGGGTCGGTATTTTACGCCGCGTCGTAAATGCATTTCCGACGTGTCGCAAATGTATGTATAATATGCCGTTTTAAGCCCATTTTATACGTGTCATTTGTCGCAAATGTCGTAAATAGAAATATTCATTAGTTTAAGGTTTCAACAATTAAAGTGTTGGAAAAATATAGTTCTTTCTGACTCGCTTGTTGGTTGCATGCGAATACTATAGAGAATACTGTAGAATACGTCGAAAATTACATATAATCGCCCACTTCCCTAACCCCAAAAAAGTATTCAGAAGCATAGGCCGGTATTCTCAGTCGCTACTTATTCTTAAGCAAATCCTTAAGCATTCGGTATCCTTTACTAGCTGCTTAAGCATTTGCTTAAGAATAAGTAGCGACTGAGAATACCGGCCGTAGTGTTAATTATTGTAGTAGTTCAATTTTCTGTCACTAGTTGGCGTATCGAAATTCTTGGTTTCCCAATACAGTAAAGTCTCTCTATGGGCTCGGTTTTGTGCACACGATGAGGGCTTGTCACCTATCCCCACCACTTCTGTCTCACTCTTGTCCGGCGAAGACGAGAGCGAGATGGAACGAGAGCGAGCGAGGACGGTACGAGACAGACGACGCGTTGATGTTTTGTCTCGCTCCGTCTTTCGGAGGCCTGATACTCCGTCCTTTGCATGCGCGGCGGGCGTGCGCGATGGTCGCAAGCGCATAAGGTGAGCAGGGGAACCGCGTCGCTAAATCTTGACGCAGGCCCGGCTCAAATCTTTTTTGCGCCCTAAGCGAATTTGTCAAATTGCGCCCTTTATTACAATACATTTATTTGAGTTTATTGATGACCTTACTCTGAATTTTTATTCGTAGTATTAAACCACTCATAGTACAACTTGTAATATTTAATTTTAAAAAAGTATATATAAATGATTTATTTAATCTAAGACGCGTTATTTATATATTTTCTTTGGCTATGTACATACCGATCGCTGCCCGTAAGCTTGGCTGGTCCCTGTAAGCAAAATTAGGCGGCTGCCTAGGGCGGAAAGTCGACAATAGGTGCAAAATGGTATTTTCATTGCTGGTATTGTTCAAAATAAACTTTAAAATTAAATATTACAAGTTGTACTATGAGTGGTTTAATACTACGAATAAAAATTCAGAGTAAGGTCATCAATAAACTCAAATAAATGTATTATAATAAATGGCGGAATTTGGCAAGTTCGCCTAGGGCCCAAAAATGACTCGTGCCGTGCCTGGCTATCTGACCGTCGCCCGCATGCGTCGAGCAGTCGCGATTCTATCTGAGCGCTCGCACCCGTCGCGCACGCCTGCCGCGCACGCAAAGCATTCCATCTCGCTCCCCCTTCGACCAGAAAGAAGCGAGAAACGAACACTCGGAATTAGGACTCGGGTCTCCATGAGGGCTCATCGCCGGTTCCGACCAGCGAGCCCATAGGGAGACTTTACTGTATGCATTTCTTTTACTAAGCTTTCTATATCCATTTTTCCTCAGTGTAACTTAATTTAATTTAATTTTTTTAATCAGAATTATAATTATTAATAAATTGGCACTTCTTCATAACCTATACGAAAAATGTATTATAGGTTAGTTGTTTTCATTTCAGATATACGACATTTACGACACATTTACGACGTTTACGACATTTAAGACACGTGTCGTGTATAAAATAGAAATTTCGTGTCTTTACCCACCACTGCTAGAAGCACAGTACCATTATCATCGACGAAGTATCCAGAGACGCGGTAGCGTCTCGACTCCAAGTACATACACTAGGCGCCAGAATCACCTTCCCTTCGGAAATTTGGCAACGTTGCATGCCACTAGGCATAGCTCAGTGGTTTTTAGTGACATGCAACGTTGCCAAATTTCCGAAGGGAAGCCGATTCTGGCGCCTAGTGTACATGTTTCGACACCCTGTATATATATGTCGACTATCGCTGCCGTGTATCCTTACTTGTCGCCCGGCTATTCCAACCTAACCTGAAACATATTTCATTAATATCTCATCACGCCTGCAATATTTTCTAAGTAAATATAAAGGCATTTTTCTTATGTAAACCGCATAGGATAGAACTATGTACATATCACCACAGACGAGGTATAGGATAGACCTGTCAACCAATGTATTTTTCTGTCACCGGTTTGGGGGGTCCTAGGACCCCCTTACCATTTTAGTGTCGCATGCAACGTTACCAGTGAAGTCTCGAAACAGATTGTAACGCTACGCGTGGTAGGAATTAGAATTCAACCCGGGTAAAACTAGGTTATTTTTTGAGAGTCGAAGCCCGCGATTTACAAACGTTTCTGTTAGAGTAACAATTTAAAAATCGTCTTATGAACATATTTTATTCAACGGAAGAGAAAGGAAGATGAAAATAAAACGATATCACATTTGCCTTTCAACCTTGCTCTCCAATTCCGGTTTATTTAACGGAAAACAAATTTAATTCGCTTGCAATAACGTAATTTGTAAAAAGAGTGCTGTAATGTTTTTTAAGAACACCTGTTACTGAACCCCACCTATTCATCATGTGTTTGCGCATACATTAATGATGGTCTATACGATATATTACAGACATATAGTAACAACAATAATAATAATAATAGTATCCTTCTATTGTACTATATTATTTAAAAGGAACATATCGAACCCGTACACACCGATTTTGGTGCAATTTTGCAAGTCTTTGGAGTAGCCAAAAATATTCGATACATATTTTTTGAAAAAGGAATTCATTCTCCTCCATAACTATTAGAAAAATTCATTTGTTTAAACTATATACTAACTGACGTTAACTGACTAATGATGGGCAAAAAATTATATGAAATAAAAATTTGTGTACGAAATTTTTATTTCAAATAAATTTTTTCCCATCTCTGCAGGAGACTGCCTTCGACGGCCGCCGATCGTCTCGTTCTTTTGTCGATGTCGACGGGCTCGACGTCGCGTTTTTCGCCACGTCCAACAATGCGTTTCCAGACCTCAGCATCTATTGTTGTGGTTTTCTCCACTTCAAAAAAATAAAGATGCGATAGAAAGTAAAATATAATTTTGTTCCTTATTTAATCTACGACACTCAATTTTTTTAAGTCGGTGCCAGATTTACACAGTATAAATGATGAGGCGCCGATATAAAAAAATTGAGTGTCGTAGATTAAATAAGGAACAAAATTATTTTTTACTTTTTAGCGCATTTCTATTTTTATGAAGTCGTTTTTAATTGTGATTTTCACGCAGGTGGCGAAAAATCTCTCCGTACAGGGGTACAGCGCCGCGGTCAATCCTGTCGTAACTAAAAATTTTGAAATTGAGACGGGTACGAGACCAGTCGACATTGTTTCCAAACCTCATTACAGTAATGTGGGGTGTGAGTGGTAAACCGATCATAAAAGCGGAGCGCGCGGCTCGCTTACCTGGGCCGGGAAATTCCCAATAGCTCTTTGCCACATGAATTTGACAGAGACCATCCCAAAATTTTCGAAGCTCGGGGATCACTGCTGTCCAGCGGTCGCTGGCAGGTCTCCCAACGCCGGGACGGCGCATGGTTGTAGTGCAGAGGTGGGCCAAAAATTATTTGAAATAAAAATTTGTGTACGAAATTTTTATTTCAAACAATTTTTTGCCCATCTCTGATGTAGTGAAATGAGTCCGTGAGGCACTGCTGCCAGTTTACCTGTTCGCGCGAGCGCGCGTTAATAGATTAAACGATGATCCTGTACATTTTTTTTACTATTGTTAATTTTTTAAATTTTCCATCCTTATAAAAGCATAATATGCTTAGTTTGAAACAACCGACACAAATCCGAGACCCCGTTTCAAAGATCAGTAACAATGCTTTATGATGGGTCGGTTAATAGCGTCAAAATTGGGGACTTCCAGCCATGAAAATGTTGCAGCCGGAACGCCGCACAAATGCATAATTAATACCTACAGCATAGACACGACACATGCGACTTTTTAACAATAAGACTGTATTGAACCTAGCCTATGCAAATCGAGGTTGATGGAGGAAGATGAAAATTAATGGAAATAATGTATTTAATTATGTTCTTCATCCAGTACCTCTATTACTTACCAAGTCCATGTTTACTTAATTTATTTAATAATGATATAATAAATTGTCGTATTACAATTACGTGTATTACATTCATCCTGCTGTAATACACCTCACCCAGCCCCTTCCCAAAGAAATGTAACACCTGAATACTTCAGATGTATGTAGTAATCCGCAGCGTTTCAAGACCATTATATTCATTCATCTTTTTCCTTCTGTGCCGAATCTGTATTCGTCCTCAGAAAGTTAGAATTCGATGGCCGCGACATGCTGGCCTTTTCACTGTACGCTATCTTGAAATCGGTTGAACGGTAACGCGTACCTTTTTTTACGACTCTGATGGGTTCTTAGGTAAAAGCTTTCGAACGACGCGGCTTGGGGGTCATAAACGCTAGAGTAGTGGCATAAGGACAAAGTCAGCAATAGGCCATTCAGTAATGAGTATGCCAATTTCTATCATAGAAGTATCACTAATGGATTGCTAGTGTTTTTCTGATGAAAATGACACCAAACTTGATATAATCCTGATTATTTTTAATGACTGTAATGGAAAGTACTTGGAGTAAAGTAATTGAAGAAAGTAATGAAGAGTACCTGAATTCTACGTGAACTGACACGGAACTGATATGTGTGGCCAGATCTTAACGTAAGCGATACCTACGCTCGTGTACGTACATCGTAGATATTTTTTTATAATTTTTTAATCCATTCAATAGTTAATAAGGACAGAGCAAATCAATTTGCAATGAAACGTAGGGAATTAGGGGCCTCGGGTCCCAAAAACTACGAATATAAATTTTATAAAAACATTTCAATTCATTACTGTCAATGATTTTTACGTGTCGTAGAATGGGCGCCGTCTATTTAGACACGCGCGAAGTGCAGAGATTTGCGGGAATGTCAGTAATAGCGTCAATTTTTAATATTTGTTGGCATATGACACGTGAAAATATTAGTTAAATGTTCCACTACATGTAAAATACTAACAATCAATTTCATCTTGTAATTTATAGCTTGTATAAGCTCTCAAGAAGTGCCATATTTCAGCGCCATATAGGAACCTGATCCCCGAAATAGATTTTCAGAGAGAAATCCGGCCAAAGCGTAGCTTAGCGAAAGCCCGCCCTCTATGTTGAACTCTGACTCTAAACAAGTCACACGTATACAAGCACGCACACAACTTTCAGTATTTCAACACATTTCAGAGTAGTTCTTGAGTTGGACGCTGTTCATGAACAGAGGTCGCTAAATTCAGTCCTCAAATTATGGGTCGGTAACACAATTTGGGTGGTGACACGAAGTCCCATAAGGTGATATGTCTATTTTATACCTCGTCTGTGCTCGAGGACTGAATTTAGCGGCCTCTGTTCATGAACATCATCCAACTCCGGAACTACTCTGAAATGTGTTGAAATGCTGAGAGGTGTGTGCGTGCTTGTACACGTGTGACTTGTTTAGAGTGAGAGTTTGACATAGTAGAGGACAGGCTTTTCTTACGCTACGCTTTGGCTCGGTTTGTCAGCGACTCACGTGGATTCACGTGGGTTTTTCTTCGAAAATCTATTTCGATGATCTGGAGGCTATGTAGGTATATTATGGCGCCGAAATATGGCTCTTCTTGAAAGGTTATATAAGCTATAAATTGCAAGATGACATTGATTGTTAGTACTTGACGTGTAGTGGAACACTTAACTAACATTTTCGCGTGTCGTACGTCGAAAAATATTAAAAATTGACGCTGTTACTGACATTCCCGCAAATCTCTGCACTACGCGCATTTCTCCATCCTACTACACGTATAAATCATTGTGAACAAGGAATCCAAACTTTTTTGTAAAATTTATATTCGTAGTTTTCGGGACCCGAGGACATTTTGCAATAGTTTATTTATTACTTGGGAACGGCAGATTAGTAACTAAAACTCTACGTTTCGTTACAAATTGATTGGCCCTTTCCTTATTAACTATTTTATGGATTTAAAAATTGTAAAAAACATCTACGATGTAAGTGTACCCGAGCGTATCGCTTGCGTTAAGGTCTGTTTTCATTATTCCTAGATATGTACATATGAAAAAACAGTTATGGTATTTTTAAAAGCACAAATAAAAAAAAAGATTCAGGTTTACGGACGTCGCGACTCGCGAGTGAGATAAAATGGGAGGGAAACGTCACGGAGGTCCTTTAAGGGGGTAGACACGGGTAATGCAGCGCGCTGTAATACCCACATAATGTGCCCGAAACATGGGTTTGGGGGGATACGTTTTTCGTCCTTATATGAGCAGATTTTGGGCTGGGTGAGGTCTCAATCGAAAGAGGAAGGTTCGATACAGCCCGCTCTGGTCATGGTTCGACGAGATTGTGTTGATATCTAATAATATGAGTGTTCAAAGTAGAGCAAAAGTCGACAAAATACACCCGCAGGAATCCAAGTATTTTTAGGTCACTAAAAGAGTTTTGTGGCTCAAACGATGACCAGAGCGGGCTGTCTCGAAGCGAGAAGGCCAAGAGGGGACTTTCCATGGCGAAGGAAAATCAGCCTTCTACAGAACTCAAATCGAGAAAGACTTTGCTAACAAACTTTATATTCACGTCAAATAAATACTTGTAAAATTTAGACGACAAACTATTGTTGAATTTACCTATTGAAATGTTGCTTCAAGTCATCGGGCAATTGCATTGTTTCTTCTCGTACATATGTATATCTGTTCGCGAGTAGGTGTCATGAATGACGCGACTTTTGTTTCCCAAATAAATTCACTCCTATCAGGGCCCTCGCTCGAACCGCTTGACAAGGAGACCGAACGATGTGAACCGAGTGCGAGTGAAATAGCGCACCAGCGGTACACCCTCGGTCGACGGCGACTTGAGTCATCCAGTACTGAATACGAAATGTTCAAAATTTCTCATTACACCTTGATGAGAGTGTTACCATTCATGGATTGTTGGTGAGTCAAGACACGAAGCAATTTAGTCTATTTTTTCTTATGAATACATGATTAGAACACACTCTACGTTCAATAAAAATTGATCGAATTGCTCCATGTTTGATATCATTTTCATCGGGAAATCCTAAAAAATTCATCGGTAATACTTTCATCAATACTTATCAAAAACACGAACATTTTATTTTTCTGTACTGGGTATTTTATCTAGCTCGTCGGTTTTATTGTTCTCGGCTGTCAACGGGCGGTCTACTAGGACCCGAAGGTCCACGCTCGCAACGAGAAAGCAAAACAGTGGGGTGGGTAGGTCTTTCCCGATAAACTGAGCCCAAAGGCTTCTCAACAATTGAAACATTGGAAGACTGTACATATTCTTTCTGATGCTTTCGGCGATATGCGCAACCATTTGTATGCCCGGTTTCATGTCTAACAAGTCAGGCGATTTTGTTTGTGAGAGCCATATATAAAGACAGTCCTGTAACGTTCACTACATCTTCAATTATAAAACTGCAAATATGTTATTTTACACATGTGTCTCGCTGAGTTTCGTCGGCTTCGACGCTTGAAACCAGCGGGGCCATACAATGTTGCGCACTAAGCACTGATGAATCTGAAGTTTTGCGATCGTGGCGTCAATCGATTCCTTATACTTTCTCAATCAAATTGGCCCCAAAAATGATACAACTCAAACCATAATTAAGGAAATTACGTGAAAAATTTGTTTGCAGAATTGAAAGCCCGTTTCGTTAAAAATAGTCCGATTTAAATAATTTTTTCATAAAAAAAATGCGCAGGCTGGATGCGCGTGATTATTACGTGGCCCCTCCATAGACATATATAGACGGATCAGAAGATGGGACTATTGGCGTGGGGAAGGAAGGCTTGGAGGGGTAAAGGCATAGGTTCAGATACAGGCACGTCGGTTAGCTTCGGATGCATTCGGCATGCATAACCACAGCGTTATCCGATTTACTCGTATCGCTCCCCTTACCGCGAACCTTGCCGCCCCCCTCAGCTTACGCTCCGCCGTCTATATATGTCTATGGTCCCCTCCTCGAAGTGACAGAAAATATAACCTATGTATACGCTATATGACAATAAATGTTGAGCGGCTATTTCGTTCTTTTGCGCTACATTTGTGAACTTTTTATCATCCTTCCGAAACATTATTATTACGTCGCAACAGTATCTTTAGGAAATCGGGTCTAGCATATAGGTTATATTTTCTGTCACTTCGAGGACAGAAAATCCAGTCCTCCAAGTGACAGAGAATATAACCTATATGCTATACCCGATTTCCTAAAGATACTGTTGCGGCGTAATAATAATGTTTCGGAAGGATGATGAAAAGTTCACAAATGTAGCGTAATACAACGAAATAGCCGCTAAATATTTATTGTTTTATAGCATATACATAGGTTATATTTTCTGTCACTTCGAGGAGGAACCACATAATAATCACGCGTTGGATTCAACATCAAACACAATTTTATATATGTTTGTTCATAACTGCTTTCTGCATAGGATGTGTATTTCATGTTCTGTTTCAGTGTTTTGCTAATTAAAAAATGTCTATCCTAACAAACTTCATTTTCTGGGGACATGCCCTCATCTATTTTTCCTTTTCACTTATAATTCCTTACTGCCAACGTAGAATATTGTAGCATAAGCACATTTCAAGTAATTAAAATGTACAATGAATTTTCTACGTTTGCAGTACCAGCCGACTTTCCGTTTAAATTTTTATAAGTACAACGCAACAGCTGAGAATTTCTTTCCTTATTCAGAATAGAATACGGAAATAGCAAACAGCTCCCTCTCGCGTGCACAGGCAGCCGCGTATCTATGGGTAATACCATTTCAGTGCAGAAAAAACCTGCTGTAATACCGACCTGCCGAATCGGCCAGACCACGTGACGTGTCTACCCCCAGGCACGCCACGTGACACGGGCAATGCACCGCGCTGTAATACCGACAATCTACCCTGAAACATGGGTTTGGGATTTTTCGTTTTTCGTCCTTATATGAGCACATTTTGGACTGGGCGAGGTCTCATTCGAAAGAGGAAGGTTCAATGCGGAGCGCTCTGCTCACCGTTTGAGTCACAAAACTCTTTTAGTGACCTAACAATGCTTAGATTCTTCTGGTGTGTTTTGTCGACTTTTGCTCTACTTTGGACACTCATATTATTACGTATAAACAGTATCTCGTTGAACCATGAGCAGATCGCTCCGCATTGAACTTTCCTCTTTCGAATGAGACCTCGCCCAGCCAAAAATATGCTCATATAAGGACGAAAAACAAAAAATCCCGAACCTATGTTTTGGGCCAGATTGTGTCGGTATACAGCGCGCTGCATTACCCGTGTCTACCCCCTTAAGGCTGCCGTCTCACCGGGCCTTGAATGTGTGCGTACGCTCACACAAGCTAGGAAAAGCGTGTACGTATACGCGTGTAGTAAACAATTCGTAAATTACAACTTTCGTCCTGGAATCGGCACGAAGGAAGTTTTTGCGGGTACAGTTGCCTTCAGTAGACATCTGTGCAGCCGGGTCTGGTGCGTTTGAACGCTAATAAGCACCGTACGTTGAAATAATAATGAATTTCTAAATCGAAAACTGACAGGATGAAGCTTCAAGGCTTCTCCGTTGGTGGCGCTAATGGTGTACTGCAGCCACGTAGCACCAGCGTGACGTATACGCAGGGCCGACGCGAGAGCGAGCGAGAGGCACTGAAAGCGAGCGAGGGCGGTACGAGATACACGACGGGATGATGTTTTGTCTCGCTCCGTCTTTCGGACGCCTGACAACTCCGTCCTTTGCGTTCGCGGCCGTCGCGCAGGCAAAGCGTTCCATCTCGCTCCCCCCTTCGGCCAGAAAGAAGCGAGAAACGAACACTGGGAATTAGGGCTCTGTTCGCGATACGGGCTCAACGCCGCGCCGCACAGTGGGGCAAAGTGACGAAGTTTGTTTCATAATCAAAGAACTTTTGATGGAAATGAGATAGAGTGATGATTTTTTTTTTAAATTAAGTTAAAAGATTGCATTAAAGTTGAAAGATTGCAGAATAAGGGAAAATTAATGAAATTATGATACGAACGTTTTTTACCTTTGAAAATCTGTGTTAAACTTTAAATCGTTTTTTTTCAAAATCCTGAGGTACTTGACAAATTTTGCGAACGGATTTGAAATCAGCGCGACAAAATCTATAGGAAATGATGTACAACATGTCAAGAAAAAATTCTAACCGAACATGGTATTGGACAAAACATATTTTTGTTGTAAAATTTCAAGTTTAACACAGATTTTCAATGGTAAAAAACGTTCGTACCATAATTTCATTAATTTTCCCTTATTCTGCAATCTTTCAGCTTTAATTTTGAAAAAAATCATCACTCTATCTCAATTCTATCAAAAGTTCTTTGATTTTGAAACAAACTTCGCCACTTTGCCCCACTGTGCGCCGGTCCCGACCAGCGAGGACTTGGGCTGTTCGGCGGTGGCTTCTGATCCCAGTTCGAGTCTCTGTACTACAATTTTTTCCTATTCGAAGTAACGAATCACTTCTCGATTTGTGTATTTACTACGGAAATCGCGATTCCACTCGTCGTTTTCGCAAAGAACGCAAGTGGCTGATTTCAAGTCGTTTTATGGTTATGGCTTATATTTTTTGATGAGTGGGTAATTTTTCCACCCCCTCGGGGTTAATTTTTTTTTAAATATTGTATTGTCCTCCAAACTACGCACGCCTGCAAAGTTTCAAGACAACTCGATAGTTGGAAGTTGGTTAAATTTCAGTTGCCAGATTTCTACCATGCATATATCAAACATACAAAAAATATACAAACAAACCGAGGGTCGAAGCTGAATAAAATCGTTTAAAAATAATCTGATTTATACCGTGTTTAAATTCATTTTCATTTGGGAAATCACAGCAGTATGTTACTGAAACATTCATGCCGATACGATAGAAAGTTTTACATTCTATTAAAACACACAAAATATACAAATCATTGAACAATCATATCATTATATTTTTTCACAAGTAAACATAAATATTGCACCGAATGAGAGAAGATAATAAAAATTGTGAAGTTTAGAAGGGATATTGATACCCAAATTAGTATTCTTTCATAAATTATTGAAATAAACTATCAAATTAAAAAGACTTTATATTTATTTGTCGTCGAATTAAAATAACCCAGAGTTAGTTTTATTTGAAATGCCACGGATGAATCAGTTTATTCGACGGGAATTCATCCGTCGGCCACAAATAATTTTTTTAATCGAGGGCCTCTATTCTTGAGGTCCCCCGAAGCTCGGGCCGAGCGACATTGTATCGCTCACCCGTCTAATCTGTTGCCTGGAGTTGCTCGGCGATGTACATATCATTCATTATGCAGAAACAGAATTTCTTTATTTTTCATCGTATCAATATGAAAGTGATTCTGCCGATTAAATTGACAGGAAATAATTTGAATCGGACTAAGTACTTTGAACGAAACCGGCTTTCAATTCTGCAAATAAATTTTATGTGTAATATCGTTATTCGTTAATAATGATAGTTCAAATTGTGTCAGGTTATCTTTCATCTTTCCTTCTTACACTCCCGGACCTCTCTATCTTTCATTATTGCTACATTCAGGGAGGCTCTAACGCTAGACGCAGCTCTCGTGCTGTATTCCTTCAAGACTTCTCGATGAAAAGAGAGAACTCTGTGGCAACAGCGCGGCAGAGACAGAGAGTACAGAACATGTGGCAACTATGCGTAAAAAATTCGTCTACCCAGAGTACCTGAAGATGTCATTGCTGTACAAATTCTTTTTATCGATCGCAGTAATTTCATTAGGGTCCGTTTGTTTACTGGGGACGCTTCGATCGATTTGGACCAAAACAAACTTCAGACGGCAGCCTTAAGGGGGCCGTCTCCTTTTTGTTTTGGTCCGAATCGATCGAAGCGTCCCCAGTAAACAGACGGACCCTAATGAAACTACTGCGGTCGATAAAAAGAAGTTGTACAGAGGTGACATCTCCAGGTACTCTATATAGACTAATTTTTGACGCATAGTTACCACATTTTCTGTTCACTCTGTCTCTGCCGCGCTGTTGCCGCAGCTCTTTCTATCGAGAAGTCTTGAAGGAATACGGAACGACAGCTGCGTCTAGTGTTAGAGCCTCACTGAACGTAAAGGAGGATAGCAATAATGAAAGATAGAGAGGTTGGGTAGTGAAGTTAGGAAACATGTCAATGAAACAATACTAATTTGCGTATCAATAGTTTTTATTTATACGTATGTAACGTTCTCGAACGAGACGTTACCGTTCTTACAGGAGATTCACGAGTAGAGCGGTTTACCCGTGAATTTGTGGGATTGGTTCGGGTGGCGCGCGATTAAGAAATGAATTCCAAGATACGAGAGTCCTTCTTTAGCAATAAATAACAATCTTTATTCAAAATAAATGGTTATTGACCCTTGGTCACTCAGTCGATTATTAATATAATTCCTTATATGGTAATCTAGTAACGACGTTTCGGTCGGTATTAAAGAATATCGCTCGGTTTTGGGTTTTCGACGCTTAGTCGGTAATTAGGAGTATTATATAGGGTTTTCAACGCTGTCTCCGGGGCAAGCTGAAGAGATGGGGATCCGGGATCCATCTTGCGGTGAGGCGGTCACCCAAGAAATACCCAGCAGCGTCCCTCCGAACGTCGCTGGCGCCGGGTCCGCGGCGGGGGAGTTTCGGAGGAGGGGATCTCTCCGGGTCTCGGTCCGAGGTCTTGGCGGCGGGGGACGCGATACACGAGTGGCTGGGCGGCGTGGACGAGCTTCCCGGGCTCGACCTGGCGCCGACCGGGGACTCGGTGGCGCGCTGCAGCAGCCCCTTGCGGCTGGAGGATTTCGCCCATGTCGCCTCGGGCGACAGCGATGCTGCGGTGGAGGGCAGTGCTTTGGCCGCTGACGGAGAACTCCGGACTATCGTTGCGGAAGAGGAGGCCAGACTGGCGGAGAAACCGAGGCCGCGGCGCAAGGCGGGTCGCCCGCGGGAATGCTCCGAGGCAAACCTGCACTCTAGCGCGCGGCGGACCAGGGAGTTGAGGGAGCGGAAGAGACTCTTCGCGACCGTCTCCCGCGGCGACCTGGAGGAGAAGGCCTACCGGCTAGGCATCGAGCTGGACAGGCTGAAGCGTTCGCGGAACCCGTCGGGGGGACGGAAGACGACGCCGGTGGACGATAGCATCGCGTTGGGCGGTGGCGATGGATCCCGCGATCTGGAGATCCAATTGCTAGAGGAGAACGACCGCTACGCGAAGGAGCTACGCGAACTGCGGCAGAAGCTGGCCAGGAGCCAACCGGCGGAGCATAGCGAGGGGCTGTGGGAGGACCTCAAGTGCGAGGTGGCTCACCTCAAGAGAGAGCTCGCGGAAGAACGTGAGACGATGGCGACCTACAAGAGGGGGGCGGCTGCCGGGGCCGAAGAGGCGCGGCTGCGCCTGGAGGCTGGGGGGAGCCCTGCCCTGGAGCCGGGGACGAGGCCGCCGAGAATCGCGAGGGTCGCGGCGTCGCCGGCGGCCTCGGGTCTCTCGTCGACCGCGCGAGGCAGCCCGCTACCAGGGCGGCTCTCGAGTGACGGTCGCGGGGTCGCGGTGGAGGGGATGTCCGACGTGACAGCCGCCGTCGCAGCGATGGTGAAGCGGATGGAGGCGTTGGAGAGAAACGTCGAGGCGAGGTTCCTTGCGCTGGACAAAGTCATCGCCCGGCCTGGTGCGCTGCCTGCTGTTTCGCCGATGCCGGCTGCTGCGGGTGGGGACAGGACAGGAGGCCCCCCTGCGCCCGGAGGGTCGACCAAAGGTAGGACAGGGAGGGGCGGGGTAGCGAGTAAGGCCGCGAAATCCGCGAAACCGGCGAAATCCGCGAAAGCGAAGAAGGGCGGCCCCGGCGTAGGGGTCGTGCCCGCCGATGTCGCGGCCGCGTGGGGAGAAACACCATCCGCGCCGGTGGCTGCACCTCGGGGGCGTCGCCCGACGAAGTCGGCGGCGTCGTCGACCGCGCCGGCGGGGTCCGCGTTTTCAGGTGCGAAAGGGGGACTGGACGACGCGGCGCGCTCCGAAGGAGAGGCGGTCTTGGGTCCGGCCCCGCAGAGTTGGGCGCGGGCCGTGGGGCGCAAGAGCAGGCGCGGCGGGGTGTCGGGCGCGCCGTCGGGGAGCGGGAAGGCTGTCCCACAGCAGCAACAGCAGGGGCGGCGAACCGCTCCCGGAGCTGGAAACCCGACCCTGGGAGCCGGAAAGAAGGGCGGCGGCGAGGGAACGAAGGCCTCTGCTCCCACGGGGGCCTCCCTCCCGCGCCTCCCCAGATCGGCGGCGGTTGCGATCACTGCCCCCGCTGGACAGGAACAGGAGTTCGGGAGGCAAATGGCCGCGGCCATGGCCTCCGTCGAGGTGACGGCCCTGGGGATAACGGCGATGAGGCCGCGCCGAGCCGTCACTGGGGGACTCGTTGTGGAACTCCCTGGAGCTGAGAACGCGGCGAAGGCCGCGGCCTTGAAGACGAAGTTAGAGGAAGCCTTCGCCGGCTCCGGGGTGCGCGTGCACTGCCCCCAGCGCCGAGCGGAGCTAAGAGTCGTCGGCCTGACGGAGATGGCATCGGAGGAATGCGTGCGGGAGGCCATAGCCGCCCAAGGCGCGTGCGACGCGGTGGACGTTGCCACTGGGATGCCCCGCCGCGACGCGTCGGGACTGTTCTCGATGTGAGTGCGATGCCCCCTGGCCGCGGCCAACCGGCTGGCGGGGGCTGGTCGCATGTGCGTGAACGGCATGCAGGCCCGGGTGCGAGCTCTGGCACAGCGGCAGCTGCAGTGCTACCGATGCTTGGGGCCTGGCCATGTGCGTGCGAAGTGCACAAGCGCGGTGGAGAGGACCCAGTTGTGCTACCGATGTGGCTCGACGGGTCATAAGGCGCGCGACTGTGCTGCGTCCCCCCGCTGTCCGCTCTGCGCGGACGGGGACGGACCCGCTGACCACAGAGTGGGCAGCGCTGCTTGCCACCCCCCTGCGCGGGGTGGGAAGCAGGCTAGCGCTGGGGGGGAGTCACGAGGGAAGACCACGGCAGCCCCGGCCGCAACGGCCGATGCGTCTGGGCCGAGTGGAACCGGCGAGAGTGGTGCGACCGTCGAGTCTGCCTCGCCGGAAATGGAGGTGGAGGTGGTATGAAGTGCGGAGAAGAGGCCTCTGCACAAATCCAAGACGCAGCGGCGCGAAGAAAGAAGAAAACGGAACCACGGCGGATCTCCGACCGGGTCCCCGAAGACTTCTCGCGCGAGGGGAAATGATAATGATGAATCCATCACTCAGGGAACGTCGCTGAACTCGAGAAGAAAGGTCTTCTTAAAGGCATTCGCGCACGGGCCCGAGGAGGAAAAGAAATTATCACCGAGGAGGTCACCGTGCCTAGGGAGGCTCCCGGACCGAGCCAGGGCGCTAGCGAGAACGAGCCATCCGGCTCCCCGGAGGGAGCCACAACGCGGCTTTCGGGAATGGACCAGGGGGAGGTCACCGCATCGGTTCTGCAATGCCACGCGGACTAAGGATCCTCCAGGGAAACCTGAACCACTGCAACGCAGCACAGAGCCTGTTCGAGCAAACGCGCGCGGAGTGGGGAATTGGTTTAGCGGTGATCGCGGAGCCGTATTGGGTCCCTGACCGGCCGAACTGGGCCAGCGATCCGAACGGCCTTGTGGCCATCACGTGGTGGCAGGAAAGAGGTGCCCCATCGGGCCGCGTCTCCGGGCACGGACACGGGTGGGTAGCGGTGGAATGGGGGGAATATACAGTGGTTGGATGCTATGCCCCCCCCCTCTTTGGACCTTCGGAATTTCGAGGTGATCTTGGACCAAGTGGCGGCATCCGTCGCCACGGCCGGGAACCGCCCGGTTCTCGTCCTGGGGGACTTTAACGCCCACGCCACTGAGTTGGACTCCCCCAGGACAGGCCCGAGGGGCGAGGTACTGTCGGAGTGGGCGGCGAGCCTTGGGCTCTCGTTTCTTAACGAGCCCGGGATCACGACATATCGCGGCGCGCGCGGGGAATCGACGATCGACATCTCTTGGGTGAACCCCGCCGCCGCGAATCGCGTGGCCGGATGGCGGGTGGCGGAGGAGTTGGCGACGCTTTCAGACCACCTCTACATCTTTATCGAGACATCCGTCACCCCCGCTCGGCCGGCCTCCCTTGGGCGCCCGGCTCCGCGTTGGAGGCTCGGGAGTTTGGATCCCGACGCGGCCCAGATGGCCGCCGCCGTCGTCGCGTGGCCGGAACTTCCGGGCGATACCCTTGATGACCCGGAGGCCGGGGCGGAATGGTTCCGCAAGGTCTTGCAAAAGATCTGCGACGCCACGATGCCTCGGACCGGTGCCAGTGGTGGGGGCCGGAGGAGCGTGTATTGGTGGTGCGCCGAGGTCAACGACCTGCGTAATACCAGCGTAAGAGCGCGTCGCCGGTACACGAATGCCCGCCGCCGGACGGGTCGGGGGTGGGTGGCGGAGGAGCAGCTCCAGGAACTGCGCACCGCGTTCTCGCATGCGCGCTTGGAGGTGCGACGGGCCATCGCGAGGGCCAAATCCACATCCCGGGAGGAGTTCCTCGCGATCCTCGAGGAGAATCCCTGGGGGCGTCCCTACAGAGTCATCGCGTCTAGGATGGGGCCTTGGACGCCCCCGGTCACCGAGGGCCTGGATCCCCAATTCCTCGACGAGATTACGGTGGCCCTTTTCCCGCCTCCTCCCCAGGAGGGGCGGGGAGGCGGCGGCGCCCTTGCCGGAGATCCATGGTTGGGCCAGCCGACGGGCTGGTCGAGCGACTTGGAGATCGGGGACGAGGAGTTCGCCTCCGCCGTCGCGCGATGCCGCGCCAAACGAGGGGCCCCGGGGCCTGACGGGGTTCCGGGCAGGGTCTTGGTGCACGCGCTGAGCGCCCTGGGCAACGGCCTCGTCCGTTTATTTAACACTGTGCTGAGGACTGGAAGATTCCCCTCTGCATGGAAGGAGGCGAGGTTGATCCTGTTGCGCAAGCCCGGCAAGCCCCCGGAGTCGCCGTCGGCCTACAGGCCGATCTGCCTCCTGGATGAGGCGGGCAAGCTTCTGGAAAGAGTCATTGCCGCCCGCTTGGTTGAGCACCTGGAGTCCGGTGCCGGCCCGGACCTGTCGAGTCGCCAGTACGGCTTCAGGCGACAGCGCTCCACCATAGACGCGGTCCAAAAGGTGAGGGAGCTGTCTGGGGTGGCCACGGAAAGGGGCGGTATCTGCGTCGCGGTGTCGTTAGACATCGCGAACGCGTTTAACTCCGTCTCGTGGGCGGCGATCGAGAGGGCATTGCAATATCACTCGATCCCTCTCTATCTCCGCCGGCTGATCCGGGATTATCTACGCGGGCGGGTGGTGCGATATACCAGCCGGGAGGGGGGCGGGGAGGCCCCGGTGCACCGCGAGGTTCCGCAGGGATCGGTTCTGGGACCTTTGCTGTGGAACCTTGCCTATGATACGGTGCTGCGTGTGGCGATGCCCTCGCCGGAGGTGTCGATGGTCTGCTACGCGGACGACACGCTGGTGGTGGCTGCCGGGCCCCATTGGAGGACGGCAGTCTGCCTCGCGGAGGAGGCACTGCGGCGGATACTGGCCGAGATAGGGACGCTCGGGTTAAGGGTGGCCGTCGACAAGACGGAGGCCGTCTGGCTGTCGAGCCGAACGGGCCGTGGTATCCCCAAGCGCGCCACCCTCTTCATCGGCGGAGCCTGCGTCCTAGTCTCGCGATCCATGCGCTATCTCGGACTCGAGATAGACAGCTGCTGGAGCTGGACACGCCACTTTAGGGCCCTGGGTCCTCGGTTGGAAAAACAGATAGGTCGACTCGCGACCATCATGCCCAACCTCGGGGGCCCATCGGACGGGGCTCGGCGTCTGTACGTCGGCATCGTCCGATCCATGGCGCTCTACGGAGCGCCGATATGGGCTGGCGATTTGGTGACGTGCCGCGCGGGGAAAGATCTCCTCGCGAAGGTACATAGGAGGGTCGTCCTCAGGGCCGTGCGGGCGTACCGCACGGTTGCGTACGCCGAGCTGTCCGCCTTGGGTAGGTCCCCGCCTTTCCATCTTCTCGCGGAAATGGACGCGGAGGTTTATTCGGCGATCCGCGAACTCCGCGAGACCGGCGACTGCCCGGCGAACGGGCCGGCTAGGGCGCGCCTTCGGGCCCGGCAGCGAATGTGGGACCGGTGGCTGGATTGGCTGGCGCAGCCCGAGCACATCGGCCGTCGCGTTGTCGGAGCGCTCTATCCCGTTTTCGACCGTTGGGTGGGGCGAGACCACGGCAGGCTCTCCTTCCGGCTGACGCAGGTCTTGACCGGGGACGGATGCTTCGGCGAGTATCTGTTCTGGATCGGTCGGGAGGCATTGCCGCGATGCCACCACTGCGACTCTGGCGACGTGGACTCGGTCGACCATACGATGGAGGATAGCCCGGAGTGGGACGCGGAGCGCCGGGTCCTCAGGTCTCACGTGGGGCCTGACCTCGGCGTGTCGGTCTTGGTTCAGCGCATGCTCGGGAGTCGGGAGAATTGGACCGTCGTATCCTCCTTCGCAGAGGTAATTATGTCCGTGAAGGAGGAGGCAGAACGGGTGCGGGAGCGGGAGGGGCGCCCTGGCAGGCGGGGTGCACGCGGAGGAACGGACGGGAGGGGTGTCCGGGGGGGACGAGGACGAGGAAGAGCAGCCCCGGGCGGATATAGGGGTCGGGGCTGCCGTCCCCCCGCGCAGCTCCGACCATAGTGTGGGAGCTCCGTGTGGAGGTGTCGCGAAGCGTGCGCCGAGGGGTGCCGGTCCAGCAACCGAGTGGCAGGCCTTCTGTTTTATTGCAGTTTACAGGCCTGCGGGATCGCAGAGGTCCGACGAGTGGGGGCTCGCCGGCCTCTAACAGCAGCGGTCCGAGCGAGGGGTGACGCGATGTGTGGTTCCATCGCGCCACCGCATCATAACTCAGAAAGAGTTTAACCGGAGGGGGTCCTTGCGCCCCCTTCAGGATGAGCCCCCCCCCCCCACTATTGCGGGGGGCTTGGCAGGAGAGGTACCAGTGCACCGAGGGGGAGGTGGCGAACGCATCGTTCTGTTTGGACCTCGCCCAAGTCCTCCCCCCCACCGTGCGGACCTCTCCAGTCAGGAGGCCACCCTGGAATTTTTAGTGGGTGCAAACCCCACATAACCCTGCCCTCCCCCCGGGGGACGGGGTATCCGTTAGGGATTTTCTCCAGGTGAAAAAAAAAAAAAAAAGAAGGGTTTTCGACGCTAAGTCGGTTATCGCGTTAATTATTCTAAAGATACGATTCTAAATCGTATTGAACATTAAGTCTTAGACACGTAGTCTGTATAATGTGTAATACAAGAATTGACGCTAGGTCGATTTAGTAATGTTGAGTTGAGATATCGAGAGGATTCCTTCTCTCTGTATTGTGGTGGCTTCCAGTTGCCTATCAGCTTGCCCACGCTTTCTAGAATGGTAGCTGAGTGCTAGTGTAGCGATCTCAGATTGTAGCCAGGTAGCCGGTAAAAGGCGTCCCTAGATGGAAGTTGAATTTGGCTTCCTTCCTTCGGATTTGGTAATGACTTCTGGTGCCTATTAGCTGGCCCACGTTTTTGATATGGAATGTTGAGGGGCTAATTAAAGCGGCCTCGGATAGATGTTGAGGGGCTAATTAAAGCGGCCTCGGAAGGATGTTGAGGGGCTAATTAAAGCGGCCTCGAAGGATGTTGAGGGGCTAATTAAAGCGGCCTCGGAAAGGATGTTGAGGGGCTAGTTAAAGCGGCCTCGGAAGGATGTTGAGGGGCTAGTTAAAGCGGCCTCGAATTGATTGGAAATAGGACGTTGAGTTAAGAAAGTCTGTTCTAGACTAGACTGTTCAAGACTGAGCGGCTAGTGAAAGCGGCCTCGATCTGGTAGGTTCGGTGGCAGAACCAAGTCTGCTCTCTGCTGCTGGCGAGCCTGTATTTAAACCTCTTGTTGGTACTTGGCCCGCGCCAATCACTAGCTGCGCGATCTCGCGCACCAATTATAATTAACATCCGGTTCGCGCCATTCGCGTACTACGCTCGGTATATTCGGCGTCCGGTTGATCGTGCTGTCTACGCACGCGCGCTCTATACGTTACACGTAGAAGGATGTAATATTTTGTATAATCAATGTTCAATTTCAATGCATACAATTTGAACACGAAGTGTAACACGCCGATCGTAATGAAATCTATTAATAATTCTTTTAAAAACATATGACGTTTTCTTTTTTATCTAACTATACATCAAAGTATCTTTTTTATCAACAAGAACTGACTGTTGTTTAAATACAAATTTATAACGTTATCATTTTTTTAAAACATCGATTTGGAGAAAAGTATATTTCAATTTAATACTTTTGTACATGCTTTTCTTCGGAATTGTTATTCTACGATTGTAAAAATTTATCAATATAAACTAGAGATCAGTATTAACAATACGTATATTTTGGAATGTCTCATTAAATGACATAGACATTCATCTACGATCCCCTGTTTGTTTGTATGTTTGATTCAAATCTGGAAACTCAATTTTAATCAGTTCCAACCATCCAATTGTCTTGAAACTTTGCAGGGATGCGTAGTTTGGACGACAATACAAAATTATGAAAAAAAACTCCAAGGGGTGAAAAAATTATCCAATAAAAATTATCCACAAATCCAATCGACTTAAAATCAACCACTCGCGTTCTTTACGAACTTTTAGTACTGTAGGGTTCAAGCAAACTATTAAACTGCATACAGCAATAAAAGATGTTTGCAAAGAAGTTTGAGCTGTGAAATGTAAATCCACAAACACTAAAAACTAGAAAATAAGAGAAATATATAGAAGAAAATTTAAAATAAACGATTTTATTAAAAATGCATTAAAAACTTAAAAATAATTATTTTCTAATACTACAATTTCGATGGTGTATTTTCACTTTAAATAAAATCGTGGAGCAGGATATCTCGCAATAAATTCATTTCGACACTTGATGCTGTACTAAATGGGATTCATATTCTGTTATGAAATATCCTGTTCCACGTTTTTATTTAAAGTTAAAAAACACCATCGAAATTGTAGTACAAGAATAGAAGTATTTTTTAGTTGTTAGTGGCTTTTTGGCAAAATCGTTTAACAGAACATTTTTTTATATATTTTTTTTGTTTCTAATCAAGTTACTGTCATTAATAATAATGACTCATAAATCAATCCAACTTCATTGGAGAATTGAAATTCGACATTCAAGCTTTCGCCCCATTGAAATGGACAATTACAGATAAAAAAGTATATATTTTTCGAAGAATACAGTATTATCTCGTAAGCGGCTCGGTTTGGTGTACTGTACACGATGTGGACTTTTCGCTAAGTATGCCCACCACTGAAACCGAGTGAGAACGGTACGAGACAGACGACGCGTTGATGTTTTGTCTCGCTCCGTCTTTCAGACGCCGTGACATTCCGTCCTTTGCGTTCGCGCCCGTTGCGCACGCAAAGCGTCCCATCTCGCTCCCCCCTTCGGCCAGAAAGAAGCGAGAAACGAACACTCGGAAGGTCCGCGCACACATATCCGTTCCATGTCAGTACCGTTACGGCGTAGCAGTGGTAAGAAGAAGAGACCCTCTACGCCCCTCTTCTTCTTACCACTGGCACGCCGGAACGGATATGTGTGCGCGGACCTTTAGGCCTCTGTTCACGCTGACGGCTCAACGCCGGTCCGGATCAGCGATCCGCTAACGAGACAATACTGCAATAATATTATCTTCTCTCATTTTGTGTAATTCCTCTTCTTCATTGATGGTCTTCCTACAATTTTGCCAGGTCGCTCATACCGAAAGATGACGTAGGCAGTGTGGATCTGTAACACATTATGAAGTACATTAGGAAGTTTTGTAAGCGTACAAAATTTTACTGTAGATTTATAAGCTGTTAAACTTTACCTGAAATATGGTACTTATTATTCCATTTGTCCTGGCATTATTGTCCCATACACCATATTTGCAGTAACTTGGTAAAAAGTCCGCCTGTAACAAATGATCGCAGACATTTCTGTAAGTTTGGTATAAAAGTAAAAGTTTGTTTCAATAATTCGTCGAACATCATGCATACCTGCGACGCCCGTGTGTATCAGCCTGGCGCATTTTGACCGAGCCGGTTTCCGTCTGTCTGCTCCTGTGAACTTACAAATGTGTCTGAAAAAATTAAAGGGTGAATTAAATTTATTATTTCCTTCGTCACTTTCTTGGCAAAGTGATGGCGGCGTCGATCGACTCGCGTGATCGTATGATCCGCGAGTAAAAGTGCCATTGCTGGCACTTATGACCACTGACAAGAGTCAGTGGTGCGACGCCGGATCGATCATATTTATTATTTTCTTCCTCACTTTTTTGGGGAAGTGACGGCGGCGTCGATCGACTCGCGTGATCGTATGATCCGCGAGTAAAAGTGCCATTGCTGGCACTTGTGACCAGTGACAAGAGTCAGTGGTGCGACGCCGGATCGATCATATTTATTATTTTCTTCCTCACTTTTTTGGGGAAGTGACGGCGGCGTCGATCGACTCGCATGATCGTATGATCCGCGAGTAAAAGTGCCATTGCTGGCACTTGTCACCACTGACGGGGTCAGTGGTACTACCGCGCTTTACAGCGCGGTGCGACGCCGGACCGTTACAATAGTTTCATTATTTTTGGAGGGAGACCTTTTTCGCTTTTTCAAGCTTTTCGGTTTTTCTTTCGCTCTCTCTGCTAGAATAAATTGTAGCTCCCGAATAGTCATGCACCTATTGTGCCGACTATCTATTAATTCGGGTAGCATGCATTCTAAATAAAATTGAACCAGTTTTGGCTCCATTTCTCTTTTCCAAAACGCATCATCTCTCTCTACTTTGATAGATTTCAGCCCCTTCGGAGTCCAAAGGCAAAATATACAGTACTTTCTGTCAGTAATGTGTAACTGGCCTTGCACTTGATAAAAATAGTGATGCGTTTTGCTCATTGAAATACCTGTGTTACGCGTGAACATGCGCCGGACAGCGGGAACTTGTTCAATAGCTTCTTCTGGCATAAAGTTCTCCGCTGATTTGGGGCATTTGATTTCCAAAATACCCTCTTGACCGATGATTCCATCCGGTGAAGCTCCTAAGAAGGCGATGCAGCTGTCGATGAAAAATCCACATTCCGCAATATCTGTGTATTGCTTCTTCAATTCTTCGCGAGCAATATTCTCGCATTCTTTCCCGTATTCCACCGCGGGTGCACTAATTATCTTCGGATAAAGAATTGATTTTACTGCATTTGCGCAAAGCGTGTCAGGTCGGCGACGGCACACTTGTCCAAAATTGGATGCTGTCAACAATTTGGACCTGTACTGCAACCATCTGCGGTTCTTTGCTTGTCCAATTGTTTCATCTTCAATGTCATGTATTTTCTCTTGCCAGTCACTGAGCATTTGCATATGCTTTTCCCGCTCCAGTTCATACATTTCGGATGGCATGTCTGGCTTCTGTGCATTTTGTCCATAATCAGAATCTTTCTGCGAGGGCAAATGCTTGCGTACATATCGCGCAGCCTTCGTTTCCTTCTGTTTTGCAGCTCTCTTTTCCTTTTCTTTCTTTTTCTTTTCTTCCATTTGGCGCACAACCTCGGGCGTTTTCTTCTTCATAACCGCATCCAATCGCGAGTGCACTTGCTTACTGTTGTACTCCACGACAGCAGCAGCACATCTCCCTGCATAGGATCCTCTTTCGGCGAAATTTAATCTTTTTCCGCCAGTGTACTTGGCAATTAGTCCGTTCAAACTTTCCACAGCGTTATTAGTAGTATTATAGAGTAAGCTCTCCGCATGAGCTAATAGTGGACGAAGTATTTCTTTTACGTCCTGGTACACTTCAATTTTCATCAAGTCTGGAACGATGTTTTTCTCATTCTCTTTATTGTTTCCATCGCAGAAATATTCTAGTCTTGCACACTCTGCGTGTTCACCAAACGCGTGGCTTGGAACATTCTGTATGTCGCCATACAAATTCTTCGTTTTCTCGTCGATTGATACATTCTGATTGTATCTAAACTTTGCGGCTTTCACGATGTCCGTGCGCATCCGGCGAACGCTACTTTCCACAATTTGTCTCAATGGTCCAGATGTGGTCTTTTTTACAATCGCTTCCATTTTTGTGCAAAAGTTTCGCAACAAATGATTCGTGCATTCAATCTTTTTTACACGAATCTGTCTCTTATATGGGTCCGCATCAATAATCTTCTTATACACGCTACTGTCCCCATCAGCAATCAGTGTAGAATAAACGAGCCCACGTTTTTCTACGCTAGTGTTGAATCCTTCTACTATAGTATCGCTTTCCATAGCAGTCGATGCTCGAGATGTGTTCCAGTTTTTGAAACATGTGTGCTTTCGGGGTTCTTTCTCGTTTTTCGCAGCAATCCGACAAATTCTGCAAACTTTGTTTCGAACGCCGTAAAATAAAACTTTTTTCGTGTGATAACCAACTATCACGCTGACTCCAGACGCAGAATCGTAACATCCACTGCGGTAGGATCTCTTCATCCAGCTTCCGTCGGCCACAACGGGGATGTGAGGGGTCCCTGATCCGGGAAGAACGTCGCCTCTTTCAATCGCCAAACGTTTTTCTTCTTCAGCCGCTGCTAACATCTCTTCTTCTGCAGCGGCAATTGCGGACTTGATGAATTCATCTTGATTCTTCACGAATTCTTTCTTCGACATGCAACGTATGTTCACTCCTGCAAAAGTGTGTTCCAACTGAGCATAACTGCCTCCACATAAAATTGTTGCATTAACGGCGCCCTGATTGCTATCCACTTCTTCGGCTTCGTCCGATTGATTGTGGATTTCAGCTTTGTAATGGCATAAAGTGCACATTACGCTGAAGATGCTCTTGAAGCCACACCGTTTCACACCAGTTATTCGTAGGTATTCAATGCCGCAGTCTTCCCTATGTTTTGCATGTTTACCTATTTTCTGCAATTGAGCAAGCACATTTTGAAAATTCATTACATCGTTGCTATTTAGGAGACGCGATTGCTCTTGCGGCTCGTTCTTCGCAACTTTTTCTATAACGAAGTTTTCTTCTTCGTTACTTTCAACATCAAATTCTTGAAGCGCCTCTTCAGTTTCTCCCGAACTGGCCGTATCAGTGTCTTCATCGGATGGCGAGTGCATTATCTCTTGGTACGTATGATTTCGTCCATCGGATGTTGATGGTTCCTCTACCGTACGTTCCTCGGCCACTTCTTCTGAATGTCCTACGGCAGTGTCGTCTGCCGTTTTTTCGTTTTCATGTTTCTTCTGAAGGGCTGAAGACCTTCTCTTTTGGCGATGTACTTTCCGTTTCGAAAATCTCCTTGCGGGCGGACGTAATTTTCGAGGACGAAACGGAGAATTATTGTCTGTCACGTCCCGCGACGTGGAGTCTACTATTATCTAACCCTTTAAATCGAATATATTTACTATTTCGTACTTTGGTGTATTGTAATCACCTAGTATACAAGTGTTGCCGATAAGGCATTGTAATCCGTAATCTACAAGAAGAAATCAAGTCAAGAATCAACGGACGGCAACAGTGAGCAGGAGGACCAGCATGAAGGAGGTAGCCGCACACCTACTAGCTGTACACCAGCTAGCCAGTCGTGCGCACACAAAGGGGACCAGTGGACGCCAGCTGATGGGTCAGAGGCCCCTTCCGCCAGCGGAGTCGACACCTTCGCGAAGCTGCGCTCCTGATCATCGCCACAAATTTGCCCTCCCTTAATATCCAATAAATCGAGCTCCAATACGGAACCGATGTATATTAACTTCAATCCCTAGTATGTGGGCTGTACGAAACCAATCGTACAGAGCACATCGAAAACCCAGTAGCGTAAACTTCTAAAAAATGAATTAAAATAAGAATTTAAGTATCGACGCTACTGAGAGTTTCGTATAACTGCAGAAATACGTCTTAAGTAAAGCAGAAGACACCGAAATAGGCGCGCAATAGCTCAAATTCTGCAGTAAACAAAACTCTCGGATAGCCCGCTGGAAAGAATTCTTCAGGTGGATCCCACGGCAGATGATTGGGCGATTTCATCTCCCACCGTCTTAATTGTCATGTGACAAACCTGGAGAAGGAGTGACCAATTGCCCTATAAAAAGGGATCGGACCACCCGCGGAGATTATTACCATGTTATAAAAGTTATCATGTTCAGTTATTCAATCACACGTTAAAGACTAGAAGGATCTTTTGAATCGAGTAAAAACAACCCAGAAATAAAAGTTGAAGTGTAGACATCGTAACGGTAAATAAAATTGATTTTTGTTACATTAAATCAGTGAGTGAAGTGTTCTACCTCAAATTCCAATCCTCTTTGATTGACGTTTGTCTTTTGCTAAAATGAAATAAATTACGAAAATGTACACTGATAATTCACGGGTTGCGTTGAATGATGATATTACCTATGAGCAGAACGTTGCCCGCGGTTTTACCAGAAATCAAGCGTAAACCTTGAGTGACGCGATTTGTTAAATATTAATAAATTCTAATGAAATATTTGCAATTACATCGAGCTTGCCTTCCCCGATGGTGCTGTTGAAGAGCAGAACGCTGCCCGCGGTAGCACCTGGTGCGGAAGGTGGAGATTGATGCATCGGTCAATTAATAATTGCTGTTTAAAATACCAAAGGACAAATGCCAAGAAATCATCGTGCGGGGCGAGTACTTCACAGAATAATAATATTGAATATCTAAAACCGTTGTCTCAACTATCCCAGAGCGTAAATCCCTGGATTAGCTCAAAAGCGGTTAAATACGTAACTCCCTAAAAATCGCGGCCCCGAATAGGAAGTAGGGACGTAACATTGTCCATATCTTCTTCCACATCCTGCATATTCACATTTAGAGTGTCACTCATTCTACACTAAACCAACAAACACAACACAAACACAAACACAACGCAACACAACTCAAAATCCTACTGCCCGTTACAAAAAACGTAAACGCGAACCGTGAACGTGAAACGTGAATCCGAAGATTCGTCTGTGGTGCGTTCTGAAACAAACAGAGATCGCAGGGCTCCGGTCGGTGTTGATGGAGGGGGAACACCTACAAGAGAGGTGGTTATGTGTACGTGACCGATGCAGGCGCAGTTCATGCACACATTACCACCACTCCTGTAGGTGTTTTCCCGTCCATTCCTGGTTATTTAGGAGCCCGGCGACTATCCCCACAATTTCTTGGAATTCTTTGGTCGAGAGTGAGAGAATCCGAGAACGAGCGAGAGCGGACAAAAGAGTCACACCAGAGTTGGGCATTATACGAATAAAAAGTGATTGAAATAACTTTTCAAATAAAGATACTTCTTCTTTTTCCTTAGTCGACTAAAAGTCACCCGAGTTAGCTTTTAGCTTTATTCAAGACGCCGGAGATGAAGCCGGTTATTCAAGGATCTTTCAACTTGGATGGTGAATAACGTTGTTTCGACTAGAAGGTCGATTAACCGGCGAAAGCCTTTGCGGCCCGATCCGCGCGCTTTATTTTTCATCGTATCAATATGAAAATGACATCATTGGATTCCTGGCATTCTCCCGATTAATTGGACAGAAAATAATTTAAATCGGACTATTTTTAACGAAACGGGCTTCAAATTCTGCAAATAAATTTCTCACGTAATATCTTTAATTATGGTCCGAATTATATCATTTTTAGGGCAATTTTCATCGGGAAGCCATAAGGAATCGATTGGTAATACAGTATTGTCTTGGTAATTATAGTATTGTATTATTTGTTTGGTGCACATGATACGGGTCCTCGCTATCCCCACCACTTCTGTCTCACTCTTGTCTGGCGAAGACGAGAGTGAGATGGAACGAGAGCGAGCGAGAGCCACTGAAAGCGAGCGAGGACGCCGTGACACTCCGTCCTTTGCGTGCGCGACGGGTGTGCGCGATGGTCGCAAGCACTTACGGTGAGGACGGGATCCGCTTCGCAAAATCTTGACGCAGGCCCGGCTCAAGTCTTTTTTGCGCCCTAGGCGAACTTGTCAAATTGCGCCCTTTATTACAATACATGTATTTGAGATTATCTATGACTTTACTCTGCAAAATTAAGCAACTGCTAGGGGGTAAGGTTGACAAGAGGTGCAAAATGGTATTTTCATTGTTGGCATTGTTGAAAATAAATTTTCAAATGAAATACTACAAATTGTACTACAACGGTTTTAAACTACGAGTAAGAATTAAGAGGATAAACTACGAGTAAGAATTAAGGATATGAAGAAGCTCAATTAAATGTATTATAATAAATGGCGGAATTTGGCCAGCTCGCCTAGAGCGGAAAAAGGACTCATGCCGTGCCTGGCTATCTGACCATCGCGCGCATGCGTCGAGCAGTCAGGATTCCATCTGAGCGCTCGCGCCTGTCGCGCACGCAAAGCGTTCCATCTCGCTCCCCCTTCGGCCAGAAAGAAGCGAGAAACGAACACTCGGAATTAGGGCTCTGTTCACGATACGGGTTCCACGCAGTGATACCAGATCGGGGACGGGTTCCCTCGAGAATTTTCCCCACCTCGCATGCACACTATGCAGGAGTCGCGTATGTGATCTACACGCACGTGATTGGTGCATAGTGTGCATGCGAGGTGGGCGAAATTCTCGACGGAACCCGTCCCCGATCTGGTATCACTGGTTCCACGCCGGTCCCGACCAGCGAGCACATACGGAGATAATACTGTACTTTCATCAACACTTATCAAAAACATGAAGATTTTATGTGGCCCGTCGGTTGTATTGCTCTTGGCTGTTAACGGGCGGTCTACTGGGGCCCGAAGGTCTTCGCTCGCAGCGAGAAAGGAAAACACTGGGATGGGTAGAGCCGTTGAGCTGAGAGCAATAAAACTGACGGATCACATAAAATGTTCATGTTTTTGATAACTGTTGATGAAAGTATTACCAATCGATTCCTCATGTCTTCCCAATGAAAATTGTCCTAAAAATAATTCGGACCATAATTAAGGATATTACGTGAGAAATTTATTTGCAGAATTCAAAGCCCGTTTCGTTAAAAATAGTCCGATTTAAATTATTTTCTGTCCAATTAATCGGGGGAACGTCGGGAATCCATTGGTGTCACTTTTATATTGATACGATGAAAAATAAACAAATTCAGATTCTGTAGAATCTGACGGGTAGGTGACCGCGCGCGGGTCGGGCCGCAAAGGACGGAGTGTCAGGCGTCCGAAAGACGGAGCGAGACAAATATCAACGCGTCGTCTGTCTCGTACTGTCCTAGCTCGCTTTCAGTGCCTTTGCTCGCTCTCGTTCCATCTCGCTCTCGCCTTCACCGGACAAGAGTGAGACAGAAGTGGTGCGGATAGCGAAAAGTCCGTATCGTGTACACCAAACCGAGCCCGTAACGAGACTTTACTGCATCTAGATATTATCTTTGTCCATCTCTGAGTCACACGTAGTTGCCGTTGACTACGGAAGAGAGTTTGTTGAAAATGTTTATCTAAATAAATGTTGAGGAAACACCTGTTCTATATAATTACCATAACTTTCGTCAGCGTCGAGCGTGTTTCTTCGAACCGCCGAGGGTCGAGCCCGGCCGAGTGGCGAGCGCCGAACACAAGGACCTTGGGGTTTTGGTTACTCACCAAGTTTCGACGCTGACGAAAGTTATTCGTGGCTGTATTCGAAGGCTTCGAAAAGATAAATGCTACGGATGAAAAATTTATTCTACGCTGTAAGGCCTTGCCTAATAGGCAGGTAACACAAAGAGACGTCTTCGGCGTTCTCAGTGTGTGACTAGAGTGTGAGAGCGAGCCCGAGCGGACAGAAGAGTTGCGATCGTCGATCATTGAGCGTGTGACGTGTGGTTGATCGGTGAGAACCCGGAAGCTTCGGGGCGCAAGCGAAACCGTAACTGTAAACGCGAGGTGCGAGTGTGGGAGGGTAAGTAACTTGACTACCCTCCACGCGATCGGTAAACGCGAAATAGAACATAAGTTCGCCCGTTGTCGGATACGATTTATTCTGTTTATAATAAATGTGTGTGCGTTTTGTAATAAATCGTCTTTATCATTCCCCGACTTGGATATCCACGCTCCTACATATAAAAAATTATCGTTATTCGTCGAATAAATTCTCATCGAATAAAATTATTTATTCGTTGCTCTTCGAATAAAGATAACTTCGATTATTCGAGCCTCGAACAAAGAATAAAAATTATTTATCTTTTGTTCGTTATTTGAGATTTTCATTTAGATAAACTTTTCCCCAACTCTGGAGCGTACGATACATGTGAACGACGAAGCGAGACAAAGTATCATGCTTTCTCTCTTCCGTAGTCGACGGCAACAACGCGTGACTTTTTTGTCCGCTCTCGTTCGTTCTCGGATTCTCTCACTCTCGACCAAAGAATTCCAAGAAATTGTGGGGCTAGTCGATAGCTGGAGCCCTGTCGATCCCTGCCAGTCAGTCCGTTGTAAACTGAGCATTGGGACGGACGCAGCAGTAAGTGCTCAAAATGCAGAATCTGGAAAATGTAAGTATTACATTGTATACTATAATACAGAGTGACTCTCTGGCTAGAGTATTCAAAAGCGATGCCGCCAATAAGCCGCGCCTCACTGAGTTTCGTGTATTTTGACGCTCGCGACGAGATTCACTACGGCATATTAAAAAATTCTTTATTCTTCATCGCATCGATATGACAGTGATGCCAATGAATTCCTGGCGTTCTCCCGATTAAAATCATGTCATGTAAATCGGACTATTTTTAACGAAATTAGCGTGGGGCCATTTTCATCGGCACGATATCGATTGACGCCATTTTCGCAAAGATCTGTTGAGAAATGCAGAACCTGGAATTCGTCACTTCCACAAAACTTAGCGAGACGCGGCTTATTGGCGGCATTGTCTTTGAGGGCTCTAGCGAGAAAATCACGCTGTACAATCTTACTATTTGCTATAAAATAATACATTCATCATTTCATTTCCAGACGAAAGATGCCCTCCCGACGGTGCCATTGGAGGAGAAAACCAATGAAATGAATAAAGAGAGAGAGAAGGAGGAGAAGAAAGAGAGAGAGAGGGAGGAGAAGAAAGAGAGAGGAGGAGGAGAAGAAAGAGAGAGAGAAGGAGAAGGACGAGGCGGACAAATTACGAAAAGATATGACGAAAGTAAGTTATGTTGAATGTGTGTGTATTATTATTGAAAGTGGTATAAGTCGATCTGTAGCTAAAAAATCGTTTATTTTCTTTAACATTTTTATTGATTATTATTCCATAATAAAATTTAACAAGTTTATAGTTTTAAAAACATTACCGGATTTAATTAACGAATGCGAATATTTTTAAGTTGATTTAAACACAAACCCTTAAATATCTCAACGTATGAATAAATGGACTTATACCACTTTAAAAAATAACGGCCCGTATGTACTAGTCTAAGAGCTGGCTACATAGGGGTCAACGTGACTCGATGCAGTCACAGTTCTCATTTAAAAATGTTGGATTAGCGTTGCCGAATACGAAATCGCCGGTCTGCCGCGTCAGTCCGGGGAACTAACGCGGGGGTGGACGGTCAAACAGGTAAAATTTCTAGCGTAATAACGTCATTCTAGCAGTTCTGAAATTTCATATAATTATTGTTTACGCATTTAATGAACGATATGCAAAATGGCAGACCACTAAGTGGGGGATAAGGCCCTGGCAGACGTCGATGAAAAGCGCGATACGTGGCTCGCGCGCTAGTGCAAGGCAGAAGTATACATCTGTTTCTCCCTTGCACTAGTGGTACCGCCACCGGCCGCATATTGGAACAGCCCTAAAGGCTGCCGTACGGCTACCGTTCCAATATGCGGCCCGCGGCGGTCCCACTAGTGCAAGGGAGAAACATGTGTATACTTCTCCCTTGCACTAGCGCGCAAGCCACGTATCGCGCTTTTCATCGACGTCTGCCAAGATCTTATCCCCCACTTGGTGGTCTGCCATTTTGCATATCGTTCATGAAATGCGTAAACAATAAGTATATGAAATTTCAGAACTGCAAGAATGACGTTATTACGCTATAAATTTTACCTGTTTTACCGTCCACCCCCGCGTTAGTTCCCCGGACGTATAGTATTCGGCAACACTAATCCAACATTTTTAAATAAGAATTGTGACTGCATTGAGTCACGTTGACCCCTATGTAGCCAGCTCTCGGTCTATACGGGTAGAACTAGAAAATATAATTTTTATGCTACTGTTTCAGATGAAGAAGGAGCTAAAGCGCTTGAAATATAGCGAATGGCGCCGAGGAGGGCGCCGAGGAGGGCGCCGAGGGGGACGCCGTGGAGGAGTCCACCCCATTATCATCAATAATTATTAAATAATGTTTCATTAAAAAATAATACATTTTATATATCATAGAAACATAATATGATTGTTCAATGATTGTCCATTTTGTTTGTTTTAATGGAATGTAAAACTTTCACATTTTCTATCGTATCGGTATGAACGTTTCAGTAACATACTGCTGAGATTTTCCAGATGAAAATGAATTTAAACACGGTATAAATCGGATTATTTTTAGCATAATTAGATTAGAAATGTTTCGCATTTATATTTAATTATCTAGTACAGTTCTAAAAATAATCCGATTTATACGGTATTTGAATTCATTTTAATGTGGAAAATCTCAGCAGTATGTTACTGAATACTGAAAACGTGACGTTTTACATTTGATCAACACTGTATGCCTCTCCAACCGAGATTACAAGTTGCCGCACAGTGGGGCATTTCGGGTCGAAACACGGCACAAAACATTTTCTCACCCAAATCATACATTTATCGTTAATTTTTCCATTTCATTCAGTTAGGGCGTATATTTGTGATCCTATTGGTACAGAAAAATTAATAAAATTTGTTTATTTAATGGGGCATAGTACTTTTTTCACAAATTGCCGACAATATCGTGCACACTGTACATAGGAAAAAGTTCCGCATCTTTCCTGCATAGACCCCTTCTCGTCCCTCTAACTACCCCACTTGAACTCCCGTTAAAAATAAACAATGAAAATTGGGACATTCAGTAAGATATAATTCCAAAAATATCAGGGATATCAAAATCAAATTTGGTACACTTCAAATACATACCTCAACACTTAATTCCACCAAAAATTAGTTGAATTAAGCAAACAATAATACTATAAACAACAATACAAATTCTGAAGAGTTTCGTGGTTCTCTTCTTCAAAACCGTGTAGTCGCGTTAAAAATTAATGAATGTGAAAAACAAGCATACTACCTGCAATCAACTACCTGTAAAAGAAAATTTGCAGTTTAGCGATATTTTTGTAATAGGACTTAGTGCCGTGTTTCGACCCGCAATGCCCCACTGTGCGCCGCCGAACAGCCCAAATCCTCGCTGGTCGGGACCAGCGCGGCGTTGAGCCCGTATCGCGAGCAGAGCCCTAATTCTCAGTATTCGTTTCTCGCTTCTTTCTGGCTGAAAGGGGGAGCGAGATGGAACGCTTTGCCTGCGCGACGGTCGCGCACGGAGAGGACGGAGTGTCAGGCGTCCGAAAGACGGAGCGAGACAAAAGAACATCTCGTCGTCTATCTCGTACCACCCTCGCTCGCTTTCAGTGCCTCTCGCTCGCTCTCGTTCCATTTCGCTCTAGCCATCGCCGGACAAGAGTGAGACAGAAGTGGTGGAATAGCGAAAATTCCACATCGTATACACCAAACCGAGCCCGTAATGAGACAATACTGTAATATCTTTTATTTGAGTTTATCCAGATATTATCTTTGCCCATCTCTGTTCTCCAACCGCTTCGCCGTGATTCATTCAAGCCTCCTTGATGGCAAAATAGTGATATGGGAAATGCGGCAACAGCGCAATTCGACTCTCGATACGTCTCGGTAACTACGTCTTTCCTACATTTATCGGCTAGATTGGACTTCCACCGGATTTGATGGTACAAGGCACGAATATACCATCAGCGCCGGTGACAGAGAAGCCTTGAAGCTTCATTCTGTCATTTTTCGGGCTGTCCTGAGTACACGATTCATAAATTCATTATTATTTCAACGTACGGTGCTTCTTAGCGTTCAAACGCACCAGACCACCCTGCACGAATATCTACTGAAGACAACTAAACCCGCAAAAACGTCCACCGTGCCGATTCCAGGACGAAAGTTGTAATTTACGGTTTGTTTACTACATCGCGTATACGCAGGCCCGGCGGAACCATGCGCCGCACAAGGGCGTCAGCCGAATGGGACGCTAATAAAACCAGATCGTACGCTTAATAATAAAGGAATCTAACACCCCACATAAACTAAATATAAATGTAATTCTTTTAAACATATTAAATAGAAAACAAGTGCAAAAATTTGGGGACACCAAAAATTTTTTTGCACAAGGGCGCCAGTTAACCTCGCGTCGGCCCTGCCTATACGTCACGCTGGTGCTACATGGCTGCAGTGCACCATTAGCGCCACCAACGGAGAAGCCTTGAAGCTTCATTCTGACAGTTTTCGAGTCATAAATTCATTATTATTTCAAAGTTGGGTGCTTATTAGCGTTCAAACGCACCAGACCACCCTGCACAGATGTCTACTGAAGGCAACTGTACCCGCAAAAACTTCCTTCGTGCCGATTCCAGGACGAAAGTTGTAATTTACGAATTGTTTGCTACACGCGTATACGTACACGCTTAACTTAGCTGGCGTGAGCGTACGCACACATTCAAGGCCCGGTGAGACGGCCCCCTTAAGAACGGAAAAATGTGAAATCAGATTCGTCATCGAATCTGCACGAAAGTGATATCAATCGTCTCCTTGTGTTTTCCCGACGAAAATGATACCAAACCTGACATCATTTGAACTATAACTAACGATATTAGGCATAAAATTAATTTGCAGGATTGAAAGCTCGTTGCGTTGAAGTAGTCCAATTTAAATTTTTTTTGTCAATTTAATCGGGTGAATGCAAGGAATTCATTGGTGTCACTTTCATGTTGATACGACGAAAAATAAAGAAATTCGGTTTCTGTATAATCGATGACACATCACCGAGCAACTCTGCGCTGCAGTTTATACGGGTGAACGATACAATGTCGCTCGACTCGGGAAGCTGGGCGGCTTCGATCAGAGGCTCTCGAGGCTCGCTCAAATTTATACGAACTTCGAATAACTTTCGAATAAAAATACGAAGAAAAATCGAAGCTTAAGATGAATTCCCGTCGAATAAAAAAATCATGCGTTGCCGTCGAATAAATTCCGTCGAATAAAAAAGTGATTTGAATAAAATTTTTGTTTTTTATTCGAAATCAATTTTTTATTTAAAATACTTTTTTGCCCATCTCTGCCTGGCCAGCGCTCTCTGGCGAGAATTCGTTTTACCGACATCGAAGCGCTTGGGTCACAAACAAAAAGTCCAGAGTTCAAATCCCGGTGCGGATATTCTACTTTGTTTCTTTAATTATTCTCTAATTTCTCTTTCTATATTCTGAGTAGAATAAAAATTTGAAAACTATTAATTTACACAGCATTTTCGCTGCTAGCTAATGCACGATATTGGCCTTCTGTCCTTTTTACACATAAACAGAAATTATTCTGTTGGATTCCGTTGCAGGAAGTCGAGTACAACACGTTAATAACTTCTAAGTCTCACAAGAGGTTTTATTTTTAAAGTTCTAACTGGCGTGTTTGACAGAGGTTCCGCTCTTAGATGCTAGAATGGTCTGCCCTCAGGTTTTTGGGACTGGGTTATATATACAGGAGTTATGGAAGAAGGGGTAAGGGTGACGTGGAAAGAACTATGGAATGTGCAAAGGTCGGTGATGATGACTAAATTCGTTATCGCTGTACAGAGGATTTTGCGAGGGTGATTAGTCGCGATGCACTGGCGTGTATTTAGGATGTTTGTGGTGTTTATCTAGCTGGCATCTAACAATTCCTTGAAATGCTACGTATAAAATAATCTCCTTTCTAGGATGGACTCTTTAAAATTCAACAAAAGAAAACTTTAATTGTATTTATCCATTTAAAAGAATTATTAATGAACGTTACTACCGTTACCATTTTCTCACTGTTCATACAGTGTGGAAAAAATAAAGTGTGAAAAATATATTATATATAGACACAGGGCGGAATCGAACTCACGATCGCAACAACGCCACGCCGACGTTTTTTTTTTTTTAAATGTTTATTAACAAGAATATTGTACACTCAACATAAGTAACAGGCGTTAACAAACATTTGAAAAATTGCCATAGATTCTCTTTTTTTTTATATTAATAGACTAATTGTTCCACATGGTGTAAACTCTTAGCTAAACAATATCGGATGAAAATTCTTTGGTATTACAATTTGGTTGCAGTAAATTCTAGGAAAGAATTGCACATTTAGCGCCACAGAAGGATGTGGAAACTTAACTAAGGGGAAAAACCAACCAGAAGGAGGGTAAAAACCCCTTACCCAATCTAACGCCATCCCTCAATTTAAATAAAAACTATGCTAAGCTTACATATATCCTTAAAAAAAAAAAAACTAATATATACAGAAGAGCATAAGCACCTGTATCCCAGACGGTTACACCCAATATATATGCTACTAAGAACTACTCAGACTTAACATGTCAGTCTCTCTTGTCCTGGAGGTAGGCACGGCGGGCGGCCAGCTCGGCCATATGTGCACTCGTGTCTGAAAGCCACCAGTATTTCTGATAATTTAGATGGCTGAAGTCTGTGCGATCGACTTTCGGAATAGCGAGTGAGTACTTAAATCTATCACGGTTGATAATGAGATCTTCGTGTGTAAACGCAATCCTCTTATCGGCTTGTTGTGCCAATGAAAAATTATTGGGATGTTGTCAGCATCCTGGATTAAACCCAGGCAGTCGCACATAGGGAAGGCCTACGGGGTCAGGTAACCCGTAGAAAGCTGTTTAGCAGTTGTCGGAATATCTTGATATGCCAGAGACTGAATGACCGGGTTGTCGATATCGGGTAAACTACTGAAATAGTCCCTAGTAAGGGAAATCAAGAAAGAATCTATTCTTGTAATATTCGCTGTATCGTATAGCACTTGGTTTTTCACGAAATACTGCCAATCTGATTCCGGAGTACGGTACAATCTAAGGCAAGCTCTAAGGCATTTTCTTTCTAGGGCTCTGGCTCTTTCCATACAGGTATGGTTAAAATTCCATAAAACTGGAGCCGCGTACCTAATTATTGGCCGAACCAACAACATATATAGAATTAATTTGGCTTTTTTAGAGAGATGTTTATTATAAAAAGCCTACTATTAGCAAGGAAGGCACGGTTAGCTTTCTGGAGTTGTAAGTCGAAATGTTTATTTCCCCTTATGAGATAGTCCAACTGCACCCCAAGGTATTTAACCACATTCTTGTGTGGGATTAACTCTTTGTTAGACGTACCCGGAATTGTGGCCGAAATCTGGAATCGAGCACTACCCGCCTTTGTTTTGGATGAGAGGCTCTTTACCGGTTTCTTAAACAGCACTGTCTCACACTTCTGCGGATTTAGTGGCAGATTCCAGGACGAATAATACCTGTTGATACAGTCTACCGTCAAGTCCAGCTTATTTTGAACCAGGTCCACTCTATTCCGGGAGGCGTAGAGCACTACATCATCTGCATATGCCAGGAAACCAGTACCACTATTACCTTTGAAACCGAATAGCTTCGGCAGATCACTCAGGAAGATGTTAGGAATAAGACCGGTGAATTCACCGTCCCCTGTTGCAGCCCCTCCCGGATCAAAAATTCAGTGGAGGACAGTCCCACACCGTCCCATGTACGAAAAGATTTCCCCGATACCATATCCCATATCTGGAAGATCAGCCAAGAGGGAAATTTCTTCTTGTGTAATTTGAAAATCAACTCATCAAGCCATACAGAATCAAAGGCCTTCTAAATATCCAGCAGGGCGGCTGCCACAAGGTGACCTTTGCCAACGAATTTGATGCGAAGGGATTAAAGCATTCTCAACACAAAAGGATGTAATTTTATCATTAATGATAGCCTCAAAAACTTTACTGATGCTGGGAGTGAGGCTGATGGGCCGATAACTAAACGGGTCAGACGGGTCCTTCCACTTTTTAAGAATTGGCAAAACTTTTGCCGATTTCCAAGCAGTGGGGAAATAGTTCATGTTAATGGCGTTGTTGAACAGGATTGTTAAGTCAACGATTACTATTGCAGGGAGGTGTTTAAGGCAAATCGGTGGTATGCCGTCCAATCCACTAGAGGTCTTGTTTGGAAGCTTTTTTAGTTTGAGCACCAACGAGGGGGGGGGGGGGCTGCAAAAAGGGAATGGGCCCTCAATATCAACCGAAGGGTTGACCGCAGAACAGTCCGCATTAAAACGTACAATGCTCCCGCCATTGGTCCTAAGCTCACTGGCTTCCGTCCTAAGGGTGGCAACGGAGGTGTCAACCAACTCTTTTAGTCTAGAGTCACTATTCAGGTAGCGAGGAGAATTGACCGACTCATAATAGGCCCCTAAAATGTTGAGCTTATCGCCCGGGGCCGTGAAGACTAGATTATCCTCAATTAGTCCCGCGTTAGTCCTATCACAGCCGCTCCTATTCAACAGCTGCCCATTATCCCGATGGATCCGCAATTCTTTGACCCCCAGTCTTTGTTTAGGACGGAATATAGCATTGATTTTCGGGAAAAAGGTGTCTGAATTCCGGAAATCAATATTTTCTATGACATTGTTCCAATAAGAGTCGGACGCCAACCTAAATTCGGCTTTTAAGGCTATAACAATCTCTTTGTGAACTGCTTTGATATCTCTAGTAAAAATCTGTCGAGCTTGGGGGTCAGTGATGTGAAGGTTGTGCGAAAGGGAGACAAGAACTCTTTTATCCTCCTGAAGTTTGCGAATCCTACGGTTAAGGTATCTTAAGGTGTTGCTATAGGGTTTAATGATCGGGACAGATCTAGATATGGAGCGTACAATCGCGATGTTGATGTCCGAAAGACCCCGATCAATCTCTTCCACCGTTAAATTACAGTCGCTCGGGATATCGCCCTGATAGTCCCTTTCAATCCCCCTAGCGAAGTCACCCCATCGAGCTGAACGAAAATTATATGTATATGGGCCCTCGTCTGCCCCAGAAAATGGAATACTTCCACACGGAAGTTCAAATACCAGAGAAAGCGCCAGGTGATTGCTATCATAGGGGAGCGTATTTTAACCTTTGCGTCCGCTAAACATATGTCCAGAAATGTCTGGGCCGGCTTAAACGATGGGACAGCTGTCGTAATTAAATTAAGTTTGTAATCACAGTCAAAAGTCGACTCCCATTGACCGAGGTAACGACCCCTGGGATTATCGACTCTGTCTCCCCATGCCTTCCTTCTGGCATTGAGATCTCCGACCAAAATATAAAAAACATTACAGCTAAATAATTTAAGGCTAATAAATAGACTGTCCAATTCCTCAATGAAAACTCTTCTATTGTCATTTTTGGCATAGACGCTAACAAGAACCAATGAATTGTTGCCACTAATCGGGATTTTAACTATAGAATGCTCAAGAATCTCATTGGGGGTAAACGACGGCAAGAGGATCTCCTCAAATTGAATCCCTTTTTTAATTAGGATGGCCGTACCCCCACCTTGAATGGCGTTGGGTCTATCGTTGCGAACCAAACTGTAGTTTTCGACTACCAGATTGTGAATGGGGTTCAATTTAGTTTCAGAAATGAAAATGCAATCATGGTCGTGATCCTTGAGAAACTGGAGAAGCTCAAGTCTACGATAATTGGCTATCAACGAATTGACATTGATAGCTGCGATTCTAATTTGCGTACTTACAGGACAATTATACATTATTATTAGCATATATCGCGTTCAATAAAAACTCAATATTTGTAGTATTGGTTGCTATCTGTGTTGCAAGTGACTGGAATTAGCTCGTCACGGCCGCTGTAATCTCCTCCATAAAGGGTCTAGCTGGATAAGCATAGTGAAAAGTGCCCTTGAACCGATTTTAGCTGGCAATGAACCTTTCAATAGTGTAGCACAGGAAAACATTGTACACCAAGTTTCAACCCCCTATCTCAACCAGGAGGGTAGTTATAGGGTAAATTCGAATTTTCGGTTTTTACCATATTTTCCCTATTTAATGGTCAGCAAAAATTGTAAAAAAAATCTGAAATATTGTAGACATGATTGTGTATGATTGTGAATTTTTTAAGATTTTTTCGTTGCAACTGCTAAGTGTAAGAAATAAAAAACGCAAAAAAATGTCGCAAAATGCAGATTTCGTGTTGAAGTTTTCGAGCGACTAGATTTTTAATTTTACAGTAGTTAGATATTGACATGACACCCGTATCAATAGATTTCCGCATCACCCATAGGGTACTATTATCGATTCGTTTTTTTTTGTCAGTGGTATCCCCTGTAGGCCTATTCCACTGTGTCACGCGATAAAAATGGATAGGAAAAACGCGTTTTACTATCAAAATTTTAAATACGTTTGGGAAAACTTAATGTTCGCGCACGTTTAGACGTGCTGGGCATATCTAAAATATCAACGGGGAGGCTGGTCGACGTTGCACGTATTAAAGTTGAAAGCGAGGAATCATGGGTGATGCGGAAATCTGTTGATACGGGTGTCGCCCCAATGCGCCACGCGCGGTTCATATGGTACGGGTCTGAGGCGCTCGAAGCTCCTGGGCCCGCCGCGGGGGCCAAGACGCGCGGCGGGAGAAAGGAGGCGTTGCCTCCGAAAAACGGCCGCTGCGTTCACTTTAGTTCCATGCCTGCTCTAACCACTCCGCTAACTGCGGCGCTGAATGATTCTTTCGTACCATATGATATATGGTGCGTATAAACTTCCAATTAATCATATTAACTTGATTCCCTCCGTTTACATATTACTCTGTCGAATGTAGAGATATTAAAAATCATATAATGCATTCACTGTATGACGGAAATGCAAAAATTGAAAGTACTTATCACATTTTCACGCGAAATATCTCGAAAATATCGTTTTCTGATTTTTTTAACTATGGCGCACCTTACCGAAAAATCTGAAAAAAATTGTAGATAATAGTCATGTCAATATCTAACTACTGTAAAATTAAAAATCTAGTCGCTCGAAAACTTCAACACGAAATCTGCATTTTTCGACATTTTTTTTGCGTTTGTTATTTCTTACACTTAGCAGTTGCAACGAAAAAATCTGAAAAAATTCACAATCATACACAATCATGTCTACAATATTTCAGATTTTTTTTAGAATTTTTGCTGACCATTAAATTGGGAAAATATGGCAAAAACCGAAAATTCGAATTTACCCTATAACTACCCTCCTGATTGAGATAGGGGGTTGAAACTTGGTGTACAATGTTTTCCTGTGCTATACTATTGAAAGGTGCATTGCCAGCTAAAATCGGTTCAAGGGCACTTTTCACTATGCTTATCCAGCTAGACCCTTTATTAGCCCATTGGGGAGGGGTAAAGATGTCAGGGTGGGCCTGAGGTCGTTGACTTCCACCTGCCAAAGGTGGTGGGAATGGCGTCTCAATATGGTGTGCGGATGCGGATATCCTTGGTTTCGCAGCGTGAGGGTGAGGCCTGGCTGTGCTAGCCGCTTGGGCATAGGAAACAGACCCTCTGATAGTCGACGAGATGTTACTAATTTTTTTAAGGCTCGTATGTTGTTTGAGCATTTTGTGCTATTGCTTCTTTGCTTTTGAAATTTTAAAAAGGGGCAGCCCTTGTATGACTCCGGATGCCCTGGCAGATTGCAATTGGCACATTTGAGCGATGATCTATTGTCCGTGGAGCAAATACCACGAGCTCCCGGCGGATGTGATTGCGCACATTTCACACATCTATATGGTAAATGACAGTTTTTACTGGCGTGACCCAGGCGCTGACAATTTCTACACTGGAACAGGTCCGCTTTCTTGAGGTGCTCCCATTTTACACGCTGGTAAGCTAGCGTTTTGATTTTAAAAAGCTCCACCGTTTTGCTCTTGCTCGATAGTTGCACCCAAAAATGATATCTATGCCTTGTGCCTTGTTGAAAATGAACTTAGTTAGACCTGATAATCTCCACGTCAGAAAGCTGTAAATCCGAAATATCCAGTTTAATGTCATCTGGTTCGAAGGAGCCTCTAATGCCCTTGAGGACTACCGATTTAGGCTTGAGATGCTTCGGAGTGTAAGTATAATATTGAATTCTCAGCTCAAGAAGCTTGTGGTGTTCTAAACTATTAACGTAGATGGAATGGGCCCCAATATCTCTTTCTTTAATTAAAAAATCAGATTTAGTGATGTTCAATGAAGTCGCTACTTTGATTAAATCATTAATAGAAGCACAGACGAGGTATAGAATAGACATATCACCTTATGGGACTTCGTGTCACCACCCAAATTGTGTTACCGACCCATAATTTGAGGACTGAATTTAGCGACCTCTGTTCATAAATAGCGTCCAACTCAAGAACTACTCTGAAATGTGTTGAAATACTGAAAGTTGTGTGCGTGCTTGTATACGTGTGACTTGTTTAGAGTGAGAGTTTAACATAGAGGGCGGGCCGACGCTTTGGCTCGGTTTGTCAATGACTCGCGCCGGATTTCTCTCTGAAAATCTATTTCGGGGATCAGGAGCCTATATGGCGATGAAATATGGCACTTCACAAAACTGAAGTCAATTTATTCAAACACCGACGCGCAACTCCGAGCAGAGCGGTTCTGCGCTCCACGGGCATCAACCCAGCCCCTAGGACCATCGCCGGGCCGAAGAACTACGCAACAGAAGCATGCAATAGGAGAAAATGTAGACGGCGATAGAAAGAGAAAGATATACAGGAGGGACACCCCCTCTCTCTCTAGCGCCAGGGGCGGCAGCGCTTTTTATTGAAGGTCCATAATGGAGCTCTAACAAAAGTTAACTCAAAGTAAATACAACCCTAAGTACCCGAGAGGTTACCACCAAAATACTATTTAACTCTAGCTATTTGACGCGCAAAGTGTGAGTATCCGAGAATATGCTAAAAATTTGTTGCGTTCCCGATTGTAGATTGCGAAGCGAACATTTTACAACTCGTAATATAAGTTTTCATAAGTAAGTACAAAAAAGGTTTAAACGTTTAAAGGTTAACTGTTGTACTTTAATGCTTTATTTTTTTAAGTTATTGTAGAATTCCTGCAAACAAAATATCAAAAGAGAACTGGGAGAAAATATTTAAAACTAATTTTAATTTAACGTTAAAAAATAAATATTCTTACGTTTGCAGTTTGCATTTTGATCCTAAATGTTTTTATTTTGCTGGTTCATGTAAATTTATAAGATTAAAAGAAGGATCTTGTCCAACATTGTTCTTAAGTTTGCAGCACAATGAAGTGTAAGTATTCGCAACGAATAAAAAATAGTTTTAATTTTATATGTACAAGAATAAACAATTAATTCATCCATTTGCATTAAATTTTTTCTTTTCATGTATAAAGTATACTTAACACTTCTTATTCTTCTAAACAGTGAATGCATTAAAATAATAATAATTTAAGTATATTTTTATTTATATATTTTTATTATAGCAATACAACTTTGAAAACTTAGCTGGTACGACCATCACAAAACATATTTTCTGTTTAACACTCGAAATGATACCTATACACGGTTACCGATGCCCGTTAGGTTATATTTTATTTATTATGATCCCTGATAACCATCTGTCTCCAGTCTGACATCAGATTGGTAGCAGGGTCTGGCGCTGGCATGAGAGTGCAGAGTCTGACGTCAGAACCATAGCAGACGGAAGAATATGCTGTCGATCTGCTGCCGATCTGACATCAGGCATCTGACATCAGAATCTGCACCTCAGAACGCAGCCAAATGCGGACACAGACGACTACGGTTCTGATGTCAGATTCTGCTGCCAGATCTGGTTATCAGGGATAGTTTATATTAAGATTTATTTATTATTCTCACTTTTATGCTTCAAAAAACATGCTAAGCAGTTCTGAACTTTACGCGTCATTTGTAATTAAAGTTTGGTAGTAACTATAACCTCTCGGGTACTTAGGGTTGTATTTACTTTGAGTTAACTTTTGTTAGGGCTCCATTATGGACCTTCAATAAAAAGCGCTGCCGCCCCTGGCGCTAGAGAGAGAGTCCCTCCTGTGTATCTTTCTCTTTCTATCGCCGTCTACATTTTCTCCTATTGCATGCTTCCTCCATGTTTATATGCTCTGTTGCGTGGCTCTTCGGAAAACAGCGTCCGTTTTCTGGGGATGGGATCGAGGCCCATGGAGTGCTAAAGCACTCTGCTCCGTGAATGCGTTCAGGTCTCTGACTCGCGAATTGAGAGAATTCGAAGAAACTTTACATTCCAGATTGAACAATTTATGTATTTATATAATCTCCCTAATACGTCTTGACTGGGTCGACTCTTGTTACAGAATGAATTATGTCTACTATATTTCGGTTGTTAACATAAATAAAATACATTTGTTTCCTAAACGAGCGTTTACATACTTTCCACGACGATGAATAAAGATTACAATAAAAACTAACAACTTCGTGTAGTTCCATTTGAATTTCCCTCCGAAGCTTCATTCACATCGTAGCAAGATAACGGCAACGCAACATCTCCCCTCTCATTCAAAAAAGATGTTTCCTAAAGAAACAGCTTTTTAAATTTAATAACATGCGCACAATTACAACCTCAGAACCAATTCTGAACAGTGAAACGTACCAATAACGCAGATGAACTTATAACGCAATATAATCTATTAACTGTTTCAGTGATGCCAATGATGAGTTTAAATGATTAAGATTCACCTGTTCGTTGCTAACTTTTTGGGGAAACAAATGGAAAGTATGAAATTTCTTATCTGGAAAAACCATTGCCTCACCGACATTGATGCGATGTTGCCTCATCTGCGTAATCGAAAATTTTCCACGAGAGTATAACATTTCACTATTCTGTGACACGATCTGGTAATCAAGAGATAGGAAATGGATAAGATTGTCCCTTCGCATAAAAAGGTAATCTTTACTAAAATTGATTTTAGGTAATGTGGGAGGGTGATTTGTTTGTACACGTGAGTCAGTAATTGGTAAGATTTTAACTTTTTCAGAATTACATAAGACATCTTTGGTTGAGGCTACTTCAACGGAGGATAGTGTCCGCTCTCCTGAAGACTCTATCACAAATTTAGACTCTCCAAGCTTCATTGCGTCACGCATCACAATAACCCCGGGCACTCCAGCCCCTACTGTACCACAAAACTCGGATCCCAGATTGCTGATCCGAAGCGGGGTGTCTGTTGTCGAGACCTTGCCGATAACCAACGGATCGAGCAGAGCGAGGGCATCCTCACGCACTTCACAAATCTCGGGTCCCAAGTTGCTGATCCGAAGCGGGGGTGTCTGAATTACCTTACCGTATGCCGACGGATCGAGCAGAGCGAGGGCACCCTGAGGCACATGGACCCTCTCTAACGACGCCTGAAGTGGGAGCGATCCTCCATCCCCTACAAATTTACAATCATTGGACAATGGCCCACCCTCTCCAGAGAATACACTCATCGGATTGGGAGACATTTCTTCGTCATCCGCCGTATAGTACTCGTCACTGTCTGTTTCGTAAGTTTTTGTCTTCCCTAATTCAAGTGTAGCCTCATTCGTTTGATCATCATTATCGCTTTTTCCATACATTAGAAACACATTAGCTACTAACTTTTCATTCTTGTATTCTAAAGACCTGTCCCTGTCAGCGTTTACTCCCCCCCCCCCCCCCCCCCCCGGAAGCAGCGATCGGCGATTCGCTGGCGCCCGCGACCACTTCACGCAAACATTCCATGGGAAAAACATCTGGATTGTCGTTTTCGGTATGTTTAATTAAAGCAATCGAAGTTTGGTCGAAATCAGTGGAATTTGAAGGATTACGAGATAAGGCATCCGCGTTAGAATTTTGTTTCCCTGGTTTATACACGATATTATAATCGTATTCGTTCAACTTTATTCGCCAACGCATAATTTTAGACGTCGGATCCTTCACATTGTGCAGCCAGACCAATGGTCGATGATCTGTCACCAACGTGAATTGATGACCATATAAGTAAGGTCGGAAATGTTCCACGGCGAAAAGAACCGCTAATAATTCTTTCTCGATTGTTGAATATTTGACTTCAGAATTGCTCAAGGTCCTTGAGGCATACGCAATGGGAAGATCCTGGCCAATCGAACCTTGGCTTAAGACAGCTCCTAAGGCGTAATTCGAAGCGTCGGTCGTTACCAAGAACGGTTGCTTAAAATTTGGGAATTGAAGCAATGGTTCTGTACATATAACATCCCTGAGACTCCGAAAAGCTAACTGAGTTTCAGCATTCCAAATAAAAGAGGCATCCTTTTTCAAAAGTCGTGTAAGTGGTTTAGAAATTTTAGCCATGTTTGGAATAAAACGCCTGTAATAACCGACGAGACCTAGAAATTGCTTAATATTCCTCTTCGTTTTAGGAATGGGAAACTCCTTTACAGCCCTCGTCTTCCCAGCATCAGGTTTAACACCGTCCGCGGAAATTACGTGCCCGAGATATACTACTTCTCACCTAAGAAATTTACACTTTTCCGGTTGGAGTGTCAGTCCTGCGTTTTGCAATCTGGCTAGAAAAACTTTTAATTTGTGGGTATTCTCCTCTAAGGAATTAGCATATATAACTATATCGTCCATGTAAACGAACAATTCAACACCCTGCAAACCCGATAAAACTAAATCCATGCATCTTTGGAAAGTTGCAGGAGCGTTCTTCAATCCGAAGGGCATCCTGTTGAACTCATAATGTCCATTCGGAGTTGAAAATGCAGTCTTAAATTTTGATTCAGGATCCATAGGAATTTGATGAAAACCCGACGCCAAATCAAGTGTGCTAAAATATTTCGCTGCGCCAAGTTGATCCAAAATGTCTATTATATTCGGGAGCGGATAAGCATCACTTATAGTTTTTTCGTTTAATCTGCGATATTCTATCACCATGCGCCAACGGGGTTTCCCGGTGCGATCCGACTTCTTAGGGACTATCCAAACAGGAGAATTATAAGGGGACATTGAAGGCTGAATTATATTACCCTTTAACAATGAATCTATCTGGCTCCTAATTTCCTCTTTGTGAATAGAAGGGTAACGATATTGTTTGGTGTTAATGGGGGCTTTATCCGTGGTTAAAATTGCGTGTTGGATTGTGTTCGTTGAACCTAGCGTATCGGATGGAAGATAAAACCGATATGGAAATTCATTTATTATTTCCAATATGCTAGCTTGTTCCGCATCGCTGAGATCACCCAAATCAAGATTCTTGAACAACTGGACAAGTCTACGAGCTTCCGCCTCCGACTGCCTTATTCCAGGATCTCCCGTCCGCGCTGAGCGTGGTGCAGGTGATTTAATTTGGAATTCCTCTAATTCTACTGGGGGTATATCAATTGTAACAGAATCAGCGGTGGTGTTTATAGCGAAAATCTTAGCAAAACCATTTTCCTGGCTCACCAACGCATCACCTACGTACACACCCGGTTTGGTATCTAACTTCCACAAATAACCCGTTTTTGCCCGAGCATTCTTTACAGGAATGGATATAAGAGTTTTCATTCGCGGTGGTAGATGAAACGATTTAGACGATTGAAGAACAAAATCCCTATCTCCAACCTGTAGACGATTCGGTACTGAGGCCATCGAAGTATAAAGTATACTTAACACTTCTTATTCTTCTAAACAGTGAATGCATTAAAATAATAATAATTTAAGTATATTTTTATTTATATATACAAAACCATTGCTTCAATTCCCAAATTTTAAGCAACCGTTCTTGGTAACGACCGACGCTTCGAATTACGCCTTAGGAGCTGTCTTAAGCCAAGGTTCGATTGGCCAGGATCTTCCCATTGCGTATGCCTCAAGGACCTTGAGCGATTCTGAAGTCAAATATTCTACAATCGAGAAAGAATTATTAGCGGTTCTTTTCGCCGCGGTTCTTTTTAACGTTAAATTAAAATTAGTTTTAAATATTTTCTCCCAGTTCTCTTTTGATATTTTGTTTGCAAGAATTCTACAATAACTTAAAAAAATAAAGCATTAAAGTACAACAGTTAACCTTTAAACGTTTAAACCTTTTTTGTACTTACTTATGAAAACTTATATTACGAGTTGTAAAATGTTCGCTTCGCAATCTACAATCGGGAACGCAACAAATTTTTGGCATATTCTCGGATACTCACACTTTGCGCGTCAAATAGCTAGAGTTAAATAGTATTTTGGTGGTAACCTCTCGGGTACTTAGGGTTGTATTTACTTTGAGTTAACTTTTGTTAGAGCTCCATTATGGACCTTCAATAAAAAGCGCTGCCGCCCCTGGCGCTAGAGAGAGAGGGGGTGTCCCTCCTGTATATCTTTCTCTTTCTATCGCCGTCTACATTTTCTCCTATTGCATGCTTCTGTTGCGTAGTTCTTCGGCCCGGCGATGGTCCTAGGGGCTGGGTTGATGCCCGTGGAGCGCAGAACCGCTCTGCTCGGAGTTGCGCGTCGGTGTTTGAATAAATTGACTTCAGTTTTGTACTTTTAGTTTGTATCTTTGTAGGTTTAAACGTTTTATTATTATCCACAACGAATCAAAGATGGATTATGAATTATAGCAGAGCTCAGGAATAAACGCGTTATCGCTAATACAGTCGAGATTAGAATGGCAATTTTTTAGAATCGTTATTTTACGTTTCTATGGAGAAACCGACAAAAGCTAGCTCAACGAGCGGCTTCAAATATGCCGGGCAAAAAGGCGAATTTAAACTCGGATTACTTATCATGGCAGACAACCTTCTAGCTGAACCCCCAAGTCTTTCCTATAGTGGAAAACGCATTGTTACCAACTCGAGGTTGCGCGGTACGCAACACCTCCCCCCTTACAAAAAGATGTTTCGCGTGAAACAGCTTTTCCTGTAGACTACTACAGGCTGCTACAGACACGGAATGTCGTGCGCGGAAGAGAATAACCTAACTTTTCCGTACATGCTAACCTAATTATATTAACTTATATTACATTATTTACATTATTTACATTATTTAGGGCAAATCCGGTCTAATACAGACTAATTTTAATTTGTTCGCGTGTACAATTTTGACTTTGTCGGGTCCCAATTTCAGCTCCGCAGTTAAATCATTATACATTCGAATAATTTGATAAGACCCTACCCAGTTTGGATCAAACTTCGACGTTCTCGGTTCCTTCAACAGGTAAACGAAGTCACCCACCTTAAACTGGCGTGGATTTGTATTCCTATCATAATAAATTTTACTCCTTTGCTTTGATTGTTCAAGTTTGTTCGCTGCCGTAGCTTGAGTTGTCGTAATTCTTGTAAACAATTCATCTAAGTGTTGGACGAACGTTCGGGGAACTTGCTCGTTAGCAAATCCTGAAGGAATGACGAGCTCATGGGGGGTGAATCCAGTGGCCTCATGCACCGAAGAATTATACGAGAAAATACCGAATCTGATCCATTCATCCCAATCTACTTTGGTACAGTAATGTTTTAGATACTCGACAAAAACTCTATGGGCACATTCGAGAGAGCCTAAAGACTGTGTGTGGAAGGCAGTTGATGTAATTCTTTGTATCTTAAAAATTTTACAGAAATCTTTCATCACTTGACTGGTGAAATTGGATCCCTGATCGGTGTGAATGGTACGTGGGCAACCAAACCGGCTGATAAATTGCTCAGCAAGAGCGGTTGCAACGGATATTGAATCAATGGTGGATAAAGGAATTGCATCTGAATACTTTGTGAGATTATCTTGTAAAGTTAATAAATATTTGTTCCCCCTCTTAGTTAGAGGTAAGGGTCCAACTATGTCCATTTGGATCTTTTCGAAAGCGAATTTAGGGGTGTCCGTGATAGTCATTGGTTGTTTAGTTTTTGATGAATACATTTTATTCCTTTGGCAAGTTGGGCAAGTACGAGTAAAGGCTGCAATTTCTTTCCTCATCCCAGCCCAATAAAACCGCTCACGGATACGATTGAACAATTTTGTTGCCCCCTTATGCCCCCCTACCACGGACTCATGGAACTCTTTAATAATCTGAGGCCTTCTGGATTTTGACGGAGTCTCAATTTCGCCCGTACAAATAGTAATGATATACTGGGGATCACACAGAACACTCCTCAGTATATCCTCCACAAGGGTCCACTCGACTGGTTCCAGATTATTGCAAATTTTCGAGAGACTAATGGATTTTAAGCCTAGCGAGTCCATAAGTTGTTTCAGCGATTTGACAGAAGATATTATATGGCCGAGTTCAGTGTTCTCCTGAGGCGTTGTAACCTTGTGAAATAAATGGAAGATATAATATTTGTTTCCTGGGATGGTCATGGCTTCGCCAACATTTATTTGATACCCTTTTACTAATTCAATAGTGAGTTTAGTTCGTGCCAGCAATGTCCTGCCAATATTAGAGGTGACCCCGAGGTCAAGCGGAAGAAAGTGGGCAAGGTTATCTCTTCGCATAAGGAGGGAATCCTTAGTGTAAAAGATGGTTGGAGTTGGAAGTAAGTCAGCGTTCCGTTCGTCCGTAGAAGCATTAGTAATCAATAGTCTGCCTGGTTTTAAATTAAATAAATCTATTGAGGTCGGATTTCTGGGGATCCCCCGTGCGGTCTTGGTCGCTAAATTCATGGGCTCTCCGGCCACTGTAGAATTTTTCCTAATACGCTCGCCAGCCCCTTCCACGACCTCAGTCGGGTCCCTACTAGGCTCCCCAGGCCTCTGCAGCGAGTCAAGATCCCGCGAGCATGTCCCCTCATCGGCAAACATTGAATCCGCTCTTACCGAATACTGACCTCCTCCAACGCCGCTCGAAGCGGGTTCCTGGAGTTGGGAATCACCGATTGCCCTCGAGCGTCCGAGTAGATTTTGGCCATTAGTGTTCGATTGGAGTGATCCCCCGCGTGTTAAATTAATTTCATTAACAGATGATTTCTCTCGTTTAGAAAAGGTGGTCAGCGCCAGAGAGTGTTCATTATGACTGCCGGAGAAAATACATGTTTGAAGACTGGAATTTGACTTTAACTTATTCACGACCTCATTTTGCCCGGCTTCTGTGTTCCCGCGCGCCAAGAAAACAGAAGCCACCTTTACTTCATTATCATAATCAAAGATCCGCGATCGGCGACTCGTCTGCGCAAACGAGCGCCCCTGCGGGCCCCCCGAAGACGAGTTATACGTTCCGTCCAGTTGTAAGGGTCGCGAGAGGAAAATTGGGGCGCGAATGGACTCGACTGGGTTACGCGAGAGTGCGTCGGCGTTCGAATTGACTCTTCCGGGTTTATATACTATACTATAATTATACTCATTTAATTTGATACGCCACCTCATTAATTTAGAGGTCGGATCCTTAGCGTTATGCAGCCAGACCAACGGTCGGTGGTCAGTCACCAAGGTAAATTGTTGACCATACAGGTAAGGCCGAAAATGATCTACAACGAACAAAACTGCCAATAACTCTTTCTCTATCGTCGAGTAATTGACTTCGGCGTTATTCAAGGTGCTAGACGCGTAGGCCACGGGGAGATCTTGCCCAATTTCTCCCTGACTCAAGACGGCTCCCAGTGCATAATCGGACGCGTCGGTGGTTACAAGGAACTGGTTTGAAAAGTTAGGGAACTGTAGAAGGGGTTCCGAGCAGATGACGTCTCTCAGAGTTTCGAAAGCAGTTTGGGTGACAGAATCCCAACGAAAAGGAGTATCCTTTTTCAAAAGTGCCGTCAACGGTTTTGCAATTTTTGCCATATTTCCAATAAATCTTCTATAATAGCCTATAAGCCCCAAAAATTGCTTAATATTTTTCCTTGTTTTGGGTAATGGAAACTCTTTAACTGCCTTGATTTTTCCGGGGTCGGGTTTTACTCCTTCACTAGTTATAATGTGTCCTAAATAAACAATTTCCCGTCGGAAGAATCGACATTTTTCGGGTTGAAGGGTTAACCCCGAATTCTGTAAACGCGCCAAAAGGTTCTTTAATTTACGAGCGTGTTCCTCGAGAGAGTCAGAGTACACGACGATGTGGTCCATATACACGAAAAGGTCCGTTCCCTGTAACCCCGACAGTATCAAATCCATTAGCCTCTGAAAAGTGGCTGGAGCATTTTTTAGCCCGAATGGCATTCGATTAAATTCAAAATGGCCATGAGGGGTTGAGAAGGCGGTCTTGGCCTTTGAAACAGGATCAACAGGAATTTGATGAAAGCCAGAGGCCAAATCTAAGGTACTAAAGTATTTTGCTCCACCCAGCTGGTCTAGTATATCGGTAATATTGGGGAGCGGGTAAGCGTCACCAACGGTCTTCTCGTTCAATTTCCTATAATCAATAACCATTCGCCAACGAGGTACCCCGGACGAATCAGATTTCTTGGGGACGATCCACACGGGCGAGTTAAAGGGCGACATAGACGGTTGGATTATTTTACCATTAAGCAAGGAATCTACTTGTTTTTCAATCTCGGCTTTGTGAATTAACGGGAACCGGTACTGTTTGGTATTGATGGGAGCTTCGTCAGTGGTTATTATAGCGTGTTGACCGCCTTTAGAGTGACCTAACCTGTCCCCGGGAAGGTAGAATTGATACGGGAACTCGTTGATTAATTCCAGGACGCTAACCCGTTCGGCTTCGTTGAGGCTATTCAAATCGAGAGCCCTGACCAGCTGGGCAAACCGTTGAGCATGAGCAACTGACTGATCGACACCGGGGTCTCCGGTACTAGAGGAACGTGGTGAAGGAGATTTTATGGAAAATTCCTCCAATTCTACAGGCGGTAGACTGAGTTTGACATGATCGGCAGTAGTGTTGATTGCATACACTTTTGCAAAACCGTGCTCCTGGCTTACCAATGCCTCCCCCATGAAAACACCTGGACCAAGATCTATCCCCCTCATGTATCCAGATGCACACTTGCTATGGGTGGGTACCGCAATTAGAATCTTTGTACGGGGGGGTAGCTCACAGCTCGAGAATGCATGAGAAGACAATTCACCGTCTCTGAATTGAAGGCTATTCGGTAAGTGCTCCCTGAACGTTAACGTTACTTCCTGTTTCTCAAGGAATGAAACTCCCAAAATTCCTGTTTCTCCTATAGGGAACTCATCGTCCATTTGAAAGGGTATGGGGACATTATGGATTGGAACAATGATCTCGCCATGGGTACGAACCACTCCCGAGCCTATACCAGTGAGGTTATAAATAATGTCGGTATTGATCGTCAAATTCGTAATTAATCCCTCCCGTTTAATCAGATTGAGCCAAGACCCAGTGTCGACAAGAAACTCTGCGGATCCCCTGTTGAAAGAACTGTGTACCAAGGACATCACGAACGATCTACTGGTTTTGGGTGCGTTAAATGGGTAATAGACTCGACATTTGTGACGCGCGCAATTAGGGGCTTGTTCGACACTGCGCCAGGTTGTGGAACGCCCTTCATGTTTAAATGTTGCTGATTCCCAGAACTTGTGGCAGGAGGACAATATGATTCGTTCGATTCGCGGGGCTTATTTTTACTAAAGCAGCGTGCTTCAACGTGTCCAGATTTCCTGCAGAACCCGCATCTGAGCCTTTCATAACCGGACGGGGCGGAACGATAATCCTGACCTTGAGGACAATTTGCAAGTAGGTGACCCGGTCGATTACATCTAAAACATTTGCGATCGTCCGAGTTGATCGCATATACGTCCGTATTCCGAGTGTTCATTTTTGGGTTCAAATTCGCGACTGGCCTCCCACGTTCAATTTCTTGCTCTAAACGAGCCGCAACATCTATAGCGGTTTCCAGGTTAGTTATTTGGTCTTTTGAAATTATCAATCTAAAGATTTGGTTGTGTAACCCTCGAACAAACCCATTTACCGCTGCTTGATTCAGGAGTACTTTGATACCTATCAACTGTTCTGTGTTAAACTTTTCTTTGGCTGCTTCTATGCCACGGCTTAATATCTTGCTAACTCTAGCCCCATAAATTTCAGCGTTTTCAGCATTCTTTTGATACACGTTTTTCAACTCGTCCTGAACCAAATCAACATCAAAGGATCGCGCAAAAACTGATTTTAATGAACTAATTAAATCATCCAACGTACTCGGTTGGCAGCGATTCGATATCAATTGATCCGCGTGCCCCTCGATTTTATTACGGATTAGAGCTAATAAATTAGTCCTGTCACTAGGTTTTACCCGGGAATCAGCAAGCTTGCACTGAGTCACGAATTTGATTAATGAACACGTTGTCCCGTTAAAACGTGGAACTAAATCAACGGCTAACTTTAATAGCATAAATGAATTTTCAGGAGGGGAACACGCGTTGTCCAAGGTACCCACACTACTAGTAGGAGTGAACTCGTCGCCATTAATTGGCAACCCAAATTCCGGAATAGGAGCTTGCATCGTCACCGTTCTTATTTCGGCTACCGGCGGCCCTTCAAGAAGAGATTCGGCCCCAGGTGGGTTTGCTACCAAATCTTCTACTTCAAAGAAATTACCACAACTCAAGCCAGGCTCGTGTCGCCTCTTAGACCTTTTTAACATTTTGCTCTTAAAATTATGACTTATCTAAGCTCTTAAAATTATGACTTATCTAACTGACGCGTCGGCTTCTGTAGTTGGTCTACGTCCAGGGGACGATCTCTGCGGTCCAACGACGACCTCTGGGGTCCGCTGCCGCTGCCAGTCCAACGACGATCTCTGCAGTCTGCTGCTGCTGCCGGTCCAACGACGATCTCTGCAGTCTGCTGCTGCTGCCGGTCCAAGAACGATCTCTGCAGTCCGTTGTTGCTGCCGGTCCAAGAACGATCTCCGCAATCCGCTGTTGCTGCTAGTCCAACGACGATCCAAGATCCAGCTTGTGGAGTTTGGTAGATCCCTTGCGCCGATGTGTGCTATGTGATTTCAGGGAGCGTGCACGGCCGCTGAAACCACCCTTCTCCGGTATTTACCCTTGGCCCTCGGGGAAACCGTGCGAAAACCCAAGGGGGAGAGGAAGCACCACAGCTCTGCGCAGATCCCGAGCCGGCACAATGCAGAAATTCTTCTTTGCTATCCCACCGCTGTCACCAGAAATGTTGCGTAGTTCTTCGGCCCGGCGATGGTCCTAGGGGCTGGGTTGATGCCCGTGGAGCGCAGAACCGCTCTGCTCGGAGTTGCGCGTCGGTGTTTGAATAAATTGACTTCAGTTTTGTACTTTTAGTTTGTATCTTTGTAGGTTTAAACGTTTTATTATTATCCACAACGAATCAAAGATGGATTATGAATTGTAGCAGAGCTCAGGAATAAACGTGTTATTGCTAATACAGTCGAGATTAGAATGGCAATCTTTTAGAATCGCTATTTTACGTTTCTAAGGAGAAACCGACAAAAGCTAGCTCAACGAGCGGCTTCAAATATGCCGGGCAAAAAGGCGAATTTAAACTCGGATTACTTATCATGGCAGACAACCTTCTAGCTGAACCCCCAAGTCTTTCCTATAGTGGAAAACGCATTGTTACCAACTCGAGGTTGCGCGGTACGCAACACTTCCTCCATGTTTATATGCTCTAAGGATAATAAATAAAAGAATCGCTAGTGACGATATCGATACTTCGTTTCCGATATTTTATCTGTATCGATACTTTGTCCATCAATATGTATCGATATGAAATATCGATACAATTGGCATGTATCGCCATTCGCCATCCCTATTCGCGTGCGAATGGAAATTTTGATTTCTTATTACATTTCTCGATTTCATAAAAATACCGTTACGGCGTAACAATAATATTTTGAAAGGCTGTTAAGTCATAAAAAGTTCACAAATGTAGCGTAAAAGAGCGAAATAGCTAATAAACATTTATTGTCATGTAGCATATAAGTTATATTTTCTGTCCCTTCGAGGACAGAAAATCCGCTCCTCGAAGTGACGGAAAATATAACCCAACTAAGAGACTGTACAAATGTTTATTACGCGATTGTGTTTATGTAATACTCCAGATCGAAATTTATGGAAACAAGTGCAAATTATGCTTCTATCAAAATGTATTAGTAAACGGAATTATGCAACATGTTTCTTGAAATTAGTCGTAACGTACAGGTCGTTTTAGATTTTAAATGTTTCCAATAAGATTTAATTTTAATTCCTACCACTTGTAGCATTGTAATCTTATTTTAGACTGAATCGATAATGTTGGGTGTGACACAAAAATGGTAAGGGGGCTCACGAGCCCCCCCCCCCCCCCACCCTCGAGCATGTGACACAAAATTACATTGCGTTTATCCTATACTCCGTCGATGCCATAATCTAGAATAGTTTTAAAAATAAATTCTATATATTCGAGAATGATAGTTAGTTTTGTTTGCGAAGCATACAGTACCAGACATCAGTAGGAACTGAATGTTTGTATCGAGTCATTTTTGAAGAAGCAACTCGTCCAACTTTATAAGTAGGTATATTTTATTATCTGGACATCAGTAATCAGAATAAGCACTTTCGCCTTGAGTGTAAACGTGTAAACTTGGCACAGAGTTTAAAAAATGTTTTATACATATGTGTCTTGCTTTAATTATGGTATTTATTCACTTAAATAAATTGAAGGATTCTAACGGCACTTATGGAACTGTATGAAGGCAGTAGATGTAGTGTGTTCGTAGACAAAATTGTTGAATAAAATTAGCTATACTCGGTACTTCGATTTACCAACAGAATTACTGAAGCACTGAAATAGATTAGATACAACTGGAAAGCAATATCAGAGAAGTTACATGGTTGGTTAAATTCTACATAAATTTACTTCGTGATACATAAATACTGAATTTATCCATGGAATAGGTTGTGCATACTGGAACAACTCCTGTGTGTATAATACATTTATTAAATTTCTGTTAATCTTTATCAATTATATCATCTAGCGATAACTATTTAATATATATTTTTTAGGGATGGGTTTCTCGAAGCGTCGAAACCCAAGAAAATTTCGTGTTGCACTTTTTTCGTGATATGAAACTCTCGAAACCCATATAAGAAAAAGTATGAAATCAATGAATAAAGAATTGTTCGCTGCGTGCCTAGCGAATTTGTGTATTGTTATATTTTTATTTGTATTTTGTTCAACTATGGTCAATAGAGATTTGTGCAAAAATTTTGTTCATTTTAGTTCTTAAAACAAGATATTCCACTTACAAAACAAAATAAGCATATCAAGTTTCGAGAGTTGCGAGTCTGGAAAGATTCGGATTCGAGTTTCGAGAAATAAAAAGTTAGGTTCGAACCCACCCCTATTTTTTAATTCATAATAATATAAATTATTTTATCTATATGTATAGATAAAGATAAAGAGAAGTCTCATTTAAAAACGTTTCGTTATAACTATTATCAAAAAAATACTTCCACTGGTCATTAAATAGCACCAACTTGTATAATGGGAATCAACAGTCTGAAAGCATCTTGAATATATGAACTTGCTTTTGAAGCCTGCCGAAGAGAAGAGTCTTGTTACAAACAGTCATTCATATAATTAATATAATGCAACCATGTTTTCTTACCTTCATATAAATCGTTGTTATACTACCATTAACATCATTTGGTTTGTCCGAAGTTTCAGAAAATACTTTCAATGCATGGCAGTAATCATTTGCTAGTATTCCAGTTTGATTGGAGAAAATATGTGCCAAAAGAACTAATGTGTCAGCTTCGCCCACGGTGGTCCTGTGTTCTTTGATTAGAAGTAATTCCGCAATTTTGTGAAATCTTTCTACAGAGAATGCTGTGAATTTTGCCAACACAGATACAGCTTGCTCCAGTACCTCTTGATCATTATGTTTCACAGGTGGTGTAAGATAAGTTTTAGAATCTTCCCAAATCTAAAAACAAACATTCACATTACATACTACACCTGCTTTATTCAATTCATATATAGGGTGTGTCACCTAATACTGTAATTACAGATGTCCACGTTATTCCGAAGTATCAAAACAGTTTAACAGAGAAAGCAGGATATTAAATTTTGTACTCTTTCTCTCCAATGCAAGTTTAAACATATTCTTATTTTTAAATTGCTCAACAAAATCACATACTATTATGCCCTTCCCTGTTTATGTTTAAAAAAATATTTACATTTTATTCAAAGGAACTACAGTACAGTGGAATTTCGATATGCATATGCACGAAATGAGCAGAACCGAATTAATGGAAATAAGATTAATTAACAACTAGCAAAATACCCCGCGCTTCGCTTCGGGCCTAAGTAAGAGATATTAAGGACTCCATGAAAACACATTTCATTCCTTTTCACCACCCCTTTAGGAGTTGATTAGGGCAAAATCCTGAAATTGATTTTTAGGCATTTATGTGGGTAACCTTTCGAAGTAAAAATTGATATCTAATCGGTCCTAAGAGGTATTAGGGAGTCCGAGAAAATACATTTTACCCCTCTGCACCCCCTTGGGGATGAAATTTCCAAAAATCCTTCCGTAATGGATGGCTACGTCATGAGGACAATGTACCTTCCACATTTCACGTTCCTAGGTTAAACGGTTTGAGCTGGGCTTTGATGAGTCAGTCAGTCAGTCAGTCAGTCAGTCAGTTAGAACATCTTCTTTTATATATATATAGATAATAATAATAGATATTTCTATTACACGTTTCCATGAAAGCAATGTTATACCATTTAAATAATACCCCTGATAACCAGATCTGGCAGCAGAATCTGACATCAGAACCGTAGTCGTCTGTGTCCGCATTTGGCTGCGTTCTGAGGTGCAGATTCTGATGTCAGATCGGCAGCAGATCGACAGCAGATTCTGCCGTCTGCTATGGTTCTGACGTCAGACTCTGCGCTCTCATGCCAGCGCCAGACCCTGCTACCAATCTGATGTCAGACTGGAGACAGATGGTTATCAGGGACGCATACAGAAGTGCTGTAACCAGTGCTCACATTGTAGTTAATTATTGTGTAATTTTCTTAATATCTGTTCATTAGTATAATCAGTAATTGCTATTATTAGACACTGCCTTTCATGTACAGTTATAATAATTGCATTGTAATTCCACGCTGCTCGTCAGAACTAAAATTTGAATTTGGATGTGTTCAAATGCTTTATGAACTTATAATTACCTATAAAGCATAATGTGCAATGCAGTTATTTGTTCTTTGTTACTTTTATATCTAGATACTGAAATTTCTCCTTCAGAACAAAAACGGACTAGGTAACTCACATTTTTTGCGAAATTGAGTTAGTAGCCGTAATGTATTTCGTAGTATCATATAAAATAGGAAAAATGTATTTTTCACAATTGAAAACCATATGGCGTAACAGAATCACTTGTTGCATTAACATTTTGCCGCGACATCTGTGAGCAACGCTTATTAAAATTAAATGAAAAATTAATTATGTCTTCGTTCGGAAGCATTTCGGATAGTATCAGAAGCTAGAAATCACGACTGCACTGGCAACAACGCGTGCAAAACAAAATGCTGTTGAAACCCTACTTTTTAAATCGCCTATTTCTCCGTTTACCGAATACTAGGGCTAGTCCGTTGTTGCTCTTAATGCCTCATTTAGCAGTACATACTTGGATGTTTAACTGAGTTCCATTGCAATTGTATAGCTAATCTTTTGCAAAGTTCTCAAATTTTATAACATTCCTAAAACAGTTTGCGAAGTTGTGTACCAACTTCGATGACAGCAAAACGCTTTCTATTACGAACAATTGATTAATTCTTCCACTTGCCTAACTACCTAGTTCTTGCCAACAAGTGTATGCTCTCCTTTGAAATTCATTTTTAAAAGAAATAACTGTTTTATGTAGTATTGAACTTGAAACGTTCAGAAAATCATTTATACAACAGTAGTTTTCCTCCTAATCACTATAGAGAACCTAAGCATAAAATCAAGTGAGCTGCAATCAGCATTACCATCTTAATAAATATAATCCTTATCATAAATGTCAACAATGTGTTTGTCAAACTGTTAGCTTGGATTGAGAAAACATAAGCTTAAGAAAGCACGGAACCGGGATCGTTGAAACCTCGCATACTTCGAAAATTTGGGCAGCGGTACGCTGATAAAAGTGATTTTTATCATTTTATGTGTCCCTTTGACCAGGGCCGGCGCGAGGCGGCTTCAGCGCGGAACCCGGCTCCGCGGTCCACGAAGAGCTGCTCATCGTCAATTTTGCGGGGTCCTATGCATATATATTTATTATTATAAAATTCAGAAGTACCTAGATATAAATGCGTTTTTTTGTTGGCCCCGCACAAATTTGGAACCCGACCCCGCAAAAGTTCACGTCGGCCCTACCTTTAGATCAAACATTCCTTTCCACAAACTAGATGCAAGTACAATCTTAGGTGACTTCCCCTGTGCATATACTATTGTTCCCGGTCAAGTTGATAATCTCACGGTTCAGAGAATATCTTTCATTCGGGGTAGCAGGTGAATATCACACCTACGATTCACGCTTCATTGATGTTATGACTTTCGGAGCTGGAGAATAGGGGACGGTAAGAAACAGATAGCGTTAGCCATTAAGATATGAAAATGTCAAGTTCCGTATTTCTCATTGGATCTTCACGAAAGTGACACCAATCGATTCCCTGTGTTTTCCCCGATTAAAAGACACCAAATATCATGTAAATCGGACTATTTTTAACGAAGATAGCCTGAAATTATGTAAATTATTTTTCTATGTACAGTAGAGCGTCAATTATCCGAACCGTCGATTATCCGAATTAGTGTTGCATCAATGCTATCCCTGCCACTTGTTGCAAGTATATGATAACATTGATAACTATGTACGTACATTACATTTAGATTTTAATTCCTATAGTTATAAACTGACAATGAGTAAGTACATGCATGCTTCATTCTCTGAACAATTCGATTTTCGACGCTCTACTGAAATTTCGTTAATTATAGTCCGATTGACACGGCATTTGGTGTCTTTTAATCGGGAGAACAAAGGGAATCGAATGGTGTCACTTTCATGAAGATCTGATGGGAAATGTGGAACTTGACATTTTCACTTCATGATGGTCCCCTATTCTCGAGAGCCGGGCGCTCGGTCACCAAGCAAAAAATAATACAATTGGGGATGATTTTGTATTAATCTAACCGAGGTAAATTTATCGCGTTAACTGGGAACAACTGTACGCATATGTACGTAACTGGTATATAAATTACTTTAAAAAAATTTGTAAAGGTAATACTGATTCCAAGATTATTAGAAGCATCCTGTAGCCTGGATCTTAAATCATCCTCCAATACATCTGCTTCCTTTTCATCATCTTCGTCTAAATCACATAATTCTTTCACTTCTTCTAATGTCTCTTCAACAGAATTTAATTCAACTGTATCTAAGCTCATTAAACGTTGTTGTATTTTAATGGTACTTTGTTTCGACAACATTTCCAAAGCTTCCAAGTGGACGAGACCTTGGTAATCATCGAAAAGGCTTTCAAAGTGCACTTTTCTCATCTGTTGCTTTTCTTCGATCGTTTTCTCGATGCTCTCCGCTCTTTCTTTAGATTCTTGAAGAATCTGTGACAAACTTGGTCCGTCCATTTCATTCATAAACAGAGCTCTCTTTTTCTTTAAGCCTGGGTCACCTTCCTGTAAAACTTCCATTGTTTTCTTACCAATGGCTTCCAAGGTGTCCAACCCACCAGTCATAACTTTACTTCCAGTCGATTCAACTAGTTTAGTTATTGACGATACACCTGATATAAAATTTCCAAATCCGAAAAAGGACTGTTGCTCTTCAGGAGACTCCTCTGCCTTATTCTCTGGAAATAAAATTAATTACAACAAATGTATAATACTAGAAAATTTTATAATTGTTACAAGCTCTTGGAACATACTTATGATTACACATAAACTTGTTTAGTTTATTTTAAGGATATAAGTGTCATTTAATTTGTCGTTTGCAAGGTATCAAGAAAATAAAATGAGAAATTTTGAAAACAATATGCTACCATTGGTCACAGAATTTTCTTCGCCTTCCATTTCAATGACTTTAGGTTCCTCAGATACAGTAATAGATTCTTCCAAAAGCGTCAGTCCGTGCGATACATGACTAGTCAACGTAGAAACACCAGCACTGGCTGTATTGATTAACGAATTTACACCCCAGGTACCCCAACCCCATCCTCCGGAAGAGTTCTGCGCTTCCTCCCCTGCCAAAGATAATCTTTTCAATATAGGCTGTAATTTCTCTTCTGTCAACTCCTCGGGTAATTCGATTTCATTCCCAAGTCCTTCCCAACCTTCGGGTTTAAATACTTCTTTAAACTTCTTGTTTGACAGCATTTCTTCTGGCACATCTAATTCGGTCAACTCGTTTGTCATGAATGACTCGTTACAAAATATTATTTCCTCTCTCGGTAACGCCTGAATTTTACTAATCTCTCCTGTTATTATATCAGCTGCGTCAGTTGTACGAGCATTACATTGCGTAATCCTCATTCCTAACTTCTTTGGACCTAATTTTTGCAAAGTACGATCTTCCTCGGTGGACTTAGACATGGCTCTCGCACCAATTTTACTTTTTTTTAAACTTGTCTTTTCTGCAGATTCATTTAACTTGACATCTGCGAATCTTGTGTCTGTTATCTCTTCCTTCGTTTCCCCGGAATTTTCTGTGGTATTAGTAATTGATTGTTTATCTTCTGCATTGCTACACGTTTCTTCAACAATGTCTTTATTTTCCTTTATTGTGTTTCTCCGAGGTTTCTTCTCGCTTGTCATCATACCTGCCTCGGAGGAATATCTCCCCATTTTTCTATCGCAAATCATATTTGCATATGGCATTCGCGGAATGTATTCCGTATCGTCGTCAGATTCTGAATCTATTGCTGCCGACGAGCACCACTGCTGAGTACTTCTTTTTGCAGGTTTGTCGTGGCTCATTTCTTCGTCAGCGCTTTCAAAATCATCGCTCTCGGATGTTGCCATTATAACTTCGCGTTGGCTCTGAGTTTACTTCTTAGAAATAAAACAGGCAGCAACATAAGATTCCACCACTACCTCCTACATGTGTTACAGTTCGCATGGGACTCATGTATTTCACACAGCATGGGAAAAAGAACACTCACGGACACGCGTATGCAAGTATGCGCGTAACTATACGTTACACATGCAAATGTACAATTGAACACGTTTCGGCTGAAAAATATCGTTTCCAACTATCACTGATCTATGCCAGGCGGGACACCCCCTCCAGCCGTATTGTGACTTCGGGCTGTGCGCGGACTAGGTGCGCATAAAATTATTATTATGCCTTGATGCCTTCCATGCCGTCGACCGCTCGCGGGTGGAATTGGAACAAAGTGGAAGTCAATGGCGATATGAATGTGCTGTGACAAATTTTCAGTTGCTATCGTATCATTTTGCACTCTAGCGTTTTACTGTTTATCGACTCGGAGATCGTAGCGTAACGTTGCGTTGTTGCAGCAATTTTTGTAAAATTCCAGATTATACCTAGTCATTCGAGTCTAGAAGATTAGAATTTGTAGGTATTTATAACCTCACGTTATGAAGACACTTTATCCATGTGACCATTTTTATCTTTAATTTACATACATACCTATTTGCTAGGTTCGATGTATTTTATGAGGTTATGAGCAATTTCCTATTTAGTTTTCATGTTTACAGATTCATGTGTTGTATGATATTATGAGCACACTGAATTACAGGTGAATGTAATTATTTGCATGTGCATCCGGGGGGCGGGTGCAAAAGGGAGAGTTGCCGCCCCTGGCTTTTAAGAAAAAATCGCTTATTTTTCAAAACTGATCTTTATTAAGTTTATACTAAAAAAGGGAATATTTTTAAATTTCGGTTTTAAATTTTTAATTAAATTGGCACTACAAAATGAGTTTAAAAAAGTAAGAGGGGTACATTTTTCTTTACCATCATCTCAAGGTGCCCCCCCCCCCCCCCCCTCCTGAAAGTCTCCGGACGCCCTTGATCATTTGCTATAAAAATTCTAACCTTGCTAAAGAAGTATTTTTCTTTAGAGAATGAGAAATATGGAATGAACAGAATGAAGAAAACTGAAATAATAAAATAGTGAATCGCTAGGTCAATACAAGTTTGATTACAATACATTTGATTACATTGTGATGCAAATGAGCAAATTACATTTCAAGATATAAGCTTGTAAGGATGCAATTGTTGATAATAACAAACTCTAAAAATCAAATTACCTACTATGTGTTTTTATTGTAAAAAATTATGCAAAGGATAAACAAATTTGATGCACTTGCTCTTACAAATTCTAAATGTATTTTAAATGAATACCTTTCATAGGGAGAAATTACAAATGTTATTGCAACACTTAAATGTGATTCAAGGAAAAAAAAGGTATTAGTGGAATATTAATATTTTTTATATCCACCATTGAAAGAAGCTTGAGTAGAGAAGGAAAAGTTCCTAAGTTGTTCTATTTTAAATAATATTATTACAAATAAAAGGTTGAAATGATTATTTCTGACTATTATTTATATGAAGAAGTATTTCTTTGATTTTGGTAGAATTAATTTTTTAAAATACAGGGTATGTATTGCGTTTATATTGCTACTATTTCTTATTACAACTTTGAAACTCAGAAGACTAATTCATTACTGTTTGTGTGCAAGTTAAAAGTCACTATTCTATAAATACAGAGAACAATTCAGTACTAAATCAACTGCCGTTCCCAGTTATAAAGCAGGGGCGGGTTTGGGATTTTCAGGGGGGGGGGGGGGAGGGGTGCATGGGCGAATCCAAGATTTTCTTGAGGGGGGGCCGACGTAGGTCTGAGGAATATATCAGGGACCTTTCCGATATTTTCCTGCTAAGTGATAAAGTGTTTTTTTTTTTTTAGTAACAATTTATCATATTTTCCCTCATAGTGCTAAGTTAAAATAAGTATTTTTCCCTTGAGGAAGAGGCGCGCGCCCCCCTCTAAATCCGCCACTGTTATAAAGTTAAATTATTTGAAATATTCATTACACTTAAAAGTTAACGTTAACTCTTATTGCATTCATATGTAATTAATACAAAATCATTCTAGTATTGAAGAGTGTTTATGTATTAACATATAACACGTAATATGTAGTCAAATCTGTTTAATTTTCCTTTTTTTTTTAAGTGATGTTTATTGTTATAACCAGGGCGAATAATAGCCTCATAAAGTGTACAGTTACACGAGGATACTCAAATCTATAAAAAATGAACACATACAGTAGAAATAATCTTAATATATAAAGCAGCGTTTGTGTGTTTGTCTGTTGTCTAAAAACTTTCGAACGGTAAACTCTGGGGTCACGAAATGTGTACCAGCTCATTATGCCTAGCCAATCCAGATGAATGTGACTATTTCCACAAAAAATATAACTAAATTTTTTTTTATAAAATCAGAATCTAAATTTCGGGCGAAACCGAGTAGTAAAGCTAGTGTAATATAAATTTTGTTGTAATATCGACATCCATATTGTCCACCTTCTCCATCCTCACCGTAAAGCGGCCGACCGCATAATAATTTTATGCGCACCAAGTTTGCGCATGGCCCAAAGTCGGATTACGATTAGGAAGGGGCACCTTCCCCATTGTACATTTGTGGTATGTACTTGGAACGATATTTTTGAACCGATTGTGCATATATACGTTCGATTAGGCAGTAGTTCAGGCACTTCATAAAATGTTCATATGATTCTCGTCGATAGTCAAAAAACGTACTGCGCATGCGAAAAAAAGGAATTCACGATCGTATAGGTGGAGTACAACATTCTTCAATTTCGTACAACTTCCATACGTCTTTTATTCTTTGACACAAAAACAAATGAAATAGAAAATGGGTGAAAATTATTACCACTAAAATTGTTTACTCGTTCCAAAGCTAATAAGAAAGATTTCGTATAATTTGAACACCCCGGGAAGAAAAAAATTCCACTGCAGAAACAACAAACTGGTCGGATTCTGTAATTGTAAAAATGATTTGTTCCTTGCATTGATCATATAATTGTTAGCAATTTTGTAGCCAATCAAAGCTTCACATCGGCTAAACGCAGTATCAAGATCGATTAATAGAAAAGGATTTACGTGTAATTAAGTGCACGAGGTCGTCGGTTCAGTTTTGACAACTCTTAGAAGCTGAGCATCAATGGGAATAGTAGGAAAGAAAAAAGAGAAAGCAATATGCTCTCATACCAGAGAAACTTATAAGGCATTATAATCTTATAATGACAGGGGCGCCGATGGATTACCATCAATTTACCCATTCGTCCCGGATGTTGAACGGTCTCGAGTGCACCTGCGTTAGAAGTTGTACGGTGGTGCCGCCAATGCAACATAACGGAAAATATGCGAAACCATCGAAAGGGCATCGCGTTCGTCTGTTCCCGTCGTCGTTCGTGCACAGCGGTCAGAGACACGGAAGCTTCTGGCCGGTGGAAGGGGCAAGCCAAGAGAAAGATAGAGGAAGAAGGAGAGTAGGAGGCCTGGGAGGGGATTACGTTCGGTTCTCGTCGGTATACGCGTTAAGGCGAAGAGGAAGAGAGAGTAAGCGAGAAGCATTGCTAAGCGCACACGGTATGAACGTTCGGTGGCATGTTTCAAACACTCAACATGCTTGTAGTTGGCGCGAGGTTGTAGCATCGTCTAAACGAAGGAGTAGTTTGCCCGTATTCTTGGCACTTGAACCAGCGGACTTTATAGAATGTGCGATTCCTGCGAAGTCACGTCCAATTCGATCCACGAATAAGTAAAAGTGTTTTGCGGCAATTGTAACAGTGTCCTATTGTGGAAGTAAAAGCGGAGTGAAATAGCGTGCGGGGGACGTTAAGGCGAGTTCTGACATTTCTCGAAAGGAACGTGTCGCGTCAATTTGCGATGCCTGTTGCACAGAACGAACGGGAAGTTTAGCTGCAAGAGGGAAAAGGGAGCGCGGTGAAATGTACTCGACAATACCGGCATTAGCGTGCGCTTCTTAAAGCGGGTCGCAGACGTAGATGCTATCCCGTCTCCGATCTGAGAAACTCTCTTCGGTGATCCTGCTCTTGCCGAAAAAAGAAGGAACGCCGTGACTGTGACAGGCTGGAACTATTTTTCAACACTTTAATTGATATCTGGACGAAACGCGCGCTCCGACCACGGCCATAAGTAGTGCCCGACACGACGAGTGTAAACATTTTGTAAAAGGAACCAGTCTTTCGATAGTGTAATAAGCAAGTAATAAGTGTTGAGGGTACGATTAATATCAGCGAACGGTGTATAGGTAATACACCGGGCGTGATGTAAAATCAAGGTCTTGAGAAATACTGGATAAGAGTGTAAATTCGAGTGAAGCACGAGTGAGACGGCAGAAGGGGTGAAAGTGTGTATTTTCTATAGAATTCGGTTGTTTCTGTGGTGTAGGGGGAAAGAGTTTAGAGGCTGTGCCATTTGTATATTTTCTCTGAATGAAATCGCAAAGTGACCAAGTGCGAGATTGAGAGAAAAGTGTTACGATACTGCAACAGGCTTCAATACGCGCACTCGTGCGAATGTAGAACCACGGTACCCGTCTCAAGGCAAGATACCAACAGTGGACTTTTCTTCAGCAGCCAGCTATGTTAACGGTGGAATTCCGCTCGAGAGGAATCTGAAGGCGGGGACTGTGACGTCACTCCGCTCATGATAATGAGGTATTCATGATGGCGGAGTAGCGAGCGAGCGAGCGAGTGAGCGTGGAGAGAGAGAGAGAGAGAGAGAGAGAGAGAGAGAGAGAGAGAGAGAGAGAGAGCGCATGTGTGCGTACATTCGTGCAAGTATGCTTGATAGTGTCCTGTGTGCGCGCGCACGCGTATGTGCGCATGTATATAATCAGTGATTTGCAATACATCCTTTCTATTTCCATTCCACTGTATGTCAGTGTGTATAGCTTTTGCGTGCCTTCTATTTTTTTTTACCATTCGGCTAACCTTCTTTATCTCTGTTATACACATATATCGACTATCTCTCTTTCTCGTATGTCAATTCAGCGTGTATGTAGCGCGGTTAGTGTGCGCTCGCAGGCACAGAGACACATGCCTGTCGACTAGTCGGTGATAGAGAATTTTGGATGGATTTAGAGCGCAGTGAAATATGCCAAGGAGACGGAATGGGGAGATACCGCTTCCGGAAGGGTGGGACGTCGCGCAAGACTTCGATGGAAAAGTGTATTTCATTGATCACAATACGAGGAAAACAACGTGGATCGATCCGAGAGACAGGTATGCCATTTTATACGTATATACATATTTGTTGTGCATTCGAGCACGTGCTAAATGGGATATTGTTCAAAGCCGCGTGTGCTCCTTACGTGCGGTGTTCATTATTTGAAAATAATAACGAATATCGTGATAAAACGTACGTATGTCTGCCGACATGGGTAAGCGGGAACGCGAAATATTTCTGACGTTACGTTGTCCCCGTGTGAACGCCCCTTAAGTTTCTCGAGCGTGTATATATCTATTATGTGTATGCGTATGTATTCATACACCGAGGACTCGCCGCGCCCGCATTCCAGTCGCCAGGGCCGCCGCACACTCTCGGTGAAAAACTCGAGAAATCTCACGATCAGGTCTAACGCGAAAACAAGACTATTATTTCTTTTTCCACTGAGAAATTATATTTTCGTTATATTTTATCTGATTTGATATTAATAATAAAAACATTGAATTTGCTCATGATTTCTATTTTGATTTATTATGTCTAGTGAATTTATATTTTTCCTTCCTCTTTTCACATTCGTGGCAAAACTGGTGCGCAATATTAAAGAATATCGGAGTTCGAAAACATGCTGTATCTACATGTACCAGCAAATAAATACTACGATTTTTATACATGTGTTCCGTAACAGTGCACAGAATTCATACAAACTGTAGATTGAATTTCACAATGTGTGAACACTTGCAGGAATTCAGATGCTGCTTCCTTTCTATGATTAAAGATCAGTGGTTAACATTAATCATTCTAATCGAGTTCACTTGCGATTGCAGCAACGTTGTGTAAAAATTGAAATAATTCGCACGTTAAAAATAAATCCAAATTAATGGTTTGCTGTAAATGCTTATAGAAGTTGTGTCTATGTACACCATTTTACGTATCCACGTTGCCTAGATTAATGTGTATGCGTAACTGTAGATCGCAGTGTAAGTAAACCATCTTACGGGGCTAACCGGTGTGTAACGACATGCAACTGAGTGGTGCCTAAAAATAGACCCTGCTACAAGGGTATTACTCTTTCGATTTTGATGTCGTGTTAAAACGTCCCGTTTTGAATACTCTTTCCTTCTTTCATTTCGAGTTTCCATCTGCTGTCCAATAATTCGAAATAACCAATGGAAGCTGCAATGTGATACTGTCAGATAATCGTCAAACATAGTTCAGAAGCATCGTTGTTTAAAATTTTGAACAGTTGTAACATTCGACCATCATACGAGTGAAGGGGAGCAATGATTACTTTATTGATAGTGATATACCTACTTGAAGTTCAGCTTTCAGTTGCACGATTAATACTTGTTTTTTACTCGAGTTATCGTCCCACAATTCGAGCGCATAGATTACTTAACTAGTATTTGCCCCTGTTTTTGTTTGCACATTTGGCACGCGAACAACAGTGGTATACTTGTTCCGCGTATCGACTTTCATTCGCCGAAATCTCAAAATTCTTATTCTTCGAAGTTTGTAGCTCGCCTCTCTTCCCTTTCCTGTTTGGAGATTTAAATTGGCCATTCCGACGCGCACACCCCTCGAGCCACTTTTCCCATTGCAGCTGTACATATTGCAGTGTGGAGCATCTGTTTATTAGCTGTATTCAAACTTTTTTTGCTTAAGGTATGAAACAAAAAAATGCTATTGCATTAAAAATAATAATAATAATGAAAATGTTAGCTTTCATAAAAAATATGCTGTTATTGTTATATCTCACCATTTGGAATATTAATACACCATCAAAAAAATCAAGTCATTAATACTTTATGATAAAAATTATAGTCCAAAGTAAGTACTGGTGCTCGAAGAACTTACTGTCGGGTAATAAAAAGTTGAGAAAAATTTCTACTTTTTCCTTCTCCCAATTTCTTTCTTTTCGTCTTCTGCTGGACTTACACGATGTTGGAATTTGAGCGAAAAACTTGCACCCGTACTCTAAGTATTTCAGGGTTCAGTGCATACAGTTTGTGCGAGAAACGCTTATGGGCGTTCAGCGAGTATGGTTAATAAATAGGACACTGACAATTCCGTGCAAGGTATAGCCTAAGCTTTTTTCAATCTCAGCACTGAAGGGATTAATAATAAAATTATTTGAAGGTCACAGGGCTAACAAAATATTGGCCATTCAACACCACCCTCCTTAATGAAATTACAGATGATAGAAAAATTAGCTTTTGGTTATATGTGCAACAGAGTAAACCATGTTATAGATATAGATTAGGGTTTATACAAAAACCGACATTTGAATAAAAAAAAACGAGTTTCGAATTCCACTATTCCCCCAAAAAACCGGTTAAACCGGTTTTCCAATTTTCACAAAAAAATATAATTAAAATAGAAAATAAATATTTGTATTTATTTTAAAAATGTTCAGTTTTGTTAATATTTATGGAATTACAAAAATCTAACAAAAAAAAATGTACTCTATCCATACGAAACCAAATAAATAAATAAAAAATTAAAATGACTAAAATCGCTACAAATCGATCTACAAAAATGTAACACAATAAAATACGCTGCATACAAAACCAAATGAAAAAAAATTAAAATAACTAAAATCCGTACGAAATATAAATTATAAATCTTTATTTCATGTAGTATTTTTCTTCCGAAAATATGAACTAATGAGGATTAGTTTTACAGTAAACTGTTACCTACTACAATATGTGTGTGTCCGAGGCAATTTCAAGTCAAAGTTTCATGTTAATGTTTTTAATTAAATAATTAATTCATTTTTACATATTAATTCTAGTATATAAAACCTTTTTTTAATTAAAAACCGTTTTTCGAAGTTTACAAAATAAAATAGAAGACGGTTTTTAAACCTGTTTTTAAAAACCGACAAACCCTTGTATAGATGCTGTGATTGTTATCCATTTTGACTTTTAAATTCATATCCTAACTTACATTAGATATTAAACTTATCTTCACACCAACTAATATTGTTTGAGAATAGACAATAACAATTGTTAAATTACAATACAAATATATATACATGTGTTTGTTTAAGTATATATATGAATTGCCTATTTCATACAATTGCAATTGTACATACATAGCGCTTAGCTGATAATTGTTTTGTTTTGAATTATGACTTCAACTTTTAATTTAATTCAGAATATTAACATAATTTTGCATTACTTATTTTAAGTACTTAATACAGAGGTAAATACAAAGATTAGTTATTAAATTATACAAGCGTAGGTAGATATCAGATAAGGTCCAGTTCTTTTTGGTTTCGATTTCTCAATTTCAACTTCTAATTCATTGTAGCTTTTTAAACATAATTTTACATTATTCATCTTTAGATATAAAAAAATTTGGTTTGCCTACAGAATTGAAACATTCTCGGTTGTAATTTTATCGACTTTGATCTTGCTACTGCTATATCAATAAGCTCCCTGGCAATAATACAGTAATTGTTTCCAATTATTTTGATGGCTAGAATGAGACATACATACAATGCTCTCGATAAGTGTTACTGTGGTGTTATGAAGAAATATACCCTTGATTCGATAATTTTCTATATAAATTGTGGCTACTATTATTGGTTCTTGTAGTTTATGCGTGCATGCGCACTTGCATTCAAGATATTCGCTGCTAGCTAATAACTCTGAAAACTATTGATTGTGTATTTTAATTTATAATAATCGGAGGCAAGAATATTTAGAATTTTAATTGGCAAGGCAGTTGTTTAGAAATTCAGTGTTAATTTGTGAAACTTGTTTATAAATACTTCAATAGCATACAGCTGTCGATAGTGTGAAGGTTCTTTTTTAATAATCTCAAGTGAACTAAATCATTTAGGATTTAATGGACAGCTTTATTGTCTCTGGTTGCATTCTTATTTCTGTTTACATATTAAACAGAAAATACATGTAATATACTTTTTTAATTCTAAATGCAAATACAATATAAAGCTTTGTTGTAACACCCTTAGGTTTGGAAACATCAAGTTAGAAAATTCTTCAGATATGCTCGTACCTGACTAAAAAATTATCAGAATGGAATAATAAATATTGTTCACTCGTGGATGAAATGAATCCATCTGCAAAAATAAGTCGAAATTACAAAATAACTTTTCTTGAACCATGCTTTGCTTTTGAAAAAAATAGATTTTAAAATCAATCGAGTATGTGCGCACTTGACTGAAAACTGGTTCCAGTTCCAAAACTAATTTTCTCGAAAACGAGGCATCGTTTGATGGAAAATTTGTTCGCAATTTCGACCCATTCGTCCGCAAGGACTGATTCATCCACATTTTTTCCATGTTCACTGCTGCATTCTGCCAGTTCTTAGCGAAGTGCACACATATCGGACATGTTTTTAATCCCAAATTTCTCGTAAACGAATGCTCCTGGAAAAAAAATATTTTACTAATATTTTTATTTTTGATGTCTCATATCAGTAATTACGATTAGGTGAAGTACTCCATTAGTTTAGTGCAAATTCTTGAAATAAAGAATTTATCTTGAGAATTTAGACTTAGCATTAATTTTCAGACTTCGGCAATAAATATTTATAAGTAGGGACATACTAGTTCCTGTGTTACACATTTGTTTTCGTTAGTATTGAGAATAAAATTTGGAATTTCTTCTACTGCAAGTACGCTGAAAATAATGTTATACACATTTTTAATGGAATGATATATCTTTGTTTCGGGAAATACCTAGGGTCAGGATAGATTTACAGGATTAAAGTATGAAATGAAGTTCATAGGAATTGTGCATATCATGTGGCAATTGTGTAATTGAATAATATTTCTATTTATCAAGCAACAGAATACAGTACCTACCTATTAGCTTCATTATTTTTTCTCTTTATGTATTCATTGAATGACGAAATTGAAGAACATTGTGGTCATAGGAATGAGACTACAGATTCAAACATGTGACTCTTGTACGAGATATTTTCATGCCGCAAACGGAGGAGGATGAATCAACGAGAGGTTTCGGGATTTCTGCTTTCGATTTTAAGGCGTTCCATTCACATGACGCATAGGATTCGTTCATTTACATAGTAGAATCGATATGTGTAGTCGGAGAAATTATTGAATACTTCTGTCATTTGATGTCCCATTTGACAAGCTTTCGTCGTTGATGTCGTATATATCGGTATTCAATGCTATTAAAAAGTAATCTGAAATGGAAGAGTTTGAATTCGTTGTTTGCTATTCTCGTATACTCTTTTCCGAGATTTATCTATGATATAATCAAATTTGGTATGGTCAATACATTTTGTATAATAATAGTTTCATGAATTCCTTTCTCTTGAATTTAATAATCGTGACGAATTCTTAAACAAATCCAACATATTTCTGGAAGATTTCAGTTCTGAACATGCAACCTAGAGTTAGTTGCACTTAATAGTAGTTTGTCTTAAGGGGGGTTTCTACTTTGAACGGCTCAAAAAATCGATTTTTTGGAGGCTCTATTTTTATTCTTATAGCCCTAGAAATGTCCCACCGAAGGCTTTATGGCGAAAACTTGAAATTGGCGAGTTATAGAGGGTTGAATGAACAATAGTATGGGTTATCCAAGCGGCTTAGGCGGTTCAGGTAAATTTTAAACGTGTTCTTCTAAAAAAAAATGATTTCGTGAACTTCTGCCACGATTTAGAAAAAAGTAATGACGCGATTGCCTTGAAACTTGTAACATGCGGTTAAAACACTGTATAGTTTTCGTGTGAACCATGGCTATTCACCGCCTATGACATTTTTTATTTTCATCTGGGGGTTGAAATGGAAAAAATTTGGTGAAATTCGAATTACTTTGCTCTGAACCGCCGTCATTTTGAAAATTATTGTTCAAATTCAATTATCCGTGGTTCAAACGAAAACTACACTTATTTAGATTGTAAATCAATTTTACTTTCTGATTTCTGACCGTCTGTTCATCCAGTAGGATGGCAGAAGGTGTAGAAGGCACATGGACCGAACGCTCAAAATCAACGCAACACTGAACGACTTCTGGCACGAATATATACGAACAAAATATGTTTTTTTACAGTTCGATAAATCTACTTCAATAACATATATACGTTTGAATGGAAAACACGATATCTCTAACAGAAAATAAATATTAAAAAATTCTAAAATATACGCTCCCAAAGTAGAAAACTCCCTCAAAGGAATTAAGGTTTGGATTTAAGATAAAAAAATGAAAGAATTTCGAATTTATAGGTGGAAGTTAGAATTTAGAATAAATATTTTTCAGAGTCGAATGAAAGGCCATGTCAGGTTTTGGTACTTACCATATACCCATTTTTTGGTATCTATTATTTCTCTTTGTTCCAAAAACGTAAAATGAAAAAGCTTTAATTATAATAAGCTCCTTGGTGGCTTAAATAATTTTTTCAAGAGTGAATAGGCAGCTTTTTTATTACCACATGGAAACAGCTGTTAAGACGAGTTCAACGACATAGGATACAATTATGTTGAACACGACCGAGCGTCAGTCAGCGACTTCCGCTTTTATTACTTTATCATAAATTCAGCCACAACAGAGTCATTCGCGTTATATACTTTTAACCTTTAGAGAGCCGGGATTTTTTCATTGAATTAGTCAATTTTATTTACTTAAAATTTATGCATATATACCACCAAAATGGCCGGCAAAGTATCCAGATTCTTAGGTGGCCACTATCGTGGCCCGGCCCTCTAAATGTTAAATACCCTGCGAAATACAATGGAATTGATTCAAAATCTAATAATTTGCTATGAAATATCATTAAATTTCAAGTCGACTTCAGCAAACAAACGTAACTCGTGACATTTAAATTACATTACAGAAGCAAAATAACCAATACTCACGAAACTAGATTTGATGCTTCACAATTAACATAGGGAGAAAGAGTTACGACTGTTATGATTGATTTGATAGTTATTTTATTCGAACAAATTTCACGGTGTGACATCCAGCATTTACTAACACTCATCCGCAAGTTGGCGTGTATTTTTCTCTGTAATAAATTTATTCGCACGCTGGCTGCTTCGCATATGTATGTACGAACGGATAATGTCAGCGAGAGCCGGAGCACCGTGATATTGCGTAGACGCATACATATGTACGTATATACGTACGTGACCAAGCCACAGCACGAATTATGAGGCAGGAGTGTTTCCAAACTTGGAAATTCGATACATTCCTAGGCCGTGACACAGGCCACATACAGGGAACGAAGGCAAACCAAGATGAAATTCCTGTAAGCTGAGTACAGAGTGAACTGACCAAAAGAGATTCTTTTCTTAGAATTTTTTTATGATTAGACGTTAAACGATTTGTAAGCTGATCATCTTTGTCGACTTAAGCGATACTCGAAATTGGTTTCAGTATATTTGATGAAACTATTTAATGTAGTACCTAAACCATTATTTAGAGTAAGAACATCACGAGAAGATCAATTATATCTTTAGAGCCAGTTTAACCGTTTCGTATGATGTAGCATTATTGTTAATATTTATAGTAAGCTTTACGTACATATATTACTTGCACATACACAAAAATAAATTAAGTGCTTCAAGTTAAGAGGGCATTCCTACTTCGACGGGGAAAAACTCGACATTTCTGTTATTTAATCGAGTAACTATTTTACACGCAGATAAAGTACACAACAGCTTCTTTTTCACAAGCTTCAAAAGACAAAAAAATTTCCTTTAGAATGTGACCAGTTTGTATGTATATTTTATTCCGGTAGAGATGGATTTCTCTCAGATTTTATCAACAGCTATTAAAGTTACAAGTACAACGATAATTGCGTGAAAAGTTTTGTACAGTTTTTTTCAAACATAAATATATGTGAGAGAAATTTTAAATTCATTGGCCTTTTAGTGTTTTTTATATGATATTCGCCGCAAAAAAAAAACAAGGCGCTACATAGCAATACTCCTTAAAGTGAAATCTTGTAGTTAATGTCCATTCGAAACGCGACGTATAATAAAAACTTGGTACGTTCTACTTACGAATGACAACAGTTCACGTAACAAGTAACAATGCACATGGATTTTTCCTTGTTTTGACCTGCAACAGTTCCGAAGTGGCCTCACTCTTCGTACAGGTAAAAGTACGAGAAAACGTGAGCGATATCGACGACGTGCACGCGTTCCGTAATGCACAAGTAAAATGCCCTTGGGCCAAAGCCAGGTAGTCGCGGAGGGACACCTACGCGATTTGTATGCCCACGCATAGGTGTTTGTTTGCTCGCAATTGGCGTTACATTCAGGGCCGTTTGTATCATCTGGACGTGAAACAGTCACACCTGTTTTCGAGTAATCACCCTTTACGGACTAACATGCAACTATCTTTTCTCCTCTGACATTGTCAATACCTTTTCTCACACTTTTGCGGGTACCTTTGTTAATAATTTTCAACATGTTGCGGCAGACAATTAATTCTCATTGGCGAACAGATCTTTTATTTTATATGTCACGGCGACTAGTAGAAAATCAGAGAAAGTGAATTGAACTTGTGGAATAATGTCACGGGTAAACTGATTAATATCAATTGGTACGGTTTTAAACGAACTACAAATAACGATAATAGGGCACGAATAAAATGGTAAAAGTGAAGTATAAGCATATAAGTAATAGCTGGAAATACATTAGAGTGGCATCTGCTACACCTACACTGTCGTACAAGTTAGTCACCAGCGAACAATGAAACAGAGCACGCTGATAATTAATGAGTGTACATATGTATGTACCTACGCAATAAGTTATGTACCAAATACTGCATAATCTTTTGGACGTTTATCATTATTTAATATTGTTCAGAACTATTACACAATATGTAGGATGAATTGCAAGAGACTACCTTAATACCCTTTTTGGATTCGAAGATATGTACAATAAAATGTATAGATTACAATTTAAACGAATATCAGCAGCCACGTTGTTCTACCAAAGTATTTTCTTTCTGATTTATAAACGGTAATTTATAATTATTTTTCATTTGCTTAAATGAAATCATATGTTTCTGCCCTCTGCACTTTTTAACTGACCTTGCCGTGACCTTAAACAGAGAAATTTTAAATGGAAGAATGTGAGCTTTAAATGTGCAAACTATTTTAATTGAATTACATATAGGACACGTGCAGGGAAGCATTGTAGTCCGTCCTACTTTTTCAATAGAATAGATTCATATAAGCTCTTGTTATTTGTTCACAGTAAACATCAGCTTCTAGTTTTCTTCACAAACAGAAATGAAATGATATGATATCATATAACACTGGCCCATTGCGACAATACCAACGGCATAAAAATTTATTTTAATATTTCGGGGTACATTTTGTAAAAGAATTACTTTAGGTCCGTTTGAAAACACATTTAGAATCTCACACCATATGTTGATCGATTATTTACCTTAGATATCGACCATGTACACGGGTTTAGTAACATCGGTATTTTAAGGGGTTACGCTTAGTCAGGGGACCGAAAAAAGGTGTGATTTTGGGGATTTTTTCCTCAGAAACTATAAAACTTTATTCAAGAAATTTTTTTTTTGTTTGATAGGTAATACATTTAGCTATGTCTCTGAATTTTGGCGTTAAAAAATATTGATTAATAACAAAGTTATTTAATTAATCTCCTAGATGTCCTGTTCGAAAGAGCGGTTTGCAGTGACCACGATTACTCAGAAGTGGATTATCTAAAATCGAAAATTAAAAAAAAATTATTGTTAATATATTAAATTATCTAGTCCTTGGATGAAGGGTTTTTCGAAACATTGATTTAGGACAAAATGACAAATGTTCAAACGTAAAATGTCGATTTTTAATCGTTAATTAAAGAAAAAAGCAACAGAAACAAAAATCCTTCGCCCAAGGCCTGGATAATTTAATATATTAATTAAATTATTTTGAATTTTCGATTTTAGATAATCCAGTTCCGAGTAATCGTGGTCACCGCAAACCCCTCTTTCCAATAGGACATCTAGGAGATTGTAAATAACTTTGTTATTAATAAATATTTTTCAACACCTAAAACAGTTTTTTGAGTAAAATTTCATAGTTTCTGAGAAAAAAATTCCCAATAATTACACATTTTTCGGCCTCCTGAATAAGCGTAACCCTTAAATTCATCTAACCATGTTTTATAACTTTTTAAGGGGAGCTTCACGTGTAAATATCTTTATTGAAATTTAGTTTATCGTTTATAATTTTTCATATTGACCCTGACAAAGGTTCATGCAATTTTTAAAATACTTGCTCTGGAGCTCTTGGAGAAATAATAAGTGAAAAGAGTAAAATGCATGCTTGTGCAGTACTTGTACCTATTACCTATACTTGATTGACAAGTGCCACCCCCTCGTACAATTTATTCAGTGCCAAGATCAGGGTCTTCACTCATCGCCACAAGAATATTTATCGCGTGCACTTGGTGTGTTAAATAAACTCTTCGCTTTCACGAGCTTTCAATTGTCAACGATATCAGTATCACACAACTTCCTAATTACTTCCTAATTACTTTAAAGCAATTTTGTACCTTAAAGCTACCAATTTTTAATTTTAAATTTACCACTTGAAAGCCATTTCGAACTGATACTATTACACATGACCCCGTCTTGACATCAGCTATAATATGCACAGGACAGAAATAATATATACTAGGAACCATTTAAAAAGATATCAATGATCTTCCGTACTGACCTGGTGCATCATGTTCATTCTTTGGAACCATTTAAATATCTCTTGTCGTTTTCTGGCTGTCCTTGTATATTTTTAAATGTTGGAGTGGGGGGGGGGGCGGCAGGTACTCATTGTCAAAACTAAACCAGTGGCCCTCTCCAACCTAGCTCCGCAAGCCACAATAAGAATTCTAGTAAGTATCCCTATACGGATGATAGGCATCTCCAGGTCAGTGGTGACAGTTAGAAGAGGATCCGAGAAGGGAGGGACGAAAGATATTTGGGGCAAGTTATGCAGAAACTTACCAACCCACAAAATGAAAAAAAAAATAGTTGAACACAGTACGAATCCCATAATTTTGTGATCTTTATTTTGCAAAAAATTATCAACCCATAGAACAACTCTTTCATTATGCATACAATTATTAAAACTACCAAGCCATAGTCCCATTTTAGGCTTAAAACACAAAAACTACAGAAAATTTAAAATAATATTAATTATACTACTCATTATTAAATAACCCATTGAAAATCATTGTAAAAGAATAACAAGAAATAAAATATACTCAATAGAGGATAAAGCTACTTTTCTTTAACAATTAAAATCTTCAAACTTATTTTACTCAATTTCAGATCTTTGAGGGATTGTAGCTTTCTGCATAACTTGACCCATTTGTGGAATAAGGCCTTGTGTCCTTTGGCTGTCAGTCAACAATGCTATTTGGTTGCAACAACTTTATTGTCGAAAACTCAGGGCAAGCGATCGTTCGCCCATGTGCACTGCATATGCAGTGTTTCTACTCTGTAATTGACCGCATACCAGTGAATGACCATTAGGCAAAGAAATGTAAATTATAAATTTAAAAATATTATATGTTTACAAATGGAGTGTAGTTGCACTTTTAATATCCTACATTTTTAGGTGCACGTATTAAGCAAACATTAATAAGTACAATTCTTATTAAAAGTATGCGGTCATTTACTGGACTTCTACACGTTTTGCATTTTATAATCGTTTTTTTTTTTTAATTACGATAAGAATAAGTAATTATTTCTATAGAAATTTCAAGAAAAATAAATTTAAATTTAATTTCAACAGTTGTTTTGTTGTTATACATAAATATATTCAAGTATTAATCTCAAAGGTCCATAAATTCAACAATTCGGTCATTCACTGGTTGGTTTACCCGATGTAGGGTAGCGAGGTTAGTGAAAAAAGAAGGAATGCACGGCTGGCTAAAGTCTAGCAGCGTCCCCACTTTTCGGTTTGGGCATGCGCATTCAGTCGTTGGCCACTGCTTTCGCGATCTATACTTCAATTATTGATTCTGGCCGAGAAATGCTTTAACTGACGTAAATACAAATTCTTTATTACGAGTTTAGTGCAGTATATAGTACATAGTCTATTATTAGTGATTGTTAGGTCTAAAATCAAAAACATCTAGCTAATCAATCAGGCAAGAGCTAAAAGGCCGCCATTTTCGAATTACAGAACAGGACGCACAGGTCGCGTAACAAAATAGCGATTCCCTTCGAGGTAAGGAATTCGAATTAATGTGTGCACGTAATATATTATCTGGCGTTATACAGTATTTAAATATAATAATAATAAAATATCTTAATGATACTTCGTTTAAAACGCATTAAATACAATGTTAAAATGCTTACTAGCTAAATCTAATATAAATAAAAAGACCATTTATTCTTTTAAAGTGCTCAAACCCAGATTTCTTAGCGATCCCTGTGCCGATCTTCGACGCTTGTATCAATTTCGTTCTGACAGGTGTCGACGACGTATTTTTGGTCTTCATCCCGTTTCCCATCGATGGCATCGAAAAACGAGCAGGAAAATTTGAAGATCCGCCATCGTAATTTTTACCTACATTCGTCGACTAATTCTACTTACAAGGAAAGGTTCCCAGGTGTCCGCCTTCGATTGCTTTGAATTTTGGATATGTTTTAGAGGACCGAAAAATAAGAAATACGTGTCTTTCTATTTTGGCCCATTTGCATGTTCAAGGGGTGAAACCACCCCTCATAGTTACCCCCTAATAACGATGACTGACGACAACAACATCGTCCATACAGCAAGTTATGACGCAAATTAAATTTATATTATCAAGTTTTACTCCACACAATTTTTGTACTCCGTATGAACTTTTGGAGGTGGTTTCACCCCCTAAATATGAAAACGAGCCGTTATAAAAAACACGTATTTCTTATTTTTTGGTCCTCTAAAACATATCCAAAAACGAAAGCAATCGGAGGCGGGCACCAACTATTCTTATGACTTTGGGGGGTAGTTTTACCTCCTAAAAATGAAAACGGGCCGTTATAAAAAGATTCTCTAAAACATATCCAAAATTCAAAGCAATCAGAGGCGGACACCTGGGAACCTCTCCTTGTTAGAATTAGTCGATGAATGTAGGTAATAATTACGACGGCGAATCTTCAAATTTTCCTGCTCGTTTTTCACGCATTTTGGCGCGACGGATTAAGCTTCGACGCTTGTATCGAGTTTTTTATTGTGATAGGAATATACGTAGGTATTATTGGTCTTTATCGCGATATGCTTGCCGTTTTCGTTTAAACTTTGCCCCGTCTCTGACGGTTTTGAAGGTAACGAGAAAGTAGATAAAGTCGACGAAGGTAGGTAATAATTACGATGACGGATCTTCAAATTTTCCTGCTTGTTTTTCACGCATTTTGGCGCGACGGATTTAGAAAGCGTCGACTCTATACTGCGACACGCTTTCGACGTTATCATTGCATACCTAGGATTCGGTTTCGCTCGTGAGTCGCGGCACTCAATTTCGACAGCGGCCTACTGTTGTCGATCGTGCACGATCGAGTCGGTTTATACGGACTAATAGCAACATCTGGGGATATGATCGCCGGTGCAGACTTCCCCGATGCTCCGTCATTATCTGGCATAGAACGGCGTAAAAAAATCGAGAATTCGGCGGCAATTGAAGGGAGACTGGTTGGTTTCGGTGGCGTTGATCGTGGCTCTGCGCCTAGACTCCTCTAGACTTCCGGTTTCAATATCAATGTCCCGTGTTTTCCAACGTTGTAAAACGGGCTTGTTCGGGCACGTCGGGGATCCATTCCCACTTCGAGGAGCTTGAGAACCACTGCCACTTCTTTCCTGATTTTTGGAGAAGCACTAAGTTACAAAATATTCAGGTGTTTCTCAAGAAACTCTACGTTCAATAACGATACTAATCGAGGATGGAATTAGTCTGATTGCACAGATGCAAAGATCGTATTTACACAAATAAGATACTCACTTTTGAATTCAAACTGTTCTGACGGAAACGCATTCCCGGATGCGTGTGACTTCTCACGACTCCAACCTCCTTTTTCGATAATTCTTCCTTAGCTCTCGGCTCACAAGACGTGCTACTCGAGCGCGAGGCATTCAGACTGATATTACGCTTCACATCCGGCTCACGTACTATCGTCTCGAATAGTCTGTACGATACATCGTGCAAAACTTTTGTTACATCCTTCGACAGGCGGGGAAGCAAGTTACTTCCGGTCTCCCCTACTTTTTGTACGATGTTGTCCTGAAATAAATATTGAACAAGTTGGTAAAAGGAAGCATCGTACGATTTCCTGAACGATACACTTTGGGCGAATTCAAATCAATTTAAAACAATTGTTTATTTATTTCTTTATTTAACGGGACAAAGCCCAGTGTATACAGTAGAAAGTACAATACCATAGTGTACAGACGAGATGATCCATATAAAAACGGAACGAAAACAAAAGGAAAAGCCGAAGGCGATTACCCCCAACGATTCTGACGGCGTACGAAAAGTGATTATCACTGATTGTTTGAATGCCTCTACAGAGGTGCCAAAGAAGCTTATACAGTCTGCTACGTCGTTCCCCCGGATACATACTCTAGACATAGGGTCCCTCAGGTGAAGATTAGTTCTGTAAAATTTAACCTGAAACAGTGGACTATAATGCAACGGCCTAGGCAAAATATTAAAGCCAATTGACCCCAGTAATTGGGAACAGTTAATGTGCCCATTGAGAAGTTTGAATAGGAAGGTAAGGTCAGCTAACAGTAGGCGCTGTTGCATTGTCAAGAATTTAAACGTTTGCAGTATAGGCCCGTAATCGTGGTCAAATCTATGCATAGGTTGCCCGAGGCGGAACGAAGCATAGCGCATAAACCTATGCTGTACTCTCTCGAGTGCGCCCAGTAGGTAACCCTGGTGAGGAAACCATATCACTGACGCATACACCAGAAAGGGCCTAACAAGAGCGTCATAGAGCAACTTAAACGTACGCCGGTTATTGAACCCCTGCGAATGCCTTATTATAAACCCAAGCTGTTTAGAGACACCATTGGTGACTTTGTTGCCATGTATTGAGAAGGAAACGCTCTCGATGCAGGATAATTGAATAGTATCTAGCGAATACGTGAAGATTATAGTACCGATTGTGAGTGACTGGGAGATCCTCAGCACATGGCATTTCGAAAGGTTTAAGGAAATCCTATTATCTGAACACCAAATAGATAACCGGTCGAGGTCACGTTGGAGATTCCAAGCATCATCTAGAGAATTAATACGTGCAAATAACTTAAAGTCATCAGCAAAAAACAATGGAGTAGCAAATTGAAAAGAGTCCGCGAGATCGTTGATAAAAATGCAAAAAAGCAATGGTCCCAAGTGTGACCCCTGAGGCACTCCCGATGAGACAACTATAGGTTGGGATAAGCAATCACGCACCCTAATGACTTGGGAACGGCCCGTTAGGTAGCTACCCACCCACCGCAACAGCTTTCCATGAAATCCGAAGGCCCCCAACTTACTCCGCAAGATAGATACTATGATCGACAGCATCAAAAGCCTTCTTAAAGTCCGTATACACCACATCTACTTGTTGCCGCGAGTCCAAAGCCGAAGTAACATAACTCGAAAAAACTGCCAGATTAGTCACAGTAGATCTGCCCGGAAAAAAACCGTGTTGCGCGTCGGATAGGCTGCCCCGGATTATCCCCGATAGTTTGCTGGAAACAATCTTCTCAAAGATCCTGGGGAAGCAGCTTAGAAGAGATGTAGGTCTATAGTTCGTGACATCGTCCCTCCCCCCCAACGACTTGAAAATGGGAGCAACAACACTCGATTTCCAGAGAGCGTCGGGAAGGTCCCAGAGTCAAGTGATAAGTTGAATATAATCCATAGAACTCTGGATACACCGAAAATGCAAGATTTAACGGAGATCGGAGGCAATCCGTCGTCGCCAGCAGACTTATTAGAGTGAAGAGCCTTAATGGCATTAAACACATCCGCAATTGTGCACAGTTGTTAATTTACGATAATCAGTTTGGAAGAAACCCGCTTGAACTACAGTAGAAACGGTTACTTCTTACGTACAGTAGTTCCAATAGGACTCGTGCCACCGACGCTCCAAAAGGACGCGTCCTTGGCATGATCGAGATTAGGGCATCGGCACGCAATGTCTCCTAACTCCAAAATCCCTGCCTTGGACGCCGATTTGCCAGCGTCGGTGTACGTCCGGCTTCGTTGCGTTTAGATCGTCGCGCGACTCTTCTATATTCAATTCCGTGTCCACGCCGTTTATCCATTTAAGCACCCACTGGTAAAATTTTCACTGCGCCGCGGATTGAGGGACGTTTTGTCTGTTGAGAGAACACGTGCTGATATCCATCTCGACGAGGCGCACAAACTGAAGGATGCCGACAACAAACTGTCGACTCGGGTTTGTGTTCGAATTTATTTCTATTATCAGTGACCGTAGTCGTTACTAATGAACACATCGCTGACGGTAAACATACATACCAGTCCACGGTTTGCACGGTAAACAACAGGGAAAATGAAGAGTCAAGATTGTAAGATAAAGTTAATTAAGGTAATAAAGCTAATTGTTTGTTGTACCTACCGTCCCTTCTTGAATTTCATTTCTGCCTGCTTGATTACTTCAAGGGGAGGACACCATGTGATAGACATCGATTTTGACGAGCCTTGGCCCGATGGATCTCTGTCGAAAGTAATTAAATAGGTGTCCGAGCGTTTCAGCCAAT